>OZ020615.1:27445674-29845674 GCA_963971575.1 Liopterus haemorrhoidalis
ATACGGCACTGAGTGCGCACAGAGCTGCCTTTGTGATTTTGTCCGGAGCACCGTCGGCATTTGTTATTAGTATGTATTCCACCAAATGATCTTTACCATCAAGGCGAATATCTGGAGATATCGTAGAATCCCGGAGAATACCGTAGATAAATAACCGGGTGTAGTGGATTTTGGTAAATTTTGAATTTTTTAAAAATAATTTTGCAATTTTCGCTCTAAAATCCAAATGTGTTGTTTCTGAATTATGTATTTTGTAATGCATGAATTTTGAATGGCAGCATCTAGTAGCCAGGTGAAAATGGGCCACCACCATTGCTTACATTTTACCCCAGTTCTATATGCATTGATGTTGGCATCCATTTGGTCTGTAGTAAAGTCTGTTTGTCCAAACCATTCAAAAATTTCATCCCTTTTGTTTATAAGTGACGCAAGTGTCACATCATCTGGAATATCATCATTTTCAACTAATATATTAAAATTTCCAACTCGTCTGCCACTATCCATTACTACTTCTGCATTTGCCTGCAGTTGTTTTCCAGATATATCATTGACATCAAAATTCTGCCAAAACCCTTCACTTTCAAACATATCAGCAATTTGCTGCACTGTTAATCTAAGAAACAAAAATAAAAATACAGAGTTAAAAAATGTATGCTAAAGGACTAGCGTTCCAAATATGGAACGCCAAAATAAAGTGTATAAATTAGGCAAATAAATATATTATAATTTTATTTTGACAGTACAGACATTATTAAGTCTATAAAAAGTTACTTAATCAAAATTTGGATCCAGTCTAAATGTTGTAAAAATTAATAAAATTAGTACTTTCTACTCACCATACTTTACTCGACAAACAAACAGTCCTTGCGCATCATTCGTATATTATACGACCTGAAAAGTTTGACTTATCGGGGAGTTTTAAATAGTAACGTCATTTAGTAAACATTTTACGATGTCGTGTTTTGCGTTCCTTATATGGAACGCTAGTATCTAATGGGTTAAGATGTTTTATAATGCTCCCATCAACCAATTGAACGTCTTCACCGTTGTCTAAACCTTTTCCTCTGTTATTATTATTATTTTGGGGTTTGTCAGGTGTCCACAAGCGTCCACTAATCTCAAACTTCAGCAACCTTTTTTTTATTATTATGATGGGGTTTGTCAGGTCTTGACAAGCGTCCACTAATCTCAAACTTCAGCAACCTTTTGAGCCCCGTCATACTAGAGACTAGTGGAGCTAAATACACACGACTGCATCCCAAACTCTGGCGATATGCAGCCGCGGAAATTACGCTAGATCCAGTGCCCGCACAATGCGGAGTGACCCGAGCAGCACTGTTTTCTGCATCCTGCAGATCAAAGAGTTGGCAGAAGATCTGCAGACGGGAATGGACTCGATTTCCCTTCGATAGGAGGCTTTCATACCACCCAAAACACTAACTATCAGGAAAAAGTAAAGAAACAAGGGAAATTCCATAATATTACAATATTGTCATAAGAAAACACCTACACAGGGCTCTATTACAAATTCAAACGTTACACGACACAGAAAATTCATGTTTTTTTTTTTTTTTTCTGTATTCGCTGTTATTATTATTTTCATTAATATCAGAGAAAATACTGAAATTTCCCATGATTTTTAGATTTTTTACTTTTTTTCCCGCACAACACAAGAAATAATTCCTATTTTTCCTTCGTTGTGGGAAATTTCCCACGAGTTGGCAACACTGATTTACGGTTCGACAATATAGTTCTATTCTCAGAAAACTTGGAGGAGTGCTTAAAGACCTATATTGTGCGTCTTGAAATATTGAACTTAAAATGAACGCACCCTAAATTACGATCATTTATGCCGGAACCACAATGAAAGTTATTGTGGAAAACGAAAAAAATAGAACGTGTTCATAGGTACGCCTACCTAGAACAGCGTCTAGAATTGTGAATATCGAACAAAAAAGGGCTAAAAAGGGCAGACTTTGGTAATTGTAAGGAATAAAAAATTTGAACAAAAATTCAAAACAAATGTATTCGATCAGTGTGTTTAGTCAACTATACTGTATATTGCCGAAAACTCACCAGTGCCAACGTAGAAATGTTGAAAAACGCATAGAAGCTAATGGAGAAGGCAGTTATTGTCATATAACAAAACGGGATTCATAAAGAAATGAAAGAGTACGAGCAATTTCTAAAGTGGTTGACGTCAGCATTCGAGCTGCTTCGCTAAAATAGACCTACTCTGGACACGAAGTGAGAAATCATCCAAGACGCTGGAGCAGAAAAATTGTAGATGGACGTTATATGTGCACGAAAGAGGAAAAAGAAGATACCAGTGCACTGGTATGATGATTTAAAAAGAACTAGTGGGTTGGCTTGGATTCGTGCAATTGAAAATAGAGTTAAATGGAAAAAGCGTTGATGAAGTCCTTTATTTGGAAATAGATTTGAGAGGCTTAAGAATAAGAAATAAGATATCTGTTGAATACTGCATTATTTATTTATTTTCTCTCATTAACCGTATGCATTGTTCAATTTCTAAAATACAATTATTTTGAAAATATACTTTACTGTTCATCTTGCGGTTTATTCAGTTGCGTAAGTATGGGCCCGCAACCGCGGGGATCATATGTTTTAAGGGCCAACCGGATTCCTAAATATTTTTTTTTATATTGCTTATCTGCCGGATAACGCTTAGACAAAGTGACAACCCTAGGCAACGAAAATTCTTCGGGGGGACAAAAAATAAAGTAAAGTCACTGGGTTTATATATTTATTTATAATTTATTTATTTTCAGAGGGAATGTATCTCCGTTCACATTGGCCAGGCTGGAGTCCAGATTGGTAATGCCTGCTGGGAGTTGTACTGCCTGGAGCATGGTATCCAGCCTGATGGACAAATGCCAAGTGACAAGACTATTGGAGGTGGCGACGACTCTTTCAACACCTTCTTCAGTGAGACTGGCGCTGGAAAACATGTACCAAGAGCAGTTTTCGTTGATCTCGAACCCACAGTAGTAGGTAGGTATATAATAATTTAATTGATTTAATTTAATCCAACGAACAAGCTATACGAGTAAGTAAGAAATTATTTTACATTTAAATTATCATTTTTATCGCCTTTCTGCAGTCTAGCGTCTTTTTCATTTTGGAAAGTCATTTTATTTTCATGTAATTTCTTTTTGGTATCGCTTTTAGATCAGTGCTCAAGTTCATATATACAGAAAAACCTGCTAATATGACTAACTGCGTAAGGTGGGCCTCTGCTTAATTTGGCCACTTTTTGATGGCCTCTGTAAAGTAATACATTTTTGGAATAGGGATATATCTGCGTATAGTAACCACCTGTGTATATTGTGACCATTGACCGCTTTGGTTATGTTCCAAGATAAAAAATCATCTTGGGTAAAGTGACTATTAATAAAACAAAAAGATTAATGCAAAAACTCAGGAACTCGTATTTTAGCTTCAAGAACCATTTGAAAACAATCGGACTTTTAATATTTTGCCCTTATTCTCAGAAACCATTTGTAATTTGCAGCGATCATGTTGTAAATATAAAATATTTGAAACCGTTGTAGCTACTTTGTAGATATGGAGTACAAAATAAATTTCATATAATCTTAAAACTGGAAATTTAAAAAATTGTTTCTACATTTTAAATTCTATTACATATATTTTTGATATTAAGTAAATTTTTCAAGATTTTAGTTTTAGGGTGTACCGTCGTAACTTATACACATCCAGATGAAAAATGTACAAAACAAAAAAGATTTGATTTATTATTAATAATAATGTTATAAAAAAAATAAGGGCAATATTTAAAAAGTTTAGGGTATGTGCCTCTAACTCCCTAAATATTCATACAACTGAAGAAATTTACCAAAAAGATATATTTTCATATTATCATATAAGTAAACAATTTTTGTTAAATACATTTTTCTGTTAAGATATTTTATGTTTTCCACCTAACCATTTTATTCTCATAACACCCCTAGGTTCGTATATTGAATAGCCCAGTGATTTTCAACCTGTGGTCCGCGGACCCCCGGGGGTCCGCGGTTGCTCCCAGAGTTCTAATTGTACAATTGCGCGTTGCGCCGTCGTAAAATATTTGTTATAAAATTATATGGATTGTAAAGAACGATCCAATCAGTTAACTTTACAGAGGCTTTTTTTTGTAGAATCTACCTTTAATTATCTAATTATCATCATTGGGTACTTCAGTATACATTTATACAACCTTCCGTACATTACAATTTTCTTTTTATAGTTTCATCTTTTGGGGGCCCGCACTATTTGTTAGGGGTTTTTGAGGGTCCGTCATGGTAAAAAAGTTGGGAACCACTGGTATAGCCTATGTTCGAATCCTGATTTTACTCTATCATGGTACTAAATTACGTGAAAATATGTCCAGCTGTTTTTGCGTTAATCTCGGACAAACAGAAGATATCGTCCCGTAATAGTGGACAGGGGAAATTTTTAAACATCTTAAGCGGGAAAGCCCCGTCATTAACGAACAACAACATTTATTTGTTAATTAGATTTTTCAGTTATTGTAGTATAAATACTAGTTGTATGTTGGCATATCTTAATTCCTTTGAACCACTTGCAATCCAGGACTGATGAGTTTCTCACAAAAAAATAAATAAATTTGTTACATTGTTTTTTTTTTTCTCTCTCTGATTTTTGTTTAGAATATATTTAGTTGTTATACATATACCTTTTTTGAATTTTCTATTACATTTCTTATAATGACGCTTAATTCTACTTGAGTAATTTCATTCAAGAACACCTATTCTCTTTCTACGTTAGGTCACTTTGGTGAACACTTTAGCTGGGTTCTACTGTATATCTTCCATCCTTTGAAAACGGTATCCCTTTAACGAACTTCACTTTTGGGAACAAAAAGTCTCATATCTCCAAGTCAGGTAAGCATGGAGGATAGAAAACGAAAGTGACTTTGTTCTTCGTCAAAAACTACCAAACCATATGGGAAGCGCTAGATGGTGTGTTGTGATGCAACATCTATCACCTATTTTTTCAGCTCAGGCCGTTTCTTCGTTATTGACTCATTTAATAGCTTCAAATCCCCTAGATAAAAATATTTATTTACTACTTCACCTGTTGATACCCATTGACGGTGAACAATTCTTTGAGAATTAAAGAATGTGATACATATGGCTTTCACATTCACAGTGAATAACCCTTTGAGCATTAAAGAATATGGTCAATATGGCTTTACATTCGATTTTTTTTTTTTCGATCTCAAAAATCTATTTTCCATTTTATTAACTAACGTTTTGATTCCACGTCATAGACATAAATGCGTCTTTCAACACCTTTGATGATGTTATCTATAAAGTCAGGGTCCGTTTCTGCCCTTTCAAGAAGTTCTTCTAAGATTGCGACTCTGTTCTCTGTTCGGTCTTGTGTAGGGAGTCGAGACACAAAATTAGTAGCAACACGACTCATACCGAAAACATTGGCCAAAAAGACTCAGTAACCCATGTACCTGATCTCTTATCATCTTAAATTGAATTTCTACCATCTTTAAAACACCGGAACCACTTAATACACGCAGCTCGAGTCGGAGAATCTTCTTTAAAAACTGTTTTTATAATCTGAAGTGTTTCTATTGCCGTCGTTCCAAGTTTGAAACAAAATTACACACTGTTGTTCGATGAAGTCAATTGTGGGAAGCTTATGATATATAAATATAAAATGTCACGGTTGGCTGTTTGAACTTAAGTATTTTCATTTGTACTTACTCTCATCTCTCAAACTCTAGGTCTCCCTCATATTATGAGTATCCAGATTTGCGAGCGGATCAAGTCTAGACCCCCCCTCTCTTTAGGTCCGCTAGCTGGTTGATATGATTCTTAGAAGGAGTTAAGGATTGTTCAATTAAACTCAACATTTTAGTTAACCTACTTTTATTACGTTACGGGATTTATATTTACATTATTTACATAGATTTACAAATTAACGACGACAGCTAAATCCAAATGAGACACATACGCAATACTGAACACTGGAGAGACTCTTTTCACAGATACTAATTCAACCACTGGACATCACAGTCCTGACTGACCTCCTCTAAAACCATTTATCTCTCACATGTCTTTAGCTGGACACTACACTATCGTTCATACGGAATTACTTTTTACTTTAACTCGACTCGCCCGAACACTCTAAATGTCTCTAACCCATGACTCTTAAAAACCAGCTCCAAAACATGACAACCTTACGACGGTTTAAGCTCAACTTTCCTAAAAAGAAAACTACCCTGAGCGGCTTACATCGCCCAACTGTTTAATATCATTTCACACCCACTTGCCTGTCCGACTTGTAATATTTTAAAATTTACATTTTATTGGTGATAACTTAGATAAATATCCCATTAGAAAATAACCCAAACATAGCATTTATATTTCAGACAAAGATTAATTATTATTTATGTGCTTATGGCCGACATATATTTTTGACACAAGAATTTACTATTTACTTTTCATGTTACATTTACAAAAGTCTCAAGTTACAATAATAAACATGTCTACCCTTTCTAAGAAATAGATTATTTTTTATCATTTAACATTTTTAACCGACTAGTTTTTTATATTCTAATTGGATGATTATAACTGAATTTATTTATGAAATTTTATTTCTGAAATAATACCAAAATTACCTCCCTTACACAATCTTAAAAATCCCGGAATAAAGAAAATCAAATTACAAAAATGGCTATAATACTGAAACGGTTAACTTACAGAGAAACAAACTCAGCTGTACTCAACTCACAGATGGCAGTTGCATCATATCAAGTGACCTTTTGTCCTCTCCACTTACTTAATATTGCGCAAGGGGCGCTGTCCACGTATTTTTTTATCAATATTTTTATTACCTCATGCAGTATGTAAATATGATCCCAAATTACGAACAAAATATTTTTCTAAAATTTAAGCTCTAAATAACTGGTACGTGTTTGGGTTGTTGTCGTGATATAATGAGAAAACCGGTAGTTGTCTAAAACAGTGCTTCTTAAACTTTTTGATGTCGTGGCTCCCCTGCAACTCAAATCGACAACCCACGGCCCCCCTATTTTTTTTTTTTTGAACCAAGATTATTTAAAATATATACATACATATAGTTTTTTACCCTCAGATCATTCAATAATCTATGTATAATGAAGAATAATATTTATGTAGCATTAAAGTTAAAGCGACTTATCATTTTTAAATAATAAAATAATTAAGTGTTATATTTGCGGTTCTTCGCGGCCCCCTTGTGGCAACACCACGGCCCACCACTTTAAGAAGCAATGGTCTAAAACACGTTAGAATATATTCAGTCCATGAGTATTGTCACGCCTAGGTTGGTTTTGGGGGGGTTGTATGAATAAAAGAATATAAATTCTATATACTAATTTATTAATAGGAATAAAAGAATACAATTTATAATTACTACAATACTGGCCACGCCAGATTAGGGGTGTACTAATTAAATAACACCTTAATACAATACAAGTCGATACACAAATCGATAAATCGTTGTCGTTCAACAATGAAATTAAAGTATCGAGACTGAATTTATCACTCTGTATACCGACAAATTATAATGAACAATTCATAGCATAATAATAATTAGTCCCTATCATTGGACAAACAATAATAACTTAAAATAAGGGCTCTAGGTAGGGCTCAGGTACAACCTAGTGACACAATAATTGAATTAACTTAATTAATTCCGGATCGTAAGAGTTTTACTTAAATGGAATAAATTCCATTAAAGTTGTGAGACACATCTGGAGCAAATACAAAAATATAATTTTAAACTGTACTTACATTACAACGGTTTGGTTCGTCATTGCTGGTACTACTCGCGATATGACACTGATGAACTACTAATTAATAATTATCTATTAAGATCTTAAGATTCCTTATATATGGAAATTATAAAATGGTCCGTGATAGAATTTCATGACAAGAGTTACGTGCTAAAACACGGGTCAGTTGAGTGCATGGTAAGCAATTCCTAAGATGTGGATGCCCTTTATCCGTGACAATTTGATAATTTATAAATTAACTAAATTTTGTAAATTAACTGAGTTGAATTTAGTTTAATTTGTATTTAAGTTCATTTATAATAATATTTAAATTATTTCATATATTTGACATTACCCCCTCCTTCAAAGGCCATGGCCCCACATGGCCATCTTTCCACCTTCTTTCATCATAAAAGGTCATAACTACGACAACTTGCATTCTCATATTTGTTACATTTTGTTGTATTTTTGTCATCCGTAATGTCTATTTACAACCCGTACAGGAGGTGACGATTTCTGTTAAGTCGTTTCTGTTAACCTTTGCGGAACACTGGTGTCACTCTAATAGCTACTTGTGTGGGATGACCACAACATGAATAAGTCTAATAAGTGTTTTTATTTTTTGTGTTAACAGAAATTAGGTTATTATTATCCTGTATGAATATGTAAATACACATATGGTGTTTATAAAATTAGATATGGAGATTGCAAGCAACGTGTCTACTACTAAACTGTCAGTATTTGACCTTTTAATTTGAATATGTCATTATCGCCTTTTTATTTAGGGATTTGTCAAATGTATTTTAAATTTTGAAATTTGTTATCACGTCCCGTTTAAACCAAGCTGTTGGCTCAACTTGTTTTATACTAAATTCTGTTTCTCTTGTCAAGGAAATTTTGACTTTATTGATGCTAACTTTTCGAATTCTTCAGGGTTAATGGATATTCAATACATCATATTTCTCTGTGTTACTGTTGTTACAATTATTTTAGGTCCTTCCATTTGTGAGTTAGAAATAAATTTGCTGAAGATATTTTCGTGATTATTTACTTTTATAACACGTTCCGTTTGAAATAGTATATTCAAGTAACTTTCCAAAGGTGCAAATCATAGTTTTTGTTCTGTGTATAAGTTAGCTTTTTTAATGGTTTATTGTTAATTAAAAAATTGTGTTTAGTACAGTGTAAATCAGCTTTTTATGGTGTTTTTTATTGTATAAACCAAATCTGTTTTAAATTTGCCTCAAATAAACTATATGAATTTATTTAAGTTTATATTGACTAACCTTCAATAGTTTTTTGGTGGCCATTCCTACAAGTTAGCACACATCATTCACAGATTAAGTGTTAATTAATATCGTTCTACGACAAGTTTCTAAATCTGCACGTCCGTAACTGTTGACTGATTAGAGCAATGGTTATAGTGCTCGTCTTGTAAACCAATGTGTGTGTAAACGTCAATGACTGTGTGTTCGAATACCGGTCAAATATATATATGTATTTTTTTATTTTATTTTTTATTTTATTTATATTTTTATTTAAAAAAACAATATTTCTGTAAGTTCGGTACATTAACTGACAGTGGCAAACAAAGGATAACGTGTAATATTAGATTTTATATCTAGAACTTTTTATATTTTTAAGACATTTCTTTTAAATTGTACTGCAAAATTTGTATTATATTGTATTATTTATTTGTATTGTATTTATCTTATAAGAGCTTAATAATGAATACCCGCAGTAGAATTAACAAAAAACCCAAATTGGACACCAAAATTGTTAGCAGTCCAAATACAAGTGTTATAAATGTTATATATGATGATGATTTAGATCCTACTGTCTCTGATTTAAGCAACCAATGCGAACTTGGTGACATTATCTCAAACTTGCGTAACAAGCTTGCCACTGCTAACTCCACAAATATGGAACTTGAGAGTAAAGTGGAGATGTTAACCAAAATAAATGATTCATTAAAAAGTCACATTACACTCAAAGATAATCTCATTAAAGATCTGCAAAAAATTATTAAAAAGCCACCGATATCCGTGTGCAACAAAAATACTCAGACCATGATTTCCGCTACGGATTCATCAACTCAGACTAAAATAGAGGGAAAATGTGCTAATGCTGCCATTCAAACTGCAGCACTTAAACAATCAAACTTGAAAACTAATAGTCAAGTAAATATTAGAATAACAAGTAAAAACAAGAACACAAAAAGTAATAAAATCTTACTACTCACAGATAGTCACGGTCGGTCTTTAAGTTCTATGCTGAGTGAATTGCTAAGGAATTTTGAAATTACAGCGCTAGTTAAACCGAGCGCACAATTCAACGACATTGTAGCTAATTCACTGACTCTAACCAAAAACTTTACCAAAAATGATTTTGTACTGATTTTGGGTGGTACATGCAACTATCCCAATAATTATAAGGTGCTTCTGCAAGAGTACAGCGAGGCTTTAGGCAAGTTGGCCCATACTAACGTCATACTTCTTACTGTCCCATATAGGTATGACAAACTATACAAAATCAATAATGAGATACATCATTCAATTAGCAGAGTTCATAGAGTACAGACGTTTTTCAAACCTGTCTAGATCGGTGACGTGCTAGTGACGATTCTCAATATTTGTGTAATTAATTTATTATTATATAAAAATATTTTAGTGTAATAAATTAAAAGTGTAAATCTTGTGAAAGTACACCCCGGAAATGTCCGGTGGTGCCTACGGGGAAGGAGGTGACCCTCCAGACTTGAAAACAGGAGACGCTGAGGCTTCAGGTGACAATACGGATACATCTGTAGCAAGTAGGGTGATTGACCGCAAACGAGGTAGGACAATAAAAACTAAACAGTCTATCCAAAAAAAAGGGAGCAATATTCCACCCCTCTCTAAAGATTTGGCAATTAGCTTAATAAACACCGAGATACCTCAACAAAACCCGGATTCTACGCCCAGGGCAAATACCAGTCTGAACCATAATTCAGAAACGACGAGCACTGACAATGCAGGTCAAAGTCAGCAAACCGGCAAGAAAAATTTAACACATGACCCTAAATTAAATAAATATTCTGATGTAGACAATGGACCATTCATAGTCTATATAGAAACTAAAGATTTAAACATAGGCCTACTCCACCCAACTGTTTTAGGGAAAAAAATTATACTGGCTAACCCATCATTTAAACAAAATATTATAAACATTTCTAAAGTTAGTAAAAAAATAATTAAAGTAGAATTGAAATCAGCCTCAGTAGCAAATAATTTAGTAAAGAACAAAATTCCTAATTTAGATAACTGTAGTATATACATCCCCAACCATTTAGTAATAAGACAAGGTGTAGTCAGGGATGTAGACACGTCCTTTACTAATGAGGAAATATTAGAAGATATGGATAGCGACATAGAAATTATATCAATAGAACGTATACTAAGAAAAAGCCAAAATAACTCACTCCTGCCTACTAGATGCTTAATTATAAGATTTAAAGGTCAAAAACTCCCTGATCATGTTTATTTAAATCGAGTAAGACTGGCGGTAACGCCATACGTGTATAAGGTAACACAGTGTTATAACTGTCTTAGATATGGACACTCGGCGTCGCGGTGCTCCTTCCCTCCGCGTTGTAAGCAATGCGCTGGCACCCATAACTCCCGGGAGTGTGATAATACAGTTAATGTAAATTGTATTAATTGCAAGGGAAACCATATGGCTACAGACTATAAACTGTGCCCAATATTTACAGAACAAAAAAATATTAAAACAATAATGGCAACACAAAACGTAACGTACAGGGAAGCAGTAAATATTCATGGTAATACCCCATATTTAAATGCCCTAAAAACCAACAATAACAGAATTACAGCCTCAACAACAATAGGAAATAATGTAACAAATAACCCGCAAAACGTTAATACAATTCAGATAAGTAACAAAAACAGTAACATAAAAGTAAATCAACCATACATAAATCAATATAATACTGATAAACATATTACAGCTCAAAAGAAAAGTAACAATAATTATATTAGCAATTCTGAACTACCCCCTAAGGAATTACTTTATAATACAAATAGGGTTCTCGGTACATCCATCAAACAAAACCCGTACTCACCCCTATACCATAAGGAAAATTTTAATACTGAATTAATTATAAAATTAATAATAACAATTTTAAAAAATATTGTCGGCACAGATAGCTCCATACCTAGCACAGAAAATATTAAATTTATGATAAACGATATCTTAACAAATAGTCCGAGTACCTCTCAAAATTCAAATTAACATGGATATAGGTAACATATTGCAGTGGAATTGTAGATCCATATATGCAAATAAGAATAGTTTAAGTAGGCTACTACAAAAACACAAAATAGATATAGCTATATTATCCGAAACTTGGATAAACCCCGAAAAATCGCCACCAGTAATTAGTAGTTATAATATAGTACATAACGATCGTAATGACGGCTACGGCGGCTGTGCCATTCTAATCAGAAAACAAGTCCCGTATAGTATCATTAATTTGAACTACCAGGCAACAGATACCGTACAGATGACAGCTATAAAAGTTCAAATATCCGGTAAGGAATGTACTATAATATCAATATATGCAAAACCAAAACATAATATAAATAAACAATTTTGGTCAAACATAATTAGTCAGATCTCAAATAAAATCATATTAGCGGGCGACTTTAACTGTCACCACGGCGCGTGGGGATGTGCGGATGCGGACAGAGAAGGTGAAAGTCTTATAGACACAATCGATCAGCATAACCTCTGTATCTTAAATGACGGATCTCCTACATTACTAACTAATCCTCTACAACAAAAATCGGCTATAGACCTGTCAATATGTTCCCCGACACTGTACAATAAGATAAAATGGTACACAATCCAGGACACACACGGATCAAATCACTTTCCTATAGTTCTCGAGATAGGCAGAAAAAATGACAAAATAATAATTAACCCAAAAACAAAATGGAGAGTACAAGACGCAAACTGGTCAGTGTACAGGACCGAAGCTGAAAATCTTGCAAAAGACTTTAAATACTCGAACGATCACATAAGAGACTACAATAAATTTATTTCTATTATTGTTGATGCTGCAAATAAAGCAATTCCTTTAAATAAAAAAAAAGTAATTAATCCATATCGTGCTAAACATTGGTGGGACGCCGAATGCCAAACAGCTGAAAATAACCGAAAGAAAGCATTTAAATTATATTGTACCCAAAAAAATTTCGAAAATTTTATTAATTACCTAAACGAGTCAGCAAAAGCCAGAAGAATATTTAGATTAAAACAAAAAATAAGTTGGGAGGCATACTTAAACTCCATTACAAAAGATACTCCCTCAAAGGAAATATGGCAACAAATTAAAACGATTGAAAAGGGCACCATACCTAATCTAACAAATAATAAAACAATCTCTTCAGAAGTACTAAAACAATTTCTTTATAATTTAACACCCCCTTCTGCTGAAAATATTATGTCCTACACGCAACATTTTGAAAAAAACACAACATCTAAATTAAATGAACCGTTTACCCTATCAGAACTTAAAAATGCAATAAAAACATCTAAAAATACTTCCCCAGGGTATGATGATATCCGATACCCAATGATACAAAATTTACCAGGTATTATGAAACAAATATTATTAAATATATTTAATAAAATTTATAAAACAGGCCAGTCCATCCCTGAATGGAATAAAAATATCATAGTCGCAATTCCCAAACCTAATAAAGACCCGCACAAACCAGAATCGTACAGACCGATAGCTCTATCATCCTGTCTGCTAAAAACATACGAAAGACTCGTTAAAGTTAGACTGGAATGGTGGCTGGAATCAAACAGTAAAATACCTAACTGTATGTTTGGCTTCCGCAAATCATTCAGTTGTGTAGACAGTTTAGCCACCCTTTGCACAGACATACAAGAGTCTAATTCCAACAACAATTTTCTAACAGCGATATTTTTAGATATAAAAGGGGCATACGATAATGTATGTATAAATTTACTAATACAAAAAATGTTTGTTTTAAAAATCCCATATAACATCATTAAATCTATAATTAATATGTATAAATCACGCGTACTATCAATAAAGCACAGGAATGCAATTATTGGCCCGAGAACAACTAGAGACGGTCTTGCGCAAGGAAGCGTCTTAAGTCCTGTACTTTTTCTAATATACGTTTCTGACATAGTTCACCTTTTCAGCCCGGGTATCCGGTTCTTAAGTTACGCTGATGACATGTGCATTTATACCACCGCAAACAAATTCGAGCAAACTCAACAACTATTAGATACAAGTATGTATTTAGTATTAGAATGGTTCCGAACTCAAGGATTAGAGCTATGCAGACAAAAAACAAAAGCTGTCTGTTTTACACGGCATCGTCAAAATTTACTGCCCAATTCAGTAACCCTAGGAGGATATAACATAGATATTATCCCAGAAATAAAATATTTAGGCATGCATCTAGATTGCAAATTAACATTTAAGTCACATATAAGACAGACTATAAAAAAATGTCAGCCATCAATAAATATGCTAAGGATAATTTCAAAGAAAAAATGGGGAGCCGACCCAGTAACAGCTTTAACCTTTTATAGGTCCAGAATCAGAGCCATTATAGATTACGGGTCTATTTTGTACGGATCAGCATCGGGAAGTATTTTAGAGACTTTAAATAAAATTCAATACAAAAGTCTGAGACTCTGTATAGGAGCTATGCAGTCCACGCCAACTCATAGTTTATTAGTAGAATGCCATGAGCCTCCCTTAAATATCAGACGAAATCTTTTGTCAAGTAAGTTCTGGCTTCATGTATGCACCAACCAATCACACCCGCTATCCATCAAACTTGTAAATTTAGTCACAAAATGCTTAACATTCACATACTGGCAACATAAGAACTTACCACCACTAGTTAATGCATTTTTAAATATTACAGAACTAAATCAATTACCTGAAGCTACACACAGTGTCACATGTTTTTTATACCCACTAAGATATTCACTGCCTAATAATTTTACGGACGAAGACGCAAATGTAAAAGACAATAGACACATAACAGAACTCAAAACAAAATATAATGACCCATATGAATTATATACAGACGGTTCGAAAACAACAGACGGTACCGGATTTGCAATATACGATCCTCAAAAAAACAAAAACGTTTTATTCAAAACTGACTATAATTTAAACATCTTCCATATTGAACTAATAGCTATCCTATACGCCACAAAATACTTAACTGAAAATACATTAAATACATCAACGGCAATAATACTTACAGACAGCCTAAGTGCTATACAAAAAATCAGATTCCCAGGTCTAACAAATAACCCCACAATATTATATGAAATTTTAGAAAATATCAATAAACTTAAAAATAACAAAAATATTAGTGTTAAAATAATTTGGGTAAAAGGTCACTCTGATGTCATAGGAAATATAATTGCAGACAATAACGCGAAATTAGCAATTACTGAAGGGGAACATGTACAGGTAGCCCATTTAACAAACGAAATCTACGCGCAGGTAAAGCAAAATAACTACAAAATATGGCAGCAACAATTTATTACCACCTCTCAAGAAAAAGGAATAAAATATTTCAATATTCAAAAAACCGTCAAAAAGACCTGGCTATATAACACAAATATCCCTCGTAAATATGTAACAGCAATCTCGAGAATGAGATTTAACCACACTATGTGTCCAGATCACCTATACAGACTTAAAATGATAAACACCAACATATGTCTCTGCTCACAAGACCAAATAGCAGACCTAAATCACTTATTCTTCTCCTGTATCATGTATAAAACACAACAAAATTATCTATTCAAATCACTCATAGAAAATAATATAGCTCTCCCTACAAGCATTTATATAGCTTTAGCTACAAATAATGAAAAAATTAATTACGCAATTTACGAGTACCTAAAAAACTGTAACCTATATGTATAAATAATAATCGCAAACTGATCAACGTATCTCAAGTATTCCGACCCAAAATCTTATGGCATAGGGTAGACAGGCATTACTAACTGCATTCTCTTTTGTAAGACCAGCCCATGGGCCCCCTCCCAGTGTACTCGCGGTCCTGCTGTGACGGCCCTCACTAGCAACATCCCCGTCCTTAATAAAAAAAAAAAAAAATCCAAAATTGTGTTTTTCATTGAGGGAGTTAGCGTCATGAGACTAGGGTTCGGAATCTAAAGATACGATTAAATAATAATTAATTCAAACATAAAATCGGCCATGAAATCTCACAAATCAAAACAAAATTATAATAAGAGATTATAAATTGAATTATACCATAAAAACTTATATACAAAATTTCGAAAAAACATAAATAGCTCCAGACCAAGCCTTAGCTGCAAAGGTCCGAAAACAAAAAAAAAAAAAAAAAAAAATAATGAGATATATAAAAATAATTGTGACTTATACGATCTTATAGAACATTCACCACACACTTATCTATTTGACACAAATTTTTATATTGACAGAAAATGTTATATGGCTGATGGTGTCCATCTGACATCTAGAGCTAAAAATTTCTTAGCCTCTAAACTTTCAGCAATAATATGTAGATATAATGTTCACAGAACTAATAATATGGGAACAAACGATACTGGAGCTATCATTGTAAAGCAAGGAGTTAGTAACGTAACTAGCAAGAACTCCATTTCTTCCAACAATAATAATAATAACTCTAATGGTCCCGATTCTTACAAAAACAATAAAAATATTAATTCTACCCCAAGTAGCGGTTCTAGTGGTATAGATGTGAATACTAGAAATAATCATAGCACTACTTCTACCACGAATTGTTCAATTATATCTTGTGTTGATTCTACCAATGGTACATGTACTGAACAGTTTGCAGCCAACGCAATAGATAAAGAGTCCACAGGTAATCCTAGTGTTTTTTTAGGAAAAAATTTGATCTAAGCATTTTATTCTTAAATATCCAATCAATTAGAAACAAAATAAATTTCCTGGACTCTCTAATTATTGATGGCAAATTTAATATTATATGCATTCAGGAGCACTGGCTGGACAAGCTTGAATGTACAGAATTTCATTTGAAAAGATTTAATATCATATCATTTTTTGCTCGTGATAAAAATAAGCATGGAGGTATTATGTCTTTGATTCACCATAATCATTTTAGTGGAGTAAAAAACCTCGATTTCATTAATAATCAATCTGTAAAATATCATTGCGAAACAAATGCTTTTCTTTTAAAAAGTTTTGGGTTACTAATTATCAATATCTACAGAACTCCGTCTAGTGACCTAAAGATCTTCATGAGTGTCATGGAGAATGTTTTATCTTCGATACACCATAAGTATCGTATTATTATTGGCGGCGATTTTAACGTTAAATTTAATCTTCCGAACGATAATGATACCATTTGCCTTAATGATTTTTTTAGTTCTTTTAACTTTCACGGGTTAGTTAATTTTCCAACCAGAGGTTCCAATACCTTAGACAATGTTTTTATTAATTTTACAGACAATAGTATTACCGCTAGCAAAATTTTAATTCCTTTCTCTGACCACGATGCTGTCGACATTAAGCTAACTTGTTTTAAATCTGATGACTCTACTAACCCCCATGTTACCACTATGACTCGCCCCTTAACTCAGGAAGGCAAGTTGGTATTCTTTGATTCCTTAAATGCTCTAAGCTGGAATTTCATCTCCGACAATACCACGGAGGTTAATGATAGGTTCGACTTGTTTCTCGGGGTCGTAGTTAATAAATTCAACTCCTCCTTTGCCCTAAAATCCCATAAGAAAATAATGCGCCATCAACCCGCAATACATTGGTTCACTTCAGACCTGAAAACCATGAGAGATAGGCTTGATTTATTACATGCATTCTACTTAATTACGCCCTCGCAAATTAATAAAACTATAAGGAACTTGTACAGATCGAAGTATAGAGAAGCGATTAAACGGGCAAAAATAGAAGCCAACAGTAAATTTATCTGCAACGCTAATAATACCTCGCTAGCTACGTGGAGAGTAATAAATAATAACTGCAAGTCCAAAAATTTCTCCCAGTGTCCTCTATCAGTGGATGAGATCAATGATTTTTTCTGTAATGTCGCTAACAATCTATTAAATAGTTTACCCACTAATAATCTATGCCCCCTTGATATATTGTATAGAAATTGTAACTTAGATCCCTCCGTGCCAAGCTTCTTCTTCAAAGAAATCTCGGAAATTACAGTACGTGATATAATAAATAATCTGAAAAACAACACTACACTTGACGCATATGGTCTAAATGTGGATATTATCAAATATGTCAAAAATATTATAATACCTCCACTTACTAAACTAATTAATATTTCCATACAGACCTGTATATTTCCAGATACACTTAAAATAGCACGGGTATTACCAGTGCACAAAAAAGGTAGCATAAGCGACATTAATAACTTTCGTCCCATTTCCCTCCTTCCATGCATCTCTAAAATCTTTGAAAAAGTTTTAAAAAGTCAATTAATCACTCATCTAGAAAAATACAATTTACTCTCTAACAAACAATATGGATTTAGATCTGATAAATCGACTTCTGACGCAATCTTGGGATTTATGGACTATGTCACAAATTGCTTTGAGAAAGGACTCTATTGCTCTGGTAGCTTCCTAGACCTTAGTAAGGCCTTTGATTGTGTAAACCATGATATTTTAATAAAAAAATTACATTTTTATAAATTTGACCCCACATGCATAAATCTTATAAAGTCGTATCTTACCAACAGACAGCAATTTGTAAACGTTGGTATTGCGAGATCAAAATTATCTGACATAAATCATGGAGTTCCCCAAGGATCTGTTCTGGGTCCCATTTTATTCCTGATTTATATCAATGATTTGCCTCATGTAAATATTAAATCAAACACCATCCTCTTTGCCGACGACACTACGGCCCTCCTGAGCAATAGTTCACTACTGTCACTTTTGGACCAAAAAGATTTATCTTTGACTTATTTAAACAGCTGGTTTTTGGCTAATGAGCTAACATTGAATATCAGTAAATCTCAGCATATGATATTCTCAACAAGAAACCTACAACAGGCCAATAATTCAGGTACGGTAACCTTTTTAGGATTGGAAATCGACAGCAAGTTATCATGGGACCAACATGTAAACAAAGTAGCCAATAAACTTTGTACATCTGTTTTTTGCTTAAGCAACTTAAAATGGTGCGCGTCTAAGTCAGTCTTAAAAACATATTACTTTGCCTCTATCCAGTCACATCTATCGTACGCCTTATTGATTTGGGGTCATTCCACCCAAACAAAAAGGCTATTTGCTTTGCAACGCAGAGCAATAAGGATCATGAGCAATATACAATACCGATCCAGCTGCAAAGAAAATTTTGTAGAATTGGGCATTTTAACCTAGCCGTCCCTATACATCCATCATTGCCTCCTGTATGTACATAACAACCTCTCTACGTACTCTGTCCAAAGTTCTCTCCACGTACACGACACGAGAAACAAGAATGATATTCGTCCTGAATTTACCAGACTCAGGAAATCAAGGTATAGCGCAAATTATCATGCAATTAAATTCTATAATGTTCTACCATCCGCCACCAAGAGCCTTAACTCCGTAAGATTCAAAAAAGTAACTAAACAATATCTAATTGCCAAGGCTTTCTACTCTACTGAGGAATACCTACGAAATGATTTTGGTGACTTAAATGAGGTTCTGTGATCAGGCTTTACGTTCAGATTACGTTCTATCAACTTGAAGTGTCTCTGTTTATTTTCTGATTATATTTCTTAAAATTATATTTTTATATTATTGTAATGCACATGATTCAATTTGTAATTTGTGTAATACATTATGGACCTTTGTAAAAATGTACAACATTTAATACAATAAATATATATATATTGAGTGGGTAATATTTTGGTAGTTTCTCAGATGTTGAGCTTTTTACAATCTTTTATGCACACAGTATATCTATGACATGGTCTTTATAGTTATTTTTGATAAGCACAGCTGATCTATATATGGATCACAAGTTGGCCTTAAATGTTCAGTATCAGATTGCTTATTTGATTACTGCTATATTAATTGATATTCTGCCATTGTGCATGTTAACTCTTTCCAAGACATAGCTACTGGTATAAATCATTAGAAATTAATTTCCCTGATCTCAGCTCATATTATTGTTATCTGTAGATTTATCAAAATATTACTGAAGTTACTAGACACTCAGTTATTTGTATGTTTTTTCATTAGTCATTTCTAATTTTTAATATTATTTTTAAAGATTATAATCTCGAAATCATTCAATGTTCTTTCTAATTCATGAAATGGTGCCAAATCTGACCTTAAGCTTTTACTAAAACACGCAAAAATTGTGAACATTTGTTTAACCTGACTCCTAGAGATTACTCGAAAATCTCCTTCTGATAACTCGCCATCGGCACTACGTATCTTATTCTCAATGTTCCAGTTCTTTACTTCGAATCTTGATTTTAGTAATTTGAAATTTAAGTTATGTTCTAACAGAGAATTATCTTATTGAATTTCCCTACATGAATTTATGTTTTATAAATTAATATCAAAAAGTAAGTAGTGATGCCTCATGTTGTACATTGTGGCAACTATCTTAATTATGCTCCAGGTGTGGTCTCTCTCTTTTAACTTATTACTACTCTTAATATTAGTGTAAATAACATAGTTTGAATACATTTTTGAAATATTCTTTGTATTTAATATTTTTGTTCGTTTGTGATATTGACTTTTCGTTTAGTAAGTTGATCTTGTTTACTGTACTCCCAATTTATCTCTACAATTATTAACCCTCATAATTGTCAATCCCTCAAGTATTCAACCTGGTATCCCGACTACCACCAGAGGTCCAACCAATAATCAAAAATATATCCATAAAAATCCATAAAAAATCGAGCTCATAAAAATCAATCATATAATATCCATCAAAATAAAAATCGATCTCACAAAAATCAATCATATAAAATCCATCAAAATAAAAATCGAGCTCATAAAAATCATCATATAATATCCATCAAAATAAAAATCAATCATATACTAACAAATCAAACATATATCCTATGAACTAGCCATATATATATGTATCCACCATGGTGTAATAAACGGAGAATGGTCCGCGCCGGCTGGTACCCTGATCGGCCTCGGGACAACAGCTTCTACGCAGGATACCCTCTGTCGTAGGTTGTAAGCTGGGTGAGGTGTGCGGACCACTCACAGGGATGTACTCCCCGAACAGGCACGATTTCCGCACTCGTCCTGTCCCGCGCCGGCCTAAAAAAATTAACAAAATGCTTCCACCCCCGGGCGGCATTAGAGTACCTACGTTGCTCTCTCTTAGAGCCTCTTCCAAACTTGATAACTCATCACTCTCCTGGTGATATCTAGGCCTGGTTATTTCTTCTAAATCTTGTACTCCATCTTCTTCATTCCCCACTCTGGCTGGTTGGTACTTATTTATTCCTTTCCTTTGTCTGCTCTCTTGATCGTGTTAAAGAGTAAGTAGGCTACAATTGTCAATATCACAATTATTCATGTTACTGCAACAAAAAATCATATCATGGTCGTGTGTTCCGGTTCCTGCTGTACATCTATGTACTGGGCGCCTCGTAGTTTCTGGTAACTGTTTCCAATCAGCCCCTGCTATCATCTTTGTTGGGATTTCTCTTTCAACGCCACTGACTATGATAATAATGAACTATCTAAAATTCAAAGAGTCATTAGTTTTTTCTTCTTTTATTTTATTATACCCTAAAGCCCTGTAAACTTCTTATAAATAGAAAATAAATATAACATACTATTAAGACATCTTTTGTTCCTAAATATATCACTGCTTATTCCATTGTTATAAACGCTGATTTTAGTTTATCTTACTTTCTATTTGGTACTTGCCAATAACCGCTAAATAAATTTATACTTGAAAAGACTTTTGCTTTGCCCATGTAACTTAACATATATTCTATAACCAGTAATTGATACATGTCTTTTTTACTAACCGCATTTAACCTTCTGTAGTCCACGCAAAATCACCAACTATCATCTTTCTTTTTAACTAAAACTACTGGACTACTCCAAGGCTAACCGTAGGCCTTATAATATTATACTCAAGCATATCTTTAATCCGGATTTGTAAAATGTCTCGTTCTCTATGCGAAACTCAATAAGGTTTTTTATAATAATAATAATAATAATAATAATAATAATAATAATAATACGTTTATTGACTACAATACATCATATAGTTGTTTACAGTCAGTCAAATTACATAATTAGATATACAAATTACAGAGGAAAAAAAAATAAATAAAAAATGTTATAAATATAGACCAGTTTTGTGGTTTTTGTAGATGAAAACATGACTTAGTCCTCGTTATTAATACATATATTTAAAAAATCTAATTTGGAAAAATCTTCTAATGAGAAGACAGGATTTTCAATGATATATTGTTTTATTTTTCTTTTAAATATATGAAATGGGGCATTTCTGAGGTTAAGGGGAAGTAGACTAAAAAAGTGCTGAGAATAGTAATTTGCACTGTACCTACATTTATTTATTCTGATGAAATCCGGACATAGATTTGATTTGTTTCTAGTATTGTAAGTATGAATATGTCCATGAGTAATAAAATCACCAAGATGACTGTGTGCATAAAGTAGGCAATGATATGCGTACAGCGCTGGAAAAGTCATTATGCGTAGTTCAACAAAGCAATGCTTACATTCAGCTCTGTACGATAAACCCAACATTAATCTTACTAATCGACGCTGAAGTGAAAAAATTCTCGAGGAAAAGGTGGAGTGTCCCCAGGCCAAAATCGCATAAGATATTTGTGATTCAAACAGCGCGAAATAAGCAATTTTTAATATATCAATTGATATTGATGCCCTAATGTTTCTGATTAAAAATACTATTCTGCAAAGTTTGCCACAGAGTGTGGATATATGGGGTTCCCAGTTTAGCTTTGGGTCTAAACAGATTCCAAGAAAGCACACCGAATCTGGATTTTCAAAAGAGTGAGGTCTGTTGGTGATCAGTAACTTTTGAGTTTTATTTTCGTTCAATGTTAACCTGTTTCTAACCAGCCAGTCAGAAGCATTTTTAATGTACAGGCTGGTCTGGGGATCAATATCACCTAAGGATGTTGACTGTGTTAAGATGATAGTATCATCCGCATATAGTATGGCATTTGAGTTCAGCGCTAAGGGAAGGTCATTTATGTAAATTAAAAAAAGTAAAGGACCTAAAATCGATCCTTGTGGGATACCAATATCGATTTCGGAACATGTCGATACATCTGTGTTTAATTTAACATATTGCTTTCTACATGTTAAGTATGATTTAATAAGCAAACAGGCATCTTTAGTGAAGTGGTAATTATCCAGTTTACCGACCAGTAGATCATGAGGCACGCAATCAAAAGCCTTACTAAGATCGAGAAAAGTAGCCATGCAGTAGCCACTGACTCCGAGTGAGTCCGTAGCAAATCTCAAGAAACTCAGTATAGCGTCACTAGTCGATTTACCTTGTCTAAAACCAAACTGTTTTTCAAAAAATTTGGAAAAAACAGGAAGGAGAGAAATAGGACGATAGTTGTTCAAATCTTCACAACTTCCCTTTTTGAAAATGGGTATGACTTTAGCTAGCTTTAAGGAGTCAGGGAAAGAATTTGTTGAGATGCATAGATTAATTAATTTAGTGAGAGGTGTTATTAAGACATTTTTTAGGTTTTTTATCAGGTTTATGTTCAGATCATAAGCATCTCTACAATTACTATTTTTCAGTGAATTTAATGTATCTCTAACTATATTAACAGTCACGCAGCTGAACGAGAAAGACAATTTTTGTCTGAGAGGAGAGATGAGGGTAAGTTTGAAGAAGATGAACTAATATCAGGAAAAGTGGTCGAGATATTTTTAGGAACGTTTACAAAATGTGTATTAAAATTTTCAGCTGTCAAATTTTCATCAATTTTAGATGAATGCAATTTGGTATTACGGTTGTTATTCAAAATTGTCCAGGCCGCTTTAGAAAAATTATTTGAGTCTTTAATAAAGTGTGAGTTGGCATCTACTCGAGCTTTACTTAGGACTTTTCTGTATTGACGCTTGAAATTAATTTTGTTATTTTTATTTTCAAGTGAGGGATGTATTTGATATGCTTGTTCTAGAGAATGTAAATGGGATCTCATAGTTTTTATTTCCGGGCTGAACCATTTGATTTGGTTTGTAGTGCCGCCATTTTTCTGTTTTTTAATTGAAAAAAATGAAGTGAATAATTTCATAAATTTATCAAAAAATAAATTAAAAGCTGTATTGCCATCAGTAGCCTCATTTAAGAAATTCCAATTAATATTTTCTAGTGCATTATACATTAGATATTTACCTTTTGGAGTGATAGGTCTGATAGAATTGGAGGTAGGTTTATCTTTTGTCAATACAGGGAGCTGAAAAAAGAGTTGTGCGCCGATCTGATGATCAGACATGGTGTGTGAAAATGTTTGAATTACTGGTTTGTAGTTTTCTATAAAATCAGTATTTAGGAAGATATTATCAATACAACGGTTTCCTCTGGTATTAAAGGTAACCGTTGGCATTAAATTGAAACATTTGCAAAAATCCGTTAGCTTGATTGCCTCATGATCATCACCAGTTAGAAAACTGACATTAAAATCCCCGCAAAATATAACATTTTTAGAGAAATCTAATACATTGAAAATCTTGTCTAAATTTTCAAGCAAAATATTGAAGGATGCAGAAGGAGAACGATATAGACATACAATTATGACATTAACATTTGGTATTTCAATAGCTGTTATTTCACAATGATATTCAATGCTAAGTTTATTTATTTTGTTGAGAGGAACGTAGCTTAATTCTTTTTTGACTAAGATAATGACACCACCATTGCGCATAGTGGATCTTGAGAAGCAACTAGCAACACAATAGTTGTCCAAGACATATTCTTTAGATTCTTCATGCTTTAACCAGTGTTCACTAAAACACAATATATCAAAATTTTCATCTGCAAGGTAACATTCTAATTCAGTTCTAATATTTCTAAGGGATTGAACATTCAAGTATAATAGATTAAATTGAACACAATTTTTCAAGAGATTTGAGATATTATTTACGAAAAAACTGAAGAGGTGGTGTATTGGTATTGTTAGTTCTGGTTGTATTAATATTTATTTGAATTGAACTGAATAAATTATCAATGATTATTTTTTTACCAAGGTTGTTTATATGCAAGCCATGTTTTGTATAATGGTTATTATTTAAAAGAGTAGAGGTGTCTAAGATTTTAGCTACGTTCGTAAATACAGTTATTAAATTTATATTATTTTGTAGAATAACAGAGTTATGAAGATAATTGCAATGCCAAAAGGGAGCTAAAGCAAATAAAATATTTGTATGGCATAAGTTAGTTTTGAGTTTTTCCAGAAAGTTTATGGATATTGACTTTTGGGCCAGTGCATTATTTGTGCCGCCAAATAAGATAACATAATCAGACTTCTTGAAATTTGTTGTTAATTTTTTGATGTCTTGAACAGGTTCTTCAAAAAGCGCATTTGGCTTGAAGATGCAGAATACGTCAAAAATTTTTTTTGAGAAAATGTCAATCAAAAATTTTCCACAATTTCTTCCCTGACTATCTGCCAAAAATAATATTTTGCGCTTTTCCTTGTCAATTTCAGTGTTTGTCTGAGGAATTGTGTTCCTGTTTAACTGGTTAAGTGTCCTGTCACATCTAGGAGATGGGGGTGCAGATGAGGATTGAGAAGTTCTGTTGCGGTCTAATAGATTTACGTAATTACTATTTTTATTTTTATTTTTTAATGTTATTATGACATCTTCCTGATTCTTTATTTCAAGAGTTTTTAAACTAATGTCTCTGGTTAACTCTGTAATTTTATCCGTGAGCTGAATACAGTCAGGACATGAATCAGAGCTCGAATGATTATCAGAGATTTTTGAATACAGTTCATTAATAACTTTAGACTGATTAATGATTGTTTCATTTAGGGCCTCCTCCGCATCAAGAGCCAATATCTTTAGGGACTCGGAGCTATCCTGAATTCTGGCTAGATGTATGTTTTTCTCACAAAGTTCACTTTCGAGCTCAAATATGCGTTGATTTTTTCGGCAAGGTAGTCAGACTCCAGATTATGTAAATCAAAAACCAAACTGTCATTATCCATATTAGTGAGTAGAGTCACTAACAGAGGTTTTCGTAAGTTTTTTGCTCTAATTCCTTTCTTCAGTAGCAAATCAAGTAATTCCTCCACTTTAGCATTTGAAAATCGAGACATTGTGAGATAACAGTGAAAACAGTCAATAGATTAATTCTAAACTTTGAATAAAAATAAAAAATTAAATAGAAATAAAAATTAATTTATCTAAATGTCAGTAAAAAATTAAGAATTATCAAAATCAGTGTCATTTATAGGTTAGAAGTAATCTAGGTACATATGTGTGTTACAGATTTAATCAGTCAATTCGTAAAATAATAAATAATAAGGCCTATAAAAAACATATAATAATACTAAACATGAAAAATTAATAGGTAAAAATTTAAAATATATAATTTAGGTTAAAATAATAAATAGAGTAAAATATATTAAAACATAAGTTGACCAGTTTGAACCCCTGATTACAGTATCACAGTTTAGTTACAATATGCTCACTGGTTGTAGGTCTAAAATCAGTGGATCTATTAAAAAATTATAGAACTAAAAAGTTAGTAAAACATAGATAGGAATGATAATAAATAAAATAGTATTATTATTTACACTGATATAGGTATAGGCATAAAATATATAAAATAAAATAACAATTCTGTAGATTAAAATAAAAATGAAACAAAATAAAAATTACAAAGAAAATGTAGGCTTGAGAGCCACTGTTGCATGCACAGAAAAGACAGGTGACAGCTGATTGATATCATAGAGGTTAGAAAAAATACATATATGTGGTCAAAACTTACATATTGTAGTTTTCCAAATGGTTAAACAATATATTGTTGTTTTCCAAAAGTTACAAACTGCAAAATACAGACGTTACGAATTTAAAATATAAAAATAACTAAAAAAATTATGATTTTTGAAGCGCGGTAAAATACACTTGTCTCATCTAACACAGTGGCACTCAAACTGTGTATATATAAACGGGAGCTGCGACCCCTGTGTCGATATAATGTTCTGCGGTATCTGTTAAACCAATTTGTTTGTAATTATAGACGAGAATGCCCCAAAATTCCGAAGATAACTCTACTAACTGTTTCTTTTGATTTTCGTCGAGAGTGGGTGCGATATCATGTTCAATTTTTCCCTTATCCAAATTCTATAATAAATACTACATCATTTCCTACTGTGATATATGCTAGGCTAGTATTAGCATGTATTTTATTAGTATTGCTACCTCTGTTAGTAACAAGCAGGATATATTTATTATCGTAACTCGAGCGTATATGAGTATCAATTTCAACTTTTTTCTTTAACAAAAATTCACTATTTGGAATTATATTAATTTTATCAAGCGGAAAGTCGCGTACTGAATAAACTTCACACGCAATTGTTTCTCCAGGAAGGATTACCATTGACTTTTTAGCACAAATTTTAATTTTACTAACTTTTATCTAAAATACTCTCAAAGGATGGTAATTCGTCCCAAGTTTTATTGTTGCCCATAGTCGCTTTTTCTTTGGATTCAGATACACTTTCCTTACTGAATTGCAACCTGCAGATTTTATTATCACCTTTATGCAAAGTCAATTGCATATCTGTGAAATAAATTACAACCTGAACTCAGTTAAAAATTTTACTCTTAATATAAGATCATATGGACTTCAGCGAACCACTGCCGCATTAATTGCGGTGGTCCAGTTTCCGAATTGAATATTAATATTGATTGATCAAGCCAGTGCTTTATAATCATCCCGTAACTTTTATTAATCATGCCTACTACTCGCATAACCTTATACCTGAGTGTGTTATCTTCATCAGAAACTAGGGCTTCCCCTCGTTTCCCGAGTTCGATTGAACATGTCTTTCGTTCATGCCTGTATTTTGAGGGTGTGTGTTTTTTGTGCCCTCTATCTATTTGGACAAGCGCTAGCGACGTGACCTGGTCTACTACAGCTAAAGCAAATAGGTTTGCCCTCTACAGTTCTTGTTTTAACATCTTATTGTTGAGGCCTTGCGTTATTAAAGGTTGGTCTATTTGGTTGCGATCTAAAATATTGAAAATTGCCAGTTTGTTTAACATTTCTATTTTCGCTGTAGTTTCTGCCAAAATTTCTATTTGTATTGTAATTTCTATTAAAGTTTTGATTTTGTCCATAATTTTGGCTAAAATCCCTGTTTTGATTATAATTTCTACTACAATTTCTATTTTGCTAAAAATTTCTATTTTGATTAAAAAGTCTATTTACTATTATTTCTTCTTTGCCAGCGTTATTTAAATTTAGTTACATGTCTTCATCCCTACAGACTACATCAATTAAATTTTTTAATTTCGTTAAACTATCTGGCATCTGTAAAGACATTCGTGTTCTGTAGTACGGTAGCATACCTAGTTCTATATAATTCTGAATTCTTGATGGGCACATTTTCTTATCTACTTTATAGCAAAGTGAACGGACAGAATACAAATAATTCTTCAAGTTTTCACCTGGTTGTTGAATTTTATTAATTAACGCGCGTTCTAAATTAGCACGATAGTTCATCGGGAAAAATATTTGTTCGAATTATTTCTTTAGTTCGTCCCATGTTGCTAACCCGTTCTCGTTTCCGTATGTTAAATACCAATCGGATGCATGTCCCCTTAAACTTACCTCAAAATATCTAAGTTTTGATTTATTGTCCCAATTATTCGAAAATCCAGCACGTTCATAGTTTTCTAAAAATTCGATTGGGTCTGACCCTGTATCTGGATATCCTGGTTGTACATATGTTGGTTTCACCGGTGGTCCCTTTTGTGTTTTAATGTCGTTAATTGTTGTCTCATTTACCGTTTGTGTTTCATTTACTGTGTTATTTTCTGCCATGTTTTCGTTTTCGACTTGTGAGTTTGTATTCATTTGTATGGTGTCTCTATAATCTGTATTTGTATGGGTTATTACTGCTTGTATATTTTGAGTTTCTGTACTTAATGTCTTACTGTCTAAAACTTGATTGTCAATTTTGGTATCGTCCAAATTATCCATTCGAATCATTCGAATTATCCATAAGAATCATTCGAATCGTCAAAGTATAATTGTGTTACTGGTGTGTGTGTAAATTTTTCTTGATCAGAAAAAATATTGTCTGTAGCCCTATGAATTGAAGAAACTGAATTTAATTCGGTTGATGGTGAACGTGCTGTTTTACCGCTTTTATTAAAAGCTCGAGTACTACTTAAAAAATCTGGCGTAGAAATTTCTAAAGCCGGCCCTGCGCTGGACGAGTTTAGTGAATTAGTCCGCTGTCGTACCTCGCTCTCGGCGACCGACGCGTTCCTCGCGGATATCTTACGTTCAACCGAGCGGCTCCGCGTAAGAATTGGAAATACTTTCTTCGCCCGTGTACGTTTAATATTTTTTATTGGCTATTTGTCACTAGCACTGTCACTTTTTTCCATATTTTTTAGCCATGTCCATATACAAGTATTATTTTAGCACATGAAAATAATTTTACTCTATCTTACTAACTATGATTAATATATGTGTATACAATTTGACTCCAAATGTGCCTCACGACCCTTAAAAAACGGCTGCCTCCACCATATGTCACGCCTAGGTTGGTTTTGGGGGGTTTGTATGAATAAAAGAATATAAATTCTATATACTAATTTATTAATAGGAATAAAAGAATACAATTTATAATTACTACAATACTGGCCACGCCAGATTAGGGGTGTACTAATTAAATAACACCTTAATACAATACAAGTCGATACACAAATCGATAAATCGTTGTCGTTCAACAATGAAATTAAAGTATCGAGACTGAATTTATCACTCTGTATACCGACAAATTATAATGAACAATTCATAGCATAATAATAATTAGTCCCTATCATTGGACAAACAATAATAACTTAAAATAAGGGCTCTAGGTAGGGCTCAGGTACAACCTAGTGACACAATAATTGAATTAACTTAATTAATTCCGGATCGTAAGAGTTTTACTTAAATGGAATAAATTCCATTAAAGTTGTGAGACACATCTGGAGCAAATACAAAAATATAATTTTAAACTGTACTTACATAACCAGGGCTTTGTATAGTAGTCGCACCAAGCCGTAGTTATAACTACTACACTGCTATTTTTTTGTATACTGGGTGTATCAAGAATAAAAAATAAAAAATAATTGATGACCAAAGTTTACCCTAATAAGCGAATGATATTATTTAAAATTTTCAGAACAAACCAGAAGTACAGTATAGCAAGATCAACTTTAATTTTTTAAATGAGAACATATTTTGTCAAGTTGGGTATCTTTGGATAGAGATTTTGAAAAGAAATAACTTTTACTTAAACATTGTATTTTCTATGACGACTTGAAAGTAAAGTATTTATATTTACTAGTGTTCAAAGTGCTTTCCGTTTTGATTTAAACACTTTCGGATCCTTAGTCTAAGCTATATGTAGCTCGGAGCATAATAAAAATAAAAATATTTCACTTGCAAGTCATAGATTTAGGATGCGGTGATAAGAGCAAATACAAATACGTGTATATAGGTGATCCCCGGCCAGAATTCTAACCCTGGACCTTTAGCACTAGAAGCAGGGTTGCTACTTCCACGCTACCATATCTGCGAAGTATAATGAAAAATATTTTTAAGCGTAATCTTTTCTAATTCAGTTGTATTTATAAGTATGTATTTGTTCCACTCCCGAGTCACGATGCCACGTGACTGGGTAAACTATTTTCCGCTTTTCCGTCATAAATTTCCGGCTGCATAAAAAAATCTAACCATCTAACAAAATTCAATTTTTCAACCAATAAAGTACAAATTTTAACACATTACTTATGTTGCATGTTTCAATTTTAAAGTTCATCAACTTATGTAAAAATGTCATAACCGTGAAAGAACAACCACCATTTTATAGTCATGAACGAGGAGTGGTTGAATCATTAACGTCCGGTCTTGCTAGCGTCGACCTAATCATACTCTGGTCTATATTTTAATCTTACATTTCTTACAATAGTCACGCAATGTATTATGCCATGAAATTTGTGGCTAATTTTACAGGATTTATAAAATATGGGCTCTTGAATTTTGTACCGATTTATTTAAAATTACTGGCTAAAAGAAAAAACGGAAATAAAAAATACATAAGATTAACCTGCATCGTAACAATTTTCTTTTTGGCACTTCGTTCAAACGACAATTTTATATTGTGACATATCATTCCAGTATCCAAGCTCAGCTTTGCCCAACTATATATTATTAAAAGTTTTCGCGAATCAGCTAGATATGTATATTTGTGGACTGCTACCAGTGGTTGAGAAAACTGATCTACAGGATAACTTTTTAGATCTAAAATTCCTTATGAATCCGAAATAACTCATTTGTGCCAGTAGTAGAATGCATTTTTCATGAGTTGAAGCCAGTGATGCCACATGCGCGGAAACCAGAACTTGTATAAAGGCTTCACTACCACACAGCGGATCTGGAACTATCAACATGCCGTCTTTCCATTGGTTTCATGCCATTGGTGGGCACATATACGTAGACATCATTGGCTTCAACTCGTTAGAAATATACTCTAACTCTATACGTCCCTTAATTGAACAAGTTGTTTGATGTTATTATAGATTCTAATTACCTTGGTTTTATCTTGAGCCTACTCTACACCAGGGGTCAGCACCAGCGGCTCGTGGGACTAAAGCGCCCACCGAACGATTTTATGTGGCCCACCATTAAGAAAATATAATGTTTGCTTTTCTTATTCAGCATAGCCTATTACTGCCACGCTGCTTTAAGCTTCTTACACACTAGGCGTATTTATGCCGACGTAAATATGTGTAAACTGACGTAAACAAGAACTTTAGAAAAATTTTGCTGACCTCTACTCTACATATCAATAGCTCGGAAGTTATATTTTCCAAAGCGATATTATTTTACTTTTTGCTTTGCTTTGCGATTTACTTTTTGCTTGTGCTTTACTGTGGCTCACAAACATCCATGCCCTGACCGGGATTTGAACCCGGGACCTTTGGCTCGTGAGGCAGGAGCGCTGCCTCTACGCTACCAAGGCCGACAAAGAATGAATAGCATATGCCCAGTGATGGCATCCTAAATTTGCAGGAAGCGGTTCTATAAAGTCATGTGATATCTAGGAACCTATTCTGTATTCTGAGTGAAAACAAAGGGAAATAAATATCAGGAAAAAATTTTAAGAGCGTATTATTAATAACCTATAAAATAAATATTACATTTACAACACTGCAGGGCACGGCGCACGATTCAAAACTGAAGTCAGAGTAATTCATTTATTTTTAATAATTCTAACAACCGGGTCCCTAAGGTTTCAATAATATTAAGAAACGGTTCGCGCGAACCGCTAGGATACCATCACTGCATATGCCCTATGATTGTGTGAGGTTGTGTATTGACTACCCACCCCAAGTTACAGTTGTAACAGATTTATTAAATATCGAAAATTTTATTACATGAAAAGAACTATGAGTAAACTAAACAAAGAATTAAACAATTTAACATGAAACGATTAGCGTAAACTACTTCCTTCAATGTAACATAACCCACACAAATCACAATAAAACTGTATGAAGCTCACAAACAATAACTATTCCAATACACCTCTTGACAAAACAAATTGTCCACAAACATGCCTCAACGTGTACTGCTCTAACCATCGAAGACCACGCCGTTAGGGTTTATGGTTAAGCCGCTACACAGTTTTATAGACAGAAAAATCAGAGGGTATACTCTGATTTTTACGAAATATGTACCGTATACCTTCTGCTGATTTTACGACTACAACACTGCGTATGTCTCTAAATGAAACTATAGGTACAATATACTACGTTTTAAGTTCATTAAGCACATGTTTCGTACTGCTTGTAATAGTGCTAGGAAAGCATATCCTGATAGAAGACAAGCTTTGTTGAAGATTCTAGTACAGTATAAGTGAAAAAAGGCAATAGTGGGAAAAAATTGTACTGCCATTTACCTTTTTCTGCAAGAAGGTAAATATTTAATTCATTATTCTTTCGAAAACATTACTCCCAAGGCTCAAGTTTCTTATTAAACAAACTTTTAGAAGTTGGGATCCACATACTATATTTTCCCGCATAAATACTTGCCAGTTTAGAAAAAAGAATTGTTCAGGCTATCACTTTAATGCCAAGAAATATTGACAACTAAATATATAATAATGAAAAATATTGAGTTAAACACCGACAGTTTTTGAAAGGATCGGTTCTGCGTTCGGTTTCAAGGTAATTTTTTTATTAGGGTTCAGTTAGCGATAGGTTTCTACATAAACGGTTTTAGAGTTCAGACCGTTTTTTTTTTTACTATTATTAAAGAAAATTGGGTTTTAGTAACAATTATTAAATTTAATATTGATAAAAATCATTTATAAAATATTTATTATGTAAATTAAACAAAATATTTATTCTTTGTACTGCAAAACTTAACTAATCGAATTAAATAACAAATTCTTCTTCTTCTTTTGGCACTATCAGTCAGGTTGACTTTTGGCCCCACTCACATAAGTTCTTCATCTTGATCTGTTCATTGTCAGGTCTTGCCATGTGCCCTATATACCAATACTTGTTAGATCTTCGGTTAGCTGATCTCTCCATCTCTTGCGAGGTCTTTCCACTTGTCGACGGGTATTTAATCTTCCTAACCATTCCGTCCTTCCTCATCCTCATAACGTGTCCTATCCACTCTATGCTCACAGTTCTTGTGTGATACTCGGCCTTGAGTACAGTTCTCGGATATCTTTGTTCTTATGGATTCTCCATTCAACATTAATTTGAATGGGACCATTCTACGTAATATTTTATTTTCGAAAATTATGAGGTGTTGTCGATTTCGCTTTGTTAAGGTCAATGTTTCGGAGTCATACATAAGTACAGGACGTACTATAACTTGGTATAACCTGATCTTGGTGTTCTTACACAGGAGTTTCGTTTTGAAGAGGGGACCAAGTGCAAAATCCAATGCATTAGCAGCTCTAATTCTATTCGTAGTTTCCTGCTGTATCAGATTCACCTGATTTATCATAATGCCCAAATATTTGAAAGTAGAAACTCTCTCAGAAGTGTTGTCATTAAATAACAAATAATTTACAATATTTAAAACCGTTGTTTACATTCATTGTATATTTAGTAGCCAAATATTGTTTTATTGACTGCTGTCCGGCTATAGGCGAGAATCAAACAAACCTTCTATTATTTATTTATTTATTTAATATATGTGTCCCAATAGCATGGCCAAAATTCGACAGAAACATTATTTAATAAAAAACAAATTTAGTACTTGCACCTCAAAGAGTAGTAATCAGAAAATATTTTGAAACACAAAAAAAATAATATCTTATTCCATATGGGAAGTTAATAATAATAAAAGGAACCCAACAACTAGGTAGGCATGTAAGAGGCAGAGAAGGTAAGTTCTCTGTTTCTAAACCGCCAGCCATAGATATAAAAGCCACGTGGTCAGTGTGACATTCGACCGGTCCTATTATCTCTGTACAATTAGGTACTCATTTTTTCATATGAAAGTTATTTTAATGATTAAATATTAAAGAGTTTCAAACGCCGCCCTTTTAGTGACGTTGCTGGCCACAGGAGTGTCTCAGATTAATATTTCCGCAAATGAAGTCAATGATACTCAAAACTGTTTTGGCCTTCAGCTGACGGAACCCTCAGAACCATCTTTTTTCGCAGGGATCCGATACCGATTCCGGCTCTTAAAATTTTAAGTTTAAGGTTTTCTAATTTGAGTAGGATTCTCGAGGATCCACGGTTCAGATTACTGGCTCGGGTTCTATACACTTTGTTTTTGTTGTAAGCTAACTTAACGCCAGTAGATCTGCGCGTATCTAAATGCTTGCTACTAGTCTTTCTTTTGTGCATTGTAGGTTGCAAACATATCATTTTGATTTCTTCCTATTAACTTAATTTGTTTTTTAGACGAAGTTCGTACTGGTACCTACAGACAACTTTTCCACCCCGAACAACTTATTACTGGTAAAGAAGACGCTGCTAACAACTACGCAAGAGGTCACTACACCATCGGAAAAGAAATTGTTGATGTCGTTCTTGACAGAATCCGCAAACTTGCTGATCAGTGTACTGGATTACAAGTAAGTTTGGAAACAAAATGAGGAAAGCAGTTTCTGATTATATTTTCTAGGGCTTTTTGGTGTTCCATTCCTTTGGAGGTGGTACAGGATCTGGTTTCACCTCTCTTTTGATGGAAAGACTTAGTGTTGACTATGGAAAGAAATCTAAGCTTGAATTTTCTATTTACCCAGCTCCACAGGTAAGTCAACAGTTCATAGTTTAATTAGTCGTGCTTTAACTAGTTGCTACTTGTTTGAATCACTCAATAAATCATAGATAAGAAAGAAGAAAGTTAGCTAGCGAAATTATTTTGATTTCAGGCTTTTAAAATTATTTAATCGTAATGTGATGTTTTGTAGGTATCTACTGCCGTTGTTGAACCGTACAACTCAATTTTGACCACCCATACAACTTTAGAGCACTCTGATTGTGCTTTTATGGTCGATAATGAAGCTATTTACGATATCTGTCGTAGAAATTTGGACATTGAAAGGCCAACTTACACTAATCTGAACAGACTCATTGGCCAAGTAAGTACCAACTACCAAACGACTGTACATTATAAAAATTATTTTTTAAATATTTTCTTTCAGATTGTATCATCCATTACAGCGTCCTTGAGATTTGACGGAGCTCTAAATGTTGATTTAACTGAATTCCAAACAAATCTTGTACCATACCCTCGTATACACTTCCCCTTGGCTACATATGCACCAGTTATTTCAGCTGAAAAAGCTTACCATGAACAACTGACTGTATCTGAAATAACAAACGCTTGCTTTGAACCAGCCAATCAAATGGTCAAATGTGATCCTAGACATGGTAAATACATGGCCTGCTGTATGCTGTACAGGTAACAAATATTCAGTTAAACATTTTTAAATATATATCTAAAAAGAAACAGTTTCTACTTTCTTGACTTTGTTTTTAGCAAAATATTCTTTACCGTTTTATTTTTAGGGGCGATGTGGTACCTAAAGACGTGAATGCAGCCATCGCCACAATTAAAACCAAAAGAACCATTCAGTTCGTAGACTGGTGCCCGACTGGTTTCAAAGTCGGTATCAATTACCAGCCACCAACCGTTGTACCTGGTGGAGATCTCGCCAAAGTGCAGCGCGCTGTCTGTATGTTAAGCAACACAACTGCCATTGCCGAAGCCTGGGCAAGGTAAGAACTACCATTATTAAAATAATTGAAGCTTTTTGACCAAAATAATAATCTTCGCAGATTTTATTGCGTTAATATGAAGCAAAAATAGTTAATATGAAGCGAGGTAGAATCAGTCAAACGTGTAATAAAAATTCACAGAGCATAAATAATTCAACTAATGTACTTTGAAGTTCCACATGATTTCATGTAACTAAAATAAAATGCCTTCCACAAAAAATCACAATTTCAATAAAAACTGTAGTTGTAGAAAGAATTTAATTTTAATTATAGATAATTTACCAACATTTTTATGATAAAGTATTTAAAGTCGTTATTTTATTTATTTATTTTTTTAGATTGGACCACAAATTTGATCTTATGTACGCTAAGAGAGCCTTCGTTCATTGGTACGTAGGAGAAGGTATGGAAGAAGGAGAATTCTCTGAAGCTCGTGAAGATTTGGCTGCTCTTGAGAAGGATTATGAAGAAGTTGGTGTTGATTCCATCGAAGGTGAAGCAGATGAAGGAGAAGAATATTAAGAACCAGAACAGCATTTATTAATTGTAGTCATTTCACTCTTCATACAGAAACGGATTGTAATTTTTTTGAGTGGATTTTAATTAATTTATTTTGTTATGAATAAGATATATTTAATTTATTATTTAATGAGGAGATAGTAAAAAAGAGACTGCCAATGAATGTTAAAAAGAAAGGAGAGAAAACATTTAAAGATCTTAATAGTACATATAACGTCAGGCTGACGGACAAAACAAGAAACAAGAAAAGTGATATAAGTAAACGGATTCCTTCCAAAAATACATTTTTAACACTACTATAAATTACAGTCCGACTCTGTCCATTCACTTTCATAATCATAAAAAAGTACTTATTAAACTCGCTTGAATGCATGTAACAAAATAACGCTTTTTGAATTTGTACTGCCATCTTATATAATCAAGCACCATTTAATAAAGTATTCAATAAAATATTTATAACATTAAAATGTGTTTATTTATTTCAATTATAAAAAAAAAAGTAAAAATACTCTCTCTTGAATAGCATTTGAATTACATTAAGGTTATATTTGATTCTCGCGATCTTGAAAATGACGCGCAAACAGCTTTCAGCCACCTTAATGGCGCGTTTACATTAGACTAATAAACGGGCTAGCAGCTAACTTTTTAGTGACTAAGATAACTACTACTCTAATGTAAACGTCTGAAATTTCGCAGGAAATTAAAAACCAATGCGGTCGGGACATTCGGGAAAAAATTGATCGACAGACGCACACGCAAGGGGGATCTCGGGTTTGAACAAAAACTATATAAGTAATTAAACAATTAAAAATGAAAACAAGTTCATTTTATTAATGTCAGAATCAAGTTAATATATAAGCCCCCACCCCTGTATAAACTTACGGATATTTTTTCTGTGTGCCCTGAGGTTAAAAACAATTAATTTCATCCCCACCTGCGGCTAGGTATTAAATATTAAAAAAGAAAACTATGAAAAAAAAAAACAATTTAGCCTTAACATTATAGAAATAGGATTCGTTACTACCCCTAATCGGTAGAGAAACCCAAAACCCGGGAAAAATGTGGTTATCCACCTTCTGCGGACCCTACCCCACCCCTGAGGGCAAAAAAAGTCTGCGACATTTCTTCTATATCTGAACATAGTTTTTGCTCTTGAACCCCCCTAAAAAATTGTTTTTCAGAAAACTTAAAACCAACCCTATACGGTTGGGAAAATTTGGTCAACTACCCCTGAGCGTAAAAATTAAACGCTTCATACCCGATGCGACCAGGGCAAAATTATGAAAAAAAGCTTTCCGATGTCAGGAGAAAATATAAATTAGCCCGAGTATTGGAGAAAGGGGAACCGCTACCTACGCTATTCCGTTTTTGATGATCGGTTAAGCCGTATAAAGATATTACCATTTTGTGCATATACATCCTACTATCCTGTTTTGGAATACTAGCGCTTGGCGCGCGAATAAAATTTTGTTCCGATCACGCACGCTCTCGAAATCAGATTCAAAATTACCGGCACACACACGAAATCATAATTTTAAAATTCGCAGTCACGCACGCGTAGGGATGGGAATTTATTTTTGAATATCGATATATGCGCGATTCGATATATCGTAAGTGTGATATCGATATTCGATATATATCGAAGTAGAAATATCGATATTTTCGATATATCGCATATTATTTTTTTATATTAAAATGTATAATTACAGTAGAAAATAAGTAAATTTGGAGAATAAAACACAATTAAACTGTTTATTTTATTTATTATACTAATTATTCAACTCAAAATAAACACATGGTCAAAATACCGAGCGTTCATTAATGAATGGTGTGTTTGAATTTGGCGCGCTGCCGTGTTAGTAATTTCCATGTCATCATGTTTTAACCCTTGCGACACATAAAACATTTGATCATAAACGTAGATACAGTCTGTTTCAAACGCTTAGGCGGAACTAAATGGGAATTTCGTTCTTTTAGGTTGTCACGACAAGGGACCTTGCTTGGGTTATTTCATTTTTTACGTTGCAATGTCAAAATTTAAAATTACAACAATGAAACCATGGAAACGAATGACCTATGTCAAAATTAAATTATTTATTTTATATATTTTAATGACAGAAAAATAAATAAATGGGAAATTTGTATTAAGAATGACACAAAAAATCAAAATATAAAGAAAATGACATTTTAAAATGATATTAACCTTAACCAAAAAATATTTATTGTAAGTATGATTTACAAAGCTTAAACAAAACGGCCGAAAAGCACGATTTAAGCGATGAAAGTAACTAAATTGCAAAATCTAGTTCCGCCTAAGCATTTGAAACAGACTGTATAGGCTATTCTAAACGTTTAAGTGGAACTAGATTTTGAAATCTAGTAATTTTTATCTATTAATTCGGACTTTTGGCCATTTTGCTAAATCATACTAACATTACAAATTCTATATTAAATTGATTGTTATTATAAAATATCCTTTTCATTGCATTTTAATTTTTTATTATTCTTAATAAAAATTTCCCATTTATTTATTTTATTTTTCTTTAAAATACATAAAAATGTGTTATATTTTTAATAAATGTCATTCCATGGTTTAACTGTTGGAATTTAAAATTTTCACATACCAAACGTGTACCATGAAATAACCCAAGCAAGGTCCCTTCTCGTACAACCTAAAGGAACGAAATTCCTATTTTGTTCCGCCTAAACGTTTGGAATAGCCTGTACAAATATTTCGTGGATATTTCTGACATTTTTACGAAATTGACAATTTTTTTAGAATTTATTATCAAAATATAATTTTTTATTACAATTTTTTTTATATTATTTCATTGGTAAGGGTTTGTTGGTCAGTTAAAACTAAGATGTAATTTAATTTCTCTCATAATTAAATATACATATATTTAAATTTAAAAAATATACAAGAATACCGATATTTTACGCGAATATCGATATTTTGCGCGATATATCGCATTTCAAATATCGATATAAAAATATCGATATATTTTTCTAAAGTATCGATATTTCAGATATATCGATATATCGTTCCCATCCCTACGCACGCGTGCTTCACGGACACGTGTGTTTCATGACTCACGCGTGAATCGTGTCTCATGCGTGAATAATGACACTGATTTAATGATGATTAATGATTTTTTTCACGTTAGAATGGGCAACCCACGCCCGTTCCAAAATTTTGTTAATAAGAAACGAGAGTTATGTAGATATATAAAAGAATTATATTTCTTTCATTTCCCTCTCTCCGCGTTACCGAAAAAATGAGGATACACCAAAAGAGGTAGCGCTCCCGCTTCACGAGCCAAAGGTCCCGGGTTCGAATCCCGGTCAGGGCATAGATGTTTGTGAGCCACAGTGTAATTGGGACATTTAGTCCTGTTCTGTAGTTTAAAAAAAAAGACGAATAGAACATAGATTTCCAAAATATATTATATGATGATATTTAGAAATAATTAAACAGCTTAATTTATCACATTTATGACCAATAAATAACAAGGAAAGACATATAAGATCAGCAAATTAAAAAAAAAAAAAATGAATTCGTAATAATTACACTAATTTCTTAAATTCTTCCTAATATTAAATGATGAAAGTTATATGACGGTTTCAAGAATTTTAAGATATTTTTGTTTTTTTAAATTGATGAGCTTCATTTTTTTAACTGTGGCAAATTAGCACGGCTAATTTTTACTAATATTTTAAAAAATGCAAAATAAGACGATACATTACAAAATTATTTTTATATTAATAAACTGGCAATAAATCCAAAGAAATTGTTGTATCTACCACTGTTATATTAACTCTACTATATTTAACTATATAAGTAAGCGTAAAATAGGTCTTTATGGGAAGAATAAAAAGTAAAAAGTTCATTAAAAAAAAAAACGTATCATTATTTCACTCTTGCCATAAGCACAATACAAATGCCAGCGATACATTTTTGGGGTTCTAGACGCGTCTTCCGTGGGAAGAGCCGTCTAACCGAAGATTTTATGTTCACGCGCATATTTCGAATAAACTGATATGTTATTTTTTCCGCATCCGCACGATTTAAATGACAATTTATCTGCATCCGCAGAAAAATCCACGTATTTGCAGGGCTCAATTTATTTTAAGAAAATTATACTTATAACTTACGAAGAAAATTTGAAGAAATGAAGAATATTGGTTAATGTTCCGTATGATCCCACCAAATCCAACTGGTTAGAGAAAACTACACCTTTTCCAGTTGTATTTCAGAAAAGAACAAGTTTATTTCCGAAAATGTCAATTGTAATTCAGATTAGTCAATTTGATTTCAGAAAATATCAAATGTATTACAGATTAGTCAGTTAAATTTCAGAAAGCGTCAATTGTATTTCACATTAGTCAATTGGAATTCAGAAAATGTCAATTGAAATTCAGAAAATGTCAAATGTATTTCAGAAATTGTCAAATGTATTTCAGAAATAGTCAATTGTATTTCAGAAAGATACTGATTTATATTACACAGTTCTTATTATCAAGTAGCCTGTGACAAAGGTAGCGTTTATGACATTATGATAATATTATGTTGTTATAACAAAAATTTCAATAATCGAATAGCGCTGGTGATTGCATCCCACTGTTTGAGAAATACAATAAAGGGGCAAAAGTGACAAAATATTTTATTGTCACCGGAAATATACATGTGTGCAAAAATTTAAGAAAATTTGTTCGGTAAAGTGAATAAAAAATTGATTACAAGATTTGATTCAGACACAGACAAACATGAAACCAAGCTAAATAAAACCGTGTTTATGTTTATTTTAAGAAATCTAAAAATTCTACGTATAATAGGTATAATATACCCCAAATACTCTTATAAAATTTCTACATAAAATCATAAAAATAAAATTTCTTAAATTGGTTCCTGTAATTTTGAAATAAAAAAAATAATAATTACTATCTTAATATATAGCACAGAAACAGATTCTGAAATACAATTAACCATTTCTGAATTACAATTAACATTTTCTGAATTACAATTGACGATTTCTGAAATACATTTGATATTTTCTGAATTTCAATTGACATTTTCTGAATTACAATCGACTAATCTGAAATACAATTGACGCTTTCTGAAATTTAACTGACTAATCTGAAATACATTTGATATTTTCTGAAATCAAATTGACTAATCTGAATTACAATTGACATTTTCAAAATCAAATTGACTAATCTGAAATAGAATTGATCTTTTCTAAAATACAATTGGAAAAGGTGTTAGAATGAGATTGTTTTGAGTTATCCATATCCAGTCAGATCCACTCAAAATTAAACAAAAAATAATTCCAACACATGCATACAACGGAGACACGTTGCTTCGTCGTAGAAAGAGATACAAAACCCAGCATAAATAAAGATACAAAATAGACAATTCTTTCTTCTTATTCCTTCTATTAAGGCGACGCACAACCCTATAGTCCTCAATAGTTTCTTATACAAAACTAATAATCGGAAATAAAATTAATAACAATCTATACATCAAAATTTGCAGCGAATTTTTATCTATCTAATGGGATATTTTAAATTTTAGAAAAAACTGTTATGTAATTGTAATTAAGCAAATTGCATTATAGGCGCCATCTTGTAAACCAATCGACGCATATTTGTGTACGATGCGGCAAATTGTAGCTAAAGCTTCATTCTACAAAAAGGATTTGAGCTATTTTGTTCTATTGTGAAAACTACTTATAGTTATTGTACTTGGTAGTCTCTATTTGCCGCCATCTTGATTCTGCTGCGGTTCTCAAAATAGTTGTAACGGGTAAAAATGATTTAATTTATGTGAAGAATACGTGTGCCAAGTGGCATTCCATTATCATCAAGTATAATATTTTTCGACGAGGGTTCTAAACTATAAGTAATCAAGTCGAAAAAAATATTGACGTATTATTTGAACATTTCTACACAAAACTATATAAATATAAAAGTTATTTGAAACCCATAAATAGATTTAAAAAATTACAGAACAATGTTGCTGATGTAAATAATTAAGTTATTGAGCGATAATATTTTTACAATAAATATTTCTACAATTAAAAATATCCTATTAGATAGATAAAAATTCGGTGCAAAATTTGATGTATAGATTGATACTAATTTTATTTCAGTTTGTTAATTTTGTATAAGAAATTGGTAACATCTAGGGGTTATACGCAGCCTTAACTAAAGTTTAAACTTCGTGAGTCGTGACACGCCGTGATTGCGCGCACTACGTGTCACGACAAATTTTAAATCACGCACGAAAGAAAAATATTAATCACGTTCACTCACGATTTTACCGTGAACAGCCGTGTCACTTCGTGACACGGAAATTTCACGGCACGCGCCCATCACTAGTGTACACAACATACGCTATCCCAGTTAAAGGATAATATACTATTAGGTGAACACGCTAGCTACTAGGTTAGTAGCTAGCCCGTTACAATAATCGTTTGATGCCTCGTCATAGCACACAAATTGAGAAGCTCTGTTGTAGATAACGTTGATACCAAGAGTGAAAGCAGGTCAAAAAAGATTCTTAAAAAAGTAAATATCTACTGTTTGTATATTTTAAGTTATTTTAAGTTTGTGACAAAATCAATTCTTAACATACACTTATTCCTACAATGTAGATAAAAATATTTATAGAAGTCCCTGTCGTTTAAGATCTTCATACGTTTTCCTGTTCACGACATTACCCTGAGAATCTTCATATTCTTCTTCAGTTTCAGGTTGCCAACGTTCACCTTGCTTTTGCAGTTTCAGTTTCTCCCACACTACAAAATTATTTCATCAGTAAAAGAAAGTTACATTATTTATTAAAAATACCTACATGCTAGAGCATCTTCAATTTGTGTTACATTAGCAAAATGGGCAGTGTTTGGAATACCAAGACAACGCATACCATGAGCATGTCTCCATTCAGCAAAATGTCGCTGGAAGGCTTTTGGGCCTTTATATATGTAATTACCACAAATTTCACAATTATAGCTAATGTTTAGGCCGTGTAACTTGTACAACCAATACGGAATAGGCTAAAACAGAATTTTAAACATGTTACTAATATTAGTTAGATACCTTATATGGTTCCTAAATGTGAATGTAATAAACAAGAAAATATTTTCAAGTCGCTGGGCAAATCCCTGCTTTGGAATTTTCAGCTATAGGCTATTCCAAACATTAAAGCGGAACTAAATGGAATTATTGTCACAAGCTCATTTTTTAATGATTGAAGTAGGCTTTTGCTACACAAAATTATCAAAAGCCTCATTTAATCGATAAAAATTACTAGTTTTCAAAATCTAGTTCCGCTTAAACCAAAGAAACAGACTTTAACTATTAAGCTTTCAGTAATTTATATTTAAAAATTAGTACTTGTTTTAATATGTATAATATGGTCGCTTTAGGACTTGAATATAAAAAAATTGATTTTACCTTTCCATCCCATCCTAATGGGAGATTTTTCGGATTATAAGGAACATCGTCACCATCTTCTTCTGGTGATTCATCTCCACTGTCTTCAGCTTCACTATCATCTCTTTCTCCATCTGTTCTAGCTTGCTTTCGCTGCACGTTCTCTTTCGAAGCAGTTCTCTGTTGGGACACGATTTCAGCCAACCTGTACACCTGGGCCTCTAAACTAGCAATCTCTTTCTGTCTCAATATTTCTTTCTCTTTACTAGCTTTACCAGGTTTGCTCTTCGCCAATAAAGAAGGATCAAGGGATTTGAGACCTTTAGTTGAGAATAGTCTTTGGGCACGTTCCTCTAGAGTGCCTCCGCATTTAAGACCTAGGGCCATTAACGCTGATTTCAATCTATCTAGTCCGAGGGAGGCTAATTCTTCCCAACTCGAGAAGGCGGACAGCTCTAAATGAGCTCCAACATTAGTTAATGCAGAGCCTGCTTCTTTAGGCCAGCCAGGGAACATTCCATTCTCCCACTGTGATTCCATATTGTCAACAGAAATCTGCATTTCTATATCCAGATCCAGAAGAGGTTTTATTCTATTCACAAAACCTCTCAAATAGTCTACGAGTTCTATTAAATACCTACGATACTCTCCACTTTTACGTTCTTTGGGTATATCAAACAACTGATCAAACGTACTTAGGTAAGTAATGTAATCAACTTTTTCTATCCCTTTCAAATTAATATATTTTTCATAGCATTCATGTAAATCAAGGTATTTACCATACCCTTCTTCATCAGTAAATTCTACTAAATTTGACAATTCTTCTGTTGGATTTTCTCTGGCTTTTGCTATCTCATCGAACTCAACAGACATCGGTACACTTATTTCATTTGGATGTCTACGGTAGAAATCTTTAATTTGTCGTAATCTGGTGTAAAATTCCATGAATTCATTTGGTCCAGTCAAAGATGCTACTTCAGCTTTACGGAGTCCATCTCTGTCTTCGTACAATTCAACTAATCTTTCAGAGCTTACTATGTATTGATCTAATAAAAGTTTAAGTCGATGATCGGAATTTATAGTTTCTCGATACTACAACAATAATTCAATATTAACTATATGACATTTAACAGAATTACAATTATACTTACACTTGTTTTCTTGTGTAGCATTTCTTTAACCATTGCGTCTACGAGACGTTCTCTTTCTTCATGATAACGTCTTTGTTGTTCAAGTATTGTCTCCATTTTCTATACAATCTCCAATTCTATAACACAATACGTTTTAATCAACACAATTGTAATTTTTACGAACTCCTCGTAAACGACATAAAATCGTTCATAAAAGTTTGACAAATTAGGTTAAGTATTTACACTCACAAAACCCACAGCATAACCAGAATAATAACCAGTGTCGCCAACATTGAAGATTCACTTTTCAACAAAAGGCATGAGAGGATAAATCTGACGCTCGATTGACACATGTGCGCATGCTTCAAAATGACTGAGATTAAAATAATAATATTCTGATTTATTGCAAATATGTTTAAGATTATCATTAATACATCAATAATATAATAAGACAATAATAATCATCAATTTATTATTTATTTAATAGAACAGCACATAGCTAATGAACAATAATACAAAATAAGAAAAAAAAAATATATATAAGCGGTTCACTTTTGTAAGAACAAACTAAGAGGGAATTTTGTTTTCAATAGTTTGCACCTTTGAAGCTGTATGTCATGTTGGTATTAAAAAATGTCACTTTTTTAAAATGTCGATGCATTTGACAGATGTCATAATGAAAAATGATATCTTATTTATAATGGTCATAACCTTATCAACCTAAAGTCGGTTTTACAGCGTAAGGAATATTTTTAATTGACATTTAAAGTCAGTAACACACCATAAAAGTAACCAAAATAACCAGATCTAGTGTGTTCTTACAAAAGTGAACAGCTTATATATATATATATATATATCACAGTGTTGTCGTTAATCATAAAATTATTTTTTTTTTTTTTAAATTTAATGGCGTTTGCTGCTTTGGCAATTATCCAGGAGAGTTTTTATTTGAGAAAATTTCCATGCCTGAACGGGATTCGAACCCGAGACCTTCGCAACGCAGAGCACATGTGTTACCACTACGCTACGCCAGTCGGCTCATAAAATTATTCTTAAGCTACAAATAATTCATTCTTAAGTTATAATTTGCTTAAATAAAAACAAAGGAGATAAAATGAATGAAATTACACGTACATATGTGCGTGTAACTGCTCACACAGTTAAGACAAAAAAAATTTGCTTCTGTATTTTTTCAATAATATTTTCTTACTCTTGTGTTGTCTTTTTTTTTTAAATATGCAACTTCTTTACTTTTTTCCTGGTACTAAATAGAGAAATTTGTTTTTTTTTTTTTTTTTTTTTTTTTTTTTTTTTATTTTTATGGCCTTTGCTGCTTTGGCAATTAGCCAGGACAATTTTTATTCTTTGAAAATTTCCATGCCTGAACGGGATTCGAACCCGAGACCTTTCGCAACGCAGAGCACATGTGTTACCACTACGCTACGCCGGTCGGCATAGAAATTTGTTTATTAATTTTTTTATTACTTGGTTCAAATTTTCTCGTATCTAGTTGGCGTTTCAGTTTTTTCTTTTCCTTATTAATTTTCATCAAGTTTTAGTTTTTCTTTAAGTGGTCATTCACTTCTGTTAAAGTTTCCGTATCATTATTTACCATCAATTTTAAATGATCATCTTGTATTTCTTTCAACATTGCATTTACTTTTATATATGTATCATTTGGTGTGTTGTTATTTTTCTTTAATGTTTGTAGATGTGTCCTATTTTCATTATTGCATATTTCTTCAACTAGTTCATGAAACTTCAAAGAATCTCCGTATTTTAAATGAACAAAATAAATATGTTTACATATTGTATGTTTAATGTAATAATCAGGACATTCACAATTGTATGAGTGGATGCAGATGTTACAAAAATTACATATTAATTTACAGCATAAAGATTTAAGTTTAGTGACTTCATAGTTCTTTTCCCCAATTACTAGAAATTTATTTGATGCTGTTATGCTTATATCATATTCCAAAGTTATTTTTTATTATTCTGTCTGTAATTTTATCTCGAATTAAATTCACAATTGCAAAAATACCTTTATCTAAACGTTGCACTTTTCTTGCTTCTAAATAAAAATACTTTAAAGTTTTGTGAAGTTTTATGCATGGATTCAAGGTGAATATTAGTGTTAATTTTTAAACATTTTCTATAAGTATAAGCCCAAAGATTGGGTTTCTCATAATAATTAAATAAATAAATAAATTAATTTTTTTTTTTTTTTTTATTTTTAATTTGTGAAAAAATATTCACCAAATTTTTTCATGTCATTGTCCGAAAGTAAAACATCTATTGCTTTTGGTTACATTTCTATAAATTTTGATTCTTCAAGGGTTATTTGTAAAGTTTTTACAAATTCGTCGATTACCATTAAAGTTTATCTTATGAATACTTTTTAAATGATAAATATATTGTTTTGAAAATATTTTATTGCAAATTAAGCACATAACAGTCATTTTCAATGTATTTAAAAATACGTGCGCTGCATATAAGTACATGTAAACACAACAGTGGTATAGACATAATCTTATTTTAAAATCCTTGTTTCCCGCTACACTGGAACGCATGCGTATACGTGTCAATCGAGCGTCAGATTTATCCTCTCATCAAAAGGCAAGAGTTCATATTCACTTGAATTGTGTATACGGATTCCTAAAGTCCCGGAATAAGTACTCGATCTCTTTGAGAAATTTTATTTTGAAAAGAACCGCAATTGAGAAGTGACATTATCGGTGGCGACGCTGTGCTCCAAGGCAATATGGCTGTTGTGTCTAGTACTCAGCTGTCAATATGCTATAGGGGAAACTTCCTAAGCGCCCTGACATCTGGTGGCAATTTGTGAAAGATACGAAAGCCACATTGTTTTGTTTTGTTCAATGGAGAAATACGTGTTTTTTTGTTGTTTGTGTTTTATTTTTGTGTATCATGGAAAAAAAAACAATCAATTTTGTTGTGTGCCGCAATGTAAATCGTGAATAATGAAGAATCCTTCTTAAACATTCCATAATTTACCTAAATCGAAAAAAATATCAATCTAAACGACGTTTGGAGGCAGAGAGAAAGTGGATCGTAGGTTTTTATGGACTCAAAAACTAAAAATGGGCAAAATCCAAGCCCATGCAGGCATGTTTGCCCGTTGCATTTTATGGAAAGTGATTTTTTACGTCCAAAAAAAAAGACTGAAAAAAAGCATTTATCGCACCCAAAATTTGCCTAAATCATCAGTTGATATATTAAAAGGCCCTTCTACTTTTTCAGGCAGAGATATTAATTTTTACTAATATATTTACCATATTTTAGTTGTTATTGTATTGACAGACAGTCAAAAAGAATTAAAAATACAATGAAAAACTAAAAATATCCTTGAAATTTCTTTAGAATAGTATATTATTACATATCTTGTAAATCGTAGATTACCTTTAAATTAAAAAAAAGCTCGGAAAACAGGAAAAATACAACTCGTGTTCATTTTCACAATAGGTGTGTTCGATTTGCACATTTGCAGTTACTGTTTACTGCCGCGTTAAAGCGTTAACAGCCGTAACAAATAATCCGCAAGAGAAACAGCTGTAACTTTTTCGCAGTAGCGTCATAAACTGGCAGTAAATTACGACAAATTAAACAGATTTGCAGTTACTGCGACCAAACGAACAGATTTTTTTAACGCGGCAGTAAACAGTAACTGCAAATGTGCAAATCGAACACACCTAATGTAAACAAATACACGAATAACAGTTTAATGTGGCTTTCGAGTGTTCCAGCTTTGCCGCATACGGCGCTGCGATCTTAAAAAGTTTCCCCTATAGTGCGTTCGAAGGTGAGTTTGCAGTATTCGCGACTGCAAATAACAGTGAGACGTCTGGTGGTGACTAGCGAAATTAAACAGAAGCGTATATTTGGATAATATTTGTAGCGTGTTGTGCTGCAGTTTATGTGAATTAAGAAGTATTTTAAAATATAGTGACTTAAATACAGTGCTTTTTTGCCGAAATATTGTTTGAACAGATAAATATTAAGAAAAAACTTCTGACATATACGCTTCTCGTGCGCCATCAGCTGTTGTATGCAGCGCCGCCAACGTTAGTTTCAGTCGCGAATAGCTCTTATGGAAAATGGGAGCGGTGTTGCCAAATGTTGTAAAAGTGTCAAATGTGTCAATTATAATAATATGAAAAACTCGTATGATTTACAAAAATCAACTCTTATAAAACTCAAAATAACACTCAACAAAAACAAATAGCCATTTGTAGAATACTGCGTCTTCACAGATCAGCGCGTTTTAGAGCTGGCAACGTCGACAAGCAAGAAAAGGATAGTGTCATTGTGTAAACCCATTAGAGAGTATGAAAAAGAACTACTCCATATGCCCTGTACTGCAAACTCACCTTTGAACGCACTATAATAGCGAACAGGTTAATTTAAGCAAAGTACATTTTTATTTTATAAAAATGCGAGTAAATATTTGCGAAATTTTTTAATTTTTAAGCGCTACACATGTGTCGATTTGTATAACAGAAGGTGGGCATCAAATTGCAGTATTTAAAGTTTAATTTCAGTAGATTTATTGAAGTGTAATTTGAAGTAGAGCAGGTGTTTTAGTTGGACAGGAGCAGCTAAAAGTTAAATATGCAACTTGCAGGTGCCAGCATATTAGTGCAGCATTGTTTTTCTGCGACAAATGTAATGAACAAACACGCATAGTATCAGTTACTTTTTAACTCAAAATAAATTCACATGCCTTCCTCCTATCCATAACCAAATCTTTTCCCAACCTGGACTTAATACTAACTTTCCCTCCATTTTTCTTAAGAAAAGGAAAAACTAAGATGCCTATCTTTGCCCTATCTTAAATGACGGCCAAAAACACTACAGTTTGTTCTACTTTTATAGTTTTTCACAATTTCTATCGACATTCTAACAAAAACACTAGAACACTAGAACATATGTAATAAGTTCAAACAGTACTAGAGCGCCTAGTACAATATTTGACCACCAGACTGCATATTCGAGCGTGTCAGTTCTCAAAAATAAATTGTATATATGTAGGTATAAATATGTAATAATTTTGTTTAGAAAATATATATTTTGTTTTTAAATAAATTAAATAATATATTTATAAAATCATAAACTAACATTAAAAATAATTTTTAATTTTCTTATTTAATTATTTATTTATTTTGTCTAGGTCGTCCTGACAATTTAATTTTCCGTCTACTTATAGCTGTAGGTTGTACAGGAATTCAGCGTCTTCTATTTCAACGAGATGTTCCTAAAAAATAAAGTTAAAACATAATGTACACATTGCATCATTGAGAAGCACTGTAAACATGCCTAATGAAAATGTGTTGCATACTGATACAAATGCTGAAGATGTTTTGATGTTTTTTAATCGAGACTTAAATTTTAATAAACATTCTCCAACTTTTAACGGAGAATATGTTAAAAAAAAATCGAGTTCTGAAGATTATTTTTTATAACAGAGCGACCTTTTCTCAAAATTTCTTCCATTTCTTTCTCCTGATTTTTATTCATATCTTCAGCATTTGCCTGGACATTCATATATACTTGTCTAGTTTTCAAAGTAATTGTTATTCATTGGCTCAACGTTTTCTCACCCATACAAATGTGCTAAAAAATCGTTTAAGGCATTTTTTCCGGTCGTAACGAGATACAGTTTGTATATTCTTTTAAAAAATTCCTTTGATTTAACAACACCACAAATCCAATCAATATGTTTGCATATATTACCTGTTCTGCCAAAATCACATGTACAACTTAATATTTCACTATTAACAATGTATACTAATACTGAATGGATTCACTTCGAACAGTATGAATAGAATTAGATAGTGACTGAATTTTTGTTATTATTTCCGGAGGACGGACTCCGAATATCTCACCAAATATATTTTTTCTTGACCTGTTATTTGCTAACAGTCTTTTTCATTGTATGTTACAAATTTATTAAATAAAAAATCGATCATTTGTACTATAGTGCGTTCAAAGGTGAGTTTTCAGTATAGCTCTTATGGCAAATGGGAGCGGTGTTGCCAAATGTTGTAAAAGTGTTAAATGTGTCAATTATAATAATATGAAAAACTCGTATGATTTACAAAAACTCTTATAAAACTCAAAATAACGCTCAACAAAAACAAATGGCCATTTGTATAAAACTGCATCTTCACAGATCAGCGCATTTTAGAGCTGGCAACATCGACAAGCAAGAAAAGGATAGCGTCATTGTGTAAACCATATATATATAAACAGTTTATATATATATATATATATGGTGTAAACCCATTAGAGAGTATGAAAAAGAACTACTCCATATGCCCTGTAATGCAAACTCACCTTTGAACGCACTATACTAAAAACGACTCTAAATGCCGCTCCTTTAATGAATTTTGCATGTGCACGCACTATAGATTAAAAGCATTAATTCTATCGAATATCTTATCTTTGAGTAAGCGCATTGTTACTTGTGAAATATTATTGGTTTCATGATCTCTTCTTATAAATGACCTGAAACAAAATGCCCCAAAAAATTGTGCGGCTCTCCCAATATTTTTTAAAATTATTTACGTAATTTTCAGCATTTGTTGCGGCATTTCTGAAACTTTCTGTGCATTTTTCTCATACTTTGCTCATTTTTTTGTCTCATTTTTTGCATACAGGATACTTAATTGTTAAAAGAAATCTTTTTGTTCTTTTTGAGGATTACAGTTTTTTGATTTTACAAGCCATCGCCATGCGGATTGAAGCACATGGAAGATGCACAACAAGGATTTTGACAGGCCATAATATTTTAATTGCAGCTTGCTCTGCAGCAGCATCATCTGTCAAAAATATATCCTATCCAAAATATAACCACTTTCAAAAACTGAGTATTAAAACATTAATAGAATTTATTATTATTTATATACCAACACGTAATATATGTCTGTATGTTTTGTGAATAAATTTGCAAAAATTCTACAATCCAATTGGAAATATAAGTTATATTGGTGTCTGGCGGGAAAACGATAATATACTGCGTTCAAAGGTGAGTTTGCAGTATAGCTCTTACGGCAAATGGGAGCGGTGTTGCCAAATGTTGTAAAAGTGTCAAATGTGTCAATTATAATAATATGAAAAACTCGTATGATTTACAAAAATCAACTCTTATAAAACTCAAAATAACACTCAACAAAAACAAATGGCCATTTGTAGAATACTGCGTCTTCACAGATCACCACGTTTTAGAGCTGGCAACGTAGACAAGCAAGAAAAGGATAGCTTCATTGTGTAAACCGATTAGAGAGTATGAAAAAGAACTACTCCATACGCCCTGTACTGCAACTCACATTTGAACGTACTATAGATAAAAATATTTTGCGAAGAGATCCGAGTCATTATTCGGGGACTTTCGGTCTCCCTATACACAATTCAAGTGAAAATGAACTCTTGCCACCAAAAGAGGCAATAAAATCTATTGAGAAGTGACATTACCGTTGGCGGCGCTGTAATTCATGGCAAAATGGCTGAATTGTCTAGTATTCAGCTGTCAATATGCTAACAGGGAACAGGTTAATTTAAGCACAGTACATTTTTATTTTATGAAAATGTATATATCGACGTTCTAACAAAAAATCAACACCAGAACATATGTAATAATTTCAAACAGTACTACAGTCGCGTAGTACAATATTTGACCACCAGACTGCGTATCCGAGCGTGTCAGTTCTCAATAGATTAATTCTTTTCACTATACGGAACCAGATTTTCAAATGTATAGCTGGTTTCTTTGGTTTAGGCGGAACTAGATTTTCAGTTCTAGAGTACGTTTAAGTTAAGTTCATCACAGGCAGATATTATCAGTTCACTTGCGCAGAAACTAAATTTTGTCCATTACGTTAACAACAGTTAGCTTAACACATTTCAGTGGCGTCACTTATTTTGATTTGTGTTTGACTACGTGTATTGTGCGTTATTGTTTGGTTATTTCCGTTATTATTATTTATTTCTCGTACGTTTCAAGGTATACCGTGTACCAGTGGCGGCTGGTCTATAGGTGCTGCAGAGCTGCAGAACTGCCAATAAATATTATAAAAATATATATTTTAAATTATTATTTATGTTAATATTTGAAAGATTTTTGGATTTATATGTGTATCGACTACTTGAATTCTGGAAAACGTATTATATGTGTAGTGCAACGAAAGACAACACGTATCTTTACAGTGGGTTAAATAATGATTGTACCTTCTATTCTCTCCATTTCTCTTTAATAATTTGCTGACGAACTACGCAGTTCTATGCTCAGAAATATCCTCTTTCGTTACTATTCGGCTGTGGATCGGGTCCTTAAATCTTCCGAACGAAAGTTCCAATGAATGGCTTTTGAACTGCAAGTCATACAGATCAAATGGTCACGTGTCGTGAATAGTAGAATATTTGTTGTGCTCATCGTTGATATTTCGTTCTTATAGTTTTATGATTATTTTAGTGAATCATGTGCAATTCAGTGTTTAATGTGGAAAAATTTAACGTTTAGTAGATAAAAATGGATGTGATTTTTAATTTAAATAATTTGGACGAATCGATGGCGGAGACAAAGAAATTGTTACAAATTCTTGTAACAACACCCATGGTTACTGATGAAGCTGAACGTTGTTTTTCCACTCTAAAATGGATAAAAACTTTTCTCAGAAACTCGATGTGTGAAGATCGTCTAACGACCCTTTCAGCGCTGTCAATAAAAAAAAATCATATCAACAATACCGAACTTTACCGATAAAGTTATAGATAAATTTGCTGCTAAGAAAGACCGGCGTATTGTATAAATATTCAAGAAATTGCATTAAAGTAACAACATAAGCATATAATTTTTACTCTTATTATTATTATTTTTTTTTTCTTCTTCCTTGCAGAACATCCAAACGATTTTGTCACGAGCCGCCACTGCCGTGTACTAAAATGAGTAAAAATGTATTTAAAATACATGATTTTGTGTGTTTGGTTTCCACAACAATTGTTTAAAACCCTAATGTACGTCAATGTGATCAGTTGTTTTCTCGCGCAGAATTGATAAAGTAATTTATGATACCCTATGATGAAGTTAAGATGAACGTGCTCTAGTAACATTTACCGATTAAGTGAGGCTTTTGATCATTTTGTTTAGCAAAAGCCAACTTCAATCTAACGAAAGAGTGCTCATGACAACTTAGGAAAATGAAAATTCCAGTTAGTTTCGCTTAAAGGTTTGAAACAGCCTATATATACCCTGTTCAGAAAATAAAATCACATGAAAGATTGAAGTCGCTACCCTATTGAGAAGTGACATTACCGGTAGCGGCGCTGTGATCCAAGGCAATATGGCTGTTGGCTCTAGTACTCAGCTGTCAATATGCTTTGTGCAGTCTTGAATGACAGCCAAAAATACTACAATACTACTAATATAGTTATTCACAACTTCTGTCGATATTAAGAAAAAAAATCAACACTAAAACATACGTAATAAGTTCAAACAGTACTAGAGAGTCTAGTACAATATTTGACCACCAGACAGCGTATTCGAAAGTATCAGTCCTCAATTGGCTGTCGCATAAATTTAAGTGCTCAACAGCCAACGAAAGATCAACAAAATTATCACGTGAACATTGCATGATTACTACTTCTTAATTTTGAACAGAGTATAGGCCGTTCAGCTGTTAGAATGCAATATTGCTTTTATAGAAACTGAGAGCAGTATTGCCAAATGTTGTAAAAGTGTCAAATTTGATAATGAGTCCAAAATATTATGCGGAATTTTACATTCTTTTGTTGTTATTTATTGAAATTAAATGGAAAAGTATCAAACAAAAATGAATAACCATTTGTACCTCGTTTACATAGATCAGCGCATTTTACAGCCTACAATATCGCCAAAAAATAAAATGATAACGTTATTGAGAGAACCCATTAGAGGGTATGGGATTGTATGTAGTACTACTACTACATACAATCTGCACTGCATTCTAACAGTTAAACGGTCTATGGGGGTCCGGAGATCCTGGCCCCCCTAAAAATTGTTATGGCCCCCAGCTGCCCATCTAGAAAATAAAAAATTTTAGAGAAAAGTGCCTGATTCATTTTGGGAATATTTCAGAGGAGTAAAATTCAGTATGTTTTGGCCACAAGGTTGATTCTCTCTATTATCTCAATGCATAAACATTAATGTCAATTAATTATCAAATATTTTGAAAAGTGCCATTTCAGAATCGCCACTCTAAAATGATACTATAAATGTACAACACAAAAAATTAAGTTTCCCTGTTAGTTACGTATTACAAAATGAGTTATAGGCTATTCCAAATGTTTAACCGGATCTAACTGGAATTATCATTTTTGTAAATTGTCATGAGCTCTCCTTTTAAGGTTTGAAGTTGGCTTTTGCTAAACAAAATGATCAGAAGCCTCACTTAATTGGTAAAAATTACTAGAATGCAAAATCTAGTTCCGCTTGAACCAAAGAAACAAGGCTATATGTATATTATACACGGCAAGTTTTTTTTAGTAAGTTAGATAAAATGTTTGGTGATCAGCAACGATGGCTATTTGCGCCTCAGACAGCCCATATTTATACCTAATATATTATTTATAAGTTAGAATAAATGAAACAATAAATAATAGTATTTTAAACCTTATTCTAGGTTACAATTAGCTATTGGTTCGATAGCTATCTTGATGTAAGTTCTGAAGTTTTACAATTGACGCTCAGAATTTCTTGTTTTTAAATTAATACGTTTTTTTAATAATAAAACTACATAATTGTAGATAAAATATTATGTTTGACTCTTATGGCTCTTATTCCAAACGTTTAGTCGGAACTAGATTTTGAAATCTAGTAATTTTAATCTATTAATTCGGACTTGTGCTCTTTTTGTTTAAGCTTTGTAAATTATACTTACATTGCAAATTCTAGATTAAATTGATTGTCATTATAAAATATCCTTTTCATTGCATTTTAATTTTTTTGTTATTTTTAATAAAAATTTGCCATTTATTTATTTTTTTTTTTTCGTCTTCTCAAAAAAATAATAAAGGTCATTTATTTCCATGGCTTCACTGTTGGAATTTTAAATTTTCACATACCAATGACAACTAAACCAGTGACAACCTAAAAGAAAGTAATTCCCACTTAGTTCCGTCTAAACCAGGGATTCCCAACGGGGTCCAGGTGGACCCCTTGAGGGTCTATGGAAGTTTAAAAAGGATCTATAGTATCCAGGGGTCTATTATTAAACTAGTGCGCATTCAGAGTTGGGACAGAGCCAGCCACGGTTCCTAAACCTAAAATTTTTTTTGCAAAAGTAATGATGAACTTTATAATAATTTACTTCTTCATACAGAAGTTTGTTGGTTGTCGAAAGGCAACTGTTTGCACTGTTTCACTGAAATCTTTAATTCTGTAATTGAGTTCCTTTTGGAAATTGATAAACCTACGGCAACAAAATTAATTGAATCAAAAAAGCATGTATTTTATTTAGTAGACATATTTTCTTTATTTAATAACTAGCAGTATACCCGCTGCTTTGCTACCGAAAAAAATAGTCGTAGCCCGCTTAGATTGGGCCCATTTCGAAATCGGTTCAAAACTGGTTGCTGCGAATCGTTTTACATTCAAACATATTTATTTGTTTTAATCTAACATTGTATTAATATGTGCTTCAGGCCCAGTTGCACAGTAATCGCTTAAGTTTTTATTTAGGCTTAAGTTTTAGTTTATGGTTTAGTTGTTGCACAGTTTCAGTTTTTGGTTTAAACTTAAGCTTAAACAGGAAAATACTTAAGCGGTAGATTTGTTTGTTTTAAACCAAAATAAACTGTCAAATAGGACAGGTTATGTGTCATAACCTGTCATTAATCAGATTAATTTGATTGAATGAAAATGTTATATATTAATATATTTCGCCGCATACCCGTCTATAGGCACCGGTATGATTATATTAATCAATGGGATGATGAAAAATTTTACAATAGATTTCGAGTAAATAGTAATATTAAGTAAATAAAGTTGTAATTCAATATTATATCATATTAAACATTTAATTTACCATCCTACTAATAGGTAAGTTAGTGCCTTGGTACACAAATACCTAATATTTTATGAAATAATATTTACAGGAACCACGCATTCACTCCAATACAAATCCTACAATATTGTATTATTGGAAGTATGTTGATGGTAAAGGAGTTTACTGGTTGCCATAAATCTACAGCTTCAAAAGATATAGGAAAAATATCGAGAAATATCTCAATTTGTACCTTACGTCATCAATATATTAAAATGCCTAATATTCAAATGGAACAGTTTACTGTACGCCAAGACTTTTGCTATATCGCACGGTTTTCTCGAGTTCTGGGAGCAATTGATTGAGCTCTTAATCTAGATCTAGAAACAGATGTTAATTTTATAAACAACTAGCTGAGTACCCGTGCTTCGCTACGGTTTATTGACGGTTTGCCATCATCGTGCAATTATTGTCAAGTCATGATTCTTTATAGATCACATTGCTGACTCTCTCCTCAGGTGTAGATTCACCCCGTTAGAGGTTCATTTGTGTAAAATTCGTAGTATGTTTCTAAACATGTGCACGGGTAACTTTTAAGTTATAAAATGAATGTTATAACTTAATAAACACAGGAAATACGACGGGTTGTATAATTCACCCCGATTATAGATTTACCCCTTTAGGGGTTGATTAGGAAAGAATCCAGAAATAAAATTTTCGACATTTGTATGGTTAATCTTTATAAGCAAAAGCCAAGTCAATGTCTTATTGGTACTAAGAGATATTAAGGAATCCTTGATATCACATTTCAGCCCTTAGGGGTTGAATTTCGAAAAATACCGTCTTAGTGGGAACTTACGTCATACAGGGAATATACTTTACGAATCTCATGTATCTGGTCCAGAGGACGTTCTATCGAGTAAAAAATACCCATTTACCCCTTTAGGGGTGAAATTTTTAAAAACTGTCAAAACCATTTCGAGATATTTTAAAAAGACACCGATATGCCAAAAAAGGATTGTTATAACTCAATAAACATACAGGAAATACGAAGGGTTGTATAATTCACCCCGACTGTAGACCCCTATAGGGGTTGATTCGGCCAACATCCTGAAATAAGTTTTTCGTATGGGTAATCTTTGTAAGCAAAATCCAAGACGATATCTTATTGGTCCTAAGAGGTATTGAGGAATCTTTGAAATCACATTTCACCCCTTTTCACTTCTTAGGGGTGGAATTTCGAAAAATCCCGTCTTAGTGGCTGCTTACGTCATGGAGGGAGTATACTTCACGAATTTTATTTATCTATGTCCAAGGGATGTTCAATCGAATACAAAATTCCCATTTACCCCTTAAGGGTGAAATTTTAAAAACTGTCCATACCATTTCAAGATATTTTGAAGACACCTATGTGCCAAAAGGAATTTTATAACTCAACAAAGACAGGGAATATGATGGGTTGTATAATTAACCCTGTTCGGAAATTCACCACTTTAGGGGTGGGTTAGAACAAAATCCTGAAATAAGTTTTTCAACATTTATATGGGTAATCTTTGTAAGAAAAACCAAGACGATATCTTATTGGTCTGTAGAGATATTTAAGAATCCTTGAAATTATATTTCACCCTTTAGGGGTTGAATTTCGAAAAATCCCGGCTTAGTGTATACTTACCTCATGGAGGGAATATACTTTGCGAACATCATGTATCTAGGTCCAAGGGATGTTCTATCAAATAAAAAATATCCTTTTACCTCTTTAGGGGTGAAATTTTGAAAAACTGTCAAAACCATCGAGATATTTTAAAAAGACATCTATATGCCAAATAGGAATTTAATAACTCAACAAACACAGGAAATACGTCGGGTTCTATAATTCTCCCTGATTGTAGATTCACCCTTTTAGGGGATGAATAGGACAAAATCCTGAAATAAGTTTTTCAACATTTATATGGATAATATTTAGAAGCAAATATGAAGGCGATATATTATTGGACGTGTGAGATATTGAGGAATCCGTGAAAACACATTTTACCCCATTTCACCCCTTAGGGGTTGAATTTCCAAAAATCATTTCTTAGGGGGTTGTTAAGTCATAAAAAGGATATACTCCCCGAATTTTATGTTTCTCTGTCTAGACGACATTCTATCGAATATAAAATACCAAATTACCCGTTTAGGGGTGAAATTTAAAAAAAAAGGTCAATACACTTAAATATTTTAAAAAGACACCTATATGCCTAAAAGAAATGTTATAACACAACAAACACAGAAGATGCGAAGGGTTCCATAATTCACCCTGATTGTAGATTCACCCCTTTAGGGGTTGATTAGTACAAAATCCTGAAAAATAAGTTTTTCAACATTTATGTGGGTAGTCTTTGTAAGCAAAAGCAAGGCGATATATTCTTGACCTAAAAGATACTGAGGAATCCGTGAAAACACATTTCACCCCTTTTAACCCCTGAGAGGCCGAATTTCAAAAAATTATTTTTTAGGGGGTTCTAAAGTCATAAAAGGAATATACTCCCCGAATTTTATGTTTCTTTATCTAGACGAAATTCTATCGAATAAAAAATACCAATTTACCCCTTTAGGGGTGAAATTTAAAAAAACGGTCAAAACACTTTCTAAATTTTCTAAAAAGATACCTATATGCCAAAAAGGAATGTTATAACACAAAAAACACAGAAGATGCGAAGGGTTCTATAATTCACCCTGATTGTAGATTCACCCCTTTAGGGGTCAATTAGAACAAAATCCTGAAATAAGTTTTTTAATATTTACATGAGTAATCATGTAAGCAAAAACCAAGTCGATATCTTATTGGACCTAAGAGATATTAAGGAAACCGTGAAGCCGTATTTTACCCCTTTTAACCCCCTTTTCACCCACTTAGAGGATGAGTTTCGAAAAATCCGTTCTTAGTGGGTGCTTACGTCATGGAGGGAATATACTCGCCGAATTTCATGATTGTAGGTTCAGTGGTTTGGGCTGGGCGTTGATTATGAGTAGGTAGCTTAGTTACGATTATATATATACTAGCTGAGTACCCGTGCTTCGCTACGGTATATTGACGATCTCGTTAGTGTCATTAGTGTAAAATACTCAGTTTGTTTTTAAACATGTGTATGGGTAACATTTATAAGCAAAAACCTAGTCGATATCTCATTTGTCCTAAGAGATATTGAGGAATCCGTGAAAAAACTTTTTACTCTTTTTCACCACATAGAGGTCGAACTTCAAGAAATCCCTTCGTAGTGGGTTCTTACGAACAAACGAAGGAAATACGAAGGGTTCTATACCCTGAAGGCTGAGTCACCCTTTTTGGGGTTGGTTATGGTAAAATTTTAAAATAAGTTTAAGTTAAACTAAGTATGGGTAACTTTTGTAAGCAAAAACCAAGTCAATATCTCAATAGTCCTAAGAGATATTGAGGAATCCGTGAAATCAAATTTCAGCCCTTTTCACCCCCTTAGAATTTTGAAAAGTTTAATATTAGTGGGTGCTTACGTCATGGAAGGAATATATTTCCCGAATTTCATGTCCGTTAGGGATAAATTTAAAAAAAATGTCAACACGCTTACTAAATATTTTAAAAAGAAAGATAATTAGGTTTCTATTTAATAGAAACCTATGTAAGGTTTCTATAATTCACCCCGAATATAGATTCATGCCTTTAGGGGTTGATTAGGGCAAAATCCTGAATTTTTCTGCTAACATTTCTATGAGTAACCTTTGAATGCAAAAACCTAGTCGATATCTGATTGGATCTAAGAGTTATTGAGGAATTCCTGAAATCATATTTTACCCCCTTTTTACCCCCTTAGAGGTCTACTTTCGAAAAATCACTTCTTAGTGGAATATATTTTGTGAATTTCATGTATTTATGTCCAAAAAACGTTCTATCGAATAAAAAATACCCATTTACCCCTTTAAGGGTGAAATTTTAAAAAACTGTCAAAATTATTTCGAGGTATTTTAAAAAGACATCTATGTACCAAAAAGGAATGTTATGACTAAACAAACACAGGAAATACGACAGGATGTATAATTCACCCCGAATGTAGATTCACCCCTTTAGGAGTCGATTAGGATAAAATACTGAAATAAGTTTTTGGCATTTGTATAAGTAATCTTTATAAGCAAAAATCAAATCGCTCATAACTTATTGGTCCTAAGAAATATTAAGGAATCCTTGAAATCACATTTCCCCCTTCAGGGATGCAATTTTAAAAAAATTTCAAAACCATTTCGAGATATTAAAAAAAAAAACAACCATCAGCCAAAAATAATTGTTATGACTCAACAAATACAGAAAATACGACGGGAAGTATAATTAAGTCCAAATGTAGATTCACCGTTTTAGGTGTTGATTAGGACAAAATCCTGAATAGGTTTTTCGGCCTTTGTATTAGTAATCTTTATAAACAAAAACCAAATCGATATTTTATTGGTCCTCAGAGATATTAGAAAATCATTGAAATCTCATTTCACCCCTTTTAACCCTTTAGGCGGAAATTAAAATAACCGTGAAAACTATTTCGAGATATTTAAAAAAGACACCTATGTGCCAAAAAGGTATGTTATAAGTCAACCAACACAGAAAAAATGACTGCATGTATAATTCACCCCAATTGGAGATTCACTCCTTTCGGGGTTGATTAGGGCAAAATCCTAAAATAGGTTTTTCGGCATTTGAATGAGTTATCTTTGTTAGCAAAAACCAAGTCGATATTTTATTGGTCCTAAGAGATATTAAGAAATCCTTGAGTTCACATTTCACCCATTTTCACCCTTAAGGGGTGCAATTTTAAAACACTGTCAATATTATTTAGGGATATTTTAAAAAGACACTTATGTGCCAAAGAGAAATTTTATAACTCAACAAACACAGGAAATACAACGGGATGTATAATTCACCCCGTTTGTAGATACACCCCTTTAGGGGTTGATTAGGACAAAATCCTGAAATAAGTTTTTCGGCATTTGTATGGGTAATCTTTGTAAGCAAAAACCAAGTCGGTATCTTATTGGTCCTAAGAGATATTAAGAAATCCTTGAATTAACATTTCACCCCTTTTCACCCTTTAGGGATGTAATTTTAAAAAACTGTCAATACCGTTTCGAGATATTTTAAAAAGACACCTACGTGTAAAAAATAAATTTTATAACTCAACAAACACATGAAAACGAAGGGATGTATAATTCACCCCGTTTCTAGATTCATCCCTTTAAGGGTTGATTAGGACAAAATCCTGAAATAAGTTTTTCAGCATTTGTATGGGTAATCATTGTAAGTAACAACCAAGTCGGTATCTTATTGGTCCTAAGAGATATTAGGGAATCCTTGAATTAATATTTCAGCCCATTTCACCCTTTAGGGATGTAATTTTAAAAAACTGTCAATACCATTTCGAGATATTTTAAAAAGACAACTATGTGCAAAAAATAAATTTTATAAGTCAACAAACACATGAAATACGACGGGACGTATAATTCACCCCGTTTGTAGACTCATCCCTTTAAGGGTTGATTAGGACAAAATCCTGAAATAAGTTTTTCAGCATTTGTAAGGGTAATCATTGTAAGTAACAACCAAGTCGGTATCTTATTGGTCCTAAGAGATATTAGGGAATCCTTGAATTAACATTTCAGCCCGTTTCACCCTTTAGGGATGTAATTTTAAAAAACTGTCAATACCATTTCGAGATATTTTAAAATGACAACTATGTGCAAAAAATAAATTTTATAACTCAACAAACACATGAAATACGATGGGATGTATAATTCACCCCGTTTCTAGATTCATCCCTTTAAGGGTTGATTAGGACAAAATCGTGAAATAAGTTTTTCGGCATTTGTATGGGTAATCTTTGTAAGTAAAAACTTAGTCGGTATCTTATTGGTCCTAAGAGATATTAGGGAATCCTTGAATTAACATTTCAGCCCGTTTCACCTTTTAGGGATGTAATTTTAAAATACTGTCAATACCATTTAGAGATATTTTAAAAAGACACCTATGTGCAAAAAATAAATTTTATAACTCAACAAACACATGAAATACGACGGGACGTATAATTCACCCCGTTTGTAGATTCACCCCTTTAGGGGTTGATTAGGACAAAATCCTAAAATAAGTTTTTCGGCATTCGTATGGGTAATCTTTGTAAGTAAAAACCAAGTCGGTATCTTATTGGTCCTAAGAGATATTAAGAAATCCTTGAATTAACATTTCACCCCTTTTCACCCTTCAGGGATGTAATTTTAAAAAACTGTCAATACTGTTTCGAGATATTTTAAAAAGACACCTACGTGTAAAAAATAAATTTTATAAGTCAACAAACACATGAAATACGACGGGACGTATAATTCACCCCGTTTGTAGACTCATCCCTTTAAGGGTTGATTAGGACAAAATCCTGAAATAAGTTTTTCAGCATTTGTAAGGGTAATCATTGTAAGTAACAACCAAGTCGGTATCTTATTGGTCCTAAGAGATATTAGGGAATCCTTGAATTAACATTTCAGCCCGTTTCACCCTTTAGGGATGTAATTTTAAAAAACTGTCAATACCATTTCGAGATATTTTAAAATGACAACTATGTGCAAAAAATAAATTTTATAACTCAACAAACACATGAAATACGATGGGATGTATAATTCACCCCGTTTCTAGATTCATCCCTTTAAGGGTTGATTAGGACAAAATCGTGAAATAAGTTTTTCGGCATTTGTATGGGTAATCTTTGTAAGTAAAAACCTAGTCGGTATCTTATTGGTCCTAAGAGATATTAGGGAATCCTTGAATTAACATTTCAGCCCGTTTCACCTTTTAGGGATGTAATTTTAAAATACTGTCAATACCATTTAGAGATATTTTAAAAAGACACCTATGTGCAAAAAATAAATTTTATAACTCAACAAACACATGAAATACGACGGGACGTATAATTCACCTCGTTTATAGATTCATCCCTTTAAGGGTTGATTAGGACAAAATCCTGAAATAGGTTTTTCAGCATTTGTAAGGGTAATCATTGTAAGTAACAACCAAGTCGGTATCTTATTGGTCCTAAGAGATATTAGGGAATCCTTGAATTAACATTTCAGCCCGTTTCACCTTTTAGGGATGTAATTTTAAAATACTGTCAATACCATTTAGAGATATTTTAAAAAGACACCTATGTGCAAAAAATAAATTTTATAACTCAACAAACACATGAAATACGATGGGATGTATAATTCACCCCGTTTCTAGATTCATCCCTTTAAGGGTTGATTAGGACAAAATCGTGAAATAAGTTTTTCGGCATTTGTATGGGTAATCTTTGTAAGTAAAAACCTAGTCGGTATCTTATTGGTCCTAAGAGATATTAGGGAATCCTTGAATTAACATTTCAGCCCGTTTCACCTTTTAGGGATGTAATTTTAAAATACTGTCAATACCATTTAGAGATATTTTAAAAAGACACCTATGTGCAAAAAATAAATTTTATAACTCAACAAACACATGAAATACGACGGGACGTATAATTCACCCCGTTTGTAGATTCATCCCTTTAAGGGTTGATTAGGACAAAATCCTGAAATAGGTTTTTCAGCATTTGTAAGGGTAATCATTGTAAGTAACAACCAAGTCGGTATCTTATTGGTCCTAAGAGATATTAGGGAATCCTTGAATTAACATTTCAGCCCGTTTCACCTTTTAGGGATGTAATTTTAAAATACTGTCAATACCATTTAGAGATATTTTAAAAAGACACCTATGTGCAAAAAATAAATTTTATAAGTCAACAAACACATGAAATACGACGGGACGTATAATTCACCCCGTTTGTAGATTCATCCCTTTAAGGGTTGATTAGGACAAAATCCTGAAATAAGTTTTTCTGCATTTGTAAGGGTAATCATTGTAAGTAACAACCAAGTCGGTATCTTATTGGTCCTAAGAGATATTAGGGAATCCTTGAATTAACATATCAGCCCGTTTCACCCTTTAGGGATGTAATTTTAAAAAACTGTCAATACCATTTCGAGATATTTTAAAAAGACACCTATGTGCAAAAAATAAATTTTATAACTCAACAAACACATGAAATACGATGGGATGTATAATTCACCCTGTTTGTAGATTCATCCCTTTAAGGGTTGATTAGAACAAAATCGTGAAATAAGTTTTTCGGCATTTGTATGGGTAATCTTTGTAAGTAAAAACCAAGTCGTTATCTTATTGGTCCTAAGAGATATTAAGGAATCCTTGAATTAACATTTCACCCCTTTTCACCCTTTAGGGACGTAATTTTAAAAAACTGTCAACACCATTTCCAGTTATTTTAAAAAGACATTTATGTGCCAAAAATAAATTTTGTAACTCAACAAACACAGAAAATACGTCGGGATATATAATTCACCCCGATTGTAGATTCACCATTTAGGGGTTGATTAGGACAAAATCCTGAAATTAGTTTTTTGGAATTTGTATAGGTAATTTTTGTAAGAAAAAATCTATCTTATTGGTCCTAAGAGATATTAAAGAATCCTTGAAATCACATATCATCCCTTTTCACCCTTTAGGGTTGAAATTTTAAAAAACTGTCAAAACCATTTCGAGGTATTATAAAAAGACACCTATGTGCCAAAAAGAAACCTTATAACTCAACAAACACAGGAAATACAACGGGATGTAAAATTCACCCCGATTGTAGATTCACCCCTTTAGGGGTTGATTAGTACAAAATCCTGAAATAAGTTTTTCGGCATTTGTATGGGTAATCTTTGTAAGCAAAAACTAAGTCGATATCCCATCGACCCGAAGAGATATTAAAGAATCTGTGAAATCACATTTCACCCCTTTTTCGCCCCTTAGGGGTTGAATTTCGAAAAATCCCTTCTTAGTGGGTGCTTACGTCATGGAGGGAATATGCTCTCCAAATTTCAAGTTTCTAGGCCCAGGGGTACAGGCTGGGCGGTGATGAGTGAGTCAGTCAGTCAGGACACTGCCTTTTATATATATAGACTAGCTGAGTACCCGTGCTTCGCTACGGTATACTGACAGACGCATTAGTGTAAAATCCTCAGTTTGTTTTTAAACATGTGTATGGGTAACCTTTGTAAGCAAAAACCTAGTCGATATCTCATCTGTCCTAAGAGATATTGAGGAAACCATGAAAAAACATTATACCCTTTTACACTATATAGGGCTCGAACTACTGAGTAAAAAAAAACTGTAAAACTTTTTAAACATTTTAGAAAGACATATATATATATATATATATTAAAAGGAATATTATAACTCAACAAACGAAGAAAATTCGAAGAGTTTTATAATTCTTCTGTAGGGGTTGATTAGGGTATAATTTTGACATAACTTTATATTTTTATGGGTAACCCTTGTAAGTAAAAACCAAGTCGATATCTCAATAGTCCTAAGAGATATTGAGGAATCCGTGAAATCACATTTCAGGGACCGAATTTTGAAAAATTCCATATTAGTGGGTGCTTACGTCATGGAGGGAATATATTTCCCGAATGTCTGTATGTCAAGGGACGTTCTATCGAATAAAAATACCAATTTACCCCGTTAGGAATGAAATTAAAAAAACTGTAAAAACGCTTTCTAAATATTTTGAATAGAAACCTATGCACCAAAATGAAATGTTATAACTCAGGAAATACAAAGGTTTCTATAATTCAACCCGAATGTAGATTCACCCGTTTAGGGGTTGATTAGGGAAAAATCCTGAATAAAAAAAAAAATGTATGGGTAATCTTTTTAAGCAAAAATCAAGTCTATATCTCATTAGTCCTAAGAGATATTGAGGAATGTCTGAAATCAAATTGCATCCCTTTTCACCCCTTAGGGCTGGAATTTCATAAAACCCCTTCTTAGTGGGTGCTTACATCATGGACGGAATATAATTACCGAATTTCATGTCTCTATGTCCAAGAGATGTTCTATCAAAAATGAGTGTTATAACTCAACAAAGATTGGAACTAAGAAACTGGAAATACGAAGGGTTCAATTTAGTGGTTAATTAAGACAAAATTCTGAATTCCTATGTTATTTAAACATTTGTTTAGATAACCATAGTAAGTAAAAACCAAGTCGATATCTGATTGGTCCTAAGAGATATTGAGGAATCCCTGAAATCATATTTGACCCCCTGTTTAGACCATTCGAGGTCAACTTCGAAAAATCTCTTATTAGTAGGTGCTTACGTCATGGAAAGAATATACTTTGCGAATTTCATGTATCTATGTCCAAAAAACGTTCTATCGAATAAAAAAATACCCATTTACCCCTTTAAAGGTGAAATTTTAAAAAACTGTCAAAATTATTTCGAGGTATTTTAAAAAGACACCTATGTGCCAAAAAGAAACCTTATAACTCAACAAACACAGGAAATACGACGGGATGTAAAATTCACCCCGATTGTAGATTCACCCCTTTAGGAGTTGATTAGGACAAAATCCTGAAATAGGTTTTTCGGCATTTGTATGAGTAATCTTTGTAAGAAAAAACCAAGTCGATATTTTATTGGTCCGAAGAGATATTAAGAAATCCTTGAATTGACATTTCACTCCTTTGCACCCTTAAGGGATGCAATTTTAATATTAACACTGTCAATATTATATACCCCTTTACGGGTTGATTAGGACAAAATCCTGAAATAAGTTTTTCGGCATTTGTATGAGTAATTATTGTAAGAAAAAACCAAGTCGATATCTTATTGGTCCTAATAAATATTAAGGAATTCTTGAAATCACATGTCACCCCTTTTCACCCTTTGGGGCTGAAATTTTAAAAAACTGTCAAAACCATTTCGAAATATTTTAAAAATACTAAGTCTAAAATAAGTTTTACGGCATTTGTATGAGTAATCTTTGTAAGCAAAAATTGGACCTAAGAGATTTTAAGGAATCCTTGAATTCACATTTCACCCCTTTTCACCCTTTAGGGACGTAATTTTAAAAAACTGTCAAAACCATTTCGAGATATTATAAAAAGACACCTATGTGCCAAAAAGAAACCTTATAACTCAACAAACACAGGAATTACGACGGGATGTATAATTCACCCCGATTTTAGATCCACCCCTTTAGGGGTTAATTAGGACAAAATCCTGAAATTGGTGATTCGGTATTTGTATGGATAATCTTTGTAAGCAAAAAGCAAGTCGATATCTTATTGATCCTAAGAGATATTAAAGAATCCTTAAAATCACAATTCACCCCTTTTCACCCTTTAGGGGTGAAATTTATAAAAACTGTCAATACCATTTCGAGATATTTTAAAAAGACACCTATGTGCCAAAAAGTAATCTTGCAACTAAACGAACACAGAAAATACAACGGGATGTATAATCCACCCCGATTGTAGGTTCACCCCTTTAGGGGTTGATTAGGGCAAAATCCCGAAATCGGTTTTTCGGCATTTGTATAGGTAATACTTGTAAGCAAAAACTAAGTCGATATCCCATCGGCCCTAAGAGATATTAAGTAATTCGTGAAATCACATTTCACCCCTTTTCGCCCTTTAGGGATGTAATTTTAAAAAACTGTTAATACCATTTCGAAATATTTTAAAAAGACACCTACGTGCAAAAATTTAATTTTATAGCTCAACAAACATATGAAATACGACGGGATGTATAATTCACCCCGTTTGTAGATTTACGCCTTTAGGGGTTGATTAGGACAAAATCCTGAAATAAGTTTTTTGGCATTTGTATGAGTAATTATTGTAAGAAAAAACCAAGTCGATATCTTATTGGTTCTAAGAACTATTAAGGAATCCTTGAAATCACATGTCACCCTTTTTCACCCTTTGGGGCTGAAATTTAAAAAAACTGTCAAAACCATTTCGAAATATTTTAAAAATACACCTATGTGCCAAAAAGTAATGTTACATCTCAACAATCACAGGAAATACGACGGGATCTATAATTCGCCCCAATTGTAGATTCACCCCTTTAGGGGTTGATAAGAACAAAATCCTGAAATTAGTTTTTCGGTATTTGTATTGGTAATTTTTGTAAGCAAAAAGCAAGTCGATATCTTATTGGTCCTAAGAGATATTAAAGAATCCTTGAAATCACATATCACCCCTTTTCAACCTTTAGGGGTGAAATTTTAAAAAACTCTCAAAACCATTTCGAGATATTATAAAAAGACACCTATGTGCCAAAAAGAAACCTTATAACTCAACAAACACAGGAAATATGACGGGATGTAAAATTCACCCCGATTGTAGATTCACCCCTTTAGGGGTTGATTAGGACAAAATCCTGAAATAAGTTTTTCGGCATTTGTATGGGTAATCTTTGTAAGCAAAAACTAAATTGATATCTTATTGGTCCTAAGAAATATTAAGGAATCCTTGAAATCCCATGTCACCCCTTTTCACCCTTTGGGGCTGAAATTTTAAAAAACTGTCAAAACCATTTCGAAATATTTTAAAAATACACCTATGTGCCAAAAAGTAATGTCATCTCAACAATCACAGGAAATACGGCGGGATGTATAATTCGCCCCAATTGTAGATTCACCCCTTTAGGGGTTGATAAGGACAAAATGCTGGAATTAGTTTTTCGGTTTTGTATGGGTATTTTTTGTAAGCAAAAAGCAAGTGGATATCTTATTGGTCCTAAGAGATATTAAAGAATCCTTGAAATCACATATTACCCCTTTTCACCCTTTAGGGGTGAAATTTTAAAAAACTGTCAAAACCATTTCGAGATATTATAAAAAGACACCTATGTGCCAAAAAGAAACCTTATAACTCAACAAACACAGGAAATACGACGGGATGTAAAATTCACCCCGATTGTATATTCACCCCTTTAGGGGTTGATTAGGACAAAATCCTGAAATAAGTTTTTCGGCATATGTATGTGTAATCTTTGTAAGCAAAAATTAAGTCGATATCCCATCGACCCGAAGAGATATTAAAGAATCCGTGAAATCACATTTCACCCCTTTTCGCCCCTTAGGGGTTGAATTTCGAAAAATCCCTTCTTAGTGGGTGCTTACGTCATGAAGGGAATATACTCTCCAAATTTCAAGTTTCTAGGCCCAAGGGTTCGGGCTGGGCGGTGATGAGTCAGTCAGTCAGGACACTTGCTTTTATATATATAGATATACGTAACCAGTAATACGTAATACGTAACCATACAGTAATAAATCAAAACAGAAAATATAATGAGAACATTCGAATTAGGAACAATAATAAATGTTTATTTTTCTAATTTATAATGTATAAATAATAAAATTCTTTATTAATGTAAATATCTTGTCTATGATCTGCCGGTAATTTAAAATTTATTAATTCTAACTCTTTCTCTGAGCATTCTGCAATTGAACCACCTCCAGTCACTTTCAGTGAATACTTATTGTCGGCATTTTTTTTTTTTTTTTTTTTTTTTCTTGTACATATTTTAGTATATTATTATAATATTATTAATATAAAATATATATATTTTAATATTCTGCTTCTCTGTAAGAGTGACCGATTACATTGTTTAATTCATCATGTATGTTCGTCTAAGGAGATTTTTTTTCTTCCACAACATTTAATTTAATTTTTTACACACAATAATATATTGTATTTATATTTTTTAAATAAATTTTATAGAAGACCAACTCATCTAATAAGTTCGTCGTACATTTACAGTCTGTTCCAAACGGTTAAGCGGAACTAGATTTTGCAATCTAGTTACTTTCATCGCTTAAATCGTGCTTTTCGGTCGTTTTGTTTAAGCTTTGTAAATTATACTTACAATTAACATTTTTTGGTTAAGGTTAATATCATTTTAAAATGTCATTTTCTTTATATTTTGATATTTTGTGCATTCTTAATACAAATTTCCCATTTATTTATTTTTTTGTCATTAAAATTTGTAAAAAAAAATAATTTAATTTTGACATGTCATTCGTTTCTATGGTTTCATTGTTGGAATTTTAAATTTTGACATTCCAACGTGTAAAATGAAATAACCCCAGCAAGGTCCCTTCTCGTGACAACCTAAAAGAACGAAAATCCCATTTAGTTCCGCTTAACCGTTTGGAACAGACTGTATTTTTACGTTTCGTTTACCGTATTTCCCATTGCTGGTAAAATTTGCATTATGGGCATGTTTCTAAATTCAGCTAACAATTTAGTGCTAACTTCTAGCGCTAGATATTCGCTGTGATGCTAGATTAATGCGCTAAATACAAAATTTCAAAAATAAAGAAACGACTTTCTAGATTGATGTTAGGTTTCAAGGAGGTTATGTACAGTCTGTTTCAAACGCTTAGGCGGAACTAAATGGGAATTTCGTTCTTTTAGGTTGTCACGACAAGGGACCTTGCTTGGGTTATTTCATTTTTCACGTTGCAATGTCAAAATTTAAAATTACAACAATGAAACCATGGAAACGAATTCAAAATTAAATTATTTTTTAAATATATTTTAATGACAAAAAAATTAATAAATGGGAAATTTGTATTAAGAATGACACAAAAAATCAAAATATAAAGAAAATGACAATTTAAAATGATATTAACCTTAACAAAAAATGTTTATTGTAAGTATGATTTACAAAGCTTAAACAAAACGGTCGAAAAGCACGATTTAAACAATGAAAGTAACTAGATTGCAAAATTTAGTTCCGCTTAACCGTTTGGAACAGACTGTAGTTGTTAGTAAAGATGACATTTTATGTATGTAGAAGAAGAAAGGGATGTAAAACACTGTACTAAAGATTTAGAAGAATTAGAATTTTTATATAATCTGTCTAAAAAGATAAAAAGGGTGAAAATAATGAATTATGCGAAAAATGTAGTAAAAATAATACGTCGATATGGATTTTCAAGTACATTTCAGAATCAAACATTTCATTTCATTTGGTGTACAATACCAAATTATTGTTAGGAATTGCCATATATACAAATTTGAGATAAACAGGTCGTGACAGCAGAAAACTATTACGTCAAATGTCAAATTGTGATGTTAACCTCTCTAGCTCTAGCAGCTATCAGCCTTATTAACCGCTAGATTCGTTGTCTAGCGCTAGTACCTAGCGGACATTTAGTGCTGTAATAAGAAACGGCCTGCTAGAATTTTACGCTGAATTAAGAAACGGTTGGCTAGATTTGTGCTTTATGCGCTAGATCTAGCGCTGAATTAAGAAACATGCCCTATTTGTATAATAAACTACTTGACAAGTGACATTGACAGTTATGTTTATATTGAATTTCAACATTTCCAAATATTCATTTTCCATATTACCAACTTTGTGAATTTATCACATCAGTTGGCTTAGCTAAGTATTTTTATATTTTTGACTGTGCAACATCTGACGCTTAAGTATTTAGTTTAAGCTGAAGCTTAAGGTTTAGCTAAACTCATACTTAAGTGGTAACTGTGCAACTGGGCCTTTTATACAAATAATTTATTTACGAACTTCTTTATAAACATTGGTATAATCCGTCTCAATTTGTAATACGAAACTAGATTTGGTTACTTTGGTGACTGTTGTGGTGTGAACAGACTTTGGCGTATCCATATGAACCAATACTATGACAATATTATAAATGTATTCAGTAGCGGATCTAGCTTTTTCGGGGCCTGAGGCTAAAATTTTTTTTGGGGCCCCCTAAAAAATAAATTGCAAAAATGGCTGTTACTCAAATATAGGTATTATTGGTACTTTAAATAAAAAATTGCTGTAAACTCAAATATTTATTTTAATTGAAAATGTACATAAACACAAAATAAGAATATTAAATGTATGTAAATAAATCTAGAAACATAAAATTGGAAAAAATACGTATATATGTAATATCACATATTAGGAGTATACCAGGTCTACAAGTATGAAATGCGGATTTTTTTCAAACTTGCCGCGCAAACATAGTGTATAGTTCAAAGTTTCAACACATATGGCGTTTTGTTAAGTTATCATTAAGTGTCAAATGCGTATAGGTTATAATTTGAAAAGTGATCATATAGTTTTGTTTTACTGTGTTAAAACTGTCAAATTTTGTGCCAAATAAAGAGCATTCGCGGACAGTACTACTGTTTTGTTTTCATTTGAAAAAAACTGCTGCTGAATCATACCGACTGCTTCGAGAAGCTTATGGTGAATATACTCCATCGTAAAATACGTGTGAACGATGGTTTCGGCGTTTCAAAAGTGGTGACTTTGATCTTACAGACAAAAAACATGGAAAACCTCCAAAAAAATATGAAGATACAAAATTGGAAACATTGCTACAGGAAGACGATAGTCAATCACAAAAACAACTAGCAGAGCAGTTAGGCGTTAGTCAACAAGCTGTTTCCAATCGCCTACGAGAGATGGGTAAGATCCAGAAAGTCGGCAGATGGGTTCCACATGCATTGAATGAGAGGCAAATGGAAAAACGCAAAAACACTTATGAAATTTTGCTTGCACGATACAAAAGAAAGTCGTTTTTGCATCGTATCATTACTGGCGATGAAAAATGGATTTATTTTGAAAATCTCAAACGCAAAAAATCATGGGTGAACCCAGGCTCACCATCCACATCAACTGCAAGACCAAATCGCTTTGCCAAAAAGACAATGCTCTGTACTTGGTGGGACCAAAAAGGTATGGTCTATTATGTATTGTTAAAACCTGGTGAAACAGTTACAACCCAACGCTACCAACAACAACTGATCGAATTGAACCATTCGCTGCTCATAAAACGACCAGAATACGAAATAAGACAGCACAAGGTAACGATAACGCTCCATCACATAAGGCAAAAGCAGTTTGCAACACATTGGAGGCACTCAAGTGGGAAGTGCTACCTATGCCGCTTACTCACCAGATTTGGCCCCTTCAAATTACCACTTGTTCGCATCGATGGGTCACGCACTTGCCGAGCAGCACCGAGTTCTACTGGCGAGGTATTCACAAATTGCCTGAAAGATGGGAAAAATGTATAACTTCTAATGGAGCATACTTTGAATAAATAAACTTTTACTGTTCTTTTTAGTATAACGTGTTTTATTTAAAAAAAAAAAATCCGCATTTCATACTTGTAGGCCTGGTAATTTGCTCTCCTGTTCTACACAATAAGCTTCTTTCGGCACTTTGTCGTGGCATATTCTTTTATCGTCTCATCATAATCTAATGATTGTGTGATGTCATTTTCTATTGACAATATAGAGAGAGCATTTAACCGATTTTCGAGCATTGTCTATCTATACTTATTTTTTATTATGGATAATTTGGAAAAATTCCTTTCTGCCTCGCAACTAGTTACGGGTAAAGTAATAAATATTTTTAATATAGTAGTTAAATTTGGGAAAATGTCAATTAAGTTATTTTCGTATATTATTTGTAATATTTCAGCATTTTAAATAATCTTTAAATTGATGGTACTCACTAATTAGTTTTTCGTCTATGTCCTCATTATAATGGGCTATTATTGCTTGAAGATTTTCTTCATCGATTTCATAATTTTTTCTTGTCAAATTAGTTAGAAATTTAAATCTTTTTCCAATATTTTCATAATATTCATTTCTTTTTGTTAGTTGTGTTGTTAAACAATTGAATAATGGAATTCAAGTTTCTATTCGAAATTTTTCTCGTCCAGTGAATAATTCTTTACCTTTCTCATTAGGCGAAAATTTCTTTGTTTTTATTCGTTTGTTACAATACTCTTTATCTATAAATTAGGATTTATTTAGCGCTTTAGCTTCATATTCTATGATTTTTAGATCTAAATCTTTTCTTGTTGTCTTTATAAAGGAATTCAATGATAAAATAAAGCAATATCCTTCATATACATCCAATCCAGAAGTTTGCAATTTTACACTGGTTTTATGAAAACGCTCTAGAACTTCTTCCCATACAATTGTCAATATCACAAATTCTAATTTAATTAATTTTTTAAATAAATTCTTGGCATCTCGTTTGCAATCGGGTTTTTCTTCGGAATCTTCTAAAATTAATTTTAAACAATTAAGAATGCTGTGGTAACCATTTTCTAAAGCTTGTACAGCTTTATAATGTGCAGACCATCTCGTTGAACACAAACCTTTTAAAGAAAATTTTAAATTTCCATGTTTACCTATAACATCCCATCTATGAGGAGAGACCGAAAAAAAAAACACATGTAGTTGTTGCACAATACCAAAATAGCTAATAACATCAGGTATTACGGAAACTGCTTCAACTCCGACTAAATTAAGAGAATGTGCCGCACAGAGCACAAATTCAGCATATTTATTAATATTTTTTAATTGCCTGCAGTCCATTATACTTTCCGCTCATATTAGCTGCGTTATCATAGGATTGACCATGTATGTTCTCCAAGGGTAGTTTGCAATCATCCAATTTTTTTTTATTTTTTCTAGTAAAGATGAAGCAGTATGATTTTCTAGTGGTGAAAATGTTAAAAATCTTTTATATGGTTTTCCTTTATAACAATAGCGAACAATTATTGCCAGCTGGTCAACATTTGCTACATCTGGTGTCGAATTTCCAATAATTGCATAATATTTAGTATCTTCGTTATTAATTTGATTTATAATATGTCTCTGTACTCGATTTCCCATAATTTTAATAAGCTCTTCATAAACTGTTTTGGATAAATACGTTACTTTTGTTTTTTCGTTTTGACATGTAACTAAGTGCTTTTGTAAAAATTGAATAATCTTTAGGCCCAGCTCGGGGCCCCCTTAGTGTTGGGGCCCTGAGGCTTGAGCCTCATTAGCTTCATGGTAAATCCGCCGCTGAATGTATTGTCAATATACAACATAAAAATGAACTTTTACTGTTAGTTTCGTATTACAAAATGAGACAGATAATAGTACAGACATTTAGACCTAGGAAAATGCCAAATAAAATGCCCATGTGAGAATCACTCATCACCAAAGACAGCGCCCGTCACGTAAAACATTTTATCTTGCACTTTACGAAATTATTTATTATAAATTTTATGATATTTATTATAATTACTCCGTGATTATTCCTGATTTATAAATCGTATGTACCTATATAGGTCGGAGCACTTTTTTCGTATATTCTTGCCCCCCAAGTAAGTTTTTTTCTTCGTATTGCTTTAGAGGTTCACAATAATGTTAAACAGCGAATTTAACGTTATAATTGTCGTCAAAAATAAAATAAAAAAATGTGTGATATATGTATTCCTCGGGAAGATTTTTGTAGCAATATTAAACCCTAAAATTCGATAATATATATTTTGAATATGTGTATCTTTTTTAAATTAAAACAAAAAATGTTATTTATAGTTTTTCAGACAAATTTGTAATACGCTGTTGCACTAAAATCGGTTTAGCCGTTTTTGAGTTTTAATACATATACAGATTCTAAACAGACGCCTATGTGCCAAAAATAAATAAAACACAGGCCATCCGAAGGGTTTTAATAACTAACGTTGAATCTATTTGCCGTTTATGGGCGGATCAGAACAAAATATTGAACTTCGTTTTTGTACATGTGTATGGGTAACCTTTGTTAGCAAAAACCAAGTCGAAAGATTTGTTTATTATTTATTTATATTACTGAAATTATAACAACTTTTGTTATAAACATGTTTAATGTTAAGTCAATAATAACTCTGTTCTCCTAAATATTCAAAAGCTACACTAAACAGAAAATAATCGTTCTTCAATCAAAACAAATTGTCTTTATAAATTGTTGATGTAAAGTAAATAATAAGCGAGATATTTCCAGTATTTTAATTTTAGCACCCACTCACTTCCTCCCTTCCTAGCTTCTCAACCAATTGAATAATTTATAGGACAACATATGTTTGTTTTTTTATTATAAACAGCTTTTCTCATGTGCGTTTTTCCTGTTAAGTCAATACTAAATGAGATATTTCAAAAGTTTAGTTTTAGGTTGTCCCTTCGTAACTCCCGTAATATTAATCCAATTGAAAAGAAAATCATTAAAAAAAATATTTGTTTTGTTATTATAAGCAATTTTTCTGTTAAGTTTACCTCTTAAGTGATACATTTTTTTTTTCTGATTTTCGATTTGCCTCCTTATTTTGACTGCATTTCCTACCTATATACCAAATTTCTACTCGGTACACACAGATTTTCTGTTTTATGTATATAAAAGATTTTACTATTATATTTAAATAAAATAATATATAAAAAATAAATAAATAAAAATAACAAAATTCATAAAAATGTGCAAAAATAAATAACCAGAAAACAGGTGCTTGACTTAAGTCTCGCTCTGCATGCACTATCATAAATTTTACTAAATAACTGAATAAATAAATCTTATCACCTATAGCATCATACATACTTCGATGGTCCAATATAATTAAAAACAAAATTATTAATTTCTCGTTTCTGATGGGACTTTTTTGAGATTTTCGATTTTTCTAGTTATGATGAAAGCATTTCCTACCTGTGTGCAAAATTTCAACTCGGTAGCATATCTGGAAGTGGGCTAGAATTTGCGGACATAGCCACAAATATTCTCTTTTATATATAAAGATATGCAAAATAAATTACAAGAAAAAAACGTGAATCTCATTCAAACTCAAACACTTTAAATCGAAATGATTTTTTATACTTTAAACATTTGATGCATGTTGATGACATTCAAATCTACACTGGCCACTTGAAACAATTAAAAGAAGATATCAATGCCCGTTATAATGATTTGGAAAGTTTAGATATCCCGTCTTGGATTATAAATCCATTTGAAAGCGACACAAGCAATATTGTTTTTTTGCTACAAGAATAATTGATTGAATTGAAGGAGAATTTGGAAGATAAAATCAATTTTCAAGCAAGTGGTTATGCCAAATTTTGGAATTGTAAAGATATTCGCAAAAAATACGTCAAATTAATTCATATCACCGAACCATTATTTTTAGCTTTTCCTAGTTCTTACTGGGTTGAGGCAGGATTTAGTTACGTTAACAATTTATTAAGAAAAACTAGAAATCGATTAAATATTACAGAACGCGGTGATTTACGATTATTATTAACTAATTTTACACCTAACATAAAAAGTATTATGAAAAGCATCAACCGCAACCATCGCATTAAATAAAAAAAATATATATATTATAATTAGTTACATATTTCAGTAAAATTGAAAAATTGTTTAATAAAATATTATAATAAAAAAAATTAGGGGTCTATTGAAAAAAAAAGTTGTTAAGGGGGTCTAAGTAGAAAAAATTAATCCCTGGTCTAAACCGTGATGTTCTGTGGTCTAAACGTTTGGAATAGCTTGTATATTACACTCGGGTGATTTCAATCTCTATTACAAGCTTGTTAAATAAAATATTATTTTTCAACGATTTTTCGGGTTTTGTAGGTATGACCAAAAAACCCTTATACCGTCATTTTGTCGTCTGTCTGTCTGTCTGTTTGTCTGTCTGTCTGTCTGTCTGTTTGTCTGTCTGTCTGTCTGTCTGTTTGTCTGTCTGTCTGCCTGTTCGGTAAAAATTGTAGCCAAACGGCTAAACCTAGAAAGTTGAAATTTGGCATGCTTATACAACTCTTTGACTCGCACATAGGAAAAATACTAAAACATTTAAAAGACATATCCCCTTAAAAATATAAACAAATATCTGTTCAACGAAAAAAAATATATTTTTTTAAAATTCTGAGTAGGGTATCAAATGAAAGCCCTTAGTACGTGGATTAACAATCAAAATTTTATTTTTGCAAAATAAATTATTTTGAAGCGATTTTTACTAAAATTGTGCAAAAAAATTTTTGTCCCACACCCTGTAGCCCAGATGGTTTAAACTAAAAATCTGAAAAAAATCTAAGTAATGTATATTGGTATGAACAGGAATAGTACAACAGGAATTTTTGATCAGATTATGTTTTCGGAAAATAACGTATTTTTTGTGTCTTTTGCTTGACCATGCAAAATATTTAATAACTTATGTAAGTCGTTCACGCAGCATGCTTTGATAGTATAACGGTTAGCGTTCTGGCGTTCTAATTTGCAAACTAGGTTTCGATCCGAGCTCGAGTCAATTTTATTTTTTCTTTTTTTTTGCATTTCTATTTTGTTTAAATTATTTTTTCAAAATTCTAGTTATATTTGGGCAAATGTTGCATTTAATTTTTAAAAGCGTAAATTTAATAACCAGTGGAAATTGTTGAAATTGAATACACGAAATCAGAGAGGCGGAGTTATGACTTAAAACCACCAATGGAAGCCATAGGCGCAAATTTTAAAATCTTAATAAACCTTGCTATATAAAAAAAAAAAATACTGCACATATTTAGAAAACTAAATAATGGTATAAGGCAGGGGTCGGCAAACTTTAGAGGTTTAAGAGCCAAATTCACCCTTTACGGCATCGGGAAACATTTTAAAGAGCCATAATTTTGTTTCAATACATGAATTTTTGAATATTTTTAAATGTTATTCCTTATCAGCTTAATTTGAAGAGCCACACGAATATCCTCAGAGAGCCGAATGCTGCTCGCGAACCGCGGTCTGCCGACCCCTGGTATAAGGCATTCAAATTAAAATTAACAAAAAAAAAATATTTTAACATAAATTTGGTTTTGGCATCCCAAATAATCATCATTCACTTACTAAATACCTGCGACCCTGAAATGTGTGAAAATTCACACTTCACATCAATTTTTCCTTAATGTTCTCCAGTTTATAATTTGATTAATACAACTCGTATTAACAGATTATTACGGTGAGGCAGTAAAGATTATAGTTTTCATACATATAATTTTATCTTTTTCTGTATACTCTGTTTATTAAGTTTAAGCAGAACTAAATTGAATTTTCGTTTTTTCAAGTTGTACTGAGCTCTGTGATTATTTAATGTTGCACGTTGGCAACCAAAATCTAAATATCAAAAGTGACATATAGTCTGTTTCTTTGATTTAAGAACAACTATAATTTGAAAACTAGTAAGTATTAACGTTTAAATGAGGCTTTTTATCATTTTGTTTAATAAATGCCCACTTCAGTCATTAAAAAGGCAGCTAGTGACAACTTTATTAATTAAATTCAATTTAGTTCTGCTTAAACGTTTGGAATAGCTTATATTATTAAAAAGAAAATATATAAAATCAAAGAAAATTGTTAAAACTAATAAATTCAAAAATTTGTATTAAAAATTACACAAAAGTCAAAATGTAACGAAAATGGCATTTAATAAAGATAGTCACATCAACCTAAAATAGTTAATTTAAGTATAGTCTGTTTCTTTGGTTTAATCGTAACTAGTTGAAATCTAGTAACTTTTAACGATTGATTGAGGCTTTTGATTATTTTGTTTAGCAAAAGCCCACTTCAATCGTTAAAAAGTGAGCTCGTGATAAATTAAGGAAATGAAAATTTCATTTAATTTCGCTTAAACATGTGTTATTGATTATAACCTGTTCATCATAAAAACAATTAGGTACTTATGGCATTGTTATTCTATACCCAAGGTTGTCCGCACTTATATGGAGTTGGAAAAGTGGTTCTTACATATAAAAAAGTTAACAATATTGAACAAAAGGGAACAATATTGAATAAAGTTAACAAAAGGGAACAATATTGAATTAATAGGCGTTTACGTTTATTCAATCCACGAGATTGCTGATTTATCTACTGACGTCACAAGATTATTCGGATTGCTCGAATTTTGTTAACATTTTCGTAAACAATATTTGTCTGTAGTTAAGTAGTGAGGCCTGGTGACGGTGGCGCTAACTGCAACTGTCAAATTTCTATCGTTGATTACAACTGCTACCGCATTTTGTTTCATATATATAAGTTTATTACTAATAATAGAATTCTATCACACATGGCATTTATTTCGTATATTTTGTTAAGTTATGTTTTCAACACATTTCAATTGGCTGTAAGATTCAATTTACCGCTCTAACTCCCACCACCAGCAATCCATTAATCCCAGCAATCCTGCCAGATCATCGGATTACTTGGAAACGCTCGGATTGCTCCGGCGGATTAATCGGATTGATTAAAAATAAGCTATTGTGTACGCTCCGACCAGGAATGCCAGAATGCCAGGAATGCCAGATGCCACACAAGAGTATTTTGTCCCACGTCCCGCATAAACATTTAAATTTCCCACAGGTAAAAAATTAACAGATTTTGACTGTAAAATAATAAAATAATGCCATAAAAAGTGATGGATGCTGTTATGAAAAGTATTTCTTTCCTAATATGTATGAATTAATATATAATAATGTGTAAAATTTGTAAATAATGTATGTTCAATATTTCAACCAGCGCTAAAAAACCTTTAAGTTAGTAATGTTTCGATTGTTGAAGGTATCTTCAATTATGAATAATGTAAAGTAGTGCTTGATTGAGCATAAGAGGAGTGCTATTATGGAGCAAATGTTCATGAAATTATCAAAAACAGATAACTTAGATGCTTCAAAGCGATTTAAAATGGAAGCAAATAATTTATTTGATACAGCTATAAAATATATAGAGAAATGGTTTGATTTCAATGACCACAAATATAAAATTCTCTCTCTAACTTATGCTGCAAAGAGAATACAAGATATCGTAGAAATCACTAACGCATTTAAAATAGAAGTAGATCAAGATTTGATGTTTGAAGAATACATCTTATCCCTAAAATCCCTAAAAAGATTTATGGCAAATATAACGGTTACTGAAAGGCAATTACCTTGTGATAAAAAATGGGTTTGTTAAAAAAAAAATCTTTTCCACACTTTTTAAAAATTATCGCTTACATTTTCTCTATTCCACAGGCAAATGCAACATCTGAAAGGATTTTTACTCTAATGACGAGTGCTTGGCGTAAAGATAGAAAAAGGTTGATTTGGAGGCCGAGTAGATGAAACCGAATTTCGGAATGAATTCTTCGGAATTCAATTTTTTTCTTTTTCTTAATCGAGGTTTAGTCATTCTTAATGAAGTGAAATCAAGTGATAAATATTGAATATTTTTTAGGATAAATAGTATAAATAAAAATTTAACTCAATTATTTTTGTTGTTTTTTTATTAGATACATTTTTAAATTGTCAAAATTAAGTTAAGAAATTAAAAATTATGTTAAAATCCTTAATTCTGAAAAAAATTTCTAGAGAAAAATCGCCGTAATTTTTTCATTATGTCCCGCGGTACTTAATTTAAAATCTGGCAACCCTAGCTCCGACTGACTTTACGAACAGATCGGGAGCACTCGGATCGCTTGGATTAATCTGACTGACTAAACGAAAATGCATAATACGGGTTTTTAAAAAATTTCAAATATATTAAAATTAGAATATTAGTGATACACTTATTTATTTTTTAAATTTTATAAAAATCTATATCAACTACAATTAAAATTAGATAATATGAAAATTATATTTTATAAAAATAGTAACATATTTACAATATATGTACAATCAAATCTTCGTTCTATATATAGCATCTTATTCTCTTATATTTAAAGTTATTATTGCCCAAAATAATACTTATTCTTGAGGTGATTTAGCTGGACTATTGTCATCACTTCCAAAAATATCAGCTCCAGTCCGGTTTGGAAACTAAAAATCAAATCAAATTTATCAAATAGGTGGAAATATTTTAAAAAAATTTGATAGTATAATTACCAGTTTATTACTAGTTTCTTCTTTAGACACAGGTAAAGGGGCGGTAGTGTTCACCCAAAGTAACAAACTGTTGCCATAAATAATGATATTAACAAGCCACACTAATTTTCCTTCGGACACATGTTTCGGAGAAGCGTATAATCTAAAATTTATTAAATTAGTATACGAAACAAAATAACAGCAAATAATTTCATTTTAATTTACCCTAATATAGCTTCTGGTGTTTTAATTACTTCAAAACTGTTACTTTTTATTAAATCCGAACTAAAGATGCCAGTGTCACTTGATGTAGATGGATTCTGCAAAAAAGATAATTTGACATTTTTAAATAAAAATAGAAGATATAACATAAGAACATATTTTACTCAAAATTATCCCCAGAGCCCTTGTGAAAATAAACATTAAAACAATATTTATTGATTATTCTTACTTAATACTGACACTGAAAATGTGTTACCTACCTGGTCAGGCAAATAAGGTTTATTGTCAATAAATGTTTCTCCAGTCCCTGATGAACTAGGAACATTTGAATTATATTCATGGGGAGTTAAATAATCATATCTGGTACCCCAAAAATGGATTACATTATTACTTGCCCCGACGGCTGTATAAACAGATCCACAAGAAATAATCTAAAATAATAAGAAAAAGTCACATGTGCTTCCCTTTGATGTAAACATTTTCTGTATGTAAATTAAGATACTTTACCTTTATTAAATGCTTTTGAAACCCTTTAACTTCCCTAAAATATGTATCATCCTTCAAATGCCCTCTTCCTAACTGTCCATCTCTATTTCTTCCGATAGTTAATAAAATTCCATCTTCGGTTAGGACAGCAGTATGATTACCCCCTATAGCGACATTTTTGATTTTTCGGTTTAACTTTACAGGGATGAAAGTTAACGACTTTTCACAGTATCGAAAAAATGTTGATAATCCTAGTTTATTGTTTGTGTTCATACCACAGGCTAGAAGATACCCTTCGGTTGTAAGAGCTATTGAGCAATCTGGACCACAGAAAATATTTTTGATTTTGTGATTCCGAGGCATTTGCACATGAGTTGGGGTACACCTGAAGAAATATAAAACAATTTTAAAAAGTAATAATGTTATGAAAATAAAAATTATAAGGATTATATGTTTTAAATATTATGTAATTAAACAAAGTAAAGTAAATTAGAATATTATTTTCTTGCCTATACTTTCTTCTTACCTATAATCTTCATCTCCTAATCCTAATCTTCCATCTCTCCCGCTTCCCCACGAATAAAGATCACCATTTGAACTAATGGCCATAACATGATTATCACCAGCGCTTATTTTAGTAATATGAACAGAAGAAAATCGGTCTAAATAAAACGAATTGTTATTCTTCTGTTCCTTCAAATATTGTCTTAACAATAATGTGTTATAATTTCCTATACCTATTAATCTAGGATATGTAATGGTTCTCCAATCTCCATGACCTAGACAACCACTTCGACCGTTACCAACTGAAAACATGTTACCATTGTTGTTCAAAAATATACTGAAACCATTGCCAGCTGCAACACTGTAATAAATTATTAGAAAGTTTTTTTAGTTATTTGAGTTATTTTAGAATAAGATTCTTACTGTGTTATATTTCGTCCTCCAAGTGCATCTATTCTGACTGGAAACTTTTTGGATGAAACTATTTGGTTGATACCAAGTTGTCCATTTTCGTTACTTCCCCAAGCGTACACAGAATAATCTGTAAATAAAACAAACTACACTGTTAATCTCTATTAGTTGTATCATAATAATGAAAATAAGCAGAAGTATTTACTTATGACAGCTGTGTAATGTATTCGAATGTGGATGAGAGGAGTACGGAGATCATCGGGGATACATTAACAAGGAGAAATCATGTGTTTTGTGATGGTAGTATTGTTCTCTGTCTTTTGTTTCTGTGTGGTTTTTCACTTATACATTCATCGCAACCAGTCATCAACAATTTTTTTCCACTTTTCACTCAGTACAGGGCACATGTTTCATCTCATGCGACTAATAGTTGATTTTCATTAGCAAAACGCCCCTCTTTTAATTCATTTTTGCCGTAGGAAAAATTTCAAAACAGCATGACACAAGATGCGGACTTTACGGAAGATGTTCTAGTAACTGTAATCCCAATTTTATCCTGATGAAAGAACTAATGGTCCATTGTCGAATGGTGGCATAGATTTTTCAAGGACCGGATGATATGAGGCAAACATTCTTAGATGTACTATGTAGCAGTGTCTGACTATTCAAAATCACCGAAGTTTATCAAAAAAATCAGGATCATTTATTTTTAGACTGACCATGTTTGTTTCACCATTGTCGGCATTTCCTCATCTTCAAACACACACAGTTTGCTTCTAGACTTCCATGCAACGTTGCATTGTTTGAGCCTCTCTCAAGTTATTAAACCTACCAATTTTTCTAAAATGCAATTAATAGTGCAGAATTATATGCAAATCTAGTGCTGGTCTTGAAGTTTTCCTCTCTCTGCTCAATATTTGTACCACTTGTCAGCAAAAAATATGCTTGGCGTACCACCAAATTGTACAAAAATATTGTCCGACAACCTCGTCGCGACATGGACAGTACTTTTTAAACCTTACTAAACAAAATTTCATCACATATTGAAGATAAATAAAAATAGATGTGAAGCGTGAGTTGTTACTTATTTCATGGTACCCTACGTATTTTGTAAGTGAAAAAGGCTAACTGGATGTGTAGGATAATACTTTTCGTTTTTGTTCGTTAATATGAGAAAAAAAAGAACTTTCATTTAATATCCTACACCAGTGGTCTTCAAAATTTTTCGAGTCGTGGAACTCTTTACAGTCTAACAACATTCCGTGGAACCCCAAAAAAACAAAAAAAATAATAATATAAGGTTGATACCTACGCAGGGTGACCAGATTTCAGTTGAGCTAACTCCTAAGATTGAAAAAAAAAAAATTGGAAATACAGTATATTTTATTAAATTATGCTCACCTCCAAAATATAAGTGACTAAGTGATGAGCAAAAAAAAAGGCCCTCACCTCCAAAATCCAAATGATGAACACAAAAAAAAGGTCCTCATCTCCAAAATCCAAGTGATGAGCAAAATAAAAGGTCTTCACCTCTAAACTACGCGAGGGGGAAAAGGCCTCGCCCAACTAAGTAATTTAGCCCCAAGTAATTTTTGTATTATTAATTATTGTATTAAGTTTAAGAAAAATCTCGTGGAACCCTTGAGGATCTTGTGTGGAACCTCAGGGTTCCATGGAACACAGTTTGAACATCTGTTATAATTTTTTTTTACCCACAACTGTGTTGAAACAGGATGTTTACATCTTAGTGAAAAGAGAAAGGTGTCGAGACGTCAATAAGATCAAGGGAAAATTCTCGAAGGACCAACCGCACGTGACGAGAAAATATAACTATAAAATAACGCTAAAGTGAACGAAGTCGCGACGAACAACATAGACTGATTAATGAGAAGTCTAAAGTAAGGTGCGTTACTTCTGTTCAGACCCCGAACACAAAATAAGAGGAGACAATTAGGTATAGACGTACTTCACTTTGGGAGTGTTGTTCCAAAAGACTGATACAAATGGATGGTTTGCCCTAGGAACAACAAAATTTTAAAAAAAAACTTTGCTGTCGCAACTATAAGCTCAGATTCTTTACAATAAGTGCCTGTATCTCTGAATTAATTTTCGGAAATATGGGGCATGCTTCACAGTGCACGTAAAACCGGTGATCTCGGTTACTCTAAACAGTAATCGTTAGGTCATGTCAGAAGACGCTAGTCGCGACCTGAAAATCTCTAAAACCTAGACATTACCATACGAAATATGAATAGTACAGTCTACATACATACATATATATATATATAGTACAGTAATCCCTCGTTATCCATGTATTTGTTCAGCAGTTTTCATTATACGCAGTTGTGAAATAATAATTTTATTTATTTTTTAATAGCGTAGCAATGAAGAGTAGCAGCCGATTACCGCTGGAATATGCTCCTAGCACTTTGAGCGCTTCGAATATAAATGGCCACTATCATCCCTTCCACACTATGTACACATAATGCCTATTTTTGTATATGTAAATATGCAGGTTTGGGCTGGAGCAGGTTCGAATGAACCGGTTGTTATTTATAAATTTTTCAAAATGCGAACTGGTTGTTAATGTTGTTTTACAGTAAAAAAAATACTCCTGTTATTCACCAGTGAAATTTCCCTCCTGAGAGAATTGGTTGTTACAATTTTGGCAGTCCACCACTATACATAATATGTATATCGATGTCAACATATGTAACCACTTTTCTAAATATGATTTCGATCCTGATGTACTCACATGTGTACATCAAATTCCTTTATAGAAATATTTCATGCAAATTGTAATAATTGGGATTAAATTGATACTATTGGGTTGTTACATAAGTCGTTCGTTTTTTTTCTTTTTTCCACCTTTTATTCAATAAAATACTTATACATTCTAAAAAAACTTTTATTATCAAATGTACTGTCGGAACATATGGTCCAGATATCGCACCATCCGATTACCATTTGTTCTGCTTTCTACAAAATTCCCTTAACGGAAAAAATTTCGCATCTGTGGACAATATCAAAATTCACCTGGGCAGGTTTTTCGAGAGCAAAGACGGAACCTTCTGGAGAGATGGCATTATGAAATTGCCTGAGCGTTTGTCCAAAGTGATAGAAAATAATGGACAGTACATTATATAATATTTTTTTTTTTAGAATGTATAATTTATTGAATAAAAAGTGAAAAAAAAGGACGGACTTATGTAACTACCCAATACATCACTAACAAAGTATTGTATTATACATTTAAGTAAAAAAAAAAAAAAACAGTGAAAAGTAAACGTTTCATATAAAAAAATAATCATAAGAGTAAACTAACTCGTCCGTACTAGCACCCAGGGTTTCAGTTGGGTTAACCCTAAGATTGAAAAAAAAAAAAAATTGGAAATACAGTATATTTTATTCAATTTTGCTCACCTCCAAAAAATACAAGTGATGAGCAAAACAAAAAGATCTTCACCTCCAAAATGTAAGTGATGAGCAACAAAAAGGTCCTCACGTCAAAAATAAAAATGATGAGCAAAACCAAAGGTCCTCACCACCAAGCTATAAACCCAGATATTTTATAACAAACGGAAACAAAAAGATTCTCAAGGTCGGAAACCTTGAGACTCCGGGTGAAAACCTGAGACCTGGTCACCCTGCCGGCACCTCGGTAAGACGTCAACATATACCTACGTGTTAACATAATATGTGGAAAAGTTGCAGTTTGTAGTTCATAGATGCCACTACTAGTCTTGTGACGAATCTAAGCTCATATGTGAACATTTAGGTTCTGATTAATTTTATTGTACTATTAGTTTTTGGTGTATGAAAGGCATGTACACATATGCGATGGTCAGAGCTGAAAGGGCTAGGGTCCGGTAGGAAAATAGAGCTGGTCCGAGATTCCTTATGGTCGCTGACAGATTATTAGGGAAGTCAGAGAAACACAAATCTTCTGATTTGATTGGCGCTAATAACCCACAACGCTCGAATGTCGAACGGAGAATCACAAAAAACAAAACTTATATGTAGAATAAGTTCGGGTAATATGGCCTGACCTACCAATATGGCGCACTATGATTACTCATAAATAGCACATCGCAGCGAAGCGATGTTCGTTGCAAAATATTACACCTTTACCCAGTGTTGCCAGTGTTGAGCATTACCTAGATAATTTTATCTAGATAATGCATTTAGATGACATAATATTATCTATCAGTGGCGCAGCCAGGATTTTGTCTTGGAGAGGACCGAATTAAATTTCGAGGGCACGCGGGCCGCATACTGCCCTCAACCTGATTTTTTGTGGCCCCTGAAGCGGCAATCAGAATCACTTGAGCTTATTTAGGGGAAAAATATATTTAAAGATGTAAAATATACTCTCTTCCCCTTTTCTGTTTATAAAAAAAAATGTCAAGAAACCCTTCCGGATATTTAAAGTTGCGTAGTGACGCAACTTTTTCTTATTCTTATATAAGAATAAGAACAGAATAGAAACAAATAAACTATTCTAATAGGCTAAGTAGTCCTAAAAGGGGCTGATGTGATCCAAAAATATGATCAAAGAAAAGAAAATAGAAATACGTTGAATTAAACCTAAAAAGCTATGCACTACACACAATATCAAATGGAAATCTGTAAGATATCTATAAGAAAATATATAACTAAACACAAAACTGTTAAATATACAATTAACTAAATAAAAAAGGTTTTTAGAAATTACTATAAGTTAGATACGTGAACACAAGTATCAAAACACATCAGAGCTTATTATAAAATGTCAAATGTAAACATCGTTTTATTTAGCGATGCCAATATAAATGTCCCTATATTAAATAAAAACTTTTAAAATTTGTAAATCTTCAAAAACTATCGTACACAAACTAAATATGACTTCAAAAGGTATGTTTTAGTAAAATAAAAGAGTGAAGAGGAATGTTAGTCTATAATTTACATGCAAAAAAATCGATTTAGTATTTTTTCGCCACTAAGTTTGTCATTGAAGTTATGACGCAAAATGTCCAACTGCGTTGATTAAACGACTGACCTATACATATATGTAAATGTAAATCAACAATATTTATTAAACGAGATACTTTTAACTGATTCCCCCTTGGATGAAACCGATATGATGCATTTATCATGGATAATTTGAGTTTCGCGCCATAAAAATGTGGAGGGGGTTTAACTTATCTATTATCTGATTTTTTTCAGATTATCTTATCTTTTCTAGATATTTTTTTAAAAATTATCTTTATCTTTGTTCAGATCACAAAAAAGTGGTATTATCTTATCTTTGACTAGATAACATATTAAGTTATCTATGCTCAACACTGAGTGTTGCCAACAATTTGTGAAGAAAATTCCCATAATGTAAAATTATGCAATTCTAAGCATAGCATAACAATTCATTTTATTTTTCATTTATTTGTAATTGCTAATACCCTAAACTCCGCAAGGCTTAGGGGAAATAAAGCATATATAAGTATAGCATAACAAAGTGAATAGCAAAAAAAGGTTGTCACATCTATTTTGAAAGAGCAGAAAAAAAAAAAATACAGTAACCAAAAAAGGAGTACAAATCTTACTTAATTGGTATAAAGTGTGCGTTTTGTGAAGGTCTAGAATTAGTTGCGTCACAAGAAATGTGGTGAAGTTAATGTCTTTAGCCTGGAAACTGGACCTAGCAACTGAAACTTCAATGAGAACTTCGTCGCCAATTCTTTTTCTTTTCTTTGTTTTGACGTCATTTACCACTGAAAATATCTTTTCGGACTTGGAATTGGGATGCGGTACTTGGACCTGCAGGACTATCCATGACGAGTAAATTTAATAAATTAAAATTCGCAGCAGTTACCATACGTTACAACACACTGTCAACCAATACTGCATACAGTTTCCTAGTCTAATAGACAATAGGCTCCATTTACAATAGGGGATACGCATAAAATTTATATTTCTTTAAAACTACATTATTTTGATATGTTAATATTAGTTATGTCACATAACAAAACAAAAATCACATTTTAATTAATATTATAGCCAAATTTTTTAATTAAAATATTGTAAATTTGAAATAAGCCGACCACGGCGCGAAGGTTGCCGAGTAAAAACGACTGAGTATGGCGTCAAACGATAGGGGTTTCACGTCACAGATACAGCTACAACATAATCTTTACACGTGTGTATATTGTACTGTTCGAGAGTTTTGTATTTGTTTTTAAACAATTTTTCACGCATTTATTATTAAAATGGCAGATAAAGATTTTGTTAGGGCTCAGAGTGATAATTTACCCAACATTGATGCATTTATGCTCACAAACATAAAATTTACGTTTTTCTGAAATATCGGTTTTATTTCGCCCCATAGCTTCCAGCCACAAATTTCACATTTTCTGTTGTATTTCGCCATCAGGTAATGATATAAATTGTTTTTTTGGATTTCTAGTTGAACTAATTGTGCACATCGGTACTGAACAATATTTTCGTTTATGTTTCGAAGTACTGGGGCCTGGATCTTCCATATTTTATATATTTTAATATAAAATTTAATTCGGTAAACATGTATAAATTGTTTTTATAGAATTAAACTTTATTTTAATTAAAATCACTCTAACTTTAAATAACCTATAAAAGTTATATAAACAAATAAGTTCACAACGACTATGTACGCTGGGTAGGCTTACTAGCCTATGACACTACTATGACACTACTGTGTCATGCGTCAGTTAGAAGGGGTATGACGTCACACGTCGTTTTCGCGCGCTTTATACATTTATGATTTTTTTAAGCCTTCAAATTAAAAAAAAAAAAACTGTTTTTTATGTTTATATCAGGGCTGCAAACCGAACCGAACCGCGAACCGCAACCGACTAGATCTTCTGAAACCGGTTTAGAGGAACCGAACCGGCTTTGTGAACATGTTTGAATTGGTTCGAACCTGTTCAAACCATTATGTGCTGAGAGTATGTGCGCTGTACGCATGCGTTCGAATGGCGAGTTCTGTGTATAGGGGAAAAATTTTAAGATCGTAGCGCCACGCGGATTTTTTTGAAACCATTCTAAATCAGATACCACTTGACATTTACTAGTAAATAATAGCGAAAAGTGTATCAAAAAACGACAAAAAATAAATAATTGTTTGGGATTTTCTGATTTTGTGAAGTGACATTACTTGTAAACATCTAAAATACTACATTTTGTCATCTGGTTTTAAGTTATGGCGGTTTTCCATTGTCGATTATTTTAACTATATTGGGGGAAATAATAATTCCCGTGTTGTTTACCAAGGGGTAGAAATCTACAATGCTGGGCATATAATATTGTGTGGAGTCACTGAAAAAAACAGAGAGTTCATAAAGATTTATGCATTATGCCTACAAACTTGTGCATTACAAACCCACACACAATAACAGGAATTTTCAAGATATGCGATAATAAATACAAAATTGAAAATATTTTTTGTAGTCACTATCATTAAAATGTAATGAGCAAACTTTGATATAAGGGCTCACTTTTTTTCCAATTTTTAAATTGTTTATCTAAACATCGCGTCGATTCCTAACCTCTTGCTTTCCCAATTTTGTTTCGAACCGTAGGGTGTCTGATATTAGTGGAAACAAATGAAACGATATTTCCGGGTTTCTTCTTTTCAATGAATTGCACATAGGCACACAACAATATGTATTATACATTTTTCAATGATTATAATAAAACTTTAAAAACAAACTTCATACAAAACCAATACACAAAACGAAATGTTATCTGATGTACACAAGTTCATGAAACGCTCACCAGATGGTAGGGTGCTTAGCTGCAAATCCCTATACAGCTGTCATTCGCTAATCGCATTGTATGGTATTTAAAGTTAGTATAAAAAATAAAAACATTGTATACGGACAAGGCTAGAGAATACAAGAAAATTTAACTAGGTTATATATGAGATTCAAATTAACATAATTTATTGCAGTTATTCTGAAAGGCTTCTATAATATAAAAAAAATAATAAACGTGCACATGTTAAGATAAAACTTTCAAATTTAACTTAACATCTTTAAACTTCTTAAAAGTTAAAATTTAAAATAAAAAAAGATAAGTAAGTAATAAAAATAATATACTTTCATAATTGCGATTGTGTTCTTATCGTACATATATAATTAGCTACCGTGTGTTAGTGATCTTTGTAACACTGTGACGTCATTTTTCCTAAGGTTCTCGTGATTGGCTAACTGGGAAACAGGGTGTTCCCAGTTTGACTTGATTTGATAGGTATTTTGCAGATTTATTTTCTAAGAATCTACGAATACGAACATATAGAAATTTGTAGGATTTCGTAGGCATAAACAAGAAACTCTAGATACTCCTATATCCTTTGACTGATATCAACAATATTTTTCAGATTTATTCTCTAAGAAACTGCGAATAAAATAACATATAGAAATGTCTAGGGTTTCGTAGGCATAAACAAGAAAATATATACACTGCTATATATATATATAATATTTTGCAGATTTATTTTCTTAGAATCTACAAATATAATTATTTACAGAAATGTCTAGGGTTTCGTAGGCATAACCAAGAAACTCTAGACACTGATATATCCTTTGACCGATATGAACAATATTTTGCAGATATATTCTCTAAGAATCTACAAATATAATTACATACATTTATGTATGTAATTAGGGTTTCGTAGGTAAAAACAAGATACTCCTATATCCTTTGACCGATATGAACAATATTTTGCAGATTTATTCTCTAAGAATCTGCGGATAAAATAACATACAGAAATATCTAGGGTTTCGTAGATATAAATAAGAAACTCTAGACACTCCTATATTCTTTGATCTATATGAAAAACATTTTGCAAATTTATTTTCTAATAATCTGCGGATAAAACATCGTATAGAAATGTCTAGAGTTTCGTAGGCATAAATAAGAAACAGTAGACACTTATATATTTTTTGATCGATATGAAAAATATTTTGCAGATTTATTATTTAAAAATCTGCCGATAAAATAACCTATAGAAACCCTAGGATACTCCTATATCCTTTGACCGATATGAACAGTATTTTGCAAATTTATTTTCTAAGAATCTACGAAAATAATTATACACATAAAAGTCTAGGGTTTCGTAGGCATAAACAAGATACTCCTATATCCTTTGACCGATATGAACAATATTTTTCACATTTATTCTCTAAGAATCTACGAATCTAATTACATACATAAATGTCTAGGATTTCGTAGGCATAAACAAGAGACTCTAGATACTCCTGTTTCCTTTGACCGATATGAACAATATTTTGCACATTTATTCTCTAAGAAACTGCGGATAAAATTTTATATATAAATGTTTTGGGTTTCGTAGGCATAAACGAGAAACTCTAGACAAGCCTGTGTTCTTTAACCGATATGAACAATATTTTGCAGATTTATTCTCTAAGTATCTACGAATATAATTACATATACAAATGTCTAGGGTTTCGTAGGCATAAATTAACGTCTCAAATTATTTTTAGTTTTAACAATACAAATGTAATGTACTAAGTAAAAATGAATCGTTTTCTCATCTTAAAAAGTTAATGAATAAATAATCTAACTATATAATTAGCAAGTGTCTGTATGTAGTGTCGGTTACATTATGACGTCAATTTTTCTAAAGTTCTCGTGATTGGCTAACTGGGGACACCCTGTTTCTTGATTGGCAGACAGGTGACGCCCTCTCCCGTGATTGGCTAATTGGTGATATCCTGTCCCGTGATTCGCAGACGGGCGACGAAATTAGGATACGTTAAACATAAAACCAAATACACATAGACACAATTGAAATTTTTATATTATAAATCCGTCATTGTTGACGGGTAATAACCTAGTTTAAAATATTTATCCTGAGTCAAGATTCCTGAAAAAACCTGATTAATTTTATTCGTTATTAAATTTTATTAGTAAATTATACACCTAATTCTGTTTTTACACGATAGATACTTTCCTGAAGAATTCTCGAAGGTCTAAAACGTGGAGATTCATAAAAAAACTGGGGGGGTCCAAAATCGACCGAATACATGACCCTACCCTCATCCCATATGAGGAAGTAAAATATCATGTAAAAACAGAACCGGGTGTATTATATTTTTTGAACCGAACCGCGAACCTATGTTATGAACCGGTTTAAGACCGGTTCAATAAATAAAAATAGTGAACCGAATAAAAACCGAACCTTAAAAATTGTGTGAACCGTGAACCGGAACCGGTTCGGATTTTACTACCGGTTCGCAGCCCTGGTTTATATGCAACAAGAGGAATATAATAAAAAAAAATTTAAAAATCATGCCTATCCCCTATTAAAAGTAAAGAAACATGGGTCCCATAATATTGCATAAACAGTGTTGCCATAAGAAAACACATACACAGGGCTCTATTACAAGTTCAAACGTTACACGACACAGAAATTTAATGTATTTTTTTTTTTTTTTTTCTGTATTCGCTATTATTATTATTTTCATTAATATCAGAGATAATTCTGAAATTTCCGACGATTTTTATTTTTTTTACTTTTTTTCCCTTTTTCCCACAACACAAGAAATAGTTCCTATTTTTCCCTCGTTGTGGAAAATTTCCCACGAGTTGACAACACTGCCTTTACCCCACTATGCCTCAGTCAATCATCGAGATGTGAAGAGTGCGCACACGCGTTTAGTATCAAAAAACAAGTTGTTGCAATTTCTCATGTTATTTTCTGGTAAGTTTCGATTTCCTGAAATGTCTTTTCGTCGTCTTACGGGTGCGTCATTCGCTAGAGCCAGAGGCTTTAATAAAGAAAACATTCTTCAATATCCTTGAAAATGAATAGACGAACATAAATTCCCTGCGTGCCCTGAAATAGGTAAAATCTACACTACTAACTGGGTCACCGTATAAACGGAATCTCGAAAAGTCGTTAAAAATAAAGAGGAGAGATGCAAGAAGCAAAATAAGAAGACTATAAAAATGATAACTGTGACAAAAAAGACAAATAAAGACAGAAAGGAAAGTTCAAGAGCGAAAAAAGCGAAAAACAATGACGAAGTGATCCACCTTACAAAGACAGCACTGATGGAAGCCCTGATAGACAGAGTCAGGAACAGCGGCGATAAAAGGCAGGGGCGACAGGGGTACAAGCCCAGGGCGCGAGCTCTTAGGGGCGCCAAAACAAACGCTTAGATATACATATTCTAAGTTTTTATTAAGTTTTTATATTTTTATTTAAATCAAAAATATAAATTTTCATTTCTATATCAGTCTCGTACATATTAAATACAAAATTGAATTTAAAGATGTACACATTTATTGATTATATAATAATATTCAGTTTTCTTTTGGACTTCTGCAAAATATATAAAGCATCATATATGCATATATTTGTATATATATAACGAAGAAAGTCAATGTTTCAATCTTTCGACTTGTTTAAAGACGCTGTGTCGGAGATAGTTTTTTGAATAATTTAATGTAGAAAATGATCGTTCATCAGTACTTTGTTTCGTTGTAACGTCGGTAACGTTACTAATATTTTTAACAGCTTTCATAGAAATATATTTGACTAGCTGAGCACCCGTGCTTCGCTACGGTACATTGACGATCTCATTAGTGTCATTAGTGTAAAATACTCAGTTTGTTTTTAAACATGTGTATGGGTAACCTTTGTAAGCAAAAACCTAGTCTATATCTGATTTGTCCTAAGAGATATTGAGGAATCCGTGAAAAACCATTTTACTCTTTTTCATCACTTAGAGGTCGAACTTCTCTTTTAGTGGGTTCTTACGTCAAACTGAGTAAAAAAAATCTTTCAAACTTTTTAAATATTTTAAAAAGACATATATGCCAAAAAGGTATATTATAACTCAACAAACGAAGGAAATACGAAGGGTTCTAAACCCTGAATGCAGATCCACCCTTTTAGGGGTTGGTTAGATTAAAATTTTAAAATAAGTTTAAGTTTAACTAAGTATGGGTAACTTTTGTAAGCAAAAACAAGTCAATATCTCAATAGTCCTAAGAGATATTGAGGAATCCGTGAAATCACATTTCAGCCCTTTTCACCTACTTAGGAACCGAATTTTGAAAAGTTCCGTATAAGTGGGTGCTTATGTCATGGAGGGAATATATTTCCCGAATTTCATGTCTCTATGTCAAGGGACGTTCTATCGAATAAAAAACACGAATTAACCCCTTTAGGGATGAAAATTTAAAAAACTGTCAAAACGCTTACTTAATATTTTAAATAGAAAGCTATGTAGGTTTCTATTTAATAGAAACCTAAGTAAGTTTTCTATAATTCACCCCGAATATAGATTCATCCCTTTAGGGGTTGATTAAGGCAAAATCCTGAATATCTGTTGCAAATATTTGTATGGGTAACTTTTGTAAGCAAAAACCAAGTCGATACCTGATTGGTTCTAAGAGATATTGAGGAAATCATATTTCACCCCCTTTTTACCCCCTTAGAGGTCGAATTTGAAAAATCTCTTCTTAGTGGAATATATTTTGCGAATTTCATGTATTTATGTCCAAAAAACGTTTTATCGAATAAAAAATAAGCCATTTACCCCTTTAAGGGTGAAATTAAAAAAACTGTCAAAACTATTTCAAGATATTTTAAAAAGACATCTTTGTGCCAAAAAGGAATGTTATGACTCAACAAACACAGGAAATACGACGGGATGTATAATTCACCCCGAATGTAGATTCACCCCTTTAGGGGTTGATTAGGGTAAAATACTGAAATAAGTTTTTGGCATTTGTATGGGTAATCTTTATAAGCAAGAATCAAATCGCTCATAACTTATTGGTCTTAAGAAATATTAAAAAATCCTTGAAATCACATTTCACCCTTTAGGGACGCAATTTTAAAAAATTGTCAAAACCATTTCGAGATTTTTTAAAAAGACAACCATCAGCCAAAAATAAATGATATGACTCAACAAATACAGGAATACGACGGGATGTATAGCTAAGTCCGAATGTAGTTTCACCCTTTTAGGGGTTGATTAGGACAAAATCCTGAAATAGGTTTTTCGGCATTTGTATGAGTAATCTTTGTAAGAAAAAACGATATTTTATTGGTCCTAAGAGATATTAAGAAATCCTTGAATTCACATTTCAGTCCTTTTCACCCTTAAGGGATGCAATTTTAAAATACTGTCAATATTATTTGGAGATTTTAAAAAGACACTTAACTGCCAAAAATAAATTTTATAACTCAACAAATACAGGAAATACGACAGCATGTTTAATTCACCCCTTTACGGGTTGATTAGGACAAAAATCTGAAATAAGTTTTACGGCATTTGTATGAGTAATCTTTGTAACCAAAAATTGGTCCTAAAAGATATTAAGGAATCCTTGAATTCACATTTTTCCCCTTTTCATCCTTTAGGGACGTAATTTTAAAAAACAATCAATACTATTTCGAGATATTTTAAAAATACACTTTTGTGCAAAAAAGAAATTGTATAACTCAACAAACACAAGAAATACTACAGGATGTATAATTCACCCCGTTTGTAGATTCACCCCTTTAGGGGTTGATTAGGCAAAATCCTGAAATAAGTTTTTCGGCATTTGTAAGTAATCTTTGTAAGCAAAAACCAAGTCGGTATCTTATTGGTCCTAAGAGATATTAAGGAATCTTTGAATTAACATTTCACCCCTTTTCACCCTTTAAGGATGTAATTTTAAAAAACTGTCAATACCATTTCGAGATATTTTAAAAATACACCTACATGCAAAAAATAAATTTTATAGCTCAACAAACACATGAAATACGACAGGATGTGTAATTCACTCCGTTTGTAGATTCACGCCTTTAGGGGTTGATTAGGGCAAAATCCTGAAATAAGTTTTTCGGAATTTGTATGAGTAATTATTGTAAGAAAAAACCAAGTCGATATCTTATTGATCCTAAGAAATATTAAGGAGTCCTTGAAATCACATGTCACCCCTTTTCACCCTTTGGGGCTATAATTTTAAAAAACTGTCAAAACCTTTTCGAAATATTTTAAAAATACACCTATGTGCCAAAAAGTAATGTTACATCTCAACAATCACATGAAATACGACGGGATGTATAATTCACCCCGATTGTAGATTCACCCCTTTTGGGGTTGATTAGGACAAAATACTGAAATAAGTTTTTCGTCATTTGTATGGGTAATCTTTGTAAGCAAAAACTAAGTCGATATCTTATTGGTCCTAAGAAATATCAAGGAATCCTTGAAATCACATGTCACCCCTTTTCACCCTTTGGGGCTGAAATTTAAAAAAACTGTCAAATCATTTTGAAATATTTTAAAAATACACCTATGTGCCAAAAAGTAATGTTACATATCAACAATCACAGGAAATACGACGGGATGTATAATTCACCCCAATTGTAGATTCACCCCTTTAAGGGTTGATAAGGACAAAATCCTGAAATTAGTTTTTCGGTATTTATATAGGTAATTTTTGTAAGCAAAAAGCAAGTCGATATCTTATTGGTCCTAAGAGATATTAAAGAATCCTTGAAATCACATATCACCCCTTTTCACCCTTTAGGGGTGAAATTTTAAAAAACTGTCAAAACCATTTCGAGATATTATAAAAAGGCACCTATGTGCCAAAATTAACTCAACAAACACAGGAAATACGATGGGTTGTAAAATTCACCCCGATTGTAGATTCACCCCTTTAGGGGTTGATTAGGACAAAATCCTGAAATAAGTTTTTCGGCATTTGTATGGGTAATCGTTGTAAGCAAAAACTAAGTCGATATCTCATCGACCCGAAGAGATATTAAAGAATCCGTGAAATCACATTTCACCCCATTTCGCCCCTTAGGGGTTGAATTTCGAAAAATCCCTTCTTAGTGGGTGCTTACGTCATGGAGGGAATATACTCTCCAAATTTCAAGTTTCTGGGCCCAGGGGTTCGGGCTGGGCGGTGATGAGTGAGTCAGTCAGGACACTGCCTTTTATATACCGAGTGAATTATTTAAGGAGCAACATACATGTTTCACATATAATGTTAATGAAGTGAGTTATTTCATTTGCAACATAGCAAATTATGAAAGCAAGCTCATATCCATGGCAACAGATATACACTGGTGATTAGATATAAAAGTTATTTGACATGATAAAGTTCCTAGACGGCTAAAAAATAGTAAATTAGAAACAATAAATGAATTTTTATTAGTTTGTTTATATTTACATAAATATTTTTCCAACCAAGTAATAGTAGTTTTTGCGCTCAACGGGCGCAACAATTACCTACCATGACTGAAATTACGTCTAATAGGTTCTCCATTTTAAACATTTTGGTGTTTCGGGTTATTTTATTGACAAGTGAACATATGATAATTGACGCTTTGTTGTTGCCACTCGTCACCCTGTAGTTTTCATAACCAATCCAGAGTATATTTAGATTAAACTATTCTAGTAATGCATATGGAACCAGTTGTGCGTACCTCAGGCCGAAAGAAAGTTGACACCCTTGGACGATAAAGACCATCTAAACGCGTCGGGCCTCAAACTTCGTTCGCTGGTCTAAACTTTCTATTTTGGCCGTCTCCTCTGTACGTAAATAACTATTGAAGCACTGAATCTGATTTCAAAATTATCATTCAACAACTTCAATTCATTCAAAAATAGATTTTAAGTTGGAGATTGATAGAGATTAGATAGAGTTATGAGATTGCTTAAATTAGATAAAAATTATTATAACATAAAACCTTCTGTTTCCGATCTCAAACCAACAGACTTAAGAAACGAGAACGTGAGTTCGGTGGACAACTCTAGACTTTTAATATGTTTGAAGAACACAGAGCGCATATTTTTACTCATGTGTTCTTTTGTCAACATGTCTATCTCCCCTCGTTTCACCGAACTGGTAACTCTGTTGTACTCCTCCCGAGAGAGTTGTACTCCAGCGTTTTTTTCTGACGGGACTCAAGTTTTCCAGGTTAAATCTTGTTGCTGCTCTTCGCGCTGCCTGGTAAAGAAACGCTCCTTTGCCTCTAAATTCGTGCTCACTAACGAACTGTAATACTGGGTCCTGACTTCTGAGGATACTGTTAGCTGTAACCAAGACGAGTCGATCGTGTAAACACTCCAAATTAAGTAATCCCCGACCCCGTTTAGACAAGGGAGGTAAATGCGCCGCATAGAAGGTTTCGGGTGAAGATTTCGTTGATGTTCATGATCTTTCTGGTTCTTCTGTCGAGATCCTTAAGATCATCAACATTCCATTTCATTACACTAATAGTGTATGTAATGGAACAGCAAGCATGTTTGTGGCAGCGATCTTGTTCTTGCCAGACAGACAATGTCTCCATATCTGCCTAAGTCGTGCCATATACTTGCTGCGAAGGGCCTGCGTAATGAGAGTGACATCCTGGACACCTCTCTCACTGATGCCCAAAAATGTTTAAGACCCTTCGGCATTAAGATGTTTTATAATGCTCCCTTCAACCAATTGAACATCTTCACCGTTATCTAAACCTTTTCCTCTGTAAAGATGAAAAACAGCACATTTTTCCAACTCGAATTGCATATCTATCACGGCAGTGTACTGAGCAACAGCATCTAGGGCGGCCTGCAGATTCCTCTCGTTCGAGGCATAGAGCTTCAAATCATCCATGTAAAAAAGATGGGTAACTTTGTGCTTACGTCTCGACGGAGGACCCACCACGTAGCCACTGTCGCGCCTTAGCTCGATCGATAGAGGAAGAAGTGAGATGCCAAATAGTATCGGACTTAAGGAATCTCCCTGGAAAACGCCACGTTTTAAAGATCCACTCTGTCGACACTGTGGTTGATCCATTAGGAACAACGAATTGTATCTTCCAGAGGGACTTATTATTATTATGGGGTTTGTCAGGTCTTGACAAGCGTCCACTAATCGTAAACTTCAGCAACCTTTTGAACCGCGTCATACTAGAGACTAGTGGAGCTAAATACACACAACTGCATCCTGTTACTACTTATATAATTTTGTACTATGGACATAAAAAAATAAATAAATAAAAATAATAATAACGCAGTTAACAATAAGTAATGAAACAAAATAAGAATGTTCAATTGATATTACTCGTAGCACTCTTGTTACAATGAGATTTCAATAAAATTCAAATAAAAATTTATATTAGCATTTATTCTCGATATTTTGTGATATAAGGCTATGAATTTATATTGTTGAAATCAGAATATAATACTTTATCAAATAAGTAAATAAAAATGTTCCCATTAAAAATAAGAAAATTGCATAACGTATTTTGCGAACCACTAGTCGAAACAAAAAATTAATTCACTCATTGATATTCTCTTATAAAATAATAATTGTTGGCTAATTTAAGCAACTTATAGTTCTCGAAATAGAAATAGTGTAAAAAATAAAATGAACACCCTGTATATAAATAATTTAAATAAGATATGCGATATGTACATTTACACGACAGTTTAAGAAAGTATCACTTACTGTTCACATTTTTCAATTTTTGTACTTATGTAAAATGGCCTTCCATGGGAAAAAGGTTCCCCACTCCTGCTCTATTCCTATCACCAATTACGTGATGGACACAAACGTTATATTTAAAAAATTATTTAGAATAAAAACTAGTGAAGAGTATCACGTGACTACTGACGGTACAAAACAGTGAAAAGTGAACTATACCTAACTGAACTAATAAGTGAAAATTAAGGTAAAATATATTTGTTTAATCCTAAATTAATATAAATTGTTCCTAGAATATTATTCCATCTGTATAAATAAAATCGAACATATTTTTCCATAACCAACATATTTATTGTAATCTAAACCAGGTGCAAACTGGTCTTGTAAGTGCTCGGTGCAATCATGGAGTTGAACCGGGTGAGGGCCATTTTCGGGCGGCCAAGGAAATAATTTTGTTGAACCAAATACGGCAAATTGATGTGAAGTGTGAATTTTCACACATTTCAGAATTTTGTAGGTATTTAATAAACTTTATATGTTCTTTATTTTTGTTAATATATATATATATATATATTTTTTTTTTTGTATAGTTTATTTTGTTTGTTTAATTTGTATGTATTTGTCTTTTTATTGGCCACAAGGCTGTTAATAAAATATTATATTATTATTATTAATAAGTTAAATTCAAATAATTTGCTAAAACTCACAATAAAATTTAAATTACAAAATATCAGAGATTTTGTATCTAAGTCTTCATTAAATTAATAAGAAATATATTAATAAATGGGTATTTTTTTTTTTTTTCGATCTGAAACTAATTTCTCAGTAATAACAATGTGATGTTTGATTTATAAGTTAGTATTTCACTACTATAAATGATTTATATCTCTTTGATACCTTAAAATCTAAAATCTAAAAGCGCAACTTTCACATACGAACGCTAAGTAGCTCGCGGAAAAACCGTAGAATAAATTCTGAGCAACGTGCATTAATGTGAGCCGGAATTATAAATCAGGAATTTTTTATCACATTATATTTTCAAAAGATTTTTTTAATTTTTTGTTTTTGACAAAATTGATTTTTGTTTAACGACCGCCAACATATATAAGGGAGGTATTGTGATCATATCGATTTTGACATTTCAAGATTTCTATGGATCGCCACAAATTGAGGTCCCTACATAACTTTTTGACTATATTTAGCATGATGTCTGTCTGTCTGTCTGTCTGTCGGTCCGTCCGTCCGTCTGTTTGTCTGTGTGCACGTGCAGAGCAAATTCGGCTAATAGTATTTTTATGAAACTTCATATTTAAGCTTTTGACATCAATGGTACCAGTTGATCAACTTTTGGTAAAAATCGGTTGAATTGAAATGGGAGTTTACTCGTGTCGATTTTAAGATTTTTGCGAATGTTTCACAATAGGTCAATTGTCGAAAAAATTTATTTAACAAAAGTTGCTATAAAAGTTATAACTAACAAATTTTGTTTGAGACATTTTTTGATAAAACGAAAAAAATTTGAAAATTTTATTTTTTCAATATGTAACGTTTCCATGGTCATGATAAATAATATCTCTGTTAGAAAATATTGGGCCAAGTTATTTCTACTCTGCGGCTAGAATGTATTTTATACAAGTACTTTGGGATGGCGGTCGGTCCTGTGGTGGCCACAGCTGATTTTTGTAATTAAATATGGCTCTCTTTATTGGTTTAATTAAATTATATTTATTATATTGTGGAGTTGGCGTGGCTCCGTAGTAAGACGGTTGCCTACGGAACACAGGAACGCGGGTTCGATACCCCCCACCTCCTTCGGATTTTTATCTTCCGAAATTGTGCAGTCAGCTCTGGGGTCGACTTAGCCTCTCTAGGTATTGGGATCCTATTATTTTATTTTTAATTTGTTATTATATTTTATCAGGTAACAAGGTACATAATATTGTAAATAATATTAGAAACGAAAATAAAAGTAAAAATAACACATAACATATGTAGGTATGACGGTTACGATATAAGTAGGAGCTTGTAGTAAATAACTGTAAAATAAGCTATAAAACTTATTTTTAAAGGTGAAACTGCAGCCTCTCAGCCAGTGAGGCCCAAGCCTATGCCTCGTGTGCCTGTTCATATATATATATAAGAGGAAATAAAAATTCCAACTATATATATATATATATATATATATATATATGTGTGTGTGTGCGTGTGCGTGCGTGCGTGCGTGCGTGCGTGCGTGCGTGTGGGTGCGTGCGTGCGTGCGTGCGTGCGTGCGTGTGTGTATATATAGGGTAACTGCAGCGAATTTCGACTACGCAGGTAATTTCGACTATCCCATTATTTCTCTAAATAATTGCTGTCATATAGCGGTAGTATAACGTAACACTATGTTTATGTGAAAAACTAACCTCACTTTATTTTAAGCCACGTGTGAATGCCGTTAGACGAACAGTGTAGATATTTATATTATTTAGGTGTTAAAATATTTTTTTATTGGTTTTAATTAGCAGTTGTTTATCAAAGGAAAGTTGAACAAAATATTTTGCATTGAATAAACTGATAAGAACTGATCCAAATGCATATATATTAGCTGGTAAAATTTGATTTTCATAATATTTTGTTACAATAGCACAGGCTAAATAAAACAGATTTGATTGCAGGTAATATCGACTAGAGGAATGAAGCTACTACGGACTAGTCGATATTAAATGCATGCATGTTTCACTTACCTAATTTGACGACAATTAAAATCACGTCTTACTAAAAGTCTCTATTATTATATTCTTTTACCTAAATAAAATGTAAAAGAGACAAGAAACGTTGATTATCTTAAAATTTTAGGGTAGTCGATATTAACATCACTTTTTTGAAATCAACGTTTTTTTCATATTTTCTTTATGTCGAACTTAAGTTGTAATAACAGCTTGTTTCATCGTGAAAATATTTAGCACCTAAAGATAAGTGAATTGGGTATCGATTGGGACCACTTTCCTACCAAAATATTGAATAGTACATAAATTAAAAAATAAATAAATTTGGTAGTCGAAATTCGCTGCAGTTACCCTATATATAGCTCTGAAGGCAGGGCCGGATCTAGGATGTGTCAAATGAGGCACATTCCTCGGGCACAAAGCTGATAGAGGCACAAAAATAAATTACTTTATAAATTATTGTAAATTATACACATAAGATCAATAAAATATTTTTACTAATGAATGTACCTATACACATATTTGTGTATATAATTATATTTAAAAAAAAGAAAAACTTGATGGGGACAGTACTGGTACCTTGCCCGTTGAAATACCTTGGTCCAGCTCTGTGTACAGGTGTCTGCAATAACCTTCAGAATTGATAACAGAATACGTCATATCGACATATTCGTCATATCGTCAAACCAAAGTAGTGAACAAGCTACCAGTCATAACTTTAATTACTCATATATTTTCGTATAGATGTAGTGAAAATGAACATAACAAAAATTTACTGTAACGGTACTAAAATCAAATAATATTGTTACGAGTAGTCTCATGTAATGCCGGGTTTACATTGGTAGAGTAAAAGAGCTAGTAACTAGCGCCAGTAACTAGAAACTAGTTACTATCCCTATGTAAACAGTTGACAATGTGACTGGTAGAGTACTAGCTTCTAGTAGTTGGGCTAGGATAACAGCTAGCTCGTCGACGTATTTACTAGCTACTAAAAATGGATTCATTTCAAATTGGCGGCAAGCGGCAACCTGTCATAACAAATAGAAAAAAAAAACATATCAGGTAAGTTATAATTTATTTACATGAATTGCGTAACATTGATTTATTAATTGATGATTTCTGAAATCATCTGTGAAATAGCTGTCTTTGATACACGAAAAAGACATTAGAGACTACGATAACTATTTCCTGTGGCTAGGAAATAAAGCGTTAATTCCAATTTTATTCTTGCTGGAATCGCGTCCCTCATTAGTGTATCAGTTCGTTGTATTAATGGGCTAACTAAATTTAATCATCTGGTGTCATTCTTAAACACAGTCTGTACTCTTTTTGATCTTCCACAGCTAATTCACGAAATAGAAGAGCTGATGCGCCATGGGTAGCTCTTCTATCAATCCATTTTTTACTCCATTTTCGTATAGACTTATATTCTGTACCAATTTCTTTAATAAGAGAATCAGTTATTTCCTCCACAAGAAATGATGTAATACAAATACCATTTTTTAAGACATCACGCCGGCGACGATGTATATTCATATTCATAAACTATTTTTTTTAAAGATAATTGCACAACAAAATACAGGGTAGATGTCAAATGTGTTTTGACACTTACTATCCAGAAAATAGGATAGTATGCTAATTGTGTACGAATAACTACTATCCCGAAAATAAAATAGTAGGGTAAAGGGCGTAGTACTTGTGCTAGTTAGTAGCTCTTTTACTCTACCAATAGCTTTGTTCCAGCCGAGTAACGTTTCAGTTCTGTAACTAACTGCGCATGTGCAATTTCAAAATAGTGTACCAGCAGGAAATTCTGGAACCTACTAGGGATTTTGAATTGTAATCTACTGTTCCAGCAAGATAGAATTCAAAATAAAAGTTCTACAATTCGACCAAGTATTTCAAATTCCGTTTTGTATCATAACCTGTAAAAGTGTAAACAACTCATGTTTTACGAGAAAATTTGTTAGAAACACACCAAAATCAGTTTCCAAATTTAAATTGGATTTTTAAAAAGAAAAATTTATAATTAAGTAATTTTGGAAATATTACGTTCGTTCAATGAATGTATGTTTTGGTTGAAAGTGCGTACCTGTGAAAAAACAACAAATTGTAAATAAATAAGATGTTATCTGATTCCTCATCAGATTCCAGCATGTGGCTGTCGAGCAATTGCTCTAGCTCGTCGGATGATGAAGATGAAAGAGCGTGGAATCAAAGGCAAAAAAATATTAATTATTATGAAGAAATTGTCCCGCAATATAATAATGAAGTATTTGTAGAACATTTTCGGTTATCAAGACAAGTATTTAATAATTTAGCAGCAAAATTTCAAGCGAGCCGGTTATTTACGCCTGAACATGGTGGAGAATTTGGAAAACTTGATCCCGAACAACATGTTTTAATTTTTTTATGGTTTACGGGCCATCAGACAGCTGGATTTTGTAATGTTGCTGACCGCTTTAATATAAGTGTAAGTACCTTAAGCAGAGTAATAGATAGAATGACAACATTTTTAAGTTCACTATCTGGCGAAATAATTACCTGGCCTACAAAACACGAAAAAATTGAAATTGAAAATTTTTTGAGGGAAAAGGTTTTCCAGGAGTTGTGGGGGTCATCGATAGGTCTCATGTCAAAATTGACAAACCAACTGAAGACGCAGATTCCTATTTAAACCGGAAACACTTCTTTTCTGTTCAAGTAAGATTGACACATAAACCTAATTTCAATTTCAAATTCTGTATTCATCGCAGTTCCAATTGTGTGCGTTCCAGCAAACACTAAATTAGAACGGTTCCGCAATACGCAATTCAGTGCGCATGTGTCTATTTACAGTTCCAGTTCTAGTTAGAACTATTCCAAAACTTCTGCTGGAACAAAGCTATAGTAAACCCGGCATAAACTATGGCGTTAGCCGGTCGAGTCGGAGCAACGATCAGAACACTTTCATTTCTAAACAGTCAGTTCTTCCTTCTACTTGTTTTGAGGCACAGAGTTTTTTTTTTTAAATTAGGTTCAACTGATCGATGATATTTCATTGTGAATGCATGTGTCCTCTCCGTATTTTTTTTTTTTTCGGGTACCGTAAGTGAACAAGTGCGTACCTCTGGTGGTACGCGTACCCCTGTTCGGGAATCATTGGTCTGAATAACTGTCTCAGACAACATTCATGTTTTCAAAGGACTCAATTTAGAACATCTTTCTTTATTTTGCTGGAGCCTCTGAGGTATAACTAGGGTGGCAACCTCTTCAGGGACAGGGGTTTTGCAAGCCTGTGTCCTGTATACCTAATTTATAAATGTAAAACATCTAATTTATTATAGTTAATTTTTTTGGCAAACAATGCTATTTCGCCCATCACAGATCATCTATATCAGCGTTTCCTGGCGGACCGGCAAGTGACCTAGAAAAAAATCGCGGTCCGGAAAATATAGAAAGTAATGTGCATCGCAAAAATTTTATATTACATTGATTACACTGATTACAAAAACAAAAAAAAACAACAAAAAAAAATGACATATAATTAGTGAAAAACGAACCAAATTATTACTTAAACAATTAATAGATTAAGGACCGAGATTTTCATCTCAAAATTAAGTTATAACTTATTAGGCGAATAGTTGCATAGTAAAAAAAAATCTCGCGGGCCGGTGGTTGGGAAACACTGATCTATGTGACAAGAACCAATGTATTAAAGACAGAACCCATATTAATTCTCGGTAAATTCAACAAATTTTATTTAATCTCACTCGATCTATAGTCTATCGAAGCAAACAAAGTGCCTGGGTAGGCGTGGCATAGAGCGCATGTATTTCTCAAGTACACTCAACGGCATACTACACTCGCGCAAAATTCTTTATATATGTGTCCTATTTATTATATATAAATATTAATAATAGTTATAAATACAAATCAATTTTGAGTTATAAATTCAAATCAACTTGAATTATATCAAACACAAATACTAAAGCATAAATTATACAAATGAAGCGTAAAATCAGTATTTATCAGTTCTGCGTCCGATTATACACATTGCGTAAGGTGATTTCTAATTGATCAGACGGTAACCCGCCTAAAAATTTTCAAATGAGTTCACATATTTTCCGGGGTTCTTGTTTACTTCGTGGCACTATATTGTTACGATCATGTCATGCGGGTTGCCAACTTCGGGAAATTTGGAAAACGATGGAGATGAAAAAAAGGACAGTAGTAGTCAGTGGCGAACCCAGGGGGGCCCGGGCCCCCCTGTGAAGGATGGAAATACCAAATTTTTAAATCTTTTAGCATTATGATCTTAGGTAAATATATAGATATGGATTTAAAACTAGAGATGAGGACCTTTTTTTTTGCTCTTCACTTGTATTTTACAAGTGAGGACCTTTTTTTTGCTCATCACTTGTATTTTACAAGTTTTCTTTTATATCTTCACTTTTTTTTTGTCTGCCCCCCCCCCCAATTCCTGGGTGCGCCACTGGTAGTAGTTAGTAATAGTTTTTGACAGTTAATATAAATAATTAATTAGATAAAGTATAATATACAATAAATAGAATGAAATAATAGTGTTAAGATAAGAAATAAATAGATAAACAGATACTGCTCGGATTGTAAATTAGATAGAAATAATTAAGCTTTCTTTGTGTGGACATTAATTCACCACTGAGAAACGTTGCCCGTTACACTATTTAGTAATTTATATTACAAAGACGTAACTGGTTTCGACAGTTACCACATTGTCAAGAGTTTATCACAGACTAAACATCTAACAAAGACTTTATATTAGTTTCAGTTTCCACTGTAGAAAATCTAATTTATTTTTATATAATATTGCTCGAATTTTAGTTGAGTGATTTTTTGAACTTCTAGTAGGGTTACTAACTCTATAGTGTTCCAAAAACGGACACCCTGGGAAGAGGTGTAAAACTTACTGCCTAGTGGATGTTTTTTCTTAAGAGGCATTTTTTGTAGGAAAGCAGTACGTAATTTACGTAAAATAGTCATTAATACTTTTTTTTTAATTAAATCGATGTAAATAAAATATATTTAAAAGATCGTCTTGTAGCTTGTAGCTTAAAGTACGCTTTAAAAATTAATAACGTTTCTTAATAAAGTTTTTTTAAATGTAAGTTGCATTCACAAAGTGGTTCAATGAGAGCCGATCGCTAGACCAGTAATCTGTCTAGCAATCTGTCCTATCCAGTTAGGACAGAAAAAATACGTGCTAAAAGACTTCTCAATTGGTGCAAGCTTTTTAATAAGTTTTGTTCAAGAAATCAAGGAATATGAATACTAATCAAATGACTAATTCATTGTAAATAGTTTGATTGCACAAACAAATTATCACAATTAATCATCATCATCATCATTGGCGCGACAGCCCGAAATGAGCCAAGGCCTCCTGTTTCCAGGTTTCGTGACCATGTTTTCAATCTGTGTACATTCAGGAGTAATATGGTTAGTATTACGTCCATTTTTTAGCGTACACAGAAAGCCAGCTACAAACCTACGTTTATAACCGGTTGCGAACGGCTAAGCAGAACCTTTAATTTGTATAAATATTTTTACACAATTTATTTGACATAAGCAGGAATTGAACTCACGAGGCTTGCTCACAATTAATCACAAACAAATAATCTATATTATATATCTTTTTATTTATTTTTAAAATCATATTTTCTTGATTTTTGGTAGATTTTAGGAAGGCTGTATCACTTATCTTTTATGCGTTATCTTTTAAATTAAAATAAATGAGAAGTTCACTCTTTATAAGTTCAACTGAACATCGATCCCTATCTTTACGCCATTTAGCATCCATGGTACTAAAAACTCAATAAATTTCGGCAATATGCCGAAGTTCCGGGGATCGAAATTATAAAAGATATTAATTTTAAAATATTTTTAAACTTATCAGAATTGTTTAAAATGACATGTCTTTTGCTGCTGGTAGTTGTACATTCAGAAAACAGTTTGGAACTACAAATATGTAGTTTCAAAATTATTACGAAGCATTACCAGTTTTTCAAAAAAGTCCATATTTAGATGAAGCCTTTCTTTCAAATCTAATTTATCGATTATTTCAACAAAGTCTTCATATTTAGAGCATGCATTATCGATAAAGCAGAAACAAGATAACTTTCCATAAATTGTATTTTTGTCAAAATCAAACCTTTTTTCCTAGTACTGAATTGCAGATGTATAAAATGATTTAAAATCGTCTTTAAATTTCTTTTTTTCTTGTTTTTTCAAACTTTTAAGACGTTGATTAACTATTAGTCTGGTGCCTACGTCGAAAGATACTGCACTTGATGATAATGGAATGCCATTTGGCACACGTGTTCCTTATAAAAATTGAATCATTTTGACCCGCAGCACCTATTTGTGAATCGAGGCAAATTCAAGATGGCGGCGAAACTAGCGCGCCAATTACGATAACGATAACTAATTTTTATGATACAGCAAAATAGCTAAATACATATTTATACAATGGACCTTTAGCTACAATTTGCCGCGTCGTACGCGAATTTCCGTCACTTAGTTTACAACATACCGTCCATAATTCATTCTCAGACGCAAAAAAGTGATTTCCGAAATGGCTAACGAATTTCGTATGATATGGCTCGTTTTCTATTAATTTGATGCCGTAGATTACGAATCTGTTATCAAAATGGCGAAAATTTTAAATTTTAATAGATTTTTTTCCCAAATTCGAGACATGATGATATTCTCTATCACTGCAAATCTGCGTATATTAATATTTTGTTTCAATTCTTCCTAAATCTGTAAGGCATATCCTTGACTACAAGAATATGTGCGGAATTTTTCTCTGCGGGGCGCCAAAATTAAGGTAGCGGCCGAAATGTGTAAAGTCTCAACTTCATATTATTTTGACACTCTTTATATCGTTTTCGACCAAATCGGACCTGTAAATTACAAAAATGAAATAAAAAATGGCAAATGACTTGTTATTATTCGGGTTTTGCCCGAAATGAAATAAAAAAAATTACATATCCGGCCGGAACGGCTGTAAATTATGACATTTAAGTAAGATATTCCATGCATATACGGAATGCATCAATTTGCTTAGGTTTGTTCGCAGCACCTGGTCTCAAATGAAGCCGCTTTCGAAATAACGCTCGAAAATCGAATTTTGCTATTTACATCAAATTTGTTGAGTTGTATATCAATTTCGGGTATATTGAAGTCGTAGATTTCGAAAATTGAATTAATTTAAAGATTTGCTACACATAAGATTGTATTTTGCCCGAAAAAAAAATAATTACATGTATTATTTACATAGCAGTGCGATTCATTGCACGACAGTGAAGTGTCTCTCCGTCCAAAAGAATAGTAAATAGGAGTTCTGACAAAATAATATAGATTACTACACTCTTAATACGATTCTAATGGTGGCCGAAAACTATTCTTTCGAAAATGATTAAAATATTCTTTAATATTTTTACCAGTTATTAGGACAACATTTTATTGTGTTTATAGTTCCTTAATGTTTGCTAATAATACTGACTTCCAGTCCTACCTTACAAAATAATTTATATTTGTTTACAAATCAAAGTCGAAAGCCTCACTGATTGGGTGGGCCTATGTAAAGATAAAATTCTAGTGAGATAGAGTATGGCCATTCATGCCATAAATTGTACTGATTATTGCCGTTATTAATTTTAATTTAGGTTTATTTTAAATTTTTAAAGGGGTAAAATATTTTAAAAACTACACCTATGAAAACCTCAAGTCAAGTTCAGGGGCTAATTACGTCCGTTCCCTAATAATTAAAAATTACTTATTATTTCTTAAATTAAAGTTTATTTAAAATGTTTCTTGAATTAATTATGCAAAATAATGTTTCACACCAGGTTTCGACTTCGATTCAGACTAGTGTTGAATAAGAATTTATCGAATATCTTCATTTTGTATAGAATTAAGTAGTACAGGAAGTCAGTATTATTGGCACATATAGAGGATATATCAACACATTAAAATGTTGTCCTGATAACTGGTAAAAATATCTGAGAATATTTTAACCATTTTCGAAAGAATAGTTTTCGGCCACCATTAGAATCGTATTAAGTGTGTAGTAATCTATATTATTTTGTCAGAACTGCTACTTACTACTCTTTTGGATGAAGAGACACTTCACTGTCGTGCAATGAATCTCACTGCTATGTAAATAATACATGTAATTATTTTTTTTCGGGCAAAATACAATCTTATGTGTAGCAAATCTTTAAATTAATTCAATTTTCGAAATCTACGACTTCAATATACCCGAAATTGATATACAACTCAACAAATTTGATGTAAATAGCAAATTTCGATTTTCGAGCGTTATTTCGAAAGCGGCTTCATTTGAGACCAGGTGCTGCGAACAAACCTAAGCAAATTGATGCATTCCGTATATGTATGGAGTATCTTACTTAAATGTCATAATTTACAGCCGTCCCGGCCGGATATGTAATTTTTTTTATTTCATTTCGGGCAAAACCCGAATAATAACAAGTCATTTGCCATTTTTTATTTCATTTTTGTAATTTACAGGTCCGATTTGGTCGAAAACGATATAAAGAGTGTCAAAATAATATGAAGTTGAGATTTTACATATTTCGGCCTCTATCTTAATTTTGGCGCCCTGCAGAGAAAAATTCCGCACATATTCTTGTAGCCAAGGATATGCCCTACAGATTTAGGAAGAATTGAAACAAAATATTAATATACGCAGATTTGCAGTGATAGAGAATATCATCATGTCTCGAATTTGGCAAAAAAATCTATCAAAATTTTAAGTTTTCGCCATTTTGATAACAGATTCGTAATCTACGGCATTAAATTAATAGAAAACGAGCCATATCATACGAAATTCGTTATCCATTTCGGAAATCACTTTTTTGCGTCTGAGAATGAATTATGGACGGTATCTTGTAAACTAAGTAACGGAAATACGCGTACGACGCGGCAAATTGTAGCTAAAGGTCCATTGAACAAATATGTATTTAGCTATTTTGCTGTATCATAAAAATTAGTTATCGTTATCGTAATTGGCGCGCTAGTTTCACCGCCATCTTGAATTTGCCTCGATTCACAAATAGGTGCTGCGGGTCAAAATGATTCAATTTTTATAAGGAACCTGTATGCCAAATGGCATTCCATTATCATTAAGTGCAGTATCAACGTAAAATATGGTGCGTAGGCACTAGACTATATGTAACAGAAAATTTCTTCATCATATCTAATTTGTAATTCTTCTTTCAAGTTGGTCATAACATAGAAGACATCTGATGCACATGTTTCATTGCTTTCTAGCATTTCAATCACATTCTGAACAAATAATAAATATATTTCAACAAATTGTGGAATTTCTTCATAATCGTCATCAATCGCAAGAATTTTGAATATTTGTTTGGAACAATCGTTTGGTTTGATTAAGAAATAAGATTGCAAAGCTTTCCAAGAAATTAAAATTCTATCGACACATGACAGCAAAGACAGCCATCTAGTCTCAGTAAATTGGTGAAATTCGCGCCTTTTTGCTGACATGGAGAAATATCCATAAATTATTAAAACTAAATTTTCGATATCAAAGTCCAATTTTTCCTAAAGCAAACTTTAAAGTAGTATGGAGAATATGCGCATGGCAATTTGCTTTAATATCTTTTCATTTACCTTTAGAATGTTAGTATAATATATAAGAAATGTTTCCTTGCAAACTTATAATTAGCATTGTCTGCGCTAAAAGCTGATACTTTATTCCAATCGATTTCGAATTTGTCCAATTGTCACGCTCGTCTGAATTTTCAAAAAAATCTATTACATAATTCGCAATGCCATATTTGGTATTAAAAAGTTGTACGCACATCTATAATTTGATGCATCAATTTGAAGAGAAAAAAATAGAGGTGGATTTTAAGACTCTTCTCCCGAGGAAATATTGATTGAAATAAAAATTGAAAATACAATCAAATAAATTTGACTAGTACCTGAAATATCTGAAAAAAGGACAAAAGTTGTCCTTTTCTAATTTAAAAAAGGGCAAGGATAGCCAGATGTTAAAAAAGGACTGTCCTTTTCAAAAAAGGACAGTTTGCAACCCTAATTTCTAGTAAAACTAGTTTTAACCAGTTTTTTATTTTGCTTGAAACTAGTTTTAGAAGAATATATTAGGTGACAACGTAAAGAACGGAAACGGTATGTTTCGTTTTCGTTCCGAATGAAAACAAACGGTATTTTTGTCGTTGTCAGTCCCTTGTTAAAACTGGCTTTAGAGGAATATATGCGAGAACGGAAACAGTATTTTTAGTTTTCATTTTTGCTCTCAGTCCTTGTTTCTAACACATCTGCTGTAGTACCGCCATCCATAGTTTCGAAAAATACACACATATATACATATCTACATACATATATAAACTCATTTTTGCACAAACTCGTCTTATTGTCAGTGGCGGTCCTGGAGCCCTATTCTGTAAATCGTTTTCTCCTTTGCATATGTGCAATGAACGAATGGTTTAAATGCGTATTCATATCGGATTATCGGTTGCAACTTGAGCACACTTCGTAATTATATTTAAACATATGCGAATACGCTCGATTTATAATTGCGTGTGAAGTTATTTTTCTATGGCAAAGTCGCATCTTCAACAAAATTTGTAAATCGAACCATACTTTAACATGTTGACAATTAAATAGTGAGTGTATGGCCCAGTACGAAATGAGCCCAGTACAAAATTGTCAATGGGGCTGAAGTCAAACTATATATTTCTCTTTTTTTTTTTTGCTTATCACACTGTAAATTTATTTTATTTTTTCATCCGCACTCCGCATTGTTTGGAACAATCTTTTGGTTTGATTAAGAAATAAGATTGCAAAACTTTCCAAGAAATTAAAATTCTATCTGCACATGACAGCAAAGACAGCCATCTAGTCTCAGTAAATTGATGAAATTCGCGCCTTTTTGCTAACATGGAGAAACATCCATAAATTATTAAAACTAAATTTTCGATATCAAAGTCCAATTTTTCTTAAAGCAATTTTTCCTTTTTTTACCTTTTACAGGGCACACGAAAAGCTAGTTACGCGTCTGAGTCTATATAATGTCTGGTGATATAGAATGAACAAAACGGGAAGCAATAATAGTTCCAAGGCTCCGTGGTAAGACGGTTGCCTACGAAGTAAAGGTATGTGGTTGGAATCTGCCACCTCCTTCGGATTTTTATCTTCCGAAATGGTGCAGTCAGCTCTAGAGTCGACTCAGCCTCAAGTATGTAATACTTAAAATGAGTACTTTTTTCCACAGGGATAATAATTTATTATTGAAACGTGACACTGACCACGTGGTAAAAATATGTACTAATTCTTTGCTAATTCGAAATATTATCAGTCAAATTAAATGAGTCCTGGTATATGTTTTATTCGCGGATATTTTTTATTAGTAATTTCAGCCGTTTCCAAATTATTCAATATTGCTACTGCTGCTTACATTCTTCATTTTTGAAATTGTTTAAATAGATGTAAAGATTGTAAGAAACGCGTTCGCAATATGAGCAGGGAATACAAATGACCACTCGCAGATTTTAAGTGACAAATCTGTGAATACGTTTATTTGCATGTTCGTAAACTAAATTCAAGAACACGCTTCGTTTTCAAACCACTGATAACTTCTGAACTTACTCATACGCAAAGATAAGAATGATTTCGAGAATAGGACCCCTGGTCTTAACAAAAAAAAATCTTTACCTTCTGTGACTGCTAAACAGTGGTTAACTCCAGCAGCAACATCAATAAATTTAGCAACTGGGAGATGAATAGGTTCCAAATTGATCTCATTTTTAAAGTGCTTAAATATATAAAGCACAGACCTTAAAAAGAATGTTTAGAACTCCAAAATTTTCAACTGAACAGTTTTTACCTTTCTTTTGGTGTGCTCCTGTGGACAAAAAATAAATGTTACCTAAACAAAAGATTAGTTAATTTTTTTGTACCTGTCTTGTAGTGTTGAAGTGGAAATATTTCTTCTCTGTTGTAATTCGTTTAAAATTTCTGGAATTGAATTATCATGAATATACTCTGCAGTTGGTCTTAACATGTAATCGTGCTGTAAAATTGAAATTACTAATCTGTTGAGGCTGTCCGAATATCGTCTTGATATTGGTTCAAAATCTGTCTACAAGAAAAGGAAAATGATATGAAATGGTAAGTAAAAAATAAATAATAATAATATATATATTGATGAATTGTTATGTTGTTTTTCTACCTCATCTTATTGATATCGAAACTCAAAATGTGGGATGTAATACCAATAATGAAAAAAACAAGTATCTTATTGTTTTTAGACACTGTCATAAAAAGCCGACCAACTTACAAATTATTAGTAACACCTTTAAGAGAGTTGTATGTATATTGTCAGTTGACCTATTTTCACTTATGCTTGTCCGATTTGGAGCAACATTAGTATAACCAAGTACAATCAACTACAAATAGTGCAGAATAAATGTCTAAGGATAATAACAAACTCACCCAGGTGCAAATTAATAACTAAGATTCACCGCGAAACAGACATGATTTATGTTAAAGATTATATCCACAAAATCGCAGTTAAATTCTTCAATGTATGTGCACAGCACTCAAACCCTTTAATTCAGAACATAGGTAACTATACTATAAACTCGCTAAGTTATAAAAAATATAAACATAAACGCACAAAACATATCTTATTGTAACTACAAAAATATACATGTAATATAAACTAATTGTTGAAACTAATTAGCTAAATAATATTAATATTTAGCTATTTTTTTTCACCCTATTTAATCAAATCAGTACAGGTTTTTTATTTTACAATTATTTTTCCTGTAAAATTCAACATTCATTGTAAAAAAATTAAATATTGTTAATTGTAAAAACAAGTTTTATGTAAATAATATATAGGTATAAGCTATTACTATTGTACATGTTCTACACACAATGTAATACATTTTTATCAAAGACAATAAAAGAAATTTTAAATAAATAAAATAAATATTGTCAGTTACCTAGAACAGTGCTTCTCAACCTTTTATGGCCTGGGACCCCCCAAATTATATAAATATTGTCTGCGGCCCCCCTATATATATATATAGGGTGTATCAAGATAATGGGAACACGAGTTTTTTCGAAAAGGCGACGTTGCTCACACGTCGCTCACACGTCAAAAATTTTGAACTAAAATTTATCCACAAAATTGAATGGTAGTATTGAAATTTTCCGGAAAAAAACAGAATTACAGGATATCAAGGACAATTTCGAATTTTTAAATGGGAACGTATGTCATATTGGATATCTTTGGATGGAGCTTTTCAACAACTTTTCCTTTAACATTTTTTTAATACCTTTTACGGTTGACAAAAAAACATTTTGATATTTTTAAATGACGATTATATTCCCTATAACGACTTGAAAGTAAAGTATTTTTATTTACAAGTGTTCAAAGTGCCTTCCATTTTAATTTAAACACATTCGCATCCTTACTCTTCAGTTACCTGTAGTTCGGAGAGCAATTAAAAAAATATATAATAACAAATATTGCACTTTCAAATCGTACTTCAAAGCACACCTTAAAAATACTTGAAGTACCTCCAAGGCGAACTATTGTCAGAGAAACCCATTAACCGACACATAAAATTTATTTGACCTTGATATAGTCTACTTATAATCTATTTCTTTTGTTAAAGCGGAACTAGATTTTCAAGTCTAGTAATTTTTATCGATTAAATGAAGCTTTTGATCATTTTGTTTAGTAAAAGCCTATTTACTCATTATAAAGTTAGCTAGTGACAACTTAAACATTTGAAATAGCCTGTAGTTTAAATTAGTTGTCAAAATTAGTATATTAAGTATAAAAATAAATAGAAAATTTATTTTATTTATGTTGTGAAAGGTATATTTTTATGAATATCAATATAAGATACTCGAATTTATAAATATGAATAAAATTTATATCTTGTAAGATTGAGTGCATTTTTATTATATTTTCATGTTTCGATCTTGTATGACTTCGCGGCCCCCCGACGAAGCCTTTACGGCCCCCAGGGGGCCGCGGCCCCCCGGTTGAGAAACGCTGACCTAGAGGACCATGATAAATCAGGTAAACCTGATTGATCAAGAAATCAAAAACAGAATTCAAGCTGCTAATGCATCTTACTTTTTATTCGACGAATTTAGACCAGGCTCTCCCAAACTTAGAAGAAATTACCCTTCTCGTGTTGCCTCGTATATGAGGGCCATTCTCAAAGTTTTGTCAAACAATTATTTATTCCCATAATTTCAAATCCACAATAATATTCCGTGGCAGACAAGTTTCCACCTGTCTTATATTACATCGTTTTGTTTTTTGCCTGCCAAAATTGTTTTTCACTGTTAGACAAAACAGAATTGCGCAGTATGTTGCTCCAACACGAAACTTTGACGTACTTTTTCCAACGAACGTAAGATTTTTTAGAACCGATTCATGAGAAAGGAATGACAAAGTTAAATAATCATAATGTAATTTAATTATTAACAACATCTTTGAGCACGTTTGGGGCAATATTGGTAGATATCGAAATATTCGACTCAGATAATTCTTTTATTGTGCTATATCTGCCGCGTTAGTGTCAGCCTCTCTTGTGCAAATATTCATAAAACCGCCCTCTAATTGAATCGAGCCCAAATATCGTCCATGCGTAAATTTTCATAAGATCACCCTCTACTAGTAGAATTCTATTAGAATCTATACTAAATGTCGTGCTTTGATGAGCCGCTCGTGTGTAGTGCAGAATATGTACAAGCGCACGCGGTGGCACTGATTGTGGTTCATATTGAATTATCGAAAACAGTCATATGGATGTTGCAGGGTGCGGACGTGTATGTATTGTGCTCTGTATTGCGTGAAAGTAAAAGTGAAAATGTGTAACGCTGTGAGAATTTTTGTATGTGAACTATTAATGTTCATCCTGAACAAAATTGACATTCTGGATGAAATACTACTGTTGAAGCTGTGTGAGGATCATTACAATGAGGCGGACGTAGAATCAGCGAGAGAACTGCTGACGTCGCACTGTAGTGCCGTGTGTACGAGGAAAAAAACGGTGAAAATAAGAGAAAGAAGAGTCTTCAGGATATCATTCGCCTTTTTAAGATTACTGATCCTGATATGATCCCAACATACGTAGCTAAGGATCTTTACAAACTTCCTTCGGTCACCTTTGACTATGTGGATGTTACCTCTCTAATGAGAGATGTCCTTTATCTCAAAAAAGAGGTACACTCCATTAAATTGGAAGAAAGCATTCGTAGGGACTCTGACTCTAAACTAAGGGAAGAAGTAAATGAGCTTAAAATCTCAATTACTAGCGGAATAGTCGAAATGAATGATGTTATAAACGACATGACGTCGGTAAAACTGACTCATTCTCAAGCGTCCCCTTCCCCGCCACAGGACACCGCCTTAATGCCAAGTTATGCCAGTAAGATAGGCGAGTCAGTTGCAAAAAGCAAGAAAAAGCCTGCCTCTACCAAAATCCCGGCAGAGAGTTCAGTAGGGCACGTGGCAATGACGTCAGTCAAGGACGGTGGACACATTAGGAAGGACATACAAGTTACGACCAATGACTGGTATACCACTGTCAAACACAAGAAAAAACGGAAACCGAATGTAAACAATAATATTGTTATTGGTACCTCAACTGATGTCGGTAAAGTCAGTGGTATACACAAGAGGAAGTGGCTTTATGTTTCGAGAGTTAATGCAGAGGCAACAGAAACGGATATATTGGATGTTCTCAAGGGAAATCGCATTTCCACTGAGGATGTTAAGTGTGTCAAAGTTACATCGAAAACACACTTAAAATACAATAACTTTCGTATCTGCGTAAAGACGCGTATCAGATGCCCAGAAGTTACTATCACCATCTTTCTGGCCTTGTGGTGTTGGCGTTCGAGAGTATGTGTGGATGGAAAAGAGAGCTGCCGCGAAGCAGTAATGCAAATTGAAGATTTATTTATGTTAACATGGATAGTCTGATAATAGTATATTTTAACTGCAAGTCCATAAAGCGGATCTCTAGCCAAATGAAGGAGATGCTGGATTCTGTTGACATATGCTTACTACAAGAGACTTGGCTGCGTCACAGTGATTTATATTTGCTTGAGAGCATCCATACGAATTTTTCGTCTACTGGAACTTCAGCGATGGATCCTGCAGCATCCGTACATCTGGGACGACCGTATGGTGGTGTCGCTATTCTATGGAAGAAGTCCTTCTCTCAATATATTAATATTGTTCCTGTTCCTGATGAAAGCGTTCCAGCGATTAAAATAAACACAGAAAATGGAACCATTTTAATCATTAATGTTTACATGCCTACCAATTCTCTAGAGAATATTCCTGAATTTATTCAGATTCTAGGGAAGATAGAAGCGTTGGCTAATGATAATGATATATCTAACGTGATAATCGCAGGCGATTTGAATTGTGATCCTTCGACAGTTTTTGCGAACGAACTTTTAAAATTTTGTCAAGAGTTCGACTATGCGGTGGTTGATCTAGATATATTACCTGAGGACAGCTATACGTACATTAGTGATGCCTTCAGCACTACATCCTGGCTGGACCACTGCATAGTGCCGACATCTTTCGTGAAGAACGTCGTGGACATGCAGATAGATTATCTGTTTACCATTTCCGATCATCTTCCGCTCTACCTGGAGATCAAGACGCCAATATCGTTGTCAGCCAAACTTCATCAGGCTCTTCTACCCTGCGACACTGTACCGTGGTGTGATAGAGTGAAATAGTGTTATAGCAGAGTACTAGTGAATGAGTTAAGAAAAGTTATAATTCCGCGTGAGATGATTATGTGTGATGAAACGGCCTGTGTGAACGAACGTCATGTGCAACAAATTGACAGTTTCTATGGTAAAATAGTTAAGGCCATAACTAGTGCTGCTATTATTGCTAGTGGAAAAATCAAGAAACGGCATACTGGCGGTCGGAATCTGAGTGGTTGGAGGGAGAATGGGGAACTAATATCTGCGAAACGGGAGGCCAAAATGGCACTACGTAGCTGGATTGATGCTGGTAGACCCCGAGATGGAGCCATTAATCAACAACGTATTGTCACTCGAGCTCGCTTTAAAATGTGCATGAAAATTCGTCGTAAGCACCAGGAACAACAGAAGACGGATCAGCTAATAAACGTGTACCAGTCACGTGATTGCACTTCTTTCTGGAAACACACTGGTACCAAAATACCAACTGCTAAACCAAGCCTTATCGATGAGTTTACCGATGATTTAGAGGTCGCTGAACATTGGAGACGGACACTTTTAAGGAGCTCTGTTGGAGGAGTCAGTACACCTTATGTTCACAATTCTGCAGCTGTCTCTCAAGTGGATTGCCTTATCACATGTTACTGCGTGCAAGAGGCCGTAAAAGATCTGAAATGTGGCAAATCTGCGGGCGCCGATGGTCTGAAAGGGGAACATATTATTAATGCCCCACCTGAATTAGATATTCTTCTTGGAGTTTGTATTTCAACTATGATGTTGCATAGTCATCTGCCTAGTAAACTTATTGAGACGGATGTTGTTCCAGTTCCGAAGAATAAGAGAGGGTCACTGACTTCAAGTGACAATTATCGTCCTATCGCTATAGCCACGGTTCGGTCTAAGATATTTGGCAAATATCTCAGCAAATGTATGCAGAAACTACATTGAGCCGATAACCAGTTTGGTTTCAAGAAATATCATGGCACGGATATGGCGATATACACGTTAAAATCAACCATCATGCAGTACTTACATCGAGAAACACCGGTATACGCGTGCTTACTTGACCTTAGCCGCGCTTTCGAAAGGGTAGATAGGGGCAAACTTCTGAACATGCTTAATAAAAGGAAGATTTGCCCTCGTCTTAATTCTATATTGCATGAATAGCTCACGAAAGAGCAGAAGAGAGTACGATGGGGTACAGCAAAATCCAGTACGTTTACCCAAGATACAGGAGTACGACAGGGTGGGCTGCTATCCCCTTATTTCTTTAATGTCTACATGGATGACTTTAGCCAACGGCTGAACGAGCAAAGGATTGGTTGTGTAGTTGGCTCAGCTATGGTTAACCATATTAGCTATGCAGATGACATGGTTGTCTTCGCACCATCTATATCTGGACTGAGGAAACTCTTGGCATTGTGTGAATCTTATGCGTTGGAACATGGTCTTGTTTACAACATTAAGAAAACTGAATTTATTGCGTTTCAACCTAATAAGAAGAGATACACAGTACCAATTGTTTCTTTAAATGGTCTAAGTGTAAAAAGAGTCCATTCTGTGTGTTATCTTGGCCATATCATTTCAGATGATCTGAGTGATACGGCTGATATTGACAGACAGTGTCGCCCCATATGTGTTAAGGCCAATATGTTGAACCATAGATTCTCTAGATGCAGTTCTGATGTACGCAAATACCTTTTCAACACGTTTTGCGCCAGTTTTTATACCTCTGCGCTTTTGGTTAATACAATCAAAAGTAGTTTACGGAAATTTGTTATTTGCTACAACAATGCATTTCGAGTTATCTATGGATTACCTAAATATTGCAGTGCAAGTAATATGTTCGTTATGAATGATGTTAATACCTGTATGACTGTACTTAGGAAATATGTGTATAGCTTGCGTAATAGATTACTGATGTCTCGCAACAAGTTTATTCGGCAGTGTCTACGCTGTGATAATACATACCACACTTGCTGGTCGGCACAACTTATTCATTCATAAATCTATTACTATAACTTGTAACATATGTTTCCTAGCACGAGTGAGTTCACAATTGTTCAGACCTGAACTCCAATCTTTTTGTATTATACGTATTTTTTTATTCTTTTTAAATAGTTTCATGTGATATCTTTGTACAAATGTGTTTTTGTTGTATTTATTTTTTATGTATAACATTTTTTTGGCCTTTGGGCTGTTGAATAAATTAAATAAATAATAAATATTTATGTACTGTAATACCTTGTCACCGCTTTGCTAACGTTCCACTAACATACTGTGGGCAAAAAAACGCGAGTAATAAGATTAAGCGTATACATATTATGTTATCAGCTAACCGAAGATCTAACAAGTATTGGTATACAGGGTACTTGGCAAGACTTGACAATGAATAGATCGAGATGGAGGACTTATGAGAGTGAGGCCAAAAGTCAACCTGACTGATAGTACCTAATGAAGAAGAAGAACACATATTATGTACAGTGGTGGACTGCCAAAATTGTAACAACCAGTTCTCTCAGGAGAAAAATTTCAATGGTTAATAACAGGAGTATTTTTTCACTACACAATACCGAGACCACCGGTTTTACGTGCCCTGTGAAGCAACCACATATTTCCGAAAATTAATTCAAAGATACAGACACTCATTGTAAAGAATTTTTTATCTTTTTTGCCTATACTAGGTCGATCTCATGATTCCACACTTTCAAAGCAAGGGAGCTAACCGCTACGCTGCTGCAATCACAATAGACCATATTAGTGTGTCGTCACATACATGTGCTGCCATCTGACAGTTGAGTCCTTTTGAAGTTTAAAATACATGGGACATTACTTTTGTTACCTTAATTTTATAAGTATTTTCAATTTTGGAGCAAAAAATATGTATTTTTGATAAATATATACTAATATATACAGTCCAGACACTTTATATTATAGAATAATGATTTTATAAATATATAAATAAGGATTCGAAGATATATTTATTGGTTACGTTTTTAAATAATATGAAAATCGGAATATCTTTAGTATTTATTTAATTAACACTAAGTAATCATTAATATTTTGTTTTAGAATGCATATTGGTGTATTGTTTTGCTCCGAATTGTAACAATTACATATACATTATTAATTGCAAATTTTTTCGTTTTTTGACAGATGAAAATGAAAAACAATAATGGAAAATTAAAAACAACATATTATTCCTTTAAACCATTTAGATATGGTACACACACTTATTGCTATGTTACTTGCCATAATAACGATTATTAACGTAAATTTTTCAAAATTAACCTGCAAAATAATATTGTTCTGCAAAAATAATGACATATTAAATTATAATGTATAAAATAAGAATTTTAATAAATAAATATTGACTTGTAGTTTTGATGTGAAGCACTCTCTTACTTTGAAAACTTAATTTATATTTCCAAAATACAATTTAACAAAAAAACAACATGCTAAATTCAAATAAAAGGAATCCAACCGCGAAACGGCAGCACTGAATCTCATTTTGTGACGTAGTTACTAATATGGTCTATTATATAACTGTAATAAAAATTCAAATAAAACGTTATAATGTGACATTTATCGTATGTCAATTTAATATTTTTACCGTTGCTGGGTAACAAAATCAGTGGGTCAGAGCAAGGGAATAACTTATACTGCCCTTTATCTGAAATATCGTTCGCCGGATAAAATATTCTGGTGATTATTCCGGTGTTTATCCTATCCGAGCTTTATCCGAGCATTGTAAAAGCGATATTTTGACTTTATACCGGGAATAGCGTTATCCAACGATTGTAAAAGTGGCCCTAAATCCCATAAATTTTAACTGCCAGGGGCCTATAAATTTTTACCACAAGGGCCTCCAGGGAGCTTTAACCGCCTATGTTGGCATTGTAAAGTTCAGCTTTTTAAAGAAGTATATTCATTGACAAATGTATGAATTAACTATCAACGTATTTATATATTTCTTTCTCATCCTTGCAAGGCATTGCGAGACAGAAATATATAAATAAGTTGGTTATTGTTTCGTTAATATGTTATTGATCAGTCTTTTTTAAAACACTAAATTGTACCTGGAAGCATATGTTGCTACACCACAAAGTGGAGTAGACACACAGACCAATTCTGTAACTCAGTTACTATGATAATAGTAACTAAATGTGTCTCTATGAGCCAGGTCAGTTACTATCATGAATGAAAGTCATTATTACTTTTTATAATATTTTATCTTAACGTAACGTTAAACGTTCATCTTAAAGTAACGATACTACACAGTATTTTTTTACAGAATTTATCTGACAGGCTGCGTATTTTAACTTGTCTGCTTTGGTAGTTATACCCTTTTCACACCAGATGTTTAAGTTCGAATGTTAAAGTGAAGGTGAGTTAAAGTGTTGGTGTGAAAGCGTGTGGTCTCGGTTTATTCAAGCAAACTTTAGTGCGCAGATCTGCGTGTTAAACATAGTCTGCATTGCCAACATAATTTCAATTATAAAAAATACTGTTTGAATTTTTGCTGTCAACATTTTATATTATCATAAAAAAGAATACGTTGTTATATCGACTTTATAAGAAGTTTATACTTAATGTTATAATAAAATTATTTATTTAAATAAGGTATTTAATACAATACAGAGCTACAATAATTGAGATAAAATGTATCAACTTATATTTTAATACACGTGTAATATATTCTTTATTGTAGTATCTTTATTGTAGAACTAGCTGCAAACCCGTGCTTCGCTACGGTATATTGATGGTCTCATTACCACAGGAGATACGAAGGGCTTCTCCCGAATTTCATGTCTCTTTGTGAAGGAACGCTCTGTCGAATAAAAAATACCAATTTACTCCGTAACGGGTGAAATTTAAAAAAACTGTCAAACACTTTCTAAATAGAAACCTGTGTACCAAAATGAAGTGTTGTAACTCAGGAAATACAAAGGTTTTTATAATTCACCTCGAATGCATATTCACCCATTTAGGGGTTGATTAGGGCAAATTCGTGAATTTTTGTTTTAAACATTTGTATGGGTAACTTTTGCAAGCAAAAATCAAGTCGATACTCCTTGAGCCTAAGAGATTTTGAGCCATCCCTAAATCAAATTTCACACCATTTTACTCCTTAAAAATCTAATTTAGAAAAATCCCTTCTTATTGGCTTCTTACGTCATGGAGGGAATGTACGCTCCGATTTTCATGTCTTAATATCCATTGGATTTTCTATCGAATAAAAAATACCAGTTTACCCTTTTAGGGATGAAACTTAAAAAACTGTCAAAATACTTGTTTTTGAAAAGATTTTGAAATAGGTGTTTTAAGAAAGGCACGTATATGCCAAAAATGAATGTTATAATTCAACAAACAGGAAAAACTACGGGTACTATAATTCAACCCGTTTGGAGTGGATTGGTACGAAATCATGAATTTTTTAAAAAATTATTGCATGGGTGAAATCATATTTGACCCCCTTTTTAGTCCCTTAGAAGTCGACTTTCGAAGAATATCTTCTTAGTGGGTGCTTACGTCATGGAAGGAATCAACTTTGGGAATTATATATCTATGTCAAAGGAACGGGTGAATTTTAAAAAACTTTCAAAACCATTTCGACTCATTTTAAAAAGACACTTATTTGCAAAAAAAGGAATGTTATAACTCCACACAAAAATACGACGGGATATATAATTCACCCCGATTGTAGATCCACCCCTTTAGGGGTTGATTAGGAAAAAATCCTGAAATAAGTTTTTCGGTATTTGTATGGGTAATTTTGTAAGCAAAAAACCAGTCAATATCTTATTGGTCCTAAGAGATATTAAGGAATCCTTGAAATCACAATTCACCCCTTTTCACCCTTTGAGGGTGAAATTAAAAAAAAAAACTGTCAAAATTATTTCGAGTTATTTTAAAAAGGCACCTATGTGCCAAAAAGTAATGTTGCAACCAAACAAACACAGGAAATACGACGGGATGTATAATTCACCCCGATTGTAGATCACCCCTTTATGGGTTGATTAGGACAATATCCTAAAATAAGTTTTTCGGTATTTGCGGTATTTGTATGGGTAATCTTTGTAAGCAAGCAGTAAGTCGATATCTTATTGGTCCTAAGAGATATTAAGGAATCCTTGAAATAACAATTCATCCCTTTTCACCCTTTAAGGGTGAAATTTAAAAAAACTGTCAAAACTAATTCGAAATATTTTAAAAAGACACCTATGTGCTAAAAAGTAATGTTGCAAATACACGAACACAGTAAATACGACGGGATCTATAATTCACCCCGATTGTAGATCCACCCCTTAAGGGGTTGATTAGGACAAAATCCAAAATTAGGTTTTTCGGCATTGGCATGGGTGGTTTTTGTAAGCAAAAACCAAGTCGATATCTTATTGGTCCTAAGAGATATTAAGGAATCCTTGAAATCACAATTCACCCCTTTTCACCCTTTAGGGGTGAAATTTAAAAAAAACTGTCAATACCATTTCGCGATATTTTAAACACTTATGTGCCTAAAATTAATGTTGCAACTAAACGAACACAGGAAATACGACGGGATTGATTAGGGGTTGATTAGGGCAAAATCCCCAAATCATTTTTTTTGCATTTGTATGGGTAATACTTGTAAGCAAAAACTACGTCGACATCCCATCGGACCTAAGAGATATTAAGGAATTCGTGAAATCACATTTCACCCCTTTTCATCCATTAGGAGTGGAATTTAAAAAGCCCCTTCTTAGAGGGTGCTTCCGTCAGAAGGGAATATACTCTCCAAATTTCAAGTTTCTAGGCCCAGGGGTTCGGGCTGGGCGGTGATGAGTCAGTCAGTCAGTCAGGACATTGCCTTATATATATATATATATATATTATATATATATATATATATATATATGTATATATATATATATATATGTATATATATATATGTATATATATATATATATATATATATATATATATATATATATACATATATGATGGAATGAAATATTCATATTTTTTTATAATAAATTAAAATGTGCATTTGCGGAGACAGTTCAAAGACTGTAACTTAAGAACAAAATTATCGTAGCAGATGGCAGCACCGGAGATTTAAACATCAAGTGTAAAAGCAAACCGATGTTTAACATCGGGGAACTTTAAGTCCACTCGTCTTAAAGTTCTAATGTGAAAAGGGTATTAGTCACATCTGTACAGGTTATTTTGTTTTTAATATCTCAAATTATTTATTTACTTTTCTTTACTTACAGTGGTAATTTTTGTGATCAAAGCTGGTAAACTGGAAGCTTCAAAAGGCTTCCTTAATTCAATCATTTCATACAAAATACAACCCAAAGCCCATATATCAGATTTAGCATCGTAATCTTTGCCTTCGCACTAAAATATAAATGTTATAAAAACAAATTATAAAAATCAAATGTTAAAAAAAAAAATACCATTTCTGGGCTAAGATAATATGGAGTCCCAACTATAGTTTGTGCTTGAGCTAAAGTTGTCATCATTTTTGAAATACCAAAATCTCCGACTTTAACTTGACCATTTTTAGTTAGAAATATGTTAGCACTTTTCAAATCTCTGAAAAAAAATAATAACATAAAAATCCACTACTACGTTTAGAAATATTATATTAACAAGCTTCACAACTAAGTAATTTTATTATGACCCATTTTTTAATTTAATTTTCAAATTTTTTATTACACATTTTATTTATTTTGAAATTTTAGTAAAATATATTAATCTTTCTCTTAAAAGTTGCTTCTGCAACTGGGGTTTAAATCTGTTTAAGTCTTGTAACAAGCATACCTGTGTAATACGTTATGGTTATGCATATATCCAATAGCAGAAGTCATTTGATGAAATAGATATAAAACATCAATTTCTCTCATCTTTCTTTGTTCTTTCCCTCTTTTCGTTATCAACTGCGCCAGAGTACCACCATCAGCATATTCCATCTCGATCATCAAGGATCCATCTTGCTCGAAACTTCCAAAATATCTACAAAAAAAAACACATATTACAAAAAATAAGAATATTTTTAGAATAAATAAGAAAATTTCTAGAAAGAAATATTTTTAAAATTTCCATTTTAATGATAATATTATGAACTGCTTAATTTTAATTTTGTAACTTAAGCTAAATACAATAAGCACTGTGTATTGTGATCACCGTTATTAGATTCAGCCTCTTTATAGAATCAGATTTAAAAGGGCCGATTCAAAATAGTGGATTTCAGATTTCGTAATAGAATAATATTTAGTTGACAATTCTAATTACAATAAATGGCTCTTAATCTGGGTCCAGATTACTGAGTCGATCCTGTAATGTACCGTGTAATATTTTTGTCTACTTTGGACGGAATCACGCGCACAAGCCGAGCGGTTCGCAAAGCGGTGGACCTGATCCTCTCTGTGTCGGGTTTTTCCACGAACACAAAGGAGTTCGAAGCAGTTTTGACACTAGCAAGCATTGACGTTTTAGTTTAAGTAACCTAGAGTAGATAGTAAATTTTAGTTAAGAAATTTCTTTCTCGTTCAGCCTCAAGCTAAATGAGTTGTTTATACAGGGATAATAGGACCGGCCGACACGTCACACTGACCACGTGGATTTCATATCTATGGCCGGCGGCCTAGAAACGGAGAACTTACCTTCTCTGCCCTTTATACGCCTACCTGGGTGTTGGGATCCTATTTTTTTTTTTTTTATTTTTTTTTTAGTTTCTTTTATTATTTTTCGCCAGCAATTTAGCTTCTTCAAAATTTTTTCTGTGTTGTATATATTATACATGTACAGTTTTAACAAGAACTAAATAAAATTACAATGTTAAGTGTTTCATATCCTAAAATATCTTAACCCAGTAATGCCGGAGTATTTTTTTCTACGAAACTTTGCATAAATTGAGTTACACTGTGAATTTAGAATTTGCTCTAACTGAAATTATAATTTTTTGGTTGTTTGGTTGTTTTTTGGTTATAATTTTTATGTACGTAGCATGATCCACCCTGGGGCTGTTCACAGGAAGTTTGTAATGCGTTCAAGACGTAGATTTCAAGTAGGAATGACGTCGGGTACCCGGGTACCCGCTACCCGACCCATTAAGTTTCTACCCGGTTCCGAGTTTGAATACCCGCTACCCGTTAACTAACAGGTAATTAACGGGTAGTGGGTAATTAACGGGTAGTGAGTAATTAACGGGTAGCGTGTAATTAACAGGTAGCGGGTAATTAACAGGTAGCGGGTAATTAACAGGTAGCGGGTAAGCAACGGGTACCAGTTGAGGTGAAGACCAAAAAGAAATTAAAACAAGTAGAAAATCAAAAAATTAAAAGATATTTTTATTTTTATAGACAAAATTCAAATTTCACGTGTATATAACATATACGATAAACAAAGGCTGAAGACTGTTAGCAGGCAGATGACGCATAGCTTCTCTGTTTACCCCCACCACTACAAGTTACGAGACAACCGTTACTTTAATAATCTTGGGATGCGGTAACACTTTCAATCTCAGCATCTTGATTTTCTCCTCTGTGATTCTTGTTTCATGTGTTCTCCTCCAAGGGTTGAAATTACGCAATTTTGTCGCAATAGATACAATTTGGAAATAAACTACACAAACGAAAAGTTGAATGTTGTATGCGTGCACACAACAGAACACTGATGTGATATTCCGGTTAATTCAGGGTACTACACATGTATGCACCACATTATCTTTAAAAACAATAATAATAATATTAATAATTTTTTGAATAATACAAAAAATTCGATAACTTTTGAAAAGATAATCTGATAAAAAATTCCGAGCGTATTATTTGGTTAACATTACTGTGAATTAATTAGATTTTTTCATATTTTTCAATTTGGGAAATAAGATAGGGGCAAAAGTTTTTGGACTCATTTATGAAAAAATAGAGTCAATTTTTATTCGTTTATCCACGTGTCGATAAAGGTAGTTATTTCTTTTTTCGTAGTCTCAGTATATTTCCTATATGTGCGTCAAAGAATTATATCTGCGTGCCAAATATCAACACTTCAATAGACAGACAAATATTATACATTGCAGGCGGTAAAAGGGTTTATTGGTTATACATTCCAAGGCCTAACAATACAAACAATATGTGTATCTAATGAAAGAATTTATAAGATATAATCTATTGTGTGATCTTAGTGCAGGCTTGTCCAACCCGCGGCCCACGGGCCGCATGTGGCCCATGGCGGGTATGAATGCGGCCCAACGCAAAATCGTAAAGTTACAAACTTTATAAGACTGCGAATACAAGTATCGTTAATAACACTACAAATACAATTTCAACTTGCTATTAAATTATAAGTGATGTATTTTTAGGGTTTTGTAGGTATAACCACAAAAAAACTCTTATAACGTCACTCATGTGTCTGTCTGTCTGTCTGTTTGTACGGTAGAAATTGTAGCCAAACGGCTTAACATAGAAAGTTAAAATTTGGCATGCTTAAACAACCCTTTGACCAACATATAGGAAAAATACTGAGAGTTCAAAAAAAAACACATCCCCAGGTAAATATAAACAAATATTTAGTTAATGAAAAAATATATTTTTTTTAAATTTATGAGTGGGGTATCAAATAAAACCTCTTAATGCGTGGATAAACAAGCAAAATTTATTTTTGAAAAATAATTTTTTTTTTGATGTGATTCTCGCCAAAAATATGTAAAAAAAAAATTGTCCTCCACTCTATCTTTCAGAGTGGTTGATCTAAAAATCTGAAAAAAATCTCTATAATGTACATTGATGGGATAGTTCAACAAGAATTTTTGATCAGATTAGTTTTTCGAAAAATATCGATTTTTTGCGTCGTTGAAAAAAAATATTATTTTTTTTAAATTTATTGGGTGGTATCAAAAGAAAGCTCTTAAAACGTAGATTAAGGAACGAAAATTAGTTTGTTTTTTTTAAATTCGTTTCTTTTAACCCGATTTTAGTCAAAAATGTGCCTCAAAAGTTCTTGTCCCGCCCAAGAGGGTTAAACTAAAAATCTGAAAAAAATATAAGTAATGTACATTGATCTAGGCCGGAAACGTACGAGAGGAATTTTTGATCAAATTTCGGTTTTGGAAAATATTGCAGTTTTTCTGTTTTTGACCAAATTAATTATTTTTTAATTCATGTTTAAATTATGGCTAATTTAGATAAAAACAAATCGTTTATAGTAGTGAAATACTTATAAAACAAATAAGACATTGTTAATAGTGAGAAATACGTTTCTGAAATTGAAAAAATATGAAGTGTAACAGAACTATATTTTGCGGCGGACGCAATCTATGTCAGAAGTATCTCTCCGCCAATGTGACAAGTTACATTGCGCGTTCTTTGAGCGTTAGCAGACACTGCATCACTTTATAACCAAAATTGTAAAAAACAACTCGTCTTCTTATAATGTGGCCCAGGGAAGCTAAAAGGTTGGACACCCCTGTCTTAGTGCATAAATATTTAAAGAGGTAACCAAAATAAATCCGCACGAAAATGAAATACTCGAAGAGCCAATGTAAAGTAATGTACATTTAAAAACTTCGTAACTACCCAGCAAACATTCAACTAACGGCCGAATGCTGGCAAACTGCTTTAATGCTGGTAAATTACTGGCACCAAAAGTAAGTGCAACGCCAGTATTAATAATGTACTTCACATTTGTATTTCGCATTCCGCCTATACGAAGTACTTTACCAGCATTTTATAAGCACTCTTCTTCACTCATACTTTTTACTTAAAACCATCAGAAATAAATCTTGCAACTAATGCGATTATTTTGCACTTTACCGTTGCTGGGCCAACAACTGATACATTAATGGGCCAGTAAAGGCCCCGGGGACACCGGGGTACTGGCCCATTACTTTCAATGCCGGGGAGTATGTGCTTTACCAGTACTGGCCCGTATAAAAATGTTTGCTGGGTAGGTTAGGTCCAAGGCTTGAAATATACCGAACCGAATTTTAAGGTATTCCTATTTGTGAAATTATAGAAAATATCTGCCCGGTTCGTGAATATGCCTATATTTATTTTTTCGTTACATAGTGTTTTTTTTTTAATTTCACAATAATTTTGAAGTAGCGTTCCGGTTCGTGAAATCTTCCATTTCGGGTAAAAGTATAGAGCAGAAGAAACATAAAGGTTCGAAGTAAACTTAAAACTTTTGTAGGCTTTTTTCACCGAACTATTACAAGAATACCTTCTAAATGGAAATGCACCCTTAATTTACTTAACATTAACATTAATTTTCTTATTACAATTAATTTACCTGACAATATTTTGGTGATTTAAAGCTGACAGTACTTTAACTTCATTGAGGGCTGACGTTCGCGCCTCAGGGGGCATGTCAATAATATTAACTTCTTTAATAACCACCTTCTTATTGTCTTCATTTCTAGTGAAAAGTACAGCCGTACCAAAAGCACCTAAAACAACTACTTAACACAAAAAACACATTGATTATTTATATTTACCTTTTCCAACGACTCCAATTTTAGTGTAACCCGGATATTTTTCACTATTCGATGATGCCATATTATGCTAGTGTTCTATTGATCAACCTATTTTATGGTGTGTTCATTATGGTTACCATAGAAACTTCTTCGGAAATTTGTTTTGTGCTATAGAATCGATAAATAATTTGTTTAAAAATGATTCATATAACAAAATTAATGTTTCTCTTTTGTCATTCTTGACTGGCCATGACTCTGACACTAAAAAACTGTAAAAATTAATCATTTACGATGATTTTATGAACGAATATAAAAATTAAATTGATGATTTCCTTATTTTAAAGGAAAAACGAAAAAAGATAGCAGCATTTTTTTTTTTTTAATTTATAAAAAGTAACTATATAAAAATTTATGTGAAGTATGAATTTTCACACATTTCAGGATTTCCTAGGTAAAAATAGGGAAGCTTCGATATATTTCGAAAAAATAATCTTATCAATAATTTCGTGGACCGAATCGATGTGCAATATTTAGAATATTTTTAGATTTTTATATGGGCCTCTCGGAATTTAAACAAAAATCGCGTTAAAATAACGAGATAAAAAAATATATACTTTTCGTTCCATAGTACCTACTTTTTATGATATTTCTTTTAGACCACACAATAAAATTTAAAAATATATACTACTTTCGTCAGCGACACAAAAAAATCGAATATAAAAAAATAAGTTTTTCAAAAATTTCTGTAGAACCTTGTTATCCCTCTGGAAAATAGAGTGAGGACAATCGTTTTTCGAAACTCTTAACGAAAATTGCAAAACCTTTTTTTTTTGTTCATTATACATACTGTAGCCACTATTTTTACTATATGCGAGTCAAATAACTGTATATGCATGCCGAATTTTAATTCTCAAGGTCCAGCCGTTTGAACACAAATTCTACCATACAGACCAGTGTTTCTCAACCAAAAACGCACCGCGGACCAGTATAATATATAATTTTCGAATGCGGACCACTAATAATTGTTAGTTCATTTTTTTGCAAGAAAACAAATATATTTGATGTGCTACTAAATACATTTATTTTATTTGCAGGAAATCACAGAAAGTTTACAGAAAATAAACAAAATATAAATTGTTTACATAAAAAATGTGCATAAAAAATAAAAGAAAAAACTGCAAAAACACATATAAAAACTTACGCGGACCAGTAAACTTTTTCTGGGGACCACTGGTAGTCCGCGGATCACCTGTTGAGAAACACTGATACAGACCGACGGACAAATACATGAGTGATAGTATAAGAATTTCTTAGTCATACCTACGAAACCCTAATAAATTTAAAAATATCGTATTATAAAACTTCCTTAATAACATTTAGCCACCAAAATAATCAATATTAAGCAAATAATGTAGCATAATAGCAGTTCTGCATTTAAACCTTTAGAGGCCTGAAGTCTGTAGTGACATGTAGATGTTATTTAGTTAAAAATGTTTTTAAGAAAGTTTAAAAACAATATATTTAATATCTTACTCTTTCAACCTATTTTCTTCGGCAATTGTGTTACCATAAATCTTTTTTCTGAAAGGTATGCCTCTTATGAAGGGCCTTACGCTTCATGCGCCTTTACTTGAATACTTTGCATGTTAGGTAAATGCCCATCTTATTCTGCAAAATTTGGAAATTATAAACAATACTTTATTATTTAAATAGCTGGTTCACATTTAAAAAATACATTAACAATGAGTTGTAAAAAAAATCCTCATAAATTTTCATTTTGTATACAAAAACTTATAACATTTTTACTTACCGTTTCTTAATAATATTACTGATATTAGTTTGATATTTTTTAAAGCTAGTGTGTCTGTCTCTTTTCGAACTACTAAATTCACTACAACCTGTCTAGTTTTTCTTTGTTTCGTAACATACAATTAACATTCCTCAATATAGAGCATTGCGTGTGCAGTTTTTCAATGTCAACAGAGTTATTATTATCAACACATATTCCGCGAAAAGTCATATATATTAATGGTGGTCAGCATTTTGAGATAATTGAAAATTATACAGCGAAAATAAACATTTTAAAGCACAAATATGATTAAAATACAATAAAAACTAGACTGCTGCTATTTTCCGTGAATTATGTTTGTATAGGTTAGTTTACGAGGGTTGCCTCTTATATTTCAGGATTGCGTTAAACTGTGCTGCCATCTGGCAATTGACGCTTTTATCGTAAAGTGACATTTTTGACGGTATAAGTACTCAGAACGTTTTGACGTACGCGCGCTGTTTGTGTTGCGTACAGCACTGGCGCACCCAGGAATTTTGGTTGGAGGGTGTTGGTGGAAGACAAAATTATTTAAATTATGAATAAGGTTCACACTTCTAAATTTCAAGTGATGATCTCAAAAAAGAGCGTATTTTTTTTTTTTCGATGAGCACATATTTGTTTATATTTTTAGAGGGATATGTTTTTTAGATGTTTTAGTATTTTTCCTATGTGCGGGTCAAAGAGTTGTATAAGCATGCCAAATTTCAACTCTCTAGGTTTAGCCGTTTGGCTACAATTTTTACCGAACAGACAGACAGACAGACAGACAGACGACAAAATGACGGTATAAGGGTTTTTTGGTCATACCTACAAAACCCTAAAAAAGATTATGCGAATGCGCGCATAATCGCCTTCTACGATGTGTATGAAACGGCAAATTATTAAAACTTCCAGTGATGTCGTCTCGCCATTAAATAATCACTCCGTACTTGGTTTCTATAAAATCAACTGTCAAATGTCATTAGTTATTTCTTTAATGTTGACCAATAATAATGTATGATTACCGTCGCCAGGCTCTAACATGGACAATTGAGAACTGACACGCTCGGATACGCAGTCTGGTGGTCAAATATTGTACTAGGCGCTCTAGTACTGTTTGAACTTATTACATATGTTCGAGTGTTGAATTTTTGTTAGAATGTTGATAGAAGTTGTAAAAAACTATAAAAGTAGAACAAATTGTAGTGTTTTTGGCTGTCGTTCAAGACAGGACAACGATACGCATCTTAGTTTTTTTCTTAAGAAAAATGGAGGGAAAGTTAATATTAAAATATTAAAAATAAATTACATAAATAATATTAAATTAACCGGAATTTCTTCGCATATATTTAAGATAATTTGTAGGTTTCTAAATTACATACATTTAAAATACAATATGATCAAAAATTTAGTAGGCCCTGAATTTAAGATGTTAAGTGGACAATTCTATTAATATAAAAATAAATGAATTTCATGTCTCTCTAGAAACCTTTTTTTCTCGATCATATTGTACATATAGCAATTCTTCAGACACTTTCTAAATTTAAAACGGGCAGATATTATACCATTTAGTCCATGATAAATTAAAGTTTATCTGAATTATAAAGATGTATATCTATAATCAATACTGGGTAAAATACTTTTCTGATGTATTCGAAGTACTGGATTTTTTAAGGAAAAACTATATGTAACATTTTAATTGAACATTACTTTTTAGTATTTAAAATACTACGTAGTTGAAATACAGTGCGCAATTCTTAAAATGCAATTTACGGCAATATTATTAAAAGTTGAAAGATGATGAAAAAGTAAAATAGTAAAATAGAAAAAATAACGCAAGAAAACAATCATAAACACAATACGGCTCCGGCGTTTTTCTTAGCAATAGCTGAATAAAATAAATGTATATTAGGCAACTTGTTATTATACTCCTCGGGGCAAATCCCCCTTTCGTCTATACAGGGTCTTGGCTTCATAACAAACAATGCTAACGCATAGAGCGTGCTGAGTCTATTTATATGACGTCAATGTGTCAAATTGAAGTGATGAGCAACAAAAAAAAAAAAGAAAAGAGCTCTTTGTGGGCTCCTAAAATCGTGGGGTCTAGAATCCCCTCGCGAGGTTCTGTTCGGTTTACACGAGATGCGTTCGCGGATGAAAAATCCTATATACCTCTCCAACACATCACAGCCCATTATTCCACAAACATCAAATCAAAATCCGAATCGTAAAAGCAATAAATGAAATCCAAGCTATATTTAATTTTAAACTCTTACTACTGTTCAATATAAAAAAATGTGTAATATTGTTTTTTTTTTTTTGTGTAATTAATTAGTTTGATTTTAATACATAAGTTTTATTTTTAATATGAAGCGTATTTATCAACCAGCTCAGGAATTCATGAAACATTAACAACTGATTTTTAGGAGCCGGCTTCAACACATCATTCTCTTTACACTAGCTATGTTCACTGGTGAAAATTTTCAAAGAGCTAGTAGTACGAGTCAAGAGCGCACTATTCATTCTAAACATCGAAGTCGTATTCATAGATAAAATATGTTCCTTTGGTTTAGGTGGAACTAGATTTTCAATTCTAGTTACTTTTACCGATTGATTGAAGCTTTTGATCATTTTGTTCAGGAAAAGCCAACTTCAATATATAAAAAAATAGCTAATGACAACTTACAAAAATGAATATTCCGGTTAGTTCTGCCTAATCGTTTGGAATAGACTGTAACTGTTTCTTACAATAAAAGTTTAATGTAAAATATTGTGTAAGATTATTTTAAAAGTAATATGTATGTTATTATTATTTAATTAGAATAATATGTAATTTAATTTTTAATAATGCGTTTATCAACAGGATCGCAAAATTCATGAAAATTTAGAAAACAGGCCCGCGCTTCTCTCCTCCGTCAAACCAACAACCGGTTTGCGCGAAGCTTTGCGAGCCTGCTCCAACACACCACTGCGTATACGTAAATCCGGCACTGTTCTGGTAACGTCTTCTTGGACACTGTCAATCGGGTTGAATTTTTGTTTTATTCATACAAGTTCTACATCTTACATTCTCCGTCCTATCTTCGCTTTTCTACGTATCTTTACTGATCATCAGAGGCAGAGACGGCGCGAGGGACTGTGGCACCAGTAGGCAAGATTTAATTGAGCGCCCCTAGGCAGGGCGTAACTAGTTTTTTTCGAGTATGTGAAATGAAGACCTTCCCTTTTAAATTTCAAGTGAAGATCAAAAAAAAAGGTCTTCACTTCTAAAATTCAAGTGAAGACCTAAAAAAAAGGTGCTTCGTTCTAAATTTCAAGTGAAAACCTAAAAAAAAGGTCCTTACTTCTAAAATTACATTTCACAAAATTACTTTTACATTCATTTGGCATTTGGTGCCCTTTTGAATCTCACGTCTTTCTTCTCAAATCTTCTTGGACTGTTTCACCCTCATCACGTTCTCTCTCCACTATGATCGTACTGCAATTACTACAACAATTTGCAGACTTTGTCTCCTTTTACTATTGAATGCAATTTTAGTTCAAATTCTATAAAATCAGTAGTAATAATTCCAGCTGAAACTTTCAAAGGTAAAATAAAATTGCCTTCATCAATTTTCAATCGTAGCAAAACATTGCATTTATTTAACTATATCGCAAATATTGACATTACTAACTAGAATGAATTTTGAACATTTATCACTATAATTAAAATTTGACACTATGTGCGTATATAATATTCAAAATTCACTCGAACACACATTTCTTCTAGGATATAACTATCACATTATAGATGAAATTAGTATATATTTTAATATAACACAGAAGGAGTGAACAGTTTTGCAATACATATATGGTCCCAAGCATTGATTGAAAATTAAGAATAGATTAATTTAAAAATTAAGTTGGTGATAAATAAACTTTTATATTTATATAGTATTTATGACCTGTAATTTTCACTTTTGGCCATAGACGTCCAAAATCTTAGTTACGGTCTGCAAACTTATCACCCCGCCTCCAGCACCGCAGGGCTTGCGGCGCTCTAGCTACGGCGCTGGCTGCAACCAGAAGTATAATGCGGTCTTTCTTTCGGGAATGAAAATCATTATCAAAATAGACATTTTTTTTAAATTACATATTCGATTACAAATAAAATAAAATAAAATATAGATATATTACACTTTATGATTTAATATGAATTAGTCAAGTGCTATACAGCAGCGGTTCTTTACCGGGGGGTCTCGAAAAAACCTTAGGGGGTCTCGAAATTAAACGAAAAAATTTAATTTTTACATTTTTTTGCTTTTATAATTACAATAAACTTAATTATTAAACAATAAATTATTAAGAACATTTAAAATATTATTTCAAAAATTTTCTTGGGGGGCCAGAAAATATTTTAGGCTAGTTGGAGGTTCCCGAGTAGAAAAAGGTTAAGAACCGCTGCTACACAGAACATGCGATATCCTGCATTCTTATTTTTGCATTTGTTATATCCATATTCTGTTCTTAAAATTACTTAAAAATTAACTTTTTCAGAAATTACGTTAATTAAGCGTGAAAAAGGTGTTAAGTCCTATTTTTTTACATAGGACTTATCTCCGTTTTCGCCCCCATCAGCCAATTAATTTTAAAAGAATTTGAGTTACACTGTTTTTTGCCTAACCATAACAGCATAAAAAAATGTATGTGAAGTGTGATTTTTCACACATTTCATAGTTTTGTAGGTAATTAATAATTGTAAGAAGCCAACATAGTATTAGATGTCTGGGAATATTGGTCTATAATCACATCAAAATCATCAGTTTTTTGATAATAATTTTTATTCGTTATTTGAGAACTAACAGCTTCCATTTATTATTATTATTATTTTTTTTTAATGTAAATTATTCGCCAAAAATCCCAGCGTTTTTGTGTACATTTGCCCCGTATTCAAGTCTTCATTAGATTAATAAGAAATATATTGATGAATGGCTTAATTTTGTTTCAATTTCAGAAACGTATTTCACAGTATTAACAATGTTATTTGATTTATAAATATGTCATTGCTATAAATGATTTATTCCTCTTTGATACCTTAAAAACAAAAATCTAAAGTCATTCATTCAATAGATTGAATCACAGTCTGTAACAGTATAATAAAACAACTGAACACTTCAACACTACACTCTACAGTAGAGTGTATTGCGATGTGATGTGTGTAACTCTGTTCGTAACTGTTAAAAATATATATATTTTTTTTAATTTTTATTTTTTTCAAAAAAAAAAAACACGCTCTATCTTAGCTATAATACAAAATATCTATTACATTATTAACCATAATTTAGCCATGAATTAAAAAAAGAATTAATTTTATCAAAAACACAAAAACTGAAATATTTTCCAACAACGCAATCTGATCAAAAATTCCTCTGGTACGTTTCCGGCTTATATTAATGTACATTACCTATAATTTTTTCAGTTTTTTAGTTTAACCCCGTTTTTTAGTTTAAGTAAAAGGGGGCGGGACAAGAACTCTTTTACCACATTATTGACTAAAATCGCGTTAAAAGAAACTAATTTTAAAAAACTACTTTTTGTTTCTGTATCTATTAATCTATTGTGTCTTAAAAGCTTTCTTTTGATACCACACATTCATTTTAAAAAAATATTTTTTTTTTTCAATGGCACAAAAAATTCGATATTTTTCGTTACATTACAAATTACTATTCCATTTTCCACCAATGTTCATTATGGAGATTTTTTTTTAGATTTTTAGATCTATCCCTCTGGGAGATAGGGTTGAGGACAAAAATTTTGTGACACACTTTTGGCAAAAAATTAATTTTTCAAAAATAAAAATTTGCATATTACGTTTTAATGTCAAGGTTTCATATGATATGCCATTCAAATTTTTTAAAAAAAATATTTATTTCTTTATTAAATACATATTTGTTTATATTTATCGTGATTTTGTGAACTCTCAGTATTTTTCCCACATTTTTCATGTGAGTCAAAGAGTTGTATAAGCATGCCAAATTTTAACTTTCTATGTTAAGCAGTTTGGCTACAATTTCTACGGTGCAGACAGACAGACAGACAAACACATAAGTGAGATTATAAGGATTTTTTGGTGGTCATACCTACAAAACCCTAAAAAATACTAAAAAATTAAAAATACTAAAATATCTGTAGCAAACGTCCACTTTGCAAGTTTTTAATTGCAAACGCCTGCAGCTCCAAAAGTAGATATTCTGCCCCTACCCCAATCGCCACAATACAATAGTAAGTGGAGCTGCCAATTCATGCAGCACATTGTGTCATTGTACATTATAACTTGTAGACGAAATATTTGTTTGATGCATGACTCATGACAGTAGTTTTTAAATTAAAAATAAGTATATTTAGAAATAGAGAAAGAAATCATAAACTTTATAATATTTAAATTCAATTAATTTTGGAGGTGCTGAAGCTCTGCATTTCTCAAGCTCTTATGTACCAGCTACCACTGATGATATTTAATTGACAATGCTAATAATTAATGATAGATATAATGAAATGGAAATGAAAAATCCATCTCATTAAAATTTTAACACACAAGTCCATCCAATGAATTAAGGTTTCAACTTTAATGACATAGGTATTTATTTATTTGGACGACTGCACCACAATCTTTATTACAATTTCTAAAAAGCAAATTACACATCATATTTAATTAAATGCAGTAGAATATATTTGCCGCTTGATATGGATATTTTGAAAATATTTCTTAAAAAGGATAATTGTGTCCTAACTCTAGTGACAAATAGAGTGCGGCCAATTTAGGTGTTAATACGTCTTAATCCTATTTAATTGGAAAACCCCCATTGTTCTTCTTAATTTGACAGGCCTGCAATGTATTAGTTCCAAGGTTGGACACATTTGAATAAAAATCTTAAGTTAAAGAAAATCTAAAAAGCATAAATGCTTAAAATCGATTATATACAAAATGTTCAAAATTAATTTGGCATCGTTGCTGACTGTTATTAGCAGGGCTATGATTACGGTTAAATGGACAAAATAGTAGATGACGATCAGCGTCGGCACTAGACTTTTGGCCGTCACAGGCAAAATTGTTTTCCACCCTGGTGACAAAATTAAATAACGTATTTGTTATACCTGCATTCAACATTTTGGCGCCTTTACAAATTTTGCGCTACAGGTATGCGCTTGCTTCGCCTGTGAGTAACGCCGACGCTGAGGACGATGGTGCAAACACCCAAAACAATAAAGCATCAGACTTTAGAGTTATTCACAAAAACAATATTTTCTGGATATTTTGAACTGATTCTGAACAAAAATGTCTATTCACTATTATCCCAAAATTCCAATTTAAGGAATTATTTTAATTGAATCAAATATATCATTGCATATTTGATAATGCATCTGTCCTATTATCTAAATTATGATTGTTTTTTAAAATAATACTTTATTAATTTATTTGATCACCAACTTAATTTTCTGAGTGAATAATAAAATAATGTAACTATTTAGTAATATTTTTCTAACAACCCTATAGACCAGCTTAAGAGTATTTAACAAGCTGTTTACAATTTGCTAATATTCTAGAACATATTGTTTACGCCAGTATAAAAAATATTTAAACAAATTAATAAAACTACTGAAAACACTTATAATTTAATGTTAGAGTGAAGAGTTTTACATAAAATATTGATTTTAATATTAAAGCTACTTTCGAAGTATGAAACTTGAAAAGAAATTGATAAAGGCAGGTAATTTTTGTGAGAGCTTTCCAATTGGGAAAATAATTCTGAAATAATTTTAAATCGGTACTGGACAAAATTGGAGCTATTTGGAGAACTGTACCCAGAAAGGGATAAATATATTTTGAACTAATGAAGTGAAACAATATAATACAGAATAATACTAAAAATGTTACAATTTAGCTCTTAACAAAGCAAGTAACTGAACAAGGTACTTACTTACTTGCAACAAAAATTACTAATCCTAACTTTATGCACTACTTAATAGGTTTGGGTTCGTATAGCTTTTGTTTATAATATCAGAAGGTATCAGATTATACTGATAATGTTAATAATTTTACCTTTTATATAAAGAAATTAAACTTTAGATTTAAAAAGAAAATTGGTGGCCCGCTTTTTTGCCCCTAAAGTATATCGTAAACTTCAGAGAGTGTTCGCCTACAAAACTGTAATTTGGGGACGCAAATTTAATCAAAAAGTTTTAAAAAGCGTAGTATGTAAGCTATTCTTTCGAAACGAAGCAGAAGGTGTGCACGCTATACAGTGTTGTAATAGATACTTATAAAAAAATATCTAGATAAAGATACAGATACCTAAGAAAAATTGTATCTAGATACAGATACAGATACTGAATTATAAAAAATATCTAGATACAAATACACGTCAAAAATGTTTGTATCTAGATACAGCTAGATACTTTTGTAAAAAACATTGAAAAATGAAAATACCATAAGTTTTTACCAAACAAACAGTGCATATTAATCAGTATTATACAGGCTGTTCAAAACTGACCGTGACATCACAAAAAGTACACTAAATTCAAGGTGAAACACTATTCTATGGAATAATTTTGTACTAAATAACGTATGTATTATATTAGTTATATGTGCTAACGTATAAGACTAATGTTAGTCTTATAGATACGCATCTATGTTCTTGTTAAGCGGATGTTCCTTTCAATAAAATTTTAGCTCTAATTGTAGTGGAATTCGTGTAATATCAAGATCATTCTTGATCATGAATAAAAAATTACTGATAAGAAATATGTTTTTTTTTTCTCATTCCATACAAATTAAATTTATATGAATGTTTAATAATTTATTTAATTTTACGTCCTTTAGGAAACAGACCTACTTATTCTAACTGAATTCAATTAGGAAATAAACTTAATATCCATATTAGCGTGGCCGACCTTTGGGTTAAAAGTGATGAAATGCCTCAAAAAAGTTATCAAAGTGTATTTTCAATCACTGGATACTTTTGAAGGGCCTTAATTTGTCTTGCCCAAGGCCTCACAAGACCACGGTCCACTCCCAAACCACTTGTGTGGATATAATTTTTCATGTTTTTAATAAATTGGTCATCTAAATAGTAACAATATTTATTCAAAAATTTTGTTTCCATTAATAATGACCCATTTTCCTTGTGTTGCATAAAATGCCTACTATTTTTACGGCCGTTCAGAAGCTACGAAAAACGAGTGAGAATAACATTTTTATTTTGACATTCCATATAAATTTAATTTGTAAACGTTAGAATTTAAATTTTTTTCTGAATTTTGTTATAGCAAAAATAAAATATCAGCTCGGTATCACGGTATAAAAATAAAGTAACGAGCAAAGTATCTGAAATACAGATACAAGATACTTAAATTTTAATATCTAGATCTAATTTGTATCTAGTTACATTACAACACTGACGCTATATCACCGTATACTCTCCACCATAGCTCGAACTATTCCACAGCCACAAGTAACAGTAAGATAAATGTCAAACAGACACACATAAACAAAAACTACATTTTTAGAAAACAGTGATTCCTATTATAATACTAATTATCACATTGGTTAGCCAGATGATAGTACTCTTATGATATTAATAACATTTTACTATAAAATTTCCAGATAAAGTTTAATAATAAATATGGTAGATTTCTTTTTATATAAACAAATTTCTTTTTCTAAATTTCATATTTCGAGATTCGTAGGTAGACATTCAGCGGTAAAATTCGTTGAAACTGTGCGTTACGAGGAAAGATACTATTTACTATCAAAGTTATTTCATAATTACGTATTTGCGTAGCAATTTAGAACATTTTATATTAACCTGAAAAGCCAAATAAGCTTATAGATATAAGCTCTTATTTCAGTACAAAATAATTTATTTAAAATATGAAACAATTTCTTACTTGTTAACTTATAATTAAACGATTCTTGTATAATTGTAAATCAACTTTTCAGTACAGAATTTAATTTCATTCTTAGTTATCAGTTCAGTTTACTCTTATTATTTTATTTGTGCTTGTTTAAATACTAAGTCAGTACTGTGTTTTACTTATAAATAATACCATGTGAAACAAGCAGATTTAGAATCTTTTAGGTTAAATATTACAGATACACTGCAATTTAATATAATCGTTTTAGTGAGTTATTGACCTAATTGTTTCAACAAGATGCACATCAATTTCCATTCTGTCACCTAATTCTCCTAGTCATTCTAACGTTTAAACAGTTCTTTTATTTGCAAGCAATTGTTTAGTAGTTTTACGAATTAATTTGCAAAGTGTCAAAACAGTGATTCAAAAAAAAAAGAAAACGCCACTAAGCGCAAATAAATTGAAACCTTCTCTTTTACTTCCAATTTGATATATTTTTATTAGTTTTATTTTATTTTATATTTTAAATAATTGATATCTTTCTATAAGCGTTTTTGTTTCACTATTTGGCTGAAGCATTTAATTTTTAATCCATTTTTTATCCAATTTATCAATTCTAGTAATTTATTTAATAAAATATATCTTACCATTCTCTTTTTTACACTCCCTTTATATTTTGTGACGAAAAGCAAATTTAAAAAATCCATATTACTATAAACTGGTCATGTTTTTCTTAACTATTTAAATGAAACTAAATTATTTTTATTTTATATTCCATCAATTCTAAAAAAACTAAATGCAGCCGTATCTTACATAATGCGGTTTTGTACTTGTGTTTCGTTCTGTATTTTAACAATTTTGAACAGTTTAACCGTATTACTGACACCCGAAGAGGATGTCAGTCTTGATGGACTATTTCTTTCTGATTTTTTTAAATATACTTTATGTCACATTTTACTAAAAATAATGAACTTAAAATTTCGAAGTAAATTAATGATAAGTTATTGATGTGAAATGTTGATATAAGTTATATGTGCAGCTAATATAAATAACCTAGCCTAAAATCATGCTAACAGGATGAACACGACCTCCAGTTTTCGCTGGAGTTCTCGTTTTGTGTTTTTAGTAAATCTGCGGCAGCATCTCTTCGTCTCTCATTCTCTTCAAATATGTCTCCCTGAAAGAATACAAAAATTGAGCACAATATACAACTTCGTAATAAAAATTATTTTAAATAAATTCTAAATGTAACTCTAAAAGATTTGCTGAAGTTCCGAGTAGCGTCAGTACTTCATAAGAAGTTTACTAGCAAGAACAATTTGAATATTAGAATATTGTAAACAGAATTTTATGTAAGAACTAGTGTCGGATTTTCACTATGCACGATAGACACGGCCCTCAGCAATGGGACCTTCAAAAATGTTTGTGCCTAGGGGTCTCGAAAGTTTGGAACAAGTGAACATTCAAGAGAATCACATGTTTTCATTACTAAGATAATCACAAAATTCGATCAATAGAATAATTAATTATACAAACTTTATTATATTGTATTCAAAATTTTTAGAATTGCAAAAGATAGATTTAAAGAAAATAAATTATTTATAGTTTCTTGTCATTCAATTATTATATTACAGTTTTTACCAGGGCTGTGGAGTCGGCGAAAAGATTTCCGACTCCGGAATTTAAAAAGTTTCTTTCCGACTCCAACTCCGACTTCAAATTCCAACTCCGACTCATAAATAAATGAATAAATACTTATTCATTTATTTATTTCGTACATTTTAATTTTAAATTATTTGTTACTGCAATAAAAAAAAATAAACTCTGTTTAATAATATAACCCCAAATAAATTAGTTAGTAAAAGTTATGTTTGTAGTAAAAAATTAGGTGAAATTTCATCTCATGAGTATAATTTCGCTCTGCTTGCTTTGATTCACCGGCACATACATAATTATCCACAAAGCGTCAAAAAATAAATGCGGCTTTTAGCGCCCATCACAGCCCATTTACTTATCTACAATAAAATAAATGAATATGAAGAAACAGTTCGATAAACCAGTGGTTCTCAATCCGTGCTCCGCGGAACACTAGTGATCCGTGAAGCCACTTGAAGGTTCCGCGAAAAAGAAAAAAAATGCACAGTTAAAAATTCTTGCAAAAGAAAAATTAATTCAATGTTAAATAATTTTGAAAAATATTTTCCATTGTTAAACTGAACAATTTGATTGGATTAGAAATCCACTTGTTTCTTCCGACTTCTCCAGTTTTACTCTGAATGAAGAAGAACTGACGTCGCTCTCTTCAGATCGTAGATTAAAATTGAAGTTCAATAAAAATACTCCTGAAAAATTCTGGATCTCTGTTAAAGATGAATACCTGAATGAATAGTAATAATAAAGATGTCTACCAATAAAAGCACTAAACACATTGTTATTTTCCATGTCATATCTTTGCGAAGCCCTATTTTCAACGATAGTTAATATTAAAACAAAGAAACGCGAGAGCCTGGAAAATTTAGAAAAGGAGATACGAGTGGCTTTATCATTTATTCGTCCCAATACAGTAATACCGCCACTCGACGTTAATTCGTTCTGAAAAAGCGTCGAATAGCGATTTAGTCGAGTGGCCAGTCGAATTTCCCCATAAGAAATAAAAGGAATCATATGTACATATATACATATACATATAAGGAAATACATATATGTATATGTTTTCTTTTTAGCTATGTTTGCATCTCTAGCATTCTTTGGACCCATAATTATAAATATAAATCACTTATTTTAGCAAAAAACTAAAAGTTCATAGCAGAACTGAGTTGATTTCGTCAAGATATCTAGGCGCGAACTGCTGGCCATGCGTTCATTTCGCTTTGTTTACCAAAATATGTATCACGTGATCGGTACTCGATGCGTCGGATAGCGATGCTTCCGTCGACTCTCACTCTCGACATTTACGTCGAATAGCGAATACGTCGAGCTAAAAGGCAGTCGAGTGACGAGGTATTACTGAAATCTGCAAAGATCACCAATCTCATGTATCGCATTAAATATGAGATTTTTTTTAAGTATTGTAATTTTAAGTGATTTTTAAATAAATATGTTTGCATCAATCAAATAATTTATTCTTTCATAAAAGTAACACTTTGAAGCCGGGGTGGCCAAACCCGCGCCCGCTAGAGCTAATGCGCCCGCTAACGATGCCTTTTCTCTTCAATAATGAAGTTATTTTTGCGAGAAATGTCCTTTTTTTCATTGCGCCCTTGATTACAAAAAGGTTGGCTACCTCGACTTTAAAGCTTATGTTGTATTGGTAGTGTTCCGCGCAAAAAAATACCAGAATTTCGTGGTCCCCGACTTCAAAAAGATTGAGAACCAATGCGATAAACAACCAAATTTTGCACTTAAAAATTGGTTTAAAAAAGTTAGACTTGTTCGAGTTTTGTACCGACACCGAATCCACCAAAAAGTAACCGACTCCTCGACTCCGACTCCACCAAAAAGTAATCGACTCGTCGACTCCAACGCCACAGCCCTGGTTTTTACTTACCCTCTTTTCCCTCTGCTCTCTTATTCTTCTAGCCAATGTCAGAAATCCTTCATTTATATTTATGTTGTCCTTACATGAAACTTCGAAGAATGGTATATCAAAATTATCCGCAATCTGAAAGAATTAAAGCTTAGAATTTAGATCATGCCCTATGACCATAAGGCAAGTTTGTAACTTAATATGACCAGGGCCAGCGCGAGGCATGTGCAGCATGTGCGGTGGCACATGGCCCCGCGGTCAACAGCAGGCCCCGCGGTTCAACAACAGGCCCCGCGCATTGTCTTCACTTGGAGATGAGGACCTTTTTTTGCTCTTCACTTGTACCTGGGAGGTGAGGACCTTTTTTTTGCTCTTCCCGCACATGGCCCCGCAAATCCTAGCGCCGGCCCTGAATATGACTTTATTGCCAGTAGTGGCGTAGCTATAGCCCCGCAACAGGGGGGAGGGCGAAAAGTAAAGCGGGCCCGAGGAGTTGGGAGAGATGTCAGGGGGGGGGGGGGGTACGTAGAATATATTTGTGTTACATTGCTTGCTTTAACTTCATACGAATTTTGAATTCAAGAAGCTAACCAAAGGGCCACTCGCGGCCCACTTCCATCTTTTCCGCGACAAAATAAGTTTGGGGACCGCTGTTATAGAACTTCGGTGTTATTAGTAAAGGAAGCGTTCAAAACTAAAATGATTACTATGAATTTCCAGTTATTCAAAACGTTTATTCAACGATGCCCGAGAGTATCCAAAATTGTATAAAAGCATTAACTCTGAATCTATCTTCTGGCGTTTACAGTGATTCGCATGCATATTGAACCTGACGTCCCTTTTCTCTATAGATTTAAATTTTGGTTCTCCACCCACATCTTCACTATGATTTTTTCCCATTTCAAATTAACATACAGTATTCAAATTAGTAATTAGTAATTTGAATCTGATCGATATTCTATAGTGTGTTTAAAGGTGAGTTTGCAGTACAGGGCATATGGAGTAGTTCTTTTTCATACTCTCTAATGGGTTTACACAATGACACTATCCTTTTCTTGCTTGTCGACGTTGCCAGCTCTAAAACGCGCTGATTTTTGAAGACGTAGTATTCTACAAATGGCCATTTGTTTTTGTTGAGTGTTATTTTGAGTTTTATAAGAGTTGATTTTTGTAAATCATACGAGTTTTTCATATTATTATAATTGACACATTTGACACTTTTACAACATTTGGCAACACCGCTCCCATTTGCCATAAGAGCTATACTGCAAACTCACCTTTGAACGCAGTATAGTGTGAATAATTTTTAATTCTCGATTGATTCTAAGACTATAGTGCAATGTTCATATTTTTATCTTGAAATTTATGGAAACGGCGCCCACCATAATTGGGGCCCGTCTGAACGCAGAGCTTACAGGCCTGCTTCCGTCTCGTCTACGCCGACTCGTCTATGTCACAACAGACCTGCAAAACTTATTGGAAAGAATTAATGAAAACAGTGAGCAGAATTTTCCTATTCATAAAGATTTTAATAATCTATCTAATCATATATTAAAATCAAAGAAAACTTCATATGCCCCACTAAGGGACAATTCCACTACCCAAAATGTAAGAGAATATGTATCTCACACCAACAGAATAGCCAGTAGGCTTTGATTTACTTCGCAGGTTTTGGTGTAAATTAAATAGAATGCAGACAGGACACGGTGGACGTACAGATTGATACCGTTAGGTAAAGGTGCTGAGTGGATCGTGCTAAGGTAATCTGTATATAATATGTATATCTTTCGGCTTCTGTTTCTGTGTTTTTTATCCTTTTTTTTTTTTAATTGGGAACCTCAACTCCTTTTCCTTCGTAAAGCTGAGGCAAATCATTCAACAACGGGATATCTTCTCACCTTAATGACGCCACACGAATATTGCAAAAAAAAAAAAACATTTATACTCTAGCAAAAGACAGAGATATCACTTTAGGTTACGTCTAAATTGTATGAAACAACCGCATAGAATTTTAACAGCTACCATAGACGGCGCTACAGGGAAATAAGAGACGAGTATGAGAACATGTTGTAATCTTGTAATACTGCTTGCATAAAAATTATAAGCAAATTTTAGCACTATTAAAAATAACAAGAGAATTATCACGCCACTGTCACATAATATAATAACATAATATAATACAGTTTCCCTTCTCAAGAATTTCGTTTGCTTACTAAATTAGTGACGACGTACGTTCTCAAATTCAGACTAGAAATACTTGGATATGTCACGAATCAGTCCAGAAATTTACTAGAATTATGTCTCAAATTTTATCTATTTTTACATGATTTTATTTTGGCTAGCTTCATGTTTGTCAAAAAAAAAACACAATTAATCTGAATATATTCAACTATAACAAACGAAGATAAAAACTACGGACGTACGTTGGGTATAAAGCTGAGTCCAGATTAGCGAGCCGATCCTGTAATGTACTGCGTAACGTAATGATCGTTTGAAAACTACGTTTCGCGAACGTGCAATCACACAAAAAATTATGACGAAGCTAAACTGCTAGCTAAACATATCGAAAAATAATTAAAGAAATTTATTAACTATCATTTACTATCTACTCTAGAACAGCGGTTCTTAACCTTTTTATACTCGAGACCCCACAACTAGCCTAAAATATTTTCATTATTGTAATTTTAAAAGCAAAAACTGGTAAAAATAAAATTTTTCTTTTAATTTCGGAACCCCCTAGACCCGACCCCCCGGTTAAGAACCGCTGCTCTAGAACACCTTTGTGTTCGCGACAAAAACCGACACAGAGCGGTTGAGATCGAGCGCTTTGCGAATCGCTGGGATTGTGCGCGTGGTCCCGTCCAAACTAGACAAAAATGGCACACGGCATGTTAAATTACGCGGTATATTACAGGATCGGCTCGCTAATCTGGACGCAGCTTTAGAAGATCACAGACGTCATTAAATTTTACACAGAACTGTGTGCAATAGATATATTTGTTTATCGGTTCTGTCGATCAATCGGCATGTAAAGTCTCGTGAACTATAGAATAAGTTAAATAAAGTTTCTAACCTTTTGTCCTCTTTCGATATCAATAGCTCTGTTAGCAGTTGCTTCACATTTGTTTCCAACCAGAACTTTTACAACATCAGGAGAAGCATTCTGTAAAAAAATCAGATTTATTTGATCAGTAGAAATGATCTTACATACATATTTAACAGCCAGTTTCAAAGTTTACCTGGCCTATTTCTCCGAAACAACCACGTGTGGTATAGCTCAGTCGTTCAATCAACGCAGTTAGTCATTTTGCGTCATAACTGCAATAACAAACTTAGTGGCGAAAAAGAACTAAATCGATTTTTTGCGTGTGAATTATAGACTATAATTGCTCTTCACTCTTTTATTTTACTAAAACATACCTTTTGAAGTCATATTTAGTTTGTGTTCGACAGTCATTTTGAAGATTTACAAATTTTAAATTTTTTATTTAATATAGCGATATTTGTATTGGTATCGCTAAATAAAACAATGTTTATATTTGGCATTTTATAACACTTTCTAATGTGTTTTGAGACTTGTGTTCACATACAGGCTATTCCAAATAATTACGCGGAACTAAATGGGAATTTCGTTCTTTTAAGTTGTCACGAGAAGGGACCTTGCTTGGGTTATTCCATGTTTGACGTTGGTATGTGAAAATTTAAAAATTCCAACAGTGAAACCATGGAAACAAATGACATGTCAAAAATAAAATAATTTTTACAAATATTAATAACAAAAATAATAACAAAAAAATAAATAAATGGGAGATTTGTATTAAGAATCACACAAAAAATCAAAATATAAAGAAATTGATATTAACCTCAACCAAAAAATGTTTATTGTAAGTATGATTTACAAACCTTAAACAAAACGGCCAAAAAGAACGATTCAAACTATGAAAGTAACTAGATTGCAAAATGTGGAGTATAGGAGAGAGGAAGTTTAACGATGATATTAGATGGGGACTGAGGGAGTTTGACGCCGTGGTGAAGAACATCCTGCTATATGGGGTGGAAATATGGGGATGGAAGGAATGGGAGAAGGTAGAACGAGTACAGGAGAGGTATTTGAGATGGATTTTAGGGGTAGATAGAACAACACCAGGGTATATTGTAAGAGAGGAACTGAAAAGGGATAAGATGAAAGTGGGTACAGGAATGAGAGCGGTTAAGCACGAGGAGAAAGTTAGAAGAGAAACAGACAAAAAAATAGTGAGGGAATGCTGGGATGAGCCAGAGAGGAAAAGAAAGGAATATGGTACGCACGGGGGGAGATGAGAAAGGAGTATTACTGGAGATGCGGAGTGGATGCGACAGAGGTGGAAAGAAGAAGAAAAGAAGGGATAAGCGTCATTGAGGAGGTGTGGAGGTGGGGTAAGGAAGTGGGGGAGCAAGAAAGGACAGTCAGAATAGACATCGAAAAGGATTGAGATTGGAGAAGGATAACAAGAAGGGGTAAAGGCAGGAAGGAAGAGGCCCGATGGGAAGCAGAAGGGGGTAAAAAAGAAGGAAGGAAGGGGGCTGAGGTTACCTGGAAATGGGGTGGAAGGAAGGAATATAGGAGGAGGGGTGAAGAAATGGTTGGAAGGGAAGAGAATGGAATAAAATAAACTGTAATCTAAAGTAATGTAATGTGATGTATGTTTAATAGGACGTTGATAGGAGATATATGTTTTGTAATTGTAGTAAATACCCTAAACACCGAAAGGTCAAGGGGAAATAAAGGATTATATGTATATATGTAAACTAGATTACAAAATCTAGTTCCGCCTAATCGTTTGACATAGCCTATATATCTAACTTATAGTTTCTGAAAACCTTTTTTATATAGTTTGTTGTTTATTTAGCAGTTTTGTGTTTAGTTATATATTTTCTTATAGATATCTTATAGATTTCCATTTGATATTATGTGTAATGCTTAGCTTTTTAGGTTAAATTCAACGTACTTCTATTTTCTTTTCTTTGATCATATTTTTTCACATCAGTCTTTTTTAGGACTATTTTGCCTATTAGAATAGTTTATTTGTTTCTATTCTGTTCTTATTCTTATATTTTCATTTCATTTCGATTTAAGTGACAGCGTACGAATATTACATTCGTTAAATGGATGAACGTAAACGTACTAAATATGACGTCACAAGTCACAAAAACATGTAACATTTCCAGTGCCGCAACTGCACTGATTCACCGACTACCCTATACGGTATAGGTAAAATAACTATGTCCAAGATGATAAACCATTTTGTTTATTAATAATAATAATAATAGGATCCCAACGCATAAATGGGCGTATAAGGGGCAGTAAAGGTAAGTTTTCGTTTCTAGACCGCCAGCCATAGATATGAAAGCCACGTGGTCAGTGTGACGTTTCGACCGGTCCTATTTTCCCTATATGAACAGATACTCATTTTACATATTAAATACTTGAGGCTGAGTCGATCCTAGAGCTGACTGCATAAAAATAATTATCTGTAATCAATATATAAAATAAAAATACATTTTTACTTGCCCGACCTTAATATATAAGGGGTAAGTATTGTAATCGCGAAAATTTTCGAGATTTCGACTCACCACGTTTCATGGTCCAGGGAATCCAAAAAACCTATTTTCGAAGTGCCGTCCGTATGTTCAAGTTCAAGTTCAAATTCAAGTTGTGTGTGTGTGTGTGTGTTGTCCGCGTGCGTGTGTATGTGCGCGTGCGTGGTGCGTGCGTGCCTGCGTGCGTGTGCGTGTGTGCGTGCGCGTATTGTGTGTGTGTATACACGATAACTCAAGACGGTTCAAGTTAGAGAGTTCGTTCTGGTTCTAAAAAATTCTCCTATTAATTAGGAAGAACCCTATTGTTTTTTATGAAAATCCGAAACCGGAAATAGGTTATTAAATTTAAAAATTTTAAAAAATTCGTAACTGATAAACCAAACTTGAAAAAAAAATGTATAGACCATAATTTGATGTATTTTTGAAGATTTACCTAAATCTTTTTTTTAATTATTCTCTTTTTTTATTATTACATTTTTTATGGGTGGGCAAGTCTAGCGGAGGTTTCCCTTCACCACTGGTTTTTTCTTGAGTCCAAGAGGAGAGAACGTGCCCCGTTTGCCCGTTGCGAAGGCCGTGCGCTGCTCTCTAATACGTATTATTTGGATCGGCGTAGTGTGATAAAAATGTTAAATAAGATAGAAGACACAGATGAACTAGAGAGACGAAATAATCCCCAATGTAAACAAAATAATGATAGGCATTTATTTTGGCAGGAAGTGCCATAGACCGGCAGAATTCAGGACCGGCCTTCCCAATAAAGCGGGGTGCAAGTTAATTTTAGGGCCCGAAATAATTTCTCAACAATAAAAATGCCCAACATTGTTTCAAATGAAAACCAGTGGCGGAGGGAGACATCCGCTAGACTTGCCCTCCCATAAAAAAAAATAGTAATAAAAAAAAAATTAAATTAAAAAAAAAATCAAAAAAGATTTACGTAAACCTTCAAAAATACATCAATTATGTTTTATACAAATTTTTGTCCGAGGCTTGGTTTACTAGTTATGAATTTTTTAAAATTTCAAAGTTTAATAACTTCTTTTACCGGTTTCGGATTTTCATAAAAAACAATAGGCTTCTTCCCAATTAATAGAAGAATTTTTTAGTATCAAAACGAACTCTCTAAGTTGAACCGTTCTTGAGTTATCGTGTATACACACACACAGACACACACATATAAGCACATATAAGCACACACAGACACACACACACACACACACACATACGGACCGCACGTCGAAAATGGTCGTGGTCATCAGTCAAAATCTTGACATCGAAAATTTTCGCGATTCCAATACTTGCCCCTTATATATTAAGGTCGGGCAAATAAAAAAAAAAATAATAATAATAAAATAAAATTAAAAAAAAAAAATATTTAGGTAAACCTTCAAAAATACATCAAATTATGTTCAATATAAATTTTTAATAATAAGCACACTCACATACGGACCGCACTTCGAAAATAGGTTTTTTGGATTCCCTGGACCATGAAACGTGGTCATCAGTCAAAATTTTGACATCGAAAATTTTCGCGATTCCAATACTTGCCCCTTATATATTAAGGTCGGGCAAATAAAAAATAATAATAATAATAATAAAATTAAATTAAAAAATAAAAAAGATTTAGGTAAACCTTCAAAAATACATCAAATTATGTTCAATATAAATTTTTGTCCAAGGCTTGGTTTACTAGTTATGAATTTTTCAAAATTTTAAACTTTAATAACTTCCGTTTCCGGTTTCAGATTTTTATAAAAAACAATAGGGTTCTTCCCAATTAATAGAAGAATTTTTTAGTACCAGAACGAACTCTCTAAGTTGAACCGCTCTTGAGTTATCGTGTATACACACACACAGACACACATACGGACGGCACTTCGAAAATAGTTTTTTTTGATTCCCTGGACCATGAAACGTGGTCATCAGTCAAAATCTCGACATCGAAAATTTTCACAATAACAATACTTGCCCCTTATATAATTAAGGTCGGGCAAGTAAAAACTAAATAAAAACAATTAAGGCCCGGTTTTTCCACCTTCAGATAAAGTTCCAGTTAACTATCTGACAGATAAGGTTATTTTTAACTTCTTCTGCTGAGTAAATGTCATCCCTTCTTTCTATACAAATGTATCTATCGGATAGTTTTCTAACGGATAATGAGACTGACGTATTGGATTCACTGACTGGTATTGACATTTACTCAGCAGATGAAGTTACAAATAACCTTATCTGTCAGATAGTTACCTGGGACTTTATCTGAAGGTGGAAAGACCGGGCCTAAATGTAATAAAATATGTAAACAAATTATAGACAAAGTTGACAAACCAAAGGAGGCCCCAAAACATGAAGTTACGCTACTGGGTGTCATTGGCGGAGTAGCCAACAAGAAAATGAAACAGTTGCTTCAGGTCTCGAAGATTTGGAGGCCTCAAAATTATTAAATTATTTTAGATTTCATATATGTACAAATAAAATAATAATTTAAAAAAATTTAAATATAACTTATTAGAATTACGTATTTTATATTTCAAATATGTTATTATTTTTTGTTTTGTTTTTATTGCTCAACATGGGGGGGGGGCAGAATTTGTTAGTGCTTCAGGCTTCTGGATGACTTAATCCGCCACTACTGGGTGTGCTACAAGATATTCTTGAGTGTACCATGAGAAAAAAATATTTGTTGTAACCATATAACGTAACAAAAATTTAGCTGTGGCCACCACAGAATAGGTAGTCAGATAAGATAGCTTCTGACATGTTTTAAAATTTTGGAACTAAATCAACAATTTTAGTTTACGTTTTCACTCGCCAAACACTGATCCATATGGTAAATTTAGTAAGTAAAATATTTTTTTTTTTTTTTTTTTATTTATTATTTTATTGGCCATTAGTCTTTCGACCATACTAACCAATTACAATATATTTAATTACATTATTTTAACAATAAAGACTTATTTATATATACATATATACATACACATGCATGCATACATGCACATATACCCACATTTGTTATTACATTTTAAAATTTTAATTAACAATGAACAACCAATAATACATAATTTATAATTTTTAGTAAATTTAATGTTAAATGTTTAATCCGCAATTACTGATAAAATTTGCAATAGATAGGTATGATTTGGAATTAGCAAGTACATTGTTTACATTGTAAGGAGGTAGTAAATTTATCTTACGGAGGTTAATATTTAGTTGAACTCTTTGGTTGCGGTAAAGAGGACATTGAAACAAGATATGATCTAAAGACCCTACCGTACGATTGTCACAAATACAAACTGGTGATCTGTACACCCCTATTCTATTTAAATGTTCGGGATAAAAAGCATGTCCAAAACGCATTCTGCAGATGGTGGTGATTTTTTCACGCGATTGATCAAATTTATAAAACCACGGTTTTTTAGGCAAAACTTTTTGAATCTCTCCGTACGATCTTCCTTTATTTTGAGACCATTCTTGTTGCCATTCTCTTTTCAAATGCTGATGAACAATATTTACTAGATCACAAAGTACTGCTTTGTAGGATTGACTCATAGAGTTTGGTACCATGTTGGAAGCGGTTTTGGCAAGTTGGTCAGCTTTATCATTTCCGAGAGATATTCCTTCATGTGATTTAATCCATACAAATGTTATTTTATTAGATTTAGATGCGATATAAAGAGAGTACATAAGGTTTTGAAGAAGAATATTACAAGGATGTTTTCTAGAATTTTTAATGGTTTGTAGAGCGCTCAAGCAGTCACTTATTATTAAAAAATTTTGGTTTTGTTTATTGCATTCTAATATAAATTTTACAGCTTCTAAGATTGCAATTAATTCCGCAGAAAAAGTGGAGAGAAATGGGGGAAGAGAAAAATAGCTTTCGGTTTGTAGATTGGGACAGTAAAAGGCTGCACCAACCAAATTATTTATATGATTTTTCGAGCCATCTGTATAAATATGAATGTAGTTTGATTGGTACTTAGTCATTAGTTCTTTAAATATGATCTTGTTTACTGCTGGGTGAGTGGTATATGCTGGAAAATATATATCGATTGTTGAAAAATTAGTTTCGTAAGGATATCGATATATTGGACAAATGTTATCGAATTCAATTTCTCTAGAAAATTCCATAACTTTACCAAAAGCATTTAAAATTTCAGGAGCCTTGTGAGTAAGGCCACGAGATGAAGAAATATCCCGAATATGCATCCATCGTATTATATCTAAAGAAGAATAATCGACATATAATTTTTTAATTAGAAAATTATATCCTAATTTCGCTCTGCGAAACATTAATGGCGTTTCACAGGTTTCGGCAAGTAGTGAATTTATTGGAGTAGATTTCATTGCTCCCACGCATATTCTCAACGCTTTATATTGTATTCTATCTAATTTCTTTAAATTAGTAGCAGAAGATGACGAGTAAAATAGAGATCCATAGTCTATTTTGGAACGAATATATGACCTATAGAACAAAAGTGTAATATTCGGGTTTGCGCCCCACCAACAATGTGCAATTGCTCGAAGAATGTTGATTCTTTTCTCTGTTTCTGCCATAAGATAATTAATTTGTTTTAACCAAGAGAGTTTTTGATCGAGGTACATTCCAAGGTATTTGACAGTTGCCTTAACTGGTATTATATGTGTACCTAAACGAATATCTTGGGGAGCAAAAGTCAATCTTTTGCGTGTAAAGAAAACAATAGTTGATTTAGAGTCGGATAGTGTTAGTCCGTTATAGCCAAGCCATAGATCAATTCCGAAAAAGGCATGTTTCAGTTCTTGTATACACTTAGTTAATTTAGGATTTTTGTATAATATGAGAATATCGTCAGCATATTGGACGGTTGTTAAATAATCTGGTATATAATCTTTAAGATCATTTGTATACAAATTGAAGAGTAACGGACTCAGGATAGAGCCTTGCGCTATTCCAGAAAATATAGTTCGGGGATGGCTAAATTTTCCTTTAAATTTAACTACAATTTTACGGAGGTGAAACATTCTTGCGATTTTTTCAATAAAATTTTCCGGGATATTAATATTTCGCATTTTTTGCAATAGTATAGGAAGTTGAACGTTGTCGAAAGCACTAGAAAGATCCAAGAAAACTGTGCTGGCTATGCTCTTTTCTTCGAAAGTCCGATGTATTTCATTAGTTAGTACATTAAAGGCATCCTGGGTACTTTTGCATTTGCGATAAGCCACCATATTGCGCGACAGAATGTTATGGTGTTCTAAATACCATTCAAGACGATTTTTTATTAGTCTTTCCAACGTTTTGAACATACAGGACGATAGACTTATTGGTCTATATGATCTGACAGATTTAGGATCTTTACCTGGCTTGCGAATGGGAATCACGGTGTACTTTTGCCAATCATCAATCCAGTCATTAAAGTACCATATGTTATTGTATACGTACAGTAAAGCCTCTTTTGCATTTTTTGGTAGGTGTGATATCATGGAATATGTAATATGGTCCGGTCCTGGCGAAGTATCTGTTGAATTTTGCTTTAAAACTATTTCTAGTTCTTCTACCGTGAAATGCTTTAGTAGAACATGATCCGATTGGTTTTGGTGCAAGTATTTGAATTTAAAAGGAAAGGCGGAACCAGCTGGAGCAAGCGTGTCTGCGAAATTTTCAATCCAGGAATCATGTATCTCTGGATTTTCGGAAGAAGTATCTATATGTATATTTTTTATACGACGTAGTTTACCCCAAATTTTGGTGGATGGAGTATTTAAATTTAACGAGGCACAGAATTCTATCCATTCCGTTCGTTTACGATTTTTTATAAATTTTTTGGCACTATTCTGGGCTCTTCTGTAATTAATAAAATTTTCAAAGTTAGGATTACGTCGATAATTTCCTAAATGGGTTTTTGCAATTGCTAATTTTTGTTGACATTCGGAAGTCCACCAAGCTTTGGGAATGAACTTTGTCTTGCCAGAAAATTTGCAAGGGATATTTTCTTTAGCGGCAGCGTTAATCGTACTGATGAGTGAAGAATATACATTTAACGGATTCTGATGATGGGTGTTTGGGATCAAGTTATTTTCAATAAATTCAGTGTAGGATAACCAGCTGGCTAGTTTCGTGTTCCAAAGACTATTTGGTTTAAATATAGTGGTGAAAGGTGGGGAGCAATGTGTGATTGTTGTTACAATGATGAAGTGATCAGAACCGAGTGTTTCGGTGGTGGTTCTTGTGTGCGCTGAAACTGATAGGTTCGAGCTACTAATAGTTAAATCGACAGCAGATTTACGTTGTCCTGGCCGGGTGATTTTGGTGGGGAGCCCATCGTTTAATATTTGTAAATTGTATACATCTAATATGTCTAATATTTTATTTCCATTTGCGTCACTTAATTCGCAACCCCAGACATCGCTGTGGGCATTGAAGTCACCAGTTATTATGAAAGTATCGGAAAGTTTCGCATTTAGTGATTGCCAAGTTGCATCAGCCATTGAGTGGTTAGGAGGAACATATATAGAGACAACGTCTAGGTACTTGGTGTCTATCGTAATCCTAGCTGAACAAATTTGGATGATATCGTTGGATATATCGTTTGTTGGAATTGTGTGAAAATTTAATGATTTTGATATTAAAATTGCGCAACCGCCATATCCGTCATATCTGTCACATCGAATGATGTTATAGTTATTGAATTTATAAACGTGAGACGTTTTAAACCATGTTTCTGTCAGTAGGACGATATGCGGCTGGTAAGTGCCCAAATAAATTTCTAAAAGAGGTTTATGAGCTTTAACTGATTGTCCATTCCATTGGATGATCTTAATATCCATTTTGTTGATCTACATTAATAGAGTTAAATAATTCCAAAATATTTAAGAGTGCTGATACATGATTATTTGTTAAGGGGGCGTTATTTTGGGTTTGTTGAATAATTTTACCAATAATAGAAGTTAAATTTTGCCTAATGCTATGTGTCTCTGTATTGTTATTTTCGGCAATTCTATGATACTGTGGTGCGTATGGGTTGTGTTGAATAGGGTTAGATGGCTGTATAATGGGGTGATTAACTATGGGGAACTGTTCTCTGCTTATACGGTTTCTTGCTATTGCTTCTTTAGGCGATAAAATTTTTGTGAAATTATAATTTTTCCTAACTTGTAGATTTGACTGACTTGTTGATGGTGCTGATTGAAAATTCGTATTTAGTGTTGGAAATTCTGTAAACGATCCAACATCAGGTCGGTTTACTTGAACAACGTTTACGTAGGAAGACTTATATTGTTTTGCGGCTTGAGCGTATGACAAGTTATTAAGAATCATAGAACGTTTTATATTTTGTTGTGTTCTGTACTCTGGACAATTTTTTCGATCGGTGGCTAGGTGATTGCCTTTACAAAATAAGCAGAATTGCGCTGTGGATTGACAATCGGTCAGTGTGTGTGTCTCTGTGCATCGACTACAGCGAGTTGCGCTTTTACATTGACGGCTCATGTGACCATATCTTAAACAGTTAAAACACTGTATAACAGGTGGAATATATGCGCTAACTTCACATCTAGTTCCAAACAGAGTGATATAGTTTGGAATTTTTTGTCCTTCAAATTTCAGCACACAAGTTTGTGTTATTTTCTTTTCGACACTATCATTAAAACGTCGCATAATACGGCGAACTGCAACTACTTTAACGTCAGATATAATATCTGAAATAATTTCTTCATCGGTTATGGCCGTATCGATAAATTTTACCACTCCTTGCTTATAAACGTTAAAATCCGGGATGTACGTTTCCAAATCATTATTATTTAAGATGTCGGACTTAATAAGATTATTAGCAGCAAAGGAATTTTTTAACTCAATCATAACTTTTGATTTACCAACTGGTTTAATATTTACAATGTGTTCTTTATAAGAATAATTACCTTTGAAGAGAAACCTACCGACAAACATAGGATGTAATCTACTATTTTGTTTATGTTCGACAAAAACATAATACGGACCTGGATCTGTACATTTATATACGTTAAAATTTCTTTGCGATTTAAATGGAATAGTGACTTCATGCTGGTCACCAGCCGACAAGTTGTTAATGGTATGATTTGCCTTACCGTCTTGATATTGTGTGTGTATATTAGACTGTTTTATAGGAGTAGTGTCACATACGTCTTCGCCTGACCTTTTGTGACCCTGAGAGGGTTGTATTGTAAAATCTGTGTCCATGTTTTCTGGATTGATGTTGTTGAGCACGTTAAATGCTCCATGTATAATTGCTGCGGTGCTTGTAAATTGACCCGTATCTGACGGAGGAGGCGGCTCGCCTTCTCCGTCCATTTCCGTGCTTTTTAAACTTGTTTTTAGCTTATCACTAACTATTTAACTTATAATAAAAATGAAAGTTTATTTTATTAATGTTAAGAACACTCTTCCTGTGAAGATCACAGGATGAAGATTCTACAGTAATTGTCCGATGTATATGAAAACCTTGCAACGTCTGAAAGTTTCCTTCTTTTCATATCTCCTCTTGTCCTCTGTCAGCAGCTCATGGGCTGTGGAGTAGCACCATCAACATCACTAACGCAGGAAGAACAAACACTCAACACTACAGTTCCAATATTTCTTCACTAAGTGGTCTCGGATTCTGTAACACTGTTCTGAACTCACAAGTTAACTCGTTGTTACACACTTTACACTAATTTTGTTAATTATATTGTTTATAATAATTTACTAAATTAGTTTTATTAATCTGTGTGCAGAAATATGACAGCTGTCATGATGTCACTTGACAGCGTAATGAAGTAAAATATTTAACTATAGTGCGTTCGAAGGTGAGTATGCAGTACAGGGCATATGGAGTAGTTCTTTTTCATACTCTCTAATGGGTTTACAGAATGACGCTATCCTTTTCTTGCTAGTCGACGTTGCCAGCTCTAAAACACGCTGATCTGTGAAGACGCAGTATTCTACAAATGGCCGTTTGTTTTTGTTGAGTGTTATTTTGAGTTTTATAAGAGTTGATTTTTGTAAATAATACGAGTTTTTCATATTATTATAATTGACACATTTGACACTTTTACAACATTTGGCAACACCGCTCACATTTGCCATAAGAGCTATACTGCAAACTCACCTTCGAACGCACTATAAATCAAAAATTAAAAAAAATAAAACACAAAATCAAAAAAAATTCTAATATAAGTTGTTACTATGACAGTAACATGACGTTGTACAGCTATTTTCTTCAAATAATTTTTTTCTAGGTATTTCTGTTACGAACTATTTGCAAAAAAAATTAAAATGACAGGAGTAATCTTTCACATCTGGTTGACCAATTTTAACCATCAAATGATGGATTTGATATCAAAAGCTTAAATATAAAGTTTCATAAAAATCAATACATCCAAATTCATTCTACACATGTCCACGGCCGACAGACAGACAGACAGATAGACGTCATGCTAAATATAGTCAAAACATTATGTAGAGACCTCAATTCGTGGATATCCATCGAAATTTCGAAATGTCAAAATTGGTATGATCGTAATTCCTCCCTTATAAAGGTGGCGGTCGGTCAAAATATGTTACTAATAGGTATATGTCTATACTAATATATAAATTAGCTCATTTGTATATATGTATGTATGTTACTTCAAAACTTAAGAACAAATTCTCCACCGATTTAAACTAAAAATGAACCAGCGTGTTCATGATATCGTTTATGATAACATAAGCAGTGGCAGCTGAGACAGGGAGGCGCTGGGACAGTGACCTCCTAAAAATTATTAGTAATAAAGCTAAATTTAACACTACATTTATACTTTAAAATTGCATTAAAGTAGCTAGATATATCTGCAAATTTTTATTTTTATTATTTCTTATTCAAAGATTTTTCATATAAATGTTAGATTTTAAAAATTTAAATCTAGAAAACAATGCTCGGAAGGACACTCCACGGAGTGTCCCAAGATGCAGCCTTGCCACATGCAATATCTAATGTTCTTATCTACACATGTAGTAAAAATTTACTGGTAACGGCAACAGCGGCGAAGGTTAGTGTTGTATGTATTAGTGAATAACGGCCGATGTCCCGTAGCTTAGTTCGGTCGTTTTGATTTGTGAAAAGTACTTAAACGTGAAAATGAATACAATATATATTATTAAAACTAACGTGATTATCTATGAAACAAAATTTGTAATAAAAAATATGGGTCCTCATTGGACAAAATTGAATATTTCCCAACAGGATAAAAATGGAAATAGAACATATAATAGAAAGTTTAGTGAAAAATAATATTTAAATGCAAGTTGGTTGTGTGGATGTGATAAATAAAATGCTTTTTTTTGTTTCGTGTGTTTTATTTGCTCATCAGACGCATATAAAATAAAGACAGTAAATGGTGGTAGGGTGACCACAGGGCTGCCCTAACCACAGGGCTAAATTGGCTGTAGTTGTTGTTCCCCGTTTGCTATTCTGTGAATTTTCTTACGAAGAGGGGCGCATTATTTTTAGTAGCCCACGGGCGCCGAATTTCTTAAGACGGTCCTGGGTGACCAGACGTACTCTTTTTTTAGAGTATTATACTCTTTTTTGAGTAATATCCTCTATACTCTTAATTTTTATAAAAAAAAACCCTGACTTTACTTTTTTTTTTGTTGGTCACTTGTTTTTATCACTTCTATTTTGGAAGTGAGGACCTTTTTTTTGCTCATTACTTCTATTTTGGGAGTGAGGTGAGGACTCTTTTGTTTGCTCATCACTTGTATTTTTGGAGTGTGACGTTTTTTTTAGTAGACTCGTTTTCTGTAAAAAAATCTGGTCAGCCTATGTTAAAGATATTAAACATTTCAAAGATAAAGTTCTTAAACATAATGTGTCTCATAAACATATACATTATTCGGTCAAATTTGCCATGCTGGGATCGGTAAATATACGATTTCAACTTGATACTGCGTAGAGACGTTCAATTAAAGAGCGTAACGAAAAGGTTAAATCTAATATTTAAATACATGTGAATATGTGTAGGTATCTGCTTAATTAATAACCAAATATGTTAAGTTTCTGACTACAAAGCATTGTCTTAATAATATTGCAATTTTAATAATAATAATAATAGAAGTAATAACTACAAAAATGGTAATAATAATATTGACCATAAATCTTAATAAAAGTGCCAGATTTGTCAGTTTTTCTAGTTGCAGAACATATTTTCGGGTGTTTATTGCATGCCTTAAACTGTATGACAATAAATTCCATAAAACATAAATGCAAAGGACACTGTACGTATAATTATGTACGAAAGTCTGGGTAGTACCAAGGTGATCAGAAAATCTTTCCGCAGGCTGAAGCCTCTTTTCTATACCTTAGAAGTTTATAATGTTTATAAACCAACTAAAAAAAACCTCAGGCTCTATCTACTAACACACTGTCTACAGCAGCGGCTTCCAAACTTTGTTCAGTAACGACCCCTTTAGAAAAAATCCCATCTCTGCCCCCCCCCCCTTTAGGAAATGTATAAACAATTTGTAAATAATTTCTTTATTGAAATAATAATCACAAAAGTAGAAAAAATATGTAATGTAAATAGTTTCTCTAATTCCTAAATATTTATTTTCACAACATAAATCACGAAAATCATATAAAAATAAATTATATTAATTTTAAATATGTAATACAAATTAAAAATGTAATAAAAATCAATTTTAATGTGAAGCATGGGCTTGTTTCTTCGCACATAATTCGTTAAAACTATTAACCGTGCGCGATATTTTGTTTTAATAACAGCTAATGTAAAAAATCCTGCTACCCGCGACCTCCTGGAGAATCTTGTACGACACCCAAGGGGGTCGCGCCCCCCACTTTGGAAACCGCTGGTCTACAGAGTCTATAGTTCAGCCATCGATATGCACGAGGAGTAGAGCGGCAGAGAGAGTATTGAAGGGAGGGACATACACCAGGCATGTCAGCTAGTAATAAATAAATAAAATAAACATTTCTAAATGAAGCATAATCAGCTGGATTTGGTGATATTAAGATCAACTACATTTCAACGTGTAGATTACATTATGTCAGTGGCGCACCCAGGAATTTGGGGGAGGGGCTCAGAAGACAAAATTATTTAAATCATGAATAATGGTCTCATTTATGAAATACTAGTGATGACTTAAAAAAAAGGTCCTTAGGTCTATTTTTAAATATAAAACATATATCTACCCAGCAAACATTGAACTAACGGCCGAACGCCGGCAAACTGCTTTTACGCTGGTACATTGCTGGCACCAGAAGTAAGTGCAACGCCAGTATTAATAATGTACTTCACATTTGTATTTCGCACTCTGCCTATACGAAGTACTTTACCAGCATTTTATAAGCATTCCTTATTTGTATTAATCCAAGGTTATTTCTAGCGGGCCAGTGCTTATGTTTATAACTTTTTTTGAATGTAATAATTTGAAAAGTCTGACCGTTCTTAGTCATAAAACACCCTAATGGCGTGGCCTTCGAGGGTCGGTACAAGTGATATTCTGTGAGTTCAAGTTGGTACGTGTTGGTGAACAGTTTATGTGTATTTGAATAGTTATTGATTGTGAGCATTATACAGTTTTTTATTGTGATTTGTGTGTGTTTTGTTAGATTTAAGGACGTAGTTTACACAAACTATTTCATATTAAATTGTTTAATTTTTAGTTTAGTTCAATCATAGTTTTTTCATGTAATAAAATTTTCAATTATTAATAAATCTGATACAAGATTATAAATATGTCATTTAAAAAATATAATTTGTCATATTTCATTTTGAATAGTGACATCTTAAATATTTTGTAAATATAATACTAACCTAAAATAATACAAACTTAATCCAAAACTGTAAAGCTTTTTTTACAATATAACCAAGTTTCTAAAAGTCAGTAATACACTATAAAAATCACCAAAATAACCAGATCTAGTTTGTTCTTACAAAAGTGAACAGCTTATAGCATTAATGCTTATAAAATTTGTTTATTGAATTTATTTTAACAAGTATGATTTCTTTAGGTTGGCACTCTTCAAGTCAGGGGGAAAAGATGTGGTAGATAATACAAGACGAATATTGGCGAAAATTATTAGTCACCCCTTATCTTTAGGATGAAATTGGTTTGACCGAAATGGCAGAAAACCATTTTCTTAAAATTCTTCATTAAATTAATAAATTAAAGAAACTAATTCCTGTTATTCCTGAAATTATATTTATTTAATATTTATAAATAAATCAATAAATTATAACTGTTAATTCAATTTACAATCGGCTAGTTTTACCATCGTTGAATAAATTTATTTAACAACTTAAGTTAACAATATCGCATCATTCTATTGACAGCAATGTTAATTTCTTCATTAATAGTTTAAAACCGATGCGATATTGTCAACTTTACTTGTTAAATAAATTTATTCAACGATGGTGAAAATGGCCAAATGAGTATTTATTTTGCACCTAACCATTAATTTATTTTAATACTGGGTAAGTACACATATATTACATTTGAAACACTAGAGAGTGGGTATAATATAAGCACTAGTCTGTCAGAAATAAATCTTGCAACTAATGCGATTATTTTGCACTTTACCGTTGCTGGGCCAGCAACTGATACATCAATGGGCCAGCTAACGTCCACGGGGACACCGGGGTACTGGCCCAGTGCAAAATGCCAGCACTGGACCAATGCGAAATGCCAGCACTGGCCCAGTGCGAAATGCCAGCACTGGCCCATTACTTTCAATGCACTTTACCGTTGCTGGGCCAGCAACTGATACATCAATGGACCAGCTAAGGGCCACGGGACACCGGGGTACTGGCCCAGTACGAAATGCCAGCACTGGCCCATTACTTTCAATGCCGGCGAGTATGTGCTTTACCAGTACTGGTCCGGATAAAAATGTTTGCTGGGAACCTAAAAGAACGAAATTCCCATTTAGTTCCGCCTAACCGTTTGAAACAGACTGTAATTTAATTTTGACATGTCATTCGTTTCTATGGTTTCATTGTTGGAATTTTAAATTTTGACATTCCAACGTGAAAAGTGAAATAACCCCAGCAAGGTCCCTTCTCGTGACAACCTAAAAGAACGAAAATCCCATTTAGTTCCGCTTAACCGTTTGGAACAGACTGTATATCCATTTTATTTAATAAAAATTTAAAAAATAATTGAAATTGTACCACAATTTTGTTATAGTGCATCTTTGATTAAAAAAATCGTGATTACAATGTTTAAAATAAAAACTAGTTTCTTATTTTTGTAATGTTGAAATCACTGAACATCATTTGTGTTGGCGACATTTTTAACCCCAGCATGGCCGCCGTTGCGGTACTTTGTATAATCTAGTGACTTTAGTGCAAACTATTGAAAACAAAATTCCCTCTTAGTTTGTTCTTACAAAAGTGAATTGCTTATACATAATTTTTAAAATTAATATTTTTTTAACTTTTTCAAATTACCCATTTAACTGAATTTATGTCGTATAAATAACGTAAGTGTATTATCTGCCTGGTTTATTTCAATATCTTATTAACCTTTTTTAAATAAAAAAAAAAAATCACTTGCTATCTCAGTTACTATGCCCATGCCCTAGTTCTAACTTATTTTAAATTTACCGCTATACTGTAGCGCTATCTACTTTTTTTAAATTTGTTTGTTCTTACAAAAGTGACCAGCTTATAAAGTCCATTTACCGTAACTTTGAAATGACGTCACAGTTTTATTACATTATACCATAAATTGAAACTAACAAAAAATAATCTGAGAGTGTTTTTTAATCCAAAACTTACCGCGGACCCGCAAAATATATTTTTTTACGCAGACCGGTAAAAATATTTTAAAAACAATTTTAATTTTAATTATTTATTATCCCTCAAGACACAACTTGAACTCACACGTCTCCCTGTCGTCAGTAACTAATATACATTAAAAAATATATATATAATTTTATATATAAATTCTACTAGCCGTAATTTTTTTTATGCACGGATGGTCTGAACATCTTAGTTATAGCGCGTCTAAGCAACAAAGGCCCCAGAAAATAACTGAACTTATTAAAAAATTTAGGCGGGTTGGTCTGACCAGTCAATATATACAAGTTTAACTGAGCCTTTTGTTTGTACTCACGGCTATTAGTTGCTTAGACGAACTAAACCATGACCGAAATTTACGCCCGTCGAGCTGAAAAAAAGACAAAACACCCACTCATGATAACTAGCGAAGAAAGTAATGTTCAAATAAACGATTCGCAATCCTTTATTGTAAGTAACAGTACATTTATTTGTTTTCGCAAATTAAAAACACAATTAAAAACGATATAAAAGAATTTCTTCGTCACGATCCATAACAAAATTAATCAAGCAAATAATAAGTTTATAGGTTACTTGTCAAATTTATTGTTTACATGACAATCACAAAACAATTCCAAATTCCATAGCAACAGACAACTACTTTATACATATTAAAAACAAATACAAAATTAATTACAGGTTGTACGTGAAATGTTGTAAGTACCTCAGGCAGAATAAAAGTTTACACCCTTGAATGAACAAGGGCCCTCCACTATACGTCGGACCTCAAAATTCATTCGCGGGTGTAAAATTTCACTTTCGCCCTTTTCGGTCCTCTATACATAAACTATCAATGTTTTCGTGGAGCGGTTATATTTTGCCACGGTCCGACGGTTCAGAAACAGTGATCTATGAGTTGATTACCTTACCTCTTGTATATTTCTTAACCAGTAAGAAAGATTATTGAAGCTCTCCAGGCTTGTGATATCATACATTAAGAGGATGCCCATTGCTCCTCTGTAATACGCAGTAGTCAGGGTTCGAAACCTTTCCTGTCCTGCTGTATCCCATATCTGTAGTTTCACCGGAACACCGTCCAAATTTATTATCTTTTGTTTGAAATCTATACCTGTATAGAAAACAAAAAAATGAGATACGTTGGATCCATGCCAATATATGAAGGTGACATTTGAAAAATGTCATGGCATATTATTTGTGATATTTTGAATATTAATTATTTATGTATTAAGAAAAATACACCGCGTAATTTGAAACGTATTTAAGAAGAAAAATTGGAATACTTATACTCAATGGTGTCAGCCCGATTTATGAACAAGAAGTTTTTATAGAGCGGGGGAGCGCCCCATTAAAAATCATTGTATCCACCCATGGGGGTGAGTAAATAAATATAACTACAGATAAAAATACCAGTTATTTTTAATAAACCGCCTCTTTGTTTTTGTTATGTGCGTGGTACTATGGGGGGCTGGCTTTCGCAGAACTTATCAACTGGTCAAATTTCTGTTATGCTAACTATACGACAATGTATTTATTTTAAGTATTTACAATACGAAATGGCCGGTCTTGTTAAAAAGCTTAACAATGCCACAATGGGTTTATGGTAGTAATCCTAGGACTTATTGCAGTAAAACGAATATAAGGGGTATTAAGGGAATTTTAAATTTAAATCGATTAGATGTAATAGTAGTTCAATTGAAGTTTCTTAAAAACCATTAAGGGTATTTTCCAAATTTATAATCCTATTGTTTCTAAATTTTCGGGGTTGTTATACTTGTTTGTTAGTTAATTTTCAACATTCAAAGAAAAATGTCATTTGTCAGAAGATTGCAAAGTTTTGATATTGAACGTTTATAAAAAGTTAGTTTCGGAAGGTAATGACAAACCTAGACTTAAAACTGTGGAATTAACTAGTGTTCCATACAGAACAATTCAACGTATCATTGTTCGTGGCAAAAATCAGCAGCGAAAACGACCCGATTTACAAGTTTTCAAGAAAATAGATAGTTTATGTCTAAAACAATAATAAATAAAATGTACGATTTTATTCGAAAAATATAGTGCCGACTGTGCATCTTTTAATAAAAAAGTTTTGAAGAAGACGGAATAGAATTTCCATACAAAGTTAGCCATATGTAACTAATATGGAACCAATAAAAAGGTAATGTGCGCCGGAAAAATACAACGACAGAAAGTGACATTGTAGTACAATTAACTAAAGATGAAACCAGTGCAAAAAGTAGTGATTTGTGTAGGGAAAAAATTTGTAGAACATGCAAAGACAATTGAAACATTTTTTTTTTATAAATCCACCAAATAAATCTTCAATAATTATTAATTTAAATGACAGTGGTAGTGACACAAACTCTGATAGTGATATAAACAATGATAATAGTGATAATGATTAATATTTTAATAATTTTAAATTACCATAAATTGACAAGTTCAAAAAAAGAATGTTTTTTGTTTGTGCAAATTTGAAGTATTTAATATAGACTATAAAGACTTTAAAACAGAACGATTTTTAAACATGCCTATATTTATAATTCAAATATAGTCAGTCCTAAGCCTGATAAAAATGTGAAGGAATATCATGTGAGTATATACAGTTCATTCTAAATAGCATATAAGAAAACACGTTTATTTTAAATAATTATTACGGTCCTGCGAACAACTACTAACAGAACCATAAACTCAGCAGGTATAATGGTTATACTGTCAGCCATTATTAAAATCAATAAGTTAGGGTGGCCATTTCGTATTGTAAATACTATACACAAACATGTTATTTACACAATGAGTTACACTATTTCATTTTAAACTAATAAATTATGATTTAATGACTGAATTTAAATATTGAACGTAACAGTACTGTTGTACCTAGGGATGCTCCGATACTATTGATTCGATACCAGTATCGATATTTTTCATTCGATACCGCGATTTTAGTATCGGTACTAAACTTCCGATACTTCATTAATTGACCCAGTATAGGGACTTTTTTTTTTTTTTTTGTTAAAACATCGTAATATTTTTATTTCTACACTTATAAATATGTCTGTGACTAAATTTTTTCAAATAAGAAACACTTCTAAAAATTTTATTCTTGTAAAAACTAGTAGCGCGAGGTAAGCAATCACAATGGCGCAGAACATAGTACTAGAAGAAACATGCGTTGAACGGTTTAGAAGTTGCTGGCGTTTGGCGCCTTTTTTCTTTACGTTTGAGGTTGTGAAATGTTATTTGTTATTTTTATATTTTAATTAAAAATGTCACCACAAAGAAGCAAAGTGTGGACCTATTTAACCAAAATAGACCAAGGAGTTTTCTCGGTGCTTGCAATAATGAAGAGTGAAGTGTTCTATTTTAAACAATCACTGCACAACTAATGCACATTAATATGACTTAGTACAAAAGTAATTTTTGATGAGATTATATTTTCGAGAGATATCGCATTGTTTGCGTATTATGAAAAACTGATTCTAATTTAAATTCATGGCTAAATTATGGTTAATAGTGTTATGGCTTTTTAATATTTACGGTATTCATGTGTGACAGCTCTGCCCCAAAGAGGTATAAAAATTTATCGTATTGAAATATACTTACTCATAAATCAAATAACACATTATCAACAATAAGATATACGTATTCTGAAATAGGTACTCATTTATGAAACCGAAAAAAATAAGCCATTTATCATGAAGAAATATATTATTTCTTATTAATTTAGTGAAGAATTAGATACAAAGCAAAACACCGAAAAAATCGCAAACATTTTTTAATTTAAATTTTATTGCAAAGAAATTTTCGCAAATTATTCAATTATAGTTTCAAAATAAATGTAAGCTTTTAGTACTCAAATAAACGAATAAAAGTGATTTACAAAAAACTGTTGATTCTGATGTGATTATAGAACAAAATTTGCCCTAGATAAGCGCGCACCTAGGGAGGCTCAGGAGTTTGAGCCCCCCCCCTCCAGGACTTAAAAATTCTAGAGCACAAAGGACACTTGAATTCTAGAGCCCATGTGGTTTTTCTTAGTCATCACTTGTATTGTAAATGAAGACTTTTTTTAGGTCAACACTTACACTTTGGAAGGTAAAATGCTTTTGGTCGGCTTTTTTCTTGGGGGAGGACTAGAAAAAATCCTGTATGCAAGCCTGATCCTAGACATTTAGCGTTCTGTTGCACTATTGCACTTACTTACTAAAATACTCAATGTAAATTTCATACTTAGCAACATTTTTTTTTTTTTTTATTTAGGAAATTTGTCGGCCGAAATATGATAAATAGAACGTAAGTGTTCTATTATAGTATGTTTGATAATAAAATTGAACTGGTGATGAAAAATCTAGGTGCCCGTTTTTTTCTTTTTTTTTTTTTTTATTTGTGGCGTATTATATTATATATTCAAATTATTATCAGTATTTGTTTGTCAGATCTTGACAAGCGTCCACTAGTCGCAAACTTCAGTAACCATTTTCAGTAAGTCATTTTGAGCCAAGTCATACTACAGATTAATTGAGTTAAATGCACAAGACTGCATCCCAAACCTTAGCGAATTGCGAATTAGCGGAAATTACGCCAGATCCAGTGCCCGCACAATGCGGAGTGACCCCGACCAACACTGATTTCTGCCTCCTGCATATCAAAGAGGTGGCAGAAGATCTGCGGGTGGGAATGGACTCGATTTCCCGTTGGTAGAAGGCTTTCATACCACACAAAACACCAACTATCAGAACTACAAGCTTAACTTTATACCCTGAATGCAGCTTTCTAAGTTCGGACAAGAGATCCATATACTTGGACTTCTTTTCAACCTCCTTTAAAGATACATACATTCTTCTCAGCTGGACTTGAGAATTGGATCACAAACATCTGTTTGGTCTCAATATCCAGGAGGGTTATGCCCAGCTTAGTGGCTATCAGTAACCACGAGGTGGGGAAGGGGTAATTCCAATAAATGCGGCACTTGAAATTTTCAACCACCGGTAGTGGGTCAATACCATAGGCATGTCTAAGATGATAGTAGAGCATGCCAAGAACAGCATTATGTTCAGGGGTGTAGTCCTAAAAAAAAAAGTGGCAGGGCGCTTACGGTTGAAATGTACTTACATATTTAACCAAACTACACAAATATTCAGAAATATTCCTTACAAAATTATGTCAGACTGACAGAAATAAATTATTTATTATTTACAGTACGATTCCTCTGGGTAGATATGCCACGAGAACATAGAATCTAATTTGAATCAAACTGCAAGTATATTTTATATAAACAAAGGAAAAAAATAATAGTTAACCTAACCTAACCTAACCTAACCTAACCTAACCTAACCTAACCTAACCTAACCTAACCTAACCTAACCAAGACAACTGTCACATTCATTGTTGGCATAAATGTACATTGTTGGCCAACCGAGTTGTACGGAAACGAAGAAGATACTATTTATGTTTTAAGTAAAATAAATGTATTGGTTATGGAACTAAGAAAAATGCCAGGGTGGCACCCTGCCACTCAAGAAAAGTACCGAGGCGGCTCCCTGGTGCGCCCTGGCACCACTACACCCCTGATTATGTTGAGAGACGTAGCTCAACGCTGCAAGTGATGGATACATACACAGACCAATTCTGTAACTCAGTTACTATGATTTTAGTAACTAAATTGGTCACTATGAGCAAGGTCAGTTACTATCATGAATGAAACTCATTATACTTTTTATAATCTTTTATCTTGTAGTAACGTTACTACACAGTAATTTTTTACAGAATTGATCTGATAGACAGAGTATAATGGTTTCAGGATGGTGGTGGCACAAACTACAGAGTGTGGTCTCCACCATTTGGAATATGTGGGCCCTGCACGCCAAAGTATTTATAACACCTTCCTGACACGTAAACACGAAATCTTCCTTTTCTGATTTCAAACCGGCAGACTGAAAAAGCGAGAAGGTGAGTTCGGTGGACAACTCTAGACTTTAATATGTTGGAAGAACCCAGAGTGCATGCTTTTACTCATTTGTTCTTTTGTCAATATGTCCATCTCTATTCGTCTCACCGAACTAGTAACTGTGTTGTACTCTTCCTGAGAAATGTACTCCAGAGTTTTTCCTGACAGGACTCAAGTCTGATAGGTTAAATCTCGTTGCTGCTATTCGCGCTGCCTAGTAAAGAAACGCCCCTTTGCTACTAAATTTGTACTCGCTTACGAATTGTTATAGTAGGTTCTGATTTCTAAGAATACTGTTAGTTGTAACCCGGACAAGCCAGTAGTGCAAGTATTCCAGATTAAGTAATCCCCGACCCCCGTTTTGACGAAAGAGGTAATGTGCTGCACAGAGGATTTCGGGTGAAGACTTCGGTTGATGTTCATGATCTTTCTGGTTCTCCTGTCAAAATCCTTAAGTTCATCAACATTCCATTTCATTACACCAGGGCCGGCGCTAGGATTTGGGAGGCCATGCACCAGGACAGACGCGGGGCCATGTGCGAGATTGACAAGAAAATTTTATATTAACGCAGTGGTCAAAAAGGGCTGGTTCAATAATGATGGACCACGCAAAATGACGGAATAAACAAGATACATCAGTCAAAATGTAATTTTCCTTACCTGGTGCTGTCCGCTACCAAGCTATGTTTACATATTAGATACTCCTATAATGTATCAAATGTATATATTTTAATGAGGGATACATTTAGTGAATGTTACACTATTTTTTTTTTTTTCCTGTTGCATCTATCAATGACAACTTTCGGCTGTGTGATTTTTTCTCGTATTCGGGGAATCACAGCGCTTCACAGCTGATGCAAAGCACCCCACCCGTTTTCTTCTTTCTAATTTCAGCGCGCTCGAAAACTACATATACAATTTAGATGGGAGTTTGGTGTACGCAAGTACGCGCGGTTCAGAAAGTTCCCACCATGCGCGAGGCCTGTTGGGCTGCGAGGTCATGTGCCACTATACATGCTGCACATGCCTAGCGTCGGCCCTGCATTACACCAATGGTGTATGAAATTAAGGGGACAGCAAGCATGTTTGTGGCATCGATCTTGTTCTTACCAGATAGACAAGATCTCCAAATCTGTCGAAGTCGTGCCATGTACTTGCTTAACGAGATAGACATCCTGGTCACCTCTCTTACTGATGCCTAAAAATATGTAAGACCCTTCGGCATTAACCAGGTGAATATCTTCACCGTTGTTTCCTCTATATACGTGAAAAACAACGCATTTTTCCAACCCAAATTGCATGCCTATCGCGGCAGTTATTCAGCAACAGCATCTAAAGCAGCCTGATGATTCCTCTCGTTCGAGGCGTAGAGCTTCAAATCGTCCATATAAAAGAGGTGGGTAATTTTGTGTTTACGCCTCGATGGGGGATCGGAAATGTATCCACTGCCGCCTCTGAGCTCGATCGATAGAGGAAGAAGTGAGATGCAAAATAATAGCGGGCTTAGAGAATCTCCCTGGAAAACGCCAGGCTTGAAATACATCCACTCTGTAGACACCGTAGTTGATCCACTTGGAACAACGAATTGTGTTTTCCAGACGGATATAAGTTGTTCAATGTATCTCATTATCTCGGTGTGGACCCGTAACATGCGCAACAATGTAAGAATGAGAGTATGTGACGTTGTGTCATATCCTTTTTCATAGTCCACCCAAATCATCGTCATGTTGCGTTTGAAATACGCCGCGTCATAACAAACTAACCGTCAGTTATAAGATTTTCTTTGCAACCTGTTAGGCCCCTCTTCGATCCCCTCTGTTCGTAGATGTCTGACCAAAGAGGGGCAATGGAGTTCAGTACCCGCTCATTTAATATGCTTAAACAGCTATGAAGATCTTATACAGCGTACTGAGACAGATAGTAGGTGTAGGTATAGTTCTTCGGGTTGGTTAAATCACCTTTTTTTCGAATTAGTACTGATCGCCCTTCTGCCAACCAAGATCGTATTGGTACTTCCCCACGGATAAAAAAAAGTAAAATTTCGTGCGATATGGTCGCGCACATATGTAAAAGACTTCCACCAGAAAGCAACGATACCGTCAACTTCTAGTGCAGTATAATTGTGCGCTCTCGAAATAGAGCAGAGGAACATACCTGAGGACATACGTAAGTTATTGTGAGCAGAATTCCTCAAAGCGCACCAAAACTGGAATATCTTGTATGATCGTCTCTTGTTCATAAATTTCCCTCCAGAAAGTCTCTGCCCTGTCGACTGATAATAACGGATCAGAAACTTTAAGAGGGAAACAGAATGCACCGAGTTCTACGACGCGTTGACGCCGTACGTACGGCGCTATCTGTCAGGAGAAAGTTAAACCCAAGCTGTCGTACGCAAGTGCACAGAATGAACACGTCCTCCGGCGTTCGACCGCCGTTGATACTGAATGTTCGTCAACTTCCAACTTTTGACGCCGTTGAACGTTGACGCAGAACACCTAACCTCAGTTTTTACTGAATGGTAAAGTGTTTGTATGTATAAATAACTTGCATACAACATAAATAACATCACACACAAGTCTTCATCATCCATTATACTTTTAATAAAAGAAAGCGCACGTATAAACACAGATATAGGTTGTCAAGTGACACTTGACGGCGTTAAAAATGATTGCATTCTGTGCAGGCGAAAATCTCAACGGCGTTGACGCAACGCTGTCGCAAATGACGCCGCGCTGACGGCGTAGCGCGCTGTGCATTCTGTTCCAGGCTTTAGAAGCCAAAACGCGCTTCGGTGTCAGTACAACTGCTGCAGCGTATACAGCACAGTCGTTTTCCCAGAGACTACTCTGAGGGGAAATTTGCTTCTCAATAAGATCTTTAAGTCGTATGAGGTCGCCCGTACGAGCAAGCCCACCAGCAGTTGGTGGGCTTGCAGGTGTCGATGACTATATAAATGTTTGTGATAGCTTTCTCGACTCTCTTCATCTCGATTGACTCCTCCTGCGCCGCAGACGTGCTATTTGGTTGCGCAGATTTAGTTGCGTCATGAAGTCCAGGTCGGGGTGAGTTTCACGCCATTGTGTGTGAACTTTGACCATGTAGCCCCTGCGATGTGGTGGTGCTGCCTCGGAAAACTGAAGCAGACCTTCCTATTCCTCGGGTGTCCACCAGTGGCGCGCCCGGCTAGCGGGATTGTAGTATCGCCAACTGTTTGTGGGTCTCCATCCGAGGACCCGTTGTAGGACGCTGTATGGTCTCCTGTAGTTTCTAGAACCATTTTATACATTTCATGGGATGGTTGGTCCCATGAAAAGGTGCAGGATCCATCGACCAGATGGTAGGGGTAGACGTTACCCCTGATTGGTTCCTGCCGTGGTAACTTTGTGGTAGCGATCCGGAGGGAAAGGGCGCTAAGCCTTTTCGATCAAAAGACCGCCGTACCCAGTCGATAATTGTTATTATTATTATTTTAATAACTCATTTATTTGATGTTTAGTTGTTTTTTCAACAAAATATTCTTATTTGTAGAGTAATATATTTAATATTTCCTAATTTAACCTTCATATCTATTATAATAATGTTTCAAACAGTTCCTAATAACAACCTGGGTATTAAGGTAAAATAAAAATCGGTATAAACCCAAAAAATGTATTTAAAAGAAAAAGTTAGTAAAGGAAAAATTATTATAATCAGTTTTATATTAATTTAAGCAAAATTATATTTATTACTCATTCTTAGAAAATAACTTTCACAACCCACACAACATCAGAGTTTTGTAATAGGTATACAATACACTGTTCCAACAAAACTGTGGTTCAAAAGTCCAATAAATACCTACATTAATTTTGTCGAAGTTCGGCCGATTGACGTATAACCGCAATTGAAAAGGCTGTTAAGTTAAAATGAAATTCTTTACGATATTAGTTCGTAAGTTTAGAAACTCTTCCATGAATAACATGGAACCTCCGTTAACAGAATTAATTTGTTGCGAAATAGTGTTTAAAACTAATTTTATTTGCAGCCCGTCTACACATATTTATTGGCTATTTTATAGCAGTAAAACTGTTCAAAACATCTTGAATTTTTTTTAAACATTGTATTTTTTTATTCATTTAAGGAAGAAAATGATACAAAAATTGTTAGTCTTAAATATATATAAAATTTGAAAAATTTGTTTTATTCTTACCTTCTAAATTAAAATTCTTGTTTTTTCATTCTATTTTTTTTTTTTTTTTTCTTATACATCTAGACTAGCAACTATTATGCCATAACTTTTAACTTACCTAATAACTTTTATACAAATTATGTTTAAAACAGTCAAATAAATACTATTAATATAAAAAAAATAAATATTTAAATTTACTAAACATAAAATAACGAAATCCATTAAAATATAATTTTGTAACAACTAAAAAGATAAGAAAATACCTATATTAAAAAAAAAGTTGTTAACAGTTATTTTACGCTTTAAAAAATAGTTGTACATAAATATAGAACATATACACAAATAACTTGACTACATATTATTAATTATAATAAATAATAATGTTACAAACAATAAATATAAAAATGTATATTGAAAAATTCTTTATTTTTGTAAAAATAATACAACATAAAATAAGAAACAAAGTAAGACAATCAATACAAGACAAAAATAATAATAATAAAATATCATAAAACTCGATTGTTGACACCTTAGCAACCCTATGACTCATCCAGGATAACAAGCACTTCTGTCACCGTTCTAAAACTTACCAATAGTTGAAATATACGTATCATAATATCTTTCATCACAATATCGGTGAACTATACATGTTTTTCCGACATTAGAATCGCCTAATACAAGCACTTTGTACGTTGAGGTAAAATCAAGCGCCATGTTTACTTTCGTACTGATATTGAGAACCTTTCACACATGTTAACAATCGATTTAGGGGTTTACTCATGCGCACAAAATGGTCGGACACCTGTAGATAATCTAGGTTTAGCTATAGACTTGTTGGCGCCAAAATGACAACAATGAAAGAATAATTGCTAATATTATGCGCCATGCGAAATATAGGGGATTGAAAGATAGAGCACGAGGACATATAGAAACCTCTTAATTAATTAGATGCAAAGTAGCATTATAGATAGGGAAAATTTGAAAAACATTCATATCCGTCAATTACATCAAAAATGCGTGCTTTAAAAAAGTGCTATGATAAATATTTAGCCACGAGCGAGTCTGTTATTGAAATGTAAAGATATTTGTAATGTGCGTCCTATTTTTTACTTATCTTAAGTTACTATAGTGCGTTCGAAGGTGAGTTTGCAGTACAGGGCATATGGAGTAGTTCTTTTTCATACTCTCTAATGGGTTTACAGAATGACGCTATCCTTTTCTTGCTAGTCGACGTTGCCAGCTCTAAAACGCGCTGATCTGCAGAGATGGGCGTCTACGCGTAAACTTGAATTTTTTACGTCTACGTGTAAATTTACCGTAGACAGCGTAGAGAAGTGTAGACTGTGTAGACACGTAGAATCTAGCGTAGAATAATGAAAAGTGAGGTTATGTAACGTTTAAAAAGAAAATACCGCCAGTTTTAAGTAGAAGAAGAAGTAAAGAACTCAAATTTAATATTTTTGACAGCTTCCTGATCCTTCCTGATTAAAACAACTGCTAACTTTTAATTTTAATTTTACTTTAATAGTTCATACAGACAGAAACCAAGTAATTTATATAGTCCATAACAACATACGATTTGTGAGATAACATTTTTGGAAACAATATATGTAATTAGAACTACATAAAATTGATATAAACATAAACATTAAAGTAAATTTAAACTATTACCATTCTATTATTTCAAATATTACATTTAAATGTACTGCGCATGTACAGTTTACATTCTACATTCGACACGTAAACAAAGGCATATTCTACTTGACATGTTTACGCGTAAAATCTACATTAGTCTACATCATGTATTCTACGCGCCCATCACTGCTGATCTGTGAAGACGCAGTATTCTACAAATGGCCATTTGTTTTTATTGAGTGTTATTTTGAGTTATATAAGAGTTGATTTTTGTAAATAATACGAGTTTTTCATATTATTATAATTGACACATTTGACACTTTTACAACATTTGGCAACACCGCTCCCATTTGCCATAAGAGCTATACTGCAAACTCACCTTCGAACGCACTATAGTAAAATAGTAGCATTATTACAATATCAGTAAAAAAATAATTTTGACAAAAATATCTAAACAATAAATGGACAAAACGGAAATATAAGGCGCTTTCCTTTTACCACTTTACTTAAGTAATCTAAGCTAACCTAAGTCGCAAGAGCGATCCCTTTCTAAGACTACAAAAGATTTTTTCTTCCCTCCTTACCCTTACTAAGGCATTTGTCGAACTTGTGTGCTTAGCTAAGCATTTTTACTTGTAAAAGGAACGCACCTATTAATTCAGTACGAATAATGACTAATGAGAGTTCGCGCTACGCTTCTGTTTACAAAAAATCAAATTATCAACTGTGCCATACAATCTAATCTAACGTTAGCCCTTAGCGGGGCTCGAAATGAATCATTTCATGAACCGGAACGCCACTTTATTGTGCGATTTAACAATATAAGAACATTTTCAATGTTTCATGTAATTTCACAAACCAGAACACCGTTCCGTTTTGCTCCTCTACATTTCGAGACCTGAACCTTAGAAAATAAACAAAATATTAAGCTACATTTTAGGCATTGCTCGACGACATAACAATTCTATAAATATTGTATATGATGAATAAGATAAGAGATTTATGATTTATGTGAGTGAGGCCAAAAGTAAACCTGACTGATAGTGCCCAAAGAAGAAGAAGAAGAATACGATAAGATTGTTTTGAAAATATGAAAGTAATATAATATGAAAACAGGTTTATACAAATAGATTTACGTAATACTATCATGTGCAAAACATACGTTTTAACAGCCTCATAAATTTTACAAATACAATACATATTTGCGATAATGTAAAAATTCTTTGATATAGAATTTTATTCTTTATAACATTCTTCAGATTCCATATCAGCAAGTACCGAACCAAATGATCATCAAGGTAAGTATTATAATTTTATCCTGAAAATAATTTTTAATTTTTATCAGTGATATTTCTGACATCTATGTTAATATTAAAGAACTATTGATAAAAAAAAATTATGCCCTTGTACAGTATTAAAAATAATATTAATATATTTTGATCAGAAACGATCAATATCAGCATTAGTTGATATATTTTTTAAATGATTTGTTCTTATTTTTTAATCTTTGAACATAACCTTCAAATTCAGAAAATATTCAGAAATTAATTGTTGTACTTAACATTATTATCACATGATTTTAAGTGTAGTTTATCTTTATAGATGTTAGGTCGAAGTTCGCTTCTCCGTATTTTTCTCAAATACACAGATCTCCAAAGGCCTTTGTCTATATTTCCATCCAAAATGGAAATGAGCAAGTTTAAACTTCCATCAAGATACGAGGGCCATGAAAAAAGTGTTTGGTATATATTTTTTACCTATTTTCCTACAGTAATTACGCAGTATAAATAGTTTATTGTTTGAGTAATCTTGAAACAAAGTTAATAACCTTAATTTTTGACAGTTAGTTCACTTTTATACAACCTTAAGGTCATTGTTAAGGTCAACGCTAAATATTTTTTTTTCCATAAAATTAACGAATTATATGATTATTCTTTTTGTTCTATATATATATATATGTACATGATAAAATTTTACGGGTTCAAAAATTCTACTTAAAGGTACTTAAAAAAATAATATAATAACTTTACGATTAAACCAATTTGCAACATAAACCGACCAAAAAAATGTTTTAATTATCATTATTTCCTGCATTTTATTTGTGTGACATGTTTTAGGATTGAATACAATCAACTTGCTGCAGAATATAGACCTTTAAATTTAGGCCAGGGCTTTCCTGATTTTGCAGCCCCAGATGTTGTAACAAATGCCTTATCTGAAGTTGCTGTTGGAGAAAATGTATTGTTACAACAATATACGAGAGGTTTCGTAAGTATTTTTATTATTTCTTAATTTATTTTTAACTTTTTAGCTTGATTTGGAACTAGGCCTAATTCTATATTAATCTCATACAAAAGCAAAGAATTTTAAAACTGGTATATTTATATAACACTTTTTTGTATTTCCAATTTTTTGCCAAGGTTTTCTTATTATATGGAGTGCCCGGTATTAATTAATTTTTATTATAATTTATTATTTAAATAACTTTGAATACAAAATATAGCGCTCCATATTTCATTATTTTATGCTTGTGTATTTATTTTTTTAATATTCATCAATTTATTAGGGACACCCAAGACTGATCAATGCTCTAGCTCGATTGTATTCGAAAATGGTGGGCCATGCCATCAACCCCCTGACTGAAATTTTGGTCACATCAGGGGCTTATGAAGCACTCTATGTTTCAATAATTGGTCATGTTGATAAAGGAGACGAAGTCATTATAATCGAACCTTTCTTTGATTGTTATGAACCGATGGTAACGACTGCTGGAGGAACCCCAAGATTCATACCATTAAGACTGGTAAGAATTAATTTAATTTCTAATTATTTAAATATCAAATTAAAAAAAAAAAAAAAAACAGCATAATATATGCGTATGTATTTTTATAATAATACATCAACTCATTATTGATGTTTTTATAATTTTTTTGGCTTTACATCCTCCACAGAAAAATTTTAACTCCATTTCTTTGCAGAAAAATTCTTCCGGTGTTGCCAGTTCGGGAGATTGGGTCCTTGATGAAGACGAGTTAAAGAGCATGTTTAATTCAAAAACCAAAATGATAATTTTAAATACTCCTCATAACCCACTGGGAAAAGTATTTACGCAAAAAGAATTAGAAGTTATTGCGGAGCTCTGTAAGAAATGGAACGTACTATGTGTTTCTGATGAAGTTTACGAATGGATGGTTTATAAGCCAAACAAACATATTAGGATAGGTATTATTCAATCCATATTTTTAGCTTTTAATATACAACTTTTGCAATAGTTCATTTTTAAAATAGAGCTGCTGTGGCTCCATATCAGTGTTTCTCAACCAAAATCTCACCGCGGACCAGTATAATATATAATTTTTTAACGCGGACCACTAATAATAACTGTTGGTTCATTTTTTGCAAGAAAACAAATATATTTGTTGTGCTGCTAAATACATTTATTTTATTTGTAGAAAATTACAGACAGTTTACAGAAAATAAACAAAATACAAATTATTTACATAAGATATGTGCATAAAAAATTTAAAAAAAAAACTGCAAAGAACACAAAAACTTTCGCGGACCACTAAATTTTTTTGGGGGACCACTGGTGGTCCGCGGGCCACCTGTTGAGAAACACTGCTCCATATAATGTTTAAAGACGGTTACCGACGATGCAGACGAGAGGCGGGTTCAATTTCCGTTAACTCTACTTTCATCTTCCGATACTGTGTAAATCAACTTAAGGGTTGACTCAGCCTTGAATAATTGATATTTAAAAAGCGAGAATAATAGGGCAGGTTGAAATAAGTAATGCCAGAGGTTAATAAAGTACCTTCTATGTCTTTTGCGCCAGGATTCCTAGATGCTGTGTTTTCTACAACACTCCAGAAAGGAGTTGGGCGCAGTTAGCTTATTATTAATTTTATTATTATTAGGTTTATCAAAGTTTTGAAATGCATCTACCAATCCCGTATATCAAGCTCGAAGAGAGCACGTCATTCTAGGGATCAGTGGAGCTGAATACATATTGTTGCGTGTGTAATTATTCATTTAGAACTTATATTTATTCATATTTAAACCAAATCCTAATAAAATTTATTATATTATTTATTTATTTAATTTATTATAAATCACTTACATATTTTCAGCTACTTTACCTGGAATGTGGGAAAGAACAATTACCATCGGTTCAGCTGGTAAAACTTTCAGCGTTACCGGTTGGAAGACTGGCTGGGCTTATGGTCCCGCAAATCTGATGCACAATCTGTACATGGTACATCAGAACTGTGTTTATACTTGCTGTACTCCAGTACAAGAAGCCGTTGCTAGAGGATTTGAAGTAGAGCTAGATCGTTTTGGAAAAGATGATTGTTACTTCTTTTCACTGCCTAAAGAGCTTGAAGCTAAGAGAGATTACATGGCGAAGTTCTTGCAGGATGTAGGGATGAAACCTACCATTCCTGAGGGAGGATATTTTATGATGGCCGATTGGTCACCATTAGGTAAGTACAGGGTGATTTTAGAAGGCTGTAATTATGTAATAGATGTCATTGTGTGAATACCCAGAACCGAATAACCATCGGTTACCACTGTGAATTGTATCATTTGTTTACAAATATGTAAGGTAATGTTGTTCAAGCTAAATTGTTGAATTTATTTCGAAAAATAATTAATACCTAGTTGTCATTCAATTACTACATCTACCATTTTTAATAATTTTGTAAAACATACAAGTGAAAAAAGATTAGATATATCCTGTAGTTCACTGTTTATGCCAATAATAGGTGACTCTAGTATTAAGTTTATCGTCTTATATTTTATATCAGCACTACATTCTGGCACACAATCTCAAGCCATTTACTACCTCATAATTAAATCCATTTAAAATCATCCTGTATCTATTAAAATACGCGTTGTGCAAATGCACATTGAAACTACAAGGAAAACGACATTAGCGAAGTGCGGGTTAATTAACGTATGGTGGATTAAATTATAAGGGCTTATATTCCATTTCTCTTATTTTTATATTTGTAATTTTTAAATAAAACATCTTTACAGAGAATAAATGTGATTTGAACTCAGAAACGGACAAATATAGAGACTACCGCTTCACAAAATGGCTTACTAAAAATATTGGACTGCAGGGCATACCACCTAGTTGTTTTTACAGTGAAGCTCATAAGCCATTAATTGAAAATTTCGTCCGATTCTGTTTTATTAAGGTATAATTAATTATCTTATTTATGTTTTAGAAAGTTTTATTAAAACATTTTTATTTTTACAGCAAGATGAAAACTTGAAAAAAGCAGCTGACATATTACATGCATGGAAAGCTAGATTGTAAAATAAATGTTTAAAATGTTGATTGCTTATAAAAATTATTTTTATTATGTATTTTAAAATGATAATAAATTATGTATCGAAATCACCGCGTAACCATCTTTTTGCGTCTCTTGTATCATTTCCGTACGTCTTGCCAAACCTAAACAAAGAAATAATTTAGCAGTTTTTTTTGTTCACACAATTGAAATTCTAGGGTTAAATATGTTATATCGAACTAAAATATAATTTTCCAATGTTAAAATATAGCCAGTTTCTTTGGTTTAAACAGAACTAGATTTTGAATTCCAGCAACTTGTACCCTTTAAGTGAGGCTTTCGATCATTTTGTTTAGCAAAAGCCTTTTTCAAACCTTCTTATTTTATAAAAGGAGAGCTCATGACATCTTACAAAAATGAAAATTCCAGTTAGTTCCGCTTAAACATTTGAAATAGTCTACAATTATTTGTTTAACTATACTCTATCTCTGAAAGACTGATAGTAATAAATCATTTTGTCAGGCAGTTGCCAGTGGAGTGCACATTTTAAACACATTTAAATTGGTTTTGTGTATTTCTATATTACTATTTATCATTTTATTAAACGCACGCCTGTGACCATATTTATCATATCATTAAACACACCCTTGTGACCATACAGAGTGATTATTTAATGGCGAGACGACGTCACTGGAAGTTTTAATAATTTGCCGTTTCATACACATCGTAGCAGGCGATTATGCGTGCATTTTTTTCTTCATAATCAAATTTTAGGCTATTATAGTCATAGTATTCACCAGTATTTCTGCTAGGAGGCACGTAAAATTCAGTAACGTCGTCTCGCCATTAAATAATCACTCTGTATTTTTCCTCAAAATTTTACGGTCAAATTTTTATGGCCTATTGTGTTTAACCCTAGTTCGTATTCTCATATAATATGTGTAACAATCGATTTAACAAGATTATAAATTATTATAATTTATTAATTTTTAAATGGATAACGTTGAAGAAAATCTTATGCCTCATTTTCATGGTAGTGTCAAAGGCGTGACAGGGGTGAGAGGCGTGGTGTTATATTTACAAGTTCGAATTTCATGGTGGGGTTGGAGCATATATATATATAAATAACCCAAATTTAACCTAAAAGTTTATGCAAGTGTTTGGAGTAAACGGTTATTCAATTTCATTAAATATGTCGTCAAATCGAAGGAGACGTCGTAATTTATATAAGTACTTTATGATGGCGGTCGGTCCTGTGGAAGGCACAGCTGATTTTTTTTTATGAAATTAATATACAGTCTGTTTCAAACGCTTAGGCGGAACTAAATGGGAATTTCGTTCTTTTAGGTTGTCACGACAAGGGGCCTTTCTTGGGTTATTTCATTTTTCTGTTGGAATGTCAAAATTTAAAATTACAACAATGAAACCATGGAAACGAATGACCGATGTCAAAATTAAATTATTTTTTTATATATTTTAATGACAAAAAAATAAATAAATGGGAAATTTGTATTAAGAATTACACAAAAAATCAAAATATAAAGAAAATGACAATTTAAAATGATATTAACCTTTACCAAAAAATGTTTATTTTAAGTAGGATTTACAAAGCTTAAACAAAACGGCCGAAAAGCACGATTTAAGCGATGAAAGTAACTAAATTGCAAAATCTAGTTCCGCCTAAGCGTTTGAAACAGACTGTAAGTGTCTCGCTAAAGATCTCACCATTCCGAAAAAATATATCTGTTTCTATGGTTTCGACGGTGCGGCCGGCGCTAGAGTTGAAATTTCTGAACTTGCGACACCGCGCTTGTCACACCGCGCCAACGACACCATGGTACGGTGTTTTTAAAATAAAGCGATCCTATTGGTTGAATTTTTTGTTCCACACTTCCAACACCCGCATGAAAATGAGGCATTATCCACCCGAGCAGCAAGAAATGTAGTATTAAATTTAAATATTTAATAAACTTGCAAAAAACAAGGCAAAGTGTTAAGAAGAAGAGGGCGTGGAAGACCTCATATATCTTGGTTAAGGAACTGAAGAGTGTGATTCAATTAAACTACAACTGTTTCGGACTGAAACTTACAACTAGAAACTTACAACCGTACTTGAGATAAGCTCAAGATCCAGATGTGTGACTATCCAGTTCTCCATTCAGTCAGATAAATACTATAAGCACAGCGGTGTAATAAAATCGATAACATTCGAAACAATTATTAGATAAAAAATTCCTGTGGTATTATTCCTGTTCTCATCAATGTACATTATTGAGATTTTTTTTTTTTAGATTTTTAGATCAACCCCTTTCGAAAATGGAGTGGGGACAAAAATTTTGGACACATTGGACAAAATTCCATAATTCTAATAATATATTTGGTTTTTCAAAAATAAAATTTTATTGGAATATCTACGCAATAAGGACTTCATTTGATATACAACTGTTTAAGACTGCAATCAACATAGTCAAAATAGCCATAATGATCGCCAACATCCGGAACGGATAGTCACCGTAAAAAGAAGAATTAAACTTACATTTTCACATAACTGTCATTTCAAATTTATTTCAATAATTTTAATTTCCATAGAAAGCACTTTTACTGTCTAGACCAGTGTTTCCCAAAGGGTGTGCCGCGGCATATTACTGTGCCGCAATATTCTCCAATTGTGCAGCAAAATCTTAAAAAAACCTAGCGTCGTTTTTATTTTAACATTATTGTCCGAATATACGTACAGTACCATTAATAAGAATAAAGTACACGAAGGATTATTTTATGACGAATTGAAATTGACATATCCCTTTTTACCTGAATGCAGCGGCGTCTGTATTCAAAATTTCTTCTATGACTACGTAGGTGTGCCGCGAAATTTTTCTTCTTTGGTATATGTGCCACGAGAGTAAAAAGATTGAGAAACACTGGTCTAGACAGTAAACTGTGAATCGGCGGAAAAGTTAATTTAGTAATTACTAAAAGCTTTATTACCTAAACATTGCCCCTGGTATATGTCCCATATAGTTAGGCAGTTGTCCGACATGCTTGTGGTATATCTCGCTAGGATGTATAAGCAAGGGTGGATCTGGTCTACTAACAGTAACTGGAGCCCATTCGGTACTTTGCCTATGTCTATAGTTTGATGTAAAGTCGCACAAAGCGGAATTCGTCATTTTCTGATGGGCATTTCCGAATTCCGCATATCCGAAAGGAACATGGCCACCAAAACCTAAAAATATTTAAAATTATTTTAAAGAATTTTGTATTGTAGTATTTTATTACGATATCTCAGGGCCTGGGCATAAGAATTGTATAAACGGTCTGACATTTTGACTTTAAATTTTAAATTTAATACGAAATATAATTACATTTTGTCATTTTGTAAACGTCAGATTGAACTTGAATTGTTTCCAAAGGTCAGTTGATAATAAAATGTTTTTACCAGTATTTTTCCATTTTTTTTTTTTTTTTGCATAAATATATAGTAAATACTTCTAAGAATTCGATTAAAAGAGAGGAAAGACAAGTTGAAATCATTAAATACTAATGTACTTTATTTTTTAAACCGACTCGGTTTTTCCCTACCTTGCTTCAAATATTTTTCTGGATCTTCTTTATCCATAAAGAACGGACTTGTATCTACTCTTGGTGGTGCAATAGGAGGCTCATCCATTGGTAGGTTTCTCAAAATGCCAGCACATTCCGGCCTCACTTCCAACAATGGTAGCTTAAATTGACTCTCTGCAAGCTAAAACACCATTTTAAAAAAATCCGAAGTAAAATCAAATTAAATTAAATTACTAATCTGTCTTCAACATTTCTTGGTTGCCATTTACCATCTTGAATATTGCTCTGTTTTGTTATTTGATTCAGTGCTTCTTTGTCAGCTAACTGATTTTGTTCAAATGCGGATAAAGCTTCGGTTGCAGCTACGGTGTAACTTTGACCTAATGAACCATTTATTCTCGGCACAAAACCTTAAAATTTTATAGTTCCGTTAGAAATAATGAAAAAATTAACATTGCGAAAAAAAAAGAATAAAAACATATTCCGGTACCGGGAATCGAACCCGAGCCTCCTGGGTGAGAGCCAGGTATCCTAGCCACTAGACCATACCGGAGTTGTTAAAATATGCTGTTATAATAGCATTTTCTTGAATGAAATATTAAATTTTAATAATTTTAGATTTTATACTTAATGTTATAATACTAGTATAACTCTTCTAAACCTTACCTTCATATCCAGGAACCATTGGATGTTTATATACAGGATCACCATGCCTAAACCTCGCTTCGACAATGTCAATATCTCTTTGTGGCGGTCGTAACACCTGTAAATATTTATATACATACATATTTTCACCATAATTGCCCATTGTAGTTTCATCCAATTACCTGATAGTCACCCGCAGTTCTATCAGAAAGTACCAGATATTCTGAATGCCCCACGGTGGGGTCCAGCAGTAGCTTATGTGTTTGAGAGCCATAGGTCGCCCCCTCGCGGTATTTATATTGGGGACAATGACCGGTATATCTGGAAAATGTGGCAAATTAGGTCAAAATTAAACAGCAAAATAACAGCAATGGCGTAGCTAGAATTTTAATTTTAAAACTATGAACATGATTTATATTCAGTATTGTAATAGATACATTTAAAAAAATATCTAGATACAGATACAGATACCTAAGAAAAATTGTATCTAGATGCAAATACAGATACAGAATTATAAAAAATATACAGAATTATAAATATATATACCTGGGCGGGCTCCCAGGCAAGAAAATTTGGCGGGTTCTTATACTCTCCCTTTACTGTTAAAATAGAAATTGTATAGCTCATACTTAATTTTGACTAAAAATAAATAAATTTTAAAAAAGGTATGGAAGAAATTTGTCTCGTCTACTCAAAAAAAAAACTTTTTATTATGCACATTAAATATGTCCCTAAATGTACACTAGGCCCCTAAGCTCGGGCCCTCAGGCTAGGGTCCTGCCAGCCCCCTCCCTTGTGGGGGCCATGATCTAGATACAGCTAGATACTTTTGAAAAAACACTGACACATGAAAATATATATTTACCATATTTTTTTACCAAACAAACAGTGCATGTTAATCAGTATTATACAAAAATGAAGGTGACGTCACAAAAAGCCCACTAAATTCAAGGTAAAACACTATTTTACGGAATAAATTTATACTAAATAACGTATGTATTATGTTAGCCATATGTGCTAACGTATGAGTTGTGTATCTATTAGACTAATGTTAGTCTTATAGATACGCAGCTATGTTCTTGTTAAGAGAATGTTCCTTTCGTTCAAATTTTAGCCCTAATTGAAGTGGAATTCGTGTAATGTCACGATCATTTTTGATCACTAATAAAAAATTACTGACAAGAAATATGTGATTATTATTATTATTTTTTTCTCATTCCATACAAATTTAATTTATAAACAAAATTTCAGTTGACATTCTCACGCTTACAAATTAAATTTATATGAATGTTTAATAATTTATTCAATCTAGTACAGATACATATTTCAAAAAATCTAATTTGTATCTAGATACTCTCTTTTTTTAACATCGGCCTATTTCTGCAACGAGGCTAATCGCCGAATCTAGATACTTGAAAAAGTATATAGATACTTGTAACTAGATCTATTACAATACTGTTATATTAGTAGTTACATTTATAGCATAATAGAAAATAATATATAGTTTTGTTAATTTAGATGTATAACTGAATAAACTGCATTTTTTAAAGAGTAAAATAATGAAAATTAGTAGTCAGTTTACTACAGCCTGTTTCTTTGGTTTAAGCGGAATTAGATTTTGAATTCTAGTAACTTTTCCCATTTAAGTGATGCTTTTGATCATTTTGTTTAGCAAAGGCCCTCTTCAAACCTTAAAAGGAGACCTCATTATAGATTACAATAATGAAAATTCCAGTTAGTTCCGTTTAAACGTTTGGAATAGTTTATACATGCTAAATTTTTAGATTAAGAAACATATAATTTAGATACGGAAATCTAATGAAATGTTGAAATATACGGAAAATTTAACACACTCTTACGCAAATAACAACATTAAAAATGTATTGTGAGTAAACATGGTCTTTAGAATGAATAAGTAGGTATATACATGCGTAAAAGATAGGTAAATACAGAGCACAGAATCAGTGACGGACTTTCGCCTTAGACAAAAAAGACATTTGTCTAGGGCCCGTAATTTTCAAGGGCCCGGATTTGGGAGGTGAGGACCTTTTTTTTGCTCTTCACTTGGATTTGGGAGGTGAAGTCCTTTTTTTTTTTGCTCTTCACTTGGATTTGGGAGGTAAGGACCTTTTTTGAGGGCCCGTAAATCAAAAATGTCTTGGGCCCGGCGAAGGCTTAATCCGCCACTGCACAGAATATACTCCTTAACAACTGTGGAAAAATTGTAACATACCCTGGTAGGAAATAAGGCTGAGGCGCTTCTATTAATTCCAAAGACATCGTGAAATCCAATAATTTGGAAACACTTTAAAATTTAGATAAATAAACTTTAATTTTGCATAACACAAAATTTTGGCACACACTGCTAAACTAAAATTTCAAAGTGACATTTTGATAACAGTTGAAACTGTCATAAAATTCCAAAGAGATTGAGATAAAAATTTAAAAAATGCCGTAAAATTTTTATTATTTTGACATAATCGAACTTAAGATTTTTTTTTTTTTTTAAATTTTTAATTTTTAATGGCCTTTGCTACTGTGGCAATTAGCCAGGACAATTTTTGTTATGAGAAAATTTCCATGCCATAACCGGGATTTGAACCCGAGCCCCCATGGTTGGTAGTCAAATGAGCTGACCACTACGCCATAGCGACCGGCAACTTAAGATTTAGAATTTAGATCAAGAAAAAAAAAAAAAAAAACTGAAATCAAGATTAAAGAAAACATAAAGCAGACAGTGGCGTAACTACAGCCCGGACTAACCAGGCATGTCCCCGGAACCCCCAAGACATGGCCCAACGTTGAGTGATAAAATTTTTAATTATATACATGTTTAAAAAATTGTTGTGAAATGTGAATTTTTACACATTTCAGGGTTTTGTAAGTATCTAGTAAGTAACAAGAAATTGTGGGTAGGTACATATTAAATAATCATAAAATTCAAACATACTTCAATCTATCAACAAGTGTAGTTAATTTGGAGATGCGCGCGCATCAAGCCAGTTAAATAACGTTAGCACTAGTGCTGTCAGAAATCGATCTTGACGGAACCGGAACCGGTTCCAAAAAAAAAACCGGTTCCGGGCTTACCCGGTTACCCGGTTTCGGAACCGGGTATCCGAAACCGGGTACTCGGAACCGGGTATCCGGAACCGGGTAATCGGAACCGGATATCCGAAAACGGGTACCCGGAACCAGGTAATCAGAACCGGGTAATAGGAACCGGGTATCCGAAACCGGGTATCCGGAACCGTGTAATCGGAACCGGGTATTCGGGATGAGGTATCCGGAACCGGGTTACTTCAAAATTACGTACCCGTTTTGCCCGAAATCCAGAACCGGATACCCGTTAAACATGTTTCGGTTTCCAGCATCATAACAATTACGGTTATTGGGATTGAGATACGTTAAGTAATACTTGCTGATATGCATCTACTACGTACGTTTTTTGTTATATACATTTTCAATTTTGAATAGAAAAAAAAATGTAATCATTACTTTATTTTAATTCTAAAAAACTTCTTTTTCCACCCCTATTTAATTATATTGCAATTATTAGCACTTTTTTCGTGAAAAATAGTACCCATAAATAACTACAGTGAATTATCATTTCATAATTAACTGCTTACGGCCAATCACAAACCTACATTTCCATAAATCACTCTCGCTGATCCAATCATATTTGACAATGCAGTGGTAGTAGGCCATGGCAGTTTTGTTTTTCACTTTGGTTATGGATGACGCTGTCACTTTCTTTAAAATAATCAAATTTGAGTCTAATTTATTTGTTTAATAGGTGTGGAAAAAGCATAGTATTACATTCGCGATTATGGCCATTATTCACTCAGATGATTTGCGCCACTCGCCTTCGGCTCGTGGGCTCAAACGCATCTTCGTGAATAATGGCGGTCATAATCGCTCATGTAATAATATACTATTATAATATATATTTTTGATATATTATAACTATATCAATTATAATATATGTTGCGCCGAGTTTAATTTTCTCACACTAAAGGATCGCCTATTTTTATATTCAACTAATTATTGTGTTTCATTGGCGATAGAGATGAAAAAAAGAAAAAAAAAAATCCAAAATTCTAATTAACACCGACTTAAGTCCTTTACAAAACCCGCTTTTAGAGATAATCCCAAGAACCTAATTATAAAAATTCCCCAATTCATAACCATTACCTACAATAATCGTAAATGTTCAAATACCCTAATTCACCCCAATTCACACCGAGTCTATTGATAATGTTCACGTGGTGAACGAAATGTACATCTAGTATAAAAATAAAATTTTGAAGGAAAGATCTACTTTTTTCTTAATTTCAAACTCTTCAATTTCAACAATTTATATTTATACTAAATATCAAGTTTGAATCAGGGAACTCGGAATAGCTTATCTGGAACCGGGTATCCAGAACCGGGCATTCGGAACCGGGTATTCGAAACCTGGTAATCGGAACCGGGTATTCGAAACCGGGTATTTGGAACCGGGTATCCGAAACCGGGTATCCGAAACCGGGTATCCGAAACCGGGTATCCCAAACCGGGTATCCGGGTAACGCGAAAATTACAAACCCGGTTTTACCCGAAAACCGGAACCGGGTACCCGAAAAACCGGTTTCGGTTCCCAGCACTAGTTAGCACTGTAGGTACTGCAAAAAATTCGATAACTTTCGAAAAAATAATCAAATCAAAAATTCCTGTTGAAGTATTCCAGTTCACATCAATGTGAACAGAATTTTCTTCCAGATCCCCATTTTCTCGACAAGATATGGAATACATGGATTGTAGGGTATATATTACTTATTTTTCTACGTAATCACCGTTTAGATTGATACACTTGTCATACCTTATGACAAATTTTTGGATACGTTTATCGTAAACATGAGCCTGTTTGCCAATATTGTTTTAACTTCATCGTCATTTTTCATTTTGATGTAGAGTTCGCTTTCCACGAGTTCAGGTCAGTGACGTCACATACGCAGAAACCAGAATTCGTCCGGTCGCTTCGTTGCCAAGCAATGGACACACATTGATTTTTTGCGGTTGTTGTCTTACAATCACCTGAAACACGTTGAAATCAAATATGAACCCAATTTTTTTTTTTTTTTTTAGTAAAACAGATATAGCCTCCTGTTTTGATAAATAGATATAACAGCAAAAATGTAGGTATACAACAAAAATTGTTATTTATAAAACAAATCTTTTTGTTCTATGCATTTTTCAATTGGATGAATATTTGGGGAGTTACGGGGGGACATTCTAAAACTAAAATCTCGAAATATCTTCCTTATTATTGACTTAACAGCAAAATCGTACAGACGATTGTTTGTTTATAATAAGGAAACATTTTTTGTTAAATACAGATTTTAACAATACACTGCCCAAAAAAAATTATGGGAAGACTATTTTTAAGCTTCTCAATATTTTAATCAAAAGTGTACACGAAAGCAGCTGATAACATCTAAAAGACTACTTCTTAAGTACCATATCGTAAGTAAACAAAAACTAAATTCATTGGATATTTTTAAATAACACTAATGGTAATGATAATAAAAACTGGTCAGTATCGAAGAGGTGCTGGAGAATGTCAAAAATGTAAAACTTAGCGAAATGAAGGCTATTTTGTTATTTCTTGTTTTCGGCATCGCACTTCAGCAGCAAGAAACCTCCAGAAAAAATTGAAACTGGCACATGGAGTTGATGTTTCCGACCAAATGATTTATAATAGGAAGTGAATGTGAGAACGAGTAGACCTGTTTGTTTCTCGTTTAACGAGGCAGCACAAAGAAGCTCGTTTGAATTTTGCCCATCAACACGTCCTTGGTAGCTTAGACAATGGAGACTAGTGCTCTTCACAGACGAATAGAAATTCCGTAAATTTGTGACGATCGTGTATAATGCTTTTCTCAGGAGATGAGGCCAGGGGCGTTATCGTATATGCGCCATACAATAATGTAAAACCAATCGCAATGTAGTTTGCAATCGGGTCTACATCCGTTACTTAGCAACCAAGCGACTGTACGAATTCTGGTTTCTGCACAGATGACGTACCTCATCTCGTGGGAAAATGATTCTACGTGTCTACAGACCTCTAGGCGAGCGATATTGGGTCGCTACTGTATAGGAAGTAGGGAAATTTGGTGTGATTGTTTGGAGTGGAATCAGTCTCGATGAAAAAACGGACCTGACTGTCATCCTAGAAAGACTGAACGCTGCCGGATATATGAATATAGTTTTGGGGAACATGTGGTGCCTGCTTTACTTGGCCTTGGACCTAATTTTGATTTAATGCTAGATAATGCAAAGTCACATACTGTAGTTGCCACTATGAAGTTCATACAAGAACTTCAAATACAATTTATGGATTGGTCTTCGTTAGGTCCCGACCTAAATCCGAGAATGCACATATGATACATGCTCGAAAGATGTATTCGCAGTCGTCTACATTTGTCACAAACTATATAGCAATTAATAGAATCGCTAATCGAAGAGTGGGAAAATATGCCTCAAGAAGATCTACGAAGGTTGATATGAAGCATGCCATAGATAACTTCTTGATTTGTGCAAATCATTATAGATTCAGAATAGTAGAATAATTTTTAACGGCCAATTGATATAATAGTAGAAGTAGTAGTATTTGAGTATCATTCTAAATGTTTTTGAATATTGTTAATTTTTTATAAACTTAAATTTAGTAGGTAATTTGTCAAAATTTAACTCATAGTCACTTCTATATTGTTATATAAAGTTTTTTTCCTGCTTTCCTATCCTTCTGGATTTTCAAGTACAAAATCTTTTGTCAATGTTATTTTTGCAACTTCACCATTCCGGGTGATGGAAGACGTACATGATGTTAGAGTGACATTTAATTAGTATAGGTAAATTAATTTTATATTAAGTATAAGATTGTTACTATAGTTTATATTGTTCGTTATAGCACCTGAGGAAGCCAACAAATTAGTTGGCGAAACGTTGTGTTACTTAAATAAACGTTCTGTTCAAAAAGCTGAGTGAAATTATTTCCTACTTCTAAGATTCAGAATAGTGTTCTATTTTTCACTTCATTTTTAGGGTTTTGTAGGTATGACCAAAAAACCCTTATACCGTCATTTTGTCGTCTGTCTGTCTGTCTGTCTGTCTGTCTGTCTGTCTGTCTGTTCGGTAAAAATTGTAGCCAAACGGCTAAACCTAGAGAGTTGAAAATTGGCATGCTTGTACAACTTTTTGACCCGCACATAAGAAAAATACTAAAACATCTAAAAAACATATCCCGCTAAAAATATAAACAAATATGTGCTCATCGAAAAAAAAATATTTTTTTTAAATTCTGAGTAGGGTATCAAATGAAAGCCCTTAGTACGTGGATTAACGATCAAAATTTAATTTTTGCAAAATAAATTATTTTGAGGCGATTTTTGCCAAAATTGTGCAAAAAAATTTTTGTCCCACACCCTGTAGCCCAGATGGTTTAAACTAAAAATGTGAAAAAATTCTAAATAATGTATAATGGTGTGAACCGGAATAGTACTACAGGAATTTTTGATCAGATTATGTTTTCGGAAAATAACGCATTTTTTGTGTTTTTTTGGTTGACGATGCATACATGTTATACTCTTATAACACACTAAGTTGATAAGCGTTTGGTGGTCTAGTGGCTCAGTTGCTCGACAACCACACAGGATCGTTATTCACTACACAGGTTCGTTCCTGGCTTGTGGAGTCAATTTTATTTTTTGTTTTTTTTTTTTTCATAATTATTATGTTTAAATTAATTTGTTAAAATTCTAGTTATATTTTAGCACATTTTGAATTTAATTTTCAAGAGCGTAAATTTAATAACCAATTGGAATTATATTTTCATTCTGTGTCATTAATACGAAGCCAGAGGGGCGGAGCGTATGATTTAAGACAACCAATGAAAGCCATAGGCCCAATTTTCAAAATCTTAATGAACCTTGTTATATAAAAAAAATACTGCACTTATTTAGAAACCTACATAATGATATTAGGTATTCGAATTAAAATTAACAAAAAAATATTTTAACATAAAATTTGTTTTTAAAGCTCTGAGATTAACAGACGATAAATTATTTTAAAAAGATCGTTCATTTTGCCGTGGTTACTACAAAGCAAAATGTGTCCTACACACTCAGCATGGCGCCTTCACTTATTATATACCTGCGAAACCCTGCAATGTGTGAAAATTCACACTTCACATCAATTTTTTGTTGTTATCGGAAATTATTAGTTGTACGTTAAGAATAATAAAGAAATTGCATTTCGTTTTTGTTCATTTTTATCATTCAAATACATATGTGCCATGCAGCAATGCTTATACAGCGTTATAAACTGTTAATTTTTAGGGTTTTGTAGGTATAACAACCAAAAAAACCTTATAACGTCACTCATGTGTCTGTCTGTCTGTACGGTAGAAATTGTAGCCAAATGGCTTAACAAGCCAAAGTTGAAATTTGGCATGCTTATAGAACTCTTTGACACACATATAGGAAAAATACTGAAAGTTCAAAAAAACAAATTTCGAGATAAATATAAACAAATATGTATTTAATAAAATAATAAATATTATTTTTTAAATTTCAATGACACATCAAATGAAACCTCATAATGCGTGAATCAACACGCAAATTTCTATTTTTGAAAAAGCAACTTTTTTTTATGGTATTTTTGCCAAAAATGTTTCAAAAAACTTTTGTCCTCCACCCTATCTCCCAGAGGGGTTGATCTAAGAATCTTAAAAAAATCTTTAAAAAATAAAACAAAATTTATTAACTTCGCTAACGTTTCGATTTAATTTAAATCTTCATCAGAGCTTAGTTTAAATTAAATCGAAACGTTAGCGAAGTTAATAAATTTTGTTTTATTTTCTGACTGGTCCGAATCCCATTACCTATCAACTATAATACTAACTTACGGACGTAACTCATCTAATCAAGATAATATTTTTTTGCGAACAGTTGCGAACAGTGTTACGCACAACACACCACACTACACTATACACTGTATAGTGTAGTGTGTAGTGTTCTGTTATTTTATTATACTATTATACGTTGTGATTCAACCTATTTTTTTAATTAAATGATACTACTATATTTTTTTAAAGTATCAAAGAGAAATAAATCATTTATAGTAATGAAATACTTGTAAACCAAATAACACATTGTTAATCGTGAGAAATACGTTTCTGATACTAAAAAAATTAAGCCATTTATCAATATATTTCTTATTAATTTAATACTTGAATACAAAGAAAATGCAGAAAAAAACGCTGGCATTTTCGTCAAATTATTTACATTTTGTTTAAAAAAATTAAATGGAAGCTCTGAGTTCTTAAATAACGAATAAAAGTGATTATCAAAAAACTGTTGATTTTGATGTGATTATAGAGCAAATATTCCTAGACATTTAGTATATTGTTGGCTTCTTACACTTATTAAATACCTACAAAACTCTGAAATGTGTGTAAATTTACACTTCACATTAATTTTTAGGGTTTTGAAGGTATGACCAAAAAACCCTTATACCGTCATTTTGTCGTCTGTCTGTCTGTCTGTTCGGTAAAAATTGTTGCCAAACGGCTAAACTTAGAGAGTTGAAATTTGGCATGCTTATACAGTTCTTTGACCCGCACATAGGAAAAATACTAAAACATCTAAAAAACATATACCTACCTCTAAAAATATAAACAAATATGTGCTCATCGAAAAAAAAATATATATATATATATATATATATATATATATATTTTAAATTCTGAGTAGGGTATCAAATGAAAGCCCTTAGTACGTGGGTTAACGATAAAAAATTTGTTTTTGCAAAATAAATTATTTAAATGCCATTTTTGCCAAAATTGTGCAAATTTTTTTTTTTGTCCCACACCCTGTAGCCCAGATGGTTTAAAATAAAAATCTGAAAAAATTCTCAGTAATGTACATTGGTGTTAACCGGAATAGTACAACAGGAATTTTTGCTAAGATTATGTTTTCGGAAAATAACGCATTTTTTGTGTTTTTTGGTTGACGATGCATATAAGTTATACTCATATAACACGTTAAGTTGATAAGCGTATCATGGTCTAGTGGCTACGTTGCTCGCTAACTACACAGATTTCTTATTCACCACACAGGTTCGTTCCTTGCTTAAGGAGTCAATTTTACTTTTTGTTTTATTTTTCATTTTTATTTTGTTTAAATTAATTTGTTAAAATTCTAGTTATATTTTAGTAAATTTTGAATTTAATTTTTAAGAGCGTAAATTTAATAACCAATTGGAATTTTTGGAATTATATTTTCATTCTATGTGTCATTTATACGAAACCACAGGGGCGGAGCGTATGATTTAAGACAACCAATGAAAGCTATAGGCGCAATTTTTAAAATCATAATGAACCTTGTTATATATAAAAAGAAAATTCTGCACATATTTAGAAACCTAAATAATGGTATTAGGTATTCCTTTTTAAAGCTCTTAAGCCGCATTCAGACCTCTTTAAATTAACACGTTGTAGTCTCTTCGTTGTTACGCTGTAAATTATGTTTCTATGGATAGTTTTAACATTCTAAACACCGTTCACAGCTAGTTAGAAATTATTGTGTTACGAATAGTCCGCCATCTGTGCGTTTACCAACCAACTATATAGCTTCGTAAAATTATATAATACATAGAATATGTATTATTGTTTTTATAATTCTGTTGTCTTAGATTTTAACTAACTAAACCTAACCTAATTACCTAAATTGTTTATATTTACTGCCCGTCTTTGTAATTTTGAGCAAGATTTGTTAATGATGACAATATGTTAGGTTATGTAAAGGCATACGATAACTACGGTGTCACTGATAGATTTCGATAGCCAATGTGTTTATATGTCTGTCTCATTAAAACATCTCACTAGCTATAAGTTTAGAAAATTATTCATAATCCACAACGAACAACGTATTGAATTTAGAGGTCTGAAAGGTTTCACGTCTTAGCATATGACAAACTTCTAATGACAGTAAATAGTCTATAATCTACAGCAGCGTTTCCCAAACTTTTTTTTCGTGACCCGGTAATTTTCACACTTTTTCTTCGTGACCCACTAAAATTCCGCCTATAATAGCCCATAGGTAAGCTAAAACATATGGTCCATACAGTTTTCATTTATTCACATAATAATTTTAATAAAAAAGCATCATCCGTTACAAAAATTTGTAGAAATTAAACAAAAATTATTAATGAGATTCCGCTCGCCGCTACGCAAGTATTATTCAGTAGTCCGGATTCAATAATATTTAATCGTATTCTAGTGTTTCTTGAAAAAAACACCTAGATTTCGCGAGTTTTTATGCGACCCGGCATTTCGCTTGCCGCGACCCGGTACTGGGTCGCGACCCACCATTTGGGAAACCCCGATCTACAGTGTATAAGCTATTGATTTAAGAGCTCTAAATGCGGCTTTAGATTAACAGACGATAAATTATTTTAAAAAGATCGTTCATTTTGCCGTGGTTACTACAAAGCAAAATTTGTCCTACGCACTCAGCATGCCGCCTTCATTTATTATATACCTGCGAAACCCTGCAATGTGTGAAAATTCACACTTCACATCAATTTTTTTTTGACCAGAGAGTTTATAAGAGTGAAGGGATCGTTACATATAAACTTAAAATATCCCAATATTTGTTTACTTAACCGCAAAAATGTATAATATAAGAAAAATTGTTTAAAATGAAAAACGAGTCTTCTGTTCAAAGCAGTTTTTATAAGATTAATATTTGGGCGTTATGGGGCGCACTATCTAAAAACTTGAAATATCTTAGTCAATAGTTCCTTAACAGGAAAAATGTATATAAGAAAATTTCGTTAGACTGAAGAAACGTTTACACGGATACACGGGGAGCGCTATCTTTAAACTTAAAATATCTTATTTTTATTTACTTAACAGCAAAAAATGTACACATGTAAAAAAAATTGTTTGGAATTAAGAAACGATTGTGTTTTGTTCAATTCAGTCTTAACGAATTCAAATTTAGGAGCTATGATGGCCGCTACCTGAAATTAAAATATATCACTTATTATTTACGTTTCAGCAACAATCTATTTAATAATAAACTACACAAAGTCCGAGCACGTCAGCTAATTTTACATATAACTAACTTTTCGATTTTAAGTGCTGAATGCGTAGCCCTCATTTTGAAGACATAATTGAACTCTTCTATGGATATGGTTTTACACCTGTAATTAATGTATCCCGTGTAATGGACGGAGAGGCGAATTTAACGGGTTTTGGTCTGGCGCCAGCCACGAGCCTCGAGATCAAAGGGGCCCCCACATGAATTTCTCTTCCCTTCCCCGTCCTTAGTGCATATTTTGGAATCTTTACTACCCCGTCCTATTGAATTGCTGGTCAAATCCACCTCTGGGTGCGTTTTGTTGTGCCAATTCTGGTTTCGGTTTAATCAGAATACGTATTTTGTTGCGACTATATTCTCATTCTATTCATTCTACTCATTCGATGACTCGATGTCGAACGACTGGAATGAATAAGTGTGGTGGGGATGAAAAGTAATATTAGAATGCAGTTGTTTTCATTTGGTTTTTAAATGTACATATTAGAATTGAATCTTGGTATTACTGCTTGAAAATAACTTTTACTTTTAGGTATTTTCTCATTTTGTGTTCTAAAATAAATATATACTTATATGATTTTAATATAGTATTGATAAATCTAAACTTAAAATGTATGTACAATTCAATTACTCGTTCTAAAACATTCTTGAATATTTGCTTCAATTATAAAGTTTTTTTATTCTGCATTTATTATTTAGATTATCCATTTAGGTGAAATATGTTCGTTATTTGTTCTAAGTATAACCACATGACTTAACCTCCAAGCAAATGTCGTTCCATGTTTACTTCACGATCAAAATTGTCGTTTTCTTGCGCATCAATTCTAGTTCTTCTTCCAACCAGCCACCAACAAAACGCACCCTCTGAATGGAAGCAGTAAAGTTTTCTTTTCTCTCAGTTTATACAATGTTTTTAAAGGTTTTTGTACACAACCCTTTTTTTCAGAAAAGAAATCTGGTGATGAAAGGTCTGGTGACCGTTGTGACTGAAGATCTTTTGGAATTATCATATTTATCTCCAAAAAAAAATTGCGGAGTGATGTAATAATCACAGTGTATAAAGACATCAAGAATAAAACAATAATCAGATAATGTCAAAGTAAAATCAGATTCATTATCGTAAATATATAATTAGCTAGTGTGTGTTTGTGATCTGGGTAACACTGTGACGTCATTTTTCCTACGATTCTCGTGATTGGCTTAACTGGGGACTCTTGAGGTCTCTTGATTGACAGGTATTTTGCAGATTTATTCTATAAGAATCTACAAATATAATAGGGGATACGCATAAAATTTGTATTTCCTTAAAACTACATTATTTTGATATTTTAATGTTAGTTATGTCACCTAACAAAACAAAAATTACATTTTAATTAATATTATAGCCAAATTTTTGAATTAAAATATTGTAAATTTGAAATAAGCCGACCACGGAGCGAAGGTTGCCGAGTAAAAACGACTGAGTATGACGTCAAACGATAGGGGTTTACGTCACAGATACAGCTAAATCATAATCTTTACACGTGTGTATATTGTATTGTACGAGAGTTTTGTATTTGTTTTTAAACAATTTTTCACGCATTTATTATTAAAATGGCAGATAAAGATTTTGTTAGGGCTCAGAGTGATAATTTACCCAACATTGATGCATTTATGCTCATGGAATATATGAAAAATAATGAATGCTACAGTGCTGAAGAAATACGTGGTGTCAAAGCAGACCTGTAAGTAATTTTTATTTTATATTCTATAACTTTATGTAAACAAACTCTGCAACTCTGTAAAATGTAAATATTTATGTAATTTAGATGTCAGAATTTTACTACATTGTTTACATGAAGTTACAAAACGTTAGAGGCATAATTGAAATACTGCAATATTAGTTTTCTATTTTAATATAAAATTTAATTCGGTAAACATGTATAAATTGTTTTTATAGAATTAAACTTTATTGTAATTAAAATCACTCTTACTTTACATAACCTATAAAAGTTATACAAACAAATAAATTCACAACAGACTATGTACGCCGGTAAGCTAGTAGTGTCATGCGTCAGTTAAGCCTGGAACAGATTGCACAGCGCGCTACGCCGTTAGCGCGGCGTCATTTGCGACAGCGTTGCGTAGCGCCGTTGAGAATTTTCGCCTGCACACAATGCAATAATTTTTAACGCCGTCAAGTGTCACTTGACAACCTATATCTGTGTTTATACGTGCGCTTTCTTTTATTAAAAGTATAATGGATGATGAAGACTTGTGTGTGATGTTATTTATGTTGTATGAAAGTTATTTATACATACAAACACTTTACCATTCAGTAAAAACTGAGGTTAGGTGTTCTGCGTCAACGTTCAATGGCGTCAAAAGTTGGAAGTTGACGAACATTCAGTATCAACGGCGTTAGAACGCCGGAGGACGTTGTTCATTCTGTGCACTTGTACGACAGCTTGGTTTTAACTTTCTTCTGACAGATAGCGCCGTACGTACGCCGTTAACGCGTCGTAGAACTCGGTGCATTCTGTTTCCCACTTTAGAAGGGGTATGACGTCACACGTCGTTTTCGCGCGCTACATACATTTATGATTTTTTTAAGCCTTCAAATTACAAAAAAAAAAAATTAAAAACTGTTTTTTATGTTTACATGCAACAAGAGCAGGGCCGCCCCTAGGCGGGGGCAAGTGGGGCACCTGCCCCAGGCCCCGCGCCTGTAAGGGCCCCGCACTTCGACCGTCAAGTAATAAAATAATAAAATACATTAAAAATATTATTTCAAGTTTTATAAATAGTTGGAAAAAAATTATATTTTCATTGAATATAAGTATGTATACTTTGTTTATAGTTAATAGTATTAAGGAAAATGCGCAAATCCATTTTTGGGGCCCCGCAATTCCAGTTTTGCCCCAGGCCCCGCAAATGCTAGGGGCGGCCCTGAACAAGAGGAATATAATAAAAAAAATTAAAAAAATCATGCCTATCCCCTATTACATATAGAAATGTGTAGGATTTCGTAGGCATAAACAAGAACTCTAGATAATCCTATATTATTGGACCGATATGAACAATATTTTGCAGATTTATTCTCTAAGAAACTGCGAATAAAATAACATATAGAAATGTCTAGGGTTTCGTAGGCATAAACAAGAACTCTAGATAATCCTATATTATTGGACCGATATGAACAATATTTTGCAGATTTATTCTCTAAGAAACTGCGAATAAAAGAACATATAGAAATGTCTAGGGTTTCGTAGGCATAAACAAGAAACTCTAGATACTCCTATATCCTATGATCGATAGGAAAATATTTTGCAAATTTATTTTATAAAAATCTGCGGATAAAATAACCTATAGAAATGTCTAGGGTTTCGTAGACATGAACAAGAAACACTAGACACTCCTATATCCTTTGACTGATATCAACAATATTTTGCAGATTCATTCTCTAAGAATCTACAAATATAATTACATACAGAAATGTTCAGGGTTTCGTGGTCATAAACAAGAAACTCTAGACACTCTTTGCAGATTTATTTTCTAAGAATTTGCGGATAAAATAACATATAAAAATGTCTAGGATTTCGTAGGCATAAATAAGAAATTCTAGACACCCTATATCCTATGATCGATATGAAAATTATTTTGCAGATTTATTTTCTAAGAATCTGCGGATAAAATAACATATAGAAATGTCTAGGGTTTCGTAGGCATAAACAAGACACTCTAGACACTCCTATATCCTATGACCTATATGAAAAATATTTTGTAGATTTATTTTCTAAGAATCTACAAATATAATTATTTGCAGAAATGTCCAGGGTTTCGTAGGCATAAACAAGAAACTCTAGACACTGCTATATCCTTTGACTGATATGAAAAATATTTTGCAGATTTATTTTCTAAGAATCTACAAACATAATTATTTACAGAAATGTCTAGGGTTTCGTAGGCATAAACAAGAAATTCTAGACACTGCTATATCCTTTGATCGATATGAACAATATTTTGCAGATTCATTTTCTAACAATCTACAAATATAATTATTTGCAGAAATGTCCAGGGTTTCGTAGGCATAAACAAGAAACTCTAGACATTGCTACATCTATATTTTGCAGATTTATTTTCTAAGAATCTGACTATAATTAGCAAGTGTCTGTATGTAGTGTCGGTAACATTATGACGTCAAATTTTCCGAAGATTCTCGTGATTGGCAGACAATTCTATACCCTTTTATCGATATTAACAATATTTTGCAGATTTATTTTCTAAGAATCTGACATATATAATTAACAAGTGTCTGTATGTAGTGTCGGTAACATTATGACGTAAAATTTTCCTAAGGTTCTCGTGATTGGCTAACTGGGGACACCCTGTCTCTTAATTGGCTGACAGGTGACACCTCCTCCCGTGATTGGCTAACGGGTGATATCCTGTCCCGTGATTCGCTGACCGGCGATGAAATTAAGATACGTGATACGTTAAAAAATAAAAATAAATACACATCCAACAATTGAAATTTTTATATTATAAATTCGTCATTGTTGACGGGTAATAACCTAGTTATTAACAATATTTATTATCATTTTACATTAAATAAATATCTTTATATAAAATATTTAATTTGTTCTTTTAGTCATAGATGTAAAATTGCATCTCGGGAGTTTAATACTTAAGGCGGAGCACAACCCTATAGTTCTCAATAGTTTGTTATACAAAACTAATAATCGGAAATAAAATTAATAACAATCTATATATCAAAGTTTGCAGGGATGTTTTATCTATGTAATAAGATATTTTTAATTGTAAAAAGAACTTTTATGTAATCGTAAATAAACAAATTGTATTACAGGCCTCCATCTTGTAAACCAATCAGCGCATATTTACGTACGATGCGGCAAATTGTAGCTAAAGCTTCATTCTACAAATAGGTTTCTAGCTATTTTGTTCTATTGTGAAAACTACTTATAGTTATTGTACTTGGTAGTCTATATTTGCCACCATCTTGAATCTGCCGCAGTTCTCATAATAGGTGTTACGGGTAAAAATGATTTAATTTTTGTGAAGAATACGTGTACCAAGTGACATACCATTATCATCAAGTATAATATTTTTCAACGAGGGTTCTAAACTGTAAGTGATCATGTCGAAAAAAATGTTGACGTATTATTTGAACATTTCTACACAAAACTATATAAATATAAAAATTATTTGAATCCCATAAATTAATTTAAAAAATTACAGAACAATGTTGCTGATGTCTATTATTAAGTCATTGAGCCATAATATTTTTACAATAAATGTTTCTACAATTAAAAATATCCTATTAGATAGATAAAAATTCGGTACAAAATTTGATGTATAGATTGTCACTAATTTTATTTCAGATTGATAGTTTTGTATAATAAACTAGTAACCTCTGGAGGTTATACGCAGCCTTAATTCGATAATGCTTTTTGTTTTATTCTCCGGTACGCCATTTGTGTTAAACAATGTTATGTGATCCTCTTCCAGAAAAGTTTGGGAACTATTATTGTGATTTTTTTTAAATATTTTTAACTTTTGTTCTAAGAATTTTTTTATGGAATTAATTTATATTTTGATTTCAAATGTTATATTTTGATTTCAAATGTTATATTTTGATTGTCAAAAATAGATCCAGATTCCATATTTAATTTAATTTATCTTTCATGACAACTAACGAATTATAAATATTTATAGGAAAGTAATGTAATACCATAAATTATAAGTTATGATTTAATAAAAGTCAGTTACGTAATTTTATATTAGTTATGTTAATAAATACTTGAAGTTCTCCTGCGAACAATAAACACACCTTTGGACTACCATACTGTCCTTTGGCCCTAAGATCCCCTTATAAAAGGGGACACAGTGGCGTAGGCACCATAAAAATTATTAGTATAAATGCAATTATAACTTCAATTCAAAATTAAAAATGTTTAAACTATTTGTAGTACACATATATATTTTTATATTTTACTAATTATTTATATCTCATACTATCTGAGGTAACAATACTTGAATTTTAATTCTATTGAAGAATACATAAAAGAAAAAATATTCATTTTGATAATATTTGTCATATATATTTTTTCTGTGAAGGAAATAATAAGTGAGATATTTCAAGTGTTTTGAAAGTATAACCACGTGCTTCCATCTTCCATCTAGAGACTTAAGCCTAGTTTATAATGGATATGCTATGGAACATAAGCATAAAAATTACACTACACTCTTTGTTCTGTTTATTACAAACAGATGTTTTGAATGGTCAAATCCATTGTTCAAGTATGTATGCGCTATGTTAGGGAGTTATTATAAATCAAGCTTTATAAGCGCACTTGAGATGCGCTCGCATTAGGCATATTGTAAGCACGGTATTGCAAAACATCGATATCTTTCGAAATAATTATCAGACGATAAAAAATTCCTGTTCTATTCCGGTTCACATTATTGTGCATTACTCAGAATATTTTCAATTTTTAGATTAATCCCTCCCCGTGGTTTATAAAGAGTGGAACGAAAGATTTTTTAACATATTTTTGACAAAAATCGTGTAAAAATAAAGATAATTTTAAAAATAATAATAATTTTTCATTTCTTAATCTACCTCTTAAGAGCTTTCTTATGATACCACACAATAAAATTTAAAAAAATAATTATTGAGAAATAAAAAATTCGATATTTTTCGACAAAAAACTAATCTAATCAAAAATTTCAGTTGAATTATTCTAGTATTAATTGTCGAGTTAACGTGAAGTTTAGGATAAGATAAACTTAAAGAGATGCTTTATTTCACAAATTCTTCCGTAGTTGAATAAAACGTTTTATTATGGCTACTTCGTAACCGAAATGTACGTCTAGTGACAATAAAATAATTTGTGAAGTAAAAAATCTCTTTAAGTTTACCATAAATATCGTTGTTTTATCCACGCATTAACAGGTTTAATATGATACCCCACTAAACATTTTTTTAAAATATTTATATTTTCGTTGAATACGTATTTGTATATTTATTTATTTATTTTTTTCGTGATGTGTTTGTCGGAACACTCAATAGTTTTTCTGCATGTAGGTGAAAGTACAGCTGTTTGGCCACAAATTTTACCGAACATACAGATAGACAGACACATGAATGACGATATAAGGGTTATTTTAGTCGCATTTACCCCCCGACTTACGACCAAGTTTCGTTCCGAAGGGTTGGTCGTAAGTCGAATTTGGTCGTAAGTCGGGAAATGTACAAAATTTCAAAATATGTATACATATCTTACCCCTCCCCCCTAATCATGGTTTTTATGTCAATATATGTTAACTCCCGAGTTATTGACTGCAAATACTTGAAAAAATGCGATAAAAATAAACAAAATTGGTCTTACCTGAAGAAAAAATACAATTTTTATTTAATGATTGGAAGAAAATAAAGTGCAAGAAACGTTAGATATCATAGAAATATAGAATTTAAAAAAAACGTACAATTTTACCTTTAGCATTGCAAGTGAATTTGACCAATATTTGCTTGTTTTTTACGTTTTATGGTGTTTATAAAAAAAAAAAAATTTAAATTTTAAAATTTTGATCGTAAGTACGGGAGTTCGTAAGTCGGGAGGTCGTAAGTCAGGGGATACCTGTATTATTTTTTAGTGTGGAACGTGGAACTTATAATCAACTGAAACGCATAGATAGGATGTCGAAAAAATCAAAATACAGATAAAACCTCCATTTTTATTTATATAGAAGGTGGTAATGTTGTAATGAAATAATCATTTTAAAATTGATAGTATTCTGATCCAATTTACCCCACTCTTATTCTACACCCCTGTGAATCTTAACGGAAACCCAAGTATATTCTAGCAGCTGTAAGTTACCGCCTGAAACCATATGAGTGCGTGTGATATATCCAGGGCCAAGACCAGCTGTCTGCCGTGTAAATGTAACATTGATCTGGGCTGTCCGTAGTTCAGGCCGAGCCACCCCTGCACCTTGGCACACACGGCACGCGTCATGCGGGACAATAACAATAAAAATGAAAAGGTTACCTATAACGGTCTACAATTAGATATTGGACACCTTTTGAGGAAGCTGAATGCCCGCATTGTCACAATTGACGGTTAGGATGTGCGGAAATCGGATTTGGAATTATTTTAAATAGCGAATAAGGACAAAACTTGATTTGAAGTGTGACTTTTTACACATTTCATGGTTTTAATTAGTCGTAATACTTACTACTCAAATGCTGAATGTTTGGCACAACATTTTTTTGCAAACATATTTAATTCTAAGAACGTTAAAATCAATTTATGTTGTTTTTTTTTTTCAAATTATGTTTTCAATTTACACCTCACATTAATATATTTTTTGAAAGATGCAAAAAAAAATCGATATTTAATCGATAGTTTTCATTTGATAAAATAAGTATATAAATAAGTGTATTGTAATTGTAATTAGGCTGCGGTTACAGTACAAGCGTATTCACGCGAAATATATTTCGCTCGTAATCGCCCATATACGGGTAACTGAATCAAGCATGTAGAACAGGGATCTCCAAACTTTTGGCTGGATTTGTCCCACGGGCCTTAGTTTGGACACCCCTGATGTAGAAGTAACCATGGGTGGTTACAGCAGAAGCGAATTAGTCAGGGGGATAGTTCGTTATTACGAGAAGTTCAAACGAGTTTGTTTTCTTTGTTCGAAGTGTGCATTCTCCATACATTTTAATTTGGTTTTGTGAATGAAAAATTGATACTAAAAAATTAATATTCATAGTTTTTGATAGAAGAAATATATTTTTTTGGCTCAAATATGAACGACTTCAGTAAAGATTAGTATACGGCGTATAACTTCTATTTTGATTTGAATGAATATGGTTTACCCTATGCCGGGAGCCGCGAGCCGCATACGGCTTTTTGAGGACATTCGTGTGGCTCTTTAAACTAAGTTGATAAGGAATAAAATTAAGAAAATATTGAAAAAGTCATGTATCAAAACAAAACTATGGCTCTTTAAAATGTTTCCAGATGCCGTAAAGGGTGAATTTGGCTCTTTAGCTTCTAAAGTTTGCCGACCCCTGGCCTAGGGCAATCTGTGTGTCGCGGTACCTTGGTATGTCACAACTTAGTAGTAAGACTGTCTCGAAATTTATGGATTAAATAAATCCGGATAAAACCAAAAAATAAAACTGCTGTTTAAAAGAATGTTCATCGCTTATAGATTACAAAATCTATATTACGTACATCTCTTCTTGGTCTTCGTCGATCTCGCACTGCTCTCAGCTTATAGAGCAGAGCCTAACTGGTCAATTCAACAAACGGGTCTTCTTTCGAGATTTATCTAGAATGGGAGAGATATTCAATTCCTCCCTTAGACCTTCATTGCGAATATGGTCAAATATGCTACACCCTTTCACCGCCCTTAAAATTATTGTTTTTGTTCCCTAAATTTTCCTTTCATCTAGTTATTTTAGTTTCCAAGATTCGCTAGTGTACGTGAAAATAGGAAAACTGTAGAATTCACTGTATTGTTTTCTTTTCATTTTTTTTTTTTTTTTATTTTTCCCAAAGGAATACTAATTATATCGCGTAGATAGAAAGGTTGGAAAGCACTGGTAAACAAACAAACTGACGAAGACAACTGTTAACATCGAATATATTGCCTTACTTCTGAAATTTTATCTAAAGACGAATTTTTCATAATTTTATGATTGTCACACTTCTGTTACTTACATGTTTTTAGAGCCCTTTAGTAAAATAAGGCACCTCCAGTGCCCTCTAAAATCTAATGTAAAGAAACCTTCACGCTCGAAAACGAAGGTCACGTAAATAATAGTATGATTTAAATTCAGTACAGAGCGTTTATTAATGACTGATAGATGTTTGAAATTAGCGCGTTGCTGTGTTAGTAATTTTCGTCTCACAATGTTGGGTCCCTAGCTCTAAATCACGTATTTAATCATAAACGGATATTGATATTTGCATATTTAGGTTGCGTTTTTATCAATTTCCAGTGTATTTATTATAAGAAAATGTATTTTCTTATTGCCGCTTTTGTAAGTATTTCATTGGTAATTTAAAAAATAGCCCCATAAACATAATCAAATGTATGCAATCAGTGGCGTAGTGTGGGTTTCAACCGCCCGGGGCGGAGGGCAATTTCGCCGCCCCTTTATTTAGGTATTTAAATCTAAAAGCAAGACCGGTCTTTGGTCCTGCTGTTTAAAATCAGAACAAGAACAATCTACACTTCTTTCAATGTTAGAAAAATACAGGCGGAAATTAGTGGTTCTCCTGCGCATAAACCAAATTTCGTCCATTACGCTATCAACATTTAGTTTAACACATTTGAGTGACGTCACTTACTTTGATTTGTTATTGATTAAGCGTATGATGTGATGTTGTTTGTTTATATCCGTTATTATTATTATTGTACTAAAATGAGTAGAAATTTAATTGAAATATGTAATTTTGTTTTTTTGGTATGCACAACAATTGTTTAAAACTCTTAAGTATAATTTATAATACAATGAATTTTTCTTATAATGAATAACCTTTAAATACCAAAATTTAGAAGGAATCAGACAACAATGTGCTGCTTGTTTTTAAATATATAATTTTGTGTAGAAATGTTTAAATAATGTCCCTATTTTTTTCTTAAGTTGAAATTTGGCTTGCATGTACAGTTCTTTGATCCACATAATGAGACAAAATGGGAAAAATAATGAGACATCGCCCCAAAAATATGTATACACAAATTTGTATTTAAAAGAAAACTTCTTTATTTAAATTTTGAGTAGGGTCTCAAATAAAACTTGTTAAAACATAGATAAAAGAGCAAAATTTTACATTTGAGAAAACAAATATTTTTATGCGAATTTCGCCAAAAATGTGTCATAAAACTTTTCTGACACATTTCCCAGAGGTATAAATATCTAAAAAAATCTTGATAATGAACAATGATGGAAACAGGAAGAGGAATTTATGAGCAGATTAGTTTTTGTAGAAATTGTTTAGAAATTGTAGCCAAACGACTGAACATAGAATGTTGAAATTTGGCACGCTTATACAACTCTTTGCCCCACATATAGGAAAAATACTGAGAGCTCAAAAAACACATCAAGACATAAATATAAACAAATATGTAGATAATTAATTAATTTATAAGTGTTTTTTTTTTTTTTTTTTATTTTGAGTGGAGCATTAAATGCAACCTCATAATGCGTGGATGAAAAAGCAAATTTTTATTTTTGAACAATCAATTTTTTTATGGTATTTTCACTAAAAATATGTAAAAAAATCTTTTGTTCCCCACCCTATTTCCCAGAGGGGTTGATCTAAAAATCTGAAATTAATCTCCTTAATGTACATTGCTGGGAACCGGAATAGTTCAACAGGAATTTTTGATCAGATTAATTTTAGAAAAATATAATTTTTTTTGTGTCGGTGAAAAAAATAATGTTTTAAAAATTTATTATGTGGTATCGAAAGATAGCTTTTGAGACGCAGATTAAGGAACAAAAAATAGTATTTTATTTTTTATTTTAATACGATTTTTTCCAAAAATATACAAAAAATATTTAATATTCTAAAAAATTATTTACTGTCCCGCATTCTTTAACCGAAAAGAGTTAAACTAAAAATCTGAAAAAACTCTACGTAATATACATATACATCATTGATCTAAGCCGGAAACATACGAGAGGATTTTTTTTATCAGATTTCGGTATTGAAAAATATTGCAGTTTTTGTGTTTTTGACAAAATTAATTATTTTTTAATTCATGGCTAATTTATGGCTACTAATGTTATGCATTTTTACTTGCCCGACCTTAATATATAAGGGGCAAGTATTGTAATCGCGAAAATTTTCGATGTAATTTTGACTGATGACCACGTTTCATGGTCCAGGGAATCCAAAAAACCTATTTTCGAAGTGCCGTCCGTATGTGTGTGTGTCTGTGTGTGTGTATACACGATAACTCAAAAACGGTTTAACTTAAAGAGTTCGTTCTGGTACTAAAAAATTCTCCTAATAATTGTGAAGAACCCTATTGTTTTTTATTAAAATCCAAAACCGGAAACGGAAGTTATTAAACTTTAAAACTTTAAAAATTCGTAACTAGTAAACCAAGCCTTGGACAAAAATTTGTATAGAACATAATTTGATGTATTTTTGAAGATTTACCTAAATCTTCTTTTAATTTTTTTTTTTTTTTATGGGAAGGCAAGTCTATCGGAGGTCTCCCTTCGCCACTGGTTTGTATTTATGACTAAGGTAGTGCATGTCTTTTTTTAATATTAAAAATATAATAAAAAATTTAATAGCTGAGAATCGAGTTGCGTTCTTAAGAGCGTAATGTACCTAGGTTACGCGCAACGGAAACGTGCATTTGGAAGGGCCAAAGAATTTGAACCAAATGTTGTCGGATCAATTTGATTTTTTTTTAATTTGAAGATAAAGATTTGCCCCGTTGGATTTCAGTGTTAAAATTTCGTTTTATTTTTAATTTTCAGTTTTACAATGTCCTAAACTTTGTGTAACTTCACATCACTGTTACTCCGTAAATCAATAACAATTGCAAATTCCATAGCTGAAATCCTATAGATTGTACTTTTATCTTTAAAATGAGCCCTTGTTTATGAAAATTAATTAATATTTAGCAACAATTCTTTGACCCACACCGAAACACTATTTATATGAAATACTGGCATTTACAAGCATCGAGAGATGTATCCATCTGGTAGCGTGGTTTTAAACTAATCTAGTCATAGTAGAGGGAGTCTTAAGCTCCGCCTTAATTTTCTACACATATCTTTGTGTTTGGTGTTTAATTAGTAAGACATAAACTGCTGACTATGCTTATTAAATAATTTTCTATTGTTTTATAAAAATTGGTAACTGAAGATCTTTGGAATAAAACAGTTTGTGACTTCAAATTTACGTGTTTTATTTTAGACTTTGCTCTTTCCGTGGTAGAATACAAATTCATATTGACCTAAAGGGTGATAAGGGGTGAAATGTGAATTCAAAGATTCCTTAATATCTCTTAGGACCAATAAGATATCGACTTGGTTTTTGCTTACTAAGATAACCCGTACAAATACCGAAAAACTTATTTCAAAATTTTGCCCTAATCAACCCCTAAAGGGGTGAATCAACAATTGGGGCGAATTATACATCCAGTCGTATTTCCTGTGTTTGTCGGGTATTAACATTCCTTTTTGGCACTTAGGTGTCTTTTTAAGATATCTCGAAATAGTTTTGACTGTTGCTTTAAATTTCACCCCTAAAGGGTGAAAAGGGATGAAATGCGATTTCAAGGATTCCTAATATCTCTTAGGACCAATAAGATATTGACTTGGTTTTTGCTTACAAAGACTACCCATGCAAATTCCGAAAAACCTATTTCAGGATTTTATCCTAATCAACCCCTAAAGGGGTGAATATACAATCGGGGTGAATTATACATCCCGTCGTATTTTCTGTGATTGTTGAGATGTAACATTTCTTTTTGGCATATAGGTGCTTTTTAAAATATCTCGAAATAGTTTATCGATAATAAGATATCGACTTGGTTTTTGCTTACAAAAATAACCCGTACAAATACCGAAAAACTTATTTCAGAATTTTGCCCTAATCAACCCCTAAAGGGGTCAATCTACAATTGGGGTGAATTATACATCCCTTGTATTTCCTGTGTTTGTCGAATTTTAACATTTCTTTTTGGCACATAGGTGTCTTTTTATGACATCTTCAAATAATTTTGACAGTTTTTTTAAATTTCACCCCTTAAGGGTGAAAAGAGGTGAATTGTGATTTCAAGATTCCATAATACCTCTTAGGACTAATAAGATATTGACTTGGTTTTTGTTTACAAAGACTACCTATGCAAATTCCGAAAAACGTGTTTCAGGATTTTATCCTAATCAACCCCTAAAGGGGTGATTCTACAATCGGGGTGAATCATCATGTCGTATTTCCTGTGTTTATTTAGTTGCAACATTTCTTATTGGCACATAGATGTCTTTTTAAAATATCTCGAAATGGTTTTGACAATTTTTTAATATTTCACCCCTAAAGGTTGAAAAGGGGTGAACTGTGATTTCAAGGATTCCTTAATATCTCTTAGGACCTATAAGATATCGACTTGTTGTTTGCTTGCAAATATTATCCATACAAATGCTGAAAAACTTATGTCAGGAATTTGTCCTAATCAACCCCTAAAGGAGCGGATCTACAATCGGGGTGAATTATACATCCCGTCGTATTTCCTGTGTTCGTTTATTTGCAACATTACTTTTTGGCACATAGGTGTCTTTTTAAAATAACTCGAAATGGTTTTGACAGATTTTTAAAATTTCACCCCTAAAGGTTGAAAAGGGGTGAATTGTGGTTTCAAGGATTCCTTAATATCTCTTAGGACCTATAAGATATCGACTTGGTGCCTATTTGGTGAAAAGGAGTAAAATGTTTTTTCACGGATTCCTCAATATCTCTTAGGACAGATGAGATATCGACTAGCACGGGTTTTCAGCTAGTCTATAAACATAAAAGGAAATGTCCTGACTGACTGACTGACTCATCATCGCCCAGCTCGAACCCCTGGGCCTAGAAACTTGAAATTTGGAGGGTATTCCCTTCATAATGGAAGCATCCACTAAGAAGAGATTTTTTCGAAATTCAAAATGTAAATGGTAAAATGTGAATTCAAGAATTCATTAATATATCTTAGGACCAATAAGATATCGACTTGGTTTTTGCTTACAAAGATTACTCATACAAATGTCGAAAAACTTATATCAGGATTTTGTCCTAATCAACCCCTAAACGGGTGAATCTACAAACAGGGTGAATTATAGAACCCGTCGTATTTCCTGTATTTGTTGAGTTATAAATTTTTTTTTTGGCACATAACTGTCTTTTTAAAATATATCGAAATAATATTGACAGTGTTTAAAATTTTCATCCCTAACGGGGTTAATTGGTATTTTTTATTCGATAGGACGTCCCTTAATATAGGGACATGAAATTTGGGAAATATATTCCCTCTATGACGTAAGCACCCACTAATATGGAACTTTTCAACATTCGATCCCTAAGGGGGTGAAAAGGGTTAAAATGTGATTTCACGGATTCCTCAATATCTCTTAGGACCATTGAGATATTGACTTGGTTTTTGCTTACAAAAGTTACACGTACAAATTTTAACTTTCATTTGTTGAGTTATAACATTCCTTTTTGGCACATATATGTCTTTTTTAGATATTTAAAAAGTTTTACACAGTTTTTTTTTTACTCAGTATGACGTAAGAACCCACTAAGAAAAGATTTTTTGAAGTTTATTTTTTGAAGATTCCTCAATATCTCTTAGGACAAATGAGATATCGACTAGGTTTTTGCTTACAAAGGTTACCCATACACATGTTTAGAAACAAACTGAGGATCTTACACTAATGACACTAATGAGATCGTCAATATACCGTAGCAAAGCACGGGTGTTCAGCTAGTCATTAATATAAGCCGTTCACTTTCGTAAGAACTAAGTGGAAATTTTGTTTTCAACTGTTGGCCCCTTTGAAACTGTATGTAATGTTGTTACTACAAAAAAATAATTTGAAAAGTCAGATTATAAATATGTCATTTAAAAAAATATCATTTGTCATATTTCATTTTGAATAGTGACATCTTAAATATTTTGTAAATATAATACTAACCTAAAATAATACAAACATAGCCCCAAACTGTAAAGCTTTTTTTAAAATATAAGCTGTTCACTTTTGTAAGAACAAAGTAGATTATATAACCAAGTTTCTAAAAGTCAGTAATACACTATAAAAATCACCAAAATAACCAGATTTAGTTTGTCTTTACAAAAGTGAAATATGCAGTGACGGAACTACAAATATCCCGAAAGGATCCTTGAAATGCCAATTGAAATGAATGCGCCGCTGTATGTATACGTGCCCACCTTTTCAGAAAATCATAGTTGACAACAGTAGCTCAGCTAGAGATCCCTAAATTTGCCGCCCCTTTCAATAACCATAAAACATACTTAGACAAAAAGTCTAAATGACACAGAGGGAAACAAAATAAAATAACACTATCTTTAGGTATATCAAACGAAAAATTTAATTTCAACATACAACGTACAAACAGAGCATATGTTATTATCTGTCTCATTTTGTAATACGAAACTAAGAGGAAAATTTCATTTTTTATGTTGTATATTTAAAATATCATCTTAGGGTGGTAATTCTGAAGTGGCACCTTTCAAAATATTTGACATGTATATCACAATTTTGACATGTCAATCGCGATTTTGACATGTCAATTTGTTATCTGACATATGTACCTATATAGTTTTTGAGTCAATATAACCTCGATATAATAAAACTTAACCATATATTTAAAAGCCAGGTTTACAAGTTCACATATTTCCATAAAAGTTTCTTTACACCACAACAGTCACCAAAGTAACCAGATCTAGTTTCGTATTACAAAATGAGACAGATTATACGTCGAATTAGTAAACCTTAGCTAGTTTGTGAAATAAGCAAATCTAACATAGTAATATACGTTTACGAGGGCTACCTTTTAAGTTATTTATTACAAAAACTAAGAAAGAAAAATATTATTTTGGAACAAACTGTTTTATTGCTTTTCAAAATATTCGCCTTTAAGATTTATACACTTTTGCATGCGTTCAAATCAAATTCTTGAAACAGTTTTTCCACTCTGAAGTTGGTATCTCAAAAACATGGTTTTCGAAGGCTTCAACAGCTTCTTGAGGTAATGAAAATCGCTGTCCACGCATTTTTTGTTGGACATTGGGGAACAAAAAAAGGCATTAGAGGATAAATCGGGTGAATACAGGCAATGAGACATTAATTCGATGTTTTTCTCCTTCAAATAATCAATTGTTTGACGTGCTGTATGGGCTTGCACTGTCATGATGAAGAATGATACGACGTTTTTGGCTATTTTTCCTGATTTTGTCGAAGACTTCTGGCAAACAAATTGTTGTATACCATTCAGCATTAACTGTTCTCCGATCCTCTAAAGCAGAGTTTCCCAAACTTTTTGACCCATGGAGCACGAGACACCCTTTTCACGAGAAGAATTCGTCGCGGAGCCCTATCGTTGTTATATATATATATATATATATATATATATATATATATATATATATATATATATATATATAACAACGATAGGGCTATATATATATAACAACGATAGGGCTCCGCGACGAATTCTTCTCGTGAAAAGGGTGTCTCGTGCTCCATGGGTCAAAAAGTTTGGGAAACCCTTCAGCTCCGATAACAATAACAACCGTAATTTTTCCAAACTTAAAGCCGATATCCCAAAACTTGAAACTTCAAACGTCGTTTATGAAATACCGTGTAATGGGTGTAATAAAAACTACATAGGAACGACACAACAAATTTTAAAGAAACGCATTTACCAGCACAAAAGTGACGTTAGATTGAAACCCAATTGCACAGCTTTAGCGGTACACACTAATACGACAGGCCACATTTTTAATTATGAGAATGTCAAAATTCTTGATAAAGAAAGCCACTTTCAAAAAAGGATGATCTCAGAGATGCTACACATCCATTCCTCTAAAGACAAATGTGTTAACAAGAAAACAGACACGGTCGGGTTAAATAAATCATATTTTAAACTAATTTCTTAGACATCAGCTGTTTGTCTTTTTTCTTGTTACATTTGGTCTTTAGCTTATCAGCATTGTGACGTCTGACTGTCTAGGTGTTATGTCAGTAACGGGCTTGCCTGCTCTGATACAACATGTCGCACTTCTACGTACACATAGTGGTCTAGCTGCTAAAATATGTTTAGAAGTTTTTAATTAGTTTTGGTTTTTTTAACTTTAGGTAAGTCTGTCCAGTTAAGAACACTTCCTTCCTTTTTGTCACACAGTTTTGTATGTCATATAATTTTTCTGTGACTCTTTGTACTTGTTTGTAATCTTTTCTAATGGTAATTTATATGAAAATTTTTTTTTATTACTCTCACAAAATGGTGCTAGGCGCCATTTTAAAAAAAAAAAAAAATTTAATTTTTTTAAATTTTTTAACTTTTTTAACTTTTATTCATTTATTTATTATTATTTATTATTTTAATACTTTGTTTTAATCATCTATAATTCTTTAATGTTTTTTAACGTGATTTTTAAGTGTTTTTCACATTTTATTTGTATTTTTTTGAAGACTGATTTATAAAATTTGTAAAATTGTATATTTTTTATTTATAGACTGAAGATGACTGGATGTCCCAGTCGAAACGTCTCATAAAATTATTATTTTGTAATAATATTTTTTAATATAATTTGACGAGTAAATAAGAACTATTATTTCTCCTTATATATATATATATATATATATGTGTGTATATATATATATATATATATATATATATATATATATATATAGCAACACTAGTTTATCGCGGACCACAGTTTGGGAAACTCTGCTCTATGTTATTAAATCTGTAGTTTCCTAAAAAATAAATCTCCAAAACATTGTTCATATCGGTCAAAGGATGTCTAGGAGTGTCTAGGGTTTCTTTATACCTACGAAATCTTTAACTTTTCTCTATGTTATTATATTTATAGTTCCTTAAAAAATAAATCTCCAAAATATTGTATATTTTGTCCATATCGTTCAAAAAACATAGGAGTGTCTAGGGCAGAGTTTCCCAAACTTTTTGAGCGGCGGAGCACTTTTCACGAGAAGAATTCGTCGCGGAGCCCTATCGTTATATATATAGCAACACTAATAGATCGCGGAGCACTAGTAAACGCTCCGCGGAGCACGGTTTGGGAAACTCTGCTTTAAAGGAATGGTTGTGACATGTCCAGACAACCGAAAACACAAGCGATCATTTTCTTGGAAGTGCTTTGTGAAAGAACATTTTTTGTGGGTTTAGGTTCATGTTGGAAGATCCAAACAGTGGATTGTTGGTTAGTTTCCGTTCATATAAATAAATACAAGTTTCGTCACCTGTAACGATGTTGTATACGGATTTTGCAGTGCCTAGGTTGAATCTTTTTAGCATTCCCTTACACCAATCAACACGAGTCTTTTTTTGAGCTTCGGTCAAATTATGCGGAATCCATCAGGATCTTTTTCAACAGATCTTTTTCACAGCTAAAAGTTTATGCAAAATCGAATGTATTACAGTCTGCGATATGTCAAAGTATACCTTTATCTTTAAGTTATTTGAAAAATAGAGAAGAAATGGTAATGATTGACGGGGTTTTGAGCGAAAAAGAATATATTAAATGTGGTGTGCCACAGGGAACAGTGCTTGGCCCTGTATTGTTTTTAATTTATATTAATAATTCATTAAATATAAAAGAAATAAAAGGTAAATTAAGATTCATCACTCATATGCCGACGATACTGTTCTTATTACGGAGTCATCATCGTGGACTGAAAATCGAGAAATGGCGGAGCACGACTTGCGGATTATTAAATAAGGTAACCCTCGTATATGTCAAATAAATAAACAACTATTGAAGAAAAACAATTACATACTTTATTAATTAATCAACATTGTTTTTTATTCTTAAAACTAAAACCTCACACATATATTTTATGTAAAAACTTTTTTTAAATTTTCGATGACTTCGTCCAACAGAAAAGCAAAAAACTCTAATTTCAACATACAGTGCATACATAACGATTTAAAAAATTATATTTTTCTTTCTTTTCTATTGGCAAAATCATCGATGACTTGGCAAGATTTTTTAATCGCAATGTACTCATTGTAGATCTTAAATAATGTAATAATAATGAGTTTTAAGAGAAACTTCTTTTACAGCTAGCAACACTAACAGCAATTGTGGGAAACATATTTTAAATATTTTAATATTTTTGATTATTGATATTTAATATTATCAGAAAGCTATTTTTTCCCGTTGCAATAGACCAGAAGAGCCCCCCCCCCCCCAGTAGCACCCGTGGTGGCCCACCCCGCCTTTGCTACGATACTGGTTGACAAACCTACTTACTAGTTCTTTACAAAATCCTGAAAATTGTGAAAATTCACACTTCACATCAGTTTTTGTATTATGTGGGGTATATTGTGGAGTCCCACAGGACTCTTACTGAGAGTTACATTATTTTTTATTGCCATCAATGGTTTAGCTTTATGTATTCGATTACTTGTACAGAGTTCGGTCTTTGTCACCGAAGAAATGCTGAGTACCTACTGTCGAACATCAGCTTCAGCTGATCCATCGTCGCGATGCATAGGTAACCGAAAATGGATTTAAAGTCTCGACCAGCAAAACTGTGTGTGAGTTCATTTTTGTAGGAAATGGTGTATACATCCTAATCCTACATTCACACTTAATGGAGTACAGTTGCCCTTCACCGATACTGCCAGATTTCTGAGTTACAAACGACATTTTTACTGACGAATCAAAATCCAGTACCAGGGTTGGGTGTGTGTTCGTTGTCTTGAAACTACGTCAGCAGTTTCAGTACCGTTTGCATTCCATATCGAGTGTGTACGCTATATTCAAGGATTCAAGGCTTTGTTTTGTTTCGTCAGAGCAAAGTCGTTTAAATATTATCTTAACGGACGTTCTGAACAGTATCCAAGATCCTGGCCCAATTCACCCTCTTGCAGGGCCGGTGCGAGGGTCTTTGGCACCCGTAGGCAATTTTTAATTGAGCGCCCCTAGGCAGGGCGCAACTAGTTTTTTTCGAGCCTTGGGTAAGAACATCAAAATTTCAAGTGAAGACAAAAAAAAAGGTCCTCACTTCTAAAATTACATTTCACTAAATTACTTTTACATTAATTTGGCATTTGGCGCCCTTTGAGTTTCACGTCAGCGCACCCCTCGCAGCGGCGCCCGCATGCACCGCATGCTTTGCATGCCCGCTTCTGCCGGCCCTGCCCTCGTACTAAAAAGCCAGTTGTTATTCCACAATCTGAATGCTCAGAATATGAGGGTAGAGCTGTTTTGGATACCAGGGACATGTTGGCATTAAAGGCAATGAAGCGGCTGATGTTGCTGCAAAAGCCGCCTCCTACAGACCTACGATTGATGTGAGTTTCATATGTCCAGATGACGCAAAGAGTCATCTGAAACTTCTCTTATTTATTTCTCGTACACAAAAATTAATTATAAACAACTGATACATCTGTTTTATTTCCAGGAAAGTAAAAAGTGACCCAAAAATAAAACCTAGTTACGACACTGTGTAAAATTACATAATGTATAAACGTTACTAAAAAGTTTTATAAACTTTTATATTTGTGTAAAAGTCTTATTTTAATAATAAAATCTTATAAAATTTACTCAAAACAATATAAAATTACAGTAGAAAAAAATATGCTTTAAATATTTAAATTAAATATAATAAACAATGTTAATTACTTTCTCTTTGCCTTCCTCATTTGAATAATGTTACACTAACAAAGTTTGATGTGGACATTTACATTAATACTACGTTCCAGAACGTTTGGTCCCAACTCTCTTGAAAATTTTAATAAAATACTTATCGCAAGTTGGTGGTAATTCAAATAATAATCCTTGGTTGGCTACCCTGATTAAAAACCGTCGTAAACCCCAATGATTTTACCAGTAAAGATAATTATTCACTAACGTATGTGACTAATTATGAAAAAAATAATTTGACTGGAATTTAGTTTAGGCAATAGAATACAGTGGGTAGGACACTTGATTTGGATAAAAACGATCAAAAGGAAAGATGAAAAGGAAAATTGAACCTTCATTGGACAATGATCAGTCAAAAAGATAGAGACATCAACTGACAGAACATCTAGTGAGAATTGGTATATAAGATACCTGGAAAATTTAAACTTGTGAGATAATGCTTTCAGATATCCTGGGCGTCCTGATAAATTAGGTGAATTTGATACAGCAGAAAATTAAAAACAAAATTCTAACTGCTCATGCATCTTACTTTCTTCTTGGTTTTCACTTCAAAATCAAACTCAATGGCATAGTTTCAAATTTTGCCCTCCCTCATCGAATATTTTTTAAGGTCCCCCACTATATTCGTTCATATTATATTTCGGCAAACAAATATACATAAATTTTTAATAGCTCGCAATTCCTATATTTCGCATCTCAAATCCTAAATACTTCAACTGTTTCAAAAATTTAATTTATTTCCCCGTTTTCTTAAAATAAAAACTAGCATATACGGTATCTCACAGCCGCGGGCAGGCGCGCACCTAATATGTTTTCTAGGGGCGGGCTCATGTTCAATTAAAAGACAAATTTCTCCCTTGAAAAAGTTGTTTTTTTGTGCTTGGGTGGCCTGGTCACGGGTAACAATGGGACAGACATCAAGCAGACACCTATACAACAATTATATTTTTAAAAACTAGTAATATTAGTTAACCTAATTCAGTGGCGCACCAAGGGGGGGGGGCACGCTAAGAAAGAAGGAAATAAAAACACACTAGAAAATTTTATCACCATCGTCTTAGGTAAATATATGTATTTAAAAATAGAGATGAGGACTTTTTCTTAGGTCATCACTTGTATTTTAGAAGTGAGAACCTTTTTTCTTTAGGTCATCACTTGTATTTCTGAAGCGAGGACTTTTATATTTTTAGATCATCACTTGAAATTTAGAAGTGAGAACCTTATTCATAGTTTAAATAATTTTGTCTTCCCCCCCAAATTCCTGGGTGCGCCACTGACCTAATTAGTAAGCAAATTATTTCGGTAATGACACACTGGGATCTTTAGGACCCCAAGTTTTAATTAATTTCTTGTCTTTTTGTGGCCATATTACTCTGGAATTTCCTGTAATACAGAATTCAATATTGAATAAAACATTATCGAAGTATATCGTTTTAGGGAGACAAAATGAAGTGTGTAGTTCCAGGATTAAAATTAAAAGTGTCCTCATCTTGCCTTAGAGAAACGAAATTAGATTTTCAACATTGATACTAACTGATTATTCTGCTTCTATACCTAGTACCGTCCAAAACATCGTTCAGTTGTGTCTCTACGTATTAATGACGATTCTGGTACCTGCTACACTACTCAGATATACTCTTAAGATGGCGAGAACATTTTTCTGAGTTACTTAATGCTGACAACACCTATCATCTGTCCGTAGCTAATGTATTTTTCCAATAATGCACTATCTTGATGAAAGGCCACCTTTTGAAAAAATTAATGATGCTATAAATTGCTTGATTGCCTTACCCACAGAAATTCTTAAATATGGCGAAAATGTACTTACATTAAAAGTTACAGATCTTATAATCCAAATTTGGGAAACTGGTGACATTCCACAGGATTTCAAGAATACATTGATAATTCCAATATACAAGCACATAAGAGACACACTGTTGTTCAGCTACCGTGGCATTTCCCTACGGTCAGCTACAAGGAAAGTGCCCGCAAAGATAATAAATATACTACTCAGTTCCATATTAGAAGCTCATGATCTAAGACACACCTCTGTTTCTCCTAATTGCACGTTGCACTCTCGTGCAACGATACGATATTCGTCGTACGACAACTTCAGGAAAAATGCATCGAGCAAAATATGGACTTATATACCTGTTTCGTTGACTTCAACAAAACGTTCGACACAGTTTCTCATCCATTACACTGGAAAATACTATATATACTATCAGGGCCGGCCCGACGAATTCTAGCGCCCCGGGCAAATATTTGACAAGTCTAAGAAGAAGTCTAACAAGATTCCTGACTTCTTCATAATAAGAAAGGTATCATCTAACTATATTGATGTAGAAGAAATCTTTGACTTTGATCATTCAAGAGTTATCTTGACGTTGAGCGAAAAAATTATTAAGAAAGAAGCACGACCCATGCTAATAAATAAAACCACTGTTTGGGGAAGTTTCAGAAATGATCTTATAAAAATTATTAACCTAAACATTAGTTTGAGAACGACTGTAAAATTGGAAGAAGAAGTTGAGAGTTTCATCAAGTTAATTCAGGAAACGGGTTATTTATAGCCACTAAGGAAGTTACCCATGTAACGCATCCTCTGGAGATCAGAGTAATGGTTAAAGAAAAAAAAGAAAGTCAGAAGAAGATGCCTCTAGAAGTCGAAGGATCCATCTGATAAAACTATTCTATACAGAAAAACGCAAAGACTGAAAAGAGAAATATAAAAACTAAAAGAAGAATCAATAAATTCATACTTAAAGAACTGCTGAAAAAAAAAAAAAAAAAAAAAAACAGATTATGCACTGCGGGAAGCCACTAAAACACTAAAATAATCAAAAGACCCATAGCACAAATTCCTCCAATAAGAAAGACGGTACATGAGCTCGAGATAATAAACAAAAGGCGGAGGTTTTTGCTGAGCATCTAGCAGAGATCTTAAATTCAAACCAAACTCAATCAAATGACACATTGGAATCCATAAAAAAATCTTACTTCGGGAGATATACCATTTGTTACCCCAAGAGAGGTAGCTAATGAAATCAGTAACAATATAAACTCAAAGAAAGCATCAGGATTTGACCGGATTACCGGTGAAATCCTCAAACAGCTACCAAAAAAAACGTGTGGTCATACGTACCTCTTCAATGCAGCTACCCGTCTGAAACATATTCCTGCTATCTGGATGGTGGCAGAAGTCATGATGCTTACAAAACCAGGTAAGCCACCAAATAATGTAAAATCGTATAGACATATATTTACTCCCGATTATCTCCAAATTATGTGAAAAGTTATTTCTCAAAAGATTGAGACCATTGATTGAAAATAATAAATTAATTCCATGCCATCAATTTGGATTCAGACAAAAGCACTATACAATAGATCATCGTATAAGAAATGTTATTGAACAATCTATCGAAGAAAAACAATTCTGCTCTGCCATTTTTCTTGATGTAGCATAGGCTTTCGGTAAAATGTGGCACGTGGCATGAAAGTCTGATCCACAAATTAAATAAAATATTACCAAAGCAATATATAGAACTCCTATCTTCATACATTTCTAATAGATTATTCAGAATCAAACAAGAGGATGAAAATTCAGAACTCAAAGACGTGAATACGGGTGTGCCTCAAGGAAGTGTCTTCGGGCCTATCCTCTATTTACTGTATGCAACGGACTTACCAGAAATGGATGACCTGACAGTAGCAACCTTCGCTAATGATACTGCTCTACTCGCAGTAGAACAGAGCATAGATATCTCCACTACCAAGCTACAAAGACCAAGCGATAAAATATACAGAGGGACTGGAAAATCCAGCTGAATTTGTTTAAATCCGTTAACGTGAACTTCACTAATAAAAGACTGATTAATACACCAACAATTGATATCGACAACACGGTAGTATCCTATGAAAACAGTGCTAAATATCTAGGAATGACACTGGATGCAAAATTATGTTGGAAAGAACATGTCAAAAAGAAAAGGACAGAACTTGACCATAAGTATAGACAGCACTATTGGCCTTTGGGAAGAAATTCTCAATTGGCGATACATAATAAAATCTTGAATCAACTATGGCGGTGTACCAAAGAGGCCAATATTAGAGCAATCCAGATATTGCAAAATAAAGTGTTACGGGATATGATGCAGGTAATCCATGGTACGTCCGTAATCAGGATATTCATTGGGATCTAGGCGTTCCAATGGAAAACGAAGAGATCAAGATATAGAGAGCTGGTAAGACTTCATCAGCATGTCAATGTAAAAGCTTTTCAACTAGTTGACAATCAGAACTTCCAAGATTGAAGAAAACCAAGCCCTTCGAACTGGTGTAGGTGGTGTAGTATGATGTGTAAAAGCAGAGCATTGTGCATGTGAGTCTTCAGTGTCTTTCGGACGTGTCAGTCGGAAACTTTAGGACATTATTGGATGAACTATAGTATTTAAGCATTTAGTTTTAAGATTTATTAGATTAAAATTAATGGTCTCTAGACCAGTTTTAATTAGATACACCCCTCAGCGTCGTATTAGTAAACCAGTGGCCACATTAGTAATCGTCATTAGTAAAAAAAAGTTATTAGTAATTGCATTTATAGTAACTTTTGTTCAATAAATGTTTTCTGTTGCTAAATATCCGCAAAAATCACACACACACACACACACACACACACACACACACACACACACACACACACACACACACACACACACACACACACACACACACACACACACACACACACACACACACACACACACACACACACACACACACACACACACACACACACACACACACACACACACACACACACACACACACACACACACACACACACACACACACACACACACACACACACACACACACACACACACACACACACACACACACACACACACACACACACACACACACACACACACACACACACACACACACACACACACACACACACACACACACACACACACACACACACACACACACACACACACACACACACACACACACACACACACACACACACACACACACACACACACACACACACACACACACACACACACACACACACACACACACACACACACACACACACACACACACACACACACACACACACACACACACACACACACACACACACACACACACACACACACACACACACACACACACACACACACACACACACACACACACACACACACACACACACACACACACACACACACACACACACACACACACACACACACACACACACACACACACACACACACACACACACACACACACACACACACACACACACACACACACACACACACACACACACACACACACACACACACACACACACACACACACACACACACACACACACACACACACACACACACACACACACACACACACACACACACACACACACACACACACACACACACACACACACAGAAAGGATATAGGAAGAAAAAGTTAACCTATGTATTGTTTAATTTATATTAATTTAAACGTAATAACAATCCACACTGAGCCAACTAAAGAACGGAGTGGGATGGTAGAGAAGAATTTATAAAAGGCAGCCAGTTAAGGTCCCCAACCATGTGAATATTAGAGGTTAATCCGCTATCCGTTCTGATCCGCTCGCCGATTTTTTTCTTCCAACGGATACTACAAATTGATCAGTGGCGGCTCGTGACTTTTTGGAACTCAGAGCTGCAAATTATAATACAAGGATAGGTTTAGGTGTTTAACCACGACGTTTTACAATATAAGACTCTGTTGAATTGCCTCTTATAATTATAATTTTTGCTTTTTGCACTTTCCGAAATATTTAAATTTGGTGTGTGTCGCCCCAATATTTTCTTCTAACGTTCGTCTGTTAAATGTAATTTCCAAAAATGATTTGACAGTATTAATTTTTTAAACCTATTGTTTTATAATCTAAAATACGAAACGAATTTTTTAAGCTAATATACTTATATAAATTTAAAAGAAAAAGTTAGAAAATACAAATTATTAATACCTACCTAAACAATTAATTTTTAGAGATAATATAGGTATAGCGATTTCGTTACGACTTAAATAAATACATTCAATAATTTCATAATCTGTGATCACTGTTATTGTGACGCTGAAAGCATTCTAGCTCCAGTCCCCACCAGTTTCTCACTACTGCCCACGCCCCGCTTCTTTTACAAGCCTACATTTGCACTTTCCTTGACGCTAGGATATAAGCAGGGCGACGTAGACTTATTCAAAGGAAACTTGTAAATATTTATGAAATAGCATTCAATGTTCAAAATATATTTAAAAAAGCATTTTCACACCACAATTACTATGTTAAATGTATTTTGAGTTCAAAAAAAGATTTTGTTTTTTTATTATTTTCAAGTAAGAGCTGCAGTTCCGCAGCGCGTACTCAAGAGCCGCCACTGAAATTGATTATTATTGCAAATAAATAGCCCGCACAAGTATGCCAAGTAATTATGCCATTTCCAGGGTTGTCAAATATTGCAACCCTTTTTGTGTTAGAAATAAGACCATTACATATTTTTAATGGACGTCAAATGACAGGTCTTGAATCATAGAAGCATAATTTTGTGTATTGTTCAAATAATTAACACACTGACAAATTTATATCTTCAAAATTGTATTTTTCTATTTTTATTATTATTTTTTTTTTTGTAGCTTTGATAATGCTCGAATTGAGTAAGTAGCTGTAACTAGAATAAAGATTATACTCAACTGACAATATTTTATTTATTCGGTGGAAATCAAAAAAAAAAAACCTCTACAACTCTTATTATATAACCACCAATAATCTTGTACAGTCAATATTTTATTTTAATTAACTGCTGGATAATGATCTAAATATTTAGATATCAAATAATGGAAATAAAAAAATAAAATAAATATAGAAGAAATTATGAAAGAAAAACGATTTTTATAAAACAGTTATTTTGATTATATTGTGATTGTGGCAAAGATGTTGTCTTAGCATTCTCTTTTTTTTTAAATACTTACCAATACCAACCGTATTAAAATATTTGAAGATTAGTATCCATATTACTCCAAATTACGTTATTATTTTTAAAGATTTCTAACGTGTCACGGTTTTATACAAGGTGTATCGTACTATGTTTACTTTCAGCCAATTTTGAGATATTTAAATGGTTTTTAAATATGAATTCTTTTAAAAATGTGCATTACAAAATAATTAACTGGCACTGCATAATATTTAAATCATTATTCATCATTTAAAAACAGTTTATGTTTTTATGTTCACATTTTATATATTTTTACTTTGCGCCTCATAATTACAAACTAGTTTTGAAAACGGAGAACGTGTTAAATTAATTTTCGCTTGAAGTACTAAGACTTGTATGACAACAATTACTTAAGTAACAAATATTTTTTGTCCCTGGCGTTAAATTTTCTGTATTACTAAAAATATAACATAATAATTAACCAGATATTGTATTTTACGTTGTTATGGCGTATTAAAAAAATATATATATAATAATAACAATAAATAAATAAACTGATGAGAAGTGTGAATTTTCACATACAGTCATGTGCGTAAAATTAGCAGTATCAGAAAAATATTAGAATAAATACAAAAAAAGTTGGTTTAAGTAATAACAAAGACAAAATTTTACTGATATATTATATTTTAAGAACAACTTCATTATTTTGATGAAAAGGAAAGTATTTTTGTCGATTCATTAAATAAAATATATATAGTATTTGTAAAAATATGCTCACTACGCTGTTCATAAAAATAGCAGTAAGCTTCATATAATAAATAAAACTCATTTTAATATTAAATATTCTTCATTATTTCTGTAATATTTGCTTCCATGACCTTTTTTCCTGTTACTTCTACACATATTCGCGGCATAGAATCAATTAGTTACCGGCATTTCTCCAAGGGAATAGATATCCAAGCTGTTTCAATTTCTCTCCATAATTCTTCTTTGTTAGCAGGTTTTGAAGAAGATATTTTAATTTCTACATCAGCCCACAAGTTCACTATCGGGTTTTAATCCGGAAATTGAGCTGGCCAACCCATAACAGTAACCCTATTTTCATTAAACCAATTTTTTGCTTTGCACGAGTTTTGTTTTGGGTCATTATTTGCATAAATATCTATTTTAAAGGCATTTCCTCCTCTGCAAAGGGAAGCATGACATACAACAAGATACTGACATAAATATTCGTATCCATTATATGTTTAATCCAGAAAATAGGGCCCACTCCGTTCCAAGAATATATCTCATAACACTACATACCATATGCCATAACACTACAACCGCAGTTTTATTGTCTTCGTAGTGTACTTAGGATTGTACTTCGTGCATGGAGGTATGCGTACTTGCTTTTGGCCGATACCAGGATTAAATAAAACAATTTTTGTTTCATCAGACCAAAGAAAATTGCACCATTTTGACTGTGGCCAAAGTTGGTGCTCTTTGGCAAATTAAATTTTATTTTCCCGTTGTCTCTTGTTTAACAGCGGAGTTTTTCTTGGTCTTCTGGCTTTCAGATTTGCTTTTATAAGGCGTTTTCTTAGAAATTGGCAGGTCTAGTTCGTTTTTTATTTGTGTAGAAGTAATAAAAGAGTTTAACTTTGCACACCTTACAATTCGACCCCGATTTTCAGGTTCTAGAGTCCACTTTTTGGCATTAGATAACATTTTAGCGGAGCACATTTTAGAAGTTTTACCAGAAATCAACATTTGTAAAATCAACTGACGTTTCTCCTGTGTGCAATGTTTAGCCCTACCCATTTTTACTAAAAAATAAGAAAGATATTTAATATTTTCCGTGATTTTAAATATAAATTCAACTTACTTTTCAATACACACAAAAATTTAGTCAAGAATAAAACTGTTTGGTTCGCTAGTTTAGTAAAACATGAGAAAACTTGACGGCGGCCTAGAAATACAAAAATTTCGATATCTTCCGAAAAGTAATCTATTCAATAATTCTTATTCTGGTTACTCTTATGTTCCGGTTCACATCAAAGTGCATTACTTAAAAATTTTCAGATATTTAGATCAATCTCTCTGGATGTGGGACAAAGCATTCTTTAGTAGGTACTTTTTTTTAAACATTCCAAAAATACCTTTAGAAAACATAATCTGATAAAAAAAAATCTTGTTGAATTACTAAGATTCACGTCAATGTAAATTTTTCACATTTTTTAACCATTCTCTTTGAGAAATATCTGGCTGTTTGGCCACAGTTTGGACTTACCATACAGATAAACTAACCCATGAATGACGTTAAAAAGGTTTTTTGGTTACACCAACGTAATCTTATAAACCGCACTTTAAACATTATACGGGTCTATTCTGTATCTTTTGAAAGATTTGGTTAAAAATGATGGTTAAAAAATAACATTTTAACTAGGCGTTAAAATTTTAACCTTGTTTCTTTTTCTGTATCTCAGGTTATAACTCAAACGTTAAGTTCTAACTTTTTAACCTTATGGTTAAAAGTATGTTGTGAAATTATCTACAAGGGACGTATTTTGCTAGTGTAAGTGTTGATTTATTGTAAACAAGTGTTATGGTTGAATCGCGAATGAACAACGTTTAAATATAATAAATCTATATTGCGAAAATGTACAATATTTATATATAAATAATTATGGCTGCTGAAAGTAAATAATAGTAGTATAATATTACCATACCATGCAAATATATCAATATTTGTATCTGTCTTTTTTTTTTCTTCTATATGTATCTTAATAAATTTTCATTTTATTTTATTTTATTTATTTATTTTATTTTATTTTATTTTCCATTACATCTGTCCAACAGAATTAACCAATAAATGGACAGGTACAAATTAAGCTAAACATATAAATATGATAAACACAGCAATAAATTAATACTTTACAAAAATCAAGAGAATAAAGATTATCTTAAAGTAACAAAACAAATATATACATATATAAATATTTTTAAAAAAATAGCATATAAACATAATAGAGTAAGGAGAAATGATACAGAAATTCAAAAAAGATTTACAACAGATTCATTTAGAAAATAATTTGAGCACATACGGTTTATGGGAGATTTGAGAAATAAATTGGAATGAGCTTGAGGAAGGTAGAAAAGAGATGGATTTCTGGTACGGAGAATAGGGGTGTGAAAATTAAGTTGTTGTAAAGATATGGGATCGTCGACCTTGCCAGAAATAAGTTTTTTTAAGTAATTTAATGAATTCAAGTCCCGACGTTCACTTAAAGTTTTCATTGAAAATAGATGAATAAGTGTATTATATGGAAAGTCAAGTGGGGGATAGGAGCCCATGATTTTATAGTAGATGAATTTTAAAAACTTGAACTGAATTTTTTCAATAACCTTTTTCTGGACATCGTAAATAGGATTCCAAATTAGAGAGCAGTACTCTAGTTTAGATCGTACGAAAGAAAAATATAGTGTGAAGATTACACTGATGTCAGAGAAGGTGCGAGAGTTACGAATAATGAAGCCAAGCATTTTAAGAGAAGAGGAGCAAATTTTATCTAAGTGTAGATTAAAGGTTAGCGTGGAATCAAATGTAACACCCAGATCCACGGTGCTTTCGGCCCGGAACAAAGATTGATTAGATATAGAGTATGGAAAGATAATGGGCGTAGTTTTTCGAGTGAAAGAAATAATTTTACATTTGGAGAGGTTCAGATGAAGTTTATTTTTGGTACACCAGGTGCTTAAATTAGATAGATCTTTTTGAAGATTAGAGCAATCATTAGTAGAAGAAACAGAACAAAATATTTTAAGATCATCGGCGAAGAGCAGACGTTTGCTACCTATGACATCATTGATGTCATTGATGAATATTAGAAATAGTAGAGGACCAAGATTTGATCCCTGTGGCACACCGGAAGTAACTGGAAAGTGAGAAGTATTATGACCACGGAAAGTAACAAACAGAGAACGATTTAAAAGATATGATGTGAGCAATGACACAAGGGAAGGAGAAAGACCAAAGCTCTGAAGTTTTTGTATGATAATATTATGATCAATAGTGTCAAAGGCTTTGGCAAAGTCTGTATACACAACATCTACTTGACCTTTATTATCCAATACAGAAGAAACATAATGCGTAAAAGAGCATAGATTACTTGTTGTGGATCGACATTGCATGAAGCCATGTTGAGAAAAAGACAGACAGTTTTTTATATTAAAATAAATGGTCTTGTAGATAATACTTTCAAATATTTTACTGAAGTTTGAAAGAACAGTTACTGGTCTGTAATTACTAATTATGCTCTTGTCGCCAGATTTATGAATCGGAGTGACTCGACCAATTTTCCATGCAGTAGGAAAAGTACATGATTTTACAGCAAGATTGAATATGTGAAAAAGTGCTTCTGTAATAGGTGTTGAGCAATCTTTAATAATTAAGTTAGGTATATTATCAGAGCCGCATGACAAATTATTTTTGATTGTGTTTTTTATCGCAACTTCAATATCCTCTCTGGAAATATATGATATTTTTTATTTTCAGGTTATATTTACCTTATTTTTTTAACAAACAGAGTAATCAAAATTTATAAATGTAGCATAATTTTAAAGTTTTAAATATTTACTTTCAATATATCCGTAAATCTTTTGGTTTTTTAAAATGTTTTAAAATGAATCCAAAAATGCATCCTCGGGATAATGGCCTGAGTAGCTAAGTCCAAAAACTAAAAAAAAGAAAAAATGTTTCTTCAGGTAAATTAAAAGGATCACTCATATAACGCAGTTGCTTTTGTTTAATTCGAACTGATCTCCTGAAAATCATTTGTATATATTTTTTATTCACTTATATTAATTTTTCACTTATTAACTTCTTTATGTTCAATTTGTTCTAGTAATAATTGGTTTAAAATAAACAGACTTGCCATGATTAATTATAAAAATTGATTTTTTCTGGCTATCTGACGTTTAGAGGTTAGAATTACAGCTGGTTAAAATGTTAACATGTATTTGGCTGGAGTTAAAATTCCAAATATAACCTACTGAATTAACCACATCGAGGTTAAAATTTTAATGCCATAGAGTTACAGAATAACAAAATATTGTAAAGCGTGCTTAAAATTTTTTAACTTCGACCTTGAGGTTAATTTTCAACTTTTTAAGATACAGAATAGACCCGTGTATGTGTTAACCCACAAATACATATTCGAGAAAGAAGATCCCAGCACATGGGACAATTGCCATATTGGGCTATCAGTGGAGCATATCTTAATCACCAGGCCAAAATATGATCAGCAAAGGCAGAAAAACAAGATCCCACCAACCCTTAAAGAAGCACTTTCACCGGACAGAAAAACCGAAAATTCCACCATTGACTTCTTAAGAGACATCAACATGTATAATAAAATATAAACAAAATACCATAAATATATTAGACTTTTAAACAATGTAATATGTAATCTTATAAATAACAATATATAACCTGATTTTATAACCTGGAGCTAATAACCTAGATGCACCTAAAATAATACATTAAAAAAAGCTCAGCGTTATTGTTTTAGAAGATTCAAAATGTCGGTAATACTTGTTTGTACCGACGAAATACTAAAAAGTGTTTGATAATTTCAAGAAAAATCTTTTTTACATAACCTATCCTAAAATTGCAGTAATAGTCAATGCTAAAAAATTAAAGAAGTTGTTTGAATTGGAAGTATCTTATTTAAAATTAATATATTTGATGTATTGATTTTAGAAAAGTAAACGATACAGTTAGAAGATCTGAGACATTTAAGGAGCTTAAACAACTAGGAGTTAGCCAGAAGCTAATAAATTTGGTAACAATGGCCTTACAATACATAGAAAACAGGGTTAAATTGAACACGAAGTTGTTTAGTAAGTTTGAGGTGGAGTTGGGGCAGACACAAGGCGATTATTTTCAAAAATTCTCTTTAACTTTGTACAAGAAAAAACTATAAGAGTTGCCCAAATTAATAGATCAGGACTAGTCTACAACAAAAGGCATCAGTATCTGGCATTTGCTGGTATATAAGAACCGAAAGAAGAATGAGAGAAGTAGTTTAACGATTGGAACTAGCAGCAAGAAACAAGGGTTTCATATAAAGATATCAAAAACAAAATAAATGACGTGGATGGAGCAGGGTTTTGTAAGAGGTAGGAATGTAATGATACAATATATTGAAGGAAAAAATTATTATTTTAAAGAATTAGGTAGATTTACTTATTTGGGAACTGCGATTACGAGAAAACTGGAAACAAAAGAAGAAATACAAGCAAGGATATTGCAGGGACCTGAAATTGAATCCGAACCGAACACCCGAAAAAACATGTATTTTTCCTGAACTTGAACAGTCAACTAAAACCTGAACCTGAATCGTTTATTATTAAGCGGTAACTATGTATTTTTAAAATATTCAGGAAAGTATTGTTTACTTAACATTTCAAAACTATTATTTCATATTATTTTTTTATTGAAATTTATATTATTTGTTATGTTATTTATATTTTATAATTTAACTAGCGGAAGTTCTAATACCTAGGTATTAAGGCAAATCTATTATAGATGATCGCTTATAGATAGATAGATATTTTTATTATTCAATATTATTTACTACATTTTTTCTTACACTAATTAACTTTTACTCAATAATAATTATAATTTTCGTCTTTCGGCTTAAAATCTACTCTCCTTCTTCTTTAATTAATATCTTCGTTGACTCCTTTCTTTATTTTCCTCCCTTCTGTTTTTCACTTCTTTCATCCATTCATACCCCCTTCCTGTTTCATCCAAAATTTCCTTTCTCGTTTCCGTTCTGTGTCGTATTTCTTCACATTCTTTCAACAAATGTTCCATTGTCTCCTTAACTTCCCTACACATTCTACATGTTCTTTTTTTCTCCAAAAATTATTGTCCCTCTCCTCATTTCCACATCTAAATCTCATTTTCGCTTTTTTCTTCTCTCTACTGCCTTTTTCTGTCAAATACTGTGGTTTTCTCAGCATCTATGTTTTTTCATATTTAAGAAGTAAGGAAGTAGATGGCATATGGGAAATGCGAACAAATCAAGAACTAAGAGAACTGTAGATGGACCGAAACATCATAACAGTTGTTAAAACACAACGAATTATGTGGATGGGACACATAGTCAGAATGCCACATGAAAGGTTACCAAAGAAATTATTAGTCCACATTATCCGTGGGAAAAGGACAAGAGTAAGGCCAAGGGAGCGACGGAAAGATAATGTAGAAGATGATATAAAAAGGGTGAACATACAAGATGGAAACAGAAAGCAATGGACAAGAGGAAATTGAAGAAAATTTTAGAACAAGCCATGGGCCCGCTAGGTTCGCCGTTAAACTATATACATATATGCAGGAGCGGATTTATGATTTTGCTGCCCCTAAGCTATATTTATTATTAGTATAAATATAGTTAATTTTTTATTATTATTATGTATTTTACAATATTCGCCGCCCTCCAAAATTTTCTACCCTAGACTTTGGCCTACTTAGCCTATGCGTAAATCCGCTCTTGTATATAAGTATATACAGCCTTGAACAAATGTATGCAGCACCTTACGTTTTATTGAATTTTAGGATTATTACAGGAAAATGGTAAAAATAGGTAAATAAAATAATACATACAGCTTTTAATGATAACTTTAATCAAAATTATTAATATTTTGTGGTACCTCCTCGTGCTTTAATTACCGCACGGACCCTTTTAGGTATACTGTCCACAAGTTTTTTACGTACATCGGATTGTATATTGAACCATTTGTCCACAATAATTTTCTTCAATTCTTCTTTTGATTTGCATTTGTAAAGAGACACCTTGTTTATCAGAATCGACCATAAATTTTAAATTCGCGATAAATCTGGTGACTGGGGGGCCATGCAAAAAGTGGCACATTGTTTTTGGAAAACCATTAATTTGTTGCTTTGGCTTTGTGACCCCCTGTATTATTTTGTTGAAAAACATATTCTGGATTGTCTTCATCAAATAATTTTAGTAATGATGGCTCCAAAACTTCATTAAGCCTGGTCATATAAGGAGTAGAATAATGCGTCCCTCGCACAAAAAGATTTCGTCTAAGCCAATGGCGGACATGCACCAGATCATGATGCTACCACCACCAAATTTGACCGTAGGGATGATGCTGTCAGGATGAAAAGCTTTACCCAGCCTACGTCTTACAAAGATGGCTCCAGGTTGTCTAAAAAGCTGATCCACAAAAGAAAAAACAAACCTTAATTTCGTAAATTTATAGTAAATTAAATTTTATATTGTTAGTGCAATAATTGCTTAGAAATTTATTTTTCTGTTAAATTCGTAAGTACATTAAACCATTACAATGCTTACTTCTATATTGGACTGATCAGATCAAATGATTCTCGCTCATTCATCAGGTGTCCAATTTAAATGTCTTTTGGCCCACACAAGGCGAGGTTTTTTGTGTCGCTCGGTCAACAGTTGTTTTCGGCGAGCTCTTCTTTCATGCAAATTAGATTCTACTAGACGTCTTCTAATTGTTCTAGAAGAAACTTCAACTTCTTTATGTTCCCACAAATCACCAGCCAGCTCTTTTAACGATATTGAGCGTTTACGAAGAACACTTCTCTTTATAAAACGATCATCTCTGGAAGTGGTTGCATGTTTTCTTCCGGTTTTTGGTCTGTTTTCATAAGTATCAGTCTCTTGGAACCTTTTGAAGGTAATTTACACAGCTTTTCTTGAACACTTCATTTAACTCATTTCTGCCACAGTGAGTTCACGTTTTTTAGCCATAATATAATTAAAAATATTCAATTGAACTCAATAAAACATGAAAAAGACAGAATTCACTTCAAACACCTGTTTAAAAATGATCCAAGCCCTAATTGTTCATTTTTATGTAAACAAAACCTAACAGATCTGAGCCTATATTTATTTGTATTTCAATATTTATCATAACTTTGTTTACATTTTCGGTTATCTGATTAGACGTACGTCTTTTAGAATGTGTCAATGATAATTTAAAAACATTTTGTCAAATATATATAAGTTACAGTGTACATAAATTTTGATGTTATATTTTAACTGCATGGGTGCTCCATATATTTGTCCAAGGCTGTATATATATATATATATATATTTGCTGTAAATAAAATGGTTCTAATTGAATTTAATAAAATTGTTATTTTCTTAATTATATAATCTCAATTAAATGTTTTTGTTTTAAATTCAGTTTAATAAAAAGTGAAAACTATCCTCAATTTGTTTAAATAGTTAAGGTCAATTTCTTCTGTGATAAATTGTGATTATAGGGTTGCGATATTGTAAATTAATTTCTTTACTTTCGTTTTTTAACACGTATCTTCATTTGGTTCCAGCCTGATTGTTTAAATTTTTACTTTCTGCTTAATTCGAAAGCGTGATATAATATTTCGTGTAGTAATTATTACATAGATGTTAAATCTGTAAGATGTGAAATTTTACGGACTCATCACAACAACAAAGAGAACAGAAAATTTTTGAATTTTAAATAAATTTGCAGTCTTTGTTTTTTTTATTCCTGCGACCTGCATACCACGGAAATGTGAAGGACATATTATAAGAATGGTGGAAAAAATTTAGAAATGCCGTGTTTACTAAGCAAATTTAAATATGCATATAAACAATTATATGTACTGAAAAATATTTAATAGGCATATTTGGTAGAAATAAACAAAAAATGTATTATGCATTTTATTTTATGTATAAAAAATTGTTTTAAATTAGTATACACCATAAAACCTTTGTTTTATAGTGCAAAAGAAATCAAAAATTCAATCTACAAAAAGAAAATTTAAAAATTCCTTTTATGTCATATCTTATCTGTCCAATTTAATTCGAGCGCTTTTCGGTAGAGGCGCTGTTGTACTTATGACGCGCTTAAGCTAATATTGGCGGGAAAGTACGTACACTCTCCGTCAACATTCTTAATGCAAAACAAACAACATTAATGTATAATTTAATAAAATATCAAATGATTGCTTCTGTTGATGATGCTTGTTTTGAAATTATTTTAAATGTTATAAAATTTGAATGACTCATATGTTTTTAATATGAGAATTTTTATTTAATTAGTGATAACGACAGATGATACGATGTAATTGTTGAATTTTTGGTATTGATTTTATGGAAGTAGTGTTTTGACATAGTTATTTTAGCGAGTTTAGAGTTAGTACCAGGTACATAATATTACATGCAATTACAGAAATTCCAAAACTTTTTCAAGCGAACTTTCAACAGAAAATACAATATCAGTATTAAGAACTTATTTCAAGCATATCTGCAATAAGAGGAACATGTTTGCATTTGGGCAGAAATTTTAAGGCGAGTAATTTTTTAATATGACTAAATACAAATAATATGGTTACTTCAAATTAATATATTAAAAAGCTAGAAGAAGAGATTCTAACAATATTGGTGCATATATTTTATGAAATAAGATACCTAGATAGTTTTAAAATTTCTATGTTTTAAATACCAGAGAAAACATCTTTTTGGTTAAAAAAAAATGTCGCAAAGCATATTAATAAAGAGGCACGAGGTGTGTTCAAGATGTTCCCCGAAACCCAGCCCCATGGACGTATTATACCCGGTTCCCCGATTTTTTTATAATTTCTTTTTTCTCTCTCTTTTGTTAGACACGTGTGATCTGATTATTAGTTTAAATTAGCTTGATTCCTCTGATCCATCTTCCTTTTTCGTTTGCTTATCACTTTAATCTGTATTAATTTCTTTTTTTGCTAATCACTTCGACCCGCCTTCCCATTTGTCCTTATCACAAGGTAAGTAGTCAATCACACATTAACCTCATAATTAACTACAGTAGTTAAATCAGTTAACTACACTGTAGTCAAATATCCTAATTGACTATATGGTAACCAGAGGGCCGCGAGCGTTGCTGCACAGAACCGTAGCAACGGGTTGGCGTCGCGGCATTTGCCATGGGCGCGGAGTCTGACAAGGGGCGCCATTTCAGGTAAAAATCTTTTTTTTTGCTCTTCACTTGTATTTAGGACGTTAGGGCCTTTTTTTGCTCTCCACTTCGATTTGAGGAAATAAATTTTATCAATTTACTTTATTTGCCAAAGGCGCCAAAAACATTGCTACGGCTCTGTTCCTGCATCTCATATTGGCGTTCTTAAAATGTGGGCGTAAGTTTAAAAGTCGCTCCATCTTTTGAAGGACACTTTCAGGCACTGATCTTTCTATGGTAAAAATTAAAATTTTCCCGCCTCTAAAATCTGCCGCCCGGTTGCATCTCAGGATTGCGGCCCTGAAGGTTACTGACTACGTAGTTAATGAAAAAGGTTTTTTTAATATTCGTTTAACCCTGTACTGAACTTAAATATGTTTTTAGCATTTATATAAATAATTAATTTGAATATTACAATAAATCTTAGAAATACATAATATTTTAGGCTCAAACGCTGAATTCACTCAATAAGCGTAATAAAAATTTCAACAATGTGAAGTCAATCACAAGCAAATAATAAATTAATAATTTTTACTTTTAAACAATGAAACCTTCAATGAACTGAACTAAATGACTATAACACGTAATTTGTGTGACTAATATAAAATTAAATACATTTTCTACACAATAAATACGTAGTTAATGCAATTAATGTAACTTTCAGAGAAGAATTTTCAGCCATTTTCCCTTCTCTGTTCATCATTTCGATTCGACTTCCTTTTTTTCTGTCTGAACCCGGCCCCGCAAAATTACACGCGGGCCCTGTGAACAGTGACGGACTGGCCCGCCGGGATACCGCGCAATTTCCCGGTAGGCCGGTCCCAATAGGGCCGATTCTGGAAGCAATGGGGCCGGTCCTTAGACTAATGAGGCCGGGTCTTGACGCCATGAGGCCATTTATTTTTTCCAAGGCCAGAGAATTTTGCCAGTCTGTTACTGCCTGTGAATATGAATATGTAGTGATAAAGTATCGTTGCGTACCGTTTATTTCCAAATATCTTTTTGTTTTCATAAGGAAACGATTGAGAATTAACAACGCACATTATTTAACAAATTGAATTTGAAAATACTTTTTTTTTTTTTTTTTTTTTTTTATTTTATTAACGGCCTTTGTTAACTAGAACAATGACGAAAATACTTAATGTTACTTAGTTTTCATATTTAACGTTTGAAAAAAAAAATTAAACTATAGTCTGTTTCTTTGATTAAAACGGAACTAGATTTTGAATTCTAGTAAAATGTTAATGTTTTATTGAAGCTTTTGATCATTTAGTTTAGTAAAAGCCTACTCCAATCATTAAAAAATTATCTCGTGACAACTTAAAAAAAAAATTAAATTCCATTTGGTCCGCTTATAGGTTTGGAATAGCTTATATTTTAACATTTTCAATCAACGTTATTAAGATACCGATCCCACACTTTTTATTTATGACAGTACCACAAAATTATAATTGTGTGCTTTTTTTTTTTTTTTTAATTAATTGTGTTATTAATTATTTATGTGTAAGTAGTTGTATTAGTTGTTACTCCGCAGGTGTAACGATTTGAATAAACATTCATTACTTTTTATCAGTCTTTTTTTTTTTTTTTTTAATTCCTTCTAGATCTCCTCACGTTTAGGAACCGCTGTAAGGTATTACCACGCGTCATGGTTGTACATCTACAGGTAAAAAAACCAGCTGAAGAAGGGGGTCTCTCTCTCCAAGCCAACCGACAGTGACTTTGGATTCTTGGTTAGAGAGGTGGACTCGCGAGGCTAGCAAAGCATACAGTCACTGCTAACTGCTAGTCTGCTGTACGTTCGAATAACATTTAATAGAACAATGTGACCCAACAAACAGAAGATTAGAAAGAAATAAGAATATGAAGAAAGTAGGAATTCAATGTTTAAGTGCACTTGGAAGATAATAAAATGTTAGAAGAAGAAATAAGTGATAATTGTGATTGTTGTTTTTTAAGTGTGAAGAACAAATTAAAATAAAATTAAAAAACTATGTGACATTTTACCTTTTGATGTTTAGAAGATTGTAAAGAAACACAATGATGTAAAAAATATTTACGAAATTATAAAAAGTTTGTTAATCTCAAGAATTTTAAGAGAAACTTAATAAAAGGAAAGGATTAAAAAGAAGTAAGAAAACTTGTTTTTGAGATTAAAAACTTATTACTCAAATAAAAAATTAATAAAAGTCTTACAATTTTAAATATTTTGTTATTTTAATTTACTTTTGTTTGGAATCTAAATATTCAGAAGAACAAGAAAATGTAAATAAAGAGAACGAAAATATAATAAAGTTGTGAAAAAGATTTATTTCCGCAAAACATTTTCTCTGGAGAGTTAAAAAAATGTTACATCTTGGAGTGAATATAAAAACAATTTGTAGGAGTAAGAAGATTGAATGATGATAAATGACAACGAATAAAGGGCAACGAAAATAGTGCTTTAAATTGTTATTAAAATTTGTGTTCAGCAGAATGTGAATTGTTATAACAGTTTTATAAATATTAGTGTTATTATTGTCAAATCTGGGTTAAAAACACATTTTTGTTGTTACAAATACAAAAAATAAACAGTTACATTAATACAAGCAAATGTTTTTTAAAAATTCTAGTCGTGCAAAAGTCAACGAAATAGTAATAAAAATTGTCAAGAATTATAGTTACTAAACTATGATATAACCAAGAATTTTAAATATTATTTTATGTGCTTATTCGTGCAAATAATTACAATGAACCAATTGGTTCCATACATAGAAAGATAAAATAACTTTGTAGTTCTAACCACAGTTCGTGCGGCAATATGAAGTACCATACATTGAGTACCAGCAGTTTAGCCAGCGAAGGAAAGAAAAGTACGCTCACCATTTATACTCAACCGGAATTTACAAATGATAAGGTATGCTATAATTTTTATTTTTAGTTGAAATTCTTTACATTTCTGGGAGGTTAAATACGTTTTTTGTATTTTTTATGGTTTGCAAAGATGCTTATGATTTTACATTGTTGAAATTATGTATTAAGGAAAAATGTTAACATATGGATGTATTTTTATTCAAGTCTGTTTACATGGGAAATACTTTAAGTTAAGGTGTGAGAATACGGACCTTGTTTAACTCTGTTAGGGACCTTGTCGTTAGAATTTTGTTAGGAGTTTGAAAATTCAAGGAAAATTAGTTTTAGAAAAACAAAAATCTATCTTTAAACGATTTAAAACACTTTTCGAAAAATTAACCCCATAGCGAATTTTATATATATATAAAATCCTTTTTTGCATCAAATAAAAATAATTTTTTTTTATTTATTATTTATTAAAAAGATAAAAAAAATATTTGTTGTAATAATTTTGACAATAGATCCTGTTTTGTAGCTGAACTGCATGCAGTTTTACCCGTAACAAAAATTAAACAATAGTTTGTTACAATTATTTTCAAAACAATAGTTTCAACATTTTGAAGAGATCGGTACATATATTACAATTTTTTGGGGACGCATGGTAGGCTATTATCCATTTACGCTGATCAGTAAAGATGTTCGCCAATTAAACATATTAATTGCTAATTAAACATTTTGTTTTTTCCCATGTTTTAATTAGTGATACCTATACTAACCCTGAATAATTCAAGCATATATCCTTCAAGACTTCATTGTATGAAGGGGTGTCTGTGCCACTATTCAGTTCATAGACGTAGAGGTAGACGAAAACAAGGAACATGGCATTTAACGAAAAATAAAGTTTGAAAATTTTAATGACACTGCTCGTCGGTGCTGTTATTTAAGTTCTTTTTATTTTATTTTTTATTTTAATACAACATTTTGACTACTACTTTGTATTCTTTTGATTTTGAAATTGTTTACTTTATTTCGTTAAAAACCTTGTGGAAAACTTCCTGACAACAACTTGTTGATGGGATAAAGACTTGAAAAGAAAATCCTACTTAAGACCATCTATATTTATATCCTATCTATGTCAATAAATCCAATAATAAACTAAACGAAATCCAATAAAGAAAAGAAAGCTAAATCACTGAAAAAATATGTCAATGCCACAAATATTGACTCGCTACAAATCGAGAACAAAGATATCAATCAGATGAAATGGAATTTTTTATAATTACTCTAAAATATGTTGGTGAAGAAAAATACTTTGCTATTTACGTTAAAATCTCTCTCTCTCTCTCTTTCTTTCTTTCTTTCTCACTCTCTCTCTATTTCTTTCTCTTTCGTTCTTTCTTGTCATTGCCTCGCACTCCCAAAACCTCTATATTTTAAGTGTTAGATTTGACAAGGCATCTTACCTGTTTTGCATATTAATATATGTACAAAAAATTACTAATAAGTTTAAAAATTATGTATCTTACTATAAGATAGAAATTTTGATCAAACGGTCGGACCTAGAAGTTGAAATTTGGCATTCTTATACAACTCTTTGTCCCATATATAGCAAAACTATTGAGAGATAAAAAGAAAAATCAGCTGTGGCCACCATAGGACCGACCGCCATCACAAAGTACTTGTATAAAATTCTAGCAGCAGAGTAGAAATAACTTGGCCCAATATTTTCTAACAGAGATATTATTTATCATTACCATGGAAACGTTACATATAAGCAGGGCCGGCGTGAGGGTCTTTGGCGCCCGTAGGCAAGATTTAATGGAGCGACAGGGCAAAATTTCAAGTGAAGACCTAAAAAAAAACAAAGGTTCTCCTCACTTCTAAATTTCAAGTGAAGACCTAAAAAAAAGTCTTCATATAATATTGCCGGTTATAAAATAGATAATTAGAAAAAATTTCGAAAAATGTTTCAAAAATTTTTCGTTTTATCAAATAATCTCAAATAAAAGTTGTTAGTTATTGCATTTATAGCACTTTTGTTAAATACATTTTTTCGAAATATTTTTCTGTTGCTAAATATTCGCAAAAATCATAAAATCGACCCGAGTAAACTCCCATTTCTAGTCAACCGATTTTTTCCAAAAGTTGACCAACTCGTGCCATTAATGTCAAAAGCTTAAATATGAAGTTTCATAAAAATCCATTAAGTCGAATTTGCTCCGCACGTGTACACAGACAGACGGACGGACATACAGACAGACAGACAGACAGACAAACAAACAGACAGACAGACAAACAGACGCACAGACAGGCCGACGAACATCATGCTGAAAATAGTCAAAACGTTATGTAGGGACCTCAATTCGTGGTGATCCATCGAAATCTCGAAATGTCAAAATCGGTATGATCACAATACCTCCCTTATATATGCTGGCGGTCGGTAAAAACACATCCCGGGAAAATTTTTGTTATATATTTCGCCAAAAATGTGTCAAACAACTTCTGTCCCCCACTCTATTTCCCAGAAGGGTTGATCTAAAAATATGAAATAAATCTCAGTACACTGATGGGAACCAGAATAGTTCAACTGAAATTAATTATATTTTCAAAATTTATTGTTCGGTATCAAAAGAAATATCCATAATTTTCCTATATCTGGGTCAAAAAATTGTACAAGCATGCCAAATTTCAACTTTCTATGTTAAGTCGTTTGGGTACAATTTCGACGGAACAGACAGACACATGAGTCTGTCTGTCACAGACCCCAAACACAGACTCAGAACATGGAGTTCACGATGAAAAAATTACGTCGAATAATACTGTTGTAGACTAATACTCGCTAGATTATCAGCTAGGTTCGCTAGGTCAGCTGATATCTACTTGATGATTTTTTGCGAGATTTACCCACTGGTCGACGGATATACAATTTTCCTTCTCATATTTGAAATACATAACAATATTCTTTTAATAATCTTTTACAGAGATGCATGCATCTTTCAAGGTGTGTGAAAATTACATTCTTTGCTAATATTGCGTGTGCATATTTTAATCATACGTCATTTCACTTTTCGTGATTGTAATATGTCGCAATATATGGATAAATTAAATAGTACAGAAACTAACATAAAATTTGTATTTAATTTAATGGATCCGGTGGATACATATCTTCAACTTTCTTTGTTAAATGTCAAATGGTTTCAGGTAATTCTTATAGCTAACACTCGCTAGATTTTCTGTCAGCTGATTTCTTCATCTTTAGCGTGGTCTTCCTACTAACCAGTGATTTTCACTTCTTCAAATGTTCTTTATACTTCTATCCGCTGTCATTCTCTTGTCAGTACTGTTCATTGTAATGGCTTGTCTCGATTGCTGCTTAAACAATACAGAGAAATAAAATCTCTGACAGTTGCCTTTGGAAACATTTTTTGTGTTAAATGTACTACATAAGATTGACCGAATTTTTGTGTATCCGCAAAAGAGAAATCAAATTATTGAGTATTAATTTGCTTCCGTAAAAGGTCAGGCAACAATGAAACTTAATTAAATGAACAAAAACAAAATAAGAACGAAGTGAAATATCAGAAAATGTGTTGAATTATTTTCAAAATTAAAATTGGTTTATTAAAACTATATAAATGCTGAGAAACGCTATCATAACGCTATCAGGAAGCACATAACTTAACTTAAAAATTAATGGTAATACCTTTCAGAGGGTTTATGTTTCTAAATACCTGGTCACCATGATATAGACGCATACCTAGGGGTACTCACGGCCTTAAGCCCCCCTCCTCCCCTTCCTGCCCAAAGCACTCAAAAAATATTTTTCTTGTAATTTAACGTGTGGACCCCAAGATTGCTTTATGATCCCTCGTAAGAAATAACATTGGCTTTTGAGCCCCCCTACCCCAAAAAACTCTGGGGACGCGCCTGCCATGTTAAATCAGGTGAATATGATGCAGAAGGAAATTATGAACAGAAGTAAAGCTGCTAATGCATCTTATTTCACACTGGGTCCTCTCTTCAAAACGAAACTCTTGTCTAGCACTAACATCAAGTTACACCAAACTGTAGTATGTTTCATACTATGTATGATTCCGAAACATGGATCTTAAGAAAACGAGACTGACCACACCACACAGTTTCTGAAAATTAAATATTAAAATACGCAGTATTTTTAGTCAAATTCAAATTAATGGGAAAAGAAAAATCCGCAAGAACAAAGATATCCGAGAATTGTACTTAGGATCTAGTAATAACACAAGAACTGAGAGGCAGACGATTAGAGTGGATATGACACATAATGAGGATGAAGGACAGATTGGTAGAGAAGATATGGGAAGGAAAATTGAACACCTGTCGACCAGTAAGAAGACCTCGCAAGAGATGGTGTGATCAGTTAACCGAAGATCTAACAAGTTTTGGTATACAGGATAGATGGAAAGACCTAACAATTAACAGATCAAGAGGGAGAACTTAGGTGGATGAAGCCAGAAGCCGACGGACAGTAACCAAAGAAGAAAAAATAAATGCTGACAACTCTGCGCAAACTTTTTTAACCAACATCTGTTGATTTTTAATTGAGAAATTGGATTTTATCTGAAAACTTCTGAAATGCAAAGTTCAATTTTTTATTTAGAACAAACTATAAATGCTGATGTCGCACGAATTGCTACAGACACTACTCTCTAAAATTTTTAATTATCATCAGTCCATAGTCTAAAGCAGGGGTGGGCAAATCTTTTGGCTGTCGGGTCACATTGCAGATGAAAATTTGACCGTGGGCCACATGACGGAATAAAATTTGACCGCGGGTCAAAAAAAAAATTTTTTTATAATTTTTGATATTGTTTTTGTTACGAAAGTTATTTTATAAATTTTAAAAGCAATATTTTTAAACCAAAATGTGTTATTTATTATGCAATTTAAAGAAAAACAAAATTGAAAAGGAAATTTAAAAGAATGAAAATTTGAAAGAATATTGGACAGACAGTAATATTTTTGCAGGACACAATAATTTATAAAATGCTTCGCGGGCCGAATAGAATTTCAGGTCGGGCCTGATCCGGCCCGCGGGCCGCCATTTACCCAGGCCTGGTCTAAAGCAGTGTTTCTCATATTATGATAAATCAAATCAAATTTTGACGTCTAAATTAAAATATTCCGTAAATATACTCTCTATACCAGTGTTTCTCAACCTAAAATGCACCGCGGACCAGTAAAATATATATATTTTTAATGCGGACTACTAATAATAATTCTTGGTTCAGTTTTTGCAAGAAAACAATCATATTTAATGCGCTACTACACACATTTATTTTATTTGTAGAAAATCACAAAAAGTTTGCATAAATAAACAATATATAAACTATTTACATAAAAAATGTGCATAAAAAATAACAAAAAAATACTTACAAAAACTTTCGCGGACCACTAAAATTTATCTACGGACCACCGGTGGTCCGCGGACCACCTGTTGAGTACACTGCTCTATACTAAGCACACCCAAGGCTCAGAATCATGTTTATGACATGTACTTCTTAAATATGTGTTTAGCAATTTGAGTTTTGAAAATGCCCTTTCTGCAATTTCTGATATGACAGATAGGGTTAAAAACAAATAAGTATTATTGACTTACTTTTACATTTATAACGATAGTGTTTTAAAGCCCTTTTAATGGTCTCTTCACGCCCAGTCAAAATTACAAACGCATATTATATATTAGTGCAATAAGTTTTGGAAAAGTGTCGATGTTAACCATTCTTATTAGTTTCAAGATTTGTTTTTATGGTAGAATAATGAGACTATTATGAAGAAGGCTTGTAAGTCTTTGATCTTTCAGCGAAGTAAACCAAAAGTACGCTTTCTAAATAATTTTTAAAATTAACGTTCTTGTTGCACCATTTTAAAAATTCTGTATAGGCCGAAAAATATTCTCGAATTTTGATGATTTTTACGACGTTTTTACTAAACACTTTTACTCAAAAATTCAAATGTTTGTTTTCTAAAAACAAATGTTTGTTTATGCAAAAAAGCGTATTATAATAGGTCTTAATAATTATTTAAGATTATATATAAGACTAATAACTATTTGGTTCTGTAAAAATTCATACCTATTTCTGTCCGTTTGTGAAAAAACATTGTGTGCAAAATATGGTTGTACATCGAAGGCAAAACATCGATGTTTAACATCGGCGCTTATTATCGATGTTGAAAAAACATCGATGTTTTATTAATATTTGAAAAATCTATTTATTTTATATATGTTTTAGTTAATAATGTAAAGATAAAATACGAAAAAAAGTAACATATAATACACAAGAAGCATTTATTATATTTTTGAATAGAAATATTCTTTTAATAGTAATTAATTTCGCATTAACATTATTATACCGAATATAATAATCCTAATTTGTACCTACTATTTTTACATTTCTAAAATGAAATATTGCATTTTATTATACTACTAATATAGTAATCTTAATGTTAATTTTATATTATTTAACTGAAAAATAACATACTGTCATACACAATTTTTTGAAGTTGAAATAAAGTCTGTTCCTTTGGTTTAGGCGGAACTAGATTTTCAATTCTAGTTACGATTGATTGAAGCTATTGATCATTTTGTTCAGGAAAAGCCAACTTCAATATATAAAAAAATAGTTAATGGCAACTTACAAAAATGAAAATTCCGGTTAGTTCCGCCTAATCGTTTGGAATAGACTGTTCATATTACTTTTTTTTAAACACTAATATAGCAATCCTAATATTAATTTTACACTAACATTACAATATAATAATCCTAATAATAGTTTTATTAATAAATAGGTACATAATAATTATATCTCCCAATACGGTAATTCCAGGGATTGGAGGAATAACAACTGGGAAAGTGTCAACAAGACTCAAAAAGAAGAAGTGTGTTGGCGTCGTTGGTTGTTCGCATTGTTTACAAAAATTACAAGTTTCTTCTTATTTTTTTCTTATTCTACTAACTGCTAAGAAGAATAAGAACTAATACTATTAGTATTGTTATATCATAATAAATGGCGCTTATATTTTGTGTACTAATTTTAATAAAAGTAAAAAAGTGCCTCTAGCGGTAGTTTCTGAATTTCAAAGTTAAGTTTTAAACATCGACATCGGTAGTAGACTACGTTGTTTTATCGATATTATCGCCATCTGACCATCGATGGTAAAAACATCGATGTTTTTTCCCATGTGCAAAATACATATATTATGGGTGTATGTATTATAGGCGAAATAGTTGACCATCGGTGCATTTAAAGCCCTCCACTTCGCGCCTGGCTTTTACTTTCCACCTCGTGCTATAAACTATTATTTGCCATTTATACATAAGTAGCTATAAAATACTGATATTTTTGCACAACACAAAATTTTTACGTATTCAGGTTCTAACAAATGAACCTGAATACGTAAAAATTTTGAATGTTCGGAAAACATAATTGTTTTGAAATTAATTATCTGCTACATGATGTCTTACGAAATATTTTCTGGACATTTACTAGCAAGTTGTAATATGTTTAGCTTTTTCAACTATTCGTGTCAAACTGTAAAATTGATGTTATTCAGTATATAAAGTTTTTTTAGTTAATTTTTATTAGTGTGTATATTCAATTGAGTAATTAAATATATTTGAACTATTTAAAGTGAAATATATGGCTAGACCGGTTTCATTCTTTATTATTTCGTTCTATCAACAATATGAAATAAAAAACGTAGAGTGAAATATATTTTCGCCATCAGTAACACTGTGATACCATTTACTTCTTATTATTTCCTTTTTTTTTTTAATTTGCCACCGGCGCTCCATTATGCCTGTGGGTCTCCGCATCGCGGACTTTCAAGCCCTACTATTACGCCACTGCTAAGAACTGTTATAGTATAGACTAAAAATTTATGAGTAATGAAGGCGCGCACAAGGGCCCCCCTTCTGCGAAACCAGGAACGGAAAAATCATACTTATTTAATAAAAACTAAGCTACTGAAAAAAAAAACTTCATTTTGTTAATGACTAAATCAAACTATAATTAATTAATAATATTACTTATTAATATAAACCCCACGTAAAAAATCAGTAATAAATTTCTATTATGTTTATTTGGATATATTTATAAAATTAACCCCCTTTTTTGTGTGGTCGCCTGGAGACAAGAGCTTCAGTTTTCGAGTGGTATTTAACTACAACTTCAGAAATGCAACACTCTTTCGCTAAATGACCTTATTTTGAATGTCTAATATTAAAAATGCAAATACTCGATGCTATAAAACTGTTTTATAATTCGTCCACGTCTTTATTTACCTTTTTTATTGCATCAGAATATTTAGACATCGAAACTTGAACTTCTCAAGGTCTACAAAACTATATCTAAGGAATTTTAAAACACCCATTTATTATAACTATTTTTTTTTAAATTCGAGTTCAAGAACAATGTAAATCCGAAACGGATATGAATGTTAATATTTTACTGACATTTGAACTATAAGAAACATAGACGTACGTTAATAGAAAATTAAGGGCAAACAAATCTATATTCAAAGATATATGATGTAACCGGAAACCAAGGAGTACAAATAAAATAGCAAAGTACAAATACAGTACTTCAAGACCATCAATTTTATCCTTGGTAATTTTTTGCAAGCAACTTATATACATTTCTAGCCACCGATGAACACAAAAAAAAAAGAAATCTAAATTAGCTAATGGGCAAAAAAACCGAAACTGACTAATGAGCAAAAAACCAAAGCCCAAACTAGGCGATGAGCAAAAAAAAGAGACCCAAATTAGCTGTTGAGCTAAAAAGGAAACCCATACTAACTGATGAACAAAAAAGGGAAACACAAACTAGCTGATGAGTAGAAAAAAGGAAACCCAAACTAGGTGATGAGCAAAAAAAAAGAAACCCAAATTAGCTGATGAGCTAAAAAGGAAACCCATACTAACTGATGAGCAAAAAAAAGGAAACACAAACTAGCCGATGAGCAGAAAAAAGGAAACCCAGACTAGGTGATGACAAAATAAAGGAAACCCAAACTAGGTGATAAGCAAAAAAAAAAAAGAAACCCAAAATAGCTAATGAGCGAAAAAGGAAACCCATACTAACTGATGAGTAAAAAAAGGAAACACAAACTAACTGATGAGCAGAAAAAAGAAAATCCAAATTAGTTGATGAGCAAAAAAGGTAACCCATACTAAATGATGAGCAAAAAAAAAAGAAAAACAAATAAGCTGATGAACAAAAAAGGAAACCCATACTAGCTGATGAGCAGAAAAAAGGAAACCAAAACTAGGTTATGAGCAAAAAAAAAAGGAAACCCAAACTAGCCGATGAGCAAAAAACAAGAAACCCAAACTAGCTTATGAGCAAAAAAATGGAAATCTAATCTAACTGTTGAGCAAAAAAAAAGAAAACCACAATCAACAAAAACAAATGACCATTTGTAGAATACTGCGTCTTCACAGATCAGCGCGTTTTAGAGCTGGCAACGTCGACAAGCAAGAAAAGGATAGCGTCATTGTATAAACCCATTAAAGAGTATGAAAAAGAATTACTCCATATGTCCTGTACTGCATACTCACCTTTGAACGGACTATAGCTTATGAGAAAAAAAAAATGAAAATCTAATCAAACTGTTGAACAAAACAAAGGAAACCCATACTAGCCGATGAGCAGAAAACAAGAAACCTAAACTAGCTTATGAGCAAAAAAATGGAAATCTAATCTAACTGTTGAGCAAAACAAAGGAAATCCAAAGTATCCGATGAGCAAAAAAAAAGAGAAACGCAAAATAACTGATGAGCAAAAAAATGGAAATCTAATCTAACTTTTGAGCAAAACAAAGGAAACCTAAACTAGCTGGTGAGCAAATAAAAAGCAAACCCAAACTAGGTGATGAGCAAAGAAAAGAAATATAACTAGCTTATTAGTAGCACAGAAGTAAATTACACCTTTTAATTTCACAAGAGCCAACGGAGTGGCCGAGCTCATTAAATCATGCAGTTTTGACTGGTAAAAACAGTCTGAATTGTGAGGTTGTTGGTTTAAGTCCCCCATTGGGTGATATTATTCGGGCGAGAATAATATGTTAACATTACTCCCATTTTCACAATCATTCACCCCTCATCCAGGTGTAGGAGCTCGCCCCCTGGCATCGGCGATTGGCCTCGTTGCAGAAATAGGCCGATGTAAAATAAATAAAATTTAAAAAATTAATAATTTCACAAGATGTGTTGTTATGAGTGATCTAAGGTACGACAGATGAATTTATTTAGTGTTTGGAAGTTAAATCCACCGGATAGCATATTTTTTAACCACCCACATAATTTTTTAAATATATATTTTTTAAATTTCCTTTTTGAACCACCCGCCCCCACACCCTTTTACTAGAAACCTGAAGTGCCACCCAGTAAAAAAAGGTAGTTTTTTTTTTCTAAATTTCCTTGCATGGCGACCTCTTTTACTAGAAGCCTGAAGTGCCGTGGGTTGATCGTGGCGCCCCAATGCGGCGCATCGCCTGCATACCGTGCTGTGCTGTCCCTGCACCTCCTTTTTAAGATTACTGTGTACTTTGTTACTTATTAGTTTGGTACTCCAAAAAGTTTCACTCTTGTAAATTTTGTAGTTCACTTTTACTTTTAATATTTTAACAATTTCACAAATTTTAATCAATTTAAAAATATGCAAAATGTTTAAATTGTGCAATTAATTAAAATATATAAGATATTTTGTTTTGAAGAAAATAATATACAAAAATTTTGATGAATAATACTTTATTGCAAAATCTTTTGTTCCCGAATTTAGTCATTATTTATTTAATGACGCATAAATAAATATATAATATTCTTTCATTTATACATGCAAACGTATCAAATATTAACCACAATTCGTCATGCGGGATCTCATATCTGATGATATTCTAGCCGAGTTCCGCTATTCTGCTGTTGTATACTATTGCTCAACTGTACAAGCAACACGAATTGAAAAATTCAATTTCAAAAGGACGAATAAAAGCTTGCATCTCCCAAAGGGATGGAGTTTTTATCAGAACCGAGTTTTTAGTAATGTTTACATTTTTACTCAATACAGCAGAAAATTGTAAACATCGGTTTACAATGATGTTTGACATAGTTTTTTTTTTATAGTTTTGTTTACTCGGTTATCACTATTATTTTTTTCGTTCTTAAAAACCCTTAGACAAATTATATACAGTCAGGGACTAATTGAAGTGGATAGTACCTATAGTATTTTCAAAATTAAATGGCCGATCTTGTTAAGCAGCTTAACAATGTAGTAATGGGTTTATGGCAGTAATCCTGAGACTTAATGCTGTAAAAAGAATATGAGAGGTATTAAGGAATTTTTTAATTTAAATAGAATAGATGTATAATTGAGCTATAACAGTTTAAAAACCATTAAGAATATTTTCCAAATTTATAATCCTATTGTTTCTAAATTTTAGGGGTTGTTATACTTGTTTGTTAGTTAATTTTCAACGTTTATAGCGTGCATATATTAAAAACATGGCTCTTTGGCGACCATTTGATTCTGACTAAATTCCTAATTTCTGTAGTGAAAATAGTGAATCTATGCAAGGTGTAGTTTCGGAAGGTAATGGCAAACCTATACTTAGAACTGCGGAATTTACTAGTGCTCCATACAGAACAATTCAACATCATTGTTCGTGAAAAAAATCAGCAGAGAAAACGATTCGATTTACAAGTTTTCAAGAAAATAGATAGTTTTATGTCTAAAACAATAATATATAAAATATACGACTTTCATTCGAAAAATATAGTGCCGACTGTGCATCTTTTAATAAAAAAGTTGGAATAGAATTTCCATACAAAGTTAATATGTATAATTGTAAAGTTGCTAGGATTTAGATATATAATATAGTTAAATAAACGTTTACATATTATGGAATCAGATAGATGAGTAAGGGCGAGATCGCAGTATTTGGACCAATCACATAAATACAGAAAAGAAGGTAGACTCATCGTGTATTTAGATGAAACATGGTATGGCACGCATAATATTCGCAAGAAGGGTTTATCAGACAATTCCTCAAAATGTGTTTTTAAAACACCATGTTCCAGACTATAAAGACTTTAGTACAAAACGATTTTTAAACATGCCTATATGTCCTAACAGACCTAAACCTGATAAAAATGTGAAGGAATGTCACGTGAGGAAGTTTGCTTAAGTCCTTCGCCACAAAGATCGGCAGATCATGTGGCTCCACTACTCGCAACATTCGAATATAACATGAACTGGGCTGTTCTAGCACTTAAAAAAATCCTTTGGAAAAGTACGCCGTAAGAAATTGTAAGCTTTATTCTGCGCCTTTGTCGTGTTTGCGCCCGGGGCGAACGCCTCGCTCTCCCCATCATTGTTCAAGCTCTTCATATTGTTGTTGACTATGAATTAACACTATTATTCAGTACAGTGGCGCATCCAGGAATTTGGGGGAGGCGTCCGGAAGACAAAATTATTTAAATTATGAATAAGGTTCCCACTTCTAAATTTCAAGTGATGATGTTAAAAAAAAGGTCCTCGCTTTGGTTGTACGAAAATGGTTGTACGAAAAGAGTTGATTTTTCTAGCGACCGTTTCCCTTGTAGCCTTACGATTCATTACCTGCCATTTATCGTCCAAAACGGTATGTAATCTTTTTTTTGTCTATCACTATAGGCATTTGATTTAACCTGCCACCGGCAAGGTCAGCGGCGCTGGCTCTTTAAAAATCTGGAGGGGTCAAGAAATATTTCAGGAAAATCTGGGGGGGGGGGCGGAAATATTTGAGGAGGGTTACATCATCTTTTATGATGTCTTAATGGCTTTATGGACAAGTGTGAAAATATAAGTGATGACCTAAAAAAAAAGTCCTCAAAAAATGCAAGTGACGACCTAAAAAAAGGATCTTATCTCTATTTTTAAATAGATATATTTACCTAAGACGATGGTGATAAAATTTTCTAGTGTGTTTGTGTTTTTATTTTTATTTCTTTCTTTATTAGTGGGGGGGTTGCCCCCCTCTGGGTGCGCCACTGATTCGTTATACTTATCTTTATTGACAGAGTAAATTTTGTCGTAATTTCTACAGGTTTTGCAACATTGGTCTATTGATATTGTTATCAAATTCCTAAAAAATTCACCATTACAATGTTGATAAGAAACACGATAAATGTTCCCCTAACAACGGAAATATAACCAGACTCGATGACGTATTTCCGTCAGTCTTTCCCTTTCCCCAAGCACACACATTATATTTTATCAAATTGTTTCAATTTAAAGGAACAGCTGTTACTACATTAACTTGCTTCAATTGACTACAATTAAAAATGAAACAATATTACGTCAGTGTAATTAAAATATTCTTGTAATTATAAAATGAAAGGGATGATTAATAAATTTGTTTGTTTACAGCAGATGTAACGGACAATAAGGAAATGGTTAATTTTTGTTTTTGTTTTCATTTGTTTCATTAAATGCATAAGATTTAATATAGAAGTTTTAAAAAAAATGCTAGTTGAGGATATACTTAAGCCAAACATAGGATAGGTAACAAATGATGCAGTACTTACTGACATATATTTTACTAACAGTAGCGTAGTTAGAAATTCCTCTTGGGGGGGGGGGGTATTTTTTTCAAAACATAAATTATTTTTTAAAATTAAACCACATACTTTCTTTATATTATGAAATGTATATATTCTTTTCAAAATAAAAATGTATATGTAACTATCACAATATGAACCAAAATGTGTTTCTATAGACAATATAATAATAATAAAAAAAAAACTTTACCAAATAGAACATAGTAATTTAATTATTATCATAACATATAATCAATAAATAATCAAAACAATGATCATCGATTCTTTTCATATTTATTACTTCATCTTCTTCTACATGTGTTTCCTAATGAACAATAATTTCCTAATAACTTACTTATAACAAATTTATAGTAATAAATATGATGAGTAGGTATGCTTCATTTCTTGTAGATTTATTATCTGTCTCATTTTGTAATACGGAACTAACAGGAAAAGTTCATTTTTTATGTTGTATATTGACAATACATTTATAATATTATCATAGTATTGGTTAATACGGATACGCCAAAGTCTGTTTATACCACAACAGTCACCAAAGTAACCAGATCTAGTTTCGTATTACAAATTGAGACAGATTACACCAGATTTTGAATCCCAGTGACTTTTAATGAATGGAACTTTTGACATTGTAAATCAGGATTTTATAAATTTGGTAGGTTAAGATAACTTACCAGTTTAAAATGAATTGACAATGAGTTTGTCAATTCATAGTCAAATTTGATAGTTTGCGTAGATTAGCCAACATCAAGCCGCGCTAAGGTACTAGACGCCGAGGTGCCAGACAAAAATTGCCACCCCTAAAGAGGAAATTTAGCAAATAATAAAATCATTTTATTTAATTTGCCGCTCCCAAAGGCCTGCCTGCTAAGACCCCCGCTTGGCGTGGTCCTGGCCAACATTAAAAAATCACTTCAGGTTTAACCCTTTTACTGCGCCATATGCTTTGAGATTTCGTGCTCGCTGTGCGCACATTTTTCGGTGATTGCTAGTTTATTCGTGTAGAGCAGTTGGCGTGAACTTTTTGTGTAAGTTTTCATGACATGTAAGGATGAATGATGGTGATGATATGACTAATGTTAGGAAAAAATGTAATGTGAGTGAATGAATACAAGAATACACTTAAAAAGATTTTATTTAATCGATATAAATAAGTAGATATACCGAATGTAAGACCCTATCTAACTGAATTGAACGGCACAGCAACGTATACCAACGCAACGTGCTCGCAGGTACTTGAACTGATTGGGGTAACTAGCGAAAATAGTCGTGTTGAGTAGGGAACAATTTAAAACACGGCGCGAGTTAACTCGCTCGGAGCGTATCGGGCCACATTTTTATTTACGAGTATATACGGTTGGAGCAGCGAAAGGGTTAAGATGCAGTCAGGTAATATTAAAAAGAGAAATTACTATCTACTTCCTCACTACGTTAGGATATGGGCTTTGTTCCTTTCACGTAACACAAATTCAATTAATTGAAATACTAATGCTAAACGTGAATAGAATTATTTTAATTTATGAATGAATTTCCGTGTACTTAATATATCACATTGAACGTCAACTTCTTTTGTTTTACACCATACAAAATACAAATCTACAAACATCAAACATGCGAGAACTGAGGTTTCTTGGGTTTAACGTGAAATACATTACGTTTTTGACTCTTGAATTTTCGTTGTCGAACTAAAATTTTCGGGAAATATTCTAATTTAAAGAAAGTCTATAAAGCGGAACTAAACGAATTTTCTAAAGTTGTCACGTTGCTCACATTTTAACGATTGAATGAAGCTTTTGTTAGATAAAATGAAAAAAGCCTTATTCAATCATTAAATGTTACTAGTTTTTAAAATCTAGTTCCCCTTAAACAGACTTTACACCAATGACGACTCGGGAAAACATCTAATGGAGGTGCTGCAAGCAAAAGTATAATTGAGATTTTCTGTGCTGTACAGAACATGTGATATTCGGCATTCTTATTAATTCTCTAAAAATATAAAAATGTCTATAACCAAACGGCCACTCCGCAAGCTTTTAACTGCAAATGACTGTAGTACAAAAAGTGTATAAACAACTGTTACCCACACTCAATGCCAATCGCCGCGTTATCATAACAACTCGAGCTGCCAATGCTTGCACATTGCACATCGTAACTTGTAGATGAACTTCTTGTTTTACACATGACGCACGACAGTAATGAGGGTAATGACAGTAAGACAGTAAAAATAAAGTAAATTTATAGATATAGAGAGTGAAAATATTATAAACGTCTGTAATGTTTAAATTAATTTAATTTTGGGGGCGCTGCAGCTCCGCCGCTCTTATGTACCGGCATTCAGCCACAAAATAAAAATTGTTGTGAAGTGTGAATTTTCACACATTTCAGGGTTTTACAGGTATTTAGTAAGTGAATGATGATTATTTGGGATGCCAAAACAAATTTTATGTTAAAATATTTAGGTTTCTAAATATGTCCAGTATTTTTTTTTTTTTATATATATATAACAAGGTTCATTAAGATTTATAAAATTGCGGCTATGGCTTCCATTGGTTGTTTTAAGTCATAAGCTCCGCCCCTTAATTATAATTTCAACAATTGCCACTGGTTATTAAATTTACACTTTTAAAACTGAAATGCAACATTTGCCAAAATATAACTAGAATTTTGAACAAAGTAATTTAAACAAAATAAAAATGCAAAGAAAAACAGAAAAAATAAAATTGTCTTCGACTGGAAGCGAACCCTAGTTTTCAGTTTAGAAAGCGAGAACGCTAACGAATACACCATGAAAGCGTATTTGTTTACTGTGTTACATAACTTACTAAATATTTACATCGTCAACCAAAAAACACAAAAAATGCGTTATTTTCCGAAAACATAATCTGATCAAAAATTCCTGTTGTACTATTTCGGTTCACACCAATGTACAATACTCAGAATTTTTTTAGTAATTATTAATTATTTGTTTAAACCATCTGAACTAAAATGGTGTGGGATAAAAAAAATTTTGCACAGTTTTGACTAATATCGCGCCAAAATAATTTATTTTGCAAAAATACAATTTTGATCGTAAATCCACGTATTAAGGGCTTTCATTTGATACCCTACACTGAATTTAAAAAAATATATTATTTTTTTTCGATGAGTACATATTGGTTTATATTTTTAGGGGGATATGTTTTAGTATTTTTCCTATGTGCGGGTCAAAGAGTTGTATAAGCATGCCAAATTTCAACTCTCTAGGTTTAGTCGTTTGGCTACAATTTTTACCGAACAGACAGACGGCAAAATGACGGTATAAGGGTTTTTGGGTCATACCTACAAAACCCCAAAATAAGAGACACCGTGATTTTTCTCATTTATTGCACCAATGGCACCAATAATGAAAAACACATGTTATACCTACAAAACAATAAAAATGAAGAATTAGGAAGTTTACTATTTGTTTCCGTTCAGGCTGAAATAAATTTAATCTGTCTTTGTTTATTTTCTGGTATTAAAAATTCATTAATTACTTGATTGCAACCCTAAATTTTATCGACGGTCGACTGAATGAAACAAAAATTTTATTTCCGGTCATAAGGGCACTGCGTCATTATTTCTGATGATTCATCGCCGAACTTTAGATATCAGATAACACATTTTCTCATCACTTACTACGCATTATTCTTTGGAATTTCAATTATTTTCTTATTCAAATTCTGACATGTGACGCAAAAGTTTATGAAGTTCTATGTGATGTAAATAGATTTTATTACTCATCAAATATTTTAAGTTTTATTAATTAAAAATTTATTGAAATGATTCATGTACTCAATAAAACTGAAATATGATGCGGAAGCATTCTGTATAAACAAATAAACTGATTATTATTTTATTGACATGTATAAGAACAGTGTTTTTCAAACAGTGTGTCGGGGCACACAGTTGTGTCGGCAATCAGTTAAGAGCAAGTCATAGTTTGTTTTAAATAACGATTGTCCTTAAAGTAAGATTGTAAGATTGTGGGTGTGTTTATCAACGGTCAAACCAAGGATTAAATATATTTGATCAAAAAATAAAGACCAGGCTTCTCATTAATATAAAAAAGTCGTCTAAAAGCAGAATTCTCGTCATTCCTAATTTACAGTATATTCTTCAAATTAGTGAAACGTAGAAAGTCGTGAATTTCTTGTTCAGTAAAAATCCGTTGATTTACAAAAAGAGGCTGGCATAAACGCCAGGAAATTAAAAACGCTTATTTATTAAGTTAGTAATTTATTTCATATAACATGATTTATACAGCAACATGTAAGCTACTTGATGACTGATGTACATTCATGATACCACTTCCGGTTTATTAGTAATTAATATCAACTTTGAAATTTCAAATGGAACATACTACATTTTTTACAAATTTGAAAAGTACATCAAATTTGCTTTACAATCATATAAAATAATCCATATGTTACATTATTAAAAAGTAAAATTGCGCGCACTTTTTAATACACCTAGTCGAAAAAAGAATAGTGAGCCATGACTAAAAATTAACTAAAACAATTGTAACTACTATTATTAAACGATAATTTTTATTGTGATGTTACAACAAATATTCAAAATGACTTCCAGCCTCTTCAATACATTTTTCACAAAGTTTTAAAACAGAATAAGTAGCCCTTTCTATTTGGTCTGCAGATAAAGATTCAATTGCCGCTTCAATTTTATTCTTCAGTTCGTTTAATGTGTTTACTGGTTCTTTATAAACAAAATCTTTCACTTAACCGTATAAAAAAAAATCAAGTGGGGTCATCGGGAGAACGAGCAGGCCACCGAATTAAACAATTTTTTCCAATAACACGTCGCTCAAATGTATTATTTAAAATATCAACGCATCTTCTCGCGTTTTGCGCAGGCGCTCCGTCTTGTTGAAACCACATACCAAGCCTATTTCCAAGTGGAATCTCTTCGAAAAATCGTATAACATTATTTAAAAATTCAGCATACAATGTAGCCGTCAAATTTTCTTCATAAAAGTAAGGTCCAAAAATTTTGTTTTTTAAAATCCCGCACCAAACATTTATTTTAAAACTAATCTAGTGTCTTGTTTCCCGAATTTCATGAGGATGATCCATGCCCCAATAGTGGCAGTTTTTATTATTAAAAAGTCCATTTCTAGAAAAACTAGCTTCGTCAGTCTAAAAAATTTTTGCGTAAAAGATTGGATCTCTACGTCTTTTTTCCAAAAACCATTCACTAAAATCAAGTCTACGTTGATAATCGCCTGGCAATAGTCCTTGTCCTGTTTGTATTTTATATGGTCTGTACTTGTGTTTTCTTAAGATTATGTGAATTTTAAAAATGTTTATTCCTGTCTCAACACATGCGTCGCGAACGGAAATTCTGGGATTGGCCTCAAAAAGCGCAAGTACATTAATTTCCACATCATCTTCATTTGGGATATTTCTTTTTCTTCTTTCAAACGAACCTGTTGTTCGTAGTTTATTTACTAGTTTCACAAAAAACGATTCACTTGGATGACGGCGATGTGGATATTCTTGTCGATAAAGTTCTGCAGCTATGCGTTTATTATTTAAACTTCGAAAATACACGTCTAGCATATCAACATTTTCTGAGTTAGAAAAATTCATTTTATAATAAATTAATAAGGTACTACAATGAAACTTGCTAATAATAAAGGTTAGAACAATTATTACTGAGTAAATACTCAGTAACAATTGTCAACCTGTAAATACAGGTTTACAATTGTTTTAGTTAATTTTTAGTCATGGCTCACTATTCTTTTTTCGACTAGGTGTATAAAAAAGTGCTCGCCATTTTACTTTTTAATAATGTAACATATGGATTATTTTACATGATTGTAAAGCAAATTTGATGTACTTTTCAAATTTGTAAAAAAATGTAGTATGTTCCGTTTGAAATTTCAAAGTTGATATTAATTACTAATAAACCGGAAGTGGTATCATAAATGTACATCCGTTATCAAGTAGCTTACATGTTGCTGTATAAATCATGTTACATGAAATAAATTACTAACTTAATAAATAAGCGAGATATTTGCTTGATCCACTCAACGGTGCGATCAACAAATCTTGACCGTTATGCAATACTTGACAGAAACATGTAGTTATCAAAATTATTTCCAAGGACATGTACACATAGGCGTACATTTTATTTTTATTACCTTATACGAATTGATTATTAAATGAACACTATTTTTTTTCTACACGCCAATGAGTTGATAACAGGTATTAAGTTAGGTTAACACATATTTTCGTTGTTCCTCGGGTGAGTTCGGGCAAACGAAGTAATCAGATTGGTTCTTGTTACATTGGGATTTCCAGCTGTGAATTAGAATACAGTTTTGATATTTTTAAACTCATTGTTTACTGTAAGGTAACGGACAAGAAATTATGATCGCACGGTATATATATATATAGGTTATTTAAATAAAATTCTTGTATAATACTCGTCATAAAATTTATTTTCAAATGATTAGAGACGTTTCGATTGGGTATCCAATCATATTGAGTCAAGTTGTAAAAATATAATGTAAAAAATTTCCACATTAAAAATCATTTTAATATTAGACTGAAGATGATTGGATACCCAATCGAAACGTCTCAAATCATTTGAAAATAAATTTTATGACGAGTATTATACAAGAATTTTATTTAAATAACCTATACATTTTTCGTCAAGAATATACTTTCGATTATATACATATTTTGAAAAATCAAATTTTTATGGGATTTTACAAAAATCTCAAACCAGAATAGTTCAACAGGAATTTTTGATCCTATTAGTTTTTTGAAAAATATCGAGTTTTTGTGCCGTTCAAAAAAGAATATTATTTTTTAAAGTTTACTTAATGGTATTAAAGAACGACAAGTATTCCTTTTTAGGGTTTTGTAGGTATGACCAAAAAACCCTTATACCGTCATTTTGTCGTCTGTCTGTCTGTCTGTCTGTCTGTCTGTCTGTCTGTCTGTCTGTCTGTCTGTCTGTCTGTCTGTCTGTCTGTCTGTTCGGTAAAAATTGTAGCCAAACGGCTAAACCTAGAGAGTTGAAAATTGGCATGCTTGTACAACTTTTTGACCCGCACATAGGAAAAATACTAAAACATCTAAAAAACATATCCCTCTAAAAATATAAACAAATATGTGCTCATCGAAAAAAAAAATATTTTTTTAAAATTCTGAGTAGGGTATCAAATGAAAGCCCTTAGTACGTGGATTAACAATCAAAATTTAATTTTTGCAAAATAAATTATTTTGAGGCGATTTTTGCCAAAATTGTGCAAAAAAATTTTTGTCCCACACCCTGTAGCCCAGATGGTTTAAACTAAAAATGTGAAAAAATTCTAAGTAATGTATAATGGTGTGAACCGGAATAGTACAACAGGAATTTTTGTTCAGATTATGTTTTCGGAAAATAACGCATTTTTTGTGTTTTTTGGTTGACGATGCATACATGTTATACTCTTATAACACACTAAGTTGATAAGCGTTTGGTGGTCTAGTGGCTCAGTTGCTCGACAACCACACAGGATCGTTATTCACTACACAGGTTCGTTCCTGGCTTGTGGAGTCAATTTTATTTTTTGTTTTTTTTTTCATATTTATTATGTTTAAATTAATTTGTTAAAATTCTAGTTATATTTTAGCACATTTTGAATTTAATTTTCAAGAGCGTAAATTTAATAACCAATTGGAATTATATTTTCATTCTGTGTCATTTATACGAAGCCAGAGGGGCGGAGCGTATGATTTAAGACAACCAATGAAAGCCATAGGCCCAATTTTCAAAATCTTAATGAACCTTGTTATATAAAAAAAATACTGCACTTATTTAGAAACCTAAATAATGATATTAGGTATTCGAATTAAAATTAACAAAAAAATATTTTAACATAAAATTTGTTTTTAAAGCTCTGAGATTAACAGACGATAAATTATTTTAAAAAGATCGTTCATTTTGCCGTGGTTACTACAAAGCAAAATTTGTCCTACGCACTCAGCATGCCGCCTTCACTTATTATATACCTGCGAAACCCTACAATGTGTGAAAATTCACACTTCACATCAATTTTTTTAACACGATTTTTTCCAGAAAATGTGCTAAAAATCCCTTGTCTCGCACCCTTTAACCCAAGGGAGTTAATCTATAAATCTGAAAAAATTCTAGGTAATGTACATTAATGTGAACCAGAATAGTACTAGAGGAATTTTTTATCTGTTAATTATTTCAAAATTTATCGATTTTTTGCAACAGCGTGCTTGCAATATTTATCTGACTGACCAGAATGGATAGCTATAGCTGGGTCTTGATGCAAGCTGATATTAAGTACGGTTGTTGTCTCTAAATGAAAGCACATGGATTTTTATTTCAAAAGTTATCCAAATCTATGATTTTTAATATGTACTCACAATTTGTTATCACTTAAAAAATAACTACAAAACCCTAAATTGTGTGAAAATTCACACTTCACATCAATTTTTGAACAATTAAAACATACCATAATATTTTCATTATTAGTCATTCATGTTTTCAGTTCATGACAAGATATCTTTATGACAGCTCAGTTTTATGTACAAATATGAAACTCAAAACCAAAATATGCCGAAAACAACATTTGACGTTACGCATCCACTTTTTGGAGGGTGGGGTTATCAAAGTTATTGTTAGTTCAGCGTCAAGCAGTCTAACAAGAGTATTTGGTTAATCTGCACTCAGGGATTAGCTTATTGATTAGTTTGAAAATTGGCGTGTTACAACAAAGTGCCTGATTCTGGCCCAGGATTTGGCAGGTATGACTATATTGAAATAACATTGATAAATTTCAAAATTCAAAATTCTAGTAAATTTTGAATTAGACAGATGAGCCCAGAATATCTTTTTGAAAAATGCTTGAATAATACCCGGTTGCATAAAAGTCTTAAAACTAGATGTAAGCGTAATCTCATTAAAAACTCATTAAAACGCATTGCGCTACTAGGCAATTTTATGTTTTACATCGAGTCTTAGCTTACATCTAGTTTTAAGACTTTAAAGCAACTCGGCATAAGAGTCTTAGAGTAAAACAGCAATACTCTTTATCATTTTGTACACTCTAGTGGCAAGCTTTGAGGCTAGCTGTTGCTTTCCTTGGCCGGTTACTGTCATGCCTTTAGCTGGCACTGTTTAGGACTGGCAGTAGCTGTTTTCACGTGCCTAACAACTAGCATGCAAGTTGAGGTTGTTTTCCGACTAATGCCAGTAGCTGGCAATGTATTGGCAGCATTCGTTTACACTTTGCAAACGGTGGCAACAAATGTCGTGTGTTTGTGTTTATAGATCAGTTCTTCAAAGATCGGTTCGTTTGATTTGTAAAGTTGTGTGTGAAGAACTTTTGCGTGTGTTGCTTCAAGAGAAGGCAAGAAAAGGGAGAAGGCAGCGGGTACGAGATTGGTTGAATAACAAAAGAATGGGGTCATCAGAAACAATTCTAAGAGAGCTGTATTCCGCCATGATTTAAATGAATTAAAATTTAATTAATTAATTAAATTAAATACAACTATAGCACACAAACGAAAACAGAAGTCAGAATACGCGCTTTGTTTACTTGCGCTGGCATGGGTTATAGACTGGCATGGACCTGTTTACACAATGCAAGCAGTGACTTGCCAGTCCAAAAAAGTGGGGGGAAGGGCCAGCGTGCCAGTGAATCAAACAATTTTGTTTCACTAGCATTGCCCAGTAGCTGGCACAACAGGCTTGCCAGTCACTGGCAAGCTGTACTGGCACGCTGACTGGCAACGTGTAAACCATACATTACTGTGATAAATAGCTTTGAGTCTAGTATTCACATCCGCTTTTCATCTTATTAGCTCATAACTTTTCAGTTATCAAATTGTTAGGCCCTTGGGACCAGCCTGTAACTAGGGCGTGTTTTTAGTTTCTGATTTTTTTTTTTTGTCATCATCTTTCGAAATTATGACGCCAAAATATTCGAGAGGGCGTAAGTTGTACACTTGCCAAGAACGTTTAATACCCTCGTTACGACCCTGTTAGGGACAGTGCCGGATTTAAGGCAGTAATCCGAAACATAAAACAAGGCTTTTATATGATTTTCTGTTGTCAATCTTCTGCATATTTTGCATTTTAGTAGATAAATCAGGCATTGTTCCTAGATAATTTGAAGTGAGTAGAACTGCGGATGATACGTAAAATAAATTGTAACATGCCTTAATAGTTGATTTATAGTTTTATAAACATTTATTATATTACGTCAAAGTATTACGCAACGGATATAAGACATAAATTATCAAATAATAACTTAATTTTTACTACAGACATGATAAAAGAATAATTAATTTCGGAAAAAACTATCACCATAATTATCCTTTACGTATAGCAATAAATTCTGGTAAAAATTCATTAAAAAATAATTGGCGTCAAACTGACGTATTTTACCATAAAATATGTAATCTACAAATAACGCTGTCTACGTAGAAGTACTTGTTCATATGTTAAAATAATGATAACGTTAAGTTAATATGCAAATAGTTGGATGATAAAAATACATAGCTAATATACGGGCGTTTAGATAACAATAACAAAGAACTTAGTTAAACATTATTTAAATTAATTAGTAGAATATAAATTAGTCATGTTTGAAGAACAAACATATCCAACTTCGAGCACCATTTTGTGATTCTAATGTTTAAACTCAATTTTGATATTAATATTTATGAAAGTCACCTGGATTACAAAACGAATTACATTTAAAATTTCACTTGGTGCATGAAAGAATGTGAATTAGGTTTTCATGTAGCGTAATAATTATGTCACTGAAATATAACATTTCTATTTCTAAAATGTATTCTACAAAACTGTGCCGAAATAATAGAATGATAATAGGTACGTGCTCGTACTTCGTATGTTTATTGTTTTATACATTTTTGGAGTAAAGGAAATAAGTGAGATATGTTAAATTTATAGGTAGCGGTCCCCCTAAACACCAAATATCATCTTATTAAAAAAATCATTGAACAGAAAACAATCGTTTTTCCATTTTTAACAAATTTTCTTACATATTTTAGCTATAGTTAAATTATAAGTGATAGCTTTTAAGTTTACAGGAAGAGCTTTGCATATACCCCTAAATATTCATATTATTAAAAGCTGCATTTAACAGAAACGAACATTTTTTTTTTCATTCTATATCATCATCATCATCATTTCATTCTGTATAATATTCTTAGAATAATTTTTGCCAAGAGGCTGTTAAATAAATACACTGTGTTGTGTTTCACAGAATCTTTTATTAATGTACTGACTGCCATTTCGGCTTTCGTCATTGTCAAAGTTACAGTTAATTACATATTACAAGTTACAAGTTTATTCCATGAGTTCGAAAAGAATGTGTAATGCAAGCTTTACATAACAATAAATAACTTATGACATCAACAACAGTGATGACAGTTAATTAATTATAAAGCTTGCAGTAGACACTATTTTATTTTTCCTTAGCCAACCCTTATATAATTTCTTTTTAAACTCGTATATATAATAGTCTCACGATTTTGAATTTTAACTTTCTGAAACTCAATATCTATAAGTGAGTTCACAAAGGTAAGCTGTTAAGTAAATAATAAGTGAGATATTTTATTGATAGCGCTCCCCATAGCTCCCAACATATTCATCTTATTAAAAACTGCAACAGAAAAGAGTATTTTTTCATTCTATACAACTTTTCCTATAGACATTTTTGACGTGAAGTAAATAACAAGTAAGATACTTCAAGATTCTAGTTTTAAGATGCTGGGTAACTCCCCAAATATTTACCCAACTGAAAAAATGTTTACAAAAAAAATGATTTGTTTTCTTATTTTTAACAATTTTATCGTATACGTTTTTGCTGTTAAGTGTAATAAGCGATATATTTTAAGTAATTTAATCGGCACCCCAATAAATAATAAATAATAATAATAATATAGGCTCCAATTTTATTTATATATATATATATATATATATATATATATATATATATATATATATATATAATATATATTATATATTATATATATATTATATATATATTATATATATATATTATATATATATATATATATATATATATATATATATATATATATATATATATATATATATATATATATAGCTAACAAAACATAAAATAGAATGCTCACTTAAAGTGAGTACTAGTACGCGTTTTAAATGGGTAGTGGAAAGGAAGAGAGGGTAGTAATACGCACTTATAGTGCGTACATAGGTATAAAACTCTTTTCTTGAGTGACGTCACAATAAAACTTTAAAATTCAGGAAAAGTAAAAATTTTGATTGAACATCAGAAAAATAGTTTTTAAATTATTATAATCAATAATTTATACACTTTTTTGCCAATTTTCAATGCAATCCTTTTCCAGAATTTATGAAGCTTCATATTTTTCTGTAAATAATAAAATGCGATTATTATTATTTCTTGAATATATTTATTTAAAAAATTTTCAAACCTTTCAGATATTACAACTAAAATAATCATAATGATTAAGTATAAGTATGAACTTAGTTATCATCTAAAATTCAATAAATTATTCTAAACAATTTCTACGAATAATAGAAGATAAAAATTATGATTTTCTCCTTAGTTACATTTTGAAACGTATTATTTTAGTATCTAAAATAGAATGTAATTGTCTCGGTAATTATGTCGTATAATAGAATCAATGTTAAATCTTTAAACATATCTAGAAGGTACCTGAATTAATCTGAGTGCATTTATTCCTAAAATAATGCAATCATTACATGGGCTATTATTATATGGCATTTAAATTAAAACTGCATATTTGTATAACTAACTTTGAGGCTTCCGAACCTTCTTAAACAAAAACTATGCAAAAATAAATTCTGGATTCAGCAGCCTCTCAATGCTACATTTCACTTTATTATTATTATTTTTCACTTTTACTTAACTTTAAATTCACTTATTAATCAGCAGTTACTTTGGCACTTTTTTTTTTATTTTTAATTGTCTAATAAACGTTAATATTGTACTATTATTTAGTTGTTTAGTTTTAAAGAGCTTATATGACAGGAAATTTAATATGTTAGGTTAGGTATGAGTATTAGTACTCACATATAACGCGTATTAAAAGTACGCATTTAAAATGAGTATTCGTACTCACATATAACGCGTAGTTTCAGTTCCGCTTTAGAAGTGAGTACTTGTACTCGTTTTACGTGAGTATTTTGAAGTACTCATTTATAACGAGTACTAGTACTCACTTCAAGTGCGTACACTTATCTCCTTCTTCAAAGTGAGTACAAGTACGCACTTTAAATGAGTAATATAAAAAGTACTCATTTAAAAGGAGTACTATTACTCACTAAGATTTGCAGTGTACTGAATTAAAACATCCTTTCCAATAACACATTGGTCAATGAAAGGGACTTTGTAACCGTTTTTTTCCTATTCAAACAAACCAGGGGCGACTAGTGCCTAAAGGCGTCCCTTGGCTACGGACCTGGTCTTTTTATAAAAAACTTTATAAAGTACGATTTCTCGAACTCTGCAAAATAGGCCAGCGATGATCTCCCCTATCGCGGCGAATCTTTTTCCAGCGAGCCATTTCTTCATGATTGGAAAAGGAAATAAGTTAGCGGGAAGGGGAGCAAATCTGGAGAATAGGGTGGATGAGGGAGCAGTTTGAATCTCAATTCGACCAATTTGGTTATTGAAATTGCGGACGAGTGAGCTGATCCATTGTTATGGTATAACAGAACTTTTTTCTTCGCCAAATGGGGCAACTTTTTCATCAATTCAGCATGTAATAGATCCCACAAATCCGGCATAGTAATTAGAGCGGGATCTCGCATACGCTGAAATCATGCGGGATCTCACTTTGGGGGATTGTATGGGAATCCCTAGGTACGTATTAAAAGCTATAATTATATTTTAAATATTTTACCCAATGATCGGTAGTTCTAAAAAAAAAAAAGTAAAAACAGAAAGTGTCAAGGCAATGATTAATATAGGAATTACATATAATAATTAATATAAAAAATAATAAGATAATAATTTAAGTATGTATATATTACTAATATTGAATAATGGTATTATTAAATACTTTTTTCGGGTCGTTTTGGATAGTGTCATTTTGATGGAGTGGAAGTCCTCCTCAGACATTTTCAATTTTTGGCCACCTTAGCATTGTAGACACACTTACGCGACATGAAAAAAGTTAACCTCAATCAAACACAATACCTAGATCAGTGATGACGAACCTGTGACCCGTATGGCGATTTCAAATGAACCGTACAAAAGAAGATTTTTGTAGTTCTGAATATTCTTAAGAGATATTATAAGATACAAAACAGGGTAGGAAATCGACCAATATGATAATAATAGCGAGATGGAATTCAACTATTGACTGTTATATAACTGTATTATACTCGTAAACACAAGGCTGCTAGCTTAGGTAGAGTTAACGAGATTTGCAGGAGATTCCACATACATATCTACAGCCTAAAGCAGCAGATTTTTATTTACGAATTACATATTTCACCCGCGATTTGTATCTACAAATTATATTTTGACCTGTCTGGGGAAAAAGGATTGCCATCGCTGACCTAAATGTTGCTTGAAAAATAGTGGCTGAAGTGTTTGTACTGCAATCAGAATGAGGCATCACTAATCGCTGCAGTATTACTTCACAAACAGCACCTTAAGGCGAAATTTCCATTAAAACGCAACATAAAGACGTTAAACGTGATAGGTACTGTAACATTGAAATTATAGATAATAATACGTTTTAATTGTCATATATGTATTTAAGACATAAATATTAGTCAAAATTAGCTAATTTTATAACCTCTACATATTGGCTGTCGAGCAGTATAATTTTTCCGAGTCACAGTACCGAAGAGTGAGGGCCACTGATATAAGTTCTGCCCCACTATTTAAGAATTCCTGTAATATAACAGAACTATCTAAAGGGGAGTAACACATCATTAAATTATTCAAATATCATTATGTCAGTACTCATTATAAACAGATAACCTTTAACAAACCTAAATCGTCGACATTTAACAATCCAGTCGTGTTAATTTCACCTCAGTATACAGACATAACCTAACCTCAACTTCCGAGTAAAAGGTTAATGAGATTGTATCGATAACACTGATATGATATACGTAGATCGACAGAGTGCCCTACTGGCACACTTCTACTCTCAGCTGATTTCTTATTCTGACCTGACTGACGCTTGTAAGCAACCCACACTGTAAGAAGACTTTTATTCATTATTAAACCCATATTAAGATAAGGTAATACATAAGCATTCGCATACTTAAGTTATTAGATTTGCAAGTGTTATGAAGCTCATACTCACGTGCGTTCTGAAAATGGGACCATAGTGAAAATTATAGTTTATTGAATTACTTATGTTTTACTGACTTTATGTACGGTTTGTTTTATTTTTAATTTATTAGCTTTAGTTTTATTTATAATGCTGTTATTCATTCAGTATCTACTAGGGCAGGGGTTCTTAAACTTTTGTAGTCCGAGGACCCCCTCTTGAACAACGTTTTCTTTTGCGGACCCCATCCCAACCCTAGTATTTTAAGTCGTTTTAGAGACTTAATTTCTGGCTCAATAATCTCATAGGCACTGCGATATAATAAATATTGGTAAAAATGTATCGCTGATTATTTTAATAAATGGTCTTGCGCATTTATAGAGATGGACATTTTTATTAGCATCTAGAATAAAAACATAAAATGAATAAAAATAGTAGTAAAAAGAATAAGTTTCAAATTATAATTCGTTAAACTCATACACCCACTAACCCTTAAAGAAGCACTCTCACCGGACAGAAAAACCGAAGGTTCCACCATTGGCTTCCTGAAATAGCAAAATACAAACGAAATACCATAAATATATTAGACCTGTAAACAATGTAATGTGTAACCTTATAAGTAACAATATGTAACCTGAGTACTGTGATGCTAATAACCTAGATGTTGATGCACCTAAAATAATAAATTTTAAAAAAATAAATAAAAAAAAAACTCATATAAACAAATATTGGTCAAATATTGGTTAAAATAGATCTTATTATAATATGTTTTCTGTAAATAATTTGCAGTTGAAAAAAAAATAATCAAATTTATGTATTTAAACTAATTATTGTTTAGTTATGTCAATAACTAGTTAGGTAACAAAAATTACAAGTCTTGACCATGTAGGACCCCAGTTTAAGAACCGCTGTACTAGGGAATGTAATCGCCAAATTTCGATATTGAGATTTCCTCAGATGTATATAAGAAGTTTGATTTTTTTTAATTAAAAAAAAACTCTAACTGCACGTATTGACACTGCCTAGGAAGTGGATTAGGGGAATAGTCACTTAGTATGATGCAGCTGTCGTTTGTGAGTTAACAGACTTCAAGTTTATTTCGATAATTCGATTTTCTTTCAAACTTGGAAATACGATGACAGAAATATTTGATTTATTGAAAACATTTAGAGAAGATGCTCTGAGTGATGTTGTAAGTGGTTGAAACGTTTTAAAGATAGTAGAAATTCAGTCAGAGATGATAAGGGATTACGTGGGCCTTCAATTTTTAACAAGAAATTATACTAGATGGGTCATAAACCATTGCCGCTACAAGTTATTCGCGGTCCCCATCCACCATACATGACTAGGCTTCCTATGACATTTTGTTTTTGTTCCCAAAACTGAAGAATTCGTTAAAAAGATTCAAACGATTGAAGAAATAATAATAAATTGGACCCTCATACAATTAAATCATCATCATTGGCGTTACAGCTCGAGTTGAGCCTAGACCTCCTGTTTCCAGATTTCATGACTATGTTTTCAATCTATGTACATTCAGGAGTAATATGTTCAGTATTACGTCAATTTTTTAGCGTACCACAGAAAGGTACCTACTGTTTATAGCCGGTTGCGAACGGCTAAGCAGAACCTGTAATTTGTATAAATATTTTTACACAAATTATTTGACATAAGCAGGAGTTGAACTCACGTCCGTGCCCTTGCTTAGCGTTCAAACGGCAGAAACAAGCGGTGGAACGCTTGCAGCCACAGGCTTGCTCACAATTTAATAGTGAATCCAAAAATAAAATTTTCCGAATACTGAACAGACAGCAGACTTCTATCTTACAAGCAGTTTTTGTATGTCTACTATACAGAACTCATAATAGCAAATATGTTAGTCAGGCTACTTAGAGTATCCCGTCGAAGTGCCTATACAAATAGTGACTTTCGTTGACTTTAAGTCAAATAATGTTGATTGAAAATTTCGGCTCTAGCTCTAACGAAAAGCGACGAATTTAATTCAATTTTACATATTGATTGGTAATACCTTGTCGTTAAATCTAAATTAGATTTAGTATCCCGTCCATGCGCATTTAGTATGTACCTTTCTCTTGACAAATGGTCGGCGGACATTTTTGCGATCCCTTAGTCCAGAAAATGAGAGAAAATAAACTATTTACTTTTAAAATTGTAACGTACGTAAGGCAAACAATTCCATAGAATTCTAAAAACATTGAAATTCAGAATAGTTTATTGAATCCATTTGTACATAGAATCAATTTGTCATACAAGGGAAAGGCAGTGTCGGATTAAAGGATGGGCTGACCGGGCAGCCGCCCAGAGCGCCGAACGTAAAGGGCGCCAAAATTAAGACGGGTACTAAAGATATGGATTTCGCAGTAGTTCAAAAAAAATTTTTTTTTAATGAATAGTTAAATATAATCATTATCTTAAATTTAACTTACTATATTCAGCAGCATAACTTAAAAACTTAATACCCATCTTAAAAAATAGTACCCTTCTAGAACAAGAGCGCCTCTGAAAAATAGAGCTTCTCTGAAAAAAGCGTTCCTTTTTAAAAAGTGCCCTGTTGAAAAAACTCCCCTATGGAACAATAGCGTCTTTTGAAAAAATCCTATTATAAAAGAGCTTCCTTCTGAATGAAAAAGCGAAATTTCATCAAAAAAGCGTAACTCGCGAAAAAGCTGTTCTAATGTTTATATATGCTTTATTAGTTTAATCAATGTTATTCTGTGACGTGCCACTGTATTTGTTAACAATTTAAAATTATAGTTCATATTGGTTTTCTTAGAACATCAATTACAGATTTTTTAAATTTATTTATTTATTATTATTATTATTATTATTATTTTTTTAAATAAATATTTACATAAAACATTTTTATTTAATTATTACTACAGTAGGGCTTGAAGCTAATACATAATATATATTAGATAATTTTGCAGAAATAATTATTTTAAAATTAAAACTTTCATTAAAATTAAAAGACATATTTTGTTATAATTAGGAGTCAAAAAAAAGTTTTGTTGAAACAAATTTTGTAGGAATTAAAAAAAAAAAATGTCAAAATTGAAATATAGTGAACCACATCACAGGACATACTGATAATTAGAAGCACGAACGAAAATAGAAAAAACGATACAAGTAAGAGAAGATCATTTTACTACATCGAGATAATTTAGCGATATCATACCCCTGTAGCACATCCTGATTGGACCAACATTGGCTATAATATTGCCCGATTATTGGCAAGGATAGCAGGGTTCTATATTCAAAGACAGTCAATATTGTAAACATGTAGGATATGTATAGTACAACTAATATTCGCTACAAAATTGTTGTACCATATTGTACATATATAGGTCATAAATTGGGTAAAATATCAAGATTTAGCCATATGTTCAATATAGCTTATATATTGTCTCTATATTGGCTAACCATTTTGTGCTACAGGGGTAAATAATAATAATAATATTAATAATAATAATAAGTAGTCCTGATAGTTAGTGTTTTGGGTGGCATGAAAGCCTCCTATCGAAGGGAAATCGAGTCCATTCCCGCCTGTAGATCTTCTGCCAACTCTTTGATCTGCAGGATGCAGAAAGCAGTGCTGCTCGGGTCGCTCCGCATTGTGCGGGCACTGGATCTGGCGTAATTTCCGCGGCTGCATATCGCCAGGGTTTGGGATGCAGTCGTGTGTATTTAGCTCCACTAGTCTCTAGTATGACGCGGCTCAAAAGGTTGCTGAAGTTTGAGATTAGTGGACGCTTGTCAAGACCTGACAAACCCCATAATAATAATAATAATAATAATAAATAAGGGTGTAAAATTATCTTGGTCCGGCCCTGGTAAAAGGAAATAAATTAAAAAAAAAAAAACAGTGAGAGTGCCCAAAGAAGAAGAAAAATAAAACAAGAAAATATTATAAAAATCTAATTAGGAAACTGAAGTATTGATGACTGAAGAGAAATGATGTTTCATTTTTGAAGCAACGACATGAAAATCGGGGTTTTTTGATGTCAGAGCAATTTATAATTAGTCTCGCTTACAAAATAATAAATTTTTGTGCATTTTTATTTATATGTCTGTTGAGCCTTTATGGAGCCTTTGGTTCGTCAACCTTTGTCCTAGACCAGGGGGTCGGCAAACTTTAGAGGCTAAAGAGCCAAATACACCCTTTACGGCATCTGGAAACATTTTAAAGAGCTATAATTTGGTTTTAATACCTGACTTATTGAATATTTCCTAAATTTTATTCCTTATCAACTTAATTTGAAGAGCCACACGAATGTCCTCAAAGAACCGTATGCGGCTCGCGAGCCGCGGTCTGCCGACCCCTGTCCTAGACCAGTGTTTCCCAAAGGATGTGCCGCGGCAATATTTTCCAAGGGTAACGCGAAATCTTAAAAAAAAAATAGCGTTGTTTTTATTTTAACATTATTGTCCGAATGTAAGTACAATATCATTAATAAGAATAAAGGGTTAAGTACAAAGTACACGAAAGATCACTTTATGACGAATTGAAATTGACATTTCCCTTTTTTCCTGAATACAGCGGCATCTATATTCTAAATTTCTTCTTCTGTGACTACGTAAGTATGCCGCGAAATTTTTGTTCTTTGGAAAATGTGCCACGAGAGTAAAAAGATTGAGAAACATTGTCCTAGACAAATGAACTGGATTGGAAATTAATAAAAAAATAAATGGTTCTAACGATTTTGATTAAATTTTTCAAATTATTAATTAGTTTTTGGCTTATTTAGAGGTTTACTAAAGTAACAAATGTTACTAAAGTAACATTTAATCTAACAAAAAATAATAGAGTGACTGTTTAATTATAATTAGTATATCTACAGAAAATTATGTATGGGATCTTTGAGATTCATCTACTTCAAAAATAAAATTATAATTTATTTTCGAACATTTCTTAATTAGGTAAAAGATGTAAAAATATTTTCATGAGGCTGATTTACAACAAATTAATTTTCAAAAATGTTGTATTTTATAACGTATATTACGGCCAGACTCCAGCGTTATATAGTTGGCATACGCCAGCGTCCGCTCAGCTCTCTGATCGGTCGCTAAAAACCTAAATGGGGAAAAATATGAATTCCGTAACCACTGTGAAGTGACTCCAGTGGCTATCAGCTGTCCAGGGCAAGGTAGAAGGCCGCCAGCCCAGTCTAGAGGTAAATGTGACTATGCAGGGTGGTCCTGTAATTATCAATGTCGATGTGCGGCCTAAAATTTATACGGCGCCAGTCACTTCGCTTCTATTGCCCTAAATTCTGGAAGAAAAATAAAACCCCAGGGGAAGGAATAGAGTTCTCTTAATAGAAACACCAAAATTCTCAATAACTAAATTTATTAACAAAAAATCAGTAACTAACAAATAGCAATAACAAAATCAATAATATCCGCTAAACGAATATTCCATACGCAAAATCTTTAAACAAAATAAATTATTCACTAAATGAATACTCAATACGCAAAATCTATAAACAAAATAAATATTATATTCGCAAAGCGAATACTCAATAAACAAAATATTAAGAATTACAAGATCAATGACTAGTTAAATATTCCCTTTTTAGTTCGGAGTACGACAAAGTTAATACAAAAAAAAATCATTTAATCTACGAGCAAAATATCTAAGTTAAATCCAAAATTTAGAAAACTAAGTACTCACAAATGGCCAAAGGAAATTAAACAACTGAATCTTTAACCGGTAATTAATTACAATTTAAATTGACAAACTGAATTACTTGTGATGCGGTATAAATACCCAGTAACATGTGATTGGATTACTTATGCTACAACTGCCCTAGGGCTGCGCGAACTTTTGCACATAAATTACATAACAGTGACTAATTACGTTGAAAAATGGTAACGGTATTCCGGTTGGCAATACCGTTAGGAAAAATCCGGAAGAGTTTTAGAATCGGAAAGCCAGCGCTTGTTCAAAACCCGATTTAAATTTTTACTATACTTCTATCTCGCCTTAACTTTAATGAAAACCCAGCCAGTCTATTGGCAACGAAGTCGCGTTGATTCAAGAATCCATCGTTGTCAAGAGACTGACTCCATATATCCCCTTTTACTCTTAAAAACCCGTGATACGTCAACAAAAAAATTACGCGAGATGCCAAACAAAAAAATTGACGAACCACCCTACCCACTGACTCGACGGAAATGATCAAAATTTAAAAAAAAAAATTATCGAGAACAAAAAAAAAAATTAAGGAAGACTGGTCAAAAAAAAAAAAAATAAATAAAAAAAAACAATGCTTGTGGCTGAGGTTCTGCCCGATTGAAGTTAACGTTAATTCCTCCCAAAATAATACAAACCCGATCCTCGATAACGTGAACAGCAAGTAACACGAATACTTGACCAGTAAGTATTCAAAGTAAGGAGTAACCTGCGTGTTTGAAAGCTAATTCACAACCTCCAGTTATCAAGGAAAAATATACTTTACGGACAGACTGAATTTACATTACGCGGCAACAATTAAAATGAGCGATTCGTGAACCAAAAATTATTGTACCTCCAAAAATAAATACGGTGGCGACACGCCCAACCGTACACGCAACAGCGTACTCAATAAATCCAAAAACATATCTCAATAACTCAAAAATATCTCAAGATACAACAAAACTTGAGAAACCTCAATGCATTTCAGCTAATAATACAGTACAAATAACAACACACACTTAATAATCATGGCCATAACGCATAAGGGTGTACCAGACGCAGCCCTACACTATTAACGTTAAGAATCACAAAAAAAACATCCCCAAACGGGAATTCAAATACGTTAATAGGGCAGAGTCGCTTCTGTTACAAAATTTCAAACATTTCCAAAATATACTCAGCTGAAACACAGTGATTCTCGCAACACCCTGTAGCAACAGGTCTCAAGTGATACAATAATTTTCACGCTGCATCTTCCACGGATCGCTCCAAAATCGGCTCTTCAACCCTTACACGTGGGGGACAGTATAATCTCGAAAGCAGGATCCTCGCTCGAGAAAGAATACTCAACTTAGGCCCGTCCATGTTGCCACTAAATTTACAAAATACAAAGAAATACTTTACATTAGAACACTGAATTATTCAAAACTGATTAGCGGGTAATACTGTATAAAAGAAACATACCTCGGTGTTTTAGTGGCGAAACGTCGTAACTCAATTGCCATCTAGGGGTAGAAAACTCCTAATTCCGACGTAAGTCGCGTTTTGCATTCCCAAAACATGATGTATCACGTGCCTTTTCCGCTTAGCGAATCCACAGGTGAACCAGCATTATCTTCTCAAATAATTTTCACAAAAACTTGTGGAATAAAATTTGGCACGTGTTACTGAGTCTCCACCCCTTAGGGAACATCTATACTTCTTGAATTACGACATTGAAGAGACAAAATGGCATTTAACATTCCATTATATATGCCCCCCCTTCACCACTATAACTGTCTAATAGACACTAGACTCACGTGGGCAAAACCACGTGACTCAGACTGTTATCAACAATGACAACATTCTGTTTGATCGGCGTTAAAAAATCACGAATGTCAACATTGTATTTTTTTACAAGTTGTAAGTATGTTCCTTATATACGTAATACACGCTAATAGTCTGTAATTTCCAGGTTCTAATGAAGTATTCATACTCCAAAATGCAAAAGAATGTGATTATTCCCATGTGTCAAAATGACATAACCTAAAAGTTTTGACAGAATACGAGAATTCAGATGTTAATTTATATTTCTGTAGCAAGAACGGCTACTTTTAAGTAGATTGTCAGGAGGCTAGTCAGTTGGTTTCGCAAAAATACACAATACTGTATCCTTTAATGAGAATAGCATAAGTTTTTGTACGTTAAGGTAGGTCAGTGTAAGTTAGTTTTATAAGCAGTGTTGTCAGCTAGAATAGGCCGTAACAATTTCTTGTTTCATTATTTTGAAAGCCCCGAGAGAATAATTTTAATATCATTATAAAATAATAAAATTGCAGTTTAGAATAAAATTTTATTATTAAATTTTCTTAACTACATTTAGGTAAAACCACAGAACATGATACGCTAAGAACAGTAATGCTAAAAAATATATGAATAAGTTTGGCAACCGTTGATCTAATGTATATATCCAGAAGGGAACTAGAGGTTAAAGAGCCAAATTCACCCTTTACGGCATCTGGAAACATTTTAAAGAGCCAAATTTTGTTTTAATACATGACTTTTTAGCATCATTTAATGAGAAGAGCATAAATATGTTATATTTTAGTCATTAGTATTACCGATACGTTGCTTAAAAATGCATGAAAATAAAATGAACTTTTGCCTGAATATTTTCTAAATTTGATTCCTTATCAACTTAATTTAAAGAGCCACACGAATATCCTCAAAGAGCCGCGGTTTGCCGACCCCTGAACTAGGGTAATAAGAGAGGTTTTTCAAGATTGGTTTCGAATATTTAACGGCTTTATGGTGGTGACTAATGTGTGAACATTTTTGATAAATCATACTCGAGAAAAAAAAAAAAAACAAGCAAATTAATACTATAGTAAAAAGAAATCATGAAAGTTTTAAAAAATACATATAATTAAGTTAATCTGAACAGGTACTGCATTGTTTTATGCTTAATACATATATATATTTACAATTAGATCTTGGTTAATACTACCCTATTCAGAGTTATTCCATTTAACGCGATTTGTCTATTACCGACGTCGTCAGTATGATGTTTCGATCGTTCCTATTACCCCTGTATAAACAGATCATCAATTTAAGCATTAAATATTGGAAGCTATGTTGACCCCTGATTTTTTTTCAGATTTTTAAACTAGCCGCTCTTGGATATGGGGTGGAAGACATAAGTTTTTTAGCAGCTCACATAAGCCCTCCATCTCGATCTATTCATTGTCAAGTCTTACCAAGTACCCTGTATACCAATATAAACTCCATTTAGCGCTTGAAATTCTACGAAGATACTAACGTCTAACAATTGGTAAGATGGAAGATGTGTGACAAATATTTAAACTAAATGAATAATCAAAACTATTAGTTCTTTTCGTAATTTCATTTTTTTATCAAATTACTGGCGTCATATAAACAAATAATTGCTTTAAAATATTGATTTAAAGACGTTTGTAAAATTAGTCATTTATTCTCTGATGTTTTAAAAAGCAAACAAATGCAATATCATAAAAGATAACAATTCATCCGACCCTGGTCTTAAAATGGCAAAATTCAACTTTCGTTTCACATCCGCATACCTCTGATTTTAAATAAAAACATATTACCAAACTTGCTCGCATTCTATGACTTTGTATGTTCACGTGCACATAACTAATATGTGTAAAAATATTCATTATGTGTTGGTGTACATTATCAGTACCGGATTGTTTACAAATTGCGGTAATATGTTATAAGAGTTATTATGTAATTTATCAACAGTATGAAAATTGCTTAAATTAATACTCAATTCACAAAAAGAAAATATATTTATTTGATAATATTGCTTTTGACAATACACAATACAATACAATACGAAAAACGAAAGATAAATAAAAAAATAAATAAATAAAAAATTTATGTGAAATGTGAATTTTCACACATTTCAGGGTTGTAGGTAAGTAATTACAAATTGTGGGTACACACTAGGAATGACGAGAACTAGAAATTTATGGAACCGGGTACCCGCAACAATTACCCGGATATTACCCACTACCCGTTAATAACCCACTACCCGGTATTTACCCGTTACCCGTTAATTACTCACTACTAGATAATTACTCGCTAGCCGATGATTACCCGTTACCCGTTAATTACCCGCTACCCGTTAATATATAAAAATAAAAAGTAAGTATAGCAAAATTTATGTGAAGAGTGAATTTTCACACATTTCAGGGTTTTATAGGTATTTAATAAGTGTAAGAAGCCATCAGAATGCCTGGATGTCTAAAAATAATTTTTTGATAAACATTTTTTGAATTTTTTTTTCGGTTTTTTAGTACTAAGACCTTCCATTTAATTTTTTTAGACTAAATTTAAATATAAGCAATTAATTAAAAAATAATTAATTTCTCTCGTACGTTTTCGGCTCAGATCAATGTACGGAGTGATTATTTAATGGCGAGACGACGTCACTGGAAGTTTTAATAATTTGCCGTTTCATACACATCGTAGCAGGCGATTATGCGCGCATGCTCATAATCTTTTTTTCTTCGTAATCAAATTTTCTTCAAGGTTATTATAGTCATAGTATTCTGCTAGGAGGCACGTAAAATTCGTTGACGTCGTCTCGCCATTAAATAATCACTCTGTACATTACCTATAACTTTTTGACAAAACCGTGTTAAAAAAAAAAATTTTAAAAACAACTTTTCGTTCCTTAATCTACGTCTTACTTTTTTACGTCTCTCTTTTGATACCACACAATATATTTAAAAAAATAATATTTTTTTTTAACGACACAAACCCCAACACCATCAACACATGAGTGACACAAACACATGAGTGACTTTATGAGGGTTTTTTGGTGGTCATATCTACAATACCCTAAAAATAGGCATTTTGGAATACGCATACTTAATTCATACTACTGTAACGGAGAAAAATAGTCATAGATAAATAAATACTCAAAATACCTCACACAATTACCCGCTAACTATCCGCTACCCGCTAATTATCCGCTACCCGTTAGTAATTTGATACACGTTAATGGCCCGCTACCAGCTAAATACCCGATTCCCGTTAATTACCCATTAGTTAAGGGGTAATGGGTAGATAATGGGTAGCGGGTATTCAAATTCGGAACCGGGTACAACCTTAACGGGTCGGGTAGTGGGTACCCGGGTACCCGTCGTAATTCCTAGTACACACTAGAAATCATACATTTTGATAACTTTTGAAAGAATAACCTACATGCTTCCATCTAGAAACTTGATAATAGGCGTACTTAATTACGAGATGCCTTCGCATCAAGGCCCAGCTATAGGTATCCAGTTTTCCAGTCATTAGTCAGTTAGATAAATATTTTAAGTACTGTGTTCCAAAAACTTTCGAAATAATTATTAGATTAATAATTTCTGTGGTACTATTCCGGTTCATATTAATGTGCATTACTTAAAATGTTTTCATGTTTTTAGATTAAACCCCTTGGGCTATAAGGTGTAGGACAAGACAGTTTTTAACACGGTTTTAATTTCGTGTAAAAATAAATTTTTAAAAACTACTTTTCGTTCCTTAATCTAAGTAATACAATTTATTTCGATACTACACAATCATTTTTTTTTAAATAATAATTTTTTTCAACGACACAAAAAATCGTCATTTTTCGAATTATCAAAAAATCCTGTTGCACTATTCAACTTGCTATTAATGTACATTATTGAGAATTTCTGGCGAAAATCCTATAATAAAAACTGATTTTTCAAAAATAAATATTTGTTATTGTATCTACACTTTAAAAGATATTATTTGATACCCCACTTAGAATTTTAAAATAATATTTATTTTGTCGTTGAATATATATATATATATATATATATATAGAGGTTAATATTTATCCCGTTGCACAATAATATTAGGAGAATTTATTGGGAATGAACGGTGAGGAAAGTAAAACTCAACTTTTACTAATGCCCAATATTTCGATTTGAATTTTCAAATCATCTTCAGGGGCTAAAAATATAATTGGTACATGAAACAATGACTACATAATATAAATAAAACACTTACTAAGTAAAATTAAAGAGTTATTCCTATGTAAGTAGTTATAATTATGACTAGAAATAATATCACAAACATTTTCACAAATTTAAAATAGAAAAAACCGTTACAAACTGTTTAGCGGTAAAATTATAAAATACATGAGTTACTTCTTCTTTCTATATTATTTCTAGTCATAATTATAACTACTTACATAGGAATAACTCTTTAATTTTACTTAGTAAGTGTTTTATTTATATTATGTAGTCATTGTTTCATGTACCAATTATATTTTCAGCCCCTGAAGATGATTTGAAAATTCAAATCGAAATATTGGGCATTAGTAAAAGTTGAGTTTTACTTTCCTCACCGTTCATTCCCAATAAATTCTCCTAATATATATATATTTGGACTTATATATTTGTTTATATTTTTACCACGATATCATTTTTTGAACTGTCAATAGTTTTCCTATATGTGGGTCAAAGACTTTCTAGGTCTAGCCATTTGGCTACAATTTCTACCGTTCTGGCAGAACAGACACATAAGTTACGTTATAAGGGTTTTATGGTTATACCTGCAAAACCCTAAAAAAGATGCGAAGTGAGAATGCATATAAGGATTTCTTAGGTACCTAATAGTAAGTGAAGGGGGCCAAGGTGTGGACCAAATACTGGATGTATGGGACAACAGTTTTTTTTTTTCGCAAATTATCAGAGATCGTAGGTGTAAAAAAAAAAACCATATACTGTCCTGTCATGAATCCAGACATTTCTCTTCGGGTGTGAAGTAATGTGAGCTGTTAGTTAAAACTTGTGGCACACAGCAACGTAGGCTATTTGAGCAAATAACAAGATTCCGGGGTAGATTACAAGAGCCCGGAATGAAGTAAATTAGGCATCTGCTTAATCTAGGCTCTCTTTATTAGGCTATAATACCTATTATTTTATTTATTTATTTATTTTATTTTGTTCGGAACACAAACAGGCCTAATAAATGTCTATGGGGGGTATTTTTACCATCCGAGGAATGTCTGCCGGGACCCTCTTGAATTCAGTTGTGATACCGTCACTCACGTGCAGTGTTGTGTCAGATAATAATTTCTTTACGTAGAATACGTCTTTGTCCGCAGCTGGTATGGGGACCATTCCCGGAAATCCAGCGGAACGAAATTAGGATAAATTTAAAATGCTTATTTCTACGCGTACAATAGTTGTAGTCACATTGCAATAGTATCAAATGATAGACCATAGTTGTACGCGTGATACCTACTTCATTAACGTTTTATACTCAATGACGAAAATTTAAAGTTTCTGGAACTGGGTACCCGACACAGTTACCCGGATGCTACCCATTAACTCGCTACCAGTTAATTACCCGTTATTCATTAATTACCCGCTACCCGTTAATATATAAAAATGAAAAGTTAGCATAGACCAATAAACGCAGGTGCCTAATGAAATACGAATACGTAATCTCTGCTTCTATAGCCGAGAACAAAATACTCGTAGATGTATAAAATACTCAAAATACCTCACATTATTACCAGTTAATTATCCGCTACCCGTTAAATACCTTTTATCCGGTAATTACCCGCTACCCGTTATCTACCCGATACCCGTTAAATACCCGCTAGTCGTTAATTTCCCAATACCAGTGGTGAGCTAGAGAGGGCTCGCGCGAGCCCATTGTTAAATTATTCTATGATTTGCGAGCCCCTTGTTCTTCTTGGTAACTATTTTTTCAAAAAGAAAATATAATATCTTGAAATCATTTTCATTACATACATTTGTAAAGCGACGAAGTCATGCCCATCAAGCAATGACGATGAAATTTGGAATATCCCGTCGCACAAAAATATGTATAAAATAAACAATTTAATTAACATTATTTTGTTTTTGTTTTTATACGTCAGTCGTAGTGACACATTGCTGGAGTACTAGTTCATGCGATCCTCGAGGAAAAAAAAAGAACGAGCCCCTTGTTAAAAATTTCATAGCTCACCACTGCCCAATATCCGTTAATTACCTGTTACCCGTTAATTACCTGCTCCCCGTTAATTACCCACCATCCCTTAATTACCCGTTAGTTAAAGGGTAATAGGTAGATAACGGGTAGTGGGTATTGAAAATCGGAATCAGGTAGAGTCTTAACGGGTCGGGTAGCGGGTACCCGGGGTCATTCCTAGTACTTCACAATTGTCACGCTTCTCATTAATTTATTTTGTGTTTAAATTGAATAATATCTCCAAATTAGACAAATTTCTGCTAAACTGCTTGTTATTTTTTTTCTAATTTCAGATTTTCGGTTTCGCAAATTTCCAAGATTTTTACTGTATAAAGTTATTTGTAATTTGTATCACTTTGTTTCTGAGTCCTTTACGTGATAATTATACGTAATTTTCAGGTGCGCACACAGAAAATCAATCGGGGGGGGGGGGGTTCATTTCGAAAAAAATTCCGTAAAATAATACAAATATATTTTATTTTATTTTTTATGGAGAGGCTCATATATATTTTAATTATAATTTAATTTTTATTAATAAAAAATTAGGGGGGTCTGGACCCGAGGACCACCCCCTTGTGTGCGCGTCTGGTAATTTTAATACAGAAAGTACTTTTTTTTTATAAAATACCAATTTTAAAAAACTATTGATTTTTTTAAATTTGAATACTCACTTTATTCGATTCTAGCTAGTGTATGTTTTACAAGTTGACTGTAGTGTGAGGTAGCGAGACTGGTCACGTGACTACTGTAAAAAAACTTAATCATCTTTGGATCGGAATGTGAGACCGATGAAAAGAAAGTTAAAAATATAGTTTCGGCCCATCAACAACATTCTATACTTAATGTGTTTTAAAGCGAATCTTATCAGAAACATGTTATATAAAAATTTAATTTTTAAATTGTGAAAAAATTGACAGAACGAATTTAGAATAATATATAATATAACTTTAAAAAACGTGTTACTCAAGAAAGAAAAAAATCAAATATTTAATAGATTTTCTATGCTTTGATTTAATTTCTATTATTGTATTTCTATATTTATCTTCACTAAGTTCAAGCTCTACCAAACAATAGAATGCCACCCATTTACGGCTTACTCCTGTAAGTGAGATCGACATTTCACAGTATTTGTAAACAAAGTACTATCATATAAGTACAAAATATACAGAGATGCAACTCAATGTAACGGAATAAAATACTGAAAACTGTGTATTCAATTATTGTCCAATAAGAAAACTAAATATACCATCCATTCATCTATATATTCTTAATATAGATAGAACCCAGGCAGAATTAAAATACAGTGAACACAGTATTCAATTCAATTTTTATTTTTTAGTTTATTACAGTTTAATCTATATTTACATTGACAATTGCCTAACTCATATAATTTAAAATAAAATAATGAATTTCTGCCTGGTGGTTTGAAATATGTGTAGGGTAAGTCGGGGTACCCGGGGTGGCATATTAATGCCACCTCGGGTAATATGCCACTTGTCTGTAATTCCTTACTAAAATAACAATAACGTTGCACTTCACTCAGTGATATTCCATTGATGCTAATGGCAGATTTGACAATAACTGTCAGTGAAATCTCACCAGAAATTTTAAATAAAACAGGAAAGTTTAAAAATTACTGTTAAATTAGCATTTCAAAACTACATTTAAACTCAAAATATTCATTTACGGAAATTATTTTGTAATAAATCGATTGATTTATATTATTTTCATATCATTGTGATTTTATAACCTCTGGAGTGACCGTTATATTTTTTTTGTTTTATTTCACTATCGTCATTTGTATTTCTAGAAGCTATGTAGGGTAATATGCCCGTGTTTTACTGGTGTAATATGCTATGCATTTTCATTTGCTGAAAAGAATAATTTGCCAAATCCAAAAAGAATAATTTGCCAATTCTGATGTTAAATATATAATGGCTCTGTTGGCTTTAAAGCGTGTGGAATTTTTCCTTTCGCCATATCTGAAAATGCAAAAGAGGTGGTTGAACCAATATCTTCCACTAGTACACCTGACGAACAACAATTTATAACAGACTCAAACTCTACTGCTCATGATACTTCTGCCGAAAATTCTGCAATTGCTCAAATTCAAAAAGTTACACCCACGACATCAGAGCTCGTCAATTTTATAAACATTAACCCAATTCCGACATTGGTTAAGCCAAAACTTGCCAGTAGAACACAACATGCGCTAATTTGAACAAGTCAAGAAAACATTGAAACCCTGAAAGTGAAAAACAAAAAGAAGGAGAACCAAAGCCAAAAACAAATTACTGTAAAAAGAAAGGCACCATCTAAAAAAGGAAAACAATTAAAACCTCAAAAAAAAATCTCCGACAAAAAGAAGTATTGTCGTGTATCATCCTCAGATTCTTCGTCAAATTTAGAAAATATTTAGAAGAAGAAGAAGAAGAAGAATTTTTAAGTTCTAAACTCTCCAATTTAAACAGTGGCATATTAGACCACTTCTGATGGCATATTGCCCGCATGGTCGGGTAATACGCCATTTTGCAAGATATTATTTATTAATTTTTATATCTAAAAGTACAAATGTTACCAATTGTAACTAACCAAAGAATAAATGTTTACTAATTTCCTTATTAAATGCGTTTTTTTGTTTGCTATTTTCAACAATATTTTCAGAGATATCGATTTTTAAAGGTAGCTGTGGCATATTCACCCGACTTACCCTAACAGTTTTTTGATTTTGTGATTTCGTAGATTATTCTAGCTTTTTTTTTTCTCTTGTTTTCATTGTCTTTAATCTCCTCCCTTCTTGTAATTTCATGCTTCATTCATGCTTATCCTCCGCCACTTGCTCAAAACCTCTTCTCTTGTTCCTTCCCTGCTTCTTATTTTTCCGTATTCCTCCAGCATGTGCTCAATTGTCTCTCTTCCTTCTCTACACATCCTGGACATCTTTTCTTCTTCCTTTATCCCTTTATACATTTTTTCTCTGTTCGTAAACACACCTGAAGCGTACAATCACTTTCTTTTTCTCCCTCTTTCCAATTTCTTTTGGGTATTCTCGGCCGTTGTGATGTACATTTTTTTTTTAATTTTCGTTTTATCTTAATAACTGTAATTTAATATCTAGTTCTTGGTGTTGTATGTGTTTCATTCTTTCTATCATTTTTTGCATTTCTTGTCCATTTAATTTGTCTCTCCTTATTGATTCAGTTGAAAATCCCCCATATTCGTATATTTTTTCCTCTTTGCCTCGCATGTTGATACTATTTTTCTTTGTTCATCTCTTTTCTATTTTCTTCCAATATTCATTTAGTAACAACTCTCCATCTTATTCTTTATAATTTAGCCCTTTTCATTTCTTATCCACATAACGAGCATTAGTACAGAAAGACCTCACACTTAATAGGTAAGGTGGTTGCATTCTTTACAGTTCTTTCGTTTCCTGTACTAATATTCTGTAAAAAAAAGTCACCCAAATTTTTTGTACCTCGCTCCTCCATATTTACAAATAGTGTGATATCAGTAAATTGGAAATCCGATAATCCCATTATAATTTGCGAAATCGCATTCAACAAGCAGTACGTTAATTGATAAATGACAGATCAGGACAGCAGGATAATGTACCATAACATAGGCCGTTAATAAATTAAACATCGACTAAATCATAATGCAATGCTAACGGAAATGTAATAACCAGGTGCTAATTTTGAAAGAGAATTTTCTGAATAATAATTTACAGGAAGTTTTAAAAATGAATTTCCTGAGCACAAGTCAATATTATTCAATCAAGTTTAGTAAGTCAATGCAATAATATAGACATTTCTTTTTCTTCTCTTGGTCCCTGTTGACGTGGTGACTTTTGACCTTAACCACAAAAATCCTCCTCTGTTAACTATGTATTAGATAAATTGTATACTATATCAACTAGATCTTTTAATAGACGATCGCTTCATCTGTTGCATGTCTCCCAGTGAACAACGTACATTCAATCTTTCCAGATTTACTATCTTCCTGTATCTTTTCATTCTCATTGCGTGTAATATCTATGCATTGTAATAGTTTGCCTCTCATGTCCTTTTTGTTAGTAGTCTTTCAGTTTTCAGTACATTCCTCAGATACCGCAAGAATTAGCAGGTCTCCATTTACATATTGTTATGTGGTTACATCATCATCTTCATCACTGTGTTGCATTTCTAGATGGAGTTTTGCATCCTGCACTATCAGCCTCCACTCTTCCATATTCCTGGCCTTTTCTTTTCACTTCACCACCTTGACTGCTCTCAGATCGCCTGTGACGTTATCGATTCCTATGTCTTTTCTGAAGACCTTTACTTCTGGGCTTACTTTGGATGATCTTTTTTGGGAGCTTACAGTTTAGCATCCTCTCAGCATGGCCTATCCACGATCAACGATGAGCTTAATAAATGTATAGCGCATAGTTCATTTTCATTCACCACCTGTGTGGTTTCTCCTTTACTGGCCCGAAAATCCGACTCAGTATCTTCCGACGAATTAATTGTGATTTTAAATCTTTATTAAACTACTTTAATATTGGATGAATACACTAATTAATAGCACTACAATAACACTTAACAATAAAAACCGCTAGGCACTACACTTATACCACAGTTAATCCACGGTTAACTATTTCAAATATATCCTCATGTAGTCCAGACTAGTCCAGATATTCGATTAACTAAATCACTCAGTCACCGTACCGAATTCCACTAATGCAGTATCTCCACTTGAGATATTGAGTTTGTCTATCTCTACTCTGATGTTACATTAAACTGACTCATTGAAGACCTTAACTGTTCCGCTAAACTGTCTCAACCACTGATTAAGATTGCTTCGACTAATTGTTGTTGACTCGTTGAGCTCCATTGCCTGACTGCCTCTACGCAGTATTAGTCAAGCCCTCCCGGTCGCAGGCCGCGTGTCTTTTATAGCTGTCCTTAAAACGTTCCATAGAGTAACTCTACGTTCAAAATTCGCTGTCCGTTTCAAGGCTACTGTATTCTTTGGCAGGGCCGTATTAGTAACAATCATTGATTGGAATAGAATAATAAAAAATGTAGTCCGTTCAACTGTTAAAATACTATATATATTGCTCGTATGGAAAATGATAGTGGTGTTGACAAATGTTGTAAAAGTGTCAAATGTGTCAATAAACACTAAATATTATACGGAATTTTATATTATTTTACTGTTATTGTTATTTATTGAAACTAATTCTAAATAGTATCAGTCTAAAATGAACAACTTGTACCGCGTTTTCAAAGATTAGCGTGCTTTACAGCCGGCAACCTTTCCAAGAAAGAAAAGGATATCGTTACTGGGAGAACTCATTAGAGAGTATGAAAAAGAATTACTCCATTTAACCTGTACTGCATTCTAACAATTGAACGATCTATAGTACAGGAATCATTTGATTAGTGCGATTAACTGGTTCCGCGAAAGTGGCGCACTATTTTAACTTTATAATCAATATAAAATGGCTTAATTCGTTCCAAGACCTACACGATTTATAAAATATAGTTATTTATGGCAATTTAATGTATAGTAGTATAAAAGTAAAGGATGATTATAAATATTTATTGAAAATAACAAATTACAGTATGCTGCTCATTATATTTCTTATTTCTTTGCAAAATGTTTCAAAAGACTGGTGTAGACTTTTCTTTCTTTCATCGTATTTTTTTCTTCGGTGGTTACATATATTTTAAAACTTTTTCAATCAATTTGCTAACTGCGCTCAATATTTGGATCAGTATTCATAATTGTTTCAAAATTTCAGCTGCATGAAATATGGCTTCAAGTTCTTGTAAAGTCAATTTCTTCTTTTATATATTTGTCTATTATGTACATTACGCGAAATATCATTACTCTTGCTGCATCGCTAGCTACAGTTTATTTAGACCTTAGCGAAGCCTAAATAACATCGAAATTTTGATTTTGCGCTTATCGAGAAATATCTTGCGGAACACGTGAGTTTGACATCACACACAGTTTTTTAAAAATAGCTCATATATTTGAAACTGTTGGTTGGCGGACCCATGTTGATTACGCTTTTTTTTCACTTATTTTGGTCAATACTATAGGCTTGTAAAATTTTCGACCACCTTATTTTAACACCCTGTATGTTGAGTCACAAATTTTAGCTTAAATGAATTCACTCTCCAATTTTCGATTTGCAAAGCTCTAATTCATAAGAAAGTAAAACTTAATTGCATTAAATCAATACAAACCACATATAAGGTTAACCAATCCTTTCACGTATTTCATTTGTTGGTAGAAACATCGATCAATTATAGTTACAATGAATTTGATGTGTCCCCTCCTGTCCCGCGAGTGGGGTCCGTTCGGCCCGGCAGGACCTACATAGGCCCGTGCGGAATGCGGTCAATCCAAGTCGCTGTCCCACAACACATTCATACTAGCCATCGGGGGATTCTTAAGTAAAACTATAGCTTTTAGAATTTGTAAAAGAAAGTTATGAGTTTTATATGTTAAGAGGGAATAGTTTATATTGTTTTATCTTTCCACTTGGAGTTTATAATGGAATTCTTGAATTAAATGTGTGTTTTAGATAAAGATATGATAATGGGTTTTAAGTATGTATAAAATATTTAAACTTTCAACAATAGTTTGGAAGAGAAATAAAATAAAAATAAATTTATGTACATTATTTTCCAAAATATACACCCACACATAAAAATATAAAGAAATAAAATAAAGAAACGGTACATTATTCTAGAACGCTGTCGTTTAGCTTCTAATTTTGAACTGAAACAACGTTCTTAGGTTTGAGCCTCCTCGTCATTAATAACTTTAAGTAAATAAATGCAATTGATAAAATGGTTATCAACTCTAGTTTTCCCTGTTATTAATATCCTTAAACGTTGAGCGCCGAAATTTTAAGCAATCTACTAATGTAATGTTAAATATTATTAAATATTAAAGTAAATTTATATTTTCCAGATGGGTCGAGCTGCTGAGGCCTTTATGCGTTGTGAATTAGAAATGGCCCAACGAGCCCTGAAGCTTCAAACCCGTCGATGTCGACAACTGGTCGCGGAATTCACTAGAAAACTCCAGGAAAAAGAACAACAGCTTATCGTTGAACGACAGTTACGAGACGAACAGCTCACAAAAGTCCTCCGTTCGTTATTAGTTTTCGAGTCTCGTTTAAAACAAGAACAAACATTCCTACGCCACGAACTGAGTGAAAAAGATGAAGTTTTAAACAGGCAAAAGAAAGAATTAAGAAGGTTGAAGTTTACAGTACAATTCTGCAAAACGTGCAGACAGTTCTGTAATAGTAACGATTCCGGTGATTCAAGTAGTGAATATTATGTTGAAGGCTGGGAAAGTGGGTCTGAATTAGCATCTGTTGACGACTCTTGCAGACATTCATCCTCTGGGGAAGAGTCAAAGACTTCTAAAGACTCAACCGGAAGAGTCAGTTTTGAGAAAAACAAAACTAAAAACACCGATAGTTATAAAAAACCCAAAAAGATCCCTAGAAGAACAACAGGTACTTATTTTGAAGTGCTTAAACTCCGTGAATCAGAAAGCAGCAACGAAGGTGAGGAAGAAGCAAAAGAAGAAAAGATAGTAAATACAAACCCATTTTCTATACACATGGATTCGTTACATGGAATAAGAAAATCTCCATCTTTGTCGGAAGATAAATACCCTTCTTTATCTAACGAAAGCGATAGTTCCAAAACTGAAACAAAATCTGTACACATCAACCCATTCTTATCTCCTGAAAATGATTTAAGTTCAAAAAGGGAAGAACCTAAAACTGAAAAGGTGAAACTAATTTCAGAGACAATTTCAGTGTTTGAAGGTGGTGATGAATCTAATGAAAATTGGTATGCGAGTGGTTCTGACAACGAAGATGAAAATCAGAGAGATATCTACAGAAACAATCCAGTATTAGAATGTATGAACCAAATTTTACTTCAAAACATCAACGATGCTAACAATACCCCACCTCATAGCCCGGAAATGGACAGAAACATAAAAAGTAAAACACAAAAAAGAGTGAAATTCAGTGATGAAAATGTGGAGGAAGAAAAAGTATCATATGTCGAAGCAATAGATATACAGAGAAACGAATTAGATTACTACGAAACACCGATACAAGTACACAATAATTTTTACGAAGTACCTCAAAGTATTTATAGTAATGACTATGAACAAATAATGTCTAAATGCGGATCAGAAAATTCTTGGGGAAAAAACAAAGAAAATCTGCAAGAGAACAAAATAAATCGTATGGGTTCCAAAATGAGTTTAGTGAAAAGTAATAACTTGGACATTGAAAGTAAGCATTATTACATAGACATGGATGTGAAAACTCCTAGTCCAACACCAAGACAAGAGATTATTAAAAAGGGAAAAATAGCTAGAACTCCACCAGCACTTCCCCCTAAACCAACAAATTTAGTATCCAAATTCAAAATGCAAAACTTGTTCAGTAAAAGTTGTGAAACTCTAGATAATTACAGCGTTGAGTCTTCCGAACCTGACTACTGTTCAATATCAGAGCTGAACCTACCACCTTCAAAAATTATTTTGAGTACTAAACCTCAAATTGAGCCTTCTATTTATGATCCAATATCTTTGGATGGGCCGATTTCGTCCTTAGTGGGCAAAGATAAGACCAACATGCAAGCGCCAAAACAACCCCAAGTCAAAAATGAGAGAGTCTGCAACCTAGCGAATATTGCCCAAATTAATATGCTGAAAAACAAAAAAGACACTGAAATTCCAAAACTACCTCAAGTTTCAGAAATTATTATTCCTGAAGAAAACGATGAAAAACAGAAAGAAGATAGAATATCCCAGGATAATTACATAAAAAATAATTCCCATATCTTGAAACAAAGATTAAGTCAGGAAAAACTTCGTAGTCCAATTATAATAGGTACTTCTGTTTCAAATTTGATAAGCGGTTTTAACAACCAGTTTCTTTCAGAAATTGGACTCAAAAAACCAAAAGAACGTTTGTTTTCTAACTTTGAACGTTCTCAAAGTTATGAAAAACATCTAAACTCCCCAAAAGAAACTCCAAATTTTGAAAAATTCGATTTAAGTCAAAATTTTGAAGAGTTTAATTTAGATGATTGTGAAATAGGTGAAGACTTCCAATCAGAACCATCCTCTTTAAATTACATAGAAACTGAACCTAAAATAGAGGAACCTAAAATAGAACCAAAAACTCCAGATACACCCAAGGAGTTAAAATCAAGTCAAATTGAAGTAAGAGTACCTAAAATTAATAGCCCCCCAAATTTGACTATTCAACAATTACAAAAGAATTTAAACTGTGCTAGACAATTGACTGAAGCACCTAAAGTTCCCATTTACAACCCAGAACCAAGCTATGAACACTTTTTAGAATGTACGGGACTTAGCTCGAAGTCTATATTAACGCCATCTAGAATGTTGAGTAATCACAAGAGTATGTTGAAGCCAAAAGACATTAAACTGAGATCTAAATTTAAGAGTGCAGTGTTTGAACATTCAGGAGGGACCATTAAATATTGGTCAGAGCCATATTTGTAAAATTTAGTTTAAAAACAAGGCAAAAAGAAGTTCAAAGAGGATCGGGATTTCGTAGAACTCGGTTAAGTAACTTAGTTTTGTTTTAATATTACAAAATGCAATTTACTTAACTGGCGTTTACAGCTTACTTAACAGATCCATTGAAAACCTTTCGTTAAATATTCTAATAATTGTCTGTTACCTTTTTTAAAATACAACAGATGCCTAGTACTATTCAGTTTTTGAAATTTAAAGCGAAAACAGTTCACTGTAATATTTTTCTGCTTATTTATTTTACACTGAATTTTTCCAAATATTATGTCGTACTATATCAGTCATACAAATTATTTGTTTTTAATTCGTTTAATCCAGTGGCGTAACTAGACAGAATGGAGTCCGTGGTAGAGATTTCATTGGGGTCTTATGGTACGGACTTGTTTTTGCACCAAGCCCTCTGATACGTGGGGCCCGAGTATCGTCACACACACACTGTAGTTACGCCACTGGTTTATTTATTTGTTTTACCACAAACTGTATATAAACTTTTGTATTAATCTTTGCCGAAAAACTCGGTTTATTATTGTTAAAATGTTATTCCACATGTAATTACATATATTGATGTATGTATTGTTTAAAATGTAATATAAAGTATATGTTATTTATTTATACTTTCTGTTAATTAAATATGATTATCTTACTAAAATAAATAATTATGAATATAATATTTGTTTAATTGATTGCAATCCTATAACCATTATTGTATTGTGCCAGGAAAAGTGATTTAAACAATAATATTTAAAGTATATTTTTCAATTAATAAATTCCTTATTATGTATACAATTTTTATTTTGTTCTTTTCGAAAAGTTTATTTAACAATTCCAATAGTGTTTTTAAGTACTGTTTTCCCAAAACTTCCTTGCAACTTGCAAATATTTCTTTATTGAAAATAAAGCTAATTAACAGAATGATGAATAAAATCTAGGGAAAAAGATGTGTCAGCTAACAGAAAATCTAGCAATAAATTATTGAGAAATTGGTTTGTAAGATACATATATTGTAATCTCTCCATTTACGCGGCCATAATTAACGCGAATTCACTTAAATGCGGTTGAAAAGTAATCTACTGTGATCTGTCCCAAAAAAGCAGTGACTAATAAAAAAAGCTTGATTTACACAACTCAGCAAAAGCACTAGACCGGGGGTGGGGGGGGGGGGGAACACGAGATTAAGGTATAAACCAGGGACGGCACTATCACTTTGGCAATTTTGAACTGACCTGAGAACAACCAATCATGTGCCTGTCATTTCGCTTGTGTTTCAAATCTACTCTCTGTCTTTTTGGAACAGACTTTTATAGACTTCTATATCTCAAAAACTGTGTTTTTTGCTATCATTTATCAGAAACCACTTATATTTACGTATATATATAAAAATATATAAAAGTTAACATTTTTCTACCCCAGTACGAGTAAAATATTTCAACCCCAGTACGAGTAAAATATTTCAGCTATCAATGGCTCCATTTATGCGATATTTTCGTGGAACCATTTATTCGCGAAAATGGAGGCATTACTCTACTTAGGTAAGTGAGGCCAAAATTGAACACGACTAACAGTGGTCGAGAATAGAAAGAGAACAAAAATTAATTTGATAATTAATCTCGGAAGAATAGTTTAAAAACATTAGCCTGTTTTTAAAATGTAACTAGTGCACGAACGCATACAGATTTTTGGCTTGGGGGGTCCAATTATACATAATTTTTATAAACACAGGGCAAAATTTCAATTTCAAGTGAAGAGCAAGGTCCTCCCTTCTAAATTTTAAGTAAAAAGCGGAAAAAAAGGTCCTCATTTCTAAATTTTAAGTGAAGAGCAATAAAAGGTCCTTCCTTCTACATTTTAAGTGAAGAGCAAAAAAAACAAAAGGGCCTCACTTCTAAATTTTAAGTGAAGAGCAAAAAAAAAGTCATCACTTTTCACAGTACGGGGGGGGGATCCTGACCCCCTTGGACCCCCACCCTTGTTTGCGCCCCTGAACTAGTGTATATAACTGAAAAGACAAAAACTGGGACACTTACGATAAAAAAGTAAAGTTGACAAAAGAGAAGTATTATTATTATTATTATTATTTGTTTTAAAGAAAGTTTCTGAAAGACCCTTTCAGGACACCAGGAGAGCTTTTAGAAAACCGGGACGTATAGACTCCCAACTATACAAGTTATAACTAGTTCAAAAAATATCTTTAATACACAATGGTGGATTTAAAACATAGAACTAGTAGTAAATTGTAATGTTCGTTGTGGTGTAAAAATTGTTTGTATTTTAAATTCAGGAAAAATAATATTGTTTTATCTTTAAAAAGAGGTTGATGTAGGCAACACTTTATACATCACTGTTTCATTGGCTGCAAATAAATAGAAGAATCAGAGCGGTGGTGTATAAAGGAAGATCTAATTTTCTAGGGGCACTAGACTTAACTTTATATGGACTGAATTTTTATTTTAAGAAAATAACCTTTTTATTTATTATTTCCATACTTATTAATCAATCAATTGGCTTTTTCAACCCTTAGAGGGTTTTTGTCGCTTCCACAAACTTCTTCCATCTTCCGCGGTCACGCGCTAATCTTCTCCAGTTATGGGCATCGATTCTTTGCAGGTCTTTGTGTACATTGTCCACCCATCGCATTCGAAGTCTTCCTCTTTGTCTGTTTGTACCCGGAACGCTATCGAATACTCTTCTCATGGCATTTTGTTGGGCATTCTGATGACGTGTCCGATCCAACGTATTCTGGACCTTTTTATAAAGCCAATCACATCCGGTTCATTATAAAGGTCGCGCAGCTCATCATTTCTTCTGATTCTCCATATTCCATCTTCTTGGACAGGAACGAAAATTTCCCGTAGAATCTTGCTTTCAAAGATTCTCAAACGGCGTTCTTGTTCTTGTGTAAGTGTTCAAGATTCACTTCCATATGTGAGTACGGGTCGAAGAAGAGTCTTGTATAATCTTATTTTTGTGTGTCGGGATAGCAAGCGTGATCTGAGCAGACTGTTAAGGGGATCTGAGCAGACTGTTAATAAGAATTTTTAAAGTTATTTCTTCCGTGATGCTACTGTTGCTGTTCACGATGCTTCCGAGGTATTTAAATCGTGTTACGGATTATATTTGCAGTTCTGTGATTGCTGGTGGGCCTTCGTTTTGAGGTTTTCTCGATGCCCTGAGGTACTTTGTCTATTCTGTGTTTATTACAAACTCTTCTGCTTCAGCTGTTTCCTTTAGTGAGTTATACGATTCAACAACATTTCTTTCGAATGTGCTTATACGAGGAGATCATGTGCATAGCCTAGTACTTGACTTCGGCTTCTGAATAAGTAATGGTCATGTTGGATCGGATTTTTTTTACATGATGGTGTCAAGCACCATGTTGAAGAGCGTGGGTGAAAGTGCGTATCCTTGTCTCAGGACAATATTACTGGAAATGGCATCAGTCTTGCATGACCCTATTGTAATTTTGTAGGAGGTGCCAATTATTGTTTCCATGATCAGGATTCTTAGTTTTTCTAAGACCTTAAAGTGAATCATCGCTTGCCACACCAAGGGGTGCTGATACTGTCACATGGCGTTTTGAAATCTACGATTATTGTAAGCAAATCAATTCCGTACTCATATACCTTTTCCAACAAGTGTTGAAGACAGAATATTTGATCGGTGGTTGATTTGCCCGCTCGGAAATCCGCTTGGTACGGACCCATACCTCTTTCTGCATATGATTGCAGCCTCCGTAATAATAGGTTTGACAATATCTTATATGTAGTATCAGAGCCGTAGGAATGTTCTTGGCGCCCTTGGCAAATAAAGTAAAATGACAAAATTTTCCTCCCCAAATCCAAGTGATGAGCAATAATAAGATTTTCACCTCTGGTTTATATTACTAAATAATATGAGACAAGCTGGGTCTATTAATTATGTATTTTATTATTAATTACATACATCACTAAAATCACATGTTACTAGAATGTTCTACGTTGAATGTTACAAGATGGCCGCGCATGTACTGTGGCCAGGCAAATGAGAGGATAAATCTGACGCTCGATTGACACATGTGCGCATGCTTCAAAATGATCTTGAGCGGAGATTAAAAATATAATATTCTGATTTATTGTGGATATACTTAAGATTATCATTAATACATCAATAATAAGACAATAATAATTATCAATTTATTATTTATTTATTTATTTATTTATTTAATAGAACGATAGCTAATATGAACAATAATACAAAACAAGAAAAAACCAGTGGCGAAGGGAAACCTCCGCTAGACTTGACCTCCCCAAAAAAAAATAAATAAAAAAAAAAAATTTAATTTAAATTTTTTTTTTTTTTAAATATTTAGATAAATCTTCAAAAATACATCAAATTATGTTCTATACAAATTTTTGTACAAGGCTTGGTTTACTTGTCACGAATTAATTATCATGACCATGGAAACGTTACATATAAATATGAAAAAATTGAGACTTTAAATAATTTTACAAAAAAATTTCAAAATTTTTCGTTTTATCAAAAAACGTCTCAAATAAAAGTTATTAGTTATTGCATTTATAGTAACTTTTGTTCAATAAATTTTTTCGAAATATTTTTCTGTTGCTAAATATTCGCAAAAATCTTAAAATCGACACGAGTAAACTCCCATTTCTATTCAAACGATTTAATAGGAGAATTTTTTAGTACCAAAACGAATTCTCTAAGTTGAACCGTTCTTGAGTTATCGTGTATACATACAGACACACACACACACACACACACACACACACACACACACACACACACACACACACACACACACACACACACACACATACGGACGGCACTTCGAAAATAGGTTTTTTGGATTCCCTGGACCATGAAACGTGGTCATCAGTCAAAATCTCGGCATCGAAAATTTTCGCGATTACAATACTTGCCCCTTATATATTAAGGTCGGGCAAGTAACAAAAAAACAAAAGGAACAAATATCACAGTGTTGTCGATAGTCAATGTAATAAAATCACATGTTACTATAGTGCGTTCGAAGGTGAGTTTGCAGTACAGGGCATATGGAGTAGTTCTTTTTCATACTCTCTAATGGGTTTACAGAATGACGCTATCCTTTTCTTGCTAGTCGACGTTGCCAGCTCTAAAACGCGCTGATCTGTGAAGACGCAGTATTCTACAAATGGCCATTTGTTTTTGTTGAGTGTTATTTTGAGTTTTATAAGAGTTGATTTTTGTAAATAATACCAGTTTTTCATATTATTATAATGGACACATTTGACACTTTTACAACATTTGGCAACACCGCTCCCATTTGCCATAAGATCTATACTGCAAACTCACCTTCGAACGCACTATAGAATGTTCTACGTTGAATGTTACAAGATGGCCGCGCATGTTCTGTGGCCAGGCAATGGTGCGATGTTGCCAATTATATGTATTGTTGACATACATAACAACCTCCCAATTCTTTTAATGACCAAATATACACAATGGCGCCCCTCATCAAACCACGCGCCCCTCGTCATACCTCGCGCCCCAATGCCAACCCGTTGCTACGGCTTTGTGTAGTATTAAGAAGGTTTATGCCACTGTAGTTGCTACAGATTGTTCTATCCCCTTTATGTATGGGTTACATGACGCCTATTTTCCAAGCTTCAGGGATTCTATCTTGCCGCCAAATTTGAAGTTTCCTCCAAAGGTGTGCGCCTCCTTGCAGTAGGAATTCAGCTGTGATATCATCTTTTTATTGCGTTTTAATTTTTTAATGAAGTGACTATTTCCTCAAATGTTGGCTCTTCTATTGTATTGGATCGTGTGCTTCTTGTTTTATCGTCAGACACAGCATATAGATCTCGGGCATACTTATTAACATAATATTAATAATAATAGGATCCCAACACCTAGATAGGCGTATAAGGGGCAGGGAAGGTAAGTTCTCCGATTCTAGACCGCCGGCCATAGATATTAAAGCCAAGTGGTCAGTGTGATGTTTCGACCGGTCCTATTATCCATGTATATTTATATTTGGAATCATAATATATGCATACAGAAATATTAAATGCACTTTAGATACTTGATATAATTTACTGGCAGTATACCTGCTGCCTCGCTACAGAGAAAAAAAGTCGTAGCCGGCTTAAACTAAAAATTGCTTCACAATCGATTCAGCGGTTCTCGAGTTTTATGCATACATACCATACATACTCTCGCCAAAAATTTAGCTGACCAATGACTGTTAGAAAAACGTATGGTTCAACTAAGAATATTATTAAAATTCAGCAGTGCCATTCGTTGACTCAGAGATTGAGAAAGAAAATTGTTCTGTTTTCCCAGTCTCTTTTCCCACCATCATACAGTGAGATCATTAATTCCTGAGCGTTACATAACGGTAAATAATGGGTTTAAAAATATCAAAACTGCATTCTAATTCACAGCTGAAAATCCCAACTTAAGAAAGAACCAATCAGATTACTTCGTTGGCCTGCATTCACTCGAGGAACAACGAAAATCCTTTGCTAACTTAATATCTGTTATCAACTCGTTGGAGTGCAGAGAAAAACAGTGTTCATTGAATAATATCATATAAGGTAATAAAAATCGAAAAACGCTTATGTGTACATGTCCTTGAAAATAAGTTTGATAACTAAATGTTTCTGTCAAGTATTACACAACGCTCAAGAATTAATGATCTCACTGTAGTAGAATTGTTGAATATACAAAAACACACATACATTTATGTGAATATATTCAGATATTACAAACGAAGATACAAATTCCGGACGTACGTTAGAATATTTAATTCAAAAATGTTATTAACAGTTTACATAGTTAAACTTGTTTACTTGTTAAACGACGTCGTGAGATAGACTGCCTCTATGTTGCATCCATGTTTGAAGTCAAATCCTAGAATACGTGAGGTGTAAAAACATGTACATAGGGACGTTCCCATTTATAGAAGAGAGTTGAACCGGAATGGAACTGAAACCCGAAAACCGAAATTAACCAGAATTTTTAACAGAACCGGAACCGTAACCGGAACGTAAAATTACTCAATTTAAAAATCGTAACCGGAACGAAATGTTAATAACGGTTCATTTCGGTTCAATGTTGTTTTTCATTAAATTAATTCATTAATCGCTTTCTTAGTACTAAAACTTATATTCTGATAAAAGAATGAATCTATCAGAAGATAATTTGAATAATATATTAATGTGTCGATTAAACATGGATTTTTAATGTTACTTCATTTTAATTTGGAAATATTATTTTTTCAAGTGAATGAACGTAATTATTATTTTCTTTTATGTAAGAAAAAAAGTTTGTGTTATTCCGTTTTCTTCTTTATAATATTGCGATTCTACAAACTGTTATTTATTATTTTTGTAAGAGAAAAGTTCATATTATTTATTATTATTTATTAAGGTATTTCTTCTCTATAATTGTGATTGTGTGTGATCAGGGTCGGTCTAAAGTAATTCCGCGCCCCGGGCAGACTCTTTATATGACGTCCTCAGATGTGCACAATTACGCAAAAATTAAGTTGAAGTTACTAACCAGCTGAACCCAAATTTTTAGGGGCGCTGAAATTTAAGTTGTTCATTGCTGTCAAAAATATTTGTTGAGCAAAAAATAAGTCTTCAGCCCACTCCTTGCATCTGGCGCCCCAGGCAAATGACTGTCTTGACACCCCCTAAATCCGGCCCTATGTCTTACTAATTATTTTTGTAATTTCTTGCTAATATGTTAGAATTTTATTTTATTTACGTCCAATATGTATTTGTATTTCCCTTTTTAATGTTCCTAAATTGTATTTTGTTTTCATTTTTGACAATAAAATAATCAATTTTTAATTAAGTTCTATTTCTTTTATATTGTCAATTTTATATTTGAATATAGCTCAAAACCCGTGCTTCGCTACGGTATATTGATGGTCTCATGGAGCACAGGAGATACAAAGGGTTTCTCCCGAATTTCATATATCTTTGTCAAGGGACGCTCTATCGAATAAAAAATACCAATTTACTCCATAAGGGATGAAATTAAAAAAACTGTCAAACGCTTTCTAAATAGAAACCTATGTACCAAAATGAAGTGTTATAACTCAGGAAATACAAAGGTCTTTATAATTCACCCCGAATGCATAAGAGATATTAAGGAATCTTTGAAATCACAACTCCTCTTTTCACCTTTTACGGGTGAAATTAAAAAAACTACCAAACCATTTCGAAATATTTTAAAAAGACATTTATGTGTCAAAAGTAATGTTGCAACTAAACGAACACAGGAAAAACAACGGATAGATTTACCCCTTTAAGCATTGATCAGGACAAAATCCTGGAATAAATTTTTCAGCATTTGCATGAGTAGTATTTGTAAGCAAAAACCAAGTCGGTATCTTATTAGTCTTAAGAGGCATAAAAGAATACTTACAATCACAATTCACCCCTGTTCACCCTTTTGGGGTGAAATTTAAATAAACTGTCAAAACCATTTCAAAATATTTTAAAAAGACACCTATGTGCCAAAAAGGAATGTTGCAACTAAACAAACACAGCAAATACGACGGGCTGTATAGTTCAGCCGAATTGTAGAATCACTCCTTTAAGGGCTGATCAGGATAAAATCCTGAAATAGGTTTTTCGGAATTTGCAAGGATAAGTTTGTAAGTAAAAAGCAAGTCGATATCTTATTGGTTCTAAGAGATATTAAGGAATACTTGAAATCATAATTCACCCCTTTTCACCCTATAGGGGTGAAATTTTAAAAAACTACCAAAACCTTTTCGAGATATTTTAAAAAGACTCCTATGTGCTAAAAAGTAATGTTGAAACTAAACGAACACAGGAAATACGACGGAATGTATAACTCACCCCGATTGTAGATCCACCCCTTTAGGGGTTTATTAGGACAAATTCCTGAAATAAATTTTTCGGTAATTGTATGGATAATCTTTGCAAGCAAACAGTAAGTCGGTATCTTATTGATCCTAAGAGATATTAAGGAATCCTTGAAATCACAATTCACCCCTTTTCAACCCTTAGGGGTGGAATTTTAAAAAACTGTCAAACCCATTTCGAGATATTTTAAAAAGACACCTTTGTGCCAAAAAGTAATATTGCAACTAAACGAACACAGGAATTACGACGCGATGTATAATTCACCCCGATTGTAGATCCACCCCTTTAAGAGTTGACTAGGACAAAATCCTGAAATTGGTGATTCGGTATTTGTATGGGTAATCTTTGTAAGCAAAAAGCAAGTCGATATCTTATCTATATATATAAAATCGTAACTAAGCTACCTACTCATAATCAACGCCCAGCCCAAACCACTGAACCTATAATCATGAAAATCGGCAAGTATATTCCTTCCATGACAAAAGCACCCACTAAGAACGGATTTTTCGAAACTCATCCTCTAAGTGGGTGAAAAGGGGGTTAAAAGGGGTAAAATGTGGCTTCACGGTTTCTTTAATATCTCTTAGGTCCAATAAGATATCGACTTGGTTTTTGCTTACAATGATTACTCATGTAAATATTAAAAAACTATTTTCAGGATTTTGTCCTAATCAACCCCTAAAGGGGTGAATCTACAATCAGGGTGAATTATAGAACCCTTCGCATCTTCTGTGTTTATTGTCTAATAACATTCCTTTTTGGCATATAGGTGTCTTTTTAAAATATTTAGAAAGTGTTTTGACCGTTTTTTTAAATTTCACCCCTAAAGGGGTAAATTGGTATTTTTTATTTCATAAAATGTCGTCTAGACAAAGAAACATAAAATTCGAGGAGTATATCCTTTTTATGACTTAAGAACCCCCTAAGAAATGATTTTTCGAAATTCGACGTCTCAGGGGTGATAAGTGGTGAAATGTGTTTACACGGATTCCTCAATATCTTTTAGGTCAATAATATATCGCCTTGCTTTTGCTTACAAAGACTACCCATATAAATGTAGAAAAACTTATTTTTCAGGATTTTGTACTAATCAACCCCTAAAAGAGTGAATCTACAATCGGGGTGAATTATAGAACCCGTCGTATTTCCTGTGTGTGTTGTGTTATAATTTTTTTTTTTGGCATATAGGTGTCTTTATAATATTTAGAAATTGTTTTGACCGTTTTTTTAAATTTCACCCCTAAAGGGGTAAATTGGTATTTTTTATTCGATAGAAAGTCGTCTAGACAGAGAAACAAAAAATCGGGGAGTATATCCCTTTTATGACTTAACAACACCCTAAGAAATGATTTTTGTTAATTCAACTTCTAAGGGGTGAAATGGGGTAAAAGGTGTTTTCACGGATCCTTCAACTTCAATATCTCTTAGGTCCAATAATATATCGCCTTGGTTTTTGCTTATTAAGGTTATCCATATAAATGTTGAAAAACTTATTTTAGGATTTTGTCCTAATCATCCCCTAAAAGGGGTGAATCTACAATCAGTGTGAATTATAGAAACTTTCGCATCTTCTGTGTTTATTGTGTTATAACATTCCTTTTTGGCATATAGGTGTCTTTTTAAAATATTTAGAAAGTAATTTGACCGATTTTTTCTTAATTTCACCCCTAAAGGGGCAAATTGGTATTTTTTATTCGATAGAATGTCGTCTAGACAGAGAAACATGAAATTCGGGGAGTACATCCCTTTTATGACTTAACAACCTCCTATGAAATGAATTTTGGAAATTCAACCCCTAAGGGGTTTAAAGGGGTAAAATGTGTTTTCACGGACTCCTCAATATCTCTTAGGTCCAATAATACATCGCCTTGGTTTTTGCTTATAAAGGTTATCCATATAAATGTTGAAGTGCTTATTTCAGGATTCTGTCCTAACCATTCCCTAAAAGGGTGAATCTACAATCAAGGAGAATTATAGAATCCGTCATATTTCCTGTGTTTGTTGAGTTATAAAATTCCTGTTTGACATATGTCTTTTTATAATATCTCGAAATGGTTTTGACAGTTTTTCAAAATTTCACCCCTAAAAATGTAAATGGGTATTTTTTATTTGATAGAATATTCCTTGGACAAAGATACATGATATTCGCAAAATGTATATTCCCTCCGTGAGGTAAGCACCCATTAAGACGAGATTTTGCGAAATTCAACCTCTAAGGAGTGAAAAGGAGTGAACTTTAATTTCAAGGATTCCTCAAAACCTCTTAGGACCAATAAGATATCGACTTGGCTTTTGCTTATAAAGATTACCCATACAAATGCCGAAAAACTTATTTCAAGATTTTGTCCAAATCAACCCCTATAGGGGTGATTCTACAATCGGGGTGAATTATACAATCTATATATATAAAAGGCAGTGTCCTGACTGACTGACTGACTGACTGACTGACTCACTCATCACCGCCCAGCCCGAACCCCTGGGCCTAGAAACTTGAAATTCGGAGAGTATATTCCCTTCGAAATTCCACTCCTAAGGGATGAAAAGGGGTGAAATGTGATTTCACGAATTTCGTAATATCTCTTAGGGCCGATGGGATATCGACTTAGTTTTTGCTTACAAGTATTACCCATACAAATGCCGAAAAACCAATTTCGGGATTTTGCCCTAATCCACCCCTAATCGGGGTGGATTATGCATCCCGTTGTATTTCCTGCGTTCGTTTAGTTGCAAGATTACTTTTTTACACATAGGTGTCTTTTTAAAATATCTCGAAATGGTATTGACAGTTTTTTGAAATTTCACCCCTAAAGGGCGAAAAGGGGTGAATTGTGATTTTAAGGATTCTTTAATATCTCTTAGGACCAATAAGATATCGACTTGCTTTTTGCTTACAAAGATTACCCATACAAATACCGAATCACCAATTTCAGGATTTTGTCCTAATCAACCCCTAAAGGGGTGGATCTACAATCGGGGTGAGTTATACATTCCGTCGTATTTCTTGTGTTCATTAGTTGCAGCATTACTTTTTGGCACATAGGTGTCTTTTTAAAATATCTCGAAATGGGTTTATCAGTTTTTTTAAATTTAACCCCTAAGGGTTGAAAAGGGTTGAATTGTGATTTCAAGGATTCCTTAATATCTCTTAGGACCAATAAGATATGGACTTACTGTTTGCTTGCAAAGATTATCCATACAATTACCGAAAAACTTATTTCAGGAATTTGTCCTAATCAACCCCTAAAGGGGTGGATCTACAATCGGGGTGAGTTATACATTCCGTCTTATTTCCTGTGTTCGTTTAGTTGCAACATTACTTTTTAGCACATAGGTGTCTTTTTAAAATATCTCGAAAAGGTTTTGATAGTTTTTTAAAATTTCACCCCTAAAGGGTGAAAAGGGGTGAATTGTGATTTCAAGGATTCATTCAATCTCTTAGGGCCAATAAGATATTGACTTGCTTTTTGCTTACAAAGATTACTCATACAAATACCGAAAAATATATTTCAGGATTTTGTCCTAATCAACCCCTAAAGGATGGATCTACAAGCGGGGTGAATTATACATCCCATCGTATTCCCTGTGTTTATTGAGATATAAGGTTTCTTTTTGGCACATAGGCGTCTTTTTAAAATATCTCGAAACGGTTTTGACAACTTTTTTAAATTTAACCCCTAAAGGGTGAAAAGGGGTGAAATGTGATTTCAAGGATTGTTTAAAAATTTTTAACACCAATAAGATACCGACTTTTGCTTACAAAAACTACCCTTGCAAATTCCGAAAAAACAATTTTTTGATTTTGTCCTAATCAACCCCTTAAGGGGTTCTACAACACAATCTACAATCGGGGTGAATTATACATCCCGCCGTATTTCCTGTGTTCGTTTAGTTGCAACATTACTTTTTGGCCTTTAGGTACCTTTTTAAAATATCTCGAAATAGTTTTGAAATTTTTTTAAAATTACCCCCTAAAGGGTGAAATGGGATGAATTGTGATTTCAAGGATTCCTTAATATCTCTTAGGACCAATAAGATATCGACTTGCTTTTTGCTTACGAAGATTACCCATACAAATACTGAAAAACTTATTTCAGGATTTGGTCCTAATCAACCCCTAAAGGGATGGATCTACAATCAAGGTGAATTATACATCCCGTTGTATTCCCGTTGTACAAAAACTACCCTTGCAAATTCCGAAAAACCAATTTTTTGATTTTGTCCTAATCAACCCCTTAAGGGGTGGATCTACAATCGGGGTGGATTATACATCCCGTTGTATTTCCTGTGTTCGTTTAGTTGCAAAATTATGGCACATAGGTGTCTTTTTAAAATATCTCGAAATGGTATTGACAGTTTTTTTAAATTTCACCCCTAAAGGGTGAAAAAGGGTTTTTTGTGATTTCAAGGATTCCTTAATATCTCTTACGACCAATAATCAACCCCTCCTAATCAACCCCTAAACGGTGGATCTACAATTGGGGTGAATTATACATCCCGTCGTATTCCCTGTGTTTGTTGAGTTATAAGGTTTCTTTTTGGCCCATAGGCGTATTTTTAAAATATCTCGAAATGGTTTTGACAATTTTTTTAAATTTAAACCCTAAAGGGTAAAAAGGGGTAAAATGTGATTTCAAGGATTGTTTAACATTTTTTAGGACCAATAAGATATCGACTTAGTTTTTGCTTACAAAAACTTCGGGATTTTGCCCTAATCAACCCCTAAAGGGCTGAACCTACAATCGGGGTGGATTATACATCCCGTTGTATTTCCTGTGTTCGTTTAGTTGCAATATTACTTTTTGGCACATAGGTGTTTTTTTTTTAATATCTCGAAATGATTTTGACATTTTTTTTTAATTTCACCCCTTAAGGGGAGAAGGGGTGAAATGTGATTTCAGCAATTCCTTAATTCTTTTAGGACCAATAAGTTATCGACTTGGTGTTTGCTTACAAAAATTATCCATACAACTGCCGAAAAACTTATTTCAGGATTTCGTCCTAATCAACCCTTAAAGGGGTGATTCTACAAACGGGGTAGATTATACATCGCTTCGTATTTCCTGTGTTTGTTGAGTTATAACGTTTCTTTTTGGCACATAGGTGTCTTTTTAAAATTTCTCCAAATGGTTTTAACAGTTTTTTACCTTAACAGTTTTTTACCTTAACAAATATCACCCCTTAAGGGTGAAAAGAGGGAATTGTGATTTCAAGGACGCCTTAATATCTTCTAGGATCAATAAGATATAGACTTGGTTTTTGTTTATAAAGATTACCCATACAAATGCCGAAAAATAAATTTCAGGATTTTACCTTAATTAACTCTTATAGGGGTGAATCTACATTTGGGGTGAATTATAGAACTCTTTGTATTTCCAGCGGTTGTTGAGTTATAACATTCCATTTTGGCATATATGTGTTTTGACAGTTTTCTTTCACTCCTAAAGGGTAAATTAGAATTTTTTTGTTAGAAATAAAAATTCGGAGAGTATATTTTTCAGTATGACGTAAGAACCCACTAAGAAAGGATTTTTTCAAGTTCGACCCCTATCTGGTGAAAAGGAATAAAATGTTTTTTCACGGATTCCTCAATATCTCTTAGGACAGATGAGATATCGACTAGATTTTTTGTTACAAAGGGTACCCATACACAAGTTTAAAAACAAACTGCTGATTTTATGCCAATTAGACCATCAATATACCGTAGCGAAGCACGGGTTTTCAGCTAGTTGATCCTATAAGATATTAAGGCGTCCTTGAAATCACAATTTCCTCTTGTTAAAGGTAAAAAACTGTTAAAACCATTTCGAGACATTTTAAAAAGACACCTATGTGCTCAAAAGAAACGTTATAACTAACAAACACAGGAAATACGACGCGATGTATAATCTACCGCGTTTGTAGAATAGGGTGGGCGCGACGGTCCCTAGCGCACTAAGGAAAAGGGCGCTGACGGGCTTGTTAAGGGGCGCCATGGCGAATCATGAGGACCTTTTTTTTTTTGTTTTACTCGTCACTTGGATTTTGATAGATGAAGACCTTTTTTTTTTGCTCATCACTTAAATTTTGAGAGGTAGGAACCTTATTTTTATTTACCAAGGGCGCCAAAACACGGTTCTGCCCTTAGCGCAAGTTTACCTTATTGCGGCTCTGTGGGTAATCTTCGTAAGCAAAAAGCAAGTCGATCCTAAAAGATATTGAGGAATCCTTGAAATCACAATTCATCCCTGTTCACCCTTTAGGGGTGAAATTTTAAAAAACTGTCAAAACTATTTCGAGATATTTTAAAAAGACACTTATGTGCTAAAAACTAATGTTGCAACTAAACGAACACAGGAAATATGGCGGGATATATAATTCACCCCGATTGTAGATCCACCCCTTAAGGGGTTGATCCAAAAATTGGTTTTTCGGCATTTGCAAGGGTAGTTTTTGTAAGCAAAAACCAAGTCGATATCTTATTGGTCCTAAAAAATATTAAACAATCCTTGAAATCACATTTCACCCCTTTTCACCATTTAGGGGTTAAATTTAAAAAAGTTGTCAAAACCATTTCTAGATATTTTAAAAAGACACCTATGTGCCAAAAAGTAATGTTGCAACTAAACGAACACAGGAAATACAACGGGATGTATAATCCACCCCGATTGTAGGTTCACCCCTTTAGGAGTTGATTAGGATAAAATCCTGAAATACATTTTTCGGTATTGGTATGGGTAATCTTTGTAAGCAAAAACTAAGTCGATATCCCATCGACCCGAAGAGATATTAAAGAATCCGTGAAATCACGTTTCACCCCTTTTCGCCCCTCAGGGGTTGAATTTCGAAAAATCCCTTCTTAGTGGGTGCTTACGGCATGGAGGGAATATTCTCTCCAAATTTCAAGTTTCTAGGCCCAGAGTTTCGGGCTTCGCGGTGATGAGTGAGTCAGTCAGTCAGGACACTGCCTTTTATATATATAGACTAGCTGAAAACCCGTAATTCGCTATGGTATATTGACCTGTTTTTAAAATTGTGTATGGGTAAACTTTGTAAGCAAAAACCTAGTTGATATCTTATCTGTCCTAAGATATATTCAGGAATCCGTGAAAAAACATTTTACTAATGAACAATGAACAATTTAAGTTTAGCCCAACTACCCCATATATGCCAACATCCTGCAATTATTAAAAGTTATGGTTCGAATGACATGACCAACACTACGTTCATGTTCAAGTTGCAGTTGTCTTTAATTTGAAATTTTAGATGCTATTTTTAGTCATTTTTATATATAGGATTCTAATTTTATAGATATTTGTTATTTAAAAACAATCTTAAACAACTTTGTGTTCCGCGCAAAGGTGTTGAAAAAGTAAATATAATTTAAATAAAGCAATGCGTGTTGATGCAGAAAAACGATGAAGTGAATTTCGAACTATAACAAAGAATTTCGAAAGAAAATAAACAAAAGACACCAAAATACCAACGACCTTTTTGTCACTACTTGTGGACCTCTTTGTAGACCACATTGGTTCTCCCCTGAGGTGCTAGGATCACCAGGCTGCTAGGTGAGCTCACTCTGGAGCAGGCCACGTAGAATTGCCCATGTGAGAAGCAGTCCTCCCTCAAGTCAATCCCTGCCACCTTCAGCGACTGCCCCTGGGATTTATTGATAGTCATAGCAAAGCAGACTTTGACAGGGAGCTGCAGCCTCTTGAACTCGAAGGAATAGTCTGATGGTGGTAGAGTGGTATGCGTGGTATGAATACCGATTCCCCCCGTGCACAGCCGTGGAAAACTGCGGCCTCGATGACGTTTCTATGGAGTGCCTTCACTTGCAGCCTGGTGCCGTTGCAGAGTTTGGGTGGGTTGAGGTTCCGAAGCAACATCACTGGAGCCCCCACCTTGAGTAAAAGCTTGTGGGCTGGTAAGCCAGAAGGGTTGAGGGTGTTAAGGAACTCCACGGCGTAGAGGACCGCGTTATCCATTCGCACCACTGAGTCCACAGACATATATTCCATTTCTACCCCTTCGAACGATTTGAGTAAAGTATCGTTAATGTCGGCCGCCTTGTCATTCTTGGGGGTCAGAATGGCACGTTCACATAACCAGTCCATAAATTTCTCCCTGATTTCGGCGATATCAGGATATATCCTGGCTATGAGATCCGCTAGGCTCGTCACAACTGAACCTAGGCCTGCAGGGATGGTTACCTTTCCCTCAGACTCGGGGTACTCTCCGTTTCCTATTTTCAGTAGGAGTTCTGAGAATTGCCCAGCGGATACATCGCCTTTCAAGTGAACCCTCATGTTCTTCCTAAGAGAGAGTTTCCCGATGAGGGGCCATAGATATGAACCTTGACGCACGCTTTAACCTCGTCAGCTCGAGTTCCTCTCGGCATCACTGGCAGAGTCTGACGGAAGTCTCCAGCTAACAGAACGGTGACTCCCCCCATCACTCTATCATTGCTCCTTATGTCTTTCAGAGTTACATTTAGTGCTTCAAGACCCCCCTTGTGCGCCAAGGTGCTCTCATCCCAAACAATAAGCTTACAGTCCCGCAGCACTTGGGCCATGTTGCTTTGTTTTGTGATGTTGCAGAGAGGTATTTCTGCATGAATGAGGTTAAAAGGCAGTTTTAAGGCAGCATGGGCCGTCTTGCCTCCCTGCAGCAGCGATGCCAGAGGAAGCGACAGCCAAAGCGATACCATGATTACACCTAACCTTCGCCAAAAGCAAGTTGATGAGGAAGGTCTTCCCAGTACCACCAGGAGCATCTAGGAAAAAGACCTGCCCAGCACCTGACACAACGCTGCTTAGGACCTGACGATAGACAGCGAGCTGCTCATTCGTCAGCAAACCCTCGTTATTCGACAATACTTGAGCCAACGCGTTCGTGTATTAACTGGTCTCCCTCAGATAGTCTCTGTTCATTAACGCGACTACTCCAGACTTTGCTGATTGAGGCAGACCGTACTGTATCAAGTACTGTCCTCCCAAAGTCAACACTGCATCCTCAATCAGCACCAGGCACCTATTATACACCTCGCCTATCACCTGCTGCACACTTCCTTGCAACAACCTCTCCACATGCCGAGTGATGTCCTGTGAGAGACTGTCCTTGTACTTCTCCCCAAGAATCAAAGAATTGGAGAGTTGACAGAATACCAGCATCACTGTAAAAAGCTCCCGCAGCTTAAAGGGAGAATCACATAGAGCAGCTTCCTCCAAAGTAGTGTCCCAGTGCTTGTCATCTTCCAACAAACCTAATGCATTACATGCTGACTGGAAGGTGGGATGATGGACACCATTTACAGTCTTCAGCTCTGAAAAGGACGTTGGGCCTCGAACTTCATGTAGCAGCAGGCGCAGATGATAACACTCGGTGTTGTTTAGGTGGATGGTGTACACTCTTCCTAGCACGTGATCCTTCTTAACTCCTGGCCAGCCATAGATATCCTTCCCCTGCTTTCTTCTCGTGAACTTATTTTTTTCCCACACAAAGAAAGAAGGGACCTCAGAGTATAGGAGGGTTTTTGCAAAATCATCAGTTTTGCATAGTTCGAAGAAAGCCAAGAGTGTTGTTTGAGGAGGGTTGCTGAGCTTCTCGGCCAAGTTGTTGGACTTGAAGTACACGCGCTGACCATTTTCGAGGTAAACAGCAAGGTGGATTACAGGGGGATATCTCGCATGAATGGGGAACCCCAAGATCCTCCACATCGCCTCCGAGCTGCTTATATATCGCCCACTCTCGTACAACTTCACCTCGTCCTTCTCATTTTTAAGGGCAAAAGCTGCCTGGTCACTACCCTTGTTCACGTACTTGCAAATGTACTTGATGGACTTCACCGAGTTACAAAATTCCACATTGATGTGGGCATCAAAAACTCGTAACAGGACAGGGTTGTAGGGTACCACCCAGCGGTTGTCCAGCTCTATCCCGTTGATTTCTACAGTAAAGCCACCGTCACCTGGAGACGTCCTGCGATACTGCGGGTATCCATCGTCTCCTGTCTGAGTGTCCTTGAGAAGTGACCGGGGATACCTCTTGCTGCAGTTGCCTCCTTTCATACAGGGCGAATTTCGGTTCAAGTTGCCACAAGGCCCATGAATCATGTTGGCCTTGACGATGTTGTAGAGGAGAGGGTCTTGCTCAGGGTCGGGTATCTCGGAACAGATGACTTTGTCAATTATTTCAGGGAAGATGCGCTGCTCTAGCCACAGCAAGATGTGGACATGAGGCAGACCCCGTTTTTGCCATTCTACAGAGTACATGAAACACCGCACTTTCCCAAATAGATTGCCCTTGTTCAAAAGAGACATCATCTTCTTCACCTCAAGATGGAAAACCCTGGCTATTATGTCGTGACGATCGTGGGACTTTTGCCCAGGTAATAGTGCATCTGTGATATCCTTCCACCTGGGGTTACAGGTGAAAGTGATAAACAGATCCGGACGGCCGTAATGGCAGACATAGGTCATGGCGTCTTGTGTTCGTTCATGCATACAGCGAGGTCCTCCAGTGAAGGATGATGGGAGCACCACCATTCGACCTAGGTGAGCAGCATCAGCATCCTGCCTTCCCACGGCATCTTTTAGGTGTATGTACCTGTCTAACCTCAGCTGCGCTTGATTATTCCTAATATAGTTTAATCTCTCAGTCTCTATTTTGGCGTACATATCAACCAAAAATTGACTGAGAAGGGAGCGGAAGTACAGCAAGTGGGTGACCTCTCCTTGTCTGACCATGATGCGGTAGGAATAAAAGCTCGCTGCGGAAACAGTCTTTTTGGGGGACAACTTGGTCTCGGGATCACGCAGAGGCAGGGCAGTTATGTACCCATCTTCGCCCCTACATAATAAAAGAGGGTACTGCAGGGCGTCGTATGACCGATGAATTTCATTAATGCGCTTCAGTGTGTTGTCGTGGCTCTGCAGAACGATGTCCCGCTGTTCAAATTGTTGACCAACAATCACCATACCTACCTCAGTTGTTGTTGGTGCATTGAAGCGACCCCCATGCGCGTCAATGGGCTTTCTATCTGCATGGATGACAACTTCGAACTTCTTGCAAGTTGGAGACACCTTGTCCAGGGCGGTCTTCAGGTCTTTCACGTACCTGTTGACATAGTGCAGCATCCTCTGCAGTTGTTTGACCAACCCCTGTTTGACGTCAGGAAAGTTACTGCACCTCAATCGTACTTCCCTTTCGTCCTCCCCCACAAAATAAATTTGCAAAAATTGAGCTTCCTGTTGAGGTGCTGGCAGCAGACTTCCTACCAAGTGATAAACCTGCCCCTGAACTTTGAAAGTCGGCATGAAGCCGTCTTGTTGAACCTGCTTGGCCCCGAATGACGTCATGCTAAAGCATCAATTGTGTTTACGAACTCGGTTCATAAAGTGGACATATTCGGGGTGACTGCCTAATACCAGGCTGTACAGAGGCTCGGGCAGAGGTTCGAAGGGCGGAAGCTGCACTTTGCCACCGCTACAACACATGCCAGGAGCTTCCTCCTTCCACTTAAGGGCATTGCAGTACTGGCACTTGTGGCTCATGGTACACAGAGCTACAGTGCTATCTGTCTCATAAGCCACTGCAGCATCATATACCATGCCTGAGTGAGCCTTGATCTTCCATGGAAGTTCTCGCCTTTCTACTCGTCTTCCAGGATTTCTTTGCTCATATCGGGACTCAACCGCTCTGTGCACCTCTGGGTAATCTTGTTGATACCTGGCCACAGCTGCTCTATGCACCTCGGGGTAATCTTTTTGATACCTGGCCACAGCTGCTCTGTTCACCTCGGGGTAATCTTTTTGATATCTGGCCACAGCTGCTCTGTTCACCTGGGGCTTATTTTGTTTGTACTTGACCACAGCTGCACGGTTCACTTCAGAATTACTCTGCGCATATTTCCTGGCAGCATCCTTAAGTTGTTGTCTCCTTTTAGCGTTTGTGAATCTAGCACGTTGTTTGGCAGGAGTCTTCTTTTGAACAGGAAGAGATGATGACTGTGAGACGTGTGAGGCGGAATCGGGCCCAGTTCGTAAAGGCGTGGTGTATACTTCTCCAGGTTCAAGTGGTAGATACGTATCGAAATGGCCCCTAGAAAGTTCCTGCGTAAAGCGTAGCCTCTCCACGGGGGTGACCTTCAGCACCGAAACTCTCATAGAGCTCGCCATTACGGTAAACCTCGAAAACAAACTCGAACAGTTGGCTAGCTGCCACCAACTCACATAAACCACCATAAGTAAATGGTCGCGACATGTGAGCGAGATATTCAGCAGAGCTGCTGTGGTTGTCGTGGGACATGATGGAGTAGTGGACAACTCCTCCCAGTTGTTCACTACGTGTCTCACGATTAGCTCACGCACCTCTCTAGCCATTAGTTGAGTATCATACATAAGAAAAGAGAGGGACCGAAACAGGCAGGCTCCGTCTCCTGTAATGGGGACAATACTGTATTGCACCAGCTCCCCATTAATATTTAAATACTCAGTTACCATAGCGACCTTAGAAAAACAAAGGGTGGAAAACTAAAAGGCACTAAAGTGAATATACAAAATAAGAAAAAAATATATATATATTTTTTTTTAATTTTTCACATTCTTTAGCTCATGTATGACGAAAACGAACTGTAGTTTGGAAATATGACTGAAACACGAACTAATTAATTAAATAACTAAGAAATGAATAAGACTAAAAACAAATAAATATACACAGAATATTTCATCCACGGATTTAGCCAAATACGTGATAAAATTTGTAGCAAGCAATAAATATCGAAATAAGAACCAAGAAAAGATAGTTAAAAGAGCGCGCAGTAATAAATACTGAGAATTCAAGGTATTTGAATGTTTCTTGCCTATAATTTAAGAAATATCGAAATAATAAATTATTTCAATATTAGTAGAGTTTAAAATAAAGAAAAATCCTCTTTTAAATGCAAATTTAATTTAGGATCTAGGAATGTATAGTGAACAGACAAACAGACATTAGTTTTTATGTATAAGCTGTCCAAAAACTCTATAAGGAAATAATCGGGGAGACGTCTTATTGATTAAAAAAATATTTAATAAATTTGCCCTTTTAAGGGTGGAATTTAAAAAAAAATTGATGTGAAGTGTGAATTTTCACACATTTCTGGGTTTTGCAGGTATTTAGTAACTGAACGATGATTATTTGGGATGCCAAAACAAATTTTATGTCAAAATATTTTTTTATGATTTTAATTCGAATGCCTAATACCATTATTTAAGTTTCTAAATATATGCAGTATTTTTTTTATATAGCAAAGTTCATTAAGATTTTGAAAATTGCACCTATGGTTTCCATTGGTTGCTTACATCATAACTCCCGCCCTTTGATTTCGTCAAACATAGAATTAAATTATAATTTCAACACTTTCCACTGGTTATTAAATTTACGCTTTTAAAAATTAAATGCAACATTTACCAAATATAACTAGAATTTTAACAAAATAATTTAAACAAAATAAAAATGCAAAAAAAAACAAAAAATAAAATCACCAGGATTCGAACCCTAGTTTGCAAGTTTCTTATATTATTAAGCGTACGACAAATCCAACCACGCCACGAGAGCTACTGATGTGGTATGTTACACAACGTATTAAATAGTTAACATATTTTAGTTAAAAACACAAAAAATGCGTTATTTTCCGAAAACATAATCTGATCAAAAATTCCTGTTGTACTATTCCGGTTTACACCAATGTATATTACTTAGAATTTTTTCAGATTTTTAGTTTAAACCATCTGGGCTACAGGGTGTGGTACAAAATTTTTTTTGCACAATTTTGGCAAAAATCGCATCGAAATAATTTATTTTGCAAAAATAAAATTTTGATCGTTAATCCACGTACTAAGGGCTTTCATTTGATACCCTACTCAGAATTTAAAAAAAATATTTTTTTTTTTTCGATGAGCACATATTTGTTTATATTTTTAGAGGGATATGATTTTTAGATGTTTTAGTATTTTTCCTATGTGCGGGTCAAAGAGTTGTATAATGCCAAATTTCAACTCTCTAGGTTTAGCCGTTTGGCTACAATTTTTACCGAACAGACAGACAGACAGACAGACAGACAGAAACAATTATATGAGTAAACTTTGTATGCAAAAACCAAGTATATATCTTATCGGTCTTAAGAGATATTGAACAATCCATAAAAAGACATTTCTTCCCTTTTCAACCCTTAGGGATCGAATTTCGAAAAATTCTTCCTCAGTGAGCGCTTACGTCAAGGCAGGAATATACTCCTCAAATATCACGTTTTCAGATCCAAGGGACGTTCTGTCGAATAAAAAAATACCAATTTACTCCCTTAAGAGTGGAATTTAAAAAAAGGGTCAAAACGCTTTCTTAATATTTTAAAAAGATACCTATGCTTAAAACAAAAAAGGAAAATTATAGCTTAACAAACACAGGGGATAAGCAGGATTCTATAATTCACCTCGAATGTAAATTCACCCCTTTAGGGGTTGATAAGGGCAAAATTCTGAAATATGTTTTTAATCAATCATATGAGTAAACTTTGTAAGCAAAATCCAAGCCAATATCTTATGGGTCATAAGATATTTTTAAGGAATTCATAAAAACACATTTCACCCCTTTTCAACCTTTAGGGGTAAAATTTAAAAAAACTGTCAATACTATATCGAGATATTTTAAAAAGACACCTATGTGCCAAAAAGGTGTGTTATAAGCCAACAAACACAGGAAATACGACGGCATGTATAATTCACCCCGATTGTAGATTCACCCCTTTAGGGATTGATTAGGACAAAATACTGAAATAAGTTTTTCGGCATTTGTATGAGTAATCATTGTAAAAAAAACCAAGTCGATATTTTATTGGTACTAAGAGATATGAAGGAATCATTGAAATCACAATTCACCCCTCTTCAACCCTTAGGGGTGAAATTTCAAAAAACTGTCAAACCCATTTCGAGATATTTTAAAAAGGCACCTATGTGCCAGAAAGGTATGTTATAAGTCAACAAACACAGGAAATACAACGGCATGTATAATTCACCCCGATTGTAGATTCACCCCTTTAGGGGTTGATTAGGACAAAATAATAAAATAAGTTTTTCGGTAACTGTATGTATAATCTTTGCAAGGAAACAGTAAGTCGATATCTTATTGGTCCTAAAAGATATGAAGGAATCATTTAAATCACAATTCACCCCTTTTCAACCCTTAGGGGTGAAATTTTAAAAACTGTCCGACCCATTTCGAGATATTTTAAAAATACACCTATGTGCCAAAAAGCAATGTTGCAACTAAACGAACACAGGAAATACGACGGGATGTATAATTCATCCCCATTGTTGATCCACCCCTTAAGGGGATGATTAGGACAAAATCCAAAAATTGGTTTTTCGGTATTTGCATGGGTAGTTTTTGTAAGCAAAAACCAAGTCGATATCTTATTGGTCCTAAAAAATGTTAAACAATCCTTGAAATCACATTTTACGCCTTTTTACCCTTTAGGGGTTAAATTTTAAAAAATTGTCAAAACCATTTCGAGATATTTTAAAAATACGCCTATGTGCCAAAAAGAAACTTTATAACCCAACAAACACAGGGAAAACGATGGAATGTATAATTCACCCCAATTGTAGATCCGCCGTTTAGGGGTTGATTAGGACAAAATCCTGAAATATATTTTTCCGTATTTGTATGGGTAATCTTTGTAAGTAAAAAACAAGTCGATATCTTATTGGTCCTAAGAGATATTAAGGAATCCTTGAAATCACAATTCATCCCTTTTCACACTTTAGGGGTGAAATTTAAAAAAACTGTCAATACTATTTCGAGATATTTTAAAAAGACACCTATGTGCCAAAAATTAATGTTGCAATTAAACGAACAGAGGAACTACGACGGGATGTATAGTTAATATAGTTAATAACCTTGATTGTAGATCCATCCCTTTAGGGGTTGATTAGGACCAAATCCTGAAATAAGTTTTTCGGTATTTGTATGGGTAATCTTCGTAAGCAAAAAGCAAGTCGATATCTTATTGGTCCTAAGCGATATTAAGGAATCCTTGAAATCACAATTCATCCCTTTTCACCCTTTAGGGGGTAATTTTTAAAAAATGTCAAAACTATTTCGAGATATTTTAAAAAGATACCTAGTAATGCAACTAAACGAACACAGGAAATATGGCGGGATATATAATTCACCCCGATTGTAGATCCACTCCCTAAGGGGTTGATTAGGACAAAATCCAAAAATTGGTTTTTCGGCATTTGCAAGGGTAGTTTTTGTAAGAAAAAACCAAGTCGATATCTTATTGGTGTTAAAAAATATTAAATAATCCTTGAAATCACATATCACCCCTTTTCACCCTTTACAGGATAAATTTTAAAAAATTGTCAAAATCATTTCGAGATATTTTAAAAAGACGCCTATGTGCTAAAAAGAAACCTTATATCTTAATAAACACAGGGAATACGACAGGATGTATAATTCACCCCGATTGTAGATCCATCCTTTAGGGGTTGATTAGGACAAAATCCTGAAATATATTTTTCGGTATTTGTATGGGTAATCTTTGTCAGCAAAAAGCAAGGCAATATCTCATTGGCCCTAAGAGATTTAAGGAATCTTTGAAATCACAATTCACCCCTTTTCACCCTTTAGGGGTGAAATTTTAAAAAACTATCAAAATCTTTTCGAGATATTTTAAAAAGACCTATGTGCTAAAAAGTAATGTTGCAACTAAACGTACACAGGAAATACGACGAAATGTATAACTCACCCCGATTGTAGATCCACCCCTTTAGGGGTTGATTAGGACAAATTCCTGAAATACGTTTTTCGGTAATTGTATGGATAATCTTTGCAAGCAAACTGTAAGTCGATATCTTATTGGTCCTAAGAGATATTAAGGAATCCTTGAAATCACAATTCACCCCTTTTCAACCCTTAGGGGTGAAATTTTAAAAAACTGTCAAACCCATTTCGAGATATTTTAAAAAGACACATATGTGCCAAACAGTAATGCTGCAACTAATGAACACAGGAAATACGACGGGATGTATAATTCACCCCGATTGTAGATGCACCCCTTTAGGAGTTGATTAGGACAAAAACCTGAAATATGTTTTTCGGTATTTGTATGGGTAATCTTTGTAAGCAAAAAGCAAGTCGATATCTTATTGGTTCTAAGATATATTAAGGAATACTTGAAATCATAATTCACCCCTTTTCACCCTATAGGGGTGAAATTTTAAAAAACTACCAAAACTTTTTCGAGATATTTTAAAAATACTCCTATGTGCTAAAAAATAATGTTGCAACTAAACGAACACAGGAAATACGACGGAATGTATAACTCACCCCGATTGTAGATCCACCCCTTTAGGGGTTGATTAGGACAAATTCCTGAAATAAGTTTTTCGGTAATTGTATGGATAATCTTTGCAAGCAAACAGTAAGTCGATCTTATTGATCCTAAAAGATATTAAGGCATCCTTGAAATCACAATTCACCCCTTTTCAACCCTTAGGGATGGAATTTTAAAATACTGTCAAACCCATTTCGAGATATTTTAAAAAGACACCTATGTGCCAAAAAGTAATGTTGCAACTAAACGAACACAGGAAATACAACGGGATGTATAATCCACCCCGATTGTAGGTTCACCTCTTTAGGGGTTGATTAGGGCAAAATCCCGAAATCTGTTTTTCGGCATTTGTATGGGTAATACTTGTAAGCAAAAACTAAGTCGATATCCCATCGGCCCTAAGAGATATTAAGGAATTCGTGAAATCACATTTAACCCTTTTCATCCCTTAGGAGTGGAATTTCGAAAAAACCCTTCTTAGTGGGTGCTTACGTCATGAAGGGAATATACTCTCCGAAATTCTAGGCCCAGGGGTTCGGGGCTGGGCGGTGATGAGTGAGTCAGTCAGTCAGTCAGGACACTGCCTTTTATATATATAGATAGGTAGACATTTGATGTTAGACTCGATTTTAACGGAACCGAACCGGAACTGAACCGGAATTTTTAGACGAACCGAAATCGAAACTGGAACGAAAAACTTTTACTTGGAACGTAACCGTGAACCGGAACGAAATAAATTTGGGTTCGACTCTCTGATTTATAGATTTAGATTTAGATACCTATACAAAAAATAGCAACACAATTTCCCTAGATTAATAATTCTCGTAAAAAATACTAAGCGACCACTTAGGGCTGGTTTCTAAAAGCTTAGCCGAGATTAATCTTTTGGTTAAATTCTATTGCAATATAACAATCCGATAAGTAGCAATAGCAACTATTTTCTAACTATTTGGTTATAATTAACTAAGCTTTCAGATTTCGGCCCTAAATCTGATACGCACAATCTGTGAAAAAAGTTATTAGTAATGTACTTGCCGCTAAAATGTTAGATTACCAGTTACAGTTGAATGTTTTTTTTTGCGGTTTTAGTAGCTTAGTGGTTTGTTCAATCGCTTTCGGAAAAATTAGTCGTTAAGTTATACTAGTGAACGCTAAACGCAACCTAAAAATCTCAGACACCTATGCCATACCATAGTCGGCGTTATAAGATTAAGATATTATCCAGCCTTTTTCAGGATTTAGGTATAACCAAGAAAACCTTATACACTCACCCTGGTGTTTGTCTGTTTATCTGTACGGTAAAAACTGAGAGCTGGCTACTTTAACCAACATATAGAAAAATACTGAGGCTTGGAATAAACATATCACTAGAAAAATATTTAAATATACAGTAGTTCCTAGTACCGTGGGTACTTTATTCACTTAAGGTTTGCATTTTTTTTTATAGTAAAATATTTAAGCACTATTAAATAAATTTATTGTATGAGACTTGACATGTCATTTCTCATTAATAAAAAATATCACAAAAATAACAAAAATCACAGAAAATGAACAAGAGAACATAAAAAAAATCAGCTGTGGCCACCATAGGACCGACCGCCATCATAAAGTACTTGTATTAAATACATTCTAGCAGCAGAGTAGAAATAACTTGACCTAATATTTTCTGACAGAGATATTATTTACGATGACCATGGAAACGTTACATATAAATATGAAAAAATTTCGAAAATTTTTTCGTTTCATCAAAAACCGTCTCAAATAAAAGTTATTAGTTATTGCATTTATAGCAACTTTTGTTAAATAATTTTTTTCGAAATATTTTTCTGTTGCTAAATATTCGCAAAAATCTTAAAATCGACACGAGCAAACTCCCATTTCTAGTCTACCGATTTTTACCAAAAGTCGATCAACTCGTGCCAATGATGGCAGAAGCTAAATATGAAGTTTCATTAAAATCCTTTTAGCCGAATTTGATTTGCACGTGTACACAGACAGACGGACGGACAGACAGACCGACAGACATCATGCTAAAAATAGTCAAAACGTTATGTAGGGACCTCAATTCGTGGAGATCATCGAAATCTCGAAATGTCAAAATCGGTATGATCCCGCGGAGTGCTAAAATTTTGAGAGAGACCACTAGTGGTCCGCTGATCAGTGGTTGAGAACCACTGGGCTAAAAAACTTTGTTGTTTACTTGCATATTTCGTCATTCAACTACATATTTTGTAACTATTTAAATATGTTGTCGTTACTTGAATAAATTATTGCGAATTTTTCTTTCTGTCCTCCTTAATTTGTCGTTTATAAACCTTATTTGTAGGATCAAGAAATGGAACCATTATTTAAATTCATTCAAAAATAACTTTACATTTTGAGAACAACATATTCGAATTAAAAATAATAAAAAAAAAAAACATCTTATATTTTAATTAAAAACCTTATAATTTTTGCTAAACTCTGTTAACTTGTGAACTTTTTAACGTCTGTAAGAGGTAAGAGAGCAGCTCTTCCGAATTCAACAACGTTTAACATAAAAGCTTTTAGTTAAAAAATTAACAGCTGTCACACGTGTAGCATAACTTAAATAAATAAAGTTTAATAGTTTATATATGTTAAATATTAACACTCAGATTTGTGAAATGAAAGTGCCTTGCAGTATAATTGTGTCCACTGGTTTTGTTTGCATATTTTAATAGTAAATTTTAATCAGCTTCTGAGAGAAAAACATGCAAGTTAGGGCGTTTTCACACACACTGGAAAAACTAATGCTGTTGCCAGCATCGGCTCTAACCATTGCAATCTTTCACACACAACGGCAAACGGCACCGGTTTTGACCATTGCAGTCTTTCACACATGCCGTCATTAACTGTGAGATTGTGACATCAGACACGTGTGCTGCTATCAACATACGTTATTTTTTTGATCTTAGTTTATTGTATCTTAGAAGAAAGCACCGAAAAGGCAAACACAAAAAACAAAACTGGATACATCCCCTTTTGACGCCAAATACTTGGCAGGCAGTTTTTCAACGCTCTTTGGAAAACTTAGAGAGGATCAGTCTAAATTCTTCAATTACCTTCGTATGAATACTAATACGGGACATACGATTTCTTCGCAAATGTGTAGAAAATAGTAGGAGTATTAACACGTTGAGTGCCATGCGAGACCATGTTTATCTCGCACGTTTCTGGGACATATTGACTTAGCGACTCCACTGTGGTCTCACGTCAACCAGCTTTATATTCACCCGTGCGGCGTTTGTCTAATCTCATACAATGAGTGCATTGAAATACACACAGGCGGAAAGTATACGGCAAGCTAGACATGTTGACATCCCCGGCCTGCTGATATGAGAGCACAATATCAAGATGCGGCTACATGAACTATTATATTGAAATAAAACAAACTGTTATTTTTTCTGCATTTATTTAGAAAACAAAAGACCTTTTCTGTTTGGAATTTCTTTGTATTCGACATGAGCGTTTACTAAAGTCCGTTCTTCATTATACTTTTATACGAAGCACTACAGATTTTTTGCGTAGTACTGACGTAAAAAGTATAATGTGAAACACAATACTTCCTTCCAACTTTCGATGCTACACTACAAACTACACTATTTTCAAAACTACCTCCGGTCAAATTTTTGGCTGACAGTTGTATACTTCTCAGTCATACCAACTGCCAACTTTTTAGTTTTTGTTTACAACTTAACTTTTAGAAGTTTATTAAGTTGATAAGAAGTTTATTTAGAACATATATAGTCCAGTAACCTTGTCATGATTATAGGGCGAAAGTTGCATTATATGGGGGTAGTTAGTTTCGTTTATTTTTCTTGTATGGGATGTGTCTGAGATGCAAAATCCAAGTTTTCGACCTCGGCAGCCCTCCGGAACACTTTTGAATATGTCAAAAACTGCTAAATTTTCGCACTTTTTTCGGTTTCTTCCCATTTTGACCATAAAGGAGCACGTTTTCAACAAACACCATTCTATGCATTTTTAAACTAGATTAAATTTGCTATAATTTGAGAATGGGCTGGGTAGCCTTAATAGTTTTCGAGATACAGCTTTTCAAAATTTGAAAAAATCTCCAAACTTGAAAATTTTATGCTAATTTTTATACTAAACCTTGTCATGAAGTCCTAATCAAAATACAACGCACATGAAAGTTGGTAAGCATTAATAAATAGAAGTAATGGTATATATAACATGTGGGGTAAGTATTAATTATTATAAATAATGGTAACTTTCAACAACAATACGAGTGTACCTATACAAAGAAGCTGAGCGACTGGTTTTTGAAGTACCCTCCATTTCGTAAAACCGATGTGATTATGTCCTTAAGTAGTAAGACTTGTAGGAGAGAAAGGGGTCAATTGTCATATGGCCAGAGATATTGGGAAGAAAGCAATGTTGAAGGTTGTAGGAAAAAATTCTAGCGTAAAACCAAAATATCTAGAGACACGGCACGGTCAGAACATAGCTGTAGTGTTCGATAGTTACCCTACAGAGCCTGACAAAAAGAGCACGAAGTGCTCTGAACGTAATCACCGAGTTCAGGCACATTCTTCTCCTGAGGTGATATTTGAGGAAACAACGACTCCTAATGTTTCCCAAGAAAATTTTTTATCCAATGATAAAAACAAATTAAGATTCATCCAACTTCTGAAGGTGAAATTTGAAGCCAAAAACATTGAGGTTTTTCAGGCTGAAGTAGATACTGACACGCTAATCATCACTACAGGTATCAGAAAGGCCTCTGAATTTCAGGTCGTGGTTATTGCAGGAGAGGACGTAGACTTGTTGGTGATCCTCACCGGTCTCAGATGTCCTACGTTCAGAGCACTTCGTGCTCTTTTTGTCAGGCTCTGTAGGGTAACTATCGAACACTACAGCTATGTTCTGACCGTGCCGTGTCTCTAGATATTTTGGTTTTACGCTAGAATTTTTTCCTACAACCTTCAACATTGCTTTCTTCCCAATATCTCTGGCCATATGACAACCGACCCCTTTCTCTCCTATAAGTCTTACTACTTAAGGACATAATCACATCGGTTTTACGAAATGGAGGGTACTTCAAAAACCAGTCGCTCAGCTTCTTTGTATAGTTACACTCGTATTGTTGTTGAAAGTTACCATTATTTATAATAATTAATACTTACCCACATGTTATATATACCAGTACTTCTATTTATTAATGCTTACCAACTTCCATGTGCGTTGAATTTATATTAGGACTTCATGACAAGGTTTAGCATAAAAATTAGCATAAAATTTTCAAGTTTGGAGATTTTTTCAAAATTTAAAAAGCTGTATCTCGAAAACTATTAGAGCTACCAAGCCTATTCTGATCTCAAATTGTAGTAAATTTAATCTAGTTTAAAAATGTATAGAATGGTGTTTGTCGAAAACGTGCTCTTTTATGGTCAAAATGGGAAGAAACCGAAAAAAGTGCGAAAATTTAGCAGTTTTTGAGATATTCAAAAGTGTTCCGAAGGGCTGCCGAGGTCGAAAACTTGGATTTTGCATCCCAGGCACATCCCATACAAGAAAAAGAAACGAAACTAACTACCCCCACTTAATGCAACTTATGATGTACTAGGTTACTGGACTAATAGCACAATTAAACAATATTTTTAAAATGGTTACTAGAATGGGTTCTATAACCAAACTGTTGTCTGTCACCTGAACCTAGAATATTTTAAGTTGGTAGTGAAGAGCATCACAAAGTAATAAAAGATGGAAGGTATCGCTGTTTCTTATTTTTTTCCCCCACTATATTCTGTAGTATCAAAAGTTGAAATGATGTCAGAGTTGGATAGTATTGAAAAAAGTATAAAGTCCGTTCTACATTATACAGGATTCCACACACCAGCGCGGCCGCGGTGGCGTCCACGGTAGCGATACGGCAGCGGCCTAACGCAACCTATACAATACAATGAGACCACGCAAATACAAGCGTTCCGCTATCTGAGAACGCCACCGAATGCAGTGTTCAGTCTAGCGATCACCAAACACTGGCGGCCGAACTCGACAAGTTGCGTTAGGCCGCGCGATATTCATTGTTTATATACCACAGAGTGAATATATTTAAGAAAATAATGTCGAAAATAGATAATTTAACAGAAAAAATCATAGATCAGTAAAGGATCATTTAATTTTGTACATCTTGACTTAGACTTAGCACATCCTGATTACAAGAATATTAGGAAAACAAATAAAGTGTGGAACGAAATAGGAAGAGTTTTGGAAATTGATAGTAAAGTCTGTTCCAAACGGTTAGGCGGAACTAGATTTTGCAATCTAGTTACTTTCATCGTTTAAATCATGCTTTTCAGCCGTTTTGTTTAAGCTTTGTAAATCATACTTGCAACAAACATTTTTTGGTTAAGGTTAATATCATTTTAAAATGTCATTTTCTTTATATTTTGATTTTTTGTGTCATTCTTAATACAAATATCCCAAGTAAGGTCCCTTTTCCAACCTAAAAGAACGAAATTCCCATTTAGTTCCGCCTAACCGTTTGAAACAGACTGTAAGTAGATTATTATTTTTTCTCTACATACAATTAATTATTCTATTGTATTCTCGCAATCAATATTATCATACAACTATATACCGTGATTCACTAACTGATCGCTACCGCTACCGCCACTCCCACCGCGTTAGTGTGAGGAGACCTGATCGCTAGTCGTATCGCTACCGTGGCCGCCACCGCGGCTGCTTTGGTGTGTGGAATCCTTACTTCTTTCAATACTATCCAGCTCTGACGTCATTTCAACTTTTGATGCTATAGAATATAGTGGGGGAAAAAATAAGAGACAGCGATACCTTCCATCTTTTATTACTATGTGATACTCTTCACTGCCAACTTAAATTTTTTTGTATTTGTCGTAACGGGAAACCAGTTTTTGTATACCCTTTTCATGCACACTGGTTTTCAACACCTCATAAGTGCTGAACCGCTTCTTTCCCAACCACACTTTCATCCTGGTGAACCGTAGGTGAACAGTAGGCCGGGTGGCCTAATATCTCTCATCCGAAATTCTTGAACAGTTTGTGCTACGGTATGAGGGTGTGCATTGTCATAAAGAAGGACAATGCCTGATAACAACATGCCACTCCTTTTTTTTTTCTGTATTGCTCTCCATAGACATTCGTAGGGGGTTCAGAAATTTAGAACCGTCGGTGATCACGAATCACTTTGTTCACTTTTTCGACAATTTCGTCTGTTGTTGTAACTTTTTTTCAACATAATTGTTTATAGTTTAGAACCTTTGTCTAAAAATACTATACTTAATGATAATGAAATGCCACTTGGTACACTTGTTCCTTACAAAAATTAAATAATTTTTACCGCCAGAACCTGTATTGAGAACCGCGGCAGATTTAATATTAATTGATTGTAACGATTGTAACCGTAATTAATACGAATTGATGAACGATTGTAACCGTAGCCTTAAGCAACGGTTACAGTAGCAGCTTATCAATTGCGCAAAACTGTTAGAATTAAACACCACCTATCTACTCGCGCGAATTAGTGCGAATATGCCGGAAGTGTACTTCGGGCGAACACTCTTTCACTGTAACCGCAGCCATCGGTTCAAACCGAAGTGCAGATCACATATGCAGTTTAGGAATATGCATCCAGCACCGGCTCTGGTTTTGCTGGTGTGTTTGAAAACACCATTGCGGTGTCTTCAGGCTCGTTGTATGGTTGCATGCGTGCATTCGTACGTCTGAGAGTATTTTTGTGGCCGTTTGAAATAGTGGGTGTGTTTGTGTGCGCGTTAATGGCGGCTCGTGGAAATCTCTAATAGAGGTGCTGCAACCAGAAGTATAACAGTATAAGTATAAGTATAAGTATATCAGATTTTATTTAGGGAAAGAAAATCATTATTAATATGTTTTTTTCTACATACACGTAACAACTAATATCATATAAAATATAGAAATATTACATTTTATTATTATATTAACGGATCATACATAAATCCATGTAAAAATAATATACGTGCAACATTCATCGACATGCCCGCGGTCGCCTATAGATGACTGCACAATGAAACACTTAGAAACGCCGGCGTTTCTAAGTATATATATATATGTTTTAAATTTTAACAATTAACAAAACTGAAGGGATTGTAATCCTAGAATAATAAATATACCAGAAAAATAAAAGAATTATTATTCTTATTTAAACCCATATAAACCCTTTTGGCACTACCTGTCCAGATCCGACTCACTATGTGTCTACTAGGAATGACGAGGGGTACCCGGATACCCGCTACCCGACCCGTTAAGGTTGTACCCGGTACCGAATTTGAAAACCCGCTACCCGTTATCTACCCATTACCCGTTAACTAACGGGTATCGGGTAATTAGCGGGTAATTAACGGGTATCAAATTACTAACGGGTAGCCGATAATTAGCGGTTAGCGGGTAATTAACGGGTAGCGGATAATTTACGGGTAATTGTGTATGGTATTTTGAGTATTTATTAATCAGTGACTATTTTGTTCTCGTTTACAGTAGTAGGAATTAAGTATGCGTATTCCATAATGCACCTGCGCTTATTTTTTGGGTTTTGTAGGTATGACCACCAAAAAACCTTTATAAAGTTACTCATGTGTCTGTCTGTACGGTAAAAATTGTAGCCAAACGGCTTAAGATAGAGAGTTGAAATTAGACATGCTTCTTTGAAACACATATAGGAAAGTTAAAATACTAAGGGCTGGTTTCTGAAAGCTTACTTAACTATAACTAAATAGTTGGAAAATGGTTGCTATGGTTAGTTATTTGATTGTTATATTGTAACCGAGTTTAACCAATAGATTAAACTCGGCTAAGCTTTCAGAAACCGGCCCTAAGAGTTCAAAAACCACGAAATAATTATAAACAAATATGTATTTAATGAAAAAAAAATGAATTTTTGTTTTATGAGATTTTCCGTAATATATGTCAAAAAACTTTTGTCCCCCACCCTATCTCTCAGAGGGGTTGTTGTTGTTGGGGTTTGTGTTGTTGAAAAAAATTATTATTTTTTTAAAATTTGTGTGGTATCAAAAGGAAGGTCTTAAGACGTAGATTATGGAACGAAAAGTTGTGTTTTAAAATTTCTTTTAAGACGATTTTGGACGAAAATCTGAAAAAATTATAGGTAATGTACATTGATTGATCTGAGCCAGAAACGTACGAGACAAATTAATAGATTTTTTTAAATTAATGGTTAAATTATGACTTATTATTTAAATTTAGTTTAAAAAAATTAAATGGAAGCTCTTAGTACTCAAATAACGAATAAAAATGTTTAGATATCCAGCATTCTGTTGGCTTCTTACACTTATTAAATACCTACAAAACCCTGAAATGTGTGAAAATTCACACTTCACATCAAATTTACTATATTTACTTTTCATTTTTATATATTAACGGGTACCTAGTAATTAACGGGTAACGGGTAATTATCGGATAGCAGGTAATTATCTGGTAGCGGGTAATTAACGGGTAACTGGTAATTATCGGGTAGTGGGTAATATCCGGGTAGTTGTTGCGGGTACCCGGTTCCATAAATTTCTGGTTCTCGTCATTCCTAGTGTCTACTGTTTACAGGTCTACAGGTAATAAGTTACACTTTTGGTTAAATTTGAATACAAATTTAGCATTAGTGACCCTCAATTATATAGTGCAAATAGTGCAAATTTTGGTCAAGAAAAAATAATAATTGGGGCACTAGAGGTAAAACCAAGTACATATATAGAAGAAAATAACTTTTTATGTGCTGCACAAAACATGTGATATTCTGCTTTCTTATATTTCCATTTGTTACATCCATCTTCTGTTTCTGAAATTCTTTAAAAACTAATTAAATTTTAAAATAATTTGAATTACTATTTTTTGCATGTCCACAACTCCAAAAAAAAAGTATTAAAAATACAAAAATATATGTAGTCAAACGTAGACTTCGCAAGCTTTTAACTGCAAACCTGTGCAGCTCCGATAGGAAGTATACCTCCTATATTCCACCATTACGCTCACTCAATCGCCGCTATAAAATAAGCAGTTGACGCTGTCAAGGTACGCAGCACATCGAGCCACTGTATATTATAACTTTTTGTTTTACACACGATGCAAAACAGTAGTGACGGTTTTTAATTAAAAATTAAGTAAATATAAAGAAAGAAATAGAGCGAAACCATAGACAGTAATGTTTAAATTCATTTAATTTTGGCGGTGCTGCAGCTTACCAGCTCTTATGTACCTGCCGCCAGTGATGTGCGTGAATGTGTAGATGTATGTATGTATGCAGGAAAGGTTTCTTGGACAAATAGTTTTGAAATCCGGTGATAGTCATTGACAGCCAAGACCACCTGTTGTAACCACACCAGATTTATTTTTATGGGGCTTCACAGAATTTCCTCGTATATACCCCGAATTAACAACATCAGGTGCCTTAGGGAATATCCTGATGCGTGTAATTGGCTGAAACCCTATTAGCCCAATGATTGGCGTGGGCCTGAGATTACATAAAGAGTAAGCTCTCTACTAATTGATAATGATTAAATGTTGATGAAGAACAAAAGACGGTAGTGGTATGGCTACTAGCTAATCGATATCCTACCAACGAATGTATATAGTCTAGTGCCTACGCCGAAAGATACTGCACTTGATGATGATGAAATGCCATTTGGCACACGTGTTCTTTATGAAAATTAAATCATTTTGATCCGCAGCACCTATTTGTGGACCCCGACAGATTCAAGATGGTGGCGAAAATAGCTTGCCAAGCAGTGGCGTAGCTACAATGGTGCAGGTGGTGGTACCAGGGCCCGAATCCAAAAGGGTCCCGAAGCGAAAAGGTGCCCGAGCATGTAAAAAAATGGAAAGTTTAATAGATTGTTTAATGTTCTTATTTCGTTAAATTTAGACACCTTTCCAGAAGAAACTTTATTTGAGAAAGGTATGAAATTGATTGGAATAGCAAGATGATATTTCCGACTTATTTTCTCATTAATTAATATCATTTCGAAGAAGTATGGCTTCAGAAATTAAGAAAATTACATCCATAAGTGAAATTGTTTTGTCATCTACGTTTTCTGATATATACACAGCTTGCAATCAGAGCCGTAACAACATCCTGGCATCGGGGTAAGTGCCAGAGGCGCGAGGCCTGAGGGGCGCATTCGTTGTATACACTTGTATTTTAGCAGTGAGGACCTTTTTGTTTTTCGTTATCACTTGTATTTTAGAAGTGATGACTTTTTTTTATCATCAAAAATAAAAAAGATGCTCTCTTTAAATAAAATGAAAAAAGATAAAAAGGGCGCTATTTTAGGTTAAATTAATTTACAGGTGTCTACTTTTCGATTTTAAAGTTAATTAAAAACTACATAAGAAGTACAATGTTTATGCTTATCTGGCTTGGCAGTTTTGTCAATTGAACAAGATCGGGCCAAGAAAATGAACATCAAAGAAATCATCAATCGTTTTGCTGAGGCAAAAGCAAGAAAAAAGTTATTTTTATTCGGTAAGTTATTACTAAACATAAATTATGTATGACTAGATTCAACCGAACAGGTATTATTGTTTAGCTCAGTGTTTCTCAACCAAAAACGCACCGCGGACCAATAAAATATAAAATTTTCTAACGCGGACTACTAATAATAATTGTAGGTTCATTTTTTGCAAGTAAACAAATATATTTAATGTGATACTAAATACATTTATTTTATTTGTAGAAAATCACAGAAAGTTTACAGAAAATAAACAAAATATGAATTATTTACATAAAAAATGTGTATAAAAAATAACAAAAAAACTGCAAAAAATATCATACGAAAACTTTCGCGGACCACTGAAATTTTTCTGCGGACCACCTGTTGAGTAACACTGGTTAAGCTGTAAACAGAATAAAAATTTTCAGGGGCTCATTTCTCGCACCAGGGCCCACGCAACTCTAGCTACGCCACTGTTGCCAATTACGATAACGTACGATAAAATATTGTCCATAATTTATTCTGTGACTCAAAAAAAGTGATTTCCGGAATATCTAATGAAATTTATATGAAATGGGTCGTTTTCTATTAATTTAATGTTGCAGATTACGAATTTGTTATCAAAATGGCGAACATATTTCGATTATGATAGATTTCTTCCCTAATTTCGAGACATGAACATTCGACAACTGCAAATCTACGTATATTAACATTTTGTTTTGATTCTTCCTAAAAGTCTTGGCCACAAGAATATGCGCAGAATTTTTCTCCGAGGAGCGCCGAATTTAAGATAGAGGCCGAAATGTAAAAAGTCCCAACTTCGTGTCGAAATAATTTTCAACACCTTTCATATAACTTTCGACCGAATAGGACCTGCAATTTACAATAATGAAATAAAAAAAAAGGCATATAACTTGTTATTATTCAGGTTTTGTCCGAAATATTATAAGAAATCTGAATATCCGATCGGAACAGCTGTAAATTATTACATTTAAGGGACTATTACCGGTTATAATTTTCAAAAAATCGTTTTTTTTTTTACATTTTTTGATTCCTTATACCTTCAGAAATCATATCCTAAATTTTTATAACGAAATTCAAAAAAATAAGAAATTGGTGGCAATTTTACGCATGCGCTTTTTCGGTGCGCGACAGCTGGTTTGACGAGTTTCGGCAGGTGTGCTTCTCAACACCGTTATTCTGTTCAAATACATATATATATATATATAATTAAACATATAATAAAACATTAAAATATATATATAAAGCACTTTGGGCTATCGTTCCCAAACATACGTTTGTGGGAAGAGAAGTTACTGAGTTGGCTGCTAATATTTCATTAGCAATATTTAATGAAGGTAGAACGTCCCTCTTGAAAATATTGGAGGTAATGGGATGCATAATTGGACACTCTGCGTATGATTATGTTTAAAAAAAAGATGAGGAACGCATTGAGATGGCCAATAAAGCGAGTACCGCGGCGTCGAAGGAAGCTCGCTTGGCAAAGCAAACTGCTCAGCAAGAGGAACAGCAACAAATGATTGATTCGGGAGTACTTTTATATGGACCAGGGATTGCTGATTAACCAATTGTAAGGGCTGAAACTTAATTTTTTTAAAAATATTACAATAGAAATATTAAAAAAAACTTTAAAAGTAATTTTCTCGAAATGGTGTTTTTTCAATCGGCCCAGACTTATTCTCCATAACTACACAACGGATATTTTTAAAATTTAGTGAATTTTGTTCATTTTGATGTCCTCTACCGTAATTTACCAGAAAATTGCAAAAAAATTGAAAAAAAAAAAAATGATAAGGGTAAAAGGGGAAAAACACATGATTTTTAGAAAAAAAAATTTCACCTATCCGCCATTTTGTTTTTACACCCTTTTTAGGGTTTTGTAGGTATGACCAAAAAACCCTTATACCGTCATTTTGTCGTCTGTCTGTCTGTCTGTCTGTCTGTCTGTCTGTCTGTCTGTCTGTCTGTCTGTCTGTTCGGTAAAAATTGTAGCCAAACGGCTAAACCTAGAGAGTTGAAATTTGGCATGCTTATACAACTCTTTGACCCACACATAGGAAAAATACTAAAACATCTAAAAAACATATCCCCCTAAAAATATAAACAAAAATGTGCTCATCAAAAAAAAATATATTTTTTTTAAATTCTGAGTAGGGTATCAAATGAAAGCCCTTAGTACGTGGATTAACGATCAAAATTTTATTTTTGCAAAATAAATTATTTTGATGCGATTTTTGCCAAAATTGTGCAAAAAATTTTTTGTCCCACACCCTGTAGCCTAGATGGTTTAAACTAAAAATCTGAAAAAATTCTAAGTAATGTACATTGGTGTGAACCGGAATAGTACAACAGGAATTTTTGATCAGATTATGTTTTTAGAAAATAACGCATTTTTTGTGTTTTTAACTAAAATATGTTAAATATATAATTCGCTATGTAACACTTCAGATAAGATACTCTGGTAGCTCAGATGGTTTCGTAACGCACTTTGTAAATTGCAGTGCAAACGTTGCAGAGTTCGAATCCTGTTAATTTTATTGTTTTTTTTTTTTTGCATTTCTATTTTGTTTAAATTATTTTGTCAAAATTCGTTATATTTTGGTAAATGTTGCATTTATTTTTTAAAAGCGTAAATTTAATAACCAGTGGGAAGTGTTGAAATTATAATTTAATTCTGTGACGAAATCAGAGGGAGGGACTTATGATATAAGCAACCAATGGAAGCCATAGGCGCAATTTTAAAAATCTTACTGAACCTTGCTGTATAAATAAAATACTGTACATATTTAGAAACTTAAATAATGGTATTAGGCATTCGAATTAAAATTCATAAAAAAATATTTTGACATAAAATTTGTTTTGGCATCCCAAATAATCATCATTCAGTTACTAAATACCTGCAAAACCCAGAAATGTGTGAAGATTCACACTTCACATAAATTTTTTTTATAATAGGTGGTAAATTACGATGTAAGACACCTTAATCTTTAAAATTATTTTTGAATTTTTTGTTTCAGACTTGTCAATTTCGAGATTAACCCCGGGCCATGGAGCATCATAATTTTTTGTTACTGAACTTTGGCGCCATCTATATAATTATTTATGTAATGAAAAAAAAAAAAAAAAAAATTTTATAATCTTGAATATAATATTAATAAAATAAAAAAAGTTGCACAACGTTCTATAATAAAGGAAACGAGAAAAAAAATATTTAATTATAGGTCATTTTTTGCCTTTCTAACCGGTAATAGTCCCTTAAGTAAGAAGCTCCATACATATACGAAATTCATCTATTATCTTAGATAATATGTGCTCTATGTGCTCTATGTGCTCTTTGTCCGTAGCCCCTGGTCTCATATAAATGGAATTTTGCTATTTACATTTAATTTGCTTAGTTGTATAGCAATTTCGGATATTCAGAAGTCGTAGATTTCGAAAATGGAGTTAATTTAAAAATTTGCTGCATTTCAGATTGTAATGTGACCGAAAAAAAAAAATGTATTCTTTACATAATAGTGAGATTCATTACACGACAGTGTAATGGCAATGTAAATACAGTGTAATGATCTCTCCATCCAAAAGAATAGTATATAGCAGCTGGCAAAATAATATGAACTACTACGCACTAAATACAATTGTAATGACGGCCGAAAAATAATCTTTGGAAAATGGTTCAAAAATATATTCTCTGACATACTCAGATCAATTCTGTAAAAATTTACTGTGTAGTAACGTTACTACAAGATAAAATATTATAAAAAGTATAATGTCTTTCATTCATGACCAGAGCCGCAGTAAGGAAAACTTGCGCTAGGGGCAGAGCCCTGTTTTGGCGCCCTTAGCAAATAAAAACAGGGTTCTCGCCTCCCAAAATCCAAGTTAGGAGCAAAAAAAAAGTCCTCACCTTCACAATGGCGTCCCTTAGTCAAGCCCGTCAGCGCCCTTTTCCATAGTGCGCCCAGGGCCGTCGCCCCCCCCCCCGTCTTATTGCGGCTCTGTTCATGACAGTAACTGACCTTGCTCATAGACACACCAATTCTGTAACTCTGTAACTATGATAATAGTTACTAAATTCGTCACTATGAGCAAGGTCAGTTATTATCATGAATGAAAGTCAATGTATTTTTAATAATATTTTATGTAAATGAAGTTAACTAAATCACAGCATGTTAAAAATTTTGCGTCAAGTAAATTTTATTATTTATTATTATTTACAGTTTTGGGAGAAAGCAGCTAACATAGCTGGTTATACTCCCGAATATATAAATATACACACGAGTGATAATTATACATTACAATAATAAAACAAAATTAATATTCCATTACAGAAAAACTATAAATAGTTAGGGCAACCCTAACCACAGGGCTAAATGGGCTATAGCCACGCGGCGCAAGCCTTTTGGGGGCGGCAATTTTTATTGGTGTTATATTTTTTTGTTATTATTAGTTATTTAGTTTTTACACAGTTCATAAAGTTTGTGACAAAACACATATATCTATAAACAAGTTGTTTATAGATATATGACAAAAAATTAGTCAACAATTACAGACCCATAAGTATACTTTTACCAATACCTAAAGTCTTCGAAACTATAATATATGATGACATATATTCTACAGTCAAACAATTCATTATACCACAACAACATGGTTTCGTAAAAAAACGCTCAGTGGATTCTAATTTATTATTATTTACTTCAAACATATTAGAGTCAATGGATAAAAAACACAGGTGTACGCCATCTAAACCGATTTCTGCAAGGCCTTTGATAAAGTCATTCACAGCATCTTAATAAGAAAAATACACGAAATCGGTGTGCATGTTTTCCTTCTAAGATGGGTTATATCTTACATTAGAAACAGGTCGCAAGCAGTATCAGTTAATGGGACTCTATCAAAATTTTTCAATTTTACTTCCATTGTGCCACAAGGATCTCATTTAGGACCCTTGTTCTTTGTCATCTATATTAATGATGCAATTACCTGCTGCAAAAATAGTAATATCCTTCTGTTCGCAGACGTCATGAAAATGTATAGACCTATAAAAGCTCTCACTGATTGCTTGCTACTTCAAGCCGACCTAGAACGTTTTCATACGTATTGTATATTAAATAAGCTGTCGTTGAATTACTCTAAATGTAACATTATATCTTTCAGCAAAAACCATAGCTTAATAAACTACAACTATTCATTTTGCACTAACATCCTATCAAGAGTTTTGCGTGTTGAAGATCTAGGACTTTTACTTGATAACAAACTTTTATTTGATGCTCATATTAGCAAAATCTGTAGAAAAGCATACAAAATGTAAGGATTCATTATCAGATCATGTAAACATTTTCAAAACACCAAACCCATAATTTCACTTTATAACTAGTATGTTTTAAGCCAAGTAAATTTTTGTAGTTCCATATGGAATCCACAGTATAATGTGTATATACATAGGATAGAAAGAATTCAAAAATGTTTTATAAGATTTATATCCAACTGTACGAGGATAATGAGAGAAATTTACAACAAGTCACTGGTGTAGTAGAGGAAGGTCCTGCAATAATCAGGGCCGGCTCAGAGGTCGGGACTTCGGGGATTTTTCCCGAGGCCCCGCGCTTAAAGGGGCCCCGCGCTTTCATATTTCTAACAATTATTAGTAGCTAGGGCAAGTTTTTGACACCAAATGCAACGTTTTCCCGAGGCCCTGCAAATCCCACAGCCAGCACTGCCAATAATGAAGGAAGAAATTGAGAAGGCAATCAAAAGTTTGGCAAGAAACAAGGCAGCAGGTCCAGACGACGTTACTGTTGACATGATAAGATGCCTCGGAGAAAAAGGAATAGACATGTCGACCAAATTTGGCAATTTAACTTATGATACAGGAAACATTCCAGTAGAACTAACTAAATCAGTATTTATACCACTCCCAAAAAAACAAAATGCTACAACATGCAATCAATTTAGGACGATTAGTTTGATGAGTCACACAATGAAAATCATACTAAAACTATTACTGGAAAGAATAAGAAACAAAGTAAAATCGGAAATAACAGACACACAGACAGGGTTTATATCGGGCAAAGGTACAAGAAATGCATTATTCATGTTACGAACTCTAATTGATAGAAGCCTGCACATATGCTTCATCGATTATAGTAAGGCCTTTGATAACGTATTGCATGATAAATTAATAAAAATGCTACAAGATATAAAAATAGACAGCAAGGATTTAAGACTCATCAAAAATCTTTATGAAATGCAAACATCGGCCGTAAGAGAATTGAGAATTGTATTTCAGAATATAAACAAGTGAAAAAATGAGTCAGTCAAGGATGTATAATGTCACCAGACTTGTTTAATTGTTATAGCGAACAAATTTTCCAACATATTGAGAACATAGGAGGTGTAAATATTGTGGGAAGATGCTAATAATATTAGATATGCTGATGATGCACTGTTGATTGCGGAGAACGAAGAAGAGATGACGGAATTACTCACTAAAGTTCAAGAAACCAGTGAAGAATGGGGATTAAAATAAAACCTTAGCAAAACTGTGTACATGGTTATATCTAAAAAAGAGAACAACAACGCACCTCGTATTTTAGACATCAACGGTAATATATTAGAAAGAATAAAAAGTTACAAATACCTTGGGAGCATTATAGCAGATAATGGAAGAGTAGATGCGGACATAAGAGCAAGGATAGGGTTAACTAAAAGTGCGTTCTCTAAATTAAGACCAGTACTCACAAACAGAAACATTAATGTGACAACTAAAAATAAATTAATAAACAGTTATTTGTGGAGTATACTGACATTCGGTTGTGAAAGTTGGATTTTGAATAAAAATAATATTAACAAGATAAAGGCTTGTGAAATGTAAGTGTACCGAAAGTGCCTAAAGATTCCGTGGACTGCAAAAATGACCAACAGTGAAGTGTTGACAAAAATGAAAACTAAAAGACAAGTGGTCAGCAAAATAAAAAAATTGCAATTATCATTTTTCGGTCATATTACGAGACAGAGAAACATTCAGTGGGATATGTGTAGTGTGCAGTGTGACAAAACGAGAGAACGTGGTAGGAGAAGAATGACTTTAATTGACAATATCATTAGTGAAACTGACACAAAAAACTTTAAAAATTTAGTCAATGTGGTGGAGAATAGAGACAATTGGCGTTCCATGATAGCCGAAGTCTGCATCAGATATGGCACTTGATGATGATATCCAACAGATGTCCTATTTCTGGAGATTCATAAAATACTTCATGTGCGTACTTCAAAATTCTAACACTACAAGCTAAAAGAAATTTATCCGATTCATTGTATCTAAAGAAATTAATCATTAGTCAAATAGATTGCATACCACTCCTAAATAAAATAAATTTTAATGTTAAAATAAAAAGTCTCAGAAACAAAATTCTTTTTTATCAGCCATTTGCCAGAACAAATTCTACGCAAAACTCCCTAGTTCATCGGTTAGTATCTACATCCAATAATTTTTTGTATTGATTTGGATTTAGATATTTTTCATGATTCTCTCAATACATTCAAGATCACAATTACTAACTATTATTTAAATGTAATTACACCTCCTTAACCTTACACATAATAATAACTAATATATTTGTAAAATTGTGTAAGCAATGTAAGCCACTGCAGTGTACTTGAATAAGTTTAATGTGTTACACTCAAAAAATTGGGCCCCTGATTTGAATAGAGTGGACCACCCGGATCACGTATGTGTGTCGCCGAGAGTACTCACCAGACCTTCCACTAGCCAGTGGCGGGTTAAACCTTCGCCGGGCCCAAGACATTTTTGATTTACGAAACATTTTTGAAGGTAGGGTGACCATTTTCTTAAGAAGGCAATACGGGACGGAGCAAAAAAAAGGTCCTCACCTCTCAAATCCAAGTGAAGAGCAAAAAAAAAGGTCCTCACCTCCCAAATCCAAGTCAAGAGCAAAAAAAAGTCCTCACCTCCCAAATCCAAGTGAAGAGCAAAAAAAAAGGTCCTCATATCCTCAAATACAAGTTACAATGCGGGACGAATGGTCACCCTATTCGTTGGGCCCTCGAAAATTACACAATTGTACATCGAAAGTTACCACCAGGACTTAGAAAAGGGGTCAACATACACACATACGGCCGCATCACAACTTAGGCCGTTTCCGTACCGACATTGTTTCCGTTTCGTCTACGTTTCCGTCCCGACATCGTTTCCGTCTCGTCGTAGTTTCCGTCTCGTTTTCGTTCCCGTTTGAGGATTATCGATGTCGTTTACGTTTTCGTTTTCTGAATTTTCGTTAGTTTGCTGTTTGAACATTTTTGAGAATCTACTTCGGTGGGAGTCCGGAAGCTTTTGCTGACATAATCTTGTTTCCTGGATCCAGCCACGTAGGAAAGGAAGAGACGCTCTGACGTGTACGTGAGGAGACCGTCGGGCTGTCCTGGGAGTCCCGTGGGTGTGAGCATCTACCGCCCAGACCAGTATATTTAAGAGTGTAGTACAGATAAGGGTCAGATTTAGTTGTTTTCTTTTTTTTTGTGAGTAATATTCTCTAATTTTTTGTATTACATAAACTCATGGTCCCTGGTTCTCACGACAAGAGTCAGAAGTAGATTCTAGTTTTTGTACTTTACTGAAATTGTATACGATGATCGATCAACGTCCGACTACTGTTTATTTTAGTAGTATTGTAGTAGCAATACGATTTGTGTGAGATACTTTTGATTATTTGTTTTGATGTAATGTACTAACTTTTTATTGTGTACACTATTATTTAACACTACTTCGGCACTCACTGCCGAATAATAAAAGGGATACTTCTTTTGCTTTTTATTAGATTGTTTTTGGATACTTTGAGTAGCCCCTATTTCTCCTAGTTTTATTACAGGGTAGGAGTGACGCAATTCCAAGGTAGGTCAGATCAGCGTATGTTAGTATGCGCTGATCACTTAAACTGTTTGACTAACTGGCGCCCTGTTAAGTAATACCGTTAGTATATTTTTAAATAAATCCCGCCCGTCTCCACTGACGCTAGCCCGGCCAACTTTAAGTTGTATTTGTGTTAGGTTATTTTATTTAATAATAATTACTTGTATGTAATGTAAATTGAATATATATCTTTATTGACATTAAGCTATACACATATATTTTTTTTATATCAAATCAAAATCAACAACATGGTTACTTAGATACATAACATATTTATAATTGATATATCAACAATTTCCCCTTTATGTGAAATTATAAATATTTTATTTTAAACCTATTCCGTTTTGCATTTCTTTTATTTTTGGATAGGTCAATGCTTTCGTTAGTCCGTCTGCTAACATATCTTGTGTACAAATATATTTTATATCTATATTTTTCTTTTCAACTTCATTTCTGGTATATAAATATCTTAAATTAACATGTTTAGATTTTTGGGTATAATTACCATTTTTTAATATACTTATAGCAGCTTGATTATCTGTCAATACAATCATCTTGTCAATGTCAAATATTTTTGACAGACAAAGTTCAGTTATTATATTTTTAACCCAATTTGATTCTTTTATTCCTTCGCTTATTGCTATCCATTCTGCTTCGCATGTAGAAAGCGCAATTGAATCTTGTTTCTTTGACTTCCATGAAATTACACTACCTCCAAATAGAAGTAGATATCCAGTAATAGATTTACCATCATTACCAGGATTCCAACTTGCATCGGTATAAATTTCTATTTTCTTTTTTCTGCCATTATATTCTAAACCAATATTTTCGGTATTTTTTAAATAGCGCAAAATCCTTTTTGCATGTGTCCAATGAGTGTGGTTGTAACAATTATTAAATTGGCTCAAATAATGCACAGCGTATGCAATATCTGGTCGTGTTCCTTGCGCTAAAAACATTAATGCTCCAATTAATGACTGATACGGAATTTTACTGTCAGTTTTGACATCCCCTTTTTCCAATCTTAATTTTGTTTCCATGGGTGTCTTTGCTGGTTTGGCTTCTGTCATATTGAATTCATTAAGTATCTTTTTTATGTATTCATTCTGGTCGATTCTTATTATGTTCTCCTTCCTCTTTCTTGTTATTCTAAAACCAAGCATCTTTTTCGGTTCACCTAGATCTTTTATGGTAAATTTTGAATTCAGTTGTTTTATTGTTTCTTCTATTATTTCATTATTTGTAGCAGCCACAATAAAATCATCGGTGTAAACTCCTAAAATAATGAATTCTTTTTCATTTTTTTTAATGTACACACATCGGTCACTTTCTAGTCTTCTAAATTTTAGGTTTTTTAATTCTGTGTCTAACTTTATATTCCATGCCCTTCCTGATTGTTTTAAGCCGTAAAGGCCTTTTTTTAAGTGGAAAACATATTTACTCTTAGAATATTTTTCATCATAACCTGGTGGTATTTCCATGTATATATCTTCCTCTAGTGTTCCATTCAGATATGCAGTTTCTACATCTAATTGTCTTAGTTCTAGATTCAAAATATTTGCAAAAGACAAAATAAGTCTTAATGAGGAAAGTCTTAAAACAGGTGAAAAAGTTTCGAAGTAATCAGTTCCTTTTTCTTGCTCGTATCCACGTCCAACCAATCTCGCCTTGAATTTCTTTTGCCCATTTTCATCGATTTTCAGTTTATATATCCATTTTGGTTTAATAGTTCTCATATCTTTTGTTCTTTTTATAATTTTCCATGTTTGCATCTTTTTATGCGAATTCATTTCTTTTTCTATTGCTTCTAACCATTGTTCTTTTTGTTCCGATTTTAGCACTTCTTCAAAAGTTTCGGGTTCTATAATGTTATCAATTGATAAATTACAGTAAGATTTTAATTTAGGATCAACAACCATTCTTTTCGGTTCTTTTCTTACTCTTTTTGATCTTCTTAGTTCTTCAGTGTGATTTTCATCAACTTCTCTTTCAACTTCTTCATTAACGTTTTCCTGTCGGAAATTTTCTTGTAAACTGTATGTATTTTCCGTGGTGTTAAGTGAATCTTCTTGGTTTATGTTCTTCTTGTCTGTGTTTAGAGTAATAAATGTTGACGTTTCATTGTTTTCTATTCTATCATCTTTTTCTTCATGTCCCATAAGCATTTTCCAACCTCTCTGGTCTTCGAAAAATACAGGTTTTTTTGAAGCAAAAAATGTTTTTTCCTTTGGATCATAAAGTCTGTACGCGCATCTGTCTTCGTAAAAACCAACGAATATTGCAGAAGTTGATTTTGCGTCAAACTTCTTTCTAAATTGTTTGGGTATCCATGCATATGCTAAGCAACCGTATACTCTTAAATGTGAAGATGTCGGTCTTTTTCCCGTCCATATTTCTTCTGGTGTTTTATTGTCCAATTTTCTTGAAAAACTTCTATTTCTAATGTAAGCAGCTGTAACAACGGCTTCTGCCCAAAAAGTTTGTGGTAGTTTGGCATCCAGCAGCATAGTTCTAGTCATTTCAATTAATGTTCTGTTTGTTCTTTCTGCTACGCCATTCTGCTCTGGTGTGTAGGGTATAGTCTTTTCATGTTTAATACCTTTACTTTCTAAATACTCTTTTAGTTCGTTATTGATAAATTCTCTTCCATTATCCGTTCTTATAGATTTGACAGATTTACCAGTCTGTTTTTCAACATTTTCAATATATTTTATTATTGTTTCTTTTGCTTCTCCTTTTGCTTTTAAACAAAATACTTTTATTCTTCTACTCTTATCATCCACTATACATAATACATATCTTGAATTTCCTAATGATGGAGGTGTGACAGGTCCAAATATATCCATATGTAGTAATTCTAGGATATCTTCCTTCAATTCTACATTTAAAGATTGGTAATTTTCTCTTGTAATTTTACCTTGAATACAAAATTCACATCTTATGCGTTTATTATTTTCTAATTTTAAACCACGAATTAGGTCATTATTGTACATTTTATATAATGCATCGTAATTTAAATGACCAAAACGTCTATGCCATAAGTAATCATTTGAGCAATCTTTTATTACTTCCATTCCATGATTTTCTGTATTCATTACGTTTATTTTATATAAACCATTAATATTATTTGCTGTCAAAATTACATCTTTTTCATCATATACTTTACATTTTCCATTTTTAATGATAATTTCTAGTCCACTCTCATCCAATTTACTAATTGAAAGTAGATTATCATTAAGTGAAGGAACATACATGACATCTGTCAATTTCAGATATTTAGACATTTTTTCATCCTCTAAAATAATATTACCAATTCCACATACCTCTTGTTTTGAGCCATCTGCTATTGTAATTTTTCCGCATTCTTTTTCTACATAATTTGTCAGGATGGTTTTGTCGTTTGTTAAGTGACATGTTGCTCCACTGTCTAATGTCCAAGTATTACTATTTTCTTCTTTTATTCTTGTTGGGTAAGCAAAATTTTCAGTTTCTTTCTTCTCCGTCATAAATACTTTATTCCTATCTTTTCTAAGATTCTTATCTTGTGATGAGCCTTTAGGTTTAAATTTCTTTTCTTCCCAATTTTTATTGTACGTGTTATTATAATGTTTATTTTCTTTCTTGTTCGATTCCAAGTTGCATTAACTAATTCTTTTCGCGTATTTAGTTGTGGCCTGGGCCCATAACCTTTGTAACGTTCTTTTAATTTTTGCCACGCATCTTTTGAAGTTTCTTCTTGCATTATATACATAGTTTGCTGAGAATTTATCGATTGTACAATAACATTAAGTACTTGAGCATCCATTTTTATCCAATTTTCATATTCTTGGTCATTTTGTAATGGTGGATTTTCAATAATTACTTTTAACCAGTTTTTGGATTTTAAAAATACTTTGATCTTAAATGACCAATTTGCATAATTACTCCCATCTAATTTTTCTATATTCGATAATAAATTCTCAGTCATTTTTCGAAATATACGAATATCTCAATATACAAACAATGATTATTATTTTAAAAATATCAACAATTTGTTTCCCTCCTTTTATCTTAGGAATTTAAGATCCTGGCCTCCCATCTGGCCACCCTAATTTTGGGTGAAAGGGAGGTGTAGCAAATGTATTTTTGTCACTATTGCTATATATATTATAATTATTAAGTATAAATTATATATGTATATGTTCAGTGATGGCATCCTACACGTTCGGACCAGTTAGCGCGAACCGTTTCTTAAATTTATTGAAACGTTAGGGAACCGGTTTTTAGAATTATTAAAATTAAATGAATTACTCTGACTTCAGTTTTGAATCCTGCACCGTGCCCTACAGTGTTGCAAATGTACTATTTATTTTATAGGTTATTAATAATACGCTCTTAAAATGTTTTCCTTATATTTAATAAATGGAAGTACGTGATTTGTTTTCACTCTTAAAAATACAGAATAGGTTCCTAGATATCACATGACTTTATAGAACCGCTGCCTGAAAATTTAGGATGCCATCACTGTATATGTTATGTATTAATATAAAATGTTTGTAGTCGCAGTTTCTGGGCTCGTCCAGTTTACTGGACTCAAATCTTCTTTATATATAAAAGAGAATAAAATTTGTGGCTATGTCCGGAAATTTTAACCCACTTCCAGATATGCTACCGAGTTGAAATTTTGCATAGAAGTAGGAAATGCCTTCATCATAACTAGAAAAATCAAAAATCTCAAAAAAGTCTCATCAGAAAGGAGAAATTAATAATTTTGTTTTTAATTATATTGGACCATCGAAGTATGTATGATGCGTTTAGTGAGATCGCGGGAATTTCGTTTCAATGGTTGTTTGGACAACTATAGTAAGTTCGTGGAACATCGGCCAATATCGTTCGGCACGATTCATCATTGTTCTGCTATAGGTGATTTTATTCAGTTATTTAGTAAAATTTATGTTTAGTGTATGCAGAGCGAGACTGAAGTCGAGCATCTGTTTTCTGGTTTTTTATTTTTGCGCATTTTTAAGAATGTTGTTAATTTTATTTATTTATTTTTTATCTATTAATTTATATAAATATTTAAATATAATAGTAAAATCTTTTATATATATAAAACAGAAAATCTGTGTATACTGAGTTGAAATTTGGTATATAGGTAGAAAATGCAGTCAAAATAAGGAGGCAAATCGAAAATCAGAAGAAGAAAAATTTTTATCACTTAAAACGTAGACTTAACAGAAACATTGCTTATAAAAAGAAAACAGTTTTTTTAATGATTTTTTTTTAATTGGATTAATATTACGGGAGTTACGAAGGGACAACCTAAAACTAAACTTTTGAAATATCTCATTTACTATTGACTTACCAGCTAAAACGCACATGAGAAAAGTTTAGAATTAGAATTTAGAATTTATTGATTTTAAGGACACTACAGACCGAAGTCCCATTTGTGACCATACATAAAACACATATAAAATAAGTACAAAATATAACCAAATATATACATTACATGTTTGAGAAAAGCAGATAAACAAAAAGTAACAAAAACAGAGGAAATGAAAAATAAAATTATAAATATTACAATATACGCACATTGCATAAATTCATATTACATACAATTACAATAATAAATCAGATTTAAATCTTCTAATTATCTAAGTTGCACAATAACTTATGAACCGTTTTTTTAAATGACGTGAAACTCATACCAATTTCAACTTTGTGTTTATGTAAAGATGTATTAAAAAGTGTTGTCATTCTTTTTAAGGGGCCCATTTTATAAGTTTCTGTCCGTGCATGTTTTTCTGAAAACAGTATTTTCTGCCTTATTCCACAGACTGGTGTCCTTATATTTATTTGAGATAAAATATCGGGACAAGTCATGGTACCATTCCATATTTTATGCAGCGTAAACAGAGTTTGAAAGTCGCGCCTAATGCTTAAAGATTCAACAGAATATTTATTTCGGAGTGAGTTAGATGATTCGAATTTCGGGTAGGTACCCTTAATTCTGAATTCAACGATACGTAAAAATTTTGTTTGAATTTGTTCCAGTATTTTAATATGGTTCTTATGAAATGGTGACCAAATTACCGAGGCGTATTCCAGCTTGCTCCTAACTAGCGCATTAAATAATGTTAAATAAGTTTGAGTCAGTTTGAAATCCTTTGATGTTCTAAGGATAAAACCTGTTAATTTATAACAATCGTTTACTAGATTTGTAATGTGGTTAGTGAAAGTAAGTTTGCTGTCAAAAATCACACCGAGATCTTTTAACACTGTAGTCCTAGTTATACCGATATTATTCATCTTATAATTATACGATATCGCTGTACGACGGTTCGTGTAGGACATGATGTTACTTTTTGCAGGATTAAAATTTAGACCTGAATTCACGCTCCACTGATATAAGGCATTTAGATCGTCCTGTACCTTTAAGCAATCCGTGATGTTATTTATTTGCGTAAATAATTTAATATCGTCGGCATATATCAAACAGTTGCTGTTATTTATATTTTGTGTAATATCATTGACTGCCAGAAGGAAAAGGAGCGGACCCAGGTTACTTCCTTGCGGTACGCCGGAAGTAGACTTGTATGTACGCGATTTACACCCTTCATACTCGACGTATTGCGCTCTTTCTTTTAAGTATGATATAAACCATCTCAGTATGTTTGGAGATAATCCCATCAATTCCAGACACCTTAATATTCTATGATGCGAAATTTTATCAAAAGCCTTACTCATGTCCAGATAAATTACATCAGTCTGGACATTCGCGTCAAGATTAGAACCAATAAATTCTGTAATTGTTAAAAGATTAGAAGTAATCGACTTCTTTGGTAAAAACCCATGTTGGCAAGATATTATTTTGTCCGAAACATGTTGGAATATCTCCCTGTAAATAATCTGTTCAAAAACTTTGGCAGAAGAAGAAAGAATAGAGACAGCCCGATAGTTTGTGATCATTTTTTTATCGCCCGACTTATATATAGGACAGACTCTAGACAATTTCCATTTATCTGGAAAAGTATTATTAGATATAGATAAATTAAACAATATTTGAAGCGGTTCCGATAATATGTCTGTGCACCCTTTAATGACATAAGGGGGTATTAAATCAGGTCCGCATGAGCGTTTGGGCTTTAGTTTTTTTATGGACCATTCGACATCTTCAGTACTAATATTTTTAAATTTAATTTGTTTGGGATCATTATCTGATGCAGAATAGTTAAAGCTGACATCTGGCGTAGAACCTAACTTGTCAAAAACTGATTCAAAATAATCGCTAAATGCATTTGAAATATCGGAATAATTGTGAAAAGTATTTTGTTGTTCATCAGTGTAACAATTACTAGTATCCGACTTTTTTTGTGAATTAACGAATGTCCAGAATTTTTTGGGATCGCTACAAATATCATTCTCAATATCCTTCGTATATTCTCTATTTCTTACCTTTAATAGATGTTTAAGTTCTCTCCTCGCCTGTCTATACATAGTCGAGTGGTAATTAGCGTCACCTGAGCCAACCTTAAATTTTTTTAAATGGTACATTTTAACATTCTGTACGCTAATCATTTGAGGTGTGAATAGATGATCGAAATTCTTTTTATATTTATTAATTTTCGGAATATGTTTGTCAAAAACCGAGTATATCAAGTCGTAAAATTTATTGACAGCCTCATTAATGTCAGAAAAGTTTTTTAAACAACACCAATTTATTTTGTTTAATTCAGTATAAACCTGTTCAAAGTCAGCCTTTTTAAAATTGTATGAGTCACTATCATTTGACGGTTGTTTGTGTACAAAGATTTTGCACTCAGCAACTATGGACAATGCTGGGTGATGCACATAATCCTCCGCAACTAGCGGATCAGATGCCCTGTCAACTGTAATACTCGCAAGGTTAGTAAGTACTAAGTCAAGAGTTCGTGAATTTTGATTTAATATTGAATTGGAAGACCTGAGATTAAAAAGATTCATACAACTATATAGTTCAGTAGATATTTTGTCATTTAAATTTACGTTAGAAAAGTAATCTGATCCGTTAATAGCAGGGATGTTAAAATCTCATAGGATTAACACTTTTTTATTATATAAATTGTAGTTGTTCTCTATTGTCTCAAAAAAGGATTTGTAATACTCTACACACGATTTTGGTGGGATATATACACAACATATAAGAAAAGAATCTTTATCATTAAACATTTTAACTAAAATAAATTCGTAAGAGGAATTGCCAATAGTGAGATCCACGGATGACCATTTGTTGTGGATTGCCAACAACACCCCGCCGCCCTCACGCCCGTTCTGTCTGTCTTTGCGATAACACGTATAATTATTATTAAACAGTTCGCTACTATTAACATTACTATTCAGCCAGGTTTCTGTTAGGGCAATTAAATCATCGTCGCGAGACAAGAGGTTCGAGTAAAACGAGCGGGTTTTTGTTCGCAATCCACGTACATTTTGATAGTAAATAAGAACATTTTTACTTATCTTGTGGAGCTATTTAAAAGTAGTTGTTTGGCATTCTCTCTACAATTCCTCTCAATACTGTCCAAATCCTTTTCAGACCCTATAAATATTATTTTAGAGTTTTCACGCTCTCGTATGTAAATCCGCCCATTTCTGGACCAAACGTATGCGAGATGATACAGTCGCTTCATCTTCCTAGCACGTGACATCAGTAATCTTCTGCGCTGGGTAAGGTTTTCGTTCACAAAAACGGTATTGCTCACGTTGAAACCTAGATCACGCGTATTGAGCGTCCGCTTCACTCTCCGAGACTTCATGAATTCTTCTTTATCATAGTTCCTTACAAATTTAACAATGATACCACGAATAACTGGTGACTCCTCACCCCCAGCCTGCCTACCAAGTCTGTGACAATTGTCAATCATGTCCGGTTTTAAAGTTACGCCAATTGCACGGCCCACTTTAATCACCTCGCTCACTACATTTTCACCTTTCACTTCCGGTAGCCCATGAATCTCGAGACAGTTCCTGCGGGAGTATTGTTCTTGATCATCAAGGGAAACTCGGAGGTCCTCATTCTGATCGCGCAGCTTCTGGTTCTCCTCTTCAAGTTGCTTCGTACGGGTTAATAACTCAAGCAACTGTGAAGTTTGCGTGTCGAGCTTAGTGTGAGTTTCAGCGATTGACTCTTTGAGTTTTTCATTTTCCTTCAGCAAATCTGTTAATGCTGACATGACATTCGTCAGCGTAAGAGGACTGCGCGAGACAATATTGTCAGAACTTGCACCACTAGTTCTGCAGGAATCACAACGCCATTTTGATATATTACCGCTAGATTCCATATCCGTAATTTGTTTTTCATTAATGTTTATACAGTTCGGATGAAAATCGTAATGGCATGAACCGGAGCAAGTTATCATATCATCATATCGTCCTATTTTGTTATTACATTTACCGCACTTTGTTCCCACCATGATTTTGGGTATAGATATAAGAGATATAATAATAATAATCAAATAGGTACAAACGGTGTTAAATTAATTAAATTTTAATTAGTACATACACACCCGACGATACACGGTAAAAGACGAGTGTGTTTACTCCGACAACGTTCTCTTTTTACGGACAAGAAATTACCGGGATGTTGCAAAAATTTTAACGGAATTTATTATTTTGTTATTTTAGATAGTCTTTATAACACATAAATACAGTTACTTTACACTTTTCTTGATTGTAAAACAAGCAGGAGTAACTGTTGAACACACTAATATAATTTTTTTGTTTAAAAAGTTGTTTAAAATAAAAAAAAATAAACAAATATAACATGTTGTCCTATAAATTATTCAATTGGTTCAGAAGCTGAGGAAGGGAGGAGGGGGTGGGTGCTAAAACTAAAATACTGGAAATATCTAGCTTATTATTTACTTTACATCAACAATTTTTAAAGACAATTTGTTTTGATTGAAGAACGATTATTTTCTGTTTAGTGTAGCTTTTGAATATTTAGGGGGGACAGAGGGAGCGCTACTTATAAACTTGAAATTTCTCTCTTATTATTGACTTAACATTAAACATGTGCATAACAAAAGTTGTTATAATATCAATAATATAAATAAATAAATAAACAAATCTTTCCTCAATATATCAGACCTATAATGACATATCGACTTAGTTTTTGCTTTCAAAGGTTACCCGTGCACATGTACAAAAACGCATTTTGCTCTGATCAACCCATAAACGGCAAATATAGATTTAAGGTTAGTTATAAAACGCCTCGGATGTTTAGAATCTGTACATGTATTAAAACTCAAAAACGGCTTAACCGATTTTAGTGCTATTTGCAACAGCGTATTGCAAATTTGTCTGGAAAGATTTTAAGCTATATAGCATCGCTGTATGACACCAGGACTCCGATCAATTAAGAAATATTTAGAAAAAAGTCGGAAAAATTTTCCGTATTATAAAAAACTATAAAAGATACACATATTCAAAATATATATTAACGAATTTTAGTGTTTAATATTGCTACAAAAATGTTCCCGAGAATATATATCACAATTTTTTTTATTTTCATTTATGACAACAATTATAACGTTAAATTCGCTGTTGAACATTATTGTAACCCCCTAAAGCAATACGAAAAAAAAACTTCCTTGGGTGGCAAGAATAATTACTATAAAAAAAAAGTACTCGGACCTATATAGGTACGATTTATAAATCAGGAATTATCACGGAGTAATTATAGTAAATATCATAAAAATTATAATAAACAATTTCTTAAGGTGCAAGATAAAATGTTTCACGTGATCGGCGCTGCTTTTGGCGATGAGTGATTATCAAATGCGTATTTTATGTGGCATTTTCTTGGGTTAGCACAACGGGACACTTATACGTGTTGTTACTAAATGTCTATACTACCAATGTTTACAAAGAAGTTCGTACTTAAATTATTTGTATAAGAAGCACATATTAATACAATGGTAGATTAAAACAAATAAATATATTTGAATATAAAACGATTCGCAGCAACCAGTCCTGAACCGATTTCAAAATGGGTCCGATCTAAGCCGGCTACGTCTATTTTTTTCGGCAGCGAAGCAGCGGGTACACTGCTAGTAAATAAATAAATTATGAAGAGGGGCGCATTATTTTGAGTAGCCCATGGGCACCAAATATTAATTATTAAGTATGTTTAAGTATTTGTCTCTTTAACAGTATTAGTTATGAGCGTTTCCCATTTTAAGTCAGTTGTAACTGTGATGCCAAAATCATACTGAGAACTAAAGCCGCATTCAGAGCCGGCGCAAGGGTATGCGACGCCCACAGGCAAGATTGAATTGAGCGCCCCCCTAGATCAAAAAAGGTCCTCACTTCTCAATATCAAGTGAAGACTAAAAAAAAGGTCCTCGCTTCTAAATTTCAAGAAAAGATCTAAAAAAAAGGTCCTCACTTCTCAAATTACATTTCACATTACTCTTAGTAAGCGCCCTTTCGAATCTCACGTCAGCGCCCCCTTCGAGGTGGCGCCCGCATGCACCGCATGTCTAACATACTCGTTTGTGCCGGCTCTGGTCGCATACAGATCTCTTAAATCAATAGCTTATACACTGTAGATCAGTGGTTCCCTTATTTGTCGTGGAACCCTTATGCGCTGTTCAAAAAATTACGGAACCTTTTTATTAGAAACATTTTTTATTAACTTTAAAGACAAAAAAAAAAAATACATAACTGCAAACTTTTTCCTTTTACAAATACGATAGAAAAGTAAGAGTTTATATATTGGTAGTCATTTTCATTGTATTCCTAAAAACTAGAACATAAAAAAAACATTAATTAAGTGAGCTAGATTTGTCTTTATTTTATATTTATATTCTTCAAATAAAGTGTGATATTCTTTGATAATACAGCTAGGTTTAATGAGAAGCATGCTTTTGCCTTTTTGGATTCTAATATCCTTTCAAAATTTGGTATAATATTGGATAATGGAATTTGCATATCAGGTGCAGCATTTAGTTTGCTGCGATATTTTGATTTTGTATTTTGAAAATCCAGATTCACACATGTACGTAGGTGCAAACGGTAGGAAAAACAAGTATATCTTATTATTTTTTTTTTTTAATATCCATTTTTATGAAACAAGACAGATATAAAGAGCACATTGTCCCGCGGAACCCCTGACTTTTATTGCGAAACCCTGGGGTTCCGCAGAACACACTTTGGGAAACGCTGCTGTAGATTATAGACTATTTACTGTCATTAGAAGTTTGTCATATGGTAAGACGTGAAACCTTTCAGACCTCTAAATTCAATACGTTGTTCGTTGTGGATTAAGAATAATTTTCTAAACTTATAGCTAGTGAGATGTTTTAATGAGACAGACATATAAACACATTGGCTATCGCATTCTATCAGTGACACCGTAGTTATCGTATGCCTTTACAACACCTAACATAATGTCATCAACAACAAATCTTGCTCAAAATTACAAAGACGGACAGTAAATATGATCAATTAAGGTAATTAGTTTAGGTTTAGTTAGTTAAAATCTAAGACAACAGAATTATAAAAACGATAATACATAGAATTAATTTTATGAAGCTATGGAGTTGGTTGGTAAACGCACAGATGGCGGACTATGCGTAACACAATAATTTCTAACTAGCTGTGAACGGTGTTTAGAACGTTAAAACTATCCATAGAAACTTAACTTACAGCGTAACAACGAAGAGACTACAACGTGTTAATTTAAAGAGGTCTGAATGCGGCTTAATTGACTCTAGAGGTTCGTCATTTATTGTATAGACATGTTTGGGGTTGATTTTCTTCACGTGTAATTTTCTGCCCCACTGTTTTGTCCACGTTGAAATGATGTTCAGGTCATTTTGTAGTGTTCTATGATCCGTTAATTGGTTATTAAATATTTTCGCATCGTCTGCATACAGGCTTTTTGGGGAAAATACGGTATGTAGCAAGTATGCGATATATGTAAGTTATAAATAAAACTGGACCAAGTACACTGCCTTACGGAACACCACTGAGCATTTTAAAATAAGTAGATTCTGACTCACCAATTTTGACTGAAAAGGTCCGGCTAAGAAGAAAAGCTTGTATTCATCTAAGTAGATGTCCTCGTGTACCAAAGTGTTCAAGCTTCGCCAGAAGTTTATTGTGAGGTACAGTATCGAACGCTTTAGCATAATCCAAGTATATAACGTCACCTGGTTAATTTTGATCGATACTTGGCGTCCATGAATTAATATTGGTAAGCAAGTTGGTAATTACCGATCGACCCGGCACAAAGCCATTCTGGTGTTCAGTTAGGGGAGATGTGGGGACGGTGGCACAATTGGTACAGTGGAACATTTGAAATATCTTTGAAATATAGAATATTTTCATATCTGTTTGGGTATATATAGGCCCCTCTGGTACTGAGAAATTATACTATCCACATTTTGAGTCTATAAATTTAAGTCCCGCCATTTATGATGAAAATGTTGATTTGAGATAGACAAACTAAAGTTTATCGTAACAAGAAATTTTTTATTTGAACGAAACACAACTAAATTAGTAAAAAAATTTGTATTACATGTTGTAAAATGGTCATTTGTCTACAGTGTAAAGCAATTACTAATGCTCTAAACTATATAATTTATTATATTTCATAAAATGTTCGTGAAAATAGGGTTAGGCTAACAGTGGCACACGTGTTATGTGGATACAGTGGTACAGTGTACGTGGGTACGAGTTAGAAGAAGAATTCCAAGCTGCACAAAATAAAAAAGATCAGAAAATTAAAAGATATTCTTGTAAGTTCAGACACATCTGATACTGATGTCAATATTGATGAGAATTCAAACTCAGATGATAATGTTGACTCTGCATGTGATACAGATTCGACAGACTATGTAAACAAGGATATTAAAGTAAGGCAATATGCCTTAATATTTGAAGGATATGGAAAGAATAAAATGAAGCGCCACTCTATAGGGGAAATTATAGAAATAATGACTGACAATATTGTTGTAACATATCTCCGACGGCTGACTCTACTCTTTAAATTTTATTAAAACAAATGAAAATTACACTTTTAAAAAATCAGAGCTGATAAAAGTTTTACCATCTCCTGCTCCGTCTGGTAGCACAAAACACCGTTTAGACGTTTTGATTTTTACAGTAACTTTAATGAAATATAATTAACATTAAAATAAAAACTATTAAAAACTTACTGCTTCCAAGGAACTTATCAAAGTTTATTTTTTTATATTAATAATAAATTTACATTTATATATTTATATACATTAATTAAACTTAGTAGTTTGTTCCAAAAATTTGATTTTTTTACAATATTATTAATTTTTCAGTACCTTTCAGATGATTTATTTTTAAAGACATTGAATTGAAGTTTCTATAAAAATTATTGATACATATACAGATTTTTTAGATACCTATTATATTAACTGTTCCACTGTATCCCTAATGCTGTTTCACTGTACCCTCAAGTATAGGTACAGTGGCACAATTACAGAGGTCAACAAAAATATTAATTAAAAATTGATGTGAAGTGTGAATATTCACACATTTCAGGGTTTCGCAGGTATATAATAAGTGAAGGCGGTATGCTGAGTGTGTAGGACAAATTTTACTTTATAGTAATCACGGCAAAATGAACGATATTTTTAAAATAATTTATCGTCTGTTAATCATATAATAAGACTGGTTATTAAATTTACGCTCTTAAAAATTAAATACAACATTTGTCAAAATATAACTAGAATTTTGACAAAATAATTTCAACATAATAAAAATGCAAAAAAAAAAACAGAAAAAATAAATCTCACTCCCGTCCGTACTCGAACTCGAAACCCTTCGTTTTCCAGAGAATTTTAGCTTCCGACACCAGCGCTCTAACCCGTTGCGCCATCGGACGCTTTGTATATGAGTGTCTTACATTGGTATAACTTTTGTACTTTGTGAACCAAAAACCACAAAAAATGCGTTATTTTCCGAAAACATGATCTGATCAAAAATTCCTGTTGTACTATTTCGGTTCACACCAATATACATTACTTGGATTTTTTTTAGATTTTTAGTTTAAACCATCTGGGCTACAGGGTGTGGGACAAAATTTTTTTTGCACAATTTTGGCAAAAATCGCATCAAAATAATTTATTTTGCAAAAATAAAAATTTGATCGTTAATCCACGTACCAAGGGCTTTCATTTGATACCCTACTCAGAATTTAAAAAAAATATTTTTGTTTTCGATGAGCACATATTTGTTTATATTTTTAGGGGGGTATGTTTTTTAGATGTTTTAGTATTTTTCCTATGTGCGGGTCAAAGAGTTGTATAAGCATGCCAAATTTCAACTCTCTAGGTTTAGCCGTTTGGCTACAATTTTAACCGAACAGACAGACAGACAGACAGACAGACAGACAGACAGACGACAAAATGACGGTATAAGGGTTTTTTGGTCATACCTACAAAACCCTAAAAATGGCACGTGATAAGGACATTAATTTTTAATAGGTTATTTAAACAACGATATAATAAGTATTAAGTGGTGAAAAGATTTATTTAAAAAATTCAAAATTGAAGATGTTATGTACAGAAAACCAAAATGTGTGCCACCGTCCCCACATCTCCCCTATAATTTTGTTGCTTAATACAGTTTTTAATTCTACAATTGAAAAAATGAAAGAAATAAAAAGAATATTATTGTCATTATAATTATACTGTTAAATTAATAATCAATGTTAATTATGTTCACTGCTAGGAGGTAGTTTTTGATATTTTCTATTTTATTTTAATTTTATATTTTGATGTTTTATACTATTTATATCATCATCATTTCAATTTACTTGATTGAATAATGTCCATGTTAATTTGAAATATTAATTACTTTCTAACTAACTAAAAATAATAGCAAATATTTATTTAATATCAGTTTAACATGAACATTAAAACTGAAAGTCAACATTTAAAATATTATTTTAAAATTTAGTTTCGAGAAAAGTTAAATGAAATGTGACGTCAAGAAAATAAAATAAAAGTTTAAAAGTGAAAAATGCACATAATACATCATTTAATTAGTTGTTAATTGTGTAAAAGATGGATTGTTAAAAGGAGGTAATTAATTTCCATTTTGTTTTGTACCTATATTAGATATATAATAAAAATAGAAGGAAATAAAGAATGAATATTTTAAAACAAGAAAGAATTACGATAGAGAAATATTTTAAAATAATTAATTTGGAGAAAAAGAAATAAGTCGGGAAATAAAAAATAAATATTTGAAAACAGGAAAAATTTACGGTAGAGCAACATTTTAAAATAATTAAATTGCCAGAAAAAGAAATGTTTATATTTCAAGGTAGTCAAACATTTCAGAAATTATACGTCTCAGTTAATACTTGTGGATTGTCGATTGGGTAGACTTTTGCCTTACACAAATGTTCTACATTCCTCTTTTAAGTGCCAGGTCTTTTATCTTGGATACTATTGTTCGCTATAAGTTATCTATCAGCTGATATCTCCACCTTTTGCAAGGTTTTCTCACTAGCCGACGGATACACTGTCGTGTGTGCGTGTGCGTGTGCGTGTGCGTGTGCGTGTGCGTGTGCGTGTGCGTGTGCGTGTGCGTGTGCGTGTGCGTGTGCGTGTGCGTGTGCGTGTGCGTGTGCGTGTGCGTGTGCGTGTGCGTGTGCGTGTGCGTGTGCGTGTGCGTGTGCGTGTGCGTGTGCGTGTGCGTGTGCGTGTGCGTGTGCGTGTGCGTGTGCGTGTGCGTGTGCGTGTGCGTGTGCGTGTGCGTGTGCGTGTGCGTGTGCGTGTGCGTGTGCGTGTGCGTGTGCGTGTGCGTGTGCGTGAGCGTGTGCGTGTACGTTTGTGTGTGTATGTGTGAATCATTATATTATTAAATTTGGCCTTAGTAGCGTAGAGGTGGCGCTCCTGCTTCACGAGCCAAAGGTCTCTGGTTCGAATCATGGTCAGGGCATGGGTGTTTGTGAGCCACAGTGTAATTGGGACATTTAGTCCTGTTCTGTGGTTTAAAAAATAATAATCAAAATTATGCTAAACTGAAGTTTCCTTTTTTCTAGTTTCAGTTTTTTGCATATAGTTTTCTAATAAATTTCGTAAAATATACTTTAATGATTTTACGTTGGAAAATCATTAAGAAATACCGATTTTCACAGCAATATAATTGAGACTTCTAATGAATCTAGGGACACAATTATGTATTCCATTGGAATCTCATTACTGCACAGTCTACTTCCCCAGTGAATTGCACAGGGCAGTTTCTTATCACGCCTGTGTTCCATTTTTAGTACTGAATAAAACTGCCTAAATAAATGTGATAAAAATATATTTATTAATTTTGGAACAAAAATTAGCAATTGTCACATTCTGACGTTTTGGTATTAGGGGCGGCTCTAGACGGTAGCAAGGTAAGCACTGCATGAGGTGCCTCTAGTACTGATTTTCCCTCCTTGTTGCTCATCGCTTGTATTGGTGACTCAAATTTACGAATATGCCTCTAGCGGCAATAAGATGAAAACTTAATAAAAGGATAAAGTCTTTTTTTACGTGTGATTCAACATGTATATTTTTGATTCAACCTATTCAAATGAAGACTAAATACTGAAGACTAAAATACTCTTTACATTAGAAGTAGAACAAATTAGTAAAATAAATTTTCTCGATCTCACTATAATAAGGCTGCCAACTTTTTACGAACTAAATGCGGGACATTTTTTAAAAAACGTCCTCCCATCTAAAATACAAGTTATGACTAAAAAAAAGTCTTCATGTCTAAAATACAAGTCATGACAAAAAAAGGTCTTCACTTCTAAAATACAAGTGATGACGAAAAACAAAAACGTCCAAGGTGGCGCCCCTGGCACTTGCCCCGATGCCAGGGCGTTGCTACGGGTCTGCGTCCACATTGCATTTACAAGGGAGAATACTCGTTCAATGGGTCCATTTGTTCCAGGTAGACAAAACGCATATTGAATGAGTAGTTAATATTATATTAAGGGGAATCTCCTGCTAACTGCTAACAGCGTGAAGATATTAAGATGTATAAAAATTAAATGTTAAATTTTGGAGTAAAAAAAAAAAAAAAATCGTTAATATTTAGTTAAAATTTTATAAAAGCAATATTATTATTTTAGAATAAGTGCTATATTTCCGAATGCGTGGCATGCGGCACTTAATAATTTTCCGGGACGAATTTAGGTATCAATAATAAAGCCGGACATGGGTCGCTAATCCGGGACTGTCCCGCCTAATCTGGGACGGTTGGCAGCCTTACACTATAACCCGGAATAAACATATTTTTTCCTTCAATATACATAGAAAACAAACTGCTACAGATAGCATAATTCTGGCTTCTCATCCTTATAATACCAAACTATCGGCACTGCATCGTTACATACACAGATTAATTAGGATACCTATGTCTGATTATGATAAGGAACGTAATATAATTTTATAAATAGCTCAATCTAATGGGTATAGCTCCATAGTTGTACATGATATTCTTAAGAAAAAGAAACTCCTTCTCAATAAATGTTATAACAATGAACTTTCTAAACCGGTAAAACAATATAGAAAAATTCCATTTTTTGGTCCTAGCAGCATTATTATATCTAACCCTTTAAAAAGTCATGAAGTTACAGTCGCATTTCATAATCAGTTCACTCTTAAAAATATTTTAGACAATAATAAAATTGATCGCAAGGATAAGTTGGATAACAGTGGAGTTTACCAAATCAATTGTAATATTTGCGATTATATTTACATAGGTAAAACCGAACGTAATTTCAACATACGAATAAGAGAGCACATACTGTACCACTATATATAATGTAAAATATTCTTATAATCACAAAACAATGTAACCACTTCAAGGTGCCAATAACCTTCGCAGTTGAGGCACCTAAATAACCCTTAATAAAAAAAAAGAGAGCACATTAGAGCGTGGAGATTGGACCATAGTGATAAGTCTAATATAGCTAAACATATGCTTAAACATAAACATACTTTTAGTTTTGATAGCATTGAAATTTTACATGTACAGCCGAAATGATTAAAATTGGATTTATTAAAGGTATTTGAAATTAAGAAAGCGATTTCTAAGTCTAGAAATCTCATGAATCAACAAGTTGAGTTTAGATGGTCGCCTATTCATAATCACTTTTAATCGTCTCTCTCATTGTAATTTTACCTTGTAGGTAGGGTTTTCCTAATTATAGCCACATTTGTTTCAATACCCTCTCCTCTCTCATAGTTTGTAATTTTTCTATTTATATATATTTCTGTAAACCCTTTGTATTTCTGAAGATTGCCTCATAAGCCGAAATACGTATCAAATAAACTTGTTTTGTTCTTTGAAACTACCGATTGTTTTATTCTTTTCCTGTTATTCAATATGTTTCAACGAGAGTCTACAACTGAATCTATCGATTTAACTAAATATTTCTTGTGTGTATGGTTGTTACATTAACAATGGCTATTTGCGCCCCAATATTGGATGAATTTTATTAAAACGTTGTAGTGTACGTACAAAGTTTCCTTATCAGTTTTTAGTTCTGTAGTTTAATTTTTAAATACTAACAAGAAAAACGCGTTAAAAAATTAAATAATGTACCATTATATATTCATGTTTTATAACAAGTGAAGAAGAAAGTGTTTTTTCTAATGTTTCTAAAATATTGCTTCTGTTTACCTATTGAAGGGAATATTTGCTGTTCAGATGATTTTAAACAATCTGTTAACGTTGAATTTTTCACTTTTTCCTGCCTCACATATGCAAAAAAATCGTTTAATGTTGCCTAAACTACTATTAATATAATTTAAACCCCCCTTTTATTTCATGTGAGTGTTCCGAAAGCGTGTTTGTTTGCAAATATTTGGCAGATATCTTGTGTGGAATGGTTTAAGTTAAATATTTTATTTTCTCTGTGAGTATAACCTAGCACTAGCATCATAACCTCTGAATACATTCATTTATGAACAAAATTTACAACAAGAAACATAAAATGGTTTCACATATATTTGTACACTTTTTTAATACTCAATTATAATTCAAAAACACTGTACACAGCAAGAAGACATAAATTTGACCAAAAATTGATTATAAACCAATACTGTTCACATACGTTGTCAGATAAGTATCCTTTTTCGTGTCAAAAGTTCAGAAAGCGTAGTGGCGCCGTTTCGGTACTTTTAGTCGCGAATTTTAGGCAACTGTCTCCGGAAATATGTGGTATGAAAAATTTTAGGTGAACTTCGGTCCGACCAATTTGCGACCATCGTACCCAACCAGTATACTCTTAGATAAAAGTTGTATATGTATTATTTGCAATTTAATATTTATGTTTTGTGCATGCTTTCATGTTTTGTTGTGTAATACGAGGGCTACCTTTTAAGTTTTTTAAAAACAAAGAAAGAAAAAAAAATTTTTTTTGAACAAACTGTTTCATTGATTTTCGAAATATTCGCTTTTAAATTTATACACTTTTGCATGCGTCCCAACCAATTTTCGAAATATTTTTTCCATTCTAATGTTGGAATCTCAAAAACATGGTTTTCGAAGGCTTCAACAGCTTCCTGAGGTGATGAAAATCGCTGTACACGCATTTTTGACATTGGGGAACAAGAAAAAGTTAGGGGATAAATCAGGTGAATACGGGCAATGAGACATTAATTCGATGCCTTTCTCCTTCAAATAATCAATTGTTTGACGTGTTGTCTGGGAGTTTGCATTGTCATGATGAAGAATGATGGGACGTATTTGGTTGTTTATCCTGATTTTGTCGATGACTTCTGACAAACAAATTGTTGTATACCAATCAACACAAGCCTTTTTCAAATTATGCAGAATCCATCGGGAACAGATCTTTTTCACAGCTAAATGTTCATGCAAAATCGAATGTATTGCAGTCTGCGATATGCCAAAGGATGCCTCTATAAGTCACGGTAAGTCACATGCCGATCTTCTTCAGTCATTTTGCGCACAGCATCGATGTTTTTTTGAATCACAACCGATATTGGTCGACCTTCACGAGATTCATCACTGACGGACGCACGACATGGTGAAATTCTGCAAACCAATTGTAAACAGTCTTTTCTGATGGTGCTTCATTACCAAAAGTTGAACGAAGCGAATCTATGCATTGTTGTTGAGTTAGGCCTTTACTAAAATAGTAAAAAATCATCCAACGAATGTATTATGTATATTCATATATAATGGGATATTAATAAAAAGAAATGTATTTGACTATTTGACAAGTCTTTATTATATTATATTATCTGACATACCTTGTTACCTTGACAACATGTCTGCCTAAATATACTTTACATTTTTTTACTTTTTTTTTTTTTTAGATGAATATAACAAAACATAAATCACAGAGTAAAGAATAAAAAATAACAATTATATAACATGCACTTATGAAAATCCATATCTATTTGGTATTTTAATTTCTTTTCGCAGTCTATTTTTAATATTCTCTGCATTGGTTTTTTCTGCCTTGTTTCTATTTGATTCTTCATATTTTTCGCCTGAAATAAATTGATTGTTAGTTTGTTTAATATGCTTTCTATTTCTTCTTAAAATATAGCCTTCTTCATTTTGGACTACATATGATCGTGGTGCATCATACTGTGCTATTATTTTTCCCGGTTTCCAATAATTTTTATTTTCTTCTCTTATTAATATATTTCTTGATGTCACAGGTTTGAGATTATGTGCATTTCTATCATAATATATTTTTTGAATTAATTGATTATTTTTTAATTTTGTTCTAATGTTTCTAATAGATGCTTTCTTTGGTTGTAATTGACATCTTATTACTGGAAGTTTATCTCTCAGTCTTCTATTATTAATCATTTGACTCGGCGAAAGACCAATTGTCGTAATTGGAGTATTGCGATATTCTAAAAGGGCCGAATGCATATCACATCCTTTTCTCAAAATATTTTTAGCAATAGAGACAGCCTTTTCTGCTAACCCATTTGATTGAGGGTAGCCAGGACTAGATGTCACAGTTTTAAAATTCCAATTTTTTGCAAAATATAAAAATAATTTACTTGAAAAAGGCATGTTATCTGAATAAAATACATCAGGAACTCCCTGCCTTGAGAATATTTCTTTGAGCATGGTAATAATTTCCTCAGAATTTTTATATTTTAATTTTTTAAGTTCCAACCATTTAGTGAGCAAATCATAAACTACCATATAGTCTGAACCACCATAAGTTAATATGTCACTTGAAACTCTTGACCATGGACGCTTAGGTACTTCCGGTTGTAGAAGTGGTTCCTTAGGATTTCTGTTAGAATATTTTTCGCACAAATGACATGTTTTTATATAATTTTCTATGTCTTTTGTCATTCCTGGCCAAAAAATAATATCTCTAGCTCGAGCTTTTGTTTTACAAATACCAAAATGATTTTCATCTAACAAATTTAATATATATTTTTGTAGCGATGTTGGAACAAATAAGCTATTTTTAAGATTCCAAAATTCTTTAATTTCTTTGTCTACGTATGTTGGCCAACCTTCTTGGTAATATTTCAAAATAAGTAATAATTTTTTATCAGTTCTAGTTTCTTTTTGGAATAATTTTCTTTTCTCATCTGTCATCGGAATAAATCGAACTAATTCATGAACAACCTCTTCCCAGTCTTCTGAATTTTGAACATCATCTTTCAAAAACGCTCTTGACAAGTAGTCTGCAACAAACATTTCTTTGCCTTTTTTATAAGTTATTGTAAATATATATTTTAGAGTTTTTAATCTTATTCTTTGTAAACGAGCAGATATTTCATTTACGCCCTTTTTAAAAATTGCTTCAAGGGGTTTATGATCCGATTGAACAGTTACATGTCTGCCATAAATATAATAATGAAATTTGTCTAATGCAAATTGTATGGCAAGCATTTCCTTTTCAATTTGAGCATAATTAACTTCTGCTGAAGTTAAACTTCTTGATGAAAACGCGATTGGGTTGCCATTCTGTAACAGACAAGCACCAAGACCATCTTTTGAAGCATCTGTCTGAATTATTATTGGAAGTTCACTGTTAAATATATGTAAAACAGGTCGACTAGTCACTAGTTTTCTTAAATTATCCACAATTTTTTTATGAGTCTGGGTAAATTCAAAAATAACATCGTTCTTTGTCAATTCTCTCAGCGGTGTAGTTATTTGCGACAAATTTGGTATAAATTTGCCCAAGTACTTTACAAACCCTAAAAATCGTAATAAATCTTTCTTATCTTTGGGATAATCTATATTCTTTACTGCTTTAATGTATTTATCGTCAATTACAATTTTATCTTTTGAAATAATATTTCCACAGTATCGCACTTTTGTAAGCTTGTATTGAATTTTGCTTTTATTAAATTTTATACCATATACTTCTGCTTTATTAATTAATTGTAGCAAATTTTTATCATGTTCGTCTTCTGTGTTTCCACTAATAATAATGTCATCAAAATATACTTCAACGCCAGGTAAATCACCAAACACTTGGACATTTTTCTTTTGAAAAACTTCTGGTGCACAAGAAATTCCAAATGGAAGTCTTTCAAACCTATATCTCCCAATGGGAGTGTTAAAAGTGCAGAGATCAGCACTCTCTTCATCTAATTGTACATGCCAAAATCCATCCTTCATATCTAAGACAGTGAAATAAGATTTTCCTGACAATTTAGCAATGATATCTTCAGGTTTTGGAATTAAGTAGTGTTCGCGTTTTATGGCCATGTTAAGATTACGGGGATCTAAACAAATTCTCAGGTCACCATTTGGTTTATTCACTATAATTAAACTATTGACCCAGTCTGTAGGATAATCAACTTTTGAAATAATTTTTCTTTTTTCGAGATCTTTTAATGTGGTAGTTAATTTATCTACAAGGCTCAAAGGTATTCTTCTAGATGGATTAACTACTGGTTGAATTTCTGGCCTTACAGTAATATGAAATTTTCCAGAAAACTTACCTAATCCTTCAAAAACATCGGGGAACTGATTTACAATATCTGTTGCCTGAATAAGAGAGTCCACTCGTTTAAGTAACTTCAATTTTAAACAATCTTCTAATCCCAAAATGGGTACAGAATTGAAATCAGTTACCATAAAATTTATAAATGCAACATCTCTCTTTGTTTTACAGCACAGATTTATTTTTCCTAATGGCTTAAATTTAAATTTGGATCCATATGTAACCAATGTGACATGCGTTTTTTCTAACTGAACATATTTGTTTATTCTTTTTAATATTTGAATTGGCAAAATACTTATTTCTGCACCAGTATCCAACTTAAAATTTACTTTATTTCCAGCTTGGAATATTATTTCCTCATACCATGAAATATTCTTTTTTAAAATATCTTTCACGCTATTTATAAAAAAATTCGCTATTGTTATGATCATTGGGATCATCAGTTGGCTCTTCACTTATTTGGCGAATATGTTTTTTCTTGTTCTATGAAAATTTCCAGAAAACTTACCTAATCCTTCAAAAACATCGGGGAACTGATTTACAATATCTGTTGCCTGAATAAGAGAGTCCACTCGTTTAAGTAACTTCAATTTTAAACAATCTTCTAATCCCAAAATGGGTACAGAATTGAAATCAGTTACCATAAAATTTATAAATGCAACATCTCCTCTCTTTGTTTTACAGCACAGATTTATTTTTCCTAATGGCTTAAATTTAAATTTGGATCCATATGTAACCAATGTGACATGCGTTTTTTCTAACTGAACATATTTGTTTATTCTTTTTAATATTTGAATTGGCAAATACTTATTTCTGCACCAGTATCCAACTTAAAATTTACTTTATTTCCAGCTTGGAATATTATTTCCTCATACCATGAAATATTCTTTTTAAAAATATCTTTCACGCTATTTATAAAAAAATTCGCTATTGTTATGATCATTGGGATCATCAGTTGGCTCTTCTTATATGTTTTTTCTTGTTCTTACACATCTTTGCAAAATGTCCTTTTTAGGGTTTTGTAGGTATGACCAAAAAACCCTTATACCGTCATTTTGTCGTCTGTCTGTCTGTCTGTCTGTCTGTCTGTCTGTCTGTTCGGTAAAAATTGTAGCCAAACGGCTAAACCTAGAGAGTTGAAATTTGGCATGATTGTACAACTTTTTGACCCGCACATAGGAAAAATACTAAAACATCTAAAAAACATATCCCCCTAAAAATATAAACAAATATGTGCTCATCGAAAAAAAAAATATTTTTTTTAAATTCTGAGTAGGGTATCAAATGAAAGCCCTTAGTACGTGGATTAACGATCAAAATTTTATTTTTGCAAAATAAATTATTTTGACGCGATTTTTGCCAAAATTGTGCAAAAAAATTTTTGTCCCACACCCTGTAGCCCAGATGGTTTAAACTAAAAATGTGAAAAAATTCTAAGTAATGTATATTGGTGTGAACCGGAATAGTACAACAGGAATTTTTGATCAGATTATGTTTTCAGAAAATAATGCATTTTTTGTGTTTTTAACCAAAATATGTTAAATATTTAATTCGCTATGTAACCAAGTTCAGACGTCAGCGCTGATAGCGATGTGTGTTTAGTCATTGGTTTTCTAATTTGCTAAACACAGTTAACTTGCAAACTAGAGTTCGAATCCTGTCAATTTTTTTTTTTTTGCAGTTTTCTTTTGTTTAAATTATTTAATATTAAAAATTAAAAAATTTAACAGTAAAAATTCTAGCTATATTTTGGCAAATGTTGCATATAATTTTTAAAAGCGTAAATTTAATAACCAGTGGGAAGTGTTTACGAAATCAGAGGGCGGGGCTAATGATTTAAGCAACCAATAGAAGCCATAGGCGCAATTTTCAAAATCCTAATGAACCTTGCTATGTAAAAAAAAATACTGCACATATTTAGAAACTTAAATAATGGTATTAGGCATTCGAATTAAAATTCATAAAAAAATATTTTGACATAAAATTTGTTTTGGCATCCCAAATAATCATCATTCAGTTATTAAATACCTGCAAAACCCTGCAATGTGTGAAAATTCACACTTCACATCAATTTTCTAGAACATATGGTACAATTTTTTTCAAAAGCTGGACAACTTCTTATTTTGTGATCATAACCACAAAATTTACAATTTAAAATGACATTGTCATTTTTATATATGTTTTTATTTTGTTTAAAATCCTTATAACTCTTGACTTCAAGACAAGTGGTTTCTTGTGCTATTACTTTGGCTTGCTTCTGGCTAGCTTCAGTTGCTCTGCATAACTTGACAACTTTGTCGAAACACAAATCACTCATTCTTAATAATCTTTCTTGCAGTGCTCTATCAGTCAAGCCAAATACAATTTGATCTCCCATAATACTTTCTTCTTGGTCCCCATATTCACACTTTGCGGCAGCAATTTTTAATTCTGTTAATTAGCTGTCAAAAGTTTGCCCTTCCTGTTTTCTAATAGTTAAAAACATGAACCTTTCATACACAACGTTTGTTTTCGGGACACAATATTCTTCAAACCTTTCTTCAACTTGTTTTAAAGTAATAATATCTTCATCCAACTTGAAACTGTTAAATACTTTAAGACCCTCATTTCCAATTAAATTTAAAAAATATGCTACTTTAATTTTATCATTTCCCCTTTTATCTTTTTCACTTGCGCGTAAAAATATGTGAAATTGCTGTAGCCAAATTTTCCAATTGTCCGACAAGTTACCTTCAAAATTTAGAGGGTTTGGAGGTCTAAAAATTGTATCCATTTTTCTTTATTACCAAATCACTCAGTAAAAGATCACTTCTGACACCATGTATTATGTATATTCATATATAATGGGATATTAATAAAAAGAAATGTATTTGACTATTTGACAAGTCTTTATTATATTATATTATCTGACATACGTTGTTACCTTGACAACATGTCTGCCTAAATATACTTTACAACGAAAACCTTCACAAAATTGTTTTTTTAACGCTCACTGTCAACAAATTACTCGGTCAATTTATAAGATGCCACTGATTTCACAATAACAAATGTCAAATTTTACGAATATAGTAATGACACCTTTTAATAATGCCATCTAGTGGTCGCTTTGTAAAAACATAAAAGGTAACCCTCGTATGACTTATGTAGTAGGGAAATTATGTTGTTACGAAACCTCAACACGAAAAACGACCTATGTAATGACACACGCCTGGTGGTGATAAAATCGTTTAAAAATCTAATAACTGCCACTGTTTTAACTGGATCTTCCCAAGGCAATCCAGCTTTCATTCCTAGGACTGATTTAGCCCCCATCGATCCCTACTTGCTCTTCATCTTACGCCAAAGGCAGTTCCAGTCAGACTGGCATTTTACAACACGATTAATAAATAGCAAGGTCAAACCCTGGATAAGGTGGAAGTTTACCTGCCCAATGCAGTGTTCAGCCATGGGCAGCTCTACGTGCGGCGGACGTTAACATAAAGGGCATAACCAATGGGAGTACTAATGGGAAACTCCTACAGCAGTCTGAATCTCTTTTTTTTACAAAAAATGTAGTTTTTAATGAAGTTTTGTTCCGACCCCCAGCTATGCTTGAAGATAATTTAAAACTTTAGATAAAACCAAGTTCATTTTGGGAATATTTCAAATTGTGATAGATGGAAGTGGGACCGCTTTCATCTTTTCAAAATTCGAAACAATCATATTTTCATTAATATTTATAACGATAAAAAAATGGTGCCCCCCTTCAAATATTTCCTGGCCACCCCATATTTTATAAGCTAGCGCCACCATTGTCGCTATCCTTTATAATTGTTTTACAGATATTAATAGTTTCTTTTTAGGATTTTGTAGGTATGACCAAAAAACCCTTATACCGTTTGTCGTCTGTTTGTCTATCTGTTCGGTAAAAATTGTAACCAACGGCTAAACCTAGAGAGTTGAAATTTGGCATGCTTATACAACTCTTTGACCCGCACATAGAAAAAATACTAAAACATCTAAACAAGATATCCCCCTAAAATATAAACAAATTTGTGCTCATTGAAAAAAAAAATATTTTTTAAATTCTGAGTAGGGTAGATATCAAATGAAAGTACGTGGATTAACGAAAAAATTCTAAGTAATGTACATTGGTGTAAACCGGAAGTGTACAATAGGAATTTTTGATCAGATTATGTTTTCGGAAAATAACGCATTTTTGTGTTTTTTGGTTGACGATGTACAATTGTTATAGTTATGTAACACACTATACTGAAAGGCGTATTCTGGTCTAATGGTTTGCTTGCTCGCCTGCTACCTAGTAAACTTGGGTTCGCTCCCGGGCAGAGGAGACATTTTATTTTTTGTTTATTTTTCCAATTTTCTTTTTTGTTTAAATTATTTTGTCAAAATTCTAGTTATATTTTGGCAAATATTGCATTTAATTTTTAAGAGCGTAAATTTAATAACCAGTTGAAATTGTTGGAATAATATTTTCATTCTATGTGTCATGTATACGAAACCAGACGGGCGGAGCATATGAGTTAAAACAACCAATGGAAGCTATAGGCAATTTTCAAAATATTAATGAACCTTGCCTTAATGATGCATCATTGTTACTTTGAAAATGGCGCAAGCCGAAACCATGGTCAGTAAAATAAATAAATCTGTGAAACAAAACAACAGTTCTTTATTTAATAACCTTTTGTACAACATAAGAGTAAAGGATAGCGGTGCTTTACGGGTAAAATACAGAATTTTACATTTGGATAAATTATATAATAATACCGAGTTTTGAATGAATGAGGAGGACCTTTTGTTTTTTGCTCTTCACTTGGATCTGGGAGGAAACAAAGACCTTCTTATTTTTTCCCTGTGTCCCGGTTTCCCTTCACTGAAATCTGGTCACCCTACTTATAACTTGTGTTGTGTGTGCTCAGCTATCAGTACGGTTGATAATCGCTGATCGCTCCTCCCTCAACAAGTACATACCTACTGTACACTTAACCTTGATTAATTGATCAGTGTTACAAACCGTAGCAGAAATTAAATTTTTAATTTCTTTTAACGAATTATTTTGTAAAATGGTTGGGAATGAGGAAGAAGCAAAAAAATGTTATTTTTGTAAAATCGACTTTGATGGAAGTAAGGTGATAGGCTGCGAAGGGAAATGTGGAGGATGGTTCCACATTAAATGTGCTAAAATAAAGAGAAGGATTTTATGGTAATTAGCCAGTACAAAGAACTAAAATGGTACTGTGAAGAATGCCGAAATGATAATTTAGAAATAAATACCATAAAGAAACTGCTAAATGAAGAATTTATTAATAATTAGAGAAGAATTGAAAGAAATAATAATAATAATAATAATTTTTATTAGTGTTTTAAATCTACATTTTTACACATGTCAACATAGGTATAAATTGAAAAATTACAATAATACAAAAGAATTACAACAATACATTATACATACAATATACGTTACAATATTAAATTAAATTATTAAAATTATCTGTCATATATTCATTAAAATTATAAAATGATTTTTGTTTAAAGTAGGTCTTTAGCTTGTTATTGAATAGTTTATAAGACAAACATTTTATTTTGTCGGGCAAGACGTTATAAAAGAGAATACAATAATAGTTTTTAGAGTACCTTGCACAATTGACAGGAGTGTAGGTAGGCCTTATTAGATGTTTTCCTCTTGTCCCGTAATTATGTATTTCTTGCTGAAATTTATAATTATCTTTGTTGAGATGCATATAATTCAGGCAATAAAATATATATAGCGACGGTAACGTCATACGTCCCAGTTCAATAAAATATTTTCTGCAATCTTGTCTATAGTTCAGATTACAAATGACTCGAACAATTCGTCGTTGCAAACGGAAAATTCGTTGCGCATGTGTGGAGTGTCCCCATGCCAGCAACGCATAATTGATGTGAGATTCAAATAGTGCGTGGTAGGCAGTTACTAGAATATTCCTGGGAACATTAGATTGTAGGCCTCTTATGCAATATATGGATCTACATAATTTCACAGCTAATGCTTCCACATGACTTTCCCAACTGAGATTGGCTCCAATGGTAACCCCCAAAAAAGTCACAGGATCTTGACTATTGTTCTCAGGTACTGATCGTAGTGAAAATAGCATTTGTTTGGTTTTAGCGTCATTCAGCCCTAATCTATTTGCCAAAAACCAGTTTTGTGCATCAATTTTAGTTAATATATTTTCTATTTTCATGTGCTCAAAGCTAGTGGATTGATTAAGCAGAGTGGTGTCATCTGCATACAATATGGTTTTAGCATTGTTAATAAAATATGGCAGATCATTTATGTACACCATAAACAATAAGGGACCGAGTATTGAGTAGAGCCTTGAGGTACTCCAAAATGAATTTCTCGCTCATTAGATTTAATATTGTTTGTCCAAACGTATTGTCTTCGGTTTGATAAAAAAGAATTGATTAATTCGCAGCTGTCTACACAAATGTTGTAGTAAGATAGTTTTTGAATTAAAAGGTCATGTGGCACACAGTCAAAGGCCTTAGTAAGATCAAAAAACGTGGACGTAGTATAGGATCCATTTGTGAAGCCAGCTGTCACAAAATCCATTGATTCTAAGATGGCTGTCGTTGTAGATTTTCCATTTCTAAAACCAAACTGACTTCTATTGAACAAACCATACTTCTCAAAATGTTCGAGTAACTGCTTAAATAGTATTTTCTCTAAATTTTTTGAAAAAACAGGGGTAATTGAAATGGGTCTAAAGTTGTTCAAATCTTCTTTGTTTCCCTTTCCTTTATAAATAGGTACTACTTTTGTTAATTTTAGTGCTGACGGAAAATTATTTGATTTTAATACTATATTATAAAGTTTACATAGAGGAGCAATTAATACATCTTTAATCTTTTTTATTAAAAATGAACTTAGGTTGTACGCATCTAGACTTTTGCTGTTAGTAAGCATTTCTATGGCATCTCTGACTTGATTGTGTGTAACCTCTTTAAAAGAAAAGGAGGGTATGTTCAAGTCTTTTGTGACTGATTTCACAATATTAATCGGGTCAATACTACTAGGTGGTAAACTTTGATTTATGGTAACTGAGATGTTGGCAAAAAAGTTATTTATTTCATTACATGATTTGAGACATTCCACATATGGTTTTTGAGGTCTATGGCTGTTCACAACAGTCCACAGAGCTTTTGACTTGTTGTTCGAGTCACTTATGAATTGACAGTTTGCTTCTATTTTACTTGCTTTAATTTGCCTCCGGTATATATTTCTGCATTTGTCTCTTAATGCCTTGTTTTCGTGAGTGGAATTCTGAAAATAATATTCTTGAAAAAACTGGGCTATGCCTCTAAGCGACTTTATATCGTCATTAAACCATTTAATTTTATTATTGTTTTTAGTTTTCAGATCAGTTCGTTTTTCTGAAAATGCGCTGTTAAATATCGTGACAACTTGATTTATAAAGCTGTCAGCAATTGTTTCACAATCAGTTTGAACATCATTTCCAAAACTCCACTCAGTACTAGATAAAAATTCATAGAAATTTAGCAATCCTTCCTCTGTTATGGGACGATGAGATTTTATAGTTTTAACTGAGGAATCAACTGTCTGAACAATCGTTCTGTACATACCAACCCCACTATGGTCTGAAAAAGAATTTTTTACTTTAAATAAAATATCATTATCATTTACTATGTTCGAGAAAATATTGTACAAACAGTTTTTGCCCCTTGTGCTAAATGTCACCAATTTCTGCAGTTCTAAAGCACGTAAGGTATCGTGTAACAGCAGGGCATCTGAATCCTCTTTGTTGAATTTTACGTTAAAGTCTCCTCCAATGATAACATCGTAGGATGGATTTAATGTACGCAAAGCGTTATCTAAAATTTCAATACATTTATTGAGATCTCCGTACGGGGATCTATATATATTAATCACTACAGTCTTTATCGAGAGGAGTAGAATGCCCACTATTTCACAATCCTTTTCAACAGATAAACTATTAATATGGTCCAAAATTTTGTATTCTAAATTTTGTAGTAAAGTTGTACTTCCATAGATTACAACCCCTCCGTTTTTGTACATTTCCCTGCAAAAAAAGGTGACACATGTAAAGTTCTCAACAATATATTCTTTAATCTCATCTTCTTTTAGCCAATGCTCTGAAAAACAGAGGAAATTGAAGGATTTATCTGATATTAAAGATTCAACATAGTCAATTCTATTTCTTAGGCCTTGCAAGTTCAGGTATAATATGTTTAAATTAAACGTACAATTTTTCGTTATTTTTGGCATATTTATAAAAAATGATTTTTGCTTTTTTTGATCCCACCTAAAAAAGTATCAGTTTCATTTGAATTATTTTTATTTACTTTCAAACTATTTTTACTACGGTTATTTTGGCTGCCGTGACTAATTGAAATATTTTCATAATTATAAAAAATATTGTCATCAGTTAAAACGGTGTCACTAACTACTGTATCGTCATTATTTAAAACATTTTCCTTATTTTTAAAAATCTTGTTATTGTCTTTATTTAAAATTTTTATCTTTGGATTTCGTACATTTGAGGGTTTATTGTCTTTACTTTTTTCAAAATTATTGATTTTTAAATTAAATACTTCAATGTCAATATGCCGTAAGACTTTATTCATTATTTTAAATTTACCTCTTTTATTCAGGTGCAGCCCATGAGTTGTCATGTCAGATTAATTAATGAGAATATTCGGGTCGACAAACAGTACGTTATGAAACTTTGAAGAAATATGATCTATTTCTGAATTTTGCAAATAAACAATATTATTATAATGTGATTTGTGTTGTACAAAAAAAGTTCCAATAAGTATTACATTAGTGTGTTTTGTATTTTCTAAAGTGTTCATGATGATTTGTTTTTTAATAAGTGAATTATTTACTAAATCATTTGTGCCGGCCATTAATATGACATGGTCGCTACATGTAAAATCTTTGGTGAGTTTTTCAATATTGTTTGTTACATTATGAAAAGTGGCATTCGGATAAAAAAATACAGTTATATCATATTTGTCTTTTGGAAACAACTTGTTTAAAATGTTGGCACAGTGGCGTCCCTGGCTGTCAGCAAGTAATAAGATTTTATTTTTATTTTTATTGTTGTAACTTTGTTTCTTTATGTTCGCCAGATTTTGTTTATATGACTTAATTGGGGTTATATTTTGATTTTTATTTTTATCGGATGTTTTAGGGTAACTGACGATGGTGTCACTAGTTGTTATAGTCTCACTTCGGGTCGGTCCTTGCTTCTTCTTATTTTCTGATTTAATAAATTTATTAAGTCTAAGTTCTAGATTTGTAACTTTATTCTCAAGTTCCGTGATATAGCTTAAGAGTCTAAAATACCCATTTCTCTTAGCAGGGATTGTTTTTTTATTGTTATGGTTAACGCCTATTGCATTTATGTTTTGATCACTTAATTCAATTACCATTTTCGTTTATATCACTGTTTTCGTTGATATCACTATTTTCATTTAAATCACTATAGCCATTATTATCAATATTTTTGTCCTGTTGGTTTTCATTGTCAATATAACTGGAGTTTAGCTCTTGTTTAAGTCTGTGAACTAGTTCGCATTTACGTCCATTATATTTGATTCCCCGTTTTAATAATTCGTCTTTTATTTGGCACACTTTTAAATCACTTATTTTTGTCGACATTTTTATTATTATTATAGGTAGCGTCTATTTAAGTTATAACAGAAGTAATGAATTGGCTGATTTTTTTTTAAATTAAACTAAACACTTTAAAACTTTAAAACTTTAAACACATCACCTGGACCGGTCGGTGTCGCTACGTGGCATTTTGTCTGAAATGAAAGATCTGATTAGCAATAATATTAATATAAAAGAAGCTGAGAAAAAAACTGAAATGTCTTATGCAAAAGTAGCCAGTCAACCAGTGATTTTAATAAAACCAAAGAAAAATCAAGAAAGTACGAAAACCAAAGAAAAAATTAAGAAAAAAATCGACCTTCTAAATTGAAAGTCGGCGTTACAAAGGTAAACAATATAAAGAACGGAGGAGTGGCAGTGTAGTGCAGTAGTAAGGAAGATGTAGAGAAACTTAAAATAGTGGCAGAAAAAGAGCTAGGAGGCAGTTACGAAATAAAAAAAATCAACACTTCAGAATCCTGAAATAAAAATGCAGACACCTTTATTTTGGACGTTTGCCATTGCTGATAGTACTAGGCTAGAATAGTACAATATAATGAGTATTAGTATCAAAAAAGATATAATACTACAAGAGTAATATAAAAAATTCGGACGTTTCGGAAACTGCTCAACAATCTGTTTCCGTCTTCAGCGATCACGAGAAGTGATAAACATTTCAGTTTTCTTCGAGTTTTTATACCTAGTATTGTAAGAGTGGGAGCAGGTTATAGGTGCGTTGCTATTGGTTGGGTGGTTGGGATCAGGTATGGGTAGGGACGCGACTACCTGCTGAGGATTAACGACCGGATTAAGGTTGTTTGTCACATTATTGTGTGGTAATGAGTTGTTTGTTACTGGATTAGTGACTTGAGGATTAAGAGGATTGTTTTGAATAATGGAAAGCCAGAGTTGAGGAAATTCTATGCTGGCTTGGCTGACAGCATCTCCAGAGTTTTCGATCAAAGCAGACTCTTTCAATTTTCTCTTGAACTTGTTTTCCTCATACATTAAGGGTTTAGCATCTTTCCATTGGAAATGGTGTTCATTTTCCCAAGCATGTTCAGCCAGTTTGGAACTGTAAATTTCGCCCTGTTGAACTTTCTTCTTATGCTCGTTTACCCTAACATGTAGAGGTCTGCAAGTCTCGCCAATATATTGTTTCCCGCACTGGCAGGGAATAGAGTAGACACAGTTTTTGTTTAGGACAGATTTGGGTTTTGTACATGATAGGATAGATCTTAAAGTCGAACTCGATTTGAAGGCTACTTGGATATTATGCTTCTTTAGTATCTTACCAATTTTCTCAGATACTCCTTTATAATAGGGCATAGAGACATATCTCACTTCGTCAGTTCTAGGTGTGTCATTTTTCTTATGATTGATAGCATCAGTAATAATTTTATGACTGTAGCCATTATCTTGTAAGGTGGAACGGATGTTCTTCAATTCAACTTTAAGAAGCTTTTTAGAAGAACAAATTACTTTGGCTCTATTAACTAGACTCAGTGCAACAGCTCTCATAGTGCTATTATGGTGGAATGAGTTGAAATTAAGATATAGACCTGTATGTGTTGGTTTTCTGTAGACCGTGGTTGCTAGAACCCCCTTGCCATTTCTGATTATCAATACATCTAGGAAAGGCAGTTGATTGCTAACTTCCAGTTCAACAGTAAACTTAATGTTAGTGTGTACTGAATTTAGGTATTGATGGAATTCGTGGAGTTTATCTTTACCATGTGGCCATATGACAAAAGTATCATCGACGTATCTTAACCATTTATTCGGTTTGTACTTGGCTTCTTTTAAAGCTTTCGCTTCAAAATGTTCCATGTATATATTAGCAATAATAGGTGACAGTGGAGAACCCATAGCCATGCCATCCTTTTGTTGGTAATAATCGGTTTCCAGTTGAAAATAGGTAGTTTTCACACAAAGTGTTAATAACTCCATAATGCAGTCAACTGAATGATGTGTTCGAGTAGATAACGTCTGATCGCACTCTAGCCTTTCTCTAACAACTACTAGAGCTTCATCTACAGGCACATTAGTAAATAGACTCTCAACGTCAAAGCTTACCAGAATCTCATTACGTTTTAATTCTAAATTCTTTATAACACTAACAAAATGCTCCGAGTTTTTTACAAAGCTCTCACTCTTGCCGGCTAGAGGTGTTATTATTGACACCAGGTATTTAGCTAAAGTATAGCATGGTGAGCCAATGGAGCTGACAATAGGCCTCAAGGGGACGTTTTTCTTGTGTACCTTAGGTAAGCCATAGATATGAGGAGCTTTGCTATAATGCGGAGTTAATTTAGATCTCATTTCATCAGTAAAGAAAACAGTTAAAACAAACAGTTTCAAAAGTGAATTTACTGATGAAATGAGATCTAAATTAACTCCGCATTATAGCAAAGCTCCTCATATCTATGGCTTACCTAAGGTACACAAGAAAAACGTCCCCTTGAGGCCTATTGTCAGCTCCATTGGCTCACCATGCTATACTTTAGCTAAATACCTGGTGTCAATAATAACACCTCTAGCCGGCAAGAGTGAGAGCTTTGTAAAAAACTCGGAGCATTTTGTTAGTGTTATAAAGAATTTAGAATTAAAACGTAATGAGATTCTGGTAAGCTTTGACGTTGAGAGTCTATTTACTAATGTGCCTGTAGATGAAGCTCTAGTAGTTGTTAGAGAAAGGCTAGAGTGCGATCAGACGTTATCTACTCGAACACATCATTCAGTTGACTGCATTATGGAGTTATTAACACTTTGTGTGAAAACTACCTATTTTCAACTGGAAACCGATTATTACCAACAAAAGGATGGCATGGCTATGGGTTCTCCACTGTCACCTATTATTGCTAATATATACATGGAACATTTTGAAGCGAAAGCTTTAAAAGAAGCCAAGTACAAACCGAATAAATGGTTAAGATACGTCGATGATACTTTTGTCATATGGCCACATGGTAAAGATAAACTCCACGAATTCCATCAATACCTAAATTCAGTACACACTAACATTAAGTTTACTGTTGAACTGGAAGTTAGCAATCAACTGCCTTTCCTAGATGTATTGATAATCAGAAATGGCAAGGGGGTTCTAGCAACCACGGTCTACAGAAAACCAACACATACAGGTCTATATCTTAATTTCAACTCATTCCACCATAATAGCACTATGAGAGCTGTTGCACTGAGTCTAGTTAATAGAGCCAAAGTAATTTGTTCTTCTAAAAAGCTTCTTAAAGTTGAATTGAAGAACATCCGTTCCACCTTACAAGATAATGGCTACAGTCATAAAATTATTACTGATGCTATCAATCATAAGAAAAATGACACACCTAGAACTGACGAAGTGAGATATGTCTCTATGCCCTATTATAAAGGAGTATCTGAGAAAATTGGTAAGATACTAAAGAAGCATAATATCCAAGTAGCCTTCAAATCGAGTTCGACTTTAAGATCTATCCTATCATGTACAAAACCCAAATCTGTCCTAAACAAAAACTGTGTCTACTCTATTCCCTGCCAGTGCGGGAAACAATATATTGGCGAGACTTGCAGACCTCTACATGTTAGGGTAAACGAGCATAAGAAGAAAGTTCAACAGGGCGAAATTTACAGTTCCAAACTGGCTGAACATGCTTGGGAAAATGAACACCATTTCCAATGGAAAGATGCTAAACCCTTAATGTATGAGGAAAACAAGTTCAAGAGAAAATTGAAAGAGTCTGCTTTGATCGAAAACTCTGGAGATGCTGTCAGCCAAGCCAGCATAGAATTTCCTCAACTCTGGCTTTCCATTATTCAAAACAATCCTCTTAATCCTCAAGTCACTAATCCAGTAACAAACAACTCATTACCACACAATAATGTGACAAACAACCTTAATCCGGTCGTTAATCCTCAGCAGGTAGTCGCGTCCCTACCCATACCTGATCCCAACCACCCAACCAATAGCAACGCACCTATAACCTGCTCCCACTCTTACAATACTAGGTATAAAAACTCGAAGAAAACTGAAATGTTTATCACTTCTCGTGATCGCTGAAGACGGAAACAGATTGTTGAGCAGTTTCCGAAACGTCCGAATTTTTTATATTACTCTTGTAGTATTATATCTTTTTTGATACTAATACTCATTATATTGTACTATTCTAGCCTAGTACTATCAGCAATGGCAAACGTCCAAAATAAAGGTGTCTGCATTAATATTGGACCATTGCAAAATAATTTCAAAGATATTATGAAATAAAAATATTGTGAATACGGGAAAACTTAAGTAATGACGAAATCAAAAACTGTGTAATACAACAAAACGATATTATAGATGAAAAAAATTGTAAAATAGAAATTACCTATGTGAGGAAAATAAATGAGAGACAATATATAGCTACAGCAGAAGTAGATAATGTAACTTTTGAAAGTGTTATGAAATATGGAAAATTAAATGTTGGGTGGACTAGATGCACCGTTATAGAAAATTTAAAAATATGGAGATGCTTCAAATGTGCTAAATATTACCACAAGGCTGAAGCCTGCAAAAATAAATTGGCATGTTGGACATGTTCTGAGGAACATGAAAGTAAAAATTGTAAAAAGGAAACTAAGAAGTGCATTAACTGCATCTTGACGAATCAGATGTTAAAACTAAAATTGGACGTAAACCATACAGCAGTTGATGTAAACTGTCCTGTATACAAAAAAAAAGATAGAATCTATGAAGAATAGGGTTAATTATGCGTAGCAACTACAGGAGAACAGAGATAAATATAAATATAATGTATTACATCTCAACATTCAAAGTTTCCTGGCGCATAAAGATGAAGCAGAGCACCTAATAAACAATTTTAATCCACAGATCATCTGTTTATCAGAGTCACGAACAACAGAAGAGATTGAGGACGTAGAAATTACAATTCCTAAATACAGCACGATAAGATGCGATTCTGATAGCAGGCATACCGGAGGTGTTTTATTTTTTATTCATAACAGTATTGAATATAAAATTATAAATATATATATAGCAAACCCAAAGAACTATGGTATATAACTTTGAGATGGGTTATGAATGGGAGGAATTATTTGCTTTGTGGACTATACAGGTCTCCAAGTTCCAGTTGCTCAGAATTTTGCAAATGGTATGAAGAATGGTGTAGTGAGGTGTCTTTGATTAGAGACACAATAATATGTGTAGGAGATTTTAATATTAACTGGAAGAGTAATGACGCGATAATAACGAAATTCAAAAACACTGTTGCAGAATTCGGCATGAAACAACTGATAACCAAACCTACAAGAGTAACAAATACGTCAAAATCATTAGTAGATCTAGTTATATCAAACGACCCGTACATTCAGTGTGACGTCTGGACAACACCAAAATTTACGGATCATGATATATGTGTTATATGTACCGAAAACAAAATCAGTAGAGAAAATATAACAAAACCGTGTTGTGTAACTAAAGTAGATTTCAACAAAATGGCTGTGATGTTGATGGACTGTCATTGGGCTTATGAGTGTAGTGACGTCAATATTATCTGTGATATAACTTACAGTAATCTAGTTAGTGTAAAAAATAAGTGTACCTCGCACCGAAAGCCACAAAATATAGAACTTCGACTACCATAGTTAAAAGACAGAAAAGTGATAGCAACTCGCAAAGACAGAGATCGTAGTTATTTTAAATTTAAGTTAAGTAATCACATACAGGACTGGAATGAATATAAAATAAATCGAAATAAATATCTTCAGGTAAAAAGAAAACACGAAAGTGAATATTATGAACGAAAAATAGACGAAGTTAAAGGTAACCAAAAATTAATATCATATATGTTAAAGAACTTTTTGGGAAAAAGTAAAACGGTTGCTAGTAAAAATATTATTTATAATAAATAACATTGAAATGAACAACACGTCGGAAATAGCAAATTGTTTCAATACACATTATGTAAATAGTATAGAAGAAATAGTTAATACAATTGATGATAGTAAAATAAGTAAAACAAAAACAGATACCCTATCGCTCGTTGTAAATTGTAATATTGCCGAATTTAATGAAATTTCTATAATAGATCTTAAAAATATCATATGGGAACCGACAGACAATAAATCTAGCTGGGATGGAATAAATTTTAAATTAATTAAAGAATTATTTCACGTAATAGGATACCCTCTATTAAATTTGGTTAACACTTCATTAGAAAATGGAATTTTACCTGAAAGATTAAAAGAGTCGCTAGTCATACCTATCCCGAAAATAACAGGCACTAATAAAGTTGAAGAATACAGACCGATTAATATGTTAGTTGGGTTAGAAAAACTAATTGAAATAGCTGTTTACAAACAAATAATAAAATATGTTAATCGTAATAACTTATTAACTATCTGGCAATCTGGTTTCCGGGAAAACCATTCATGTGAAACAGCGATACAGCTAATTATAAAAAACTGGAAAGAAGCTCTCAATAATAGCAATAAAATAGGTGCTGTATTTTTAGACCTTAAGCGTGCCTTTGAAACTGTTGATAGGCATAGGATGCTAAAAAAACTAACACATTTAGGCATTCAAGGCACAGTGTTAAAATGGTTTGAATCATACCTATCAAATAGAACACAAAGAACAAAATATTTAGATTCTATGTCAGATAAAATAAATTGTAACCAAGGTGTGCCTCAGCGAACTGTGTTAGGACCTTTATTATTCATACTGTATATTAATGCTTTACCTAACGTAGTTCAGAAATGCAGGATTAAACTGTGTGCTGATGATGCTTTATTATATTACTGTCATGAAAATGAAGATATTTTAATAGAAAATATAAACTTGGAGCTAAAAACTATTAGTGATTGGTTAAATATAAATAAATTAAAGCTTGGTTTTAGCATAGTTTAGCTAAAACCAAGTCAATGTACATAACATCTAGGGTAAATAAAGTAAAATTCACAGAAAGAAATCTCAAAATAGCAGTAAATGAATACGATATAGCTTATGTATCTGAAATAAAATATTTAGGAGTTATAATTGATGAAGAACTCAATTTTAAAAAACATGTCGAATATATAACTAAAAAAATTGCAAAAAAAAGTTAATTTCTTGAACAGAGTTAGTGTCAATTTCACAACCTGGGCAAAATTAACATTATATAATTCGATTGTTTTGCCTCACTATAATTATTGTGGTTCAATTTTGTCTATGTGCAATAAAACGCAGTTAGATAAATTACAAAAATTGCAAAACAAGGGCATGCGATGTATTTTTAAATGACAGGTACACAAGAGTGTCTGATATGTTGAAATGTTTGAATTGGTTAGATGTAAGTCAAAACATTAATATAAATATGCTGTGCTTTGTGTATAAAATTGTAAATAAATTAATGTTAGGAAAATTTCTGATGTACATAGTTATAATACAAGAGGTAATGATAAACTATATATTGAGAAACTAACACGAGCGAACACGAAGGGCTTTATCTTTGATGAAGGTTTTGTTAAATTTAATGGATTAAGTCTGGAAGTCAAAAAGGCAAATAATCTTAGAGAATTTAAAAAAAAAACTTAAGTGTAATATTTTGTCAGATATATAGTTAGTTCTTGTATAAAACTGTGATTTAATGTATCAAATTGTGATTAATTTAATACAATTATTTTTCATATTGTATTTGTTGAAAGCATTATTATTGTTATTAATAATGTTATTTTTGTATAACTTATATTTATATTTATGTTAAGAGTGTAATATGGATCTTACTAGCATTAGCTAAATAAATAAACTATTATTATTATTATTATAAATTAAGTTTAAGTTGGTTTGAAATACGTCATTCACTTTACATACAAGACCATTTTGGAGTATGTGAAAATTTTCAATGGAGGAAACTATATAGAAAAATCTCAAAAATATCATTAATTCAATTACATAAAATGAATATAAAATATTTACGAATGAAACGTTCTTTGTATTGTGCGGTTTTGTTTGGCCGCAAAAATTATAGCTAACCATTTTGACAAGATACCATATTTCAGTTTAAATGCGTAATTTTATATTAAATTACTAGCTGAGTACCCGTGCTTCGCTACGGTATATTGACGATCTGCGATCATCGTGCAATCATTATAAATCATGGTTCCCTATAGATCACATTGCTTACTATCTCCTCAAGTGTAGATTCACCCCGACGGAGACTCATTAGTGTAAAATTTTCAGTTTGTTTCTAAACATGTGTACAGGTAACTTTTATAATCAAAAACCTAGTTGATATCTCATCTTTCCTAAGAGATATTGAGAAATCCGTGAAAAACCATTTTACTCCTTTTCACCCCATAGGGGTCGAAAAATCCTTTCTTAGTGAGTTCTTACGTCATATCGAGAAATGTACTCTTGGAATTTCTAATTTCTAATAAAAAATACTAATTTTCCCTCAATTTAAAAAACTGTCAGAACACTATCGAAAGATTTTAAAAAGTCCTAAATGCCAGAGAGGAATGTTATAACTCAAGAAGCATAGGAGATATAAAGGGTTAGATGCTTACGTTATGGAACGAATATGTTCTCGGAATTCCATGTATCTAATCAAAAATATATCAATTTAACCCTTTATAGGTTAAAAAAAAAACGTTTAAGACTTTGGAAAAAAATGATATGCCAAAAAGGAATGTTATAACTCAACAAACCAAGAAGTTACGAAATATTATATAATTCTCCCTGATTTAATGTAGATTCACCCGTTAAGTGTTGCTTGCAGCAAAATCCTAAATTACATTTTTATACATGCGTACGGGTAACCATAGTAAGTAATAAGCAAGTCGTTATTTCATCAAGAGATATTGAGAAATCCCCTAGGGGTCGAAATTCGAGAAATCTGTTCTTAGTGGTTGTCTACGTCATGGAAGAAATATAGTTCCCGAATTTGTCTACTAAATTCGTCATTTGTGTACTAAAAAATACCAATGTACCAATGTAACGTAAAGTAATGTAAGAATAGCAATTTAGGGGTGAAATATAAAAAAATGGTTCAAATGAAATGATTTGAAACTAATGATATTAAAAAGACACCTAAATTCGAAAAAGTACAACATAGTTATTGTACAACAAAGATGGAAGATACAAAGGGTTCTATAATTCACCCCGAATCTAGAATCGCCCCTTCAGGTTGATGGTTAGAACACTGTAAGCAAAAATCAAATCAATATATTATTGGACCTAAGAGATAATGAAGATTCCCAGGAAAAACATTTTATCACTTTCCATCCCGTAGGGGTCGAATTTCGTATAAGCGGATGCTTGCGACATGGAGGAATTTCATATCTCTGTCAAGGGCCGTTCTTTCGAACAAAAAATACCAATTTACCCATTTAGGGATGAAATTTAAAAACTTTCAAAACTCTTTCTAAATATTTTAAATAGAAAATTATGTACCAAAATGGAATGTTATAACTCAGGATATAAAAAGGTTTCTATAATTCACCCCAAATGTAGATGCACCGCTTTAGGGGTTGATTAGGCTAAAATCCTGATTTACCTTAAATCAAATATTTGTTTGGGTAACCTTTGTAATTAAAAACCAAGTCAATATCTTATTGGTCCTAAGGTATATTGAGGAATTCTTCAAATCACATTTCACCCCTTAGGGCTCGAATTTCGAAAAATCTCTTCTTAGTGGGTGCTTACATCACGGAAGGAATATACTTCCCGAATTTCATGTCTCTATATCCAAGGGAAGTTCTTCGAATAAAAATACCCATTTACCCCTTTAGAGGTGTAATTTTAGAAAATGGTCAAAACTATTTCGAGATATTTGAAAAAGACACCGGTGTGCCAAAAGGAATGTTATAACTCAATAAACACAGGAAATACGACGGGTTGTATAATTCACTTCGATTATAGATTTACTCCTTTAGGGGTTGATTAGGAAAGAATCCTGAAATAAAATTTTCGGCATTTGTATGGGTAATCTTTATAAGCAAAAGCCAAGTCGATATCTTATTAGTCCTAAGAGATATTAAGGAATCCTTGATATTACATTTCACCCCTTAGGGGTAGAATTTCGAAAAATCCCGTCTTAGTGGGTGCTAACGTCATAGAGTGAATATACTTTACGAATTTCATGTATCTTGCCCTTTAGGGGTGAAATTTTGAAAAACTGTCAAAATCATTTCGAGATATTTTAAAAAGACACCGATATGCCAACAAGGAATGTTATAACTCAATAAACACAGGAAATATGAAAGATTGTATAATTCACCCCGATTGTAGAATCACCCCTATAGGGGTTGATTTGGACAAAATCCTGAAATAAGTTTTTCGGCATTTGTATGGGTAATCTTTATAAGCAAAAGCCAAATCGATATCGTATTGGTCCTAAGAGGTTTTGAGGAATCCTTGAAATTAAAGTTCACCCCTTTTCAATCCTTAGAGGTTGAATTTCGCAAAATCTCGTCTTAATTGGTGCTTACCTCATGGAGGGAATATACATTTTGGGAATATCATGTATCTTTGTCCAAGGAATATTCTATCAAATAAAAAATACCCATTTACCTTTTTAGGGGTGAAATTTTGAAAAACTGTCAAAACCATTTCGAGATATTTTAAAAAGACATCTATATGTCAAACAGGAATTTTATAACTCAACAAACACAGGAAATATGACGGATTCTATAATTCTCCCTGATTGTAGATTCACCCTTTTAGGGAATGGTTAGGACAGAATCCTGAAATAAGTACTTACAACATTTATATGGATAACCTTTATAAGCAAAAACCAAGGTGATGTATTATTGGACCTAAGAGATATTGAGGAGTCCGTGAAAACACATTTTACCCCTTTTAACCCCTTAGGGGTTGAATTTCCAAAATTCATTTCTTAGGGGGTTGTTAAGTCATAAAAGGGATATACTCCCCGAATTTCATGTTTCTCTGTCTAGACGACATTCTATCGAATAAAAAATACCAATTTGCCCCTTTAGGGGTGAAATTAAGAAAAAATCGGCCAAATTACTTTCTAAATATTTTAAAAAGACACCTATATGCCAAAAAGGAATGTAATAACACAATAAACACAGAAGATGCGAAGGTTTCTATAATTCACACTGATTGTAGATTCACCCCTTTTAGGGGATGATTAGGACAAAATCCTAAAATAAGTTTTTCAACATTTATATGGATAACCTTAATAAGCAAAAACCAAGGCGATATATTATTGGACCTAAGAGATATTGAAGTTGAAGGATCCGTGAAAACACCTTTTACCCCATTTCACCCCTTAGAAGTTGAATTAACAAAAATCATTTCTTAGGGTGTTGTTAAGTCATAAAAGGGATATACTCCCCGATTTTTTGTTTCTCTGTCTAGACGACTTTCTATCGAATAAAAAATACCAATTTACCCCTTTAGGGGTGAAATTTAAAAAAACGGTCAAAACAATTTCTAAATATTATAAAGACACCTATATGCCAAAAAAAAAAAAAAATTATAACACAACACACACAGGAAATACGACGGGTTCTATAATTCACCCCGATTGTAGATTCACTCTTTTAGGGGTTGATTAGTACAAAATCCTGAAAAATAAGTTTTTCTACATTTATATGGGTAGTCTTTGTAAGCAAAAGCAAGGCGATATATTATTGACCTAAAAGATATTGAGGAATCCGTGTAAACACATTTCACCACTTTTCACCCCTGAGATGTCGAATTTCGAAAAATCATTTCTTAGGGGGTTCTTAAGTCATAAAAAGGATATACTCCTCGAATTTTATGTTTCTTTGTCTAGACGACATTTTATGATATAAAAAATACCAATTTACCCCTTTAGGGGTGAAATTTAAAAAAACGGTCAAAACACTTTCTAAATATTTTAAAAAGACACCTATATGCCAAAAAGGAATGTTATTAGACAATAAACACAGAAGATGCGAAGGGTTCTATAATTTACCCTGATTGTAGATTCACCCCTTTAGGGGTCGATTAGGACAAAATCCTGAAAATAGTTTTTTAATATTTACATGAGTAATCATTGTAAGTAAAAACCAAGTCGATATCTTATTGGACCTAAGAGATATTAAAGAAACCGTGAAGCCACATTTTACCCCTTTTAACCCCCTTTTCACCCACTTAGAGGATGAGTTTCGAAAAATCCGTTCTTAGTGGGTGCCTTTGTCATGGAAGGAATATACTTGCCGATTTTCATGATTGTAGATTCAGTGGTTTGGGCTGGGCGTTGATTATGAGTAGGTAGCTTAGTTACGATTTTAACAAAAATGGCTGTGATGTTGATGGACTGTCATTGGGCTTATGAGTGTAGTGACGTCAATATTATCTGTGATATAACTTACAGTAATCTAGTTAGTGTAAAAAATAAGTGTACCTCGCACCGAAAGCCACAAAATATAGAACTTCGACTACCATAGTTAAAAGACAGAAAAGTGATAGCAACTCGCAAAGACAGAGATCGTAGTTATTTTAAATTTAAGTTAAGTAATCACATACAGGACTGGAATGAATATAAAATAAATCGAAATAAATATCTTCAGGTAAAAAGAAAACACGAAAGTGAATATTATGAACGAAAAATAGACGAAGTTAAAGGTAACCAAAAATTAATATCATATATGTTAAAGAACTTTTTGGGAAAAAGTAAAACGGTTGCTAGTAAAAATATTATTTATAATAAATAACATTGAAATGAACAACACGTCGGAAATAGCAAATTGTTTCAATACACATTATGTAAATAGTATAGAAGAAATAGTTAATACAATTGATGATAGTAAAATAAGTAAAACAAAAACAGATACCCTATCGCTCGTTGTAAATTGTAATATTGCCGAATTTAATGAAATTTCTATAATAGATCTTAAAAATATCATATGGGAACCGACAGACAATAAATCTAGCTGGGATGGAATAAATTTTAAATTAATTAAAGAATTATTTCACGTAATAGGATACCCTCTATTAAATTTGGTTAACACTTCATTAGAAAATGGAATTTTACCTGAAAGATTAAAAGAGTCGCTAGTCATACCTATCCCGAAAATAACAGGCACTAATAAAGTTGAAGAATACAGACCGATTAATATGTTAGTTGGGTTAGAAAAACTAATTGAAATAGCTGTTTACAAACAAATAATAAAATATGTTAATCGTAATAACTTATTAACTATCTGGCAATCTGGTTTCCGGGAAAACCATTCATGTGAAACAGCGATACAGCTAATTATAAAAAACTGGAAAGAAGCTCTCAATAATAGCAATAAAATAGGTGCTGTATTTTTAGACCTTAAGCGTGCCTTTGAAACTGTTGATAGGCATAGGATGCTAAAAAAACTAACACATTTAGGCATTCAAGGCACAGTGTTAAAATGGTTTGAATCATACCTATCAAATAGAACACAAAGAACAAAATATTTAGATTCTATGTCAGATAAAATAAATTGTAACCAAGGTGTGCCTCAGCGAACTGTGTTAGGACCTTTATTATTCATACTGTATATTAATGCTTTACCTAACGTAGTTCAGAAATGCAGGATTAAACTGTGTGCTGATGATGCTTTATTATATTACTGTCATGAAAATGAAGATATTTTAATAGAAAATATAAACTTGGAGCTAAAAACTATTAGTGATTGGTTAAATATAAATAAATTAAAGCTTGGTTTTAGCATAGTTTAGCTAAAACCAAGTCAATGTACATAACATCTAGGGTAAATAAAGTAAAATTCACAGAAAGAAATCTCAAAATAGCAGTAAATGAATACGATATAGCTTATGTATCTGAAATAAAATATTTAGGAGTTATAATTGATGAAGAACTCAATTTTAAAAAACATGTCGAATATATAACTAAAAAAATTGCAAAAAAAAGTTAATTTCTTGAACAGAGTTAGTGTCAATTTCACAACCTGGGCAAAATTAACATTATATAATTCGATTGTTTTGCCTCACTATAATTATTGTGGTTCAATTTTGTCTATGTGCAATAAAACGCAGTTAGATAAATTACAAAAATTGCAAAACAAGGGCATGCGATGTATTTTTAAATGACAGGTACACAAGAGTGTCTGATATGTTGAAATGTTTGAATTGGTTAGATGTAAGTCAAAACATTAATATAAATATGCTGTGCTTTGTGTATAAAATTGTAAATAAATTAATGTTAGGAAAATTTCTGATGTACATAGTTATAATACAAGAGGTAATGATAAACTATATATTGAGAAACTAACACGAGCGAACACGAAGGGCTTTATCTTTGATGAAGGTTTTGTTAAATTTAATGGATTAAGTCTGGAAGTCAAAAAGGCAAATAATCTTAGAGAATTTAAAAAAAAAACTTAAGTGTAATATTTTGTCAGATATATAGTTAGTTCTTGTATAAAACTGTGATTTAATGTATCAAATTGTGATTAATTTAATACAATTATTTTTCATATTGTATTTGTTGAAAGCATTATTATTGTTATTAATAATGTTATTTTTGTATAACTTATATTTATATTTATGTTAAGAGTGTAATATGGATCTTACTAGCATTAGCTAAATAAATAAACTATTATTATTATTATTATAAATTAAGTTTAAGTTGGTTTGAAATACGTCATTCACTTTACATACAAGACCATTTTGGAGTATGTGAAAATTTTCAATGGAGGAAACTATATAGAAAAATCTCAAAAATATCATTAATTCAATTACATAAAATGAATATAAAATATTTACGAATGAAACGTTCTTTGTATTGTGCGGTTTTGTTTGGCCGCAAAAATTATAGCTAACCATTTTGACAAGATACCATATTTCAGTTTAAATGCGTAATTTTATATTAAATTACTAGCTGAGTACCCGTGCTTCGCTACGGTATATTGACGATCTGCGATCATCGTGCAATCATTATAAATCATGGTTCCCTATAGATCACATTGCTTACTATCTCCTCAAGTGTAGATTCACCCCGACGGAGACTCATTAGTGTAAAATTTTCAGTTTGTTTCTAAACATGTGTACAGGTAACTTTTATAATCAAAAACCTAGTTGATATCTCATCTTTCCTAAGAGATATTGAGAAATCCGTGAAAAACCATTTTACTCCTTTTCACCCCATAGGGGTCGAAAAATCCTTTCTTAGTGAGTTCTTACGTCATATCGAGAAATGTACTCTTGGAATTTCTAATTTCTAATAAAAAATACTAATTTTCCCTCAATTTAAAAAACTGTCAGAACACTATCGAAAGATTTTAAAAAGTCCTAAATGCCAGAGAGGAATGTTATAACTCAAGAAGCATAGGAGATATAAAGGGTTAGATGCTTACGTTATGGAACGAATATGTTCTCGGAATTCCATGTATCTAATCAAAAATATATCAATTTAACCCTTTATAGGTTAAAAAAAAAACGTTTAAGACTTTGGAAAAAAATGATATGCCAAAAAGGAATGTTATAACTCAACAAACCAAGAAGTTACGAAATATTATATAATTCTCCCTGATTTAATGTAGATTCACCCGTTAAGTGTTGCTTGCAGCAAAATCCTAAATTACATTTTTATACATGCGTACGGGTAACCATAGTAAGTAATAAGCAAGTCGTTATTTCATCAAGAGATATTGAGAAATCCCCTAGGGGTCGAAATTCGAGAAATCTGTTCTTAGTGGTTGTCTACGTCATGGAAGAAATATAGTTCCCGAATTTGTCTACTAAATTCGTCATTTGTGTACTAAAAAATACCAATGTACCAATGTAACGTAAAGTAATGTAAGAATAGCAATTTAGGGGTGAAATATAAAAAAATGGTTAAAATGAAATGATTTGAAACTAATGATATTAAAAAGACACCTAAATTCGAAAAAGTACAACATAGTTATTGTACAACAAAGATGGAAGATACAAAGGGTTCTATAATTCACCCCGAATCTAGAATCGCCCCTTCAGGTTGATGGTTAGAACACTGTAAGCAAAAATCAAATCAATATATTATTGGACCTAAGAGATAATGAAGATTCCCAGGAAAAACATTTTATCACTTTCCATCCCGTAGGGGTCGAATTTCGTATAAGCGGATGCTTGCGACATGGAGGAATTTCATATCTCTGTCAAGGGCCGTTCTTTCGAACAAAAAATACCAATTTACCCATTTAGGGATGAAATTTAAAAACTTTCAAAACTCTTTCTAAATATTTTAAATAGAAAATTATGTACCAAAATGGAATGTTATAACTCAGGATATAAAAAGGTTTCTATAATTCACCCCAAATGTAGATGCACCGCTTTAGGGGTTGATTAGGCTAAAATCCTGATTTACCTTAAATCAAATATTTGTTTGGGTAACCTTTGTAATTAAAAACCAAGTCAATATCTTATTGGTCCTAAGGTATATTGAGGAATTCTTCAAATCACATTTCACCCCTTAGGGCTCGAATTTCGAAAAATCTCTTCTTAGTGGGTGCTTACATCACGGAAGGAATATACTTCCCGAATTTCATGTCTCTATATCCAAGGGAAGTTCTTCGAATAAAAATACCCATTTACCCCTTTAGAGGTGTAATTTTAGAAAATGGTCAAAACTATTTCGAGATATTTGAAAAAGACACCGGTGTGCCAAAAGGAATGTTATAACTCAATAAACACAGGAAATACGACGGGTTGTATAATTCACTTCGATTATAGATTTACTCCTTTAGGGGTTGATTAGGAAAGAATCCTGAAATAAAATTTTCGGCATTTGTATGGGTAATCTTTATAAGCAAAAGCCAAGTCGATATCTTATTAGTCCTAAGAGATATTAAGGAATCCTTGATATTACATTTCACCCCTTAGGGGTAGAATTTCGAAAAATCCCGTCTTAGTGGGTGCTAACGTCATAGAGTGAATATACTTTACGAATTTCATGTATCTTGCCCTTTAGGGGTGAAATTTTGAAAAACTGTCAAAATCATTTCGAGATATTTTAAAAAGACACCGATATGCCAACAAGGAATGTTATAACTCAATAAACACAGGAAATATGAAAGATTGTATAATTCACCCCGATTGTAGAATCACCCCTATAGGGGTTGATTTGGACAAAATCCTGAAATAAGTTTTTCGGCATTTGTATGGGTAATCTTTATAAGCAAAAGCCAAATCGATATCGTATTGGTCCTAAGAGGTTTTGAGGAATCCTTGAAATTAAAGTTCACCCCTTTTCAATCCTTAGAGGTTGAATTTCGCAAAATCTCGTCTTAATTGGTGCTTACCTCATGGAGGGAATATACATTTTGGGAATATCATGTATCTTTGTCCAAGGAATATTCTATCAAATAAAAAATACCCATTTACCTTTTTAGGGGTGAAATTTTGAAAAACTGTCAAAACCATTTCGAGATATTTTAAAAAGACATCTATATGTCAAACAGGAATTTTATAACTCAACAAACACAGGAAATATGACGGATTCTATAATTCTCCCTGATTGTAGATTCACCCTTTTAGGGAATGGTTAGGACAGAATCCTGAAATAAGTACTTACAACATTTATATGGATAACCTTTATAAGCAAAAACCAAGGTGATGTATTATTGGACCTAAGAGATATTGAGGAGTCCGTGAAAACACATTTTACCCCTTTTAACCCCTTAGGGGTTGAATTTCCAAAATTCATTTCTTAGGGGGTTGTTAAGTCATAAAAGGGATATACTCCCCGAATTTCATGTTTCTCTGTCTAGACGACATTCTATCGAATAAAAAATACCAATTTGCCCCTTTAGGGGTGAAATTAAGAAAAAATCGGCCAAATTACTTTCTAAATATTTTAAAAAGACACCTATATGCCAAAAAGGAATGTAATAACACAATAAACACAGAAGATGCGAAGGTTTCTATAATTCACACTGATTGTAGATTCACCCCTTTTAGGGGATGATTAGGACAAAATCCTAAAATAAGTTTTTCAACATTTATATGGATAACCTTAATAAGCAAAAACCAAGGCGATATATTATTGGACCTAAGAGATATTGAAGTTGAAGGATCCGTGAAAACACCTTTTACCCCATTTCACCCCTTAGAAGTTGAATTAACAAAAATCATTTCTTAGGGTGTTGTTAAGTCATAAAAGGGATATACTCCCCGATTTTTTGTTTCTCTGTCTAGACGACTTTCTATCGAATAAAAAATACCAATTTACCCCTTTAGGGGTGAAATTTAAAAAAACGGTCAAAACAATTTCTAAATATTATAAAGACACCTATATGCCAAAAAAAAAAAAAATTATAACACAACACACACAGGAAATACGACGGGTTCTATAATTCACCCCGATTGTAGATTCACTCTTTTAGGGGTTGATTAGTACAAAATCCTGAAAAATAAGTTTTTCTACATTTATATGGGTAGTCTTTGTAAGCAAAAGCAAGGCGATATATTATTGACCTAAAAGATATTGAGGAATCCGTGTAAACACATTTCACCACTTTTCACCCCTGAGATGTCGAATTTCGAAAAATCATTTCTTAGGGGGTTCTTAAGTCATAAAAAGGATATACTCCTCGAATTTTATGTTTCTTTGTCTAGACGACATTTTATGATATAAAAAATACCAATTTACCCCTTTAGGGGTGAAATTTAAAAAAACGGTCAAAACACTTTCTAAATATTTTAAAAAGACACCTATATGCCAAAAAGGAATGTTATTAGACAATAAACACAGAAGATGCGAAGGGTTCTATAATTTACCCTGATTGTAGATTCACCCCTTTAGGGGTCGATTAGGACAAAATCCTGAAAATAGTTTTTTAATATTTACATGAGTAATCATTGTAAGCAAAAACCAAGTCGATATCTTATTGGACCTAAGAGATATTAAAGAAACCGTGAAGCCACATTTTACCCCTTTTAACCCCCTTTTCACCCACTTAGAGGATGAGTTTCGAAAAATCCGTTCTTAGTGACTTATATATAGACTAGCTGAAAACCCGTGCTTCGCTACGGTATATTGATGGTCTCATTGGCATAAAATCAGCAGTTTGTTTTTAAACTTGTGTATGGGTACCCTTTGTAACAAAAAATCTAGTCGATATCTCATCTGTCCTAAGAGATATTGAGGAATCCGTGAAAAAACATTTTATTCCTTTTCACCAGATAGGGGTCGAACTTGAAAAAATCCTTTCTTAGTGGGTTCTTACGTCATACTGAAAAATATACTCTCCGATTTTTTTATTTCTAACAAAAAAATTCTAATTTACCCTTTAGGAGTGAAAGAAAACTGTCAAAACACATATATGCCAAAATGGAATGTTATAACTCAACAACCGCTGGAAATACAAAGAGTTCTATAATTCACCCCAAATGTAGATTCACCCCTTTAAGAGTTAATTAAGGTAAAATCCTGAAATTTATTTTTCGGCATTTGTATGGGTAATCTTTATAAACAAAAACCAAGTCTATATCTTATTGATCCTAGAAGATATTAAGGCGTCCTTGAAATCACAATTCCCTCTTTTCACCCTTAAGGGGTGATATTTGTTAAGGTAAAAAACTGTTAAGGTAAAAAACTGTTAAAACCATTTGGAGAAATTTTAAAAAGACACCTATGTGCCAAAAAGAAACGTTATAACACAACAAACACAGGAAATACGAAGCTAATCTACCCCGTTTGTAGAATCACCCCTTTAAGGGTTGATTAGGACGAAATCCTGAAATAAGTTTTTCGGCAGTTGTATGGATAATTTTTGTAAGCAAACACCAAGTCGATAACTTATTGGTCCTAAAAGAATTAAGGAATTGCTGAAATCACATTTCACCCCTTCTCCCCTTAAGGGGTGAAATTAAAAAAAAATGTCAAAATCATTTCGAGATATTAAAAAAAAAACACCTATGTGCCAAAAAGTAATATTGCAACTAAACGAACACAGGAAATACAACGGGATGTATAATCCACCCCGATTGTAGGTTCAGCCCTTTAGGGGTTGATTAGGGCAAAATCCCGAAGTTTTTGTAAGCAAAAACTAAGTCGATATCTTATTGGTCCTAAAAAATGTTAAACAATTCTTGAAATCACATTTTACCCCTTTTTACCCTTTAGGGTTTAAATTTAAAAAAAATGTCAAAACCATTTCGAGATATTTTAAAAATACGCCTATGGGCCAAAAAGAAACCTTATAACTCAACAAACACAGGGAATACGACGGGATTTATAATTCACCACAATTGTAGATCCACCGTTTAGGGTGTCACGGTTCCTGGGAAATATTTAAATTTTATCAATTTCCCTTAGAAAGTCAAACGAGGAAAAAAATGAATTTCTAGATGTTGCTTTTCCTTGGTGCCACTAACCCAGTACGAGGTTTGAGACTTGGAGGGTGTGGGCTGAAACTATCAAGGTCGAATTTATTTTAGGGCGCCATTCCTCTAACAAAAAAAAAGTGGGAGAACTTTAGATACAATAACAAAAACAAAATATGCTAAAATTGAAATTTTGAATGATGGGGTAATTTATTTCCACGACCAATTATTGTAACATATTTACAGAAATAAATTTAGTATAAATAAAATAACTAATGTAAATTTGTGGCCACAATTAAAGCTACCGCAATTTACAATAAGAACTTAAAACTAACTTAACCTAAGATACGTTACAATAATCGGGGTAACTTGATAAATTTTGAGAAGAAGAAATCCAAATAGACCAATACGTTATCCAAATTCCTCAAATTAAATTTTGATGTTTGGGTTCCAGAAATAAAATAACTGTTTATAACCAATACCAAAAACGCTGTAATTAGGAAAAATTAATTAGTTAAACGTAATATTATTTATGAAAATATAATATTACGAAAATGGCTTACCCGTTTGACAATACGGCGTTTATTACAATTATATACTACTATTTTTTATTTAAAATGGGGATAATTTCCGTCTTACGGCTTGTAATATTAATTATAAACTTCCGCACAATGCGGCTGAATCAATTTATAAAAGTTCCTTCTAAATAGGCAATCTTTTCTTCAAAATTTCATTGATTCCGTTTTTCTTTAATAATTAATATCTCCCCAAAACAAATAATACAAAACCTTCCAAACAAATTCGTTTTGTTTTTTTTATCGTCCCTGTCAAACGTCGGTTCCATAGTAACATTAATAATCTTATTACAAATTTATCTAAACTTCCAAAATTACACGTGACAAGGGGTTGATCAGGAGGGGTTGATTATTGGTCGTAAGAGATATTAAGGAATCCTTGAAATCACAATACACCCCTTTTCACCCTTTAGGGGTGAAATTTAAAAAAACTGTCAATACCATTTCGAGATATTTTAAAAAGACACCTATGTGCCATAATTTTGCAACTAAACGAACACAGGAAATACAACGGGATGTATAATCCACCCCGATTGTAGATCCACCCCTTAAGGGGTTGATTAGGACAAAATCAAAAAATTGGTTTTTCGGAATTTGCAAGGGTAGTTTTTGTACAACGGGAATACAACGGGATGTATAATTCACCTTGATTGTAGATCCATCCCTTTAGGGGTTGATTAGGACCAAATCCTGAAATAAGTTTTTCAGTATTTGTATGGGTAATCTTCGTAAGCAAAAAGCAAGTCGATATCTTATTGGTCCTAAGAGATATTAAGGAATCCTTGAAATCACAATTCATCCCATTTCACCCTTTAGGGGGTAATTTTAAAAAAATTTCAAAACTATTTCGAGATATTTTAAAAAGGTACCTAAAGGCCAAAAAGTAATGTTGCAACTAAACGAACACAGGAAATACGGCGGGATGTATAATTCACCCCGATTGTAGATCCACCCCTTAAGGGGTTGATTAGGACAAAATCAAAAAATTATTTTTTCGGAATTTGCAAGGGTAGTTTTTGTAAGCAAAAACCAAGTCGGTATCTTATTTGTGTTAAAAATTTTTAAACAATCCTTGAAATCACATTTCACCCCTTTTCACCCTTTAGGGGTTAAATTTAAAAAAGTTGTCAAAACCGATTCGAGATATTTTAAAAAGACGCCTATGTGCCAAAAAGAAACCTTATATCTCAATAAACACAGGGAATACGACGGGATGTATAATTCCCCCGCTTGTAGATCCATCCTTTAGGGGTTGATTAGGACAAAATCCTGAAATATATTTTTCGGTATTTGTATGAGTAATCTTTGTAAGCAAAAAGCAAGTCAATATCTTATTGGCCCTAAGAGATTTAATGAATCCTTGAAATCACAATTCACTCCTTTTCACCCTTTAGGTGTGAAATTTTAAAAAACTATCAAAACCTTTTCGAGATATTTTAAAAAGACACCTATGTGCTAAAAAGTAATGTTGCAACTAAACGAACACAGGAAATAAGACGGAATGTATAACTCACCCCGATTGTAGATCCACCCCTTTAGGGGTTGATTAGGACAAATTCCTGAAATAAGTTTTTCGGTAATTGTATGGATAATCTTTGCAAGCAAACAGTAAGTCCATATCTTATTGGTCCTAAGAGATATTAAGGAATCCTTGAAATCACAATTCAACCCTTTTCAACCCTTAGGGGTTAAATTTTAAAAAACTGATAAACCCATTTCGAGATATTTTAAAAAGACACCTATGTGCCAAAAAGTAATGCTGCAACTAATGAACACAAGAAATACGACGGAATGTATAACTCACCCCGATTGTAGATCCACCCCTTTAGGGGTTGATTAGGACAAAATCCTGAAATTGGTGATTCGGTATTTGTATGGGTAATCTTTGTAAGCAAAAAGCAAGTCGATATCTTATTGGTCCTAAGAGATATTAAAGAATCCTTAAAATCACAATTCACCCCTTTTCGCCCTTTAGGGGTGAAATTTCAAAAAACTGTCAATACCATTTCGAGATATTTTAAAAAGACACCGATATGCCAACAAGGAATGTTATAACTCAATAAACACAGGAAATATGAAAGATTGTATAATTCACCCCGATTGTAGAATCACCCCTATAGGGGTTGATTTGGACAAAATCCTGAAATAAGTTTTTCGGCATTTGTATGGGTAATCTTTATAAGCAAAAGCCAAGTCGATATCTTATTGGTCCTAAGAGGTTTTGAGGAATCCTTGAAATTAAAGTTCACCCCTTTTCACTCCTTAGAGGTTGAATTTCGCAAAATCTCGCCTTAATTGGTGATTACCTCATGGAGGGAATATACATTTTGCGAATATCATGTATCTTTGTCCAAGGAATATTCTATCAAATAAAAAATACCCATTTACATTTTTAGGGGTGAAATTTTGAAAAACTGTCAAAACCATTTCGAGATATTATAAAAAGACATATGTCAAACAGGAATTTTATAACTCAACAAACACAGGAAATATGACGGATTCTATAATTCTCCTTGATTGTAGATTCACCCTTTTAGGGAATGGTTAGGACAGAATCCTGAAATAAGTACTTCAACATTTATATGGATAACCTTTATAAGCAAAAACCAAGGCGATGTATTATTGGACCTAAGTGATATTGAAGTTGAAGGATCCGTGAAAACACCTTCTACCCCATTTCACCCCGTAGAAGTTGAATTAACAAAAATCATTTCTTAGGGTGTTGTTAAGTCATAAAAGGGATATACTCCCCGATTTTTTGTTTCTCTGTCTAGACGACTTTCTATCGAATAAAAAATACCAATTTACCCCTTTAGGGGTGAAATTTAAAAAAACGGTCAAAACAATTTCTAAATATTATAAAGACACCTATATGCCAAAAAAAAAATATATATATATAACACAACACACACAGGAAATACGACGGGTTCTATAATTCACCCCGATTGTAGATTCACTCTTTTAGGGGTTGATTAGTACAAAATCCTGAAAAATAAGTTTTTCTACATTTATATGGGTAGTCTTTGTAAGCAAAAGCAAGGCGATATATTATTGACCTAAAAGATATTGAGGAATCCGTGTAAACACATTTCACCACTTATCACCCCTGAGACGTCGAATTTCGAAAAATCATTTCTTAGGGGGTTCTTAAGTCATAAAAAGGATATACTCCTCGAATTTTATGTTTCTTTGTCTAGACGACATTTTATGAAATAAAAAATACCAATTTACCCCTTTAGGGGTGAAATTTAAAAAAACGGTCAAAACACTTTCTAAATATTTTAAAAAGACACCTAAATGCCAAAAATGAATGTTATAACACAATAAAGACAGAAGATGCGAAGGGTTCTATAATTCACCCTGATTGTAGATTCACCCCTTTAGGGGTCGATTAGGACAAAATCCTGAAAATAGTTTTTTAATATTTACATGAGTAATCATTGTAAGCAAAAACCAAGTCGATATCTTATTGGACCTAAGAGATATTAAAGAAACCGTGAAGCCACATTTTACCCCTTTTAACCCCCTTTTCACCCACTTAGAGGATGAGTTTCGAAAAATCCGTTCTTAGTGGGTGCTTTTGTCATGGAAGGAATATACTTGCCGATTTTCATGATTATAGGTTCAGTGGTTTGGGCTGGGCGTTGATTATGAGTAGGTAGCTTAGTTACGATTTTATATATATATAGATAAAATAACTAAAAACTATTTTAGCCCTGTCTTTTATTTATGATTTATAAATTATGGATATAAGTACTTTAAATTATCAAAATAAATGTTAATGAGCACTTTTTTATACGAAAACAACAAAATACTGGCATCCATTGTGGTCGTTGGAATGAAGCAATTTCCGTCAGAAAAATTTGTATATAAAAATTCATGAAGCCTCCTTCCTTTGGTCTTTTTATTCAATGATATCTATGGTTGGCGGTATAGAAACAGAGATGTTGCGATCTCTGCCCCTATACGCCTATCTAGGTGTTGGGAACTCTATAATGAGCTTCTGCAAAAAATGGAATTCTCGGAGGAGTGGAAGAGCGCATCCGCCGTCTTGGGAAGGATGGAACCCAGACGAGCCTGGGTCCTACCGGTCCATATGCCTTCTCAACACCCTGTCAAATGTATATGAGGCACTTATACAGCAAAAACTAGAAAGGGAGATAGAAGATAAGGATCTTCTTAGAAAACACCAGTTCGGGTTCCGAAAGAATCGGTCAACGATCCAGGCCCTTACGAAAGTTCACGAAGCCCCCCAGAATCGTAGAGTGACGTGGCACGTGCTCATCACGCTGGATGTGAAGAATGCTTTCAATACCGCCAGCTGGGCGCTGATCCTGGAGGAACTCCAGAGGTTAGAGATTTCGCCGTACCTCCGAGCAATACTAGCAAAGTACCTTAAAAACAGACAGGTCCTCACATCGAGACAAAAACAGGCCAATAAGATTCAGACCACCACCGGAGTTCCGCAGGGGTCGGTCCTAGGCTCTACCCTGTGTAACATACTGTACAATGAGGTGCTCAACCTGGCACTTGAAGGCGATTCAAGATGCATAGGATTCGCGGACGATCTGGCTCTAACAGCCACGGCAAAAAACCAAAAGGACCTAATGTAAAATTATAGTTCCCAAGCTCCACATAAAATATCTAGAGATCATTTTCGGCGCTAACGGCTCATTCGCACCTGAAGACGGCGGCCAACAAGGCGGAAGAAAGAGCTGGAAAGCTACGACGATTGATGCCGAACGTTCGAGGCCCCAATTGGGGCAAAAGGAAGGATTTGAGGGGACAATTCATTCAACGTTGTTGTACGGAGCATCTATTTGGTGCGCAAGTACAACAACTTATACGAGAAAGCTCAACGCCAGGCGTTAATAGGGGTAGCCTCGGCTTACCGCACTGTGTCGACTACGGCCCTGCAAGTGGTGACAGGAACCCTCCCTCTGCGACTCCTTGCAGAGAAAAGGAGGCGGATATACGAGGCAAGAGGGGGATCTGAGTTGAGAAATGCTGCCAGAACACATTCGATGGAGAATTGGCAGGAGGAGTGGTCCAGGAATCAGGACAAAGGGCAGTGGACAAAAACGCTCATCCCCAACATACTACACTGGCTGGCCTGCAAGTTCAGGAACATAGACTACTATGTCACGGAAGCCCTGACAGCCCATGGGCCTTTTAAGTCCTTGGAAGTACCAGGACGACGACTGTACCTACTGCGGCGCAGTCGACACAGCCGAACATACAGTACTCGTATGCGGGAGATGGACTGCAGAAATATTGCGAGCATACATGATAACAGGAGAGAACCTGACACCCGACAACATGGTCCAGGTCATATATATATATAAACTATATATATATATATATATATATATATATATATATATATATATATATATATATATATATATATATATATATATATACATATATATATATATATATAAACTTGTTTATAGGAAGAAATAAAATTCTTGAATACTCGTCAAAAGTTTATTTATAAAATATCAAGAGACGTTTCGACTGGTAAATCCAGTCATCCTCAGTCTATAAATAAAAATTACAATTGTAAAATACAAAAAGTAGTAAAAAAGAAAAGTATTATTTTAACAAAACAAAAATGAGTAAATTTGAAATTGATAAATTAGTATAAATGGTAAAATAGAAAATAATTTAAACCTATTAATTGAAAATTATCAAAATGGCGTGAGGCGCCATTTTGTGAAACTAAATTTATTACAGAGATATTAAGAAAATACAATATTAATCAAAATTAAGCAAATAATTATAAAAAGTTATAGAAAATAAGTGTTCTTAACTAGACAGCTTCTTACCTAGAGTACGTTGTCAATATTTTACAAAAGTATATTCTTAATAAAAAATATACGTAAATGAAAAATCCATCCCAAACACATTCAGAGTAGACATGGCAGTGTAGAACAGGACGGCTCGAGATTGTCTGGTCGTTAATGATATTACTCATAGACACCTAGACGTCACAACATATTAAGTAGGTGAACGTAATATGACCAGTAGATAAGCGCACAGCTGATTTTAAGGCAAAAGTTTAAAATATGATTTATTTAAACCAATCGTGTCTGTTTTTTTATTAACACATTTATCTTTAGCTGTTGCAGGCCAAACTGACAGAAACGTCAAAAATAGTTTTGAGTTTGTAAAAAAGGTTAGGAATGTCAAAATTCCAGACAACCATATTATGCTGTCATTGGATATAGAATCTCTATATACCAATGTACCAACAGACCTTGCACTCAAAACTATTGGCGAAAAATGGGACCAAATAAAACCTTTCACCACCCTTTCCAAAAATGATTTTCTTAGTGGGACTGAATTTTGCCTTAATAATACATATTTCAAAGCTTTTGACAACTTTTATACCCAGACACATGGGTGCGCTATGGGTAGCCCCATTTCTAGCGTTGTTGCAAATCTAGTAATGGAAGAAGTCGAATCCAATTGTTTAAACAAATTACCAGAAACCCCAGTTTTCTATTACAGATATGTAGACGATATTATTTTAATTTATCATAAAAACTTACTCAACACGTTGCTTGAGGTTTTCAACTCTTTCCATCCACGTTTAAATTTCACTTGTGAGAAAGAAGAGAATAATAGTATTGCATTCATGGATGTTTCTCTGATAAGATCGGATGACAATATAATAGTTACTAATTGGTATCAAAAAAATACTCATAGTTGGAGATACCTAAACTACTTATCAAACCACCCCTTATCATTGAAAATTAACGCCCTGAACAACACTATAGATAGAGCCATCAAGTTAACCCATCCTAATTTTAGATCTGATAACCTTAAAAACATTAAAAAAGCCTTTATTGCCAATAATTACTCCACCCATCTCATTGTGAGATGTATCAAAAAAGAACATGGTCAGCTTTTAACAGCAATCCTGATAACATATATATATAAACAACAACCAGTACATTAGTTTTCCGTATCATAACACTGAGTTTGTCAACTATAAAAACATTTTCAAGAAATTTGACGTTAATTTAGCCTTCAGCTCTGATAACAACAATAATCGTAATTTTGCCGAACTTAAATCTAATATCCCTAATCTTGAAAATTCTAATGTTGTATATGAAATGCCATGCGGAGAATGCAGTAAAACCTATATAGGGACTACTCAACAAATATTAAAAAAACGTATATGCCAACACAAAAGCGACGTTAGGGTCAAACCTAATTGCACAGCATTAGCGGTTCATTCTAACACTACTGGTCATATTATTGACTTTGAAAATGTCAAGATCTTAGATAAAGAAGCCCATTTTCACAAAAGAATGATATCGGAGATGTTGTGCATACACACAGCAAAAGATAAATGTGTTAATAAAAAAACAGACACGATTGGTTTAAATAAATCATATTTTAAACTTTTGCCTTAAAATCAGCTGTGCGCTTATCTACTGGTCATATTACGTTCACCTACTTAATATGTTGTGACGTCTAGGTGTCTATGAGTAATATCATTAACGACCAGACAATCTCGAGCCGTCCTGTTCTACACTGCCATGTCTACTCTGAATGTGTTTGGGATGGATTTTTCATTTACGTATATTTTTTATTAAGAATATACTTTTGTAAAATATTGACAACGTACTCTAGGTAAGAAGCTGTCTAGTTAAGAACACTTATTTTCTATAACTTTTTATATTTATTTGCTTAATTTTGATTAATATTGTATTTTCTTAATATCTCTGTAATAAATTTAGTTTCACAAAATGGCGCCTCACGCCATTTTGATAATTTTCAATTAATAGGTTAAAATTATTTTCTATTTTACCATTTATACTAATTTATCAATTTCAAATTTACTCATTTTTGTTTTGTTAAAATAATACTTTTCTTTTTTACTACTTTTTGTATTTTACAGTTGTAATTTTTATTTATAGACTGAGGATGACTGGATTTACCAGTCGAAACGTCTCTTGATATTTTATAAATAAACTTTTGACGAGTATTCAAGAATTTTATTTCCTCCAACATTTTTCGTCAAGAACAACATTCTAAATAAACTTGTTTATATATATATGGTCCAGGTTATGCGGCACTCCAGGGAAAACTGGGAAACGGTGCGGCAGATGCTGTCAGCCATTATGAAGAGGAAGGAGACAGACGAACGAGAAAGACAGAATAGAGCAATGTGAGGACAGGTTGAGCTAGCCTGTTCCCTTCAAGATGAAAATCACCATAGATAGTTCCTTGGTGGGAAAAAAAGGGGCAAGCAGGGTTTTTAGTCGGTAGGCCAATTGAAGAAGATTCCGACACTACCAGATTGTTGTCTATAAAAGATTTTCTCTGAATAAAAAAAAAAAGATGTTGGGAACCTATTATTTATTATTTATTACATTATTTTAGTTACGAAATGTTAGAAATGCGAATGCAAATTCGGTAGAAACTACGAACAGACAGAAGTAGCCATGACAAAATACTGTCAGTTGTCAACGTTACTTGTGAAATGTAAATAAAAAGAAAAACGTAGTGTTTCGGTTGTTTATTTAGTATAAAATAAATTGTTACATATTGTGCAGTATTGTATAGATTTATTTTATGAGTACGATTCAGACCTCCTAACACAAAGTTTATTCATTACTTCACTTCATTAAGTAATAAATTTATTATATTTCACCGTAACTTGAGTTTTAATATCAATTTCAATTATTAATATAACAAGTCTTGAAACTATTAGATTATGTCTTAATGACGTTAATGAAGACTTAATAAAGTTATAGATATAATGAATGAAAAATGAACTTAAAATCAAGTATAAAATATGACAGTTAATAAAGGAAATTTTTGTAAGGACGAAAAATTAAGAATGTTAAATACTATAGTAGTTAATAGGCAGTGACGCAGACAAGGGAGCCAACGGGCCACGCCACCTTCCCCACAGGGCCAGCTGAATTGGCACAATTTTTATACAATACTAGAAGATTACACGGCGCTGCTCGGGGAGTTGAAGATAAAATTTGTTAACCACAACAGTAGATAATTAATTTTTAAATTACTTCATTGTAAACAATATTGGCATTTTTCTCTTTTTTTTGTACAAATAAACATTTTTTTAAGATTGCCTATTCTTGATAAAGCGACATAATAAAGCGACACGAATTATATGAATGGGAGAGTTGATCCTTTTCCCCCCCTGACACATCGACTAAAACATTTACCCAGTCAAATGATAAAACTGTTTTAAACAACTAATTACTCGAATCAGATAAGTTAAAGTGGAAATCTGGCTTCGTCATAACTTTCAGAATCTAGTTTTAAAACGACACATCAAACGTGAAATAGAGTATAAATAGTAGAAATATAATAAAAAGGAAGTTTTGGAGACAATCGAGCTCTAAAAATCGGTATTTGGTTTTATTTTGTAGATAAAGGTGAATATCAATATCTTCTTAGGTATTTTTGAAATTATGATGTTTTACACACAAAAAGGACTGATATAAGTTGTACTGAACAACAGTGGCGTAATCAGGGGGAGGCGCATTGGGGGCACATGCCCCCCATTAAGGTCCAAGGAAATGAAAATTTAAAAATTTAACGTAATCGTACAGCAAAATAACTTATGCATTTTACAATATATAACTATATTTTATTATGATTAGTGTTGAAATTAACAGAAAATGCATATTTACATGTTATTTTTTCGTTACGGTTTCGTAGGTATAAGCTAGAAATCCTTATTCCGTCACATGAGTGTGTTCGTACGGTGGAAATTGTGGCCAACAGCTGATACTGAACGAGAAATATTGAGACTTCAAAAATATATCCCACGAAAAATATAAACAAATATGTATTTATCAAAGAAAAAAGTTTGTAAAATTTTGAGGGATATCAAATGAAAGTTTTTAATTCATGGATTAACAATTACTTTTTTGTATCAACAAATAATGGAATTATTATTTGATATAAACATCAATATCCAACAGCAGAGGTGTCGAACTGATTTGGGTCGCGGTCTATTTTTCATACAAAATTATAAGCAGTGACAATGAATTTTTTTATGAACAGAAAAGGGGAAGAGAGTATATTTTGCATTTTTAAATATATTTATCCCCTAAATAAGCTCAAATGTTTTTTATTAACGTTTTAGGGGCCACAGAAAAATAGGTTGAGGGGCGTACGCGGCCCGCGTGCCCTTTAATTTGATTCGGCCCTACCCAAGACAAAATCCTGGCTGCACCACTGTTAATAGGTAACGGTAACAATCATGTAAAAAATATATACCTAAGAATAAATAAAATCGTCGTAAATAAAATATATGGTCTGATTTCCATAACTGACAACTCTATCACAATGAAACGCAGTGGCGAATTAAGTTGCTTGGGGGCTCTGGGCGGTAAAATTAAAATGGGCCCTCTATTATTTTAAATAGAATGGAAATATTTTTATATAGTCTTCGGTAGGCCCCCCAGCTTCGTGGGCCCCGGGCGGCCGCCCAGTCCGCCCACCGCTAAATTCGCCTCTGATGAAACGGATTATTATAACAATGGCTTTGTTTACTGCGTGCGTCAGCTGTTAAAAAAAAAAGAATTGACTATAGTTCAGAATTCAAAATACGGTCTTAATTTTTTAACGTCAGAAAGAACACATGTTTATCCGAAATGTATCTTCCAAAATTGCGACGATAATATTTGAAAGGTTTCAGTGTATATAAATACATAATAAATAATAATAATAATACATATTTACTTCCTTCATATTATACATACATAATCGTATATATATAAATAGCAAGTGTCTGTATGTTGTCTGGTTAACATTGTGACGTCAATTTTTCTTAAGATCGTGATTGGCTAACTGGGGACACCCTGTCTTTTGATTGACAGGTATTTTGCAGATTTATTCTCTAAGAATCTACGAATATAATTACATATAGAAATATATAGGATTTCGTAGGCATAAACGAGTAACTCTAGACACACCTATATGCTTTGACCGGTATGAAAAATATTTTGCAGTTTTATCCTCTAAGAATCTACGATATAATTACATATAGAAATGTCTAGAGCTTCATTGGCATAAAAAAACTCTAGATACTCCTATATGCTTTGGACCGATATGAACAATATTTTGCAGATTTATTCTCTAAGAAACTACAAATAAAATAACATATAGAAATGTCTAGAGTTTCGTAGGCATAAACAAGAGACTCTAGACACCAGGGACGTAGCCAGGGGGGGGGGCATTTGCCCCCCCCCCCCCGGATAGTTTAAATCCTGGTTAGTTTACCTTATATAAAATATAATTTAGGTTGTTAGAAGTTTTCTTCACCGGAGGTGAAGAAAATTTATAAATTTACCGGACTTTTATTATTTAATATACTACAAAAGACCTAGAACAGGTGTTGGCAACCTGCGGCTCAGGAGCCTAATGCGGCTCTTTTAGCAAATTGTGTGGCTCTTTGAAAATTGGCTGGTTTTTATTTTAATATAATCTATTTTTTAATTTTCAACTTTCTGCCTGTACTATACAGGTTTTGTATTTTTCAGAATGTTTTACGGTGCAATTCGCGCCCGGTAATTCCCCGAGTTACTGCATATTCCCTTTTAGAAGAAGTTATTTGTTTCGAAAAAAAGTTATCTGTATTTGTGAAAGATTTACGTGCAAAAACATTTTTACATTTTATTAATTTACAAAAACATGTTATTAATGCAATTTTTTTTTTGCACAAACTATTGTTAACATGAAAGAAGCTTTTCGAGACAGATTTAAAGAGTTTAGAAAATATAAAGCTACACTAGATTTTTGGACAAAACCAATTGAAGTAAATATGTAGCAATTACATTTATCACCTTCAATTAGTGGATTTGAAATCCAAAGGTTTATGGAATTATGTATTCTTAAAACTTAATTCTGAACTGGAAAATTTAGAAAGAAAAAAGTGAATTTTATGTTCTTAGCATAAGTGGACCGAAATTCGCAATCTTCAAAATGTGGATAAAGTTCTTTTCGAAGCTTGGAACCGTCATCCAGAATCGTTCAATCTTTTAAAAAATTATGCTTTTGGGCTACTGACAATTTTCGGATCCACATATTACTGTAAGCAAATCTTTTCACATATGAAATTAATAAAGAGTCAGTTGAGAAGTAATCTTACTGACCTGAAACTAGAATGCTGCCTTAAGTTAAAGATTACTGAATATTCACCAAATATTGAAGTCTTATAGAACACTATACAGGAGCAATCATCCCATTAAAAAAATTATTATATTGTAATATACTGGCAACTACAATAGGTATCACAAACTAAATGTATAAGTAAATATTAATTTATTGTAATACTTGATTATTTTAAAACAAATAAACAATTTTTACATTTTTTTCTTAAATATAGCATATATTTTTTAGCGGCTCTTTCATGTTATTGTGTTTTTTTTTTCAATATAGGTTTGGCTCTTTGTCACTGAAAGGTTGCCGACCCCTGACCTAGAACGCTGTTATTTTCTACCCAAGCCATGTAATTATTAAGGTTGTACTGACCCATTTAGAATATTTTGTTAATTCCCCCCCCAAGCTGAAATCCTGGCTACGTCCCTGCTAGACACTCCTATATCCTATGATCGATATGAAAAATATTTTGCAGATATATTTTCTAAAAATCTGCGGATAAAATACAATATAGAAATGTCTAGGGTTTTGTAGGCATAAACAAGAAACTCTAGACACTCCTATATCCTTTGACTGATATCAACAATATTTTGCAGATTTATTCTCTAAGAATCTACAAATATAATTACATACAGAAATATCTAGGGTTTCGTAGTCATAAACAAGAAACTCGAAACACTGCTATATCCTTTGACCGATATGAACAATATTTTGCATATTTATTCTCTAAGAATCTACAAATATAATTATTTACAGAAATGTCTAGGGTCTCATAGGTATAAACAAGAAACTCTAGACACTGTTTTATCCTTTGACCGATATGAACAATATTTTGCAGATTTATTCTCTAAGACTCTACAAATATAATTAAATACAGAAATATCTAGGATTTCGTAAGCATAAACAAGAAACTGTTAGACGCTGCTATATCCTTTGATTGATATGAACAATATTTTGCAGATTTATTTTCTAAGAAACTACAGATAAAATAACATATAGAAATGTCTAGAGTTTTGTAGGCGTAAACAAGAGACTCTAGACACTCCTATATCCTATGATCGATATGAAAAATATTTTGCAGATTTATTTTCTAACAATCTGCGTATAAAATAACATATAGAAATGTCTAGGGTTTCGTAGGCATAAACAAGAAACTCTAGACACTGCTATATCCTTTGACCAATATATATATTTCGTAGGCATAAACAAGAAACTCTAGCCACTCCTATATCCTTTGACTGATATCAACAATATTTTGCATATTTATTCTCTAAGAATCTACAAATATAATTATTTACAGAAATGTCTAGGGTCTCATAGGTATAAACAAGAAACTCTAGTCACTGTTATATCCTTTGACCGATATGAACAATATTTTGCAGATTTATTCTCTAAGAATCTACAAATATAATTATATACAGAAATGTCTAGGGTTTCGTAGACATGAACAAGAAATTCTAGATACTCTATATCCTTTGACTGATATCAACAATATTTTGCAGATTTAGCCTCTAAGAATCTACGAATATAATTACATACAGAAATGTCTAGGGTTTCGTAGGCATAAACAATAAACTCTAGACACTGCTATTTCCTTTGACCGATATGAACAATATTTTGCAGATTTATTTTCTATGAATCTATAAATATAATTATTTACAGAAATGTCTAGAGTTTCGTAGACATAAACAGTGACTCTAGATACTGCTATATCCTTTGACTGATATGAACAATATTTTGCAGATTTATTTTCTGAGAATCATACATATATAATTAGAAAGTGTCGGTAACATTGTGACGTCAATTTTTCTTAAGGTTCTCGTGATTGGCTAACTGGGGACACCCTGTCTCTTAATTGGCTGACAAGTGACACCCTTTCCCGTGATTGGCTAATTGGTGATATCCTATCCCGTGATTCGATACAAACAATTGAAATTCTTATATTATAAATCCGTCATTGTTGACAGGTAATAACCTAGTTACATAAATAATTTCGTTCATAGATTTTACAGTAAGTAAATATGTTAAATTTATTATCAGCAACATAAAACCACACCTCAGGGGCTGTAAACGGCCTATGTATGTGGCTTTCTTAATAATTAAATTATACCGCACAGTAAACAAAATAAATGTGAGCAAAAATATTTTTTTATAAAATATAGTAGTATATTTTATCATTATCTAATTTAAAAATAATGATGATACTTTTTGTTTTAATTTGTTGCTAAATTTAGCATTTTCGTAAGGCTTACCTGGCTTAATTGTTTACAGAATTTCTTAGACCATGTTGAGATATTATGTACGATCGATATACTTATTATTTTGTTCTTCTAGGAATTCTTGAAAAATACTAAAAACTTGCGGTATGCAAAAACAACGCTGTCCAATGGCTTTATTAACTCTGTGAGATAATGCTTTATTTTTATTTCTAGTAACATAGAGATGCGGTAGCGTTGTTATTGTATTCACATATTTTGTAATATACGTATACCAATATCGACATAATATAAAGTTGGGATATATTTAGAACTCTGCATCGTTGTATAATAGTTCTGTAGGGTAACGTCTAGGCTTTTTAGTTATAAGTTTCAAGATTGCGTTTAGTACAGTTTTAACCCGTCTTATATAAATGTCTGATGCTCCTGTCCTACCAACTAACCCATATGACAACAAGATTTTACATGTGCATAATAAAATTGATAGAGGTTTTTGACAGGTAGTATTCCCCTCAATTTTTTAAATATATAAAACATTTTTCTTACACTGGAAGCTATCTTAATAATTTGCAATTTCCATCGCAGATTTTTATCAATTACCACGACTAAAGTATCTGGTATTGTCTACTTTATAATTTTTATATCACAGGCAAAGTTTTGGACACAACAGCTATGCAATATTATGTGATTATAGTCTGGTTGAGTATTATTATAGATGGTGAAAGGGACAAATTCAGTTTTTTTTTTTTTATAATTTAATAACAGAAGATTATCGTCCATCCAGCATTTAATTGCTTTTAAATCATATTCGGCAGACGCCTTGACTTGCTGCCATGTAGAGCATTCAGTAAATAAAACTGTATCATCTCAGTAAGCGATAAGTTTTCCATGAAGGTTTATTTCTAGCAAGTCATTTATGTAAAAGACAAACAATAGTCGCAGTTTATATGCCGAAAATAACTAGAGATATCATTAACAGTTACTGTTTGTCAGGCCCGTAACGAGGGCGTGGCGAAAGAGGCGCCCGCCACGCCCAATTGGGGCGCAAAACAAAATTTCGCTACACATACATGTTTTTTTTTTTCGTAGCTGTGATATTTGTTAATTTTTTTTAAAAATTTTTTCTTAAATTTTTATAACTAGTTTTTTGTAACTTTAGTAAAGATTTATATTTTTTTATTTGTTTTTCGAGATCATACATTTGTAAGAAAAGGTTAATCAAACCTAAGAATAACGACATACAGCAGAGCGCCGTTAGATATACAGTAGAACCTCGATTATCCGGACTAGGTCGGGGATGAAGGTAATCCGGATAGTCGAAAAAAAAAAAGGGAGGAGAAGAGTCGAAAAAAATAGGAAAGAAAAATTACGTACATTAAGCATGAATCTTTTTTTATAGATATATGTATATACGTTCAGTAAACTGTGTAATATTTTCACTTTGTTTTTTTATATCCAATGTTGTGGAAGTGCCGACGCCATATATATCAGACCAATAACGTCCTGAGTCACCTCATTTCAATGCACTGATGATATCTAATTTATTTTTTAAAGATAGTACAACACGTTTTCTTTTCGATGACATATCGTTAATATTAAAAGAAAATATTTAAATCACACGTCCAGACACGTCATGACGTGAAAACCGGTACACAGCGAATTCGTAAAATAATTTTCTCGTTTAAAAGAATCCGGATAATCGAAAATTCGGATAATCGAGGTCCGGATAATCGATGTTCTACTGTATTCTTTGGGTTTGTATCAATTATTTTGTATTAACTTCTCCATGTCTGTATGTTAACTCTGCCTCTTAGCACGTGTGTTTGTTATTGTTTTGCCTATGGACTAGAAGACGTGAATATAATATAGTTTGCAACAAAAATGTATATCTTGCTTTCTACATAACATTCCTTTCGACAAAATAACGTACGTTTGGTGCTCCAAAGGTGCAATTGCTTTTTTCTTCAAGTATTTTTTATTGGAAAAGACAGTAGTTAATTTTGTTTATTGTACAACATACTGGCATTCTGCGTAAGTATTATAAATTATCGTACATATATAATTAGCTAGTGTGTGTTAGTGATCTGGGTAACACTGTGGCGTCATTTTTCCTAAGGTTCTCGTGATTGGCTAACTCGGGACTCTTCAGGTCTCTTGATTGACAGGTATTTTGCAGATTTGTTCTCTAAGAATCTACGAATATAATTACATATAGAAATGTGTAGGATTTCGTAGGCATAAACAAGAAACTCTAGATACTCCTATATCCTTTGACTGATATCAACAATATTTTGCAGTTTTATTCTCTGAGAAACTGCGAATAAAATAACATATAGAAATGTCTAGGCATCGTAGGCATAAACAAGAAACTCTAGACACTCCTATATCCTATGATCGATATGAAAAATATTTTGCAGATTTATTTTCTAAAAATCTGCGGATAAAATTACATATAAAAATGATTAGCATTTCGTAGGCATAAACGAGAAATTTTAGACAGGTCTGTATCCTTTAACCGATATGAACAATATTTTGCAGATTTATTTTCTAAGAATTTACGAATATAATTATATATAGAAATATCTAGGGTTTTGTAGCCATAAAAATATACTGTAGACACTGTTATATCCTTTGACCGATATGAACAATATTTTGCAGATTTATTCTCTAAAAATCTACCAATATAATTACATACAGAAATGACTAGAGTTTTTTAGGCATATCTAGAGTATGTAGTGTTGGTTACATGATGACGTCAATTTTTCCTAAGGTTCTCGTGATTGGTTAACTGGGGACACCCTGTCTCTTGATTGGCTGACAGGTGACACCCTCTCCCGTGATTGGCTAACTGGTGATATCCTGTCCCGTGATTAGCTGACCGGCGACGAAATTAACATACGTTAAAAAATAAAATCAAATACATATACAAACAATTGAAATTTTTATATTATAAATCCGTCATTATTGACGGGTAATAACCTAGTTATATTAATAAAAATAAAAATTTAAATTAAAAAAAAAATCTTGGGAAATATGCCACCAAAAAAAAAAAAAAAAACAAAACCTTCCGGTTTACACTTTAATAAAATAAGAGCAAACAAAATTGAAAATATAAAGAAAAATGTAACTCCAATTGATAAGTTTGTAAAAAAATCATATACACCTCAATCTCATTCAACTGTACTAAATCTGCCTTCTACAAGTAGTCATGTTTCATGAGAAATTGAAACGGAAGAGAAAAGTATAATTGAAACTCAAAGCCAGATAAGCGAGATGCAAGTTGATAATGATAATTATATGGTGGATTAGAAAATATTAATAATGCCAAAATCAAAATCAAATTTATAATCATTCATTATATCCTCGTCGTATTATTCACTATTGTATTATACTTATATAATGTATTTCCTTAATGTATTTGTCAATGAATATGAATAAAAATTGATTCTTGTTTATTTTATTATTATTATTATTATTATTTTCTAATTATAAAAATACATAATTGGATTATTAGCATTTATTGGCAGCTCATATTGATGGAGTTTAAATCAATAGTAATATTTAACAAGTTACATTTATAGCCGATTGCTAAAGACAGTAAATTTTTAACTCGAGTTATGATATGTTTCTGTGGAAATATTGATGGAAAGATGAATGTTAATGTATACTGATTTAATTCAAGTTTGGTATAACTCGAGTTAAATCATTTAACTTGTTTTTTAGCAATCTGGCATTAGTAAACTTATTACATATAATTATAATTTTTTATTTGTTATTTATTCATCTTTGGGTTAGAGGGGCGCATGTTAGACATTTGCCACAGGCGCTTCATACACTCGTTACGGCTCTGCTGTTTGTAATCCATCAATTCAAGTGCGAAACCTCGAAGGCCATAAATTTCAAGTTTTTTATATATAAAGCCTTGGACATATGTATGGAGCACCCATGCAGTTTTAATATAACATCTAAATTTATGTACATTGTAACTTGTATATATTTGACAGAATTTTTTTTTTAAATATCAGTGACACATTCTGAAAGACGTACGTCTAATCAGATAACCGAAAATGTAAACAGAGTTATGATAAATCTTGAAATACAAATAAATATAGGCTCAGATCTGTTACGTTTTGTTTACACTAAAATAAACAACTAGGGCTTGGATATTTATTACACATGCGTTTGAAGTGAACACTGTCTTTTTTATGTTTTATTGAGTTCAAGTGAATAGTTTTACTTATATTATGGCTAAAAAACGTGAACTCACTGTGGCAGAAAGGAGGCAAATTGTATTGCTCCATTAACAAGGACAGTCGCAGGTGAATATTTAAAAAAAAATGGAGTGTTCAAGAAAAGCCGTGCAAATTACCATCAAAAAGTTCCAAGAGATTGATACTTATAAAAACAGACAAAAAAACGGAAGGAAACCTGCAACCACTTCCAGAGATGATCGTTTTATAAAGAGAAGTGTTCTTCGTAAATGTTCAATATCGTCAAAAGAGCTGGCTGGTGATCTGTGGGAGCATAGAGAAGTTAAAATTTCTTCTAGAACAATTAAAAGAACAATTTAAATGGAATCTAATTTGCATGGAAGAAGAGCTCGCCGAAAACAACTGTTGACCGAGCGACACAAAAAACTTCGCCTTGAGTGGACCTAAAGACATTTAAATTGTACACAAGATGAACGAGCGAAAATCATTTGATCTGAGTCCAATATAAAAGTAAGCATTGTAATGGTTTAATGTACGAATTTAACGGAAAAATAAATTTCTAAGCAATTATTGCACTAACAGCATAAAATTTAATTTACTATAAGTTCACGAAATTAAGGTTTGTTTTTTTTGTGGATCAGCTTTTTGGACAACCTGGAGCCATCTTTTTACGACGTAGGCCGGGTGAAGCTTTTCTTCCTGACAACATCATCCTTACGGTCAAATTTGGTAGTGGTATGATCTGGGGGTGCATGTCCGCCAGTGGCTTAGGCGAAATCTTTCTGTACGAGGCATGCATTATTCTGCTTGTTATATTACCATGCTTAGTGAAGTTTTGGAGCCATCATTATTAAAATTATTTGATGAAGACAATCCAGAATATGTTTTTCAACAAAATAATTCAGGGGGTCACAAAGCCAAAGCAACAAATGAATGGTTTTCCAAAAACAATGTGCCACTTTTTGCATGGCCCTCCAGTCACCAGATGTATCGCAAATGTAAAATGTATGGTCGAGTTTGATAAACAAGGTGTCTCTTTACAAATGCAAATCAAAAGAAGAATGGAAGAAAATTATGGTGGATGGATGGTTCAATGTACAATCCGATGTACGTAAAAAATTTGTGGACAGTATGCCTAAAAGGGTACGTGCGGTAATGCGGGCACGAGGAGGTACCACCAAATAATAATAATTTTGATTAACGTTGCCATTAAAAGCTGTGTGTATTATTTTATTTACCATTTTTCCTGTAATAATCCTAAAATGCAATAGAACGTAGGGTGCTCCATACATTTGTCCAAGGCTGTATATTAAGTTTCAGTTAGGGCTAGGTTTCTACAAAAAAAAAAAACAAAATGAAATTTTGATATTAGAATTCGGTTCGGGCTTTATCTTCTTTTTTAAGAAAATAAGATTTTAGTAAAATTCACGCAACTTATTGAAAAAAAAAATCATTTAAAAATAAATAATATATATTTGCACTACAGAAACTTACTAATGGCCGGTTGCTAAAGTAAGAATTATCCCTAACTCAAGTTAAAATCATTTGTTTTTGTATGTTGTAGCATACAAAAACAAATGATTTTAACTTGAGTCAGAAAAAACTCTTACGTTAGCAACCCGCTATAATTGAATTAAATAACAAATAATTTACAATATTTAAAACCGCTGTTCACAAAAGTTTTTAAGAAATGTGGAATATGATTTTTATTATATATTCAGTAGCCAAATATTGTTTGATTGTTCCGTTCGGCCATATGCGAGAATGAGAGAACCTTTTTTTAATTTAAACTAATTGGTAGGTACTATTCTACTTTAACAAACCCACCTTATTGCGCATGCGCGCAGTGTTGCCAATAGTAAAATGTAATATTTCAATTTTAATAATTTAAATTTAATATCAATTTATTAAATGAATTTATTTATAAGATATATTTATATCTTATAAATAAATAAATAATATTAATTTAATTTCTACTGTAATTATAGTTTTAACATATAAATGAAGTTTAAATCTTGTTTAGATTTAATATTATTTATTTCCATTTTTTTCTGTTGTAGTTATCATACATTGAATGGATATTTTTTTTAATTTTAATTTGGGTGGACAATGAACTGGCACCCTACACCACCATGTTATAAACGCATGCACAATCATTCAAAATTTTAATTGGGATAATGTGAGGGAAAATAAAGTACTGTTCACATTTTTTTTTTTTTTTTTATCCAGGGGAAATCTTTTATAGACACCATATTCAGGTAGTGTCGGACTCTCCACAAAGTGGCATACCGACTAAAAACCCTGCTTGCCGCAACCCTGCCACGGAACTGTCGTAGTTGACTATTCTTCATGGCAGGTTGGCTAGATCTTCTTGCCTTCTCTCTTGGGTCTTCCTGTACTTCCTCCTGTTCTTCCTGTGTTTTTCTTCCGGTATGTTCCCAACTGAGCACAAGGTCTGTCGAGTCCTCCCCGCCAAAACTCCTTTAGGGCCCGCTAACTTCAGGTGTCCAGCTGTAGGCGTCCGTCTCGTGTTTTCGGACTTTGATCTGTTTACCAAATTATCCGGTCCGAATACAAAGCGTACCCGTCAAGGACTCGCGTGGTTTTACGCACGGATCCCCGAGGCTTCGCTAGGTGACTAAACGGCGTACCCACACTCTCCGGATGCAGGTGTCTATAACCCGACCTTTGAGCTGCCGTGGCCTTCCGCAGGCAGCCCCGCCGGTGAAACGGCGGCTTGAAACTCCGACCTGTGTCTCAGCTCCTGTTTCTTCCTACTCTGCATCTGTCTGACCAGGATCATGTTCTTTCTTCTTGAGTCTGGACTCCCAGGTCTGAAGGGCCAGTTTCTGTGTGTGAAGTACTGTTCACCTAAAAACAAGGTAATTAGGTTAGGATTAGTTAGTAAAAATCTAGGACAGCAGAAACCGAATGGCTCAAAGTAAGCGTACTTTACAAAATAAAAGTACAGAATTACATCCTATACCACCATTTTCACAAATTCCTTTAAACTTATTTCGAGCTTTTCGACTTCTGCTGTCTTAGACTTTTACTAAACCTAACCTAATTACCCAGTTTTTATTTGCACAATACTTTATTTTCCCCCATATTAGTCCAATTAAAATTGTGTATCATTGTTCATGCATTTATAATAAAGAAGTGGTGTAGGATGCCAAATTATGGATCCTTTTTTTACTCTATAATCAGCTATGAAAGTAATATTATTATTTATTATTATATACCGCCATGTTTATTTAAATAGATTTATTTAACTGAAAGTTAAGCATTATTATTATGTCTCATTTTGTAATACTAAACTAACAGGGAAAGTTCATATTTTATGTTGTATATTGACAATACATTTACAATATTATCATAGTTTTGGTTAACACGGATACTCTAAAGTCTGTTTGCACCACAACAGTAACCAAAGTAACCAGATCTAGTTTCGTATTACAAATTGAGACGGATTATATATAAATAATTTTAATTCTATTGTGATTTTAGTTTAAATTTAAACTTGTTTTAATTTTACTATAGTTGGCAACATCGCCCGGTGGGTTTGCTAAAGTAGAATAGTACCAACTAATTTATGGTTGCCTCAGCTTCTCAGACTATTGGCCACCAGATACATATATTACCTATGTTAATATTACATATATACATTTGTGTGTGATTGTACATATAGTTTTAACAATATATTATATGAGTAGTATTTTCATTAAGTTGGATAGTTATATTTTTGAGGCTCTGTGTATGTCCTTTAAGAATTAGATAATCCGGGATTCTGTGTCCGTATGGTTGGCTAGCAGGTCCTTAATTTTAGTTGGTAAGGAGTTTGAGTGTCTTTACCATTGGTACTGGTCACACTCTAGGAGAGAAACTTTTATTTTTTGATAAAATTTAAAAGTTTAAAATAAAAATGTTTTCTTCACTTAATAATTTTCAGCAATAAAATACTTTCAATTTATTTTTCTGCTTGTTTTTTTATTGACGTTGCTTTTTAATTATTATTATTTTTTTCAAATCTAATTAAAATAATATACCTGCACTTTGTAATAAAAATAGTTAAAAGAGTAATTAAAAAAAATATCCCAAGAAAAATTCTGGCTACGCCCCTGGGTTCGGTTGTAAGAGAGTTATTCATATTCCCCGACAGCGACTTGATTCCCTACTTGTTGTTGAATTTGCGACAAGTAATGAACTGGGTTAATGTTCCGTATAAGTCCGCCACAAACAACTCGTCAGAGAAAACGCGTATGCTAGTTAGAATGAGATTTGGCCCTGGCGAAGCGCCGCCCCTTTCTTTCAAAGCATAACATTTAGAATTCACTTTATCATTTCCAATATTTTTATTCAAAACTGAAATCTAAATAAGTACTTGATAGTTATCCGTTCTGAAATCGAAGCAATTATTTAATAAGTGTTTTTTAACATTTAGCTCCTATTAACGTTTTTAAAGAAAAACTTGAATAATGAAATTTCAGTATTCATACGTTTAAAGTCATATTTAAATGGTTTAAATGAAATTTATAGTAAACATATTTTGAAAAACATCAACTTAAAAAGCATTAAAACATTAAAAAGAGACAATCCTCAAAAATATCAATATATTCCGTCCTACCAATTTTATGTCTGAAATAGAACATCCCGTTTTTCGTCGCATTCATACATGTTAAGTTATGTATATATTAAAACTGTATAAAGCATTTATATATCTTCACTATATGCAAACAAATAATGATAAAACTAATTAGGTTAGGATTAGTTAGCAAAAATTTTGGACAGAAAAAACTGAAACTTGATAGACGTATATAAACCGGTACTCATAAGAAAGTATTACCGGTTTGAATGAGATTTATGTTATATATGTTTTGAAAAACATTTACTTCATAAAGAGTTCCAAAAATACAAACCTAGTTGTGGTGGACTCATACGGAACATTAACCATGAACTGCATTCCTTAAATTATGAAATGCTAATTAAAACTTTAATTTATAATGTTTTGCCCTTTACGATTTTATACAGAATGAGACTAAAATAAAATGTCAAATTTATTCTAGAACATACGTAATAATCTTTATAAATTCTTTATTCTTATTTGTTTTGATTCATTTTTTATATTTATTTTATTTATTTATATATATTTTTTTAATTATTGCTCAAAGTAATATTGTTACTAATATTGCTCACCTGTTAACAATAATCAAAGTTCACAAAATAATGTCACCATAGGCCTAGTGACTGTCACTATGAAGTATCTGTCGTAGTAATGTTATTAAATGTTATAAATATATGTTATAAAACTGGAAAAAGTACAAAGTTATAAAGATTTTGAATTTTTTCCAATTCCACAGTGGAAGTCACAAGATATTGTTAAAATTTTTCGGTCAGCCGACGATCGAACGGCAGTCGGTGGAACCCTTAGAACCTTTTTTCGCGGGGCTTTAGTACCGGTTCCGGTATTTAAAATTTTAAGTTTAGGGTTTCGGTTTAATGTTTTTAATTTCAATGGAGTTTTAGGGTTCCAATAGCTCAGCATAAAAGGATAAGTATTTATTTAATTAGTTCTCAAGCTGAGTTCAGAGCTCTTAAATTAGTCGACAATTCACTGTGCGTTGTGGATAAGTTTAGTAAATAGTTTTAATGTTTAAGGCAGCGTTTATAGCTATGGATATTATTGCGTTACGAATAGTGCGACATCTATGTGTCTTTAAACCAACTACGACGGCGACATTTGGCAAAGTCTCATAAAAATATCAGTTTTGCCAGTGAAAGGCCGAAAATCCCTTCGTAAAATGTTTATTATCTTTTATCATTTTCCTAATTCTGCTGTCCTAGATTTTTACTAACTAAACTTAACCTAATTACCTAAATTGATCATATTCACTGTTCGTCTTTGTAATTTTGGACGAGATTTGATGTAATCGGCGCAATGACATTTTGTTAGGTTATATAAAGACATACAATCAGATCAATTCTGTAAAAAATTACTTTGTAGTAACGTTACTACAAGATAAATATTATAAAAGTATAATGACTTTCCATTCATGATAGTAACTGACCTTGCTCATAGTGACATATTTAGTTCCTATGATCATAGAAACTGAGTTACAGAATTGGTCTCAAAGTAAACGTTCTCTACGATGTAGCCAATGTGTGTAGCCCTAGCCCATGTGTGTTCATGTGTCTATCTCATTAAAACAACTCACTATTCACTGTTCGAAATACAGATATTGTAATAAAATCACGTGAAAGATTGAAGTCGCTACTCTATTGGTTGTCGCATACATTTAAGTGCTCAACAGCCAACGAACGACGAGAGTTCGACAAAATTATCACGTGAACATTGCATGATTACTACTTCTTGATTTTGAACAAAATGTAACTAGAAAGTTTGAAAAACTATCGAAAATCGACAACGTACAACGCATTAAATTTAGAGCTCTGAATGGTTGCTCGCGTTATCATATGACAAACTTGTTAGTGACAATCATCAGCGCACAAGTCATAGTCTATAGTCGACTAATTTAAGAGCTCTGAATGCAGCTTTACGTAATGTAGTTCTTTTTGTGCAATAAATTTATTTTTTAATTAAGGTTTTCTAACGTCCCGGAAAACTGGAATTGTCCAGTTTTTGAGATCCAAGTCTTGATGTCCCGAGAGATTGTTTCGGAACACCACGCAGTTAGTCACATTAATGCAATTTTGAGTTACTAAAAATAATATAATCCTGTTTTCAATAAATTAGGAACCTAATTTTTCGACCCACTTATTTTTAAGAACATTGAATTTAATTATGTCATTAAAATTTTAATGAACAATAATACGAATAATCGGTTATTTAAATTTGAACAAAACACGTTTTAAATGAACGTAGTGGAGAAATTATGGTTTAAATGGACGAATCAAAGATAAAATATTATTTGAAGGTAAGTTTATTAACAATAATAGGTTTACATTATTTTAAAATGTTCTGAGGCGATCATTTATCACTTTTAGTGTTTTGTAGGTATGACCAAATAACCCTTATACCGTCATTTTGTCGTCTGTCTGTCCGTCTGTCTGTCTGTTCGGTAAAAATTGTAGCCAAGCGGCTAAACCTAGAGAGTTGAAATTTGGAATGCTTATACAACTCTTTGACCCGCACATAGGAAAAATACTAATACATCTAAAAAACATATCTCCCTAAAAATATAAACAAATATGTGGTCATAGAAAAGAACTTTTTTTAAATTTATTTCTGAATAGAGTATCAAATGAAAGCTCTTAGTACGTGGATTAACGATCAAAATATTATTTTTGCAAAATAAATTATTTTGATGGAGTTTTTGCCAAAATTGGGCAAAAAAAATTGTCCCACAATTAAAAAAATCCCAAAATGTTAAAATTAACAAATATATTTTAACATAAAATCTGTTTTTGAAACTCTTAAATTAACAGACGATACATTATTTTAAAAATATCGTTCTTTCTTCCGTGATTACTACAGAATTCTTTGTACCATTTTATAAGTTCATCAAAAAATTTAAAAATAAAAATAATAAAACTCGCTATTTTAATTTTTCATTTATTTATTTTGTTCTTGTTTGAGCGATTTATGGTAAAAAACACGTTTTAAATTAAATTAATGATTTTATGTTATACGTATAACAAAGAGGAAGATCAATTTTGCTTTTATGTGATAAAATCAAGCACACAAGAACTGGGAGGTAAACGATTACAGTGGATAGGACACGTGATGAGGATAAGGGGGAACAGAATCGTTAGGAAGATATGGGGCGGAAGATTAAATACTCGTCGACTAGTGGGAAGATCTCGCAAGAGATGGAGAGATCAGCTAAGCGAGGATATAACAAGTATTGGTATTCAGGACACATGGAACGACCTGACCATGAACAGATCAAGATGGAGAACTTATGTGAGTGAGGCCAATAGACCTGACAGACAGTGCCCAAAAAAAGAAGAAAAAGAAGTTCTGACAAATCATGTTCTACATTAAATCTAGTTGAAATAAAATCTTTCTTTTCCTAAATTCCTAAACCTGGAATTCTCTTATTGTTAGTATACTATATTTAACCAACACGACATATTTGTTAAGCGTGTAGTATTCAGGACATTGAAGGGGCTTCTCAAACAGATTTACGGACTATAAACTAGGTCGAACAGATTAAAAATGTGTAAAACTTATAGGTAATCATTGTTACTTTGTGAACAAATTGCGAAACAAATTTTGTAAATAAACTTTATAAAGTGATTATATTTCAAAGTATACAATGGTAAAAAAGATTTTTTCCCATGATATATTATACTATTTACAATTTTGGAAAAGTTTTTTGTTCAGTGTTACTGGGGCCGTTCCTGGGGGGTGTAAAAGGTGCCCACACCTGGACGGGGAACCCAGGGGCAAATTACTTGAATGGACTTATTTAATGAAATATTAAGTTTTAGGGAAATATTTCCCACTTCTACAAAATCCTTAATTACTTTGGAGTACATAATAGACAATGAATTAATATTTTCATTTCCTAATTTTTCTATAGCTTGAAGATTTTTTTTTGCCGACCGGCGTAGCGTAGTGGTAACACATGTGCTCTGCGTTGCGAAGGTCTCGAGTTCGAATCCTGTTCAGGCATGGATATTTTCTCAAATATAAATTGTCCTGGCTAATTGTCACAGCAGTAAAGGCCAATAAATTAAAAAAAAAAAAGATTTTTTTTTAAGTTTTCTTGTAACTGGGGTTTCAAGGGAACAGTGTTTTTCTAAATTAAAATTAATCAAAAATTACATCAGGTCGTCGATGTCACAGGGAAAGCTAACTAATCTTGCATTATTGTAAATAGAAAAAGATATTGGCGAGAAATAAGATTTGTCAAAAATAATTTATTTCACTTTCAATATATTGAATACTAATAGTTGTCTTTGTTATGTATTATAATAGTTTTGAATTAAATGCTGTAATAATGTAAATTTTATATATAGAATAAAATATTATTCTTAAGAAAAACCGTTTATTTTTAAGGTTCTTAAATTTATTTTATGAAAAAGAAAAAAAAAATAGAAAATATTTATTTTGTATGATAAATATTCAGTAGCATCCATGGAAGCAAGGGATGCACTACATCCCTAGCTCAACCAGACCAAATTATTTTATTTTTTTTAAACTCCTCTGCTAAATTATAATTTATTAATATATTTTTAGTTATAGTATACTATGATTGTTGTGTTACATCGGATACAAAGGTGTACCATAACGAGTAACAATTTTAACCCTCCGTCGGTCGCATGAGTTTCAAAATGATACAAGCGCGCTAACTTTCAGGGCCATTTTTTTACGTGAAAGTGGGGGTAGTCCACCTCCACAGTACTTTCCTTATTTCTCTTTAGCTAGCTGTCAGTGTCAGTCACGTCGCTCAATTGTTTTTGTGCGCTTAGTAGAAACCGTCTTATATAATATTGATACATTGCGACCGAATGTGTAAGTATTTGTGCATTTTGTTTTTAAAGGGTATGTTTCGTATTATTTATATTTTTTATGTAGAGAATAATGGACCAAAACCGACATTATAACTTGGATGATCCCCGAGATGTGAAAGCTGTGATGAAATTTGCTTTTGATGATGACGACGAAGTAGAAATAGAAGATTTTCAGGATGATGCGGACACGGATGCGGAAGATGTTCCAGCAGAAGAACTGATAGTGGGACTGATGAAGAACCCGATCACGAGGATTTATTTTATCTAGGGAAAGACAAAACCACGAAATGGTCGAAAATGCCACGTAAGAAAAGGGTACGCGTTGAACCTCAAAACATTGTGACACATCTTCCAGGAGTTATACGGGATACACGACATACCAAATCACCTGTAGAATGTTGGAATAATTTTTTCTCTGATACAATGCTGGAATGGACACAATGAACTGATAAGGAATTTTTTTCGTTTAGAATTATTTTACGTTGTATTTTTCCCCATGTTTTTTACTTTTAAATAAATAAATAATGCAATGAATTGTATTAAAAAGTTATTAAATAAATAAAAAATAATTATTAAACAATAACCCCAATATTTTCACTGTTATTTTAAGTAAAAGTCAAATGTATCATATTGATACATTGCGACCGTTTCGTGACATAATCATGTTGCGACCGATGGAGGGTTAAGAGAGTTTGAATACACACTGATCATCTTACTTTTAGTTGACCGGCGACGTTTTCATTTGCGTCTCAGAATCATCTGCATTTTACGCTCAGAAGCAGTCCACCTCATAACAAGCGTTTTTATATGCACGTGCGGGTTATTGTTGAGTTTATATGTTTCTATTTTCTTTATGGTTGCATCTATATCACGAATAAATTTATTTTTCATAAGTATTTATTATTAATTAATTTTATTTTATTATATAGACTGAGGATGACTTGTCTTACCAGTCGAAACGTCTCATATATATATATATATATATTTGTTAAACATGTTCTTATTTTAAATATATATATATATATATATATATATATACGAAAGAAAGTTCTTGACGAAATTAATATGGTTATTAAATAAAATTCTTATGTTTAGGACAGACCGTTCGGCTAGACTATGATTAACCGTTCCTGTCCGTTCCAAACATTTTAATGTGGAAATACATTATTTTACACTTTTGACAATAATATTGGACTGAGGATGATTGGATTACCAATCGAAACGTCTCGATGAACATTTTTTAATAAATATATGACGAGTATAACATAAGAATTTTATTTAATATATATATATATATATATATATATATATATATATAATCCGTTCAAAGCTTAGAATTCAGTATTGCTCTTTTGAAAATGGAAGCGATGTTGCCAAATATTGTGAAAGTCAAATATGTCAATGAATCCAAAATATTATGCGTAATTTTATATTCATTTGTTGATAATTTATTGAAATTAAATGGAATAAGAATGAAGGAAAAATAAATAACAATTTGCACCGCGTTTTCAACGATCAGTGTTTTACAGCGTTTTACTGCTGGCAACCTCGCCAAGGAAGAAAAGGATAGTGTTATTGTGACAACCCATTAAAAGTATGAAAAAGAACTACTCCATTTGCCCTGTACTGCACTCTAACGTTTTTTTTTTTTTTTTGTTTTTCTTAAGAATTTCTTGATCTCAGCTAAATTGGCTATTAACCAGTTGTGTACACAATGTAACAATAAAATTATAAAAGAGGACATTTTAATATATAAGTTAAAAATGATATAAAAATATAAAATAATACAAGTATCCTATTACTGCACATAATCTATCTTATTGTCTAACTATATTCGTATATTATTAAAATTTATAAATTCGTAAATAATTTTGAAAAGGTTGATGTTAATTGAAAAATAATGCGCTTTATCTGGGGCTCTGGATGCTCTGATGTAGGGAAAATATCATTTTGTTGACTCAACTGACTTAACATGGATTTCTATTATACTTAGGATAAGCAAATATTAAATGTTTCACATCTTCTATAATATTTGGATCGCAGGTGCAAGCCGCAGTTCGGATCAGATTTAGTCTGTGAAGATGTTGCTTGACTTTCGTATGGTTAAAGCGCATTCTGCATATCGTTGTGATAAACTTTCAATTCATCTCGGAAGTAAACAATCTGGAAGAAGGAATATTTGGTTGTAGAGATCCATAAAAGGAACCCTTTGATGTCAAGCTGGTTCGGTATTCTTCATTCCATGAGTTTCTGATGATTTCAGTGTATAAACTATATGCGTCAGTTATTTCAATAGGAATATCCAAAGGCGTTCCTGTAATTATGGATTCCCAGCAAACATTTTTATCCGGACCAGTACTGGTAAAGCACATACTCGCCGGCATTGAAAGTAATGGGCCAGTGCTGGCATTTCGTACTGGGCCAGTACCCCGGTGTCCCGTGGCCCTTAGCTGGTCCATTGATGTATCAGTTGCTGGCCCAGCAACGGTAAAGTGCATTGAAAGTAATGGGCCAGTGCTGGCATTTCGCACTGGGCCAGTGCTGGCATTTTGCATTGGTCCAGTGCTGGCATTTTGCACTGGGCCAGTACCCCGGTGTCCCCGTGGCCGTTAGCTGGCCCATTGATGTATCAGTTGCTGGCCCAGCAACGGTAAAGTGCAAAATAATCGCATTAGTTGCAAGATTTATTTCTGACAGACTAGTACTTATATTATACCCACTCTCTAGTGTTTCAAATGTAATATATGTGTACTTACCCAGTATTAAAACAAATTAATGGTTAGGTGCAAAATAAATACTCATTTGGCCATTTTCACCATCGTTGAATAAATTTATTTAACAAGTAAAGTTGACAATATCGCATCGGTTTTAAACTATTAATGAAGAAATTAACATTGCTGTCAATAGAATGATGAGATATTGTTAACTTAAGTTGTTAAATAAATTTATTCAACGATGGTAAAACTAGCCGATTGTAAATTGAATTAACAGTTATAATTTATTGATTTATTTATAAATATTAAATAAATATAATTTCAGGAATAACAGGAATTAGTTTATTTAATTTATTAATTTAATGAAGAATTTTAAGAAAATGGTTTTCTGCCATTTCGGTCAAACCAATTTCATCCTAAAGATAAGGGGTGACTAATAATTTTCGCCAATATTCGTCTTGTATTATCTACCACATCTTTTCCCCCTGACTTGAAGAGTGCCAACCTAAAGAAATCATACTTGTTAAAATAAATTCAATAAACAAATTTTATAAGCATTAATGCTATAAGCTGTTCACTTTTGTAAGAACAAACTAGATCTGGTTATTTTGGTGATTTTTATAGTGTATTACTGACTTTTAGAAACTTGGTTATATTGTAAAAAAAGCTTTACAGTTTTGGATTAAGTTTGTATTATTTTAGGTTAGTATTATATTTACAAAATATTTAAGATGTCACTATTCAAAATGAAATATGACAAATTATATTTTTTAAATGACATATTTATAATCTTGTATCAGATTTATTAATAATTGAAAATTTTATTACATGAAAAAAACTATGATTGAACTAAACTAAAAATTAAACAATTTAATATGAAATAGTTTGTGTAAACTACGTCCTTAAATCTAACAAAACACACACAAATCACAATAAAAAACTGTATAATGCTCACAATCAATAACTATTCAAATACACATCCTGATAAACTGTTCACCAACACGTCCAAACTTGTACTCACAGAATATCACTTGTACCGACCCTCGAAGGCCACGCCGTTAGGGTGTTTTATGACTAAGAACGGTCAGACTTTTCAAATTATTACATTCAAAAAAAGTTATAAACATAAGCACTGGCCCGCTAGAAATAACCTTGGATTAATACAAATAAGGAATGCTTATAAAATGCTGGTAAAGTACTTCGTATAGGCAGAGTGCGAAATACAAATGTGAAGTACATTATTAATACTGGCATTGCACTTACTTTTGGTGCCAGCAATGTACCAGCGTAAAAGCAGTTTGCCGGCGTTCGGCCGTTAGTTCAATGTTTGCTGGGTTCCTTTGCCAAAATGTCTACCACTTCGTTGAAGGTGATGTTGGAATGTCCTTAGATCCAAATTATCTTGATTACAACATTTAGATCCTTGAGAAAATGAATAATTTTACTAATGTCATGAATAAAATAACCCAGCAAACATTGAACTAACGGCCGAACGCCGGCAAACTGCTTTTACGCTGGTACATTGCTGGCACCAGAAGTAAGTGCAACGCCAGTATTAATAATGTACTTCACATTTGTATTTCGCACTCTGCCTATACGAAGTACTTTACCAGCATTTTATAAGCATTCCTTATTTGTATTAATCCAAGGTTATTTCTAGCGGGCCAGTGCTTATGTTTATAACTTTTTTTTAATGTAATAATTTGAAAAGTCTGACCGTTCTTAGTCATAAAACACCCTAATGGCGTGGCCTTCGAGGGTCGGTACAAGTGATATTCTGTTAGTTCAAGTTGGGACGTGTTGGTGAACAGTTTATGTGTATTTGAATAGTTATTGATTGTGAGCATTATACAGTTTTTTATTGTGATTTGTGTGTGTTTTGTTAGATTTAAGGACGTAGTTTACACAAACTATTTCATATTAAATTGTTTAATTTTTAGTTTAGTTCAATCATAGTTTTTTCATGTAATAAAATTTTCAATTATTAATAAATCTGATACAAGATTATAAATATGTCATTTAAAAAATATAATTTGTCATATTTCATTTTGAATAGTGACATCTTAAATATTTTGTAAATATAATACTAACCTAAAATAATACAAACTTAATCCAAAACTGTAAAGCTTTTTTTACAATATAACCAAGTTTCTAAAAGTCAGTAATACACTATAAAAATCACCAAAATAACCAGATCTAGTTTGTTCTTACAAAAGTGAACAGCTTATAGCATTAATGCTTATAAAATTTGTTTATTGAATTTATTTTAACAAGTATGATTTCTTTAGGTTGGCACTCTTCAAGTCAGGGGGAAAAGATGTGGTAGATAATACAAGACGAATATTGGCGAAAATTATTAGTCACCCCTTATCTTTAGGATGAAATTGGTTTGACCGAAATGGCAGAAAACCATTTTCTTAAAATTCTTCATTAAATTAATAAATTAAAGAAACTAATTCCTGTTATTCCTGAAATTATATTTATTTAATATTTATAAATAAATCAATAAATTATAACTGTTAATTCAATTTACAATCGGCTAGTTTTACCATCGTTGAATAAATTTATTTAACAACTTAAGTTAACAATATCGCATCATTCTATTGACAGCAATGTTAATTTCTTCATTAATATTTTAAAACCGATGCGATATTGTCAACTTTACTTGTTAAATAAATTTATTCAACGATGGTGAAAATGGCCAAATGAGTATTTATTTTGCACCTAACCATTAATTTATTTTAATACTGGGTAAGTACACATATATTACATTTGAAACACTAGAGAGTGGGTATAATATAAGCACTAGTCTGTCAGAAATAAATCTTGCAACTAATGCGATTATTTTGCACTTTACCGTTGCTGGGCCAGCAACTGATACATCAATGGGCCAGCTAACGGCCACGGGGACACCGGGGTACTGGCCCAGTGCAAAATGCCAGCACTGGACCAATGCGAAATGCCAGCACTGGCCCAGTGCGAAATGCCAGCACTGGCCCATTACTTTCAATGCACTTTACCGTTGCTGGGCCAGCAACTGATACATCAATGGACCAGCTAAGGGCCACGGGACACCGGGGTACTGGCCCAGTACGAAATGCCAGCACTGGCCCATTACTTTCAATGCCGGCGAGTATGTGCTTTACCAGTACTGGTCCGGATAAAAATGTTTGCTGGGAATTATTAGGAAGCGAATATGAATAATCAGCCTGGAAACAAGGAAGAATGTGATGCCCCTGTTGTGGAGAAATCACATCGACGATATGTAAGAAACTTTCGATTAAGATTGGAGTTAGTTTACGCTTCCAATAAGAAGATGTAAGAATACTGAAAGCTAAGTCTGTTACAGGAATAATTGAATTTGAAAGGATGCGTGGAAATAGGAATTTCAAAGATAACATTTTACGTCTCAGATGTAAAGGAATTAATTGGGCCTCGGCTAATAAGGTATTTGTTGGCGTGGACCGCATTGCGCCCAATGCATATCTTGCCGCCTGGTTTTGAATTCTATTCAAAGGGTTTAGTACATTTGCAGACGCATCACCATATAAGAACAAACCGTAGTCAATTATGGATAATATTAGGTTATTATATAGTATGAGCATTGTTTTTAGATCAGCTCGCCATGAGGAATTAGTAATAGTTCGTAAAACATTTAACCTAGACTCGCATTTTTTAATTATATACCTAACATGGGCTCTCCAGGTTAATTTGCAGTCTATATTTAGACCCAGGAATTTTACAACCGGTAGTATTTGATACTGCTGTTGATCCAAAATAACGTAAGGTGGAATCTGAAATCGGTGTCTTGTGTATACCGAAACAGATGTCTTATTTGGAGATAGAGAAAATCCGTGCATAAGGCACCGGTTGTTGAATTGTTTTATTGCTTTGTTCAATTCTGATATGCATAACAAATAAGTTAAACAGGTAACATATACACAAATGTCGTCTGCAAATTGTATGATTTTGTTATTGCGTCTGAAGATATATTGTAAATCGTATGTGTATATGTAAAAAGAATAGGCGAAAGGACTAAACCTTGTGGTAATCCTATGTCAGTTTTTCTAGAACCTAATATGTTACCTTGATATTTTACGAAGACATCTCTACTCATTATAAGATTGATAATTGAGTTTGTCATCAAAGTAGGTATACCACAGTAGGTTGTCATTTTCTGATACAAAATTTTGACAGAAATATTGTCAAAAGCTTTTACTATATCCATAAATGTCACAGTTAGATAAGCGCTGTTGATATTGCTCACTCTAACGTTTGAAAGGACTATAGATATATTTGACTACATTAATTTATTTTCACTGCATCCCTTGATTAAAAAGTTTTTTTTTTTTAATTACATTTATTTTGGGCTTGAAATTAAAAAGTTACGCCAGGCCACTGTAAATATTTAAAACTTTGTATATACAGCCATAAACGTAAACATTACATTTCAAATTCTTAGTTAAATAATATTTAATTAATAAGGGCGACGATATTGATTTTTGCATCTGGGCGGCCAACAGCCCAGGAACGACCCTGAATATAGCATTAAAGTTATCTAGTTGCGTTAAAGAATTATTTTGACAATTATGAAAAATTGTTTAAACTTAAGAAATTATTTAAACAATTAAGTTAAAAATTACATAAAACAACAACAAAAACCTTTAAAACTTAAAATGTCAGAGCATTAGTAAAAGTGTTATATGAGCTTATGTTTTATATGTACTTGAGAAATCTCCGCAATAGATGAAGAAATCAGCAAAATATTTAGTAAGTATTGGTATAAAGTAAAGTGACCAGACGATCCGGATTATGCGGGACAGTTTCGGATTCGAGTTGTTTGACCCGCATTGTTAACTGTCCCGGATGCTAAAGTCATTTTCCTAACTTTTGTGAAGAATATTTTGGAGATATTGCAAATTATGAAGAATTTAAAAAAATTACTCCGCTGAATAATATGTTTAATTGATAGGGAAGACTGTTATACCTTTTACACATTTTACATTTTCTAAATTTTCATACTGTGGATATTTGTTATTAAAATTTAATACTAATGTTAAATAAACTTAGATTTCTCGTCTATAAACTGGTGGACTTTTTATATTATTTTTTTAAATTATTTTCTAAACCCTTTCAAAGTGTTCCATGGTACAAATGGTCTTATACCTTGGAACATACCCTTTTGCACATTGAAACATTCATTCATGTTAATTATTATTATTAATAATAAATAATTAGTATTCTTATTTGTAAGAGTGTAGAAGGGTTAAATTACAGATGGCAACGATTAATCGAATGATTGAAATAATCGATTATATTGTTTCAGTTAATCGATTAATCATATGATATTTTTGGTTTCAATTCATTAATAATTAATCGATGAATTTATTATTAATCGATAACTTTATTTTATTTTCAAGAAATTACTTAGTTGTATTGTTGAAACACTGACCGGTAGATGACTTTGCTTTATTTTTTTCAATAAAGTTCGTGCTCATCTGGAGAATTAAACTCAACCGCTACTCCAGTCAGTTTAAATGCTCACGAGCGAAACGCATTCTTCCAACTCGATAATTTGCGAGAAAAGCCTGGCAAGTTACAGGTCTTCTGGATACAAGCTCTTGTTTCCTCAGTCGTCTTGGAACAGTTCGTGATGAAATTGCCAAATTTCGATCTTCTTCGAAATGACGTGCGAGAAAAGTTAAGGAACAGTCACGAACGCGTAGAACAAGTAGGGTAAGAAATCAGTTATTTCGAGCACTTGTGGCTCGTGGATGCTGTTCGCTTATGACGCTTTATCGCATAATTAATAGTGTTTTTAGCTACATCCAAAACACCAGTCATATTCCAATAATGCGGCCATCATCATATAATGGCGTAGCTCGTACAACATCTTCGGGCCACATTTTAATTTTATTGCACAGAAAAAGACTTGTAGGAGTTTAGAAAACTCTAAGATGGGTAACTAATGACAAAATTTTATTTAACTATGAGTTATTTGTGTTAAAACTTACGTACTTAATATGCGATATTATACAGTCTTAGGTCAAACGGGCATTATTTATTGTTACATCCTGTGAGATTAAACAAAAAATATTTGTTTATGCAGACATTGTATTACCTCCCATTACTTATAGTTTCATAATAAAACGGTTAAATATTTTATTATCAGCCTTTCAAATACAACATTAATTTAATTTTTATTTTATTTCATAATCGATTAATCTATTAATCGATTATTTTCTTCCAATTTAATCGAAAATCGACTATAACATTTCGATTAATCAAATGATCGATTAATTATTTTTATTGCCATCTCTAGGTTAAATAACTTATAATAAAGAAATTATAATTGTATTACAAAAAATTAATATAACCCATTTTCATTAAGTAAATTCTAAGAAAACAATTTCGAAAACAAAAGTTTTACAGTAGTTACAAAAGTATGATAAATATAACTATTTTAGATTGTAGGAATTGAAATTCAGGTACAAAACTTGTTGTTCCAAGATAAAAGAGGGTGCGTAAAATCGTGAAAATGGCGAAAAACTGAACAGGTTATGTCTGGATAGAAAATAATTTTGTAGAAATATTCACTAAAATCTATTGCATATGATGGATATTACAGATGATAGACAATAACTACATCGGCATATATATATATATATATATATATATATATATATATATATATATATATATATATATATATATATATATATATATATATATATATATATATATATATATACATACATACATACATACATACATATATATATATATATATATATATATATATATATGCCGATGTAGTTATTGTCTATCATCTGTAATATCCATCATATGCAATAGATTTTAGTGAATATTTCTACAAAATTATTTTCTATCCAGATATAACCTGTTCAGTTTTTCGCCATTTTCACGATTTTACGCACCCTCTTTTATCTTGGAACAACAAGTCTTGTACCTGAATTTCAATTCCTACAATCTAAAATAGTTATATTTATCATACTTTTGTAACTACTGTAAAACTTTTGTTTTCGAAATTGTTTTCTTAGAATTTACTTAATGAAAATGGGTTATATTAATTTTTTGTAATACAATTATAATTTCTTTATTATAAGTTATTTAACCTAGAGATGGCAATAAAAATAATTAATCGATCATTTGATTAATCGAAATGTATATATATATATATATATATATATATATATAAGGGAGGTATTGTGACACCGATTTTGAAATTTCGAGATTTTGATGGATGTCCATAAATTGAATTCCCTACATAACGTTTTGACTATTTTTAGCAGTCTGTCGGTTTGTCTGTCTGTCTGGCGGTTTGTCTGTCGGTCGTTGTACAAGTGCAGAGCAAATTTGGCTAAAAGGATTTTTATGAAACTTCGTATTTAAGCTTTTGACATCAATGGCACGAGTTGATCAACTTTTGGTAAAAATCGGTTAACTATAAATGGGAGTTTACTCGTGTCGGTAAGATGTAAGATTTTTGCGAATATTTCACAAAATTTATTTAACAAAAGTTGCTATAAAAGCAATAACTAACAACTTTTATTTGAGACATTTTTTGATAAAGCAGCATAAATAAAACAAGTACTTTGTGATGGCGGTCGGTCCTGTGGTGGACACAGCTGATTTTTTTGAATCACTTAATAGCAAGTGAACTGATAACAAAAGAAACCGACAAGCTACTGTCTAACAAAATATATATACACACTACATATATCACATAAAGGATGTTAGAGAAGGTCATGAACTTAAAAGTGTTCCAGGGTACATTATGCTCAAGGTACAACAGTCTCCAGTATATTTAATTTATACCGTTCTAATTAAAAAGAAAAGAATTTATTTTATTTTTTATATTTTATTATTCATTTATGTGACATTAAGTGACAACATATCATAATAAATCAGAAGTATATTTGAGCCGTCTAATTTCAAAAGTAGATAGAAGAATTCTTTCTTATTTTTTTTTACAAATTGGTATTAGTTAGACACAGGTCTTAAACAAATATTCAGATCAATTCTGTAAAAATTTACTGTGTAGTAACGTTACTACAAGAAAAAATATTATAAAAAGTATAATGCCCTTCATTCATGATAGTAACTGACCTTGTTCATAGAGACAAATTTTGTTACAATGATCATAGTAACTCAGTTACAGAATTGGTCTGATAAGCTCTGTATAAGGATTACTTTGAGAGAAAATACATTTTTTTTTTTTATTTATCTGGTTGTGCAACAAAGCTATGAGATCTATCTGGTTTTGCAACAAAGCTTTGGGATGTATACCGATTTGAAAAGAATTTTATTGCAATACCTATTTTTATCAATATTAAAACTCTAAAAAATAGTACTAAGGGTGAAAAGATAACCATTTATTAGAAAAATCCATATTATTAATAGAATATGCATGTTAAAAAATAATTAAATAAAATATTGTTTTTTATTATTAATGTATACTTTAAAGTTCTCATATCTCAGGAGTTTGATAGAAGTACCTACTACTAATAAAGTTTTCACACCGTTAATGACTCAACTGAAAAATAACAGGTGTTTTGCGATTGGTGCGTAGTAGCCTACGCGCATCTTCATCTATCTGCTTTTGAAACTGATTTCTTAATTATCTGGTTTTGTAACTAACCGTTACTTTCACACCGCAAAATGAATAGTATTTAGCTGCTTCTGAATGTTATGACTTCGCCTACTGATAGATCTGTAGGAAAACTAAAAATAAATGACAATCTGAAAACTGAAAAAAATTGATCTATCTGGTTTTGAAATTTGACGGCTCATTTTTATTTGTTAAATGTGTGTATTAAACAAAAATGCCAGGAGTATTTAAACCTAAGTGAATTAAACCATTAATAATCTGGGTACTTAAAAAACATCTTGTAAGACCTAAGAACAGAGCAAGATGGTGCACTTATAATTGCATTTTATTATAATCTAATTATTGTAAACATATTTTATTAAAATACATGATAGATTCTTTCCTCATTTGTTACTTCCTAACAAAACAAGACACTAGTCAACAAATATTACACAATTTTATCCTCATAACACGAAAAGAAGAAATTTTTGTAAAAGTCTGTTACAAAATATTATAATCCATTCAAATTCGAATCATCTTACTTCCTCATGTTCCAGTGTTTCTCAACAGTATGTCGCCATAGATTTAAGCAATAACTTCCGATTTTGTCCCAGCGATAATTAATTCAGTATACTGACATTTGACTAAACATGTTGAACTATTAACATAGAGACGGTATACATTAGCATGTGATCAGTTGCAATACGGATATGTTGTATCATAATATATTCTAAGTGCATGAAGTAGCTTTCTAACAACCGTATATAGCGAACTGGGTTTCACTACTAAATTACTTTAAGAATTGTACTTGATGGTCATCAGAATCAATTGAGAATAAAAATGTTATTAATGGATTAAGGAAGTACAAGGAAGTTACGTGAAAAGAAAAGGAACTTCTTAATATGGAGACAATACTTTAGTGTCTGGTACATGCTGACTATTATTTTAAACCAAGTTCTTTAAAAACTATTATGCCAATAATATAATTTTATTGTTAATTTTTTTTTTTTATTTACTAATTGTTACGTGACCTTTAGGATATATATCTATATATACAGAGTGTTTGTTTGAAACGCCGCACTTCGAATTACTCCTTTATTTAAAGAGGTACAAAAAATTCTTCAGAAGTAAAGTTATACTAGACAAAAGGGCCCACTTAGGACTATAATAAGAATTCTGCATCACTTCCGGTTTCAACGGAAATTATTTCAACTTTTTATCTAGCATAGGGAATCGGTACTTTAGTTTTTTTTTTTTTTTTCTTGAAAGTGCATTAAACATCTTTAAAGGGATATCAAAATATCATATTTTAATTTTATCCATTTCAAAATGGCGACCATTTATTTACAAAATAATACATAGCACAAATCGTACAAAGTTAAACATAGCAAGCTTTGAAAATGATTTTGTTACATAAAAAAACCAAATAAAACCTGCAAATTTTTTTACCTGTTAGTACGAGTTTGATATTAAAGGTTAATTATTAACTAATAACATCAAATTGTTTGTAATTATGGCTTACGTACGTTATTCAAATGAAGAAATGACAGATATGGTTCTGACATTCGGGGAATGTCAAATAAATTCTGTTAGGGTCCAGCAACTCTACCAAGATATCTGATATAATATTTACAATGGTTTGTAAATAGTTTTTCTTGTACCGTGCGATCAAAATTTCTTGTCAGTTACATAACAGTAAATAATGAGTTTAAAAATATCAAAACTGTATTCTAATCCACAGCTGAAAATCCCAATTTAACAAAGAACCAATCAGATTACTTCGTTTTCCCGAACTCACCCGAGAAACAACGAAAATATGTGTTCCTAACTTAATACCTGTTGTCAACTCATTGGCGTGTAGAGAAAAATAGTGTTCATTTAAATAAGTTTGTCCTTGGAAATAAGTTTGATAACTAAATGTTTCAGTCAACTATTGCATAACGGACAAGATTTCTTGAACGCTCTGTAGTTGTAAATAGGGTCTCCGGGTGCGGGTGTTCAGGTTGTGCACGGCACGCTAGCGGCTCATCAAAAGAGCGGCATTTTAGGTCGTTTATCTAATACTAGAGAGGTGACACCTACCCGGCGGAACTGGTTAATCGAGTCAATTTTTTTCCCTCTTTTTACTAAACAGTTCACTATTAATTTTAGAATTAACAGCTTTCATTTAACGTCTTACATGAAATGAAAACAAAAAAAAAAAACATTCAAAAATTCATAAATTTCTATATTTTCCGTACAAAAATTCCGTTTGTGCTACTTTCATTAACATCAATGTGCACCGCTCTAAATTTTTCAGATTTTTAGACCGAGCCCTCGAGGTTGCAGTGACCCAAGTTCTTTTTTAAACATGGCAATAAAAATGGCGTCAAAATAAAAGGTTTTTTAAAAATTACTTTCTGATCTTTAACCTACGTTTCATTTGATTCTCAATAATAAATTTTAAACACGTTTATAATATTTTTAAAAAAATGTACCAAATGTAATAAATTAAGGGTTTTCATTTCATGTAAAGCCACGGCTCCCCCAAACCAAAATTAATACATTTTTATTTAATTTATTTATTTTAGCTACGTTATTGATTTCATCGTTTCAATTGTTTAGTTATTTTTATTTATTGTATTTGTGATATTTGATTTATTTAATTTGTTTTGCTTGGCTGTTGCATGGTTTCACACGAAAAATACGTACCTAATAATTTTATTATACATAGATAGTAGTTGCAATTATTATAAACATCTGTACTTCTTATTCAAAGCCGAAAGTTAAGAATAATAATAACAGAACCAATCGGCACCACAAAGAACTTAAACAAAATACTTTCTAACATAAATTATTATTGAAAAAGATAATAACGTGTTATGTTACATTGACAATTTCATGATACGTATTTATAAATTACCATAATCTGGAAACCTTCCTACATATATGTCAAAATGGATACAAAAAATCGTTAAAATATGCAGTAATAAAAATTTCTCAAGTAATAACAAAAAAATATCTCAAATAAAAGTTGATAGTTAAACAGATCAATTCTGTAAAAAGTTACTGTGTAGTAACGTTACTACAAGATAAAATATTATAAAAAGTATAATGACTTTCATTCATGATAGTAACTGACCTTGCTCATACTGACAAATTTAGTTACATTTAGTTAAAATATGCAGTAATAAAAATTTCTCAAGTAATAACAACAAAATATCTCAAATAAAAGTTGATAGTTAAACAGATCAATTCTGTAAAAAGTTACTGTGTAGTAACGTTACTACAAGATAAAATATTATAAAAAGTATAATGACTTTCATTCATGATAGTAACTGACCTTACTCATACTGACAAATTATACATAGTAACTGAGTTACAGAATCGGTCTGATTACTTGCATAGCAACTTTTGTTAAATATTTCTCTGTTCCTAAATATTCGAGAAACACATACAAGTAACAACAGTATAAACTCTCCTTTCAGGTGGATGGATCTGTACCAAAAGTTGATTAAATTGCGATATTTGCGTCTGAAGCTTACATATAAATTTTCTAAAAATTCTTTAAACCGAATTTGCTCTAGATATGTCCACAGACTGACATGCCTGTCGTGTCTGGACTGACAGACAGACTGACATCACGCTAAGAACTGTTGATTAAAAAAGCCTAATTCGTGCTTATCTGTATAAATTTCGAAAAGTCAAAATTGATATGAAGTATGAGTTTTCACATATTTCAAGGTTTTGTAAGTATTTAGTAAATAATAACAAATTGTGGCAGTGGCGTATCCAGGACACATGGTTAAGGGGGGACACTTACGATGCTTATCTATAAGAACAGGGGGATGCAGTATTGGCATGCGGCCCGCAATATAATGTTTTATGATCCGTCAGGCAAGGTAGATCAAGCTTACGTGGGGTCCGTGGCTGTAAAGTTGGCCGTGGCCCTTGTATCAAGCTGATTTTTGTTAATTAGTAAAAAATGACCATATTATAGTCATATACAATGTAAACGTGCTTGGTACGCGAATATAATAAACGAAATACAATTTGATGATATAGATCAGTGTTTCTCATTTTTTTTGGCACCATGAATCTCCTGTAATGTTTTTTGATGTTGGCAGCCCATATATACATTCAAATATAATATATACCTATACTTGACTTGCCGAATTTTACTGGGACACTTTTCCGCATAATATAGTCCCGATCTTGCGCCAAGTGATTGTCAATTATTCTCTCATTTCAAGAGATTTCTGGGCGGTAGACGACAAAATGCAATGAAATGAAAGCAGTAAGAAACTAGCTGATTTTTATGACAAATTTATCCAAAAAAATCTGTCTAAACTGTTTCAAAATTCTAAATGGTGACTATGAAAATTCATTAGTAGTACCATACCTCTTCATTTATGTATTCTATACTTTGTGGAAGAAAAGGGGGGTCTGGAGGTTCTCCATCGCGGCTGGCTTTTTCAGTGACCGCATACGTGCGTGTACACGTGTAGTGTGAAGAAATATTAGTTTTAATTTGTAGTTTACTATGCCTCCTTATAAAAAAGAAATTTATTTTTAGGGCTGGGATTTTGAGGAAAAAACCCCAAGTAGCCCTCCGGGATATTTGTAATTCCGTCGCTGCATATTATTCTTTTGTATGAAAAATGCCCCTCGATACAACAAAAAATTACAAAGAACATAGGAATATTAATTTTACATTAATTTCAATATTGATCTTAATGTACAACGTCGAGATTCTACAATACGATTATTTTAAATTTCTTAAATTTTCATTTCACTGACCTTTAAGGGGGGACACGTGCCCCCAGTTCCCCCCTCTGAATACGCCACTGACTTGTGGGTACATATTAAAAATCATAAATTTCGAAATCTTGAAAGAATAATCCACGTACCTCCATCCAGCAACCGTATTTGAGATATGCTTGCATCAAGACCCAACTGTAGCTAAAAATTCTAGTCAGTCAGATAAATATTGTAAAGGGTGTAGACAAGGGATTTTTTTGCACATTTTTGGCAAAAATCATATTAAAATAAAGAAATTTTCAAAATCTACTTTCCTTTCCTTAATCTATGTCTTAAGAGCTAATTTTTTTTAAATATTATTTTTCTCAGCATTCGATATTTTTCGAAAAACTCAAATATAAATTCATCAAAAATTTCTGTTGAACTATTCCGGTTCCAATCAAGGTACGTTAATGAAGTTTTTTCAGATTTTTAGATAAACCGCTCTGGGAAATAGAGTGGGGCACAAACAAATATTTTTGGCTAAAATCCCAAAATAAAAATGAATTTCCAAAAATAAAAATTGTTTGTTTATCCAGGCATTAAGAGGTTTGATTAGATACCACACTATTATTTATTTTTTCATTAAATACATATTTGTTTATATTTTTCCGACATTGTGTTCTTTTGAACTCTATAGCAGCGGTTCTTAACCTTTTTATACTCGGGGCCCCCCAACTAGCCTAAAATATTTTATGGACCTCCAAGAAAATTCGGGATCCCCTAAGATCTTTTCGGGACCCCCCTGAGGTCGGGACCCTCCGGTTAAGAACCGCTGCTCTATAGTATTCCTATATGTGGGTCAAAGAATTGCATAAGCATGTCAAATTTCAATTTTCTGTGTTCTGCCATTTGGCCACAATTTCTACTGAACAAAGAGGCAGACAGACAGACACATGAGTGACGTTATGAGGGTTTTTTGGTCATATCTACAAAACACTAAAAAAGGGAAAATGGATCCGACTAACGAAAAAATTAAAATAGTTGTGATAGCAAATAATATTTTCCCACTCGCAAATTACGGTATTTTCGCGGGTTGGTTACTTGCACATTAATTCTTTATTTCATTATTTGTTTCAATGAAATATTAAGTCTGTTCAGTATATCGTAGAAAAAGATTAATTCAAAACACTGTACTAAATAAAATAAATAAAAAATACAAAAGTTACCAGAATACATAAAAATCAATATATCAGAAAAGGAAAAATATTGTTGTATTCACCATAAAATGTAAGCCCATAGGTGAATACATTCATTGAATGACATATGGAAGAAAACGGTTGATAAATGGAAAGATTGATGATAGGAAAATAAGTGAAGAATGACACCACAAAAGAGACGGGACGATATGTCAACAAGGAAAAGCGTGAAAAGGCGATATATCATTTTAAATACCTGGATTAATATTTTGACATATTAATATTTCGGTTTTTGTTCGTTTTAATATGTTTATTGATTTACTTGGAGTTTGAATGATTACTTTATGATTTACAGATATTTTTGTTGTAAATATAATAAATATATTTTCTTACCAATATGAAACAATGAAAACATTGAAATTTCAATGTAGAACTTTCGACAAAACGTTTCGGAGTTTCAAAACATAGTTCTTTTAACTACTTTTGGAAACAGCATAAATTAAAAAAAATCATGAATTTTTTTAACTGATGTCAAAAATATATATCAAAACCATTTCTAGTTTTTTATTTTGTTCCAACAAACTCAAATGATTTTTCTCAACAGCATAAAATGTTTTAACTTAAACCTAAAATGAACTTGATTTCTGTTTTTTACGGTCGAAAATACCTTATTGTATTTTTCCTTCCTTATGATTTTCTTAATAACATTTTCTTTTCTCTAGCTTACGTTATTGGAAGAATACAGAACATAATACATATAACCAGTGGTGTAACTACAATGTTTAGGCAAGGAAGCAAAACATTTGTGGGGACCCTCCAGGGGTGGGGAGAGAAGTATTTTAATAAATTCAAGTGAAAACAGTGTAATGGAAATTCAAAAATTCAAGTGAGGTGTAGAGAAGAAGTCACAAATGCTGGTGAAAGTGGGGGGGGGGGTAGAAATTCCAGTTAAGCTAGTGTATTGTAAATTCATAAATTCTGTTTATATTATCGGTGCGGCTTCCAGTCTACAGTAGGCTATCAGAAATTAATTTTAAAAGAGTCAAAAGTTACACACGAATTTTCGGCTGTGCCGGTATTCGGTGTCCCTAATCCCCGCGTTGTGAAAGGGTCAGCTGTTTTTGCTAGCTTCCACCATGTTTTGTCACACCAATTTTCGTCTTCTAGTCCCCATTCCTTCATGGCATCGAGCCCTCAGACTACATGTATGACTAGAACGGCATCTTTTTAGTGTTTTGTAAGTGTGACCAGAAAACCTTAATAAAAACACTTCTGTGCCTGTCTGTACGGTAGAAATTGTATTCAAACGGCTAAACATATAAAGTTCAAATTTGGCGTGATTATACAACGAGCTTCTGGGATTTTGATCCACATATAGAAAAACTATAGAGAGTTAAAAAAAACACATAGCGAAACAAATATGTATTTAACGGAAAAAAAATAATTAAATTTTAATTGGGGTATAAAATGAAGCTCATTAACTTATAGAATATCTAACAAAATTAAATTTTTGAAAAATCAAATTTGAAATTTTTGCTACATGTGTTAAACAACTTTTGTCCCTCACCCTATTTCCTAGTCCTAATTCTAAATAATGTACATTAATGGGATATATATATATAGTACATATTTGTTTAAATTTATTTTGTAGTATGAAAAGAATGTTCTTTTAAGATGTAGAGTAAAGACTGAAAAGTAGTTTTTTAAAATGGGTTTCTTTTATTTATACTTTTAACCGATTTTGCGAAAAATATGTTAAAAAAAACTCCCCCACCCTATAACCGGGGGGGGGGGGGGATCAACAAATCTGGAAAATTCTGAGCAATACACATTAATGCGAATCGAAGCAATACAACAAGAAATTTAGAACAAATTATATTTTCGGCAAGTTTCGCATTTTTTGTTTTGGACAAAATTATTTATTTTTTTTTAATTCAGGGCTAAACTATAGCTAATAATGTTATAGCTTTTTGGTATTAATGGCTAAGGTAGTTTTTGAAATTAAAAATATAGTAGAAAACGTTTAACGTCCAATTAATATAATAGTAGAAACAAGAAAAATATATTCACTGAGCTTTTTTGGACAATACTTATATTTTAGTAACACAACGTTTCGCTAAACCAATTGTTAGCTTCCTTAGGTGCTAAAACAACTATAGTAACTAAATCTTATAACTGTATTATGTAATTTTACCTATACTAATGTTACGTTAATCTAACATCATAAACATCATCCATCTCAGAGAATAGGGTAGTTGTAGAATTAACGTTCTACTTTACAATCCAAAAGGATAGGAAAATAGGAAAAATTTTAGAATAGATATAGAAATAACCATGAATTTAAATTCAACAAAACCCCGTATTAATATAAGTCCCACCTCTGAGGATTAAAAATTATCCAAAACATGAATAAAAAATAGCATAAATCATTACATTAATATGACAATCAGTAGTTCTACAATCCATACAATCTGGTATGCACAAACCACAGAGATTGCAGCGCTACTCACTGTACAACATAATGTAATCATAATGTAATGAAATTTAACATAAATCACCATACAAGATTGAATTATGAAAACAACAGTGAGAATCTCAGAAAGACATTGAATGATGGACAATCATACAACTCAGCGTACTATCCCCCCAAAATCAATGGTAAGCACAAGGATAATGAGAGAACAGTACACTAAATTGTATATCAAGACCAACGAACAATTCCACTGATGAATTATCAAACCTGTCTACTGTCACATAATAAACAAATTAAAATGATTCCATAAAACGGTAGTTCTACAACTACCCTATTCTCTGTGATGGATGATGTTTATGATGTTAGATCAGTGGCGCAGACAAGGAGGGGGGCGATGCCTCCCCCAAGGAAGAGGTGAAGGCCTTTTGTTCTTTTGCCATTACTTGTATTTCTTGTATTTTGGAGGTGAGGACCTTTTTGTTTGCTCATCACTTGTATTTTAGAGGTAACTACCTTTTTTTTAAAGTGAGAACATATTTAAATAATTCTGTCTTCCGGGCCCCCTCCCAATAAAAATCCTGGCTACGCCACTGTGTTAGATTAACGTAACATTAGTATAGGTAAAATTACATAATACAGTTATAAGATTTAATTACTATAGTTAATGTTCTTTTAGCACCTGAGGAAGCTAACAATGGGTTTTGCGAAACGTTGTGTTACTAAAATATACGTATTGTCCAAAAAAGCTGAGTGAATATATTTTTCCTGTTTCTACTATTAAAAATATAATAAAAAATTGCCAACTGAGCAACACTTTTTCCTCCAGATACACAACGTTAGGTACTATAAGCCTACATAACGTTCAATATATTTCTTATTAATTTAATAAAGATTTAGATACAAAGCAAATTGTAGAAAATTACGGGGATTTTTTAATTAAAATTTTATTGTGACGAAATTTTCGCAAATTATTTAAATTTAGTTTAAAAAAATTAAATGAAAGCTCTCAGTATCTAAATTAACGAATAAAAGTGAATGTCTAAAAATTGTAGATTTTGACTATACATCAAGACTAGAAAATTGTACTAGACATCAAGCATTCTGTTGGCTTCTTACACTAATTTATTTCCTATAAAACCTTGAAAAGTTCGAAAAATATGTTTTTCGTTTTGTTGTAGAATATTACTTCCATAAATATCAAATATTGATTGTTGAGTCACGTGAAATTTAAATAAAGAAAATAAATAAATGAAATAAAGAATCATTTAGTAATTTTTCCTTAGTACTTCCATACATTTCTGAGCTGGCGGCTAATATTATATTTACAAAAAAAAAATAATAAATTAATACATAAATAAAAATTATACATCAAAAAGTTTGTTTGGAACAGATATGGTCAAACTTTACTTACGCGAGCCATGTTTAGGGTCACCATTTGTTTTGTGCGCCAAACCGGGACAGGGACTCCAAAAATACTAGTGACGAGCAAAAAAAAAAAGGTCCTCACTCCCAAAATAGAAGTGATACTAAAAAACCGGGACATATGTTGAAGACGCATGGTAACCCTACCCATGTTATATTTGGCAGAATTCATCGCGGACCCTGAAAAATGAAAAATACTAGCTTCAACACATGACAGAAATCAATTCACAATTTTGCAACGACAAGTTGTATGCCAGTCATAACCGGTCAGAGTCTAGCTCCAACTGACTCTTATTAAGCGGCAATTTTTGGCACGATCGCATGGCACATATCATTTATGTTGTTAAGTGTGTATTACGACGCAGGCCACAAAAATGGGACTCACGGGCCGCATATGGCTCGCGGGCAGTAGTTAAGTCTAGTAGCGGCTGGTGCAGGGAGGGCAACGGGGCAATGCCCTCCCAATTATTTACTTTTGAAAAGAAGTAAATCTATAATAAAAAATAATAATAACACATGTATTGTTTTTATTTTACCCATTTTAAATTAATATTTAGTTACATTGAAATGTTTCTAGAATGGTAAACCAAATGTTTTTAGAATGGACATACGCCAAGTAGGGCAAAACAGCGAATGTCTCAAATATTTGTACGAGTGTAGATGCGGGGTATAAGCGGGGGTGAAGGACGAGCAATAGTATGTAACCTGTAGCAGCCATTGCAAGTGAGTAAAAACATATTTTATCTGTAGTTTTAATTATCAGTCGGAGTGCTTTATTTTGACATTTGTTTGTAGTTATGTGTTTTAATAATTACATTATTAAAATTGTGTTTTATTAGTATATTTGATAATAATTTACTGGCTACATTTCCTTAAGTTTATGTGATTGTGTTTTACGTAAGTGGCGAATTTTGGAAAAAAAAAAATAATAATAAATAAATAAATAAATTTTAAAAATGAATGAGAATGAAAATAGCGTAATTTCAATTTTAGAACTGGTTTCCAAAAATTATTGAACCTTTGATATAAAAATTAGACTTAAAACTTTAGGACCACCAAGACCGGAATTCATTTTAACGAGTTCCGAAGAAAATAAAAAAAAGTTATTTCAAGGAAATTTCATTCAAAAACCTTTTTATAAGCTTTTGCCCTAAAAAAGCTTTTTGCCCCACCAGAAAATAATGTCACGAGCCGCCACTAGTTGTCATGCCTAGTTTAGAACCTCAGAAGAACAAAACTTGCATAACAGAAGAACAAACGGCATACATATATCTTTTTAGTTTTTAAATTTCCTCAATATATTTTGCGAATTTTGATACGTTTTCATATTGAAAGTTCTCATTGATTTCCTTTTAAGAAAAAGTCCTAAGTCCGTGCCTGGAAGGCAGTCCTGTTGAATGCATACCACATCGTGAGGAGAGTACTGTGATATCGGGAAACAAGATCCAGGAGAAGCTAGTAATATATGTACATGGCTTTCTAATAAGACAGGAATTCAATATATAAATTTCGGTTTCAGGTTCAATATATAAATTTCGGTTCGATTTCAAGTTCAGGTTCAAGAACCTGCATTTTTTCAGGTTATTTAATAATCACAGAAAACACTACCAATGTCATAAAAATTGTCACAAAATAATTTGTCAATAATAAAAATTTATTATAAAAAATACAGGTAACCCTCGGTTTATGCCGCAGTTCCGATCCTACAAAAGCCGGCAAAAATCGAACCTATATTTACAGTGATGTGTAGGGTTAGATTCTACTTAAGTTAAAAATACGCAAATAATTTTGTTTATTAATACAATATAATACACAATACATATACATATTATAAATTTCATTTTTAAAATGTATTTTATGATAAAATAAAGTGAAATGTTTTTATTAAAAAATCTTTAGAAAAACAAATGAAGTTTCAAAGTTTCGGATCTCTTAGATTTTTCGAAAAAAAGTAACCAGCTTTAATTGTTGTAAACCGGCGTTATTGTGAATCGACGTATATACCAGGTCTACAAGTATGAAATGCGGATTTTTTTTTTTTAAATAAAACACATTAAACTCAAAAGAACAGTAAAAGTTTATTTATTCAAAGTATGCCCCATTAGAAGTTATACATTTTTCCCATCTTTCAGCCAATTTGTGAATACCTCGCCAGTAGAACTCTTCCGCTTTCCCCGCAAACCATTCATCTAGCCATTCTTTCACATTTTCATATGAACAAAAGTGCTGCTCGGCAAGTGCGTGACCCATCGATGCGAACAAGTGATAATCTGAAGGAGCCAAGTCTGGTGAGTAAGCGGCATGGGGTAGCACTTCCCACTTGAGTGCCTCCAATGTGTTGCAAACTGCTTTTGCCTTATGTGATGGACCGTTATCGTGAATAAAGATTACCTTGTGCTGTCTTCTTTCGTATTCTGGTCGTTTCATGAGCAGCGAATGGTTCAATTCGATCAGTTGTTGTTGGTAGCTTTGGGTATTAACTGTTTCACCAGGTTTTAACAATTCATAATAGACAACACCCTTTTGGTCCCACCAAGTACAGAGCATTGTCTTTTTGCCAAAGCGATTCGGTCTTGCAGTTGATGTGGATGGTGAGCCTGGGTTCACCCATGATTTTTTGCGTTTGGGATTTTCAAAATAAATCCATTTTTCATCGCCAGTAATGATACGATGCAAAAAAGATTTTCTTTTGTATCGTGCAAGCAAAATTTCACAAGTGTTTTTGCGTTTTTCCATCTGGCTCTCATTCAATGCATGTGGAACCCATCTGCCGACTTTCTGGATATTACTCATCTCTCGTAGGCGATTGGAAACAGCTTGTTGACTAACGCCTAACTGCTCTGCTAGTTGTTTTTGTGATTGACTATCGTCTTCCTGTAGCAATGTTTCCAATTTTGTATCTTCATATTTTTTTGGAGGTTTTCCATGTTCTTTGTCTGTAAGATCAAAGTCACCACTTTTGAAACGCCGAAACCATTGTTTACACGTATCTTGCGATGAAGCATATTCACCATAAGCTTCTCGAAGCAGTCGTTATGATTCAGCAGCAGTTTTTTTCAAATGAAAACAAAACAGTAGTACTGTCCGCGAATGCTCTTTATTTGGCACAAAATTTGACATTTTTAACACAGTAAAACAAAACTATATTTTCACTTTTCAAATTATAACCTATACGCATTTGACACTTAATAATAACTTAACAAAACGCCATGTGTGTTGAAATTTTGAATTATACACACTGTTTGCGCGGCAAGTTTGAAAAAAATCCGCATTTCATACTTGTAGACCTGATATATTACAAATATCCACAAATATAGTCTATTCTAGACGTTTCAGCGGAACTAGATAACCAGTAACATTTAACTATTAAATCAGGTTTTTGACCATTTTGTTAAGCTATTGTAAATTCTTTGAATATTTAGTTTTTTTTTTTTTGATTTATTTTTAATTTACAATCTACTTCATTGCGAGTATTAAGTAAATGAGATGAAAGTAGTCGGCATGTAAGGGAGACATCCAGTGACGTTTCTCCTTATATATCACTGTCTTCAGTGTTGCGGTAGGTCGTTTGGCCAAAGTCTCTTTAACCTTCTGTTGTCGAGGTCATTTATTAAATTACCCACAAGTTCATTTTCATGTCCAATGAGTCGGTCATGGTATTTGTTGGCAACTTTATGAATTTCTTCCGTGATGAAAGGGATTTTGAGGTCTTCATGGATCATTTTATTTGAGACGTACCAAGGTGCATTCACTAAAGCTCGAAGCGTTTTTGATTGGAATCGCTGTATTATTTTTAATCTGGTCGGCTTGGCACATCCCCATAATTGAAGTCCATACGACCATATGGGCTTGAGTATGGTCTTATAAAGCAAAATTTTATATGAAACTGATAATTTGGATTTCCTACCCAGAAGCCAGTACATTTGGCGAAATTTTAGGTCTAACTGCTTACGTTTGACTTGTATGTGTTTACTCCAGGTCAATCGTTGATCCAAATGCAATCCAAGGTATTTCACTTCAGTTTTTATGGGAACTGGAATGTCGTTGGTTGTTACTTGTGGGCAAGTACTGAGTCTGGTTGTAAACGTGACTTGGACAGATTTAGACTGGTTTACTTTAGTTCTCCATTTATTGTACCAATCGTTTATAAGGTTTAAATGTCTTTGAAGATTTGCAGAAGCTTCGTTAGGATCATCGTTTGTTGATAGTAGAGCAACGTCATCAGCAAATGCAGCTATCATAGTGTCGTCTGTCTCAGGTATATCTGCAGTATACAGTAGGTAAAGGAATGGCCCAAGTACACTACCTTGGGGAACACCAGATGTTATGGGATAGTAAATTGATAGGGCATCATTATATTTAACTGAAAAGTTTCTATCTGTCAAGTAGGACTTAAAAAGAAAGTAATAATTGCTGGATAGGAGATTTTTTAGTTTATAAAGCAGACCTGTATGCCACACTTTATCAAATGCTTGCGAAACGTCAAGAAATACGGCAGCACAATATTTCTTCTCTTCAAGGCTCTTGACTATTTGATTTACTATTCTATGGGTTTGCTGAATCGTTGATAATTTTTTTTCGAAATCCAAACTGATGATTGGGTAGAAGTGCGGTCATATCGAAATCTTTCTGAATCCGTTCAAGCAATAGTCTTTCAAAGACCTTACTTGCTATAGGTAATAGACTGATCGGTCTATAGGATGTTGGATCTTCCGAAGGTTTACCAGGCTTTTGGATCATTATTATTTCAGCATATTTCCAAATAATAGGGAAATATGATATACTTATAATTTGATTGTATATAACTGTTAAGAGGATAACGGCTTTCCGAGGTAAGTTTTTTAGGATTTGACCTGTATTTAGATCATACCCTGGTGCTTTACATGAATTTAATTTATTCGGTTCTTTTTTTACTTCTGATGGAGAAAACGATTTGATAGGCAATGACATTTGACAAGGTATATCGAGAAATGAATCAATTTCATTGTCTATATATCCTGGCACAGCTTCTATGGGTTTGAAAACTTCTGATAGATGCGCAGCAAAAATATCTGCCTTTTCTTTATTCGATCTTGCCCAGTCTCCATTTTGTTTCCGCAATGGAGGTACACGGGTTTGTGGCCTTTTAAATTTTTTTAGTTGCCTTCCACAAAGTATAATCGTTCGCAAACAGATTATTTATATATTATTCGAACGTTGAGTTTTGAGAATCCCTTAGTGACGTATTTAGTTGCCGACTTAGTCTATTGTAATGATGTTGATGTATGGGATTACGTGTTCTCTGCCATACTCTTCTAGCCCGCCGTTTTTCACTTATGAGCTCTCGAATATATAAAGGGATAGTTTTGGTGATAGGAATTTCTGAATTGTTGGTAGGTGTGGCTTGCCAAGCTGCTTTTTGGATTAGCTTAAGATACTGGGCTGCTGCATCCAAGTCTTCTGGTTCTTTCAAACGTAATTTAAGATCTAAATTGTTTTCAATATACTTTTGAAATGCTGTCCAGTTTTTTTGAGGTCAACCTTGGACGATCTGATTTGTTTAATATTGTGTTACTCATGGATAAAATGACTGGTGTATTGTCAGATGATAAGTCAAAGTTGAATTCTACAAGAAAGTTATTTGTGGATATGAGTAACAAAGAAATCTAAAAGGTCTGGAATCTTTCTTCTATCTGTTGGCCAATACGTGGGTACGCCATTGGTAACAGAACTACAGTTATTGGCATTTATGGCGACCAATAGATTTCTGCCTTTTGTAGTGATGAGTCTGGAGCCCCAGTGGGTATGCTTAGCATTCCAATCGCCTCCTATGATGAACTTGTTTCCAAGAGTTTGAAATAAATTTGTATAGACATCTGAGTTAATTTTATGACGAGGTGGACAGTAAATGGCACTTACATTAAAATTCCATGGAAGAGCATTTATTTCGACACTTGCAGCTTGAATTTCGTTGGTTTGGTACTGGGACAGTTCGTGATGGGGTATAGTATTTCTAATAATGATGGATGCTCCTCCATGAGCGGTGCCGTCTGGGTGAATGGTATTATAAACAGAATATTGTGGAATGAGAAACATTGTTCGATCAGTAAAATGCGACTCTGATATAAGCAAAATATCTATTTTATTTATGATTAAGAAGGCTATGATTTCCTGTTTATGATTAATGAGTCCGTTGGCATTCCATGTTGCTATTCTAATAATTTGAGCCATTATTTATTTAATTTCCCAATGACAGTTGTAAGCAAGTTTAATATCATGCTATTTTGACTCATTAGTTGAGAGAACATAGATTTGAACTCATTGAGGAAAACTATTAATTGCTCACCTATACCTGGTGTCTGCTCAACACTGTTGCCCTTCTACAATACTTGCGCATTAGTTGGTCTTTGGCCTTGACTATAGATTTTGTGAGATTCTGAGTTTGGGGGTGAAGGTGAAGGTGCATTTGGCTGCCACTGGTTGGTAGGCTGTTGTTGAATATGGTTGGTTGTCGTTACCGTTTTGTTTCTTGTTGGAACTAAGTCTTTGTAGACAGTGCAACCTTTATAATTAGCTGTATGATCATCTCCGCATAAAGCACATTTGGCTGCTGTTTCTTTTGGTTTCTTGCAGAGTTTTGTATCATGTTTTCCACCGCACTTTACACAGTTAAAGGGTTTCATGCAGTACGTTTTTGAATGACCATAGGCTTGGCACCTCGTACACTGTATTATGTCACGACTTTTTCTTGGTGGTTCAATTATAATTTTTGTGTTGCATATATATTGTAGTTCAAAAATGTTTTTATTGTTTTTTTCTGGTTCCAAGTCCACAAAAAATAGTGGAAGTGGTTCTTTCGTTTTTCGACGTTCAATGTTCATTACATTACGAACCTTATGACCTGCTTTTTCTATTTCTTGTTTAATATCTTCTAGTGGCATAGAATGGTGAAGATTTCTAATTACTATTCTGTATGCGCGATCCCCTTTAATTTGGTATGTGTGATGAACTATACTTTCATCTCTCAGATGCCTCACTAGATTCCTGAATGTATCTATGGTGCGGGCGAAGATTAAAACCGTTTCATTTGGTAGAGATTTGGTAGAGTAGTTTTCTTTCTTTGTTACTTTAGCTAGGTTGTCTGTCATACCTTTGTAGTTTTTAACTCCATAAATATATATAGGTGGTGGTGTAGATGGTTTAGGTGGTTCCGAGTGAGTTTCGTTGTTATTACTTTGCGTTTGTTCATTATCTTCATTAGGAGTCAACGGGCTGTACCTATTTTCTAATTTCAGCTGGATACCGGCATCTCGTCTTGAGTATTGTAATTGTTGGTCAATTTTGCGTTTCTTTACGACTTGCCATGTATGTCTATTATCCGCGTATTCATCTTCTTCAACATCTAAGTTTACAGTGTTGATGCTACTTGTCTGGCTGTTAGCTAGCGTACTTTGTTCTGTATTTTGATTGGTTAATGTAAAGTAAGTTTGTGTGTTGCACTGACTAGGCATAGCAGCCTGATGAGTTACATTAATTACTTGTTGCTAATTTGCTGGTACCGATGCAGACTGTTGAAATTAAACGGGATTTTGAGGATTTAATGAAGTAGAATTATACCCAAAAACTGGGTTTTGTTGTGATTGTCCGGGGAACATAGTTCCCCGTGAGTTAAATTGCGTCTATTATCGCACACAGACAATGCGAACTTATGGGGGAAAAAAAGCACAAGTACGTCACTGGCGCGTATTGCGAATAAAAATTTGTGTCCACACTGATGCAAGCGCGCACTGAAAAATACGTTCACACACTTTAGGATGGTTAAATATGATCGTACAAAAATCTGGCACGATTATTTTTCACTGTTTCATGTACATTTTTGTCACAAGTTTAACAAATTTTTGAAGCTGTCAGCTGTCATTATTTGATCACGTGACATATTATGAATATTTAGTTAAGTAAAGTCTGTTCCAAATGGTTAAGCGGAACTAGATTTTGCAATCTAGTTACTTTCATCGTTTAAATCGTGCTTTTCGGCCGTTTTGTTTAAGCTTTGTAAATCATACTTTCAATAAACATTTTTTGATTAAGGTTAATATCATTTTTAAATGTCATTTTCTTTATATTTTGATTTTTTGTGTCATTCTTAATACAAATTTCCCATTTATTTATTTTTTTGTCATTAAAATACGTAAAAAAAATAATTTAATTTTGACATATGTCATTCGTTTCCATGGTTTCACTGTTGGAATTTTAAATTTTGACATTCCAACATGATAAATGAAATAACCCAAGCAAGGTCCCTTCTCGTGACAACCTAAAAGAACAAAATTCCCACTTAGTTCCGCCTAACCGTTTGGAACAGAGTGTATATTATGTTAAGTTGACGTGTTATTATTAAATGTCATTTTCATTTCATTTTGATATTTTGTGTTATTATTAATACAAATGGCTCATTACTTAAATTTCTATTTTTCTTCAAAAAATGTAAATATGTATTGTATATTTTATTTTTGTCACTCGTTGTTTTATTTGCATTTTGAATTCTTTCTGCCTACATGAAACAAGGAATAATTTAGGCAAACTCGGTCCTCGTGACAACTTAGGAAAACAAAACTCCTGTTCAGTTCCGATTAAACCAAAGAAATAGACTTAACGTGCATTTTAAATAAAATTATACTTTATAAATAACAAAAATAAATGACCAAACACATTTCAGTTTAGATTTTTTTTTTGTCTTCTTGAATGTAAAATGTTAAGTATACAATTATTTCTTGAATCTGTTAAAAATACAGTTCGGGTTCGGGTTTAGCTTCAGGTCCGTGGTAGCAAGATAAAAGCCGCGACAGAATGTCACGTTGCTCGCGTGGCTTTTGTAACGACCTCTGATACGTTTACTTTACAACGTACCATTTTTGTCCACTATGTAGCGAGCCTGTTATTTAATAAATAGTCTGATCTAAATTTGAAATGAGATTCCTGATTAAAGGAGTTCGGGTAGTAGGCGTGAGTGTTATCCAGGATTTATCATTACGATATGTGAATTAAATGATATGTTTTCGTACTTACCAACCGACTGATCAGGCATCTTGTAATTAGTCTGGACTTAGCTGTTCACTAAAGGTGTTAAAGGTGAAGGTTTACACAAGTTAAATAAGACGGTTTAAAAGTAATGAATTTGATTTATTATAATATACAATTTACAAGAGTAAGTTTGAAATATTAAAATATAGATATTAAAATAATGAAAAGATTAAAACAAATAGAATCGGATAGACCACTAGAATGCCAACACAGTGTCTCTAAGAATTCAACAACTTAGATGTTTAAGCCAACCGAACCGAATACTTTCTGCCCTCGTCTTCAGAGAGACGGGTGATTTTTTAAAGGCATTTCTAGGCATTTTTAGGAAGAAGGGTAAAAAGATTGTTCAAGGAATTATCAAAGTTATTAGATAATAACTTTGAACAAAAGTCTCTTTGAAGAATAAACTTTAAAAAATATTTTAAAGTTACGTGTTTTAAACGCAAGGTTTCTAATTTTATTTTATTATCTAATTTCTCACAAATGTTGACTGTAAAGTACCGTTGAAAATCCCTAAAAAAATGCCTTTCAAAGAAATTTTCGCGACGGGTGGTTTGTGAAAGTTGTCCGGGCAGACTAACCGATTCGTTACACTTTCTTATTGTTCCAGAGGACTAAAAACCAGGAATGGGGAGTCGGTTATCGACTGCCGACTATTTAATTAAATTTTTATCAAGGATGAGAACAAACCGAAAACGAAAGCAAAATAAACATATTATCAAAAAATAAAATAAAGCACGGAAACAAGAACTACATTTTGTTCTCAGTTCAAGAACAAAAATGAAATTAAAAATATTTAATACCGGGTATACCCGGTTTCCTTCATGCTTTCCAGTTTAAAATTTGATTAATACGCTCGTATTAACAGATTCATGCTTCATACCATGCAGTAAAGATATTTGTTTTTACTCATATCCGTTTTATCTTTTTCTGTATACTCTGTTTAAGTGAAACTAAACTGGATTTTTATTTTCTCAATTTGTAACGTGTTTCGTGATTATTTCATGTTTCATGTTAGCAGCCAAAAAATGCCAAACGGAAAGATATTATGAAAAATAAAGTATATAAAATACAATAAAAAATTAAGTAAACTAATATATTCAAAAATTTGTATTAAAAATGACACAAAAAGTCAAGATGAAATGAAAATTACTTGTTTATAAAAACAGCTCACCTCAACTCAAAAAACTGAATGTAAGTATAGTCTGTCTCTTTAGTTTCAGCGGAACTAGATATTGAAATTTACTAACTTTTAACTATTGAATGATGCTTTTTATCATATTGTTTAACAAAAGCCCGTTACGATCGTTAAAAAGGCGAGCTTAAGTGATAACTTAAGAAAATAAAAATTACATTTAGTATCGCTTAAACATTTAGAATAGACTCGGAGTCGAAGTCAGAGTTGGGAGTCGGAGTCGGAGTCGGTGATTTATTTGCCGACTCCCCATCCCTGCTAAAAACAGAGAACATACTTTTCATGTCCTACACGCCACATTCTGGGCAACTTATTACTATTATTACAAAATGTAATAAATGATAAGACTTGTTTTACATAGTCATAATTTAAAACACATTTTTTTTAACAAAACTGGTAATAATTGTTATCATAAATTATGTCACAATAGTTTCTTCGTTTTAAGAGATCATAAATTTTGTACCTTTTAGTAAGAATAATCAGAGCTGGCGCTAGATCTTTTGGCGCCCGGGGCAACACCAGCCAAACTGCGCCCTTATATTAGAATAAGCAGTGACGTACCGTGGAGGGGCTACGGTACGTCACTGCTTATTCTTAGGTGTCCTCAACCTTACTTCAAACATATTCTTTTGATTTAGTTGATTGCAATTTAAATATTTTAACTTCCGAATACTAGTTATGGTAAAGTAAATTTACTAATACAGTGGTATTCTCGACTTACGAACCTCTCGACGTACGAACTTTTCGAGTTACGAATTTTTTTCATATCCTATTTAGACTTCTAGATACGAACAATGAACCACTTTTCTTTTCAAATGAATTAAAGCCTGTTTTATATTATATTTTTTTAAACTTTTTTACCTAGTATTAAAAAGAAGCTACTACTACAGCAGGCAACAAATCGAAAGCTCCCACTAAACGACACACAAAAAAAAAATTATATTTTTTACATTTTAATGGAATATGATTTTCTAACAAGTCATGTAAAACAAAAATAATAAATAAAAATAAAAAAAAATAATAGGTTTCCAACGCCTAGATAGGCGTATAAGGGGCAGAGAAGGTAAGTTCTCCGTTTCTAGATGCCGGTCATAGATATGAATGCCACGTGGTCAGTGTGACGTTTCGGCCGGTTCTATTATCCCTTTATGAACAGGTTCTCATTTATGAGTATTAAATACTTGAGGCTAAGTCGACTCCAGAGCTGTCTGCACAATATCGGAAGATAAAAATCCGAACGAGGTGCGACATATTGAACCAGCATCCCTGTGCTCCGTAGGCAACCACGGAGCCATGACACCTCTTAAAAAAAAAATTCATAAATAAAAATTAGCATGTAATGGTACACAAAATGCATATTTGAGGAGGCACAATGCAAAACGGACTTTATCACATTTTTTTCAAAATCTAGATACCACGTGATTATCATTTCTTACCTTGAAAACTATTCAGAAAACAGAAAAAATATGAAAAAAATCAACGATATCCTTTATAATGTCGCATCGAATTGTGCAAGACGAAACAGAACCAACTTTATCCACAAGCGAGTCTGGTGCAAAATTAACTCTTTCCATTTCAGCTAATCACATCACTCCATTATTTTCTCTATTTGAATTAAAAGGTAAAACACGAACATTTTTTTTTTTCAAACTTAAATAAAATTTGCGTGACCTTTGCATCAAATATTTTATTTTGCTTTTATTATATTGTTCTTAAGAAATGAGCGATTTGGTGCAAAACCAACTTTTTCCAAACAAAAAATTATCGCAAAAACTATTAAATTTTTGATGTGGGTGACTACTTATTTGTTACTATAAACAGTAGATTTACCAAAGTAAAATTATTGTAGTGACAAAACTAAACTCGAAAAAAATTAATTATTCAAATATAATTGTTTAATTAATTTTTTTTAATACAAATTATATACAATAAATAATTATAATTTACAATAAATAAAAATTTCCAATCACAGATAATTAACTTATATTATTAAAAGGGGACATTATTATAATCACAGTATTTTTTGTTTTAATGATTTCAAACTTTATTCTTTGAAATTACTCGGTAGAACACTTTTTATATTTTAGCGAACTATGGATCTTTGAGTAGGTGTTTTTAGCTTTGAAGCATTTTATAAAAATCCGCACAGTTTTCTTCATAATTTAATTTAATCAGTAATATTCCTTTTAATGTGAGTTGAGTCTTGTCACTTGTCCAAAAGCTGTTCATCAAGGAAAATACCCTTTCGGTAGATTTTTTTTTAGTTCAAGTTTTGTAAAAATAATTTTAGTTGAAATAAATTTAAAATAAATATTGAAAATAAGTTTTCTAAAATTCGGGACAATTCGTGACAGCAAACCCGGGAGAAATATTGCCTCTGAAAAAATTCGGGACAAATATTGCCTCTGAAAAAATTCGGGACTCAAGGCGGAAATTCGTGACTGTCCCGGCAAATTCGAGACGTATAGTCACCTTATTAATATGCACGAGGTTAATATGATGGAAATAAAAATTATATTTTAGTTCTAAATAAAAATAATGACAATGAAAATTTAGATAAATAAATTTAGCGTTTGTTTTGGCGCCCCTAAGAGTCGGCGCCCTGGACCTGTGTCCCTCTCGCCCCTGCCTTTCACCACTGCTGAGGATAGTTATGGAATCGGAGCACATACAATACTTGCGTTTGGCCAGTACTTATAGTATTACGACCTAACTGTAGGTACATTTTAAGTACAGTGAAATGGACAATCAAGAAATAAAATAATAAATTTATGAATAACTAATTAATAATATTAGCGGTGTATCTTCCAATTTTAGTCCCTTAAGCAAAATATGTAGAAGGGTTCTCCAAAAATGGAGCTTGGGCCCTAAGTCGATAGCCAGCCACAAATACAAAGGCAAACGAGGCTACGCCCTTGCTCTCGTTTCTCGCTTTATATGGCCCCGCTTTTTTCAAACTATAATTTTTTTATTTATATTTAAGAAATAATGGATATTTTGTGTGAAAATGTTTTAGTATTTCATAAAAATTAGTTTAATTAGTCATAAATAATTTAATACGAATAAATTGCCATAAAAACAATAAAACACTTTTACTTTTTTTGGGCAAAATGGTTTTTTTCTGGGCAGAGCTGTAACTAATTTTGTGTACAATGTTGCAAAAATATGTGCAAAATAAGTAATCCACAGTATAACTTGGGCTCCAAAGATAATTTTCCGGCCCTCTGTCGTCAAGGGCCCAGTGCCTGTGCACCTGTCTAATTATAGTACTGGTTTTGATCATCGGAAGTATTCCAGTCGCTCTGAGCTCCTATGTTTTTTGGGCCCTTAAGCGACGTTTAACTGCTTAATATTACTTACGCTACTGATAATAGTTAACTCCATCAGATTTCTTATGTGTAGAAAAATATTATTAGTTTTTGTTGATAAATTTTTCTTATTGGGTGATCATAAAATTTTATCTAAGACCTAAGTATGTATATTAAATACCAGTTTTTCCTCATTTTAGAGAAGATGTTGATAATTAAATAACAGATAAAAATTTTTACTTTATAATTTATTTATATGTTAAATTTATAACAATGTTATAGTCTAAAGAAAATATTTTTACGAAACAAGCGCACCTTCAGATTTTTCAGCGTTCAAGATTTTATAAAAAAAGAACATTTCTGATGTCATCGGGGAATCTGCACTAAGCTCAAGTTATTCCCGATTTGCAAGGAGACAGTAACAGGAATAGATGTCAATGATGCCTATTTTCCAACGGTAGAAAAACAAATATATAGGTCAGCGGTTCTCAAAGTGTGCTCCGCAGAGCCCTGGGGTTCCGCGAGCTACTTCAAAGGGCTCCGTGAATTATAAATTTAAATCCGCTAAAAATTAATATATATTAACAAAAAATTATAATTATTATTAATTTACATAAAGTTAATTTGTTGCTCTGAAAAGTTTAGATATATTTAATTAATGCACTGAAAACATCTGTAACGGTTAACTCAATATAGTGCACTCGCCTATTCGATAAAAACAGTAAGTAAGTTCTTGAATTGTTCAATTAGTTTTTACGATTTGAGTTTTTGTTGCAACGCAAAATGCTCCGGTCCAGAAAGACTAGTTGAGTTTGACTGTTGAGATCGGACAACAATATTTTCCAGATGAAGAGAATGAAAAGCTTAAAAATTATACATGGATTAGAAACCCATTCATAGTTCAGAAAAGGCCAGAAACATTCACAGCTAAGGAGTACGAAATTTTCATCGACATGATTTCAGATTCCTCACTACAGGCCATATTTGAAAAACTATCTTTGCCAGAATTTTGGTGCACTTTGAGAGAAGAATATGCAGATTTATCAATGAAAGCTGTTAAAATACTTCTTCCTTTCGCTACGACTTATCTGTGCGAATCTGGATTTTCTTCGTATGCTGCAACAAAAACAAAATACCGCTACAGACTCGATGCAGAAGCTGATATGAGGATTCAACTGTCCTCTATAAAGCCAGACATAAAAGAATTATGTAAAAATATGAAACAAGCCCATGCATCCCACTAAAAATGTTTGTTTTTTATAATATTTTGCAATTATTTTCTGATAAATAAATGATTTTATTGAAGTACAGATAATTTAATTCTTTCTTTTTATTTATAAATATATATATATATAAAAATATATCTACTCTTCGATGTTAGGTATCGTCGAGTGGCACATACACATAATTAGTGAACCAGTGGGGTTCCGTGGAAATTTGTATGCCTTTGGAGGGCTCCGCAGCTCAAAAAGTTTGAGAACCGCTGATATAGGTAAAGTGTCAGAAATGTCGAAAATTTATTTGCGCAGAACTTCTCTCCAAACAGTGCAGTAATTTTGAATGACCAAAAACAGTAAAAATCGGGGTAATGAATTCCGACTTTATATAACAGATCCTTTTTTTTCGTATCCCTATCAGCGGATACTCTAAAAAACAATCCGTATCCGTATCCGCGGGTATGAAATATTTATTATCCGGCACATTCCCACTATGTAAAAATATATTGCTTTTTATGTTTGCTCTTAGCGTCCATTCTTAGGGCTTCCGTAGGCATATTAAAGAAACTCTTAAGCCGTCACTCCTTCTGGGTCTGTGGACTACTACCTGTTAAATAATCGTAACCTGCGCTGATCCGGGATTTTTGAAAAACACTGTTATATTGGATATATTTATGCCGATTAAATTATTTTTTATTACCACGTGAACAGATAATCAAAATGCGGAAAGGAAATAACTTTATAATAAGAAACCCTAAAACCGGTTTTAAGTTAAGGAAGTAAAGTTAACTTGTTAAATAAATTAATCGACTTGATCAGCTTTTACTTTGATTAGTGAACTATGTTACCATATACCATATCATATTGCATAATTTGTAAATGGCAAAATTTGTAAGTTACAAAAGGGAAATTACTAAATAGTAAATATTGCCACAGCTAAAAACTGTAAAATTCTGCTTTTTTGCTCTAAACCTGTTCCTTTGTACAAATCCATTATTTAAAAGATATAATAATATATTTTTTTTTGGCAACAATCGCCCAAATTCTAAATATCATATAAAGTTGAAGGCAAATAAACGTCCTTGCCTTCTGCATTCACAACCAACAATTGTAAAAACAACTAAATTTGTAACAAAAACCTACCGTCTATCCCCTCCCTTTATACCGTTACCTCACATTAAAAAGAGACAACCTAACAACTCCCTCTTTTATAAGAGAGGAATGGAAGATAAGTTAGGGGTGGGAGATAACCTGTTGTAACATAAGCATAGCAGTACTTCGCCAACTATGATAGGTAGTGGTTGTTGTTTTGTTTATATTACAACAATACGAATTGAAAACATGTGAATTATTGTTGTATAGGTTTAATTGTTAATTAACAAGTGGATGTATTTTGTGATTTTTTGTATATTATGTGTTTTTGGTGTGTTTGCAACAGTTTTGTGATTGGATTTAGGTAAATTGTGGCCGGTTTCTAACATCATGCATACAGAAAGGTTAGATTTTATGTTTTGTAATGCATTTTAGAGAATAAGTTTGTTTTATTCTAAACAATTACTGAACATATCATTCCTTGAAAACAAAAGGAAAACCAACATAAACAAAATAATAGTTTCTTGTCTTTAATTTTAATGATTTTTAATACATTGCAATTAATATATTCTGTTTTACAAACGCAATATTTATTAAAATCATGATGGCCATTTATTGGTCATTATGAATTAATTTAGATGCCAAATGCAAAAGAATGAGTTGTATATTTGTATTTAAGTCTAAAATATTAAACTACCAGCATTAACAATTTAAATATAATATTTATAATATTTAAAACAGCAATTTGGATATTTTTGATTAAAAAAATCAAATAATGTATGCTTAAATAAACTGACAGCTGATACATTCTTTATTTAATAACTATCCTTTTCATAATGTTGTGTTATTATTACGTCCTCTTTTGGTCATCTAGGTGTTAATAGCCATAGATCACAAAACAGCAAATATAAAAGTTTTTTAACAAAATGTCTTATAAAATTTACTTTAATTTTATAATGACACCTGCGTACATACTTCTTATGTAATAATAGTTCATAATTAATAATTGAGTAGCTATTTTTTGTCACAAATGTGCTACTAGCCATAGATGCTGCGTGCCAAAATTTTTATTCTTTGATAACTAATTCCGTTTTATTTATAACAATTTTTTAACATTATTGAGGACCATTATTTATTAGTAAGAACAAACAGAAAAAATAGAACAGTTTTGCTGCAAGTGAAATAGTACAGTTTTGCTGCAAGTGAAATAGTACATTTTCTAAATATTCGCATGACGCAAGATCATGACATAAAATCAGAACAATAATGAAATCAAATTATTTCCATATATGAAATTCGATATTCTGTTAATATATGAAATACAGGAGTTATCGATGTACCTAGGTATGTTTAGTTTCGTTCTTAAAAAGCATCATTCCTATTCGAATATGATAGGATTTGGGGGAAATATACATATATGTACTACGTTTATGTTCAAACTAGGGTTATTAATCGGTATCGGTTTTTTGATCGCTTAATCGGTTTTGATAATTAGCTATTCTTACTTTTATTATTATTGTTAGACACGTATGCTGGGGCAAGAAAGCTATGGACAGAGAAATTGGAAAAAATTGGATTCAACATGAAATAAATCTATAAAAAAACTTTTTGAATTTCACGATTTCATTTAGAAATGCATTCAAAAGTCAAAAATAGATTTTTGTTTCGTTTACTTTTACTGTCTAGGCCAGGGGTCGGGGAAAATTTTTACCCATTACCCAAAGATATATTTCTTTTCACCGACGTTACCCCATTGGCTTGTAAAAAAAAATTAAGTGACAAGCCAACTCACCTCACAAAATCCAAATGACGAGCAAAAAAAAATGGTCCTCACCTCCCAAAATCTAAATGATGAGCACAAAAAAAGGTCCTCACCTCCCAAAATCTAAATGATGAGCAAAGAAAAAGATCATCACCTTCGTAATGGCGCCCCTTAATCAAGCCTCTCAGCGCCCTTTTCCTTAGTGCGCTACTAACACGTTTATAAAATAGCAAATTGGAAAAATTTCCTTATCACCCCCAAAAATTTAATTTTTACCCCATTTGGGGTAATTTACCCCGGTTCCCCGACCGCTGGTCTAGGCAGTATACATAAGTGGTTTCTGTTGAAATAACAATTATTGGAATAAATTTTAAACATGCCATTTATTTTAAAAATACAGGCTTAATATATTTTTAAATTTAATACTACATGTCTTGCTGCATGCAAAATTTCAGGTGGGGTAAGAATTTCTTCGTCACTATTCACTACAAAATTATAAATTCACAGCAACTGACAATTGATAATCTATAATATAATACCCCAATCTGTGTCCCTGGCTGTCTGGGTGCGTGGAAACAATTGAAGCGAGGTTCTTATTATATAGTAGTTATTAATTTATGTATTGGACAGTAGTGTGCTGTGAATTTTAGTTTTCAGTGTTGACAATAAATTATTAAAAATGACAGTTGTGTTTTTCATTAAAAAATCACTTCACAATTATTAATTTAGTTGTGAAATACACGGATCGGTTTTTTTACGAAACAAAACACAGAAAAACGTTATCCTTCCGTGATATTCGACATTTTTGATTAAAATTATTATTAGCAGAAAAATAATTATTTTAAAAAATATTTGGTTTGATGAAAGTAAGTAAGAAAAATGTGATTTTTTTTTCTTTATTATTATTTTTTCAATGCTTTATTATTTTTTTTTATTTCTACGATTTCTAATTATTTAAATAGTGATTATTTTATCTGTCTATTAGTTTTTGGCGTTCTTGCTTCTTTTTTATAATAAATTAATATATTTCACTAAGGCCCGGTCTTTCCACCTTCAGATAAAGTTCCAGGTAACTATCTGACAGATAAGGTTATTTATAACTTCATCTGCTGAATAAATGTCAATACCAGTCAGTTAATCCAATACGTCAGTCTCATTATCCGTTAGATAACTATCCGATAGATACATTTGTATAGAAAGAAGGGATGACATTTATTCAGCAGATGCAGTTATAAATAACCTTATCTGTCAGATAGTTACCTGGAACTTTATCTGAAGGTGGAAAGACCGGGCCTTAAAATAGTAGCAGCAAGATTCCGACATGTAACGTAACTTACCGAAGTTTACCGAATTATTATTTTTTCAATGCTTTATTATTTTTTTATTTCTACGATTTCTAATTATTTAAATAGTGATTATTTTATCTGTCTATTAGTTTTTGGCGTTCTTGCTTCTTTTTTATAATAAATTAATATATTTCACTAAAAATAGTAGCAGCAAGATTCCGACATGTAACGTAACTTACCGAAATTTACCGAAGTATCCAAACGTCATTAAACGCGCTAGGTGACAACTTATTTGTGTAAATTTAAAATTGGTTCGAAATATTTAAAATATTTTGGTAAAAATTACAAATTGATACATTCAATAGTTTGCACCTTTGAAATTGTATGTCATGTTGGTATTAAAACATGGTAAAAAATTTCACTTTCTTAAAATTTCATTTCATTTGACATACCTATGTCATAAAGATAAATGATATATTAGTTATAATGATCATAACCAACATATCTGAAGTAGGTTTTACAGCGTAAGGAATATTTTGAAATGACAAATTTACATTTAAAAGTCAGTACTACACTATAAAAGTAAACGGGCAAGCAATTAAATTTTACTTTGTAATAGTTTCTCACGATATATTTCAAACTGATTTGAGATATAGTGTAAGTACGATTTTTTCCGTGTGTGTATTTTTTCATTTGCGCTTTTTTCCGTGTGCGTATTTTTATATTATATAAGTAATTGGAAAATTTATTTTAATAAATATATTTTAAATTTAACGTCTCAAATCATTTTCAGTTTTCTTATTATAAAGGTAATGCACGAGTGAAAATGAATCGTTTTCCCATCTTAAAAAGTTAATGAATAAATAATTCGGAATAATACTCATTATTTGTCCAGTTTTTAATAACGTGCGAAGAGTTGATTCAATTTGAATTAGATGAAGTTAGGCGTATGGCTAGAGAAAGAAGTATGAGGTATCGAGCAAGTTCCACATTAAGGTAATGATTTGTTTGCCAACACAGTTGGCAACAGGTCCACTAGTCAACTATAAACTTTTACAATTTATTGTTTACATAACAACAACATAATAATTCCACAGCAACCGATAATTACGTTAGAATATATGAAAATAATTACAGAAAATTAATATAAATTTTAAATAATCGTCGTAAAAAATTATATAGTCAACACGGCAAAAATGGTTGGTCTCAAAGAGTCGGGTATGAACTACCAGCCATGGCAGTAAAACTGCAATTTTTCTGGCTAGTTAAACAAATACATATATATTATTTACCAACATACATAAGTGAGTAAAATTTTATAAGTAGTAACCTTTTTCTCAGTCCTCAAAATAATTATAAATACATTTATGTATGTCCTGCCTGGCGTATAACTTGTCAAAATAATTTCAACAATCTACATATTGTGCAAAATAAATACCTTCGCATGATTGGTTCACATTATGCAATTTTAATAATATGTTGTTATTCCTCATGTTTTAGAGCTTTTAGCTTTACTAAGCTGTTAAAATGGCAAATTTTAATGATTAATTTTAATTATATTTATACCATTAACTAAAACAATGGTTCCGAAACGGTGGTCCGCGGTCTCATGGGGGTTCGACATATAACAGTCGGCAGGCACGCTCCCAAGAGTTTTCGTTTGGCGGGCTCAGAAGTAAAAAAAACGTAGAGGGGTTTAGAAGTAAAATTTTTTCCTTGGGGTGGGCTGAAGTTCAATTACAAGAAAAATATGCCCCGTAAAGCGTGTTTTCTTTAGTGGGGGGGGGACTAAATTTTGGGAACTGCTGTCCAGAAGATTCAAATTTAATTATTTCTGTCATAATTCTTTGCACTATGTAATGTTCAATCGAACTAAGTAGCAACAAAAGAAAATATACCTGAGCTTTGTAATTCCCAGGAAAAGTAACACCTAAGTCAACATTACTTAAAATGCTGTAAATAACTATTATACCTTACTTAGTGAATAACAGTAGATATGACACTTTACAATACTATCCTTTTCCCACAGTATAACTGAAAATAGAAAAGGAAATTACCACAATATAACCTAAACGCATATTTCTTTTTTTTTACATCTTGTACTTAAAATTAATCATTGTAAATAAATAACTGCCAAAGTTTCTAAATAATACAGAAATGATTAAGTTGAGATGAAATGAATGTCCATTTTTGAAAAATTTAAATTGCAAACAATATGAAAAAGACAGAATTTTATAAACTCCATTCACAATAAATATGGGATGACGTCACATTTGGTTAATTTAAGTACCAATGTCATGATTTGATTGAACCAACATCAATCTATTAATCAGTCAGTACATTTATTTATTTAATGTTGGTAAGGTTTTTACGCGTTGTCAGCTTGAGATTGTATTGTTCAATCGTTTTTAGTCAGGTTTGACATTTACGTGTTACGTTACATTTTGTAAGGTTAAATTTAATTTTTCATTAAATAAAATATTATTGTAATAAAAATGCCAAAGCTGTTAGTAGCCGTCCACAAAGGATGGTTTTATCTCTTATTAATTATTTTGAAAGAGAGCGAGACAATAGTGGCGAATAATTGAATATTCATTATTCGAAGTAATATTGCTTTCTGATATCTATAGGTGAGTTCGGGAAGCAAGCTCGCGTTTATTCGAGCGGTCTGGAGTTAAACAGAGTGACTCGGAACACTCCGAGTTTGCTTCCCGAACCCACTGTGTCAATGTGACACAAGGCGAAAAATTAAAGTAAATTGTATAAAAAGTATGAAAAGAACACGACACATTTCTAAAAACAATTATTTCTGCTGATTCTTGTACACTGAAATTTTCATTTTTTTATTTAGTACTACATTACACACTTAATATAATTTAAACCATAAATTTCGCGACAAATCGGTTGGAAAAAACTGCTGTGCATCATAATTTACATTAATTTCTTTTGTCCATAGGAAATATAGTTTTTCAATATTTTTTTAGAAGTAGTTCGATATAACCTAATTTTTTTCTTTTTTGACAATTTGCGAATTGGCCACAAGGGAAATTTTTCAACTGTGACGTCAACTCAGAGTTATGGTAAATGGACTCTAACTGTAATTTTTATTTTTTACCATGTTAATGAAAGTTAACTATTAATACAGTGGTTTTCAATCGGTTTGCCACGAGATTTAGTAACAGAACTGTAAACAACAGCCGCGCATCTAGGAGGACTCACGGGCTTGAGCCAAACAAACCGGGTTTTAAGGGACACCCAGCAAGAAATTTTTTTTTGAATTTTAGCCAAATTAAGAAGAAAAAAAAAATGTAGCTTCTGAGCCCCCCAAGAAAAAAATTTGGGCTGTTATACAATATGTATATATTATGTTTTATTTATATATATTTATTATATATTTCCATATTTCACTTGTAGCTGATACTTCAAAAGTGTGCCACCAAAACAGGGATGGGGAGTCTGAAAAATTACCGACTCGGACTCCCAACTCTGACTTCGACTTCGACTGCGACTCCCAACTCTGATTTCGACTCCGACTCCTTCCATTCGTAAATCGTAAAGTTTATTCCAAATGTTTAAGCGGGACTAAATATATTTTTTATTTTCTTAAGTTATCACTTAAGCTCACTTTTTAACAATCGAAGTGGGTTTTTGTTAAACAAAATGATAAAAAACCTCATTCAACCGCTAAAGGTTAGTTAATTTCAATATCTAGTTCCGTTGAAACTAAAGAAACAGACTAAACTTAGGTACATTAAATATCTTGGGTTGGGGTGAGCTGTTTTTGTCATTTTCATCTCATCTTGACATTTAGTGACATTTTTAATACCAATTTTGGAATATATAGTTTTCAAAAATTTGTTATTTTTTATTTACTTTAATTTTTAAATTATGTTACTTTTTCCTTCTGACGTTTAGATTTTGGCTGCCAGCATGAAACATAAAATTTAAAAAAAATAAATAAATAAATTAAAATTATTATTATTATAAAATAATCACGAAGCTCGTAACAACTTCAGAAACTAAAAATCCAGTTTAGTTCCGCTTAAACATAATAAACAGATTATACAGAAAAAGATAAAACGGATATGAGTAAAAACAAATATCTTTACTGCATCGTATTAATCTGTGCATACGAGCAATATTAACCAAATTTTAAATTGGAAAGCATGAAGAAAATCGGCTAAAACCGGTCTTCAATATTTTTAATTTAATTTTTGGTTTTGAACAGAGAACAAAATATCGTTTCCGTGCTTTAAAAATCCTGGTAATATGTTTATTTTGCTTTCGTTTTCGGTTTGTTTTCATCCTTGATAAAAATTGAACTAAAGAGTCGGGAGTCGCCAACTTTTTCTGGGTCCCGACTCCGAGTTCGACTTCTCCAAAAAACTTCGACCCTCGACTCCGACACCGACACCGACACCGACTCCCCATCCCGGCACGAAAGTAAAAAGTTGAAAATCGCTGTATTAATACATGAATTAGTAATCAATATATTATGTTATCTACGACCATCAAATAATAACTGCATTATGTGTCCAGCTGTAAAATAAAGCTGTTCATATTGCAATAAGTGTAAAAAAGTGACACGCATCCGTGCTCACCTGGGAAAATTAACGTTTTTATTTAGGAACTAACAGTTAGATAAAATGTTTGGCGCTCAGTAATAATGGCTATTTGCGCCTCACACAGCCCATCTTTATAATTAGAGTATTATTTATAAGTTACAATAAGTAACACAATAAATAATATTATTTTAAGTGTTGTTTATTAGAATCAGCTGATGTTTCGGTAGCCATTTTGTGACGTCAGTTCTGAAGTTAAACAATTAACAATCAGAATTTCTAATTTTTTAATGATAAAACTATATAGTTGTAGATAAAATATTGTATTTGAGTGTGTATCTGAGATGCACGAAGAATTGAATATAATATATGTTAAAGATTATATAACATATCTTACCAAACTAAATTACTAAATAGTAATCCTATAATATAATACGCCTGTTTGTATGTTCGTATGTTCGGTATGTTCGACCGGTCGTTTGTTCATTCCCCGATAGAGGCGCGCATATGTTAATTATTTATGTCAAAATTGTTTAAAATATATTGTTGATGCAATAATAGTGAATTTTCTACGAACACTTTTTATAATTATTATAAGATGCAATAATAGTAAATATTCTACGAACACTTTTTATAATAATTGATAGAATTGTAAGAAATTATTGTTTATGTATTGGACAGTAGTGTGCTGTGAATTTTTGTTTTGAGTGTTGACATTAAATTAGTAAAAATGACAGTTGTGTTTTTCATTAAAAAATCACTTCACAATTATTAATTTAGTTGTGAAATAAACGGATCGGTTTTTTTACGAAACAAAACACAGAAAAACGTTATCCTTCCGTGATATTCGACATTTTTGATTAAAATTATTATTAGCAGAAAAATAATTATTTTAAAAAATATTTGGTTTTGATGAAAGTAAGAAAAATGTGACTTTTTTTTCTTTATTATTATTTTTTCAATGCTTTATTATTTTTTTATTGCTACGATTTATAGGACAAGATTTACAATATCCCACTGCAAACTCTATACAGATGGCAGCACATAACGACTACACTAAATAATTCAAGAATTATCAGTGGCTCTAAAACAATGGTTTCTGTTTATTTATTCACCTTAAAAGCACTATCTTAGGTTATGGTTGATAACTGTTTATTTTTTTTTTTTTTTAAACCACCTAAAAATAAATTGTATTTTAACTGTTCTGTGCAGGGCTAGGGACAGTGATTCACCTTAAAAGTACTATCTTAGGTTATGGTTGATAACTGTTTTTTTTTTTTTTTTATAAACCACCGAAAAATAAATTGTATTTTAACGGTTCTGTGCAGGGCTAGGGACAGTGATTCACCTTAAAAGCACTATCTTAGGTTATGGTTGATAACTGTTTATTTTTTTTTTATAAACCACCTAAAAATAAATTGTATTTTAACTGTTCTGTGCAGGGCTAGGGACAGTGATTCACCTTAAAAGCACTATCTTAGGTTATGGTTGATAACTGTTTATTTTTTTTTTATAAACCACCTAAAAATAAATTGTATTTTAACTGTTCTGTGCAGGGCTAGGGACAGTGATTCACCTTAAAAGCACTATCTTAGGTTATGGTTGATAACTGTTTATTTATTTTTTATAAACCACCTAAAAATAAATTGTATTTTAACTGTTCTGTGCAGGGCTAGGGACAGTGATTCACCTTAAAAGCACTATCTTAGGTTATGGTTGATAACTGTTTATTGTTTTTTTATAAACCACCTAAAAATAAATTGTATTTTAACTGTTCTGTGCAGGGCCAGGGACAGTGATTCACCTTAAAAGCACTATCTTAGGTTATGGTTGATAACTGTTTTTTTTTTTTTTATAAACCACCTAAAAATAAATTGTGTTTTAAAAGTTCTGCACAGTCCCACCTGTTTAGAATCTCTGTATATTTAACAAATGACATGTGTGTGACGCATGCGCAGTGTTCAGTGGGATATTGTAAATCTACCCCGTAATTTGAGATATAGTGTAAGTATGCTTTTTTCCGTGTGCCCTTTTTGCCGTGTGTGTATTTTTTCATGTGTGCTTTTTTCCGTGTGCGTATTAATCCGTGTGCGTTTTTTCCGTGTGCGTATTTTTATATTATATAAGAAAATGGAAAATAAATTTTAATAAATATATTTTAAATTTAACGTCTCAAATCATTTTTAGTTTTAACATTATAAATATAATGCACTGACTGAAAATGAATCGTTTTCCCATCTTAAAAAGTTAATGAATTAATAATTCGGAATAATGCTCATTATTTGTCCAGTTTTTAATAATGGGCGAAGAGTTGATTCAATTTGAATTGGATGAAGTTAGGCGTATGGCTAGAGAAAGAAGTCTGAGGTGTCGAGCAAGTTCCATATTAAGGTAATGATTTGTTTGCCAACGCAGTTGGCAATGGGTGCACTAGTAGTTTAATAAACAAATTGGGTAATTATACTTTAGAAAATTTAAATTATAAAAAATACAAACATAAGCGTATAAAGCATATACTTTTATAAATAGATTCAATTAAAAGTGTTTAGGGTTTTTGCTTTTTATTCCCTTAAATAAATTTGTTTGTCGGTTTAATGATGTACATATATGCCTGTATAGAGAAAACTATATATTTAATTTTAAGAATACATAGGAAATTTATTGATATATGTATGCATTCTAATTTGTAAAAAAAATGTTTTATTGTACTACTTTGCAAAGCAATAAATATTTTATATATATATATATATATATATGTATTTGAGTCGCATATAATGACTATATTTCACTCGGATGATTACAAACCTCGCCTACGGCTTGGGTGGTAAACTTCATACTCATGAAATATAGCCACTATTGTTTGCTTGTTAACTAAAATACTTTTATTGTTCAAAAAATATTTGATGTGTTTGCCTTTTATTATATGTAAAATTAAGCTGGTAAATAATTGGGCCCCCACAGTGCGTCGCTACGCATAGTTTAGACCTTCTCGTTTAGTGGGATCGTAAGTCGCAATATGCGAAAATACATAGCTTGTATCGTGTAGATTTACATTATTATAATTATTAGTTGTAGATTGTAATTAATTAGGTGGATAATATTTGAAATTAATTAATTTGTGACTAAATTTTCTATTGTTAGAGTTGAATCATATTAGTTTATGTCGATAGATGATAACCAGTCTGTATTGACATTTCAAAAATTTATACAGGCATTTATAAAAGTCAATAAAAGTATAATTTATTTAAAATTTGTTTTATTTAATAATAGCTCTCAGGCTCGTACCTTGTTAGTTCTTTGTTTTACATCTTTGTTGTAACGTAAACAATAAGTAAACAATTTCCGTTAGCGCCCACCATAGCCTCTCAAATATTTTTGTTAAATGCTGCATTACACAAAAAATAATCGTTTCTTCCAAGGCCGCTTTAAGTTTTTCGTAGGCCCTAGACACCCTTGTATTCGATACTTCTCTTCGTCCCGTTGAATCACTAATGCCTTACATCGAAAACTGAAAACGGTTATGTTTATGCGGAACTAAACGGGATTTTTATTTTCTTAAGTTGTAATGAGCGTGGTTATTTCATATTCTATGTTGGTAGCCAAAATATAAATTTCAAAAGGAAAAAGTGACTTATGAAAAATAAAGTTTTTTTAAATTACTATAGTCAAAAATTTGTATTAAGAATGACACAGAAATTATGAAAGTTACATTTTATAATGACAGCTTACCCCAACCTAAAATATTTAATGTAAGCATGATTTACGAATGAAAGGAGTCTGAGCCAGTTCTGAAAAATACCGACTCGGAAATCGTTTATTTTTCTGTCAACTCCGCATTCTGTCACCACAAAGTTAACTTGAATAAAACACTTTCTTACAGATAAATTATTATTGAATAAGATAATTACGTCAACAATTTCATATGTATTTATAACTACATAGGTTCATGTCAAAATAGATAGAAGAAATATTAAGTTACAAAAATTTATTAAGTCGTATCAAAATATTGATGTAAAGTGTGAATTTTCACACATTTCAGGGTTTTGTAAGTATTTAATAAGTGTAAGAAGCCAACATAATACTGGATGTCTACGAATATTTGTTCTATTAACAATGTGTAGATGTGGTGCTCAAAACTCAGTCCTCAGCTGTTTTTTGAAGCTGAAGTTTTTAATTATATTTTTAATTTCATAAAAAGACACACACTATCTTAGCCGTAAATACAAAAAATCCATAACATTATTAGTCATAATTTAGCCATGAATTAAAATAATAATTAATTTTGTCAAAAACACAAAAACTGCAATATTTTTCAAAAACGCAATCGGATCAAATATTCCTCTCGTACGTTTCCGGATCAGATCAATGTACATTACCTATAACTTTTTTAGATTTTTTGTTTAACCCCTTTGGGTAAAAGGGGGCAAGACCTTTTTGCATATTTTTCGATAAAATCGTGTTAAAGAAAACGAATTTTAAAAATCACACAATAAATTTTTAAAATATAAAAGACTTTTTTTAGATTTTTAGATTAACCTCTGTGAGAGATAGGGTGGGGGACAAAAGTTTTTTGACGGTATTCTGGGCAAAAATCCCATAGCAAGAATTGATTTTTCAAAAATAAAAATTTGCTTTTTGATTCACGCATTAAGAGGTTTTATTTGGTAGGCCAATCAAAATTTAAAAAAAATATATATCTTTTTTATTAAATACATATTTGATTATATTCATCTCGGTATGTGTTTTTTGGACTCTCAGTATTCTTTCTATATGTGGGTCAATTATTTGTATAAGCATACCAAATTTCCACTTCCTATCTTAAGCCATTTGGCTACAATTTCTACCGTACAGACAGTTGTCTGCCTGTCTGTACGGTAGAAATTGAGTGACGCTATAAGGGTTTTTTGGTGGTCATACCTACAAAACCCTAAAAATGCCTCAAATAAAACTTGTTAGTTATAGCTTGTATAACAACTTTTGTTAAATTATTTTTTTCGTAATAATTCTTTTCCGAAATATTCGTGAAACACATAAAAACGACATAATTAAACTAACCATTCCTGTAGACCAGAGTTTCCCAAACTTTTTAAGCCTCGGAGCACTTTTCACGAGAAGAATTCGTCGCGGAGCACTATCGTTGCTATATATATAGCAACACTAGTAGATCGCGGAGCACTAGTAGACACTCGCGGAGCACTGTTTGGGAAACTCTGCTGTAGACGGAACTTGATGAAAAATTGATCAAATTGAGATATTCACGTCTGAAGCTTAAATATAAATTTATTAAAAATCCGAATTTGCTATATACGTTTACAGACCCCCATTACACTAAAACGATTGATTCGTGTTATAAAAATTCTAATTCGTGCGTATCTTTAAAAATCTCTAAACGCCAAACAGCCTTGTTTACAATACCTCCCTATCTATATGTGACAGTTTGTAAACCATAGATAGGCATCTTGCGTACAAAAAAACATGTTTTAAATTCTTATAAATATATTTATTTTCAAATCTAATGGGTGTACTTTTTTTAAACATGAAACCGGATGAACCGGAAGAAAAATCTGACTGTTTTTTATGAACCGGAACAATATTTTCAATAATTTCATGAACTGGAACACCGTTCCGGTTTGCTCGGGTACATTTCGAGCCCTGGGTGTATCCGACCCGCGTTATATGATAAACGTTGTGTAAACGAATATCCGAATTGTTTAAACAAAGTCCTGCTGTAAAATCGAATGTGTGTTATAACTGGCTTCCAGTGTATATCGGGTCATTCCATGTCAAGTGGTCTGGTGGTCCCTGCTCGACCATCACAGATTTTGATGAAATTTTGTGTGGACATTCACACATGTCCCCAACGAACATTGGTAAAGTTTTACGTTCATCCATGCAATACTTGCTGAGATTTAGTAATTTGTTTGACCCCATACTGCAGCCTTCTATAGGGAAAAATTGCTAAGCGATATGACATCTGGTGGGATTGAAGGAACTACAGAAATAGACATTGTGTCGCGCTTTTTTTTATAAAAAATGTTTGCATAAAAATATAATTGCATAAAAACAAGTATTAATATTGTAGCAAAATTACAAAAACCACCAGTAAACATTTTCCATAAGTAAAATTCACGTTGTTTATATGTAACGAATGTCTATTTTGAAGGTTCCAAGTTTGCCGAAATAGCGCTGCGATCTTAAAATACTTCCCCTATGGTATGACTCCGATATTTCTGCAACTTTGAGATGCAGTATCTCTGGCAATATTTTGTTGAGAGAAACAAAACTTTGCCATCTTGCACAACTTTTTGCGCTCTATTAAACAAAATAATAAACAAATCTTCATAAGCGATATCCGTGAAGAAAATTTGGAGCAAACTTGGCAAAAAAAATTTACGGCTCGAAAAAATTTTAAAGTTTGGCTTTTTATACCTCTGGAAGTAAAGGTACTATAAACGTGAAATTTTGCACATAATAACTTATCAATACAAGGTATTCGAATATAAAATTTCATTCTCCTAATATTTTTCATTAGTTCAGGAATTTAGTGTAAAGTTGATGATTTTTGTGAAAATGTCGAAAATAGAGTATGTTTAGCCCACTTTTACAAAAATATACCTTCTGGAAACTTTTTAAAATTATTTTCATTAGAAAGAGCATGTTTCAAACCCCCTAAAAAAGTAGAGTTGGTTTTTCATCGCTGGCATATAAGGCCTTAGAAATAGGAACAAAGTTGAGGACGTTTCTATCACATGCTGCTATCGCAATATCGCATGCATTCCATTATTTTTCATCTTGTTTGTTTTATACAGACATTATAAGTACCTTAATTGCGTTGGTCCATGGTGACATTGTCACTACCAGTTCAGAAACTTATACCAGTAACCCCATCGCCATAGGGGGCCAAATATTTTTATAAAGAATAAAATTTCATTTCACTATTTTACTAGTACCTGATACTTGTTGAAGAAAATCCTTATATTTTTTATTGTCATATAAATTTCTTTGACTTTGGCGAACCCGAAAATTTTTCTCGCGACCCACGATTTACGCACCACTGCTATAGAAGGCTGCAGTATGGGGTTAAACAAATTACTAAATCTCAGCAAGTATTGCATGGATGAACGTAAAACTTTACCAATGTTCGTTGGGGACATGTGTGAATGTCCATACAAAATTTCATCGAAATCCGCGATGGTCGAGCAGGTCACTTCTCTGAAATCAGACCACTTGACATGGAATGACCCTATCGAAAATATAAAATATCTGTATTTTTAAATTTGATTTTTTCTTCCTAATTCCTGTAAAATATTTGGTTAATCCTGTTATTTTATACAAATTTTGTAGGCCATAGGTCAAAGGTGGGATAACTTAGAAATAGCAAGATCTACTTTTAACTCTTCACCTCATCATGAGCTACTGACAAAAAAAGGTAATTTCGAGAAACCTAACGACCAAAAAAGACATTCCAAGAATCCTATAAAAAAGATCATTTCGATAGGCCTAGCGACCAAAAGGGGTACGGTAAGAAACCAAGTGCAAAAAAAGAAGAACACATGTCTGCGTCAGACTGTTTGCCCACTTCCTAGGCACTGTGCCCTGTGCCTAAAGTACCTAATGGATAAGTCAGCCCTGATATTTTTTTCCTAAACAACTCTTCTTATAGACGTTTGCACATTTTTGCTCTTAAGTAGGTAAATAATAAGTGTGATATTTCAAATTTATAGGTAGCGCACCTAAGAGCCTCCCAAATATTAATTTTACTTAAAACTGCATTGAACAGAAAAGAGCCATTTGTTAATTCGAAACTAATTTTCTTATATACATTTTTGATCTATAAGTGCAATAATTCAAATGTTAGACTCTATCTTTGAAAGACTGATAGTAATAAATCATTTTGTCAGGCAGTTACCCGTGGCGTGCATATTTTAAACACGTTTTAATTGGTTTTGTGTATTTCTATATTACTATTTATCATTTTATTAAATGCACGCCTGTGACCATATTTATCATATCATTAAACACACCGCTGTGACCAAATTTTTCCTCAAAATTTTAGGGTCAAATTTTTATGGTCTATTGTGTTTAACCCTAGTTCGTATTCCCATATAATATGTGCGGCACGCTCGGTTGTTTTTAACAATATTTCGTTTCGAACTATTCATATTTTGTCGATTTTTTTTACCGCTTCTGTGTGAAAATACAATAACTTTTTACAACTAATAAATTTTATTACTATCAGTCTTTCGGAGATAGAGTATAGTTTTACGGCGGTGCCCCTTCATTACGTTATGTACAGAACAAAAAAGTTGTTATTTTAAACAATTTTTATCATATACGTTTTTGGTGCTAAATAAAAAGTGAAAAGTTTTTCAAATTTTGTATATTCACAATGGTTCCTCAGATATGTTAAATCCTGGTTTTTAATAGATCAGTAACATAACCGCTCCATAACATAATTAATGACTTGTTGTTCTGTTTATTATAAACAGATGTTCGTATAGTGGACTGAATTGAGTGAAAGGGTATTAAGTTTTTGTACTTTTCTGTTCATTCTTGCTTGTTCCTCTTTGATTCAAGTTTTTGACGTTCATTGATATATTCGATTCGTTCTTTTGTTTATTCATGTTTGTTCGTTAATGTACATACGTAGGAAACGAATATTTAAAATTAATAAAAGCTATATTTAAAATTGAATTAAAATTCTGAAAGTATCCCTTAAATGTAATTAAGAATCTTGATCAGACATTATTGGTCTTCCTTACACCCCGTCGTTCTAAAATAACCTGTTAATCGAAGGGTTAATTAAAAAAGTAATTGGGAAAAAAGCTTTGAACTTTAACTTTTTTCAGTTTTAATTACAAGTATATGAACGCAACAGGCTTCTAAAATTGCAATACATATTATCACGTGATCACAAGGAAAAAAAAAAGTAAATGATAGTAAAATATATTAAAAAATGCCTTGAAAACATCTCTATCTCTATTACAGCAATAAGCACTAATAGGAATAGATCACGGCTAATGTTGCAACTAATGGCCCGTTTATACAACCTTAACAGTAACTTTTCCTTACCTTATCCCTAACTCGTAAAAGATAAACTATACAAAACGCCTATGTACGTTTATACAACCTTAGCCGTAATTTATCCATAAGCAGACCTTAGCAATAAGAATTCCGTAACCTTGAAAGTTCCCAACATTTCAACTTTCGTGGTTAAATTACGGCTAAATCACTGAACAGCGCATGCGCGAAAATATGAGTGTTATGAAATAGGCAACGAACTTTATTTTTGTGAAATAATAAAGATGACACGAACACGGCAGATGCTGCCAAGGCAGTATAAAGGAATATTACAATAATTTGCTCATTATTCATTTTAATAAAATAGCTTCCAAAATTCGCAATTGACGTTTAGAATAAAGGTTAGGTTTACGATGTTTACTCGGAACTGCGCAAACTCTAAACAGCGCATTTCATTGGCTGCGGCTGACGATCGAGATTAAGGAAAAGTTAAGGAAAAGGTTGTATAAACCCAATACTTTCGTTCTGGGGATCGTTAAAAACTTATGGATAAGGTACTTCTCAGTTACGGCTAAGCAAAATTATGGCTAAGTTGTATAAACCAGCCATAAAACGACATTAAATTCATAAAGTAAAAAAATAAGAAATACATGTAAAGTGTGAATTTTCACACATTTCAGCTTTTTGTAGATAGAGTTGATATCGTTTATAACGAAGTTGAAGGGACCAATGAAATTCGGTCGTTGTAACTGTAGGTCGCTATATCCAAACACTATAAATAAAATGTTGAAAAATATGTACATTTTAATTATGTTAGAAAAGAGTACATACATTTACATGAGTACCAGAAGCTTAAGCAACAAAAACAATATTCAAGTGTTGCAAAACAAAAAAATCAATCCAACTTATTTTACAAACAACTTAACACTTATATAATTTTACATACGCATGTATATATGTATACATATTTTGATTTTAACCAAAAAATCTGTCGTTTTGGTTTATGTTTGTGATTTTTGGTTTTCTAAAAAGTTTTTTTCAATAATTTTTTCCAAATGTAGCAATGCAAAATCTGTTTTCGCCTCTTTTAAATTTTGATTAAAAGTGAAAAAAAAAAAAAAATGCTGAATTGTTTCAACTGCTGAAAATGAATCCTTTATAGTTGGTGTTGGAACTCGGTTGGTTCTTCCATTTCCACATCGTCGTGGTTTATTTCTGACACCAAATTCGGATCTGACTCAGCTGAAATTTCATCTTCCGTCATATCCTCCGTTTCGAGTTCTTCATCAATATTTGAAAAAGTTGCATTAATGCTTTTCGTTTCGCCATAATGACGTCTATGACGTACCTTCAACTCGTAGTTAACCACTGAATGAATATGTTTATATGTCGACTTTCGTCTCGATTTTTCATAACTTGGTACTTTCCCTAGCCAATTCGGTACTTCCCCGCCGTTTTCGCGTTGGGCAGAGGTGATACGTCGTTATAAAAGATAATTGGACCCAAATTTCAAGCCATTTTTTGTCGTTTTATTAATTTGGTCGCACTATTCGGTGTCGTTATAAGCGATAAGTTTCACGTATAAAAAGATATGTTTCTGGCCTTTGGTATAAAAAGATTCTGGAAATTTCGTCGCAAAAACCGATATGTCGTTATATCAGATGTCGTTATAAACGATATCCACTGTATATAGAAACGGGCAACATATTTTAGGCAAATTTTTGATTGATATTCGCTTCAAAATCAATTTAATTTTGTTTATTTATATTAATACATACTAATAGCATTCATTTAATACTTCGCATGAAAAGGAAAAGAACATTTGTTTTAAATCCAAACTATATTTCAACAATTTTTCGAAGAAATAATCTGATTTAAATTACCGATTTTCTTCAATGTGCATTACTATGCATTTTTTCTGATTTTTAGGACAATCCCTCTAGTTTATATAATGTGGAGCCTTATTTTTGTTTAATTTTTTGCAATATCGTATCTAAATAAAGAATTTTTTATATTAATTATTTGTATCTGCACTTCAATACATATTATTTGATATCCCACAATAAAACTAAAAAATAAAATAAATAATAATAGTCGCTTCGTATTGTTCGGATGCTGAATTTGGTGCGAGTCCATCGATCGCATATCGCCCAGGTTTGAGATGCCACCGATTACTGGGATAAAGCTCCCTCGACCTTCTCTGTGGAAGTTAGTGGCATGCCTCTGGGCTGCGCCAGACACTCTAGATCAGTGTTTCCATGCACCCAACCTGATAGCACTGATAGTCCTTAGCAAAATTTTAGTGGTCCGCGAAAAGCTTATAAATTACTATTTTGGATATTTATTGTTCATTTTTTTATAATCATTGTTCATTTTCTATGTATTTTGTAAAATTTTCAGTGAGTTTTTATTCCTAAGATATATGTAGACTTTACATGTACATTTTTTTTAATATTACATTTATTTTTAGGGGGCCGCGGTAGAAAATTAAATAAAGGACCAGTAAAATGGTCCTCGGTGCGTTTCAGTTGAGAAACGCTGCTCTAGATACAGCTATTTGACCACATCTTTTACCGTAGAGACAGAAACATGGGTGACGGTATAAGGATTTCTTGGTTATACCTATGAAATCCTAAAAATGACTCAAAATTTTGTATATGCAAACTAGTTATGTCCTTACCCGCAATGGTGCTAGTAGTCATAAGTACTAGCCGCCAAAAATAAACTAACTAACCAGTAATAACTGTAAATTTATAATGAATTCGATCAATTTTTAATGGCCTAGTTGTGCTTTTCAGTTGCAGTGAATGTTTAAAAATAGATCCGAAATGAATTGCTTGCATTTTTAATAATATTTACATACTTCTTTTTAATTTTATATTTGATTTTCTGTATTTTACTGTACTTCCATAAAATTTTCAAACAGCTTTTAATTAGATCGTATACGTATTATAAAATTTTACAGATATTTTATTGATTTAATGATTCTAGTCTTGAATGTTATGCGGTGTAGTACTACTTTTCGTATTTTATGTTATCATTTTAATTTAAAAAATCATTATTATCATTGAGATAGTCTTTAAGCGATGTAATCCTTGCTTTACATTGTGTTTGGTAAATTTCAAATCAAGTATATAGTGATAATAATAAAATAATGCAGTACCTGTTGGGAGCGGTTAAATATTATGTGATTGTTTGTTTTTCTTTCGTTTTCTATACTAAAAATGCGGTTTATTTTCTCCGAGACTTTGCATAAAACCTTTCTTTCTGGTTGAATACAATCGTGATTGATTTAAGACAATCAATAAAGGAATTGTCAAATGGTTTCAATATTTCAAAGACGATTGAAAGTAAAGTACCTTTACGAAAGCCCAGAAAGGAGAATTTAAAATAGATTTGAAATATTTGATGTTAATTTGTTCTGTTAAAAAAGTACCTACTATTAGCCATAATGGCGCTCACAATTTGGGATGCGCAAGATTATTAATGTAAAGGTTGTCTCGTACTTTTTGACCAATCAGAGCGTGAGAGGGAATACGTCACATGTCTGCTTAGTTCAAACTAGCATACAAAATTAATATAGATGTTGCACGTTTTTAAATATTTTTATTGACTATATTCATAATAGATATTTATTTAAAGACATTTCTACTGAATAAATTATAAATAAAAACCTAAAGAAATTTTATACTGATTTATATAAAATTTAAGGTAATGGGTATTTGTATTATAGTTAATAAATAACAATAAAATCGAATACAAATATAATTTTAGGAATATTCAAATAGAAATATAAAAACAAATTGCTATAATAATATAGTAATTAATAAAATTGGAGGTTATATCAGTTTTTAAAAACGGCTGGACTTATTTCAACGAAATTTGGTATAATAGAGTAGAACCAGGATCAAATATAGGCATGATATCTCAAAATTTTCTTTCTTAAGGGATATTTCTGGGTTAAAACTGGTACTAAAAAACTTAAAATATTTTATTTATAAACAGAACTATCTTAACAGAAAACAATAAAAATTGTTTGTAAGAAAACAAATCTTATTTGTTCTTTGCATTTTTTCAATTTGATGAATATCAAGGTAGTTACGGGGGGGGGGGGGGGGCTAAAACTAAAAATTGAATTATTTTCTTGCAAAGAAAAAAGACATTTAAACAAGTAGAAAATCAAAAAATTAAACGATATTTTAATATGTATAGCCAAAAATCAAACTTCACGTGTATATAACATATACGGTAAACAAAGACTGACGTCCCGTTAGCACACAGATGACGCGAAGCTTCGCTATTTACCTCCACCAGTACAAGTTACGAGATAACCTTTGCTTTAATAATCTTGATGCGCGCCTACCTCCCACTGGTCGACGGATATTTATTCTTCCTTCCCAGATATTTTACTGTCCTCTGTTATTCGCACAATGATTTATCCACTATAATCGTCTGCAATTTTTCCTGCGATATTGGCTTTGAGGACAGTACTCGGATATCATTCTTGCGCCTTATCAATTTACCATTAACTTAAGAGTAAAAATCTGCGTAAACACCTACGTACTTATTTTCAAAAACTATGGGTTCTACATTTTGCCTGCGCCTACTTCACAAAAGTTAAAAAATTAATTAATACTCTTAAAAATTACATTTTAAAGCATTTTAATAATACACAAACAAGAAACGATTTTTACATTATCGTTCATATTTTTCATATCAATCATATGTTTATATTCTTTCTTTATTAGGTGCAAGATCTACTATGTTTGAACGACATTTCACGATAAACATTATTGGTGAACAAGCCCATTGTGCGCAAAATACAAAATCGGCGGCGCAACTTTCGAAAAATTAGTGCGCGGCCTCGAGGCCGTACAGCTTAGTGGGAACATTGCCTGGCAGTAGTCATGGCAGTAATGATACTCCAACTATACTTCAAGAAACATTGCAGAAAATACTGCAGGTCTATAGTAGGTCACCGAGTTGTAGTGCTGATCTCTTTTGTATTGCTACTGTATTGAGAAGTGACATTACCGATGGCGGCGCTGTGCTCCAAGGCAATATATGGCTATCGTCTCTAGTACTCGGCTGTCAATATGCTAATAACGAACAGGTTAATTTAAGCACAGCACATTTTTATTTTATGAAAATGCAAGTAAATATTTCCGAAATTTTTTAATTTTTAAGCGCTATACATGTATCGAGGTGTATATCAGAAGGTGGACATCAAATTACAGTGTTTAAAGTTTAATTTCAGTAGATTTATTGAAGTGTAATTTGTAGTTGATCAGGTGTTAAATGCCGGGCACGTAATTTTATGTGGTACATCTGAGTGTCGGTCTTCTGAATTTACAATACAGTGGTACCTCGGTTTTCGTCGATAATCCGCCCGAAAACAATCGTTGAAATCCGAAACCAACGAAAAACCGAGGCAATTATTTTCATATGAATCGCAATCAATAAAAAAAGCACAAAAACACTAACACTGGAAAGCAATAGAATTGTTTGGCTAGACGGGCGGGCTAGATGCTCACACAACGAGAAAAATGCAACACTGAGTAGCGCGTGGGTCGCAGTAAGCCGACGAAATCCGAGGCAACCGACGAAGACCGAGACAATTATTTTCGTGAAAAATCGACGAAAACTGAAACCGACGATAACCGAAGTCAACGAAAACCGAGGTGCCACTGTATATGGATTCTGTTTGCAAACAAGTGCATTATGAAGTAGCAGCTAAAAGTTAAAAATGCAACTTGCAGGTGCAAGCATATTAGTGCAGTTTTGTTTTTCTGCGACAAATATAATGAACAGACCCGCATAGTATTAGTTACTTTTTAATTCAAAATATATTCCCATGCCTTCCTCCCAGGGCCGGCGGAAGCGGGCATGCAAGGCATGCGGTGCATGCAGCACCGCTGCGATGGGGGCGCTCACGTGAGACTCAAAAGGGCGCCAAGTGACTCCTATTTCTAAGGTCTTCACTTGAAATTTAGAAGTGAGGACTTTTTTTTAGACTTCACTTGAAATTTTGAAGTTACCTAAGGCTCGAAGAAAAAAGCTAGTTCCGCCCTGCCTAGGGGCGCTCAATTAAATCTTGCCTACGGGCGCTAAAGACCCTAGCACCGGCCCTGCTTCCTCCTGTTCATAACCAAATCTTTTCCCAATCTGGACTTAATATTAAACTTTCCACTATTCTTAAGAAAAGAAAAAAAACTAAGATGCCTAGATTGTCCTGTCTTGAATGACAGCCAAAAACACTACAATTTTTTGTACTTTTATAGTTTTTCACAACTTCTATCGACATTCTAACAAAAATTCAACACTAGAACATATGTAATAACTTCAAACAGTTCTAGAGCGCCTAGTACAATATTTGGCCACTAGACTGCGTATTTGAGCATGTCAGTTCTCAATTGGGTATGTGTCTCTTAACTCCGAGAAAGTATAGGTCCTGTTCTACAATTGAGAGACTGATAAGACTGACTTAATCCGGCCTAATAGTGGTGATACATGATCATGAGATATTTCGGTTGAATGTTTTGTTTATAATCATAATGAAGATGAAATAATAATAATTAATACAAACATTCATGATCTGGTTAGGATTTCAACCCAAAATCTTTGGCACGCGACGAAGGGTTTACTACATCTGTACTCCCGAGGTTGCAGAGGAAATAGTCGTATCTAAAACTACACTCACATATTTGCGATTATTTTGTTGTTCTTCTGTGGTTGTGATCTCGGCGGCACCTACCACACGTGAATCACTTTTTAAGGTAGCTTGATGTCCATACCGACCATAAAAAACCACAGTGGAAGCTTACCAAAATTAATTTCGAAGAGGAAACACTGGAAACTTGTGGCTCTTATTAAGTCGAAGAAAGCGTCGTTGTGAAAACAAAATTTTGAATTCATTCTATTAGAGAAATTGCTTCAAAATTTTCATGAAATTTAGCGCAAAGGATTTCCCATGCTTTAACTTTTTCTATACGATTGCTAAAGCCTTCTGAAATATAGTCCCACATGCAAGGTGAATTGTAGATCTCTTCTATAAACAAGTCGTTGTCAAAGTACTCTTCATGTGTCGCCGTTTCACAAATAAATAAAAACAAGTGTATGAACCTTACAAACGTAACCGAGTGACTGATAGGATACGAAGTCGGTAGTGCGTGGTAGACGTATCCAGCGCTTCGAACCCTGGATACGTCTACTTTTTCGGTTCGGTTTTTGTTCCGGTTCAATTAATATATATATATATATTTAAGAAAACTGATGAGCAGAAAAAAATCGTATTTTTTGACTGAACAAAAAAACTAAACAAAATTCCGATTCCATTATTTGATATATATATATATATATATATATATATATATATATATATATATATATATATATATATATATATATATATATATATCAAATATAATAATTTAAGTACAAATTTGACTTCAAACTTTCTGTCGGTAGTGTATATATATATATATATATATTCAGTTCCGAGTGATAAAATTTTAAATGCTTTTATTTGTACTAGAAATTTATTTTCTACTATAATTTAGAAGAACATTTTATTCCTTATTTTGTAATAATCATATCAAGGCCGCTGCCAGGGGGAGGGTTTCTGGGCGTCCCCCCCCCCCCCGAAATAATGGAATCGGAATTTTGTTTAGTTTTTTTGTTCAGTCAAAAAATGCAGATTTTTTTCTGCTCATCAGTTTTCTTAAGTAAATTTCTGCTCAAGTAATCTTAAATAAAATGTATTTTATATTCACAACCATAAATATTATCTGAATCGAAATAGACCGAATTTTTTTTCCGGTTCATCTCCGGTTTTTTTTCCGACAAAAATAACGGTTTTTTTCGGTTTTCGGTTCAGTTCCGGTTCGAAGCCTTGGACGTATTGCACTGATTGCGTTGCGATGAGTCCATCCACAGCAGTGGTCTCAAAATTCAAAATGTATGAGGACCAAATAGAAATTTTGCCAAGAGGAACACACTTAGAAACTATCAATTTCGGAAAATTTTTTGAGTTGATCCTTTATAATGGATACATAGCACATGCATAACATAAAAATCACAAGAGTGTCTTTGTTTTGTTTATTGGAAACAGATGATCAAGAACAGCCTCTCCCTTTGTAGTCACCACTATGCACGTGCTGTGCTTGTGCTATGTATTAATTATTACCGAGATTTTACAAGAGTTAAATATGGATTCGAGTGAAACAAGCTTGAATCAGTACAAAGCAGATATAATTATAAATTTAATTTGTAAATAATATTATTTAGTTAGTAGTTCGATTGCCATTAATGTGCTTGACAAATGACAGAGCAGACCATTTAATAAACTTTCAATTCAAGTGGGCCGCATTGAATTTGTAATTACAATAACGAAGTGGAATAAAAAAAAAATGAGAACCTCTGTAAATTCACCATGAAAAAGTGAAAACACACTAAAATCACTTAATGTTTCTTTAATAATTTTGGAAGTTATGAGCAAAAATTAAAAACCGGAAAATTTACATTTTCGTTTTTATCTAGTAACCTATGAATTTTTTATGACAACATCCAATCCAATCAAGTGCCGTATCTGCTGCAGACATGGGCTACCTTGGAACGCCACTTGGTTCTATCGTCCACTGCACTAATTAGTTTTTGAAAATTTAACTAACAATGAACTAAGTTTATGAAATGCAGCTAGGAATACATAGACATCGGTAAAATGGTCCCCTGATGCGACAACTTTGATCTAATTTAACCGACCTTATTTGTTACCGTTCTCGAGATCCCCATGCTTAACAAGTTATTTGGGACACCCTGTATAGAGGGGTCGTAAATGGCCCGCGGATGATATTGTGCTCGTATTGCGAAGGCTGTCGAAACCGACTTCAGTTAGTGGTCCGTGTGAGTACTATCATGCGTTTCCATAATAATTCATAACCACCCGCCAGTTAACCATCATGGTGTGGTTTTACTGTGCTACGTGTGACTATGTATCAACTTTAGTATCAACCATAAATGCTAAAAAAAAAATAAATAACTTTTTAATTCAATTCTCCATTATCATAATCGTTTATAACTTTCAATTAATTCCATTTACATATCGCGGAAAAAAGCTACTGCATTGCGGAAATCTCTCTCAAATAATGTTATTTACATAAAATCCTTTAGTTTTCATAGGATTTTATTATTATTTTTTTTTCACCTGGTTTTGTGTACCGAATTTCGATAAAATTACCGAAGTGGAAAAAATAAAATGATAACTAACAAATCACAACAGTAAAAGTATATAATAAATAATGACACAATAGCACGCAAGTTTCTGATAATCGTTAATAGTATATTATTAAGTGTATATTATACTTAATTATGTATTATTATTAATAATTTTTGTGAAAATCGCTTTGGCATATTTTTAACCAAATATAAAATTTCGGGGACATAAACAGGCATAACTAAACAATCACATTTTAACAGATAACATTATAATGATTATAAAACAGAATGACCGTATTTTGATATTATGCAATAATAAACAAACTTAGTATGTTTATTAATTTTTGCACAGCTAAGCAAAATTCATTGTAATTGAGTCATATCTGTTGTATAATTTAATCGTTTTTATGTTGCCATTACAATTTTAAGTACATTAGACTTGTTGAATAATCTGGATATTAAATTATAATTTCAGAGTTTCATTGTTTATAGATGATCGTAAAATACAGTTTTAGATGTTTTCTTGAATCTCTGCATTTTAATGGGAGTACTAAATCACATTTATTAAAATTTTTCACGTGACAATCCAGATTTTTACTTTCATAAGTTATTTTGTTACGATTTAAAATATTATTTAGTTCATATAAATGGTGCTATTTTAAACAAAGCTGTCAATTTAACATCGATAACACGACACTGCTAACAACAACGGTTGAGACTGGTGTTAAGCCTCGTTTATAATAGTTCCATAACTTAGTTCCGGGTTTTACTGATTTGAGCTTCTGTTGGTAATAAACAGAACAAATAAATTATTGTGATTTTTATGCTTGTCTGTGCTATGTGTTTATTATAAACTAGTCTTTAAGGTAATAACGATAATTTTAACCCCATAGCGACAGGTTACCGAAACCGTTTTTCGGGTTTCAGTTATCGGATAAAATTGGGTACGTAATAACTGATTTTGGATACCCGGTTTCGGATACCTGTTTTTGGATACCCGGTTCCGGATATCAGGTTTCAATACCCGTTTCTGGATACCCGTTTCTGGATACCCGTTTCCGGATACTCGTTTCCGGATACCCAGTTTTGAATACCCAATTCCGAATATTTACTTCGATTTCAATTCGTCATCCTTTTTCTTCTTATCACTTCAATTTTATGGGTACCCAGTTCCGGATATTCGGTTCTAGACTCGGATATTTGGAACCGAGTAAACCCGGAATTGCTTTTTTTTATACTGGTTTTGTTATGATCGATTTCTAACAGTACTGCTACATAATGTAATTTTTATAATATTTTATAACAAGTTAACAGCGCTGTTAAATTGAATAAGTTCTTCTTCTTCTTTTTTCTTTCTTTTTCTTGGTCTAGACTTTCGCGATTCAACCAGAATTAGCTTGTGTTCAGCATTATAATGTAATATTTGTAGTTCAAACAAAATCAGCTAAGATCCTACATACTCTTTCCGTGGTTTTCGGGTGCGTTCAGTATGGCAGCCAGTGAAAGGAGAGTGCCATAAATTCTGCCAGTTTTAAATAAAGTAACTGAGACTCTTTTTCATAGGAGGGGCATGAGAATAGTAGAGGATGAGGGTCTGCAATTTTACCACACTACATAGGTTGGATTGTACTATCAGGTCGTCAAGGATGAAATTTGTAGTTAATAATATTGCCAACTTTAACAGCTTATTATTTGACATTGGCTTAATATTTTACCGTTCTGTTTTTTTTTTATTGTAAAGTTACACATCTCGCCATTTAAAGAAATCATTTTATGCTCTAAAAAATATCAAAAACTTTTTTTAAAAATTAATTTTGTTGAAAATTGTATTGTCGGAAATTCGCACTATTATTAAGTATGAGTTCTTGCGTGAAACTACGACATCGCAGACCGCGCGAAACATTAATAGTGTATTTGGCTCTAGTGTTACTACGCAGCAGACAATATCAAATTGCTTTGCCAAATTTCGTCCAGGTAACTTAAAAACCAAACAAACAAAAAACCTGGCTCATCGATCACAGTAAAAATATACTGCAACCAGCTGGACGAAATGATGCAAAAACTTAAAGAAAAACAGCCTAGATTGGTCAACAGATCGACTCCTATCTTATTGCATGATAACGCTAGACCACACACTGCACAAATTACTGTGGCAAAACTACAGGAATTGGAGTTGGCACTTCTTCATCATCCTTCATACTCACCAGACCTAGCCCCCACTGACTACCACTTTGAACAACTTTTTAATAGGAAAACAATTTAATTCCGACAATGCTGTACACCTGGTCTTCCAAGAATTCATCGACTCTCGTCCTCCAGGGTTTTATACCACCGGCCTGAACAACCTGCCACTTAAATGGCAAAAGTGTATAGACAATATTGGTGCGTACTTTGATGAATAAAATAATTCCTTATATTTGTAAGTTATCAACCAACTTTGCCTTGATGGTCGCTAACCTTTGATAGAAGACGACACAAGAAGAACAAGAAGAATTTATATTAATAATGGAAGAGGCGTTCTTCCCCCGAGGATGTTGGAACTGATGTCCAGATTTTTATGGCTAGCATCTAAATCTGGCTACTTTCAGTTAAATCACGTTTTTAACTTGACATTTATCCTGCCAAGAGACATTGCGGTGTATTTTTTATACCTAATTATATTCTTGTGGATGGTTTATTTTCGAAAAACTGAAAATAAACTGAAATCTTTAAAATACGTTAATGTTTACAGTGAGAGTATATGCACTGTTGTGAATCGTTTAAATTTTTTGCAATTTGGAAATTAGCAGTGTGTCTTTTCACTTTTGAAAAAGGGGTCCTCATTTTCGAAGTTCAATACCGTGTTAATGATACTTAAACGATGCAGAATCGAGCGTCATCATACCATCACCTTTCTATGCGGACAAAAATTTACTTAATTATACTACTTAAGTCATTTTCTTGTAGATAATAGTTTAAGTATAGACATTACCGATTTTCTCACAAATTCACGATGTTTTTTATAATACTTTCTTCACAAATTACTTATTTCTAATCATTTTGATAAATTATCTACAAAAATTCTTAAAAACTCGTGGAATAAACAACATCCGTGTTTTAATTATCATAAAAATTTGTTACAAAGTTAAAATCAGGGACCTGAAGCTGAATTTATTTAGGTTCAGGTTCAATATGTTAATTTTGGTTTGGTTTAAGGTTTAGGTTTAGTAACATATTTTTTTACGTTCAAGAACCAGATTTTTTCGGGTTCGGTTTTAATGAAAATTTTTAATAAAATTATAAGTACAAAATTATACTTCAAAATTAATTTATTTAATAATTACAGAAAACGCAACTAAGTTATAATTTGTTGTCAATAAATACAAATGCATTAAGAAAAAAAAAAAAAAAAAATAAAATACCAATGTCTCTAATGTAGTCTATTTTAAACGTTTAAGCGGAATTAGATTTTAAAATCTAGTAACTTTTAACAAGTGAATCAGAATTTTGATCTTTTTGTTAAGCTATTGTAAATCATACTAAAGCCTGTAATACATGATGCGATTTCTCGTTTTGAATCTCGTACGATTTATCGTACAAGAATTATTGTATCGTGTACTACAGGATTTTCGTACGAGATCTTGTACGATATTGAAAACCATCCAATATTTATGCTCCAGACCTAAAATATTGTATAGAAATGAACAGATATCGACGCAGTAGATTATTGCGCATAGTCACGTGACCGATACCGTTAGGAATAATTATCGTACGATAAATCGTACGAGATTCAAAACGAGAAATCGCATCATGTATTACAGGCTTTACATTGAATGTTGACGTGTCTTGTTGTCATTTTTATTACATGTTGATTTTTGCGTCATTTTAATAATAATTTTTTATTATTTTTTAAAAATGTATTATATATTTTATTTTTTATTTATCACTCGTTTTCCTTTTCGCATTTTGAATTCTTTCTGGTAACATGAAACGTAAAATAATCTATGTAAATTTGGTTTTCGTGACAACTTAGGAAAGAGAAACTTCCGTTTAATTCCGCTTAAATCAAAGATTGAAGAAAAAATCAATTTTGACTCTACCTAACATGAATATTAAATAAAATTATAAAATATAATAATTAATGGGCAAATAACAAATTTCGATGTTTTGATTTTTTTTTTGTCAAATGTAAAATTATAAGTTTACAATAATTTGTGAACTATATGGTTACTTGTTAATAATAAATGGTTCAGATTTGATGTTTTGGTTCACTGACCTTAAAATATAAAGGTTCGGTTCAGGTTCAGGTTCTGGTTCAGGTTCTCGAAAAATACAGGTTTTTTCGGATTTTCCGTTCAGTTTCGGGTTCAGCTTCAGGTCCCTGGTCAAAATACAATAATAGTACACAGTACATAGCGCGGATTTCGCTATAGCATGGTTTATAATTTCTAACAAAACATTTTTAATGATAGTCTGGTAGCTCTGCCAAATTATAGAGTTAAAATTGAATTAGACATTTAAAACGAAGCGAGATCAACTAAACCAGTGTTTCTCAATCTTTTTCACATCACGGACCACCTGAAGTGATTGAAGACCCCTACCCACGGGGTCCATATATACATACATCCCCATATATAATATATATATACTTGATTTGACGAATTTTACTGGCAGTTTTCCTCGTTCACCGTACACTCCCGATCTTGCGCCAAGTGATTATTAGGTATTCCCCCCTTATTTCAAGAAATTTCTTGGTGTTAGACGACTGGAAAATGACGGTAAAATGAAAACAACAGTGACAAACTGACTGAACTAACAAACGGATGATTTTTATGGTAAATGAATCCAAAAGCTTATCAAATGGCATGACAAGTGACTCAATTTAAATTGCGTCTATGTAGAAAAATAAGTAATATATATAGTATTTCCAAAATGAAATGGGCGGTTTTGTTAAGCAGCTTAACAATGCGGTAATTGGTTTATGGCAGTAATCCTGAGACTTAATGCTGTAAAAAGAATATAAGAGGTATTAATGGAATTTTAAATTTAAACAGAATATATGTATAATTGAACTATAACAGTAGTTCAACTGAAGTTTCTTAAAAACCATTAAACATATTTTACAAAATTATAATCCTATTGTTTCTAAATTTTAAGGGTTGTTATACTTGTTTATTAGTTAATTTTCAACGTTCATAGCGTGCATACATTAACAACATGGCTCTTTGGCGACCACTTGATTTTGAAAAAATTCCTAATTTCTGTAGTGAAAATAGTGAATCTGTGCACGGTGATTTGGAGTAGGAAAATGTGGACGTTGACGTGGAATGCGAAAATGTGGACGTGGCTACTAAAGAAAAATATCATTTGTCAGAAAATTGCAAAGTTGATACTGAACGTTTATAAATAGTTAGTTTCGGAAGGTAATAACATTGTAGTACAATTAATTAAAGACGAAACAAGTGCAATAAGTAATGATTTGTGGAAAAATGTGTGGAACATGTAAAAACAATTGGAACAATTTTTTTATAATTCCATGAAATAAATCTTCAATAATTATTAATTTACATGACAGTGGTAGTGACACAAACTCTGATAGTGATATAAACAATGATGATATTGATAATGATTAATATTTTAATAATTTTAAATTATCGTAAATTGACAAATTCAAAAAAAGAATGATTTTTGTTTCTGCAAATTTCAAGTATTTAATATAGACTATTTATAATTCAAATATAGCCAGTCCTAAGCCTGATAAAAATGTGAAGGAATGTCATGTGAGTATGTAGAGTTCATTCTAAATAGCATATAAGAAAACAGGTTTATTTTAAATAATTATTACGGTCCTGTCAACTACTATTAACAGAACCATAAACTCAGCAGGTATAATGGTTGAGTGTCAGCCATTATTGGAATCATTAAGTGAGGGTGGCCATTTCATTTTGGAAATACTATGCCTCTATATTCAATAAGTGAGCAGTGGCAGAATATTTTTATAAAATTCCTTAAAATAAAAGCATTTTTTGAGTATTTTTGTCTACGCGACCATTTTTGTCAGTGGCTGCTTACGTACGTACATGCTAGGAAATGCTAGTTTTAATTTATAGGTACACGTATTTTGAAAATGGCGAAGAGTGTACCATGAAAAGATCCTGTACATTACGTTTAATAATATTGCTACAGTAAATTTATTATTTATAAGGCTTGGTACGTATGACAAAAAAAAGAACCGTATAACGTCACTTATATGTCTGTCTGTCTGTCTGTTCGGTAGAAATTGTAGCCAAACGGTTGAACATTTTTTTAAATTTATTGTGTTTTATCAAATGAAACCTCTTATGACGTCGATTAACGAACGGAAAGTCATTTTTAAAATTACATTATTTTAATACGATTTTTGCCAACAATGTGCTAAAAAATCCTTTGTCCCGCACCCTTTCAGCCAGGGGGGTTAATTTATAAAACTCTAAAAAATCTGAGTAATGCATATTAATTTGAATTGGAATAGGACCACAGGAATTTTTGATCTGATAATTATTTCGAAAGTTATAGAATTTTTTGCAACACTGTGCTTACAATATTTACCTGATTCACGTTAAAAACATTATTTATTATTATTATTATCATTGTGAGTTTGTCAATGTGTTGACAAGCATTCCCAGATCCCTCATTCCAAGCTCTAAAATACCAAGTTATACAAGGTTCAGTGAGAATAAGTATACATAATTGCATCCGCCAACACTGGCGATATGGAACCGTGAAGATTATGCTTCATCTAGAGTCCCTAAAGTGACCATAGTATAACTGCCTTAATCCTGTAGTTCAAAGAGTTATTATTATTATCAGGTCGTCAAGAATGAAATTTGTAGTTAATAATATTGCCAACTTTAACAGCTTATTATTTGTTTGGAAAGTTACACATCTCGTTTATAGAAATCAAAGTATGCTCTAAAAAAAAAAAAAAATTAAATTTTTTTTTTATTTTGTTGAAAATGGAACGGTCGGACATTCGCACTATTATGAAGTATGAGTTTTTACGTGGAACTACGGCATCGCAGAACGCGCGAAACATTAATAATGTATTTGGCTCTAGTGTTACTACGCAGCAGACCATATCAAATTGGTTCGCCAAATTTCGTGCAGGAAACTTAAAAATCAAAAAAAAAAAAAATATATGGCTCATTGATCACTGCAGAAATATACTGTAACCAACTGGACGAAATTATGCAAAAACTTAAAGAAAAACAGCCTAGATTGGTCAACAGATCGACTCCTATCTTATTGCATGATGACGCTAGACCACACACTTCCCAAATGACTGTAGCAAAACTACAGGAATTGGAGTTGGAATTTCTTCATCATCCTCCATACTCACCAGACACAGCCCTACTGACTACCACTTCTTCCGCAATTTGGACAACTTTTTAATAGGAAAACAGTTTAATTCCTACAATGCTGTAAAACTGGCCTTCCAGGAATTCATTGAATCTCGTCCACCATGGTTTTATACCACCTGCCGCTTAAATGGCAAAAGTGTATAGACAGTTACTTGGTTAATTAAAATTTTTGGCGCACAGCAACAATGGCTATTTGCACCTAACGCAGCCCATTTTATAAAAAACAATAAATGAAACAATAAATAAATAGATAAAAACAGTAAATTTACGCATACTTAATAAAAGAAATCTTGCTTTGACAAACACAAATAAATAATATAAAATGTCTGTTCGATAATTTGAACAGACTCAGCGTGATGGTAAGAGGCTGTAAAGGAGCCAATTACCATCGTATATCACAGTCCATAACTAGGAACACATTAAAATAAGGTGCAAGACTTCATACATAAAACAATAAGTTCGATTCTCTCAGGAAAATCTGTGTTACACGTCTCACAAATAGGGGACTCTTCACTTGGAGGTGTTAACCAACAGTGACCTATACGGAGGCGTGTGATGGCGGTTTCCTCCCTGCGGTTAATCCTGCAGGAAGAACCCCATGATTTAACGTCTCCCTTAATCTGTCGCAATTTAACGTTCTGTATGCGGCTCCACATGTCTAAAACCAGGTGTTTCAGATGACTCTTTGCGTCATCTGGAAATATGAAACTCACATCAATCATAGGTCTGTGGGAGGTAGCTTTTGCAGCTGCATCTGCCACTTCGCTGCCTTTAATAGCAACATGTCCCGGTAAAAGTGTTTAGACAATATGGGTTCATACTTTGATCAATAAAATAATTCCTTATATTTGTAAGTTATCAACCAACTTTGCCCTTTTTTCTACAAATTTCATCCTTGACGACCTAATGTTTTGTATATAACCTCAATTCTTACTAGAACTATCATTACTTCATGATGTTATTTTTAAGGATCATTACGAAAGAGGACTGAGTGAAGCGCAATGTCAGTGTAGACAATCGACAATCATGGAGATTGGAAATCGGAGACGTTGTAGAGTTATAAACAGATAATACATAAAAGGACGTGTTTCTTTTGATTAGGTGACAACTACTCAACTATGTTAGTTTAACTTAAAGTGACTCGTTACTTTTTTGATAAAAAAAAATATTTCATACATTCTAACATGAGTTCAGTAAAAACGCACATGCGGTATAATAAATGTCTGTTAAAACAAAAAAATTAATCCTAAGAACAGAGGAAAATGGAAAAATTCGCAACACAAAGATGAAATTATAACTTAGCATAATAAACACAAACATTTTATACATATTTTATGACATTTGTGACCGTTTCAAGCAAAAATTAGATCCGGTCTACAAAAATGAAAACTCATTGAATATTTTATATGGTTTCTGGAATTTAATCTAGTAAAAAGGGGATAGATAAGGATCTTATGAATATTATTGAAGTAGTTTCTTGTGGTTTTATTTTAAATGTATTTTTGTCATGACTGAAAATAGGCATTTTATTACTAAAATAACTTTATTTAAATAAAAGGTAGATTAGATAAAAATAATAAGACATACAAATACAAATTTTAGGACGAAAATAGTTTTATCTCCCTTTTCATCCTCGTCACGTTTCCGACTGTTGTAAAATAGTAAATATGGGTAATCTGGGACCTGGGAAACAGATGTGACCCACAATCAATACAGACAACACGTTTAATATACTTAAAATTAAAGTAGCAGGGCCCGAGTTTGGATGGACTTAAGCCTGGTTTATAACATAATGCATATGTATTGAAAAATGAGTTTGACCCTTCAAAACATATCTTGTAATAAAGAGAATAAAGAAAGTAGTGTACTTTGTATGCTTATGTATGCATATCTATTATAAACCAAGCTTAAGTATTACTTATATGCCTCGCTAAACAAAAAAGATTACTCATGCGTTACATATGTAAAAGATTTTAAAGTTTCACAGTTGGTCGGTGTTTTCGAATATCTAGTTCCAAAACATGCCTGACGAGCATTATTGTTGACGGATATATTTCTTTCTTGTTTTGTCATTACCCCTCTTCATATTATAGATTGGCTGGAGTTCCAGTACTTCGTTTGGGATTAATATGAATACACTCAATGCTATTTTTACAAGATATTGATTTAATATGGTCTAGAATAAATCTACAAAAATATGAGATTCCCCTTGGCTTTGTTTCCAATCTTAAGTCTACAAATAGTGTATTCTGCTAAATTGCGCATTTCGCATTGCGTCAGACACATACCCGACTCACGGACGACGTGTTGAGTGTGACCAGTAGCAGATCGAGTGCAACTTGGAAGCATCAAATTAAATATTATTAATTAAAATAAAATTTATGTGCATAAAATTTTCAAATGTTTTTAATAGGTAAGTTTTAATTTACCATACTTCGACACATGAACAACAATTGAAATGTTTTTTTATAGCCCATATCATGTCGGATAATTCTGCTAAAAAACAAAAAAGGCAAGCTATCTCTTTGGATACTAAAATTCAAATTTTAAATCGCCTTTTAACAGGCGAAGGTTCGACCTCTGTAGGCAAACACTTTGGTTTTAACGAAGTTACAGTAAATTCGCATTCAGAGCTCTTTAAATTAACAGGTTGTAGACTGTTCTTTGTTAGCTGTAAGTTATGTTTCTATGCATTGTTTTAACGTTGTACGTACCGTTCATAGCAAGTTAGAAATTAATATGTTACAAATAGACCGCCATCTCTGTTTTTTGAAACCAACTACTTCTCTTCGTAAAATGTTTTATATGTATTATCGTTCTTATAATTCTGTTGTCTTAGATTTTAACTACCTAATTACCTAAATTGACCATATTTACAAAGACGGACACTTTGTAATTTTGAGCAAGATTTGTTAATGATGACATTATGTTAGGTTATGTAAAGGCATTCGATAACTACGGTGTCACTGATAGAATGCGATAGCCAATGTGTTTATATGTCTGTCTCATTAAAACCTCTCACTAGCTATAAGTTTAGAAAATTATCCACAATGCACAACGAACAACGTATTGAATTTAGAGGTCTGAACGGTTTCACGTCTTACCATATGTCAAACTTCTTGTGACAATCAAAAAGTCACTTCTCAAATAAAAGTGATGACGAAAAACAAAACCATCCTCACCACTAAAATACAAGTACAATAAGTGATGATAAAAAAAAGGCACGATGTCGCCTCTCAGGCCTCGCACCCTCATGCTAGGACGTTGCTACGGCTCTGCCCATACCCCCCCCCCCCAGCCTTTAAATGTTAATTTATTAAAAATATATTAAACAGAAGAGGTTTACTTATTGAGTGTTGCCGTGGTTTCGTGGTGGCCTAAGACGGTGGTGCACCTCTGGATCCCAGGGACTCTGGTTCGAAACCCCTCACCTCTTTCGGATCTTTATCTTCCGATATTGTTCATTTAGCACTGGGGTCGACTCAGACTCAAGTATTTAATACTTAAAATGAGTATCTGTTTATTCAGGGATAATAGGACCAGTAGAAACGTCACACTGACCACGTGGCTTTCATATCTGGCCGGCGGTCTAGGAACGGAAAACTTCTCTGCCCCTCTGTGCCTATCTAGGCGTTTGGGAACCTATTATTATTATTAATTAATAAGTGATAATAAGTTTTTAAGTAGCTCTCCCTATTTTCTCTTAAGTATTCATTATGTTAAAACTGCTTTTAACAGCGATAATCTTTTTTTTTCATTCCAAACTACTTACATAACCAGGCACGCCCACGTCGTTGGGGGAGGGGGGTAGGTGCTGACGGGCTTGCGCCTCCTTAACACTAAAAAATATGCTTTTAAGGGACACGTTCTTCTTGTAACTGAATGTGAGCCTCACACAAGAACAAAAATCCTTCTGAGCCTCCCTAAGAAATTTTTTAGTCTTCTCAGCCCCTCTCCCCTAAATAAAATTCTTGGGTACTCGCCTTCACATACCTATATATTTTTCGGTTCTAAACTTTCTTATACATATTTTTGCTGTTAAGCTAAATATATTCTACAGAAAAAGCTCAAAAATATTTGTTTTCTTATTTTAAACATTTTTTGTCATTTATGTTTTGGCTGTTAAGTGTATAATAAGTGACATATTTCAAGTTTTTCAAATTACGTGAAAATATGTTCAGCCGGTTTTACTTGAATTTAAGACAAATACACAGTCAGACAAATAAATATTGAATATTTCATTAGTGGACATAATATTATAATCACCTGAAATATGTAGAAATAAAGTGTAAAGAAGAATAAAACACAGATATAACCTCTAATTGTGTAGATTTTACAGTAAATTGTTCTTGTTAACTCTTTACCATTGTATCCTTTTCATTTTTTGTGCGATACCTTGATGTACGACGCTCTGATACTTTTATTGAACTATGGAACCCCCATTTAGGAAAAATATCTGTAATAAAATCGTTACAGATAGTTTAAGTTTAACGATATTAGACTTACCATTGCTGACAATATATAGCATTTTTACAATTATCTTCTATCTATATATATATATAAAATCCCTGAGGTGTCTGTCAGATGTCCTTCCAGAGGTATTTTGCGTACTTCCCGGTGACCTAGAAAGTTGAAATTTGGCATGCGGTTTCCTGGGAACATTCTTAGGATGAGAAAAATCCTAAACCAAGAAAATTCAAAAAGCCTGCGACCCGAAAAAGATCCCATGTTATCTTAATGGGACAAAAAATGAAGTTGGTTCGATTGCGTTGAAATTTAATATCTGGGGGTGTTCGAAACTCCTAAACACGACCCTGTTATTAGTTTTCCGAAATTTTGATTATCTACTCCGAAATCGGTACCCGAAAGATAGCTTAAAATTTCAAAATCCCTTTTTTATTTTTGTTAGGGTGTTTTTTACTAGGATGGGGAGTCGACAGAAAAATAATCAACTCCCGACTCCGGAGTCGATATTTTTGAAAATCCGACTCCGACTCTCGACTCCTTTTACTAATGCACTACAAATTGCTTTGTAGTCTACTTAATAGAACTGAAGTACGCAATAATAAGCATTTTGACAATAATACAACTTGTGTATAATATATAAAAATACAAGATTAACATTTAAGAAGAATGTATTTACTAAATTTCAATTAAAAAAAAAAAAAAATCGTAATTAGTATTTACTATCTGCTATTTTAGTAAAAGTTTTAAAGCGGTGAAGCTATAATCTTATTAAATTAGAAATAATAATGAGATGTTCCAATTAAGTAGAATTCTAACAGTTGAAGACTAACTTGCTGCACTCTCCTATACACAATAGTAGTACGAGGGCTACCTTGTAAGTTTTTACAAAAACTAAGAAAGATTTTTTTTTTTTTGAACAAACTGTTTTATTGGTTTTCAAAATATTCGCCTGTAAGATTTATACATTTTTGCATGCGTTCAAACCAATTCTCGAAACATTTTTTTCACTCAAAGTTGATATCTCAAAAACATGGTTTTCGAAGGCTTCAAGAGTTTCTAGAGGTGATGAAAATCGCTATTCACGCATTTTATATTAGACATTGGGGAACAAAAAAAGGGGATAAATCAGGTGAATACGGGCAACGAGACATTAATTCGATGTTTTTCTCCTTCAAATAATCAATTATTTGACGTGCTGTGTGGGAGCTTGCATTGTCATGATGAAGAATGATGCGACGTTTTTGGTTGTTTTTTCTGATTTTGACGATGACTTCTAGCAAACAAATTGTTGTATACCATTCAGCATTAACTGTTCTCCGATCCTAAAGGAATGGTTGCGACATGTTCAATACAACCGAAGAAACAAGCGATCATTTTCTTGGAAGTGCTTCGTGAACGAACAACTTTTGTGGATTTCGTTTCATTTTGGAAGACCCAAACAGTAGATTGTTGCTTAGTTTCCGGTTCATATGAATAAATCCAAGTTTCGTCACCTGTAATGATGTTTTATACGGATTTTGCAGTGCCTAGGTTGAATTTTTTTAGCATTTCCTTACACCAATCAACACGAGCCTTTTTTAAGCTTCGGTCAAATTATGCGGAATCCATCGGCAACAGATCTTTTTTACAGCTAAATGTTCATGCATATCGAATGTATTACAGTCTGCGATATGCCACAGGATGCCTCTATCTCACGGTAAGTCACATGCCGATCTTCTTCAATCATTCTGAGCATAGCATCGATGTACACACCTTATACATTTGTACCTTATACATTAATTTATGTATATATGTATTGAATATTTTAGTTTGGGGTGAGCTATCATTTTACAAATTACATCTTGACTTTTTGTGTCATTCTTAATACAATTTTTTTAATACATTAATTTTATAAAATTGTCATTCTGTTTTATATATTTTTGACATTTAGATTTTAGATGATCATAGAGCTCGTTGTAACTTGAGGAAACAAAAATCCTGTTTATCTCCGCTTAAACATAATATACAGAATATAAAGAAAAAGATAAAATGGATATGTGTAAAAACAAAAATATTTCCTGCCTCATTGTATTCAGGGAGGCTGCCAACTTATTACGAATGCAATGCCAAAAACGAAATATCTAAAAGGCGCCCTCGTGGCCCAGGCTCCTGGAGCGATCATTCCATTGCCCCATGCTACCGCACGGCCCTGATCGCATTAATCTGTTAATTAGAGTAGTAGGTATATAAACATGTAAATTAATTGTATAACTTTCTGTTAATGAACTATTTCAATTGAATTTGAATTGAATTAATGATATTATAAACTGGAAAACATTAAGGAAAACCGGTATTACATATTTTTATTTCGTTTTCGTTATTGAACAAAAATATAAAATGTCGTTCCCGTTTCCATTTTTTAAAATATTCTGGTAATATCGTTAATTTTTCTTTCATTTTCGGTGTGTTCTTATCCTTGATAAAATTTTAATTAAAGAGTCGGGAGTCGGTAACTTTTTCCGACTCCCGACTCCGACTCCAACTCCTTCAAAAAGCTTCGACTCCCCGACTCCCGACTCCGACTCCCCATCCCTGGTTTTTTACTGACGAACACAATCCGGTTTTTAGAGTTTTTAGAGAAAATATTGTAGAGGATAAAAACATGTTAAAATTATAATCACCTTTAAAGTACTAACGTAAAGGCGTCGAGCAAATTTTACATTTCTCGAGAAATGACAAATGATAATTAAAACTTTTTCTCGAGAAGAATCACTATGAATAACCTAAGTTGCTGTTTAACATGAGCAGTAGCTCCATATAAATTTCTGTTTCTGCCATCTGTGACGAAAATGGCTTAAATATTCGCTACCCTTTATAATTGTTTTACAGATGTTTATAGTTTCTTTTTTAAATTAGTTTATTTTCTTTGACTAACCGGGCAGTTACTTGACAATTTATTATATTTAGAAAGAAAGCTAGGTAATATGACTTATGACCAGGGCCGGCTCGTGGCGTGTGCGAAGTGTAAAGGGCACACAGGCGCCTGTAAAAAAAGGCGCTTCAAAATTTACTATTTTTTTTTTAAATTTACGAACATTGATTATGTTGTTAATTATTTCATTTTGTTAAGTAGAGAATAATAAATAAAAAGAAAATTAACAACTGTGTGTTTTTTTTTTTTTTTGTTAGGCGCCAAATTTTTCCTTCACACACAAGAAAAATTTGACGAGCCGGCCCTGCTTATCACTTATCAATAAACGCCACCACCAACCGAGAGTTCCTCTTTAATTTGGTAATTATCTTAACCCCGTCGGATGATGGGCTTTTCTCCTAGTTTAATATATATTCTTCGACTTTATAACCGTGGTATAAATTTTACAAAAATGCCTTGCTTCTTCATCACGTGTAATGCTATAAATTCTTAAAGCAACCACTGATACGGGTGATTCACCTTCGGCTCTATAAAACTCTTTCCCTTTCTTGGATCGCTTCACCAAGGTATATATTTATTTTTTATTGAGTTCTATCGTGACCTGTGACCCTGTGCGGTGACGTAACCGCGGTGATAATAGCTTGTGTATCGGAGTCTCGCTGACACTGACAAGATGCTCTGTTCTCACTTTCACTCTCCGTTCTATAGACTCATAATGTCATATTGTACACGCATTAAGAAATCTATGATAATACTAGGTTAGATAACAGTGAAATTATTGGGGTTATAAATTTGATGGAAAGATTGTGAAAGATAGAATTTTTTATTTAGGATATGAAATTTAGCCGGAAGTTAAAGTAACTCTCCGAGGCTCGGATAAATTAGAAAATGTATATGGGGCCCCACGCTTTTTGGGCCACCTCGGTCCCAGAATATAATCGACTCTTGATATTCGTAAGTTTGACATTTGCGGTTTTACATTCGCGTTTTCTTTTTCCCCTCCACCCCGTTTTTCTATGAGATTTTTATTTATTTATTTTTGCAAGCTGACTAGGCCTATGTACTTCGAGAAAGAATTCAAAAGTTAGCGATGTAATTTATAAATACGTTGTAAAAAGTTCTAATGGTGCTTTCGTCTAGTGGAGTTTCAACCGGGCCTACTTGTATAAACAGTTTCTCATTTTAAGCATTAAATACTGTAGGCTAGGGTTTCCCAAACTGTGCCCCGCGGTGCGTCTACTAGTGCTCCGCGAGCAGATTAGATAGAAAAGTAAATAAAATAAATGTGATCAGATGTGAAAATAGTGTTTTTTTTTTTTTTTCAAAACAAACGTTCACTTAGTAATGATATGCTACTAAAGATAACAAAAGCCAGTACAATAAACGGTAATAAAGACACTCGAATCTCAATAGTTCAACTGGTTCAAAAAGTTTGAACCAGTATGAAATACAAATATACAGCTGAGTGACTATTCTATTACAGGGCTAATATATTATAAGACCGGCATATAATACAGTACAAATTCCTTAAAATTTATCAAATAATAGATAATGGATGTTGTGACGTTTCATGCAATGGGAATATGAATTACCTATATTTTTTATATCTCTTATAATTCAGACAGGAAGTCAGTAAGTCATAGTGGTGCAGTGTTATTTATTTGTTTTTGCTGCAATTATTTTTCGATGGATCGCTGGCTAAGATACGGATTGTTAAAAAAAGGCTGCCAAAGTCTCCGTCTCAGAACGTCCAGTAGACGACAAGTGTGTTCAAATATTATAAAGATAGTATTTCATTAGCTTTTTTTTACGCTTAAGACTTATGAATTAAGTTTTTACCGACCGCTACATATATATACATACATATAAGGAAGGTACTGTGATCGTACCGATTTTGACATTTTTAAATTTCGATAGATGTCCACGGATTGAGGTTCCTACATAATGTTTTTACTATTTTTAGCATGATGTCTGTCGGTCTGTCTGTATGTTTATCTGTCGATCCTTGGACACGTGTAAAGCGAATTTGGCTAAACGGATTTTTATGAAACTTCATTTTTAAGCTTCTCTTAACAATGGCATCAGTTAATCAACTTTTGGTAAAAAGTACCTATTTTGTGATGGGGTTCGGTCTTCTGGCGGCCACAGCCATCTAGAAATGAAAGATTTTTGGTGGCCATTCCTGTGGTGGTTTCAGCTGATTTAAAAAAATATTTTTACGTTATTTTTAATTTATTTTTATTATAGTAATATATAAAATATTTTATTGCCAGGCAATTAAAGTACCAAATTTAAAAAAATAAAATTACATAGTGGTTATACATATGCCTAATTGTATTTCTATGTATTCAAGTATAAATATTTTATTACTTTTTAACAATAGTGTTTAATACTATGTTACCACACACAATTAGTTACGCCGGGAAAAAGGGCAAAACCCAGCACTTTGATTATAGTAATAATACTTAATAATACTTATTAAGTATTTATTGTGTCATACGTATATGTAATGTTTACACGGTTATGATAAATAATTTCTGTGTTAGAGAGTATTTTGTTTAAGTACCTGTTTTGTGATGGAGTTCGGTCTTGTGGCCACAGCTGAGTTTTTTTTATTAATATTTTTGTTTTTAACTAACACAGCATTCTTACATTTTGCTCAGTTTATAATCCGTACCAGATAACTTTTTAAGATCGGTATAAAACAATTATCCTGTATCGATCAACTGAGAAATTTATTTCCAGAACATATCACACGTCAAGACGACTAAAAATATATATAAATATATAGGGCGATAAATCCCCTCCCTCCGAAAATTCGAAAAGAACTAAAATTAAATCATCCCATTTCAAGATTGCTAGCATTCTCAATACGTATAAATACCTGTTGTGAAAAAAAAAACCTCCCCTCCCCTCTGAAATATTTTTCTGCGTACACCTCTGTATATAGCAACGATAGTGCTTCGTGACGAATTATTCTCGTGAAAAGTGCTCCGCGACTCAAAAAGTTTGGGAAACTCTGCTCTTGGCTAAAGCCTCGCTTATAATAGTTCCATAATTAAATGCATAAAGATGGGACAAAGGCTTTGACTGTTCTGAACATCTGTTTTTAATAAACAGAACAAAGCAGTAATTTGTATGTTATGGATACACAGCGTATCTACTTTAGGCTTTATTTGGTCCTTGTTCTTGTGGCACAGTATCGTAAGATAAAAATCTGAAGTGCCTGGCAGGCACTCGTTGGGGGGGGGGTCCCATGAGCTTAAACCCCTCCCAACACTAAAAGACAAGCTTTTAAGGGGCACATTTTTCTTTTAATCGAACGTGAGCCGCAAGATTTTTTTGCTTCTGAGCCCCACCAGAAAATAATTTTGATCTCCAAGATCAAAAATTGTGTGCCCCTGGTGCCCAGGATTTAATCTGGAGCGACACTGTGTTCCGTAGATCACCGTTTTACCTCCCACGGCAACGCCATATAATTTGGAACTAAATTAATTATAATAAATATAATTAATTTAACTTCAAATAAATAAATTGCAATTAGTGTTATTTATCTGCATATTGGACATATGTAGGCTTCATTTTCGTTTCTCGTGCTTTATTTATGTAATAATAACTTAGATCGAAAAGTTTTAAAGAAATAATATAAATACAACTTACATTGTCCTTGAGCTAACATTTATTTATTATTATTATTAGAACTAATAAATATTTTAACAAAAAAGACTTTAATGGTTTAAAAGTGTTACCGAGTTCACGAAGAAAGGAAAATATTACATTTATCTGGAAGGCCTAAAGACATTCCAGAGGTCTCTTTAAAAATGTATGACAGATAGAATTTTCAGTGTTTTGTTGGAAGAAAAGTTGAAAAGAATTTCCATTAGAAATTTATCAGTTCATGAAGTGTTAGAATTCATTATATTCTATAGCAGCGTTTCTCAACCCATGGGTCGAGGACCAAATATGACTTACAAATGATTTTGGAAGGGTCGCCACGAGTGTGAAGTGATTAATGCGTGAATATAATTTTTTAATAAAGTTAATCCCGTTCTTCGTGAGCACTGATAGTAGGGTTGACATTTTGCGTCACTTACACAAGTCTAGGTTTATCAGATATAATGGCAGTTAAACCGAAGTCTGATTTTTTATATACCCATTAAACTTATATAGACTAAGGGCCGGTTTTACAATTCATGGTTACTTGTTGGTTAGCTCAAATCAATGGCTAACGACATATTTGCAATATAATAATTACCATAAGTTTCTACGGTAACCACTAGCCAGAGACTTAACTATTGTAAACCGATTGTAAAACTAGCCGTATATGTTGTAAAACAAATTCCTGACAAAATAATAAAATTAATTCTACCGATAAGTAATTGTTAAGTGTCGGTAATTCGTTACAGCAAATAAATTTTATTAATATCTATGAAATTAAGTGGTTCGATACAATAAAAGGAAAAAAAAAAAAAAAACCAACAAGGTGTCAGTTGAAAAGTGACTGTCAGTTTATCGTAACCTACTAAATTATCTTTCTTGAGTAAGATTCCTTTTTACTTATGCTTTCTACGTGTCCAGGTACCTTTGAGTGTAAAAGGATATAACTATGCCGGTTAGCAAACACCTATAAGTGCCCATCATCTTTCTTCTCGTATCCTTACAGAAAATGTTGTTCAATTAAAGCATAATGTAAAATATTCACTAAATATTGACCGTAGTTTTAAGAATGGGTGATTCAAACAGATCCAGTTGTTTAATACCTTGTTAATGCCAGTTAGTTAGAAAATCTTATACACATGCACAATAAAAGAAATCTTGCACGGACAAACAAAAATAAATAGGATAAAAGTCTGTTCGCAAAATTGAACAGGCTGACCGTCGTAGTGTAGTGGTAACACATATGCTCTACGTTGCTAAGGTCTCGGGTTCGAATCCCGTTCAGGCATGGAATAATTTAAAAAAATAATAATTGTCCTGGCTATTTGCCGAAGCAAAAAAGGCCAGTCAAATAAAAAAATGATAGTAACTGGCTGTAAAGGGGCCAATTACTATCCAAGTTCGTTAATGCATTTATGTATTTTACGTATATATTTAATTTCAAATGGTTCTAAGAAGCTCTTGACTTGAACATATTTATTTATTTATTTATTTTTCTCAAATTCTAGAATAATCTAGCATGTAAAGAAGCATCTAATATTTTCTTTTGTTTCCAGGTACATATTCGCAGACATTACTCATCCCCTTGTCTTATTCAGGAATAGGTATTGTATTGACTTTAAATTTGATAAAATCCTCTTATTAAATAAATATAAAATAGAAGTATCTGTTGTACACTATATTCGTTCTTCTATATTTTAGGAACTCACTTCATGTAAGGATATATTAATGAAACACTAGTTTACTGTTATTGTCCTTACACGGCGGTGGTCACTTATTACGTAACGATTAATCTTTATTAATTACCAGTATGCTACATCTCTCCATTTTATCAAATGAAATATTTGCAACATTCTACTACAACAAAATTAATTATTACTTAATTATAACAATGAAATAATAAATAAAATAGGCCTGGTGCGGTATATCCAAATTCTAACTAATTTGTTACGGCATCCAATATCTTCCATTCTCTTTCCACTTTCTTAAGGTGAACTACATTTCAACGGCTCTTCTGTCCTGTTGTATCGTTGCGTACCCTAACATCGTGCTCTTCTTTGTTGACTATTGTGTGAGGAGCCGCATCCAAATTTGTCGTTAACTTATCATTCACGAAATTCTTTACGTATACTTCATCCTCAAGATTTAAATCGCTTTCTTTTGCTTTCCATTTGTCGACGTAATATATTTATCATTATTTATATTATCATTATCATTATAATTAAAATATTAAATTATTATTTATTACCAGTAGAGTGCAGTTAAGTTAGGGAATAATATGTTTTAATTCTACTTGATTGGAAAAATACCGCTGTTCTTTTTATTTTATTAGGATTAAAACGTATTAACATCTAGATTGACCGCTCTCGCGGGTACGTTATGTCATAATAAGTTTTAATCCTTAATAGCAAAAAAAGATACATTATTCTTTTTAGTATTATAGGATTAAATTGTATCAACATCTACATTGGCTACTCTCTAATTGTCAGAGTAAGAACATAATGAGCCTTATGGTAATACCATTCGGGCAAATCGGCTAATAATTACCATTGATATTATTCTTTCCTTTTAATGGTAAAATCAATTGTCCGCACGTTTATATTAATGAGATACTATTCTATTTAAATTCCATATATTATCATTAATTCGTAAAATCCATTATGTATATACAAAAAACTAGCTCATAGACGCAGAAGTAAACTTCTTCTTTCGGCATTGTCAGTTGGGTTGACTTTTGGCCTCACTCACATAAGTTCTCCATCTTGATCTGTTCATTGTCAGGTCTTTCCATGTGTCCTGTATATCAATACTTGTTAGATCTTCGGTGAGCTGTCATCCTAATCACGTAAACTATTCTCTGTCTGATCATTTGCGATTGATGTTCAATGTTCCCAATATACGTAAATACTATTTAATTTGTTTTAAATTAATAAAATAAATAATAGGTTCTCAAAGTTTAGGTAGGTGCATAAGGGCAGAGAAGGTAAGTTCTTCATTTCTAGACCTCGGCTGTAGATATGAAAGCCACATGGTTAGTGTGACGTTCTCATTTTAAATACTAAATACTTGAGGCTTGAGACTCCAGAGCTGATTGCACAATATCGGCAGATGAAAATTCCGAAGGAGGTCGGGGAAATTCATTTGTTTGTACTAAAATATATTTTAGTAGTTATTTTTGTTTTATATGTTGGCAAATACGTATCAGTTGAAATGTATATTTTACTTAGTTGAAAACGATCCTTTAAGACTTCAATCATTAATTCAAAAAAACCACAAAAGAAAACATTAGAATAACAGTAAAATTTATAAGATGCAAAAAATAAAGAGCTTATTTTGCCCCTGTGACGTCAAAGATATTCTTAATTTGAAAACATTGGCCTTGCAAACTCCGATTTAAGAATTCAGTGTATTTTCTCTTCTCTTAAAAAAGTTCGGGAAATGAAATTTTAATCACGACCTAGAAAACAGGGTCAGCAGTGTATTTTGTATGAAAAATGCAGTTGGAAGATATAAAATATATTGTAGAAACTTGTGAAATATCACTGCAGTTGGTACTTATGTGATCTGAATATACGATAGGGTTTATTTTAGGAATTTACATATATACAGTGTGTTATTTTAAATTTATTAAGTAAACTTTTTAGTTTTAAATAAACTTTAAACAATACTGACTTGATTTAGATTGAACGGACTTAATTAAAAGGTAAAATAATTGGTTAAGAGGTTACATTTTTTTGTATACAATATATTAGCGCTGGTAAAAGAGGCATTTTCCTCCCGATGATATACTTAGGACGTTTAAAATGACCAAAGTACAAATGGTCCTTATACAAGGTTAAGAGTTTATTGTAATATAGGTAAAATTACATTTGTGTATGTGTATTGAGGTTTAGTTATACCATATATTGTCATGGTTTTGTAATGCAAGACACCACACTGGCGGATCGAGGCATATTCGTTTGCTCTTTGAACTGAGATTGGAAAGTCCACAATCCGGTAAGTCCACACGAACGATATATCTGTAACGCATTAGAATATAAAAGAAATGGCCTAGGGACGCAATAATTATCATACCATATTATGCTGTGAGCGAATGTGTAGTGAGGGCGATCGGTATTCAGTACGATCGGCTTCAGTTCAGGAGTGTTTACGCTATAGAGTGGATGCAGGATGAAGTTCTAAAATCACTCTTGTTCCGCTAGTAAGTCACACAAGTGTTACTTGCTATTTTTTTGCCTCATCATGCTTAGTAGAAATTTGTGCCCCCCCACATCTGTATTCTAGATTTAATTGATCTTCATCGTCCAATACCGGGTCCTTCATCAAATTATTTGCTCCATATCTGTTTCCTACGCTTGACACTTAATATTATTCACAAAGCTGCTAACGCAACCTAGAATGCCTTCCTTGTCAAATACTTTCACGATTCAGTGCCTAATAAGTGTGGACACACCAAGGATTTTCAGTAAAGTCGATCGGCAAAGTCTATTTGTGTTTTTAGGCATAGTGTAAATGCGGATTTAAGTATAACCAAGAAACACAGTGGCGCCGCCCCTCCCTAAAAATTGTTCTAACCCCCCAGATATGTTTGGAGAAAATTTAAAATTTTAAATAAAACTAAGTGCCCGATTCATTTTGGGAATATTTAGGATTGTGAAAGATAGAAGCGGGTCAAAGGGTCGCTTACGGCCCACTCTTATCTTTTAAAAATTCAACAGCATCATATTTTCATTCATATTTATAAAAATGGTGCCCCCCTTAAAATATTTCCTGCCCCCCTCCCGATTTTAAAAGCTAGCGCCGCCACTTAAGAAATCCCTTTTTGTCTGTATGGCAGAAATTGTGCGCAAAGGACCCACATCAGGAATATCAGTGAGACATTGAAAAAATGGGCTGGTTTTAAAATTTGAGAAAATTCAGAGAAATGGGCATTGATGTTAACCGGAATAGTACGCTCGGAAAAACCTTGCATAAAATAAAACATTTTTTTAAAATTAAATATAAGAACTTAAATAAATGCTCTCAATACTTAGATCAGTGTTTCTCAATCTTTTTGCTCTCGTGGCACATTTTCCAAAGAAAAATATCTCGGCACACCTACGTAGTTACAGAAGAAGACATTTTGAATGCAGCTCCCCTGTATTCAGAATATGTCAATTTCAATTCGTTATAAAAAGATCCTTCGTGTACTTATTCTTATTAATGATATTGTACGTATATTCGGACAATGATGTTAAAATAATCACGACGCTAGTTTTTTTTTATGAATTCGCGGTACATTTGAAAATTTTGCGGCACACTAATATGCCGCGGCACACCAATATGCCGCGGCACAGCTTTTGGGAAACACTGACAGATTAATACACGATAAATAATTTTCAAAATATTTTGTTTTTGAGGTGATTATGGCGAATATCGCAGGCAATGGCGTTCGTTTTTTTTTCACTTACTAATTAATACCTGCAAAACCTTGAAATCTTTGAAAATAGTTCTTGTAATTTTGATATAGTTTATATGACCACAAAGGTTTTATAAACTTTGATTTTATTGATTTTGTGAACATATAGCTTTAGTAGAAACCTTTTAACTGAAATAAAAAATAAATCTCATTTGTCAAGTTTCAATCAATTCCAGAGGACATTTGTCTGTGAAAAAATTAACCTAAAAACAGAAACGAAAAACTAAGAGACAGTAGTTACAGTGTTAGTTTTTGTCTGTAAGATCTAGATACAAACTTTTCCAATAAAATAGTATGTATTTCACGTATATTAACATTAGAAAATGCTATCTTTTGTTGTGTTTGAAAGTTTGAACATTTAATGTTGAAAGTTGGTAAGCTTGTAGTACAGGAACTTGTATCTTATGTTGGCAATGTAGACGATTCCGCTCGAGACAAGAACGTTTTAACACTGCGAGTAAGAGAACACAAATTTGTAGTTAAAGGGGTTTACAATTTACTGGCATTATTAGTTTAAATTTGTTTCTAAAATTAATACTAATGAAGTAAAGATTATTTAGTCTGTTTCTTTGGTTTAAACGGAACTGGATTTTAAAAACTAGTAATCTTTATTGATTAAATGAGGTCTTTGATCATTTTGTTTAGCAAAATTCCACGTCATTAATTAAAAATTAAGTTCGTGACATCTTACCAAAATTCAAATTCCATTTAGTTCCGTTTAAACGTTTGGAATAGCCTATAGTTTAGAAGAAAATTGAATAACAAAGTTAAATTTTGAATTCATTCATTGTAAGAAGAAAAGTGAATCGTGATTTAAAAAAATGTATGTGAAGTGTGAATTTTCACACATTTCAGGGTTTCGCAGGTATTTACTAAGTGTATGATGATTATTTGGGATGCCAAAACAAATTTTATGTTAAAATATTTTTTTATTCGAATGCCTAATACCATTATTTAGGTTTCTAAAATGTGCAGTATTTTTTTATATAGCAAGGTTCATTAAGATTTTGAAAATTGCGCCTATAGCTTCCATTAGTTGTTTAAGGCATAAGCTCCGCCCCTCTGATTTCGTATACGTTCAAACATAGAATTAAATTATAATTTCAACACTTCCCAAGGGTAATTAAATTTACGCTTTTAAAAATTAAATGCAACATTTGCCAAAATATAACTAGAATTTTGACAAAATGATTTAAACAAAATAAACATGCAAAAAAAAGCAGAAAAAATAAAATTGACAGGAAGCGAACCGTAGTTTGCAACTTACGAATTTTTGACGTTTACTCATTTACTGTGTTTCATAGCGAATTAAATATTTTACATATTTTAGTTAAAAACACAAAAAATGCGATATTTTCCGAAAACATAATCTGATCAAAAATTTCTGTTGCACTATTCCGGTTCACACCAATGTACATTACTTTTCAGATTTTTAGTTTAAACCATCTGGGCTACAGGGTGTGGGACAAACAATTTTTTGCACAAATTTGGCAGAAATCTCGTCAAAATAATTTATTTCTAAAATAAAATGTTGATCGTTAATCCACGTACTAAGGGCTTTCATTTGATACCCTACTAAGAATTTTTAGAAAATATATTTTTTTTTTCGATGACCACATATTTGTTTATATTTTTAGGATGATATGTTTTTTAGATGTTTTAATATTTTTCCTATGTGCGGGTCAAAGAGTTGTATAAGCATGCCAAATTTCAACTCTCTAGGTTTGGCCGTTTGGCTAAAATTTTTACCAAACAGACAGACAGACAGACAAAATGACGGTATAAGGGATTTTTGGTGTTACCTAACTATTTTGCACTATTTTTTTCTCGAAAATGCAATGTGTGAGCAAGCTGGAAAAGAATCTATTACCAAAATCTACCCAAATAATCGAATGACAGTATTGAAATTTTCCGGAACAAACCGGAAAAACGGGATATTAAGGACAGCTTTGATTTTTTAAATGGAAACGTTTATCGAGTGGGGTATTTTTGGATAGAGCTTTTGAAAATATATAAATTAACTTTTACTTAAACATTTTTTTAATAGCTTTTACGGTTTACAAAAAATTGTATTCTTTATAACAACTTGAAAGCAACATATTTTTATTTACAAGTGTTCAAAGTACCTTCCATTTTGATTTATTCACTTTCACATTCTTGAGTCAGCTGTAGTTCGGATCATTCCGAAAGTTAAATATTTTGTAATTCAATCAACTAAATTTTTATTACGCTTATGGCCGGTTGCTAAACAAAGAGGTACGTGTTTTAACTCGAGTTCTGCATAACTCAAGTCAAAACAACATACCAAAATATATCATTGTAACTTGTATTAGGAATAACTCGAATTAAAACATTTAACTCGTTCTTTAGCAACCGACCATCAGTAATTTACTCAATTATTTTCTTGATTTTATGTACATATAAAACTTTTTGCACCTATGTGCATGAACAATAAAAATCTGGCAAAAAATAGAACGATAATCCCAAGATAAAGTCCTTTTTACATAAACTCTCCGCATAAAAATAATCGCTAACTTTACGAGTCAGAGCTGAAAGGGTCCTTTTATCCTGAAAATAAAATTCTTGTTCACAAGGACGAAGGGTTTCAGGCTTAACACGTAAATATCTGTTGCGGAAGGGTTTACGAGTTCACTCTGGATCGGATTACAATAATAACGTTTTAAGTTAGAGAATAAGATGTTTCTTTTCTCCGCTTATTCTAAAAAAAAATTATGACTTCTGAAAATACGACTTCTAACTCTGACAGCAGCGCCGGATTTACGTACAAGCTAAATAAGCAACAGCCTCAAATAGACGAAAGCTTCACGCTGTTCCAAAAAATATGAAAAAGAAATCGAAATGTCGGACTTTAAAATAAATTTAGTTCTCAATTACATTTTTTAATGATTACACACAAGATGGATTGCGTCGAACCGAAAGAAAACAATTTTTACAACAAAGAGAATTAAGCAATTAGATTACAAGATTTCAAGTATGAGTTACATTCATTAAAATTCTTGTACAATTGGGTTTCCTATCATACCAAAATATAAATTATGACTGGAAAAATCAAGAAAAAAATCATATGTTGCGATATGGTAATATGCTTATTTCATAACTTATTGTTAAGTACCATGACGTACTAGCAAATGACAACGCTATGTTCTCCATTTTTTTGAGTAAAATTGCTTAAATCCGGACACGGACCGTATCGGATCAGATTTACGGATTTATGAATATACGAATGTGTTAAACAGAATTGGCCCAAAAGTATTTAAATTCTATCGTTTTAAGTTAATATCCTAAAATAATCGCACAGTAGTGTAAACCGAAATAGAATACTGGCAACGGAGTTGTAAAGTATTGAGAGATTAAAAAATGAAATCATAAATATATCACTGGCGGGTGTAAATAAAAAAAGTACAAAAACAAAACAGTTAATATATGTTTGGGTTAGCATATTGAATTGATTAATGGCCTATAAAGCGACTTACAAGGTTTGAAAAATTACACAGACTGCGTGTGTAGCGCAAAAAATAGTAAGTGAAGAGGGGGAAACAGCGACTTGATAGCATTCGTTTGTCATTTGTGAGTATGCTGCCGTTGAGTTTGTTTCGCTGAGTTATTTCGTTGGAATTTTATAGTTAATTTTGTAATTTGTTTTACCTCAACACTATCAGGCAAATGTTGGTGTGATGGTACTGAGACATCAATGGAAACAAAGGATGAAATTTGTTGTTAATAATATTGCCAACTTTAACCTAACCTATTATTTGACATTGGCTTAATATTTTACCATTCTGTTTTTTTTTTTTTGTTAGAAAGTTACACATCTCGCATGTTTAAAGAAATTATTGTATGTTCTAAAAAATATCAAAAACTTTTTTTAAAAATTAATTTTGTTGAAAATGGAACGGTCGGAAATTCGCACTATTATGAAGTATGAGTTCTTGCGTGGAACTACGGCATCGCAGACCGCGCGAAACATTAATAGTGTATTTGGCTCTAGTGTTACTACGCAGCAGACAATATCAAATTGGTTCGCCAAATTTCGTACAGGTAACTTAAAAATCAAGCAAAAAAAAAAAAATAATCTGGCTCATCGATCACAGCAGAAATATACTGCAACCAACTGGACGAAATGATGCAAAAAATTGACTCCTATCTTATTGCATGATAACGCTAGACCACACAAGGCACAAATGACTGTGGCAAAACTACAAGAATTGGAGTTGGAATTACTTCATCATCCTCCATACTCACCAGACCTAGCCCCTACTGACTACCACTTGTTTCCGCAATTTGAACAACTTTTTAATAGGAAAACAGTTTAATTCCGACAATGCTGTAAAACTGGCCTTCCAGAAATTCATTGGCTCTCGTCCGCCAGGGTTTTATACCACCGGCCTGAACAACTTGCCGCTTAAATTGCAAAAGTGTATAGACAATATGGGTACATACTTTGATGAATAAAATAATTCCTTATATTTGTAAGTTATCAACCAACTTTGCCTTTTTTTCTACAAATTTCATCCTTGACGAACCTAATATAATAAGTATGTAATAAAGCAAACACGTTTCAAGAAAATTTAAATTTCTGTTAATATTTTAGGTATCAATTTTTCATTTACCTATTCCTTTACAATTTTATATAATGCTGAATTTACGTTTGGATGTACAATGTTTTCTATTTCCAAGAACTCGGAATGCGTAAAAATCTATAAAATACGTATAAATAATACAGTGAAATAATCTCATTTCCCTTCCATACTTTCCAACAAAGAAAATTTATTAATATTCGAACAATACAAGGTTTAATTTCATTCATACGAAGAAACCATTACTAAAATATTTGCTGCGAAAAGCGCAAATGAATCTCCATCCAAAGAGAAAAGCAGGAAAAGTCCCGGGAAAAGTTATAAAGAACTAAACGTCAGCCTGGAGCATAGCTTTTATTGTTATATATCTCAGAGTTATGAATTCTTTTGAAATGATGGAATGTTGTGTTTACATGAAAAACTTTCGAAATATTTCAAATCTTATTTCGAAGAAAATATATTTATTATTAAATTCCGATTGGAAAATAGTTTTTCATAAATCTGTTTACAGGAAATGGTCGAGGTGTTTCATGCGTATTTTCAGAAACAATAGCATTGTCACACATTCTTTTCTATTCTTGTGCTCGAAGGATATTGATTTGATTTTTACATAATAAATAAAATCATATTTAGATATGATTTAATTTGTTATTTTAAAATAGGTTTGCATGGTAAATGTAAATAAATAATGATAAAAGAGACGTAATAATTAGATTTAATTTTTGAAACTAGTATGTTACGATGTTGTACTCCTGCAATAAAAATAAAATAAGTTCATATTATTTTGCCACCAGGACAAGAAAGAGAACACCTACACTCTAGAACAGCCATGTCCAAACTTTTACTAACTCGGGCAATATTTTGTCTGACAATAGCCGTCACGGGCCAGAAGACACAAAAAATAATCCATACGATCTGACGAGAGAGAGAGAGAAAAAAATAGGGAAAACACAAATGATCTGATGAGCAGTGTTGCTAATTTAGCGGATTTCCCGGTAGTTTTAGCGAAAATTCCACAAGTTTGGCGGATTAAAATATGTATAAAATAACGGAATGCGTATTTTTAAGCGGAAAGATTGTAAATACAATTTTTTTAAATATGTAATTTAGAAATATTTTTTTAACAATATAAGTATTTTTAAGTGAATTGTTATACATAATGGGCAGATTTTATTTCCTAGTAATTGTCTGTGTACCAAAAAATTGATTTTATTGGGTTATTGCAAAAAAAAAAAAAAATTCTCTGGATAGCCGTCAAAAACAAAACTAAATATACCCAAAAAATTCGAAACGAATTGTTAGCTTTTCCACAATTCAAAGACTGGTGAGAAGAGAGTCCAGGACATCCATCTCGAGTAAGATGTTAATTAATATTGCAAGTTTGATTATACCGCTAAAATTTCAGACATTAAAAGTCATTTAGACTTTGTTCAACATAAGAACAACACTAATAACTTCCTTCTTCTTGTTTGGGCTCTATTAGTCAGGTTGACTTTTGGCCTCACTCACATAAGACCTCCCTCTTGATACCAAAGTTGATACCCTGTATATCAATACTTGTTAGATCTTCGGTTAGATGATCTCCCCATCTCTTGCGAGGTCTTCCCACTGTAATCGTCTGCCTCTGAGTTCTTGTGTGATACTTGGCTTTGAGTACAGTTCTCGGATATCTTTGTTCTTACAGATTCTTCATTCACCATTAATTTGAATTGGACCAAAAATTATGCGTAATATTTTATTTTCGAAAAATATGAGGTGTCGTCGATCTCGCTTTATTAAGGTCCATGTTTCGGAGCCATACATAAGTACGTAAAGTACTATAACTTGGTATAACCTGATGTTGGTGTTCCTAGACAAAAGTTTCGTTTTGAAGAGGAGACCAAGTGCAAAATACGATGCATTAGCACTGATTTATCATGATGCCCAGGTATTTGAAAGTAGAAACTCTCTATATATTATAATAATAATGTTTATTGACAAAAATTACACATATTGAGCATATTTTTAGTCAGTCAGGTACTATATATAAATAGTAATTTATAACTACTGAAATTGCAAGCAATGTATAATATTATAACATAAGAATAAAATAGAAAAAAATACAAAAAATAAAAAATACAAAATATTTCAACGAGTCAACAGTTCCAGTTCACACTATTTATATTAAAATTTAAAAATTCTTCAAATGAATAAAACGGATTAGCTTCCAAAAATCCTTGACTTAAGCCTGAAATTTATTATACTCTATCTCCGAAAGACTGATAGTAATAAAATTTATTATTTGTAAAAAGTTATTGTATTATTACACAGAAGCTGTAAAACAAAAGCGACAAAATTTGAATAGTTCGAAACGAAATATTGTTAAAAACAACCGAGTGTGCCGCACATATTATATGGGAATACGAACTAGGTTTAAACACAATAGACCATAACAATTTGACCCTAAAATTTTGAGGAAAAATATAGTCACAGGGGTGTGTTTAATGATATGATAAATTTGGTCACAGGCGTGCATTTAATAAAATGATAAATAGTAATATAGAAATACACAAAACCAATTTAAACGTGTTTAAAATGTGCACACCACTGGTAACTGCCTGACAAAATGATTTATTACTATCAGTCTTTCAGAGATAGAGTATAATTCTGAGAGATTATCGAGCAATACATTTAAAAATTTAATTGCAAAAAAGTTACAATTTCTAGTTTTCAGCAATCTTGTAAAACCTAAATAGAAATTAGTTTTATTACGCTCTCAATACTCTCTCAAAAGTGTTGTCATTAATTTTTAAGTCAATCGTGTTCTCATGACTACGTCTACTAACAATAAGATACTTGGTTTTTTCATTACTGATGATGAGTCCTACTATACGAGATTCGACATCAGTAAGTTTTTTTATTTTTTTATTTCACGTTTATGGCCTTTGCTATTGAGGCAAATAGCCAGCACAATTATATTTTTCATGATGAATTCTTAGCTACGCGTGCCCTGCGTAGCTGTATTACCACTAGGCTACGCCGGTCGGCATCAAATCTTGAGGTACCCATTGAGCTGTAGACCACGGTGATTGGTACCTTGGGCTTTTCGTAACACCATCTCCAGCACGAGGTTTAACAGCAAAGGTGAGGTGGCGTCTTCTTGTTTGACACCAGTATGAATTTAAAAAGGCTGTGACAAAAGGTTTCCTACTTTCTGCTTATGGATCCCGACACACCCACCATAGACATCTTGATAAGTTTACTAGGAATGCCAAATTCGTCCATGATGTCCCAGAGTTTGTCACGTACATTGTTGTCATAGGCTTTCCTGAAATCAATAAAAACATTATGAGAGGCGGTGTTATGTGCGCAACATTTTTCAAAAATTTGTCCTAATGAGAAATTTCGATCTGTTGTCGATCTGCTAGATTGAAATCCCGCCTGGTAGTCGCCAATGAGTTCTTCTGCGTATGGCGCAAGTCGATGCAGAACAATATTTGAAAGGATCTTATATGATGTACATAAAAGTGAGATCCAACGATAATTCCCACAATCCAGTTTATCTGCTTTCTTATGGATCGGACATATCACAGCTATTTTCCATTCTTTGGAAAGCTCTTCTTTTCTCCATACCATCATAATAAGATCGTGTAGTTTCTTGTGAAGTCCTTCAGCGCCAAACTTAAGAAACTCGCTAGGAATGTCTTCAATTCCTGCAGCTTTGTTATTCTTTAATCTGATTATTGCTGCTTTTGCCTCAAATAGTGTTGGTTCGTGGATGTATGGTTCGGCTGTGTGTTTTGGGATCTTATCTCCAGGTTCTGAATCAGCATAGCAATTCAGTAGGTTCTTAAAACATTCTTTCCATTACTGTAGCACTTCTGTAGAATTTGTGAGCGTCGTTGCTCTTATCTCTTACAGCTTGAATCGTTGTCTGATGGTTCCTTGTAAAGTACTTTATTTTGCTAATAACTTCCAAACATATTAAATCAACCGAGCCATTTTCACTTTTCGGATCAAGTATCATATATCATTTAAATAAAATTTTCGCACCAAGAATTTACCGTGGAAGCCGAAGCAAGAATGTTCTCGCAAAAATGTTGCTTTAGAAGGGCTTCGCAAAATAAGTTCAAAAGCAGCTTATGATAAGGAGATATTGAATTTTGACCTTCATTTAGATTTTTAGGCATTGATTTTCTTTTAATAACAAAAATATATAACTATTTATGTGCATTTAATTTAATTTAATCTTTGCAAACAAATGAAAATTTAAAAATTTAGGTTTTAAAAATAGCGGATTTTGAGCATGCGGCTGGTGGGAAGTATTATTAAGAGTTGGTATTAACACTGCGTGCAATGAAATTGATATACAAAAGATCAGATTATGTGATCCCGCACAATTAAGATCTTTGTTTCGGAGCCATAGATTGGTCGTACTATAATTTCATAGAGCTTGATTTTGGTGTTTCGAGTTTTTTGTGAAGAGATGGCCGAGCTCAAATGCATCTTACGCATTAGCAGCTTAATGATGTGTCTGATATGTAATTTATTTGATTTATCATGTTGCCTAGGTATTTGAAGCCATAAACTCTTTCAAAGTTGTCACCATTAATTAACAATTGAGTTGTCTTTTCATTACTGTTGTCATGGTCTAAAAAGGTTGATGTATGAAAAATTAATTTATGGGTTCATATAAGTACGGACGAGATATGACTAAAAATATGACCGGCCTTAATGTATAAGGGGCAAGTATTGTAATCGCGAAAATTTTCGATGTCGAGATTTTGACTGATGGTCATGTTTAATGGTTCAGTAATTGGCCCCTTAACAGCCTCTTACCATCATCCTGAGTCTGTTAAATTTTTCGAGCAGACTTTCTTTTTATCTTATTTATTTGTGTTTGTCGGTGCAAGATTTCTTTTATTGAGTAAGCGTATTTTTATTGATTTTAGTTAAATATTTATTGTTTAATTTATTGATTTTAATATGTAGTGTAGTCATTTAGATGGACTACGTTTGGCGCAAATAGCCTTTGTTACTGTGCGCCAAAAATTTTATCTAACTAAGTATGTGTGTGTGTCTGTGTGTGTGTATACACGATAACTCAAGATAAACCGTACTTAGAAACTTCGTTCTGGTACTAAAAAATTCTCCTATTAATTGGGAAGAACCCTATGTTTTTTATGAAGGTCCGAAACCGGAAACGGAAGTTATTAAACTTAAAAAAAAAATAACTAGTAAACCAAGCCTTGAACAAAAATCAGCTGAGGCCACCACAGGACCGACCGTCAACGCAAATTACTTGTTTAATTTATGTTACTTTGTCAAGAAATGTCTCAAATAAAAGTTGTTAGTTATTGCTTTTATAGCAACTTTAGTTAAATACATTTTTTCGAAATATTTCTGTTGTGAAATATTCGCAAAAATCTTAAAAACAACACGAGTAAACTCCCATTTCTAGTTAACCGATTAACGCGTGCCATTGATGTCAAAAGCTTAAATATGAAGTTTCACAAAAATCCTTTTAGCCGAATTTGCTCTGCACGTGTATACGGACCGACAGACATCATGCTAAATATAGTCAAAACGTTATGCAGGGACCTCAATTCGTGGAGATCCATCGAAATATCGAAATGTCCAAATCGGTATGATCACAATGCCTCCCTTATATATGTTGACGGTCGGTAAAAATTTTTATAGAACATAATTTGATGTATTTTAGAAGATTTACCTAAATCTTTTTTTTTTTACTGTCGGCAAGTCTAGCAGAGGTTACCCTTCGGCACTGGTTTAATATAAATTTGTTTAGGCATGTTTCGATTGCTAAGGCCATTATCAGCCCGGAACATTTGATTACATACAGTTTACCTATATTATTACATTACAGTAATTTACAACATTAATATTATCATACATTATCTTACATCAACATTTGTTTTGGAGTGTCCATATTTGTGTTCGTGTGTGAGTGTGTGCGTGTGTGTGGGTGCGTGAGCGAGGGCCTATGTGTAACAATACTCTATTATTTTCGTTTTAGCTTGTGTGGTATTTGTCAGAGCTTCTTCTAATGTTGGGGCAATGTTGTTTCTTCTGCGTGCTGTATCATATGTTGAGCACCCTATTATGATGTGGTGGACAGTTAGTCTCTTGTTTCACGCTACACATGTGGTGGATTCTGTTCGCTCGTAGAGGTGCTTTTCTGTATGCATTGTATAGCATATTCTCAGTCTGGTTAGTGTTATTTGTTACTTACAATTTGTTCTTGTTCAATATTCTTAAAGAAAGCCAAATGGGATTCAGAAAAAACAAAGGCACAATTGACAACATATTTTCCTTAATGACATGCTTACATATACAAATAAGACTGAAAAAATACTCTGTATTTGCTATTTTTATTGACTTCACAAAAGCTTTTGACAAAATAAATCACTTAATACTATGGCAAAAATTATACGAGAATAACGTGAGCTCGAAAATGATAAGAGTAATACAAAGTTTGTACAAAAATTCACACATTTTCATCAAGAATAACAACCTTATTAGTTACAGTATTGATGTGAAAGAAGGCGTATTACAAGGTGAGGTACTATCTCCCTTACTGTTCGCGTTATTTTTCAACGACATGGAGGATTATTTTAGGAGCCATGGCGTATCCGGTCTCAACATCGATGGAATAAACGACATTCTAATGCTAGCATATGCCGACGATATCGTTTTGTTTGCTAAATCACCCATTGACGTACAGAAGAAACTTAATTTACTAAAGAACTACTGCGATGAAAACCTACTCACAGTAAATTCCTGAAAATATAAAATAATTAATTTTCAGTCAGGTGGTTCAAGAACTAAACGGCGCACATTTACGTACGAGGACAAGAACATAGACATTGTTAACAAATTCACCTACTTGGGAGTTACTTTCGCCTCATCTGGTAAATTCGTTGAAGCTACAAAAAATCCCATTCAAAAGTCCTGGATCGCCATCAACAACGTCAAGGCTATACTAGCTAAAGTAAAATCACAAACCTGGGAGGAAAATAGTAAATTATTTGAAACCATTGTAAAAGCTACTGCCTTATACGGCTCGGAACCTTGGGCAATTTTTAAACCAACAGAATAAGAAGTCATTCAAACCCGCTTTTTGAAAAATATTCTCCAATGCCAAAAATCGACTCCTAACAGTATGCTACGTGTCGAAACAGGTATGACACATACTTCTGTAAGTATTTGAAAATGCGCTCTAAATTGGTGGCAAAAAATTCTTCGCCAAGATACTTACCCCAAGATCCTCTATAAAAGACTAGTCGAACTTGACAGTTCTCCTATAAACAAGGAATGCTTTAATTGGTGCACGAGAGTTCACAATTTTCTAGCTGAAAATGGTCAAGAAAGCATGTGGACATCAGGAACCATAGACATAAACCTAGTTCGTGACACGTATAATAAAACACTTCAAGGAAACGATATACAAGCTTTGAAAAACTCTAGATACAATGTCTTTTATAAGAACCTCAGAAATTCCCTATACCTAAGTTTGGCAGTACCAATAATTAAGACTAGGACAATGGCCCAGCTTAGAATGTCATATAAAAGAGAAATACGGATAATTATTGGAAATATATGCTACAAACTGGATGCTACAAATAAATGTCCTATTTGTCAGCTGGGTGCTTACGAAACAGTATACCATTTTTTAATTGAATGTCCAATTTACGGAGCTGTTAGGAAGTCATACTTACAACAGTATATGAACCAGGACACCAATGAATATAACTTCCATAACATGTTGGCTCCAGAGGATATGCAGCAGATAAACAATATTCACGCATATACCGTTTCTGCACTAAAAACAAGAAGTTTTTGTCTCAATGAGTGACACTGTAATGCCGTTTCAACAGACATAAATTAAAAAATTTTCTTTCAGTATTTTTTTCATTCTAAACTTATTTTTAATTGTATTATGAATTTGTTATTTCACTCTAATTCTATTACACTTTGCTCTAACTTAATTTTAAATTAATATTTTTGTTATAGTAGGTATATATATGTAGGTATATATTTATATACCTGCATATATCTTGTTTTGCTTTTAACCATGATATATTTTTTTTCCTTTTATAATTTTCTCTTGTAAAAAATGAAATTTTTGTATTATCTTTAAAATGATAATGTAAATGCTATTTGTAATGATATGTATCTCTCCTCTCTTTGTATAAGGGATTCCCTTAAAACAAATAAATGTTTATTATTATTATTATTATTAAGTAGTTGTTTCTGATGTCGCTCCAGTATAAATTTTACCATTTATTCATTTTACTTTCATTTGTCTCTTTATAAAACTTTTGTCATCATAGGCAGGTATTGGTAATACTCTGACAGCCTGTTTAGTGGCAAGGTCTGCGTTTTCATTGGCTTAAACTGATTCATGGGCTTAAACTCCCCCTAAAAATTCTAATTATACCCTTTTAAGGATCCGATTTTGAGGGTTTTGTAGGTATGGCCAAAACACTCTTATACCGTCATTTTGTCGTCTGTCTGTCTGTTCGGTAAAAATTGTAGCCAAACGGCTAAACCTAGAGAGTTGAAATTTGGCATGCTTAGACAACTCTTTGACCCGCACATAGGAAAAATAATAAAACATCTAAAAAACATATCCCCCTAAAAATATAAACAAATATGGGCTCATCGAAAAAAAAAATAATAATTTTTTAAATTCTGAGTAGGGTATCAAATGAAAGCCTTTAGTACGTGGATTGACGATCAAAATTTTATTTTTGCAAAATAAATTATGTTGATGCGATTTTTGCCAAAATTGTGCAAAAAAAAAATGTCCCACACCCTGTAGCCCAGATGGTTTAATCTGAAAAATATCTAATTAATGTACATTGGTGTGAACCGGAATAGTACAACAGGAATTTTTGATCAGATTATGTTTTCGGAAAATAACAGTGGCAATTGTTGAAATTATAATTTAATTCTATGTTTCAATGTATACGAAATCAGAGGGGCGCATCTTATGACTTAAAACAACCAATGGAAGCCATAGGCGTAATTTTAAAATTTTAATAAACCTTGCTATATAAAAAAATACTGCACATAGAGTCTGTCGAAGCAAACAAAGTCCCTGGGTAGGCGTGGCATAGAGCGCATGCAATCTCAAGTACACTCAACAGCATATTACACTCGCGCGAAATTCTATATATATGTGACATAAATATTAATAATAGTTATAAATACAAATCAATTTTGAGTTATAAATTCAAATCAACTTGAATTATATCAAACACAAATACTAAAGCACAAATTATTCAAAGGAAGCGTAAAATCAGTACTTAACAGTTCTGCGTCAGACTATACACATTGCCTAAGGTGATTCCTAATTGGTCAGACGGAAACCCGCCTAAACATTTTCAAATTAGTTCACATATTTTCCGGGGTTCTTGTTTGCTTCGTGGCACTATATTTAGAAACCTAAATAATGGTATTAGGCACTCGAATTAAAATTAACAAAAAAATATTTTAACATAAAATTTGTTTTGGCATCCTAAATAATCATCATTCACTTACTAAATACCTGTGAAACCCTGAAATGTGTGAAAATTCACACTTCACATCAATTTTTTGTATAATAGAACGATTTTATACGTCGCTCCTAAGACAAAATTAATGGGTGCGCGCCTAGTGAAGACACTTGTCATATCTGGTAAGTAAAATTTATAGGTTGTTCTTTGAATACGACACTAACACCAGTTTGATTTGATAATTTAGACCTAGCTGTGAATATGGTATTGGAAGTTACTAATGATTTTGTAACAGGACTGCTTGTCGATGGTCTGATTAGTCTTGCTGTTTGGGTATTAGGTTAGATGTCATAACACTTTGTTAATAAAAAAATATTCAACATTACAATGGTTCTCTTCGAAATGATATCTTCCAGCAGCTGCACACTATTGCTAACGACCCGTACACTTTAGGAAATAATCTTTTAACTGTCCAACCTTTTGAAAACGGCATCCTACTAACGAGTTCTGCAGTTTAGTCTTAAATCATATTACGCTTAGTTAATTTTGGACCTAAAATAATAAAAAAAAAAAACTTGCAAACATCACCGGACATCCTAAATCTCTTTTAAAAAATCTTATTAATATTCAAAACATCGTTCTATTCATTTGTTTGACAAATGAATTAGTAAAACCCACTATTTAATTAATATCTTTGTAATTGGCAGTCGCTTTGACCATCTGTAATTTAATAATCTGTATTGCCAACCTCGTAACCATGGCACATACGGAACTGGATCTAACTTCATTAAGTTGCCGTACCTGCTATATGTAAAGTCCCACGTGTTTTGCCACGTTAATTGACCGGTTCTATGCTCTACCGCGTATAAACTTTACGAATTTAAGGTTTGCTTAGGCCATATTTCTGTGGTGTAAACATCTACTGTACATAAATGTTCTAAAAGTTTGCACAAGTGATTAATTATGTCTGATGTTGAAGTTTCAATAAATTTAGTGGAAATTTTATACTTTAAATATTTTAATAAGAGATTTGTTTGTCAGCTATTATTTGCGCTTTTCTATAAATGATGATATTAAGGTAAGCACCCTCGAACATTTTTTATAGGAGACTTTCATTACTATAATAGCCGAATACTAGCAGTTTTTCCTATACTTTTTTATGGTTTCGTAGGAATGACCAAAAACTCTGGTCAAACTACGGCCCGCGCGCCAGATTCGGCCCGCGAGCTTATTATTATTTTTTTCTAGCTTTAAGCTACAGAGTTGAATTTTGCTATGTATATACAGTTCTTTTCATATAGAGAAATATAAATAAATATGTATTTACCGAAAAAGAATTTTTAACATAATTGTGAGTAGCATGTCTAGGAACACAAGATCAGGTTATACCAAGCTGTAGTACATCCCATACTTATGTATGGTTCCGAAACATGAACCTTAACAAAGCGAGATCGACAACATTTCATAGTTTACGAAAATAAAATATTACGTATACGTAAATATTACGAATCTTTGTTCTCATTCAAATTAATAGTGAATGGAGAATCCATAAAAACAAATATATCCTAGCACTGTACTCAAAGCACGAGTATCACACACTGAGAGGTAGACGATTTAAGTGGATAGGGCACGTGATAAGAATGAGGGAGGACAGAATGGTTAGGAGGAAATGTGAGGGAAGATTGAATACCCGTTGATCAGTGGCAAGACCTCGGGAGAGTTCAGCTAATCGAAGATCTAACAAGTATTGATATACAAGACACATGGAAAGACCTGACAATTAATAGATCAAGATGGAGGAGATCACTTACGCCAATGGGGGCAAAAGTCAACCCAACTGACAGTGCCCTCAGAAGAAGAGGCATAACAAATGAAAGAGCTTCATGCATGAATAAATAAACACAATTTTATTTTTGAATACACCTAAATATTTCTATATCTTCGCGCCATTTTCGCCAAAAAAGTGTCATAAAACTAGTGTCTTCCATCCTATTTTCCAGAAAGGTTGGTTAATAAATTTGAAAACAAATTAAAGAATGCCCATTGATGTGAAGCGGAATAATTCAACCGGAATATTTTTTTAAAAAAGAACATTTTTTTTCAACATAAGGGTGGACATTCAAGGTGGACATTCAGATACCTACGAAACCATGAAGCATGAAACTTCACACTTCACATCGATTTTTTAAATTATAACAGAAGTTAAGAACCTTAGCTTTTAAAAATCGTAAATATGTTTAATAATAATAATTAATATCAATATAACTAATATATGTACTTATCACTTTCCCTGTTTCAATATTGTTCTTGTGGTTAGAGAAATCAAACCAAAACTAAAAAAATATCTCATGTAAATACATATTATTGTAATTTACTTACATTATAGAAAGTTTATAATAATATTTAATATACGTTTTTATTTCACTGTATCAAATCTTTTACACTTTATATTTCTTATGATTAAAATTATTATTTTTTTATGATTGTTATTTAAGATTACTTTGTGGTTGCACATAACCCAATTTTGTGGTTTCTGTAACTAATAATATATATTAGAAATTAAATATTTAATTAGATGATTCATTATTATGTATATTACTAGAGTAATCGTTCCAAGAATTCAACTGAATTTGCAATTTGACATTTATAATTGATTAGTAATTTCAATAGTAAGTCGTGTTCTAAGTCTTGAAGAATTTTAAATATGATTGGCGTTTAACCCTTTTTTTTATTCATTTTTACTTATTTATATGTTTCTTATCAATGTTTAGGTATTTAGTTATTTTTATACTTTACTTATTTATATAGTTGTCATATTTAATTGAAACAATTAATCAATCTGAACTGAAATAAATTAATAAATAATTCATCATAGTATTAAGTGAACAAAATTCAATGTGGTTAATACAGGATTTATGTTGGGGGGGGGGACTTATGATGTTTATCTGTAAGACTCGGGTTGGTTGTTCAACTGGTGGCTCGTGGATCTTATATGGCCTACATAATAATTTTTTGTGGCCCGTCAAGCGTCAATGGAAAGAAAATTAAAAAATAAGCTGTGGCCACCACTGAACCGACCGCCATCACAAAGTACTTGTATGAAATACATTCTAGCAGCAGAGTAGAAATAACTTGGCCTAATATTTTCTAACCGAGATATTATTTATCATGACCATGGAAACATTACATGAAAAAAAGATACTTAGAAAATATTTCGAAAATTTTTTCAAAAAATTTCCGTTTTATCAAAAAATATCTCAAATAAAAGTTGTTAGTTATTGCTTTTATAGCAACTTTTTTTAAATACTTTTTCTAAATATTTTTCTGTTAAGTATTCGCAAAAATCTAAAACCTATTTTCTAGTCAACCGATTTTTACCAAAGTTGATCAACTCGTGACATTGATGTCAAAAGCTTAAATATGATGTTTCATAAAAATCCTTTTAGCCGAATTTTCTCTGCACGTGTACACAGACAGACGGACGAACGGGCGGACAGACCGACAGACATCATGCTAAAAATAGTCAAAACGTTATGTAGGGACCTCAATTCGTGGAGATCCATCGAAATATCGAAATGTCAAAATCGGTATGATCACAATACCCCCCTTATATAGCAGGGCTTCTTAAACTTTTTCATATAGCGACCCCCTTCAAGCCTAGGAAATTTTAAACGACCCACCATGTAATGAAATTAATATTGACCGTAGATGTAGGTGTAATATCGCGACATTGTAGAATCTACATTGTAGATTCTACAATGTCAATAACGTATGGGATAAATAATATGAACCCATTCTTTTCAAATATATATTTAATAGAAGAAATATATATATATATATATTTCTTAAATATAACAACATCCAAATATTATTAACATCAAACAATATTAATGTGACGGATGAGCTTGTTTATTTTTACATAAATAATTAAATCTAGGCTTAATTTCAGTTAGTGCAGGTCGTAATATATTTTCAACGTTTATTAAAGTTGAACGATATCTTGATTTTATGTATGTTAATGTGGAAAAGGCTGATTCGCATAAATACATTGAACAAAATGGTAGTAATATGTTTAGTGCCATTTCCGATAGTAGTGGATATTCTGATTTGATTTCTATCCAAAATTCATGTAATGGTACAATGAGTCGCAAGCTTGAATCACTTGATAGTTCTGCAAATTCTTCTTGTGCTTTTAAACACAAGAAATTAATTTCTTGCATTGTGATTGCAAATGGGTTGCAAATCCAATATTTTTTATCGATATCACTAGGAAAATACTTTTGTATGTGAACTTCCAGATCCTTCAACTGATTAATTATAAGTTTATATTATAAACTACAATAGTATTTTATTACCTTCAAACTGGTCGGAACTAATATTGCCGGCGCCTAGCTATAATGTACAATTTTATATTACCGAGTATTTGATTTTAATTTATATTTATAGTTTGTGCATAGCGTGTATACTACTTCTAAAAATTTATTTATAATTACCCAAAAGTAGCAGATCTTTGCGACCCCCCTTCAGTAGCCTCGCGACCCCCCGGGGGGTCGGGACCCACAGTTTTAGAAGCCCTGTTATATAGGTATGTTGGCGGTCGGTAATGAAACGTTTGACACGTGTGGTGTAGGATATTTATGTAAATATTAAAAACAAATAGATGATAGTATTATTCTTTATTGACAAAAAAAAAAAAAAATGGCATCAATATACATATCAAGAGTTTTTATTTAACATGCCCCAGAATTGTACAAAAATTGTTTTTTTTTTTCTCGATAAATACATATTAATTTATATTTTTTGTGCGTTGTTTTTGGAAGTATTACTATTTTTTCGTACATGTGGGCTAGAGTTTCTGATTTCTCGAAATTTTTTATTTCCCGGGAATCGAGAATTTTTTTTTGCATTTCTCGAGAATTCTTTGGTAGTTTTTATCTTATAAAGAATTTTAAATAAACATCGATAAAATTTAAATGTTGTTAATTTAAAATTCCATCGTGTTATTTTGCCCCGCCACAGATCTTCACCCTGTGTTACACCAATGACGTTATAACTAACAATTTCAGTCAACATAATTTTATTTCATGAATCTTGTATCGTATTTGTTACGCCAATGCAGATTCTTGGTTTCCATTAGCTTTCAGAGATCAGAATCTCTATGTTAAGATTCTCCCCCTGGTTTACCACGTAGTTTCTCTGTCGTTTCTTGTAGCATTGAGTGCTTTACACTTCTTTATCAGGTTATGTTCGCCTCGGGATTCTACATAATTAGTTTTAGAGATTAACAACAGAGGCTTTTTAATTTATTTATAAGAACTGAGGCGCGTGTAAGTGTTTTTAGGTTTTAACCAGAAAATGTGCATTTTTTAAATGTTTTTGGAAATTTATAAGGTTTTTATGAAAATTTTAAAGGTGTAATAATATTTTTACGGTATATTAAAAATTTCTTGTAAATTTAAATTAAAACCATGATAATTTAAAATGCTATTTTTTAGTTATTTTCTATCATTTGCTACAATCATAATAAGATAAAAAGATTGGAATGAAGAAATAATTTAATTATTTTCCATTTCAATACTCTCTTTGTTTTGTTTATTAGAAACGGATGTTCTGAACGATCCAAGCTTTTGTAAACGAGCGTTAATTTGCATCTCGTTGTGTCTACACGTCACATTTTCTACTTAATTTCTGGGTTACACTGATTTCAATTTAAGTACTAGCAAACCCGTCGCAGAATATCTGCGAAAGTAATTTATTAATTTTATTGATCAATTAAATTAGCACAGCTAATATCAAATACCATATATTCCAGTCAAACTCAAGCCTTTATACTCCTACACATCTTTGAAACAGGCGCGCACCCAGCTCCACCTGGCTTAAAGCACTCAAGAACGATTTTAAGGGACACGTTTGTCTTGTAAAGTCGCATTCAGAGCTCTTAAATTAACACGTTGTAGACTGTTCGTTGTTACGCTGTAAATTATATTTCTGTGCATTGTTTTAACGTTCTACTTACCGTTCACAGCAAGTTATAGATTAATGAGTTACGAATAGTCCGACGTCTGTGTGTCTTTAAACCAACTACATGGCTTCGTAAAATGTTTTCTATGTATTATAGTTTTTATAATTATGTTGTCTTAGATTTTAACTAACTAAAGCTAACCTAATTACCTTAATTGATCATATTTACTGTCTGTCTTTGTAATTTTGAGCAAGATTTGTTAATGATGACATTATGTTAGGTTATGGAAAGGTATAAGATAACTACGGTGTCACTAATAGACCGAGATAGCCAATGTATTTATATGTCTGTCTCATTAAAACATCTCACTAGCTAGAAGTTTAGAAAATTATCCACAATCCACAACGAACAACGTATTAAATTTAGAGCTCAGAACGGTTTCACGTCTTACCATATGACAAACTTCTAGTGACAGTAATCAGAGTACAAGCTACAGTCTATAAGCTATTGATTTAAAAGCTCTGAATGCGGCTTAATTAAACGTAAAAAAACTTTGGCTGCTGAGCCCCCTAAGAAATTTTTTTTACTTCTGAGCCCCTTAAGAAAAATGTTTGGATTCTGAGCCCCCCCTTTAGAAAAAATTTTGGGTAACTGGCTGCTGTGAATCAATCATCACTCGTCTGTAACCTGCCTTGTGTTATACTTACAGCAATTGTTTTTTATTTAACAAAAAAAAAAAAAATGAGGCACGTCCATTGCTATGGTGGTTAATACCAGTACATTTTTAATTTACATTATATTTTGTGTTTATATTATTATATGAGATATTATTATAATACAGATTATAAATTTGTGTCTAGTTAAAATTCGTGAAGATTTGCCAGGTTTTCCGCCTTGTCACTGAAAGCTTCTTGTAAGTTGTGGGGAATATGGTGTCGTTGTCGTATCGTTTCATATTTTGTGCAGTCTAGTATAATATGTTCGATTGTCAGTTTTGTATTACACACGTGACAGCAGGGATGGATAGACAGAACTAAACCGGCACGGGCAAATTGCGGCCTATATATGAAAATTATGAATCTGCCTGTACTACTTTTAATATTTTAACATTCAAAAATCGTCGTGTGCTAGCAGACATGCTCTTTCTTTATAAGATTGTTAATAGCATCACTGAAAGCAGTGTGACTCACTATTTATGTTTTTAATTTCTACCTCTTTTTACTCACTTTGTATTATTTCTTCATTTTCCTCTTCATCTTGTTCATCCTTTTCGTTTACTGTTTCGTCGACATGTTGAGAAGAAAAATTATTTAGAGATCTTCTTAATTTGATGCAAAATTGTATAATTCTGCATGTAATTGATATTTGCTGACATTTTATTTAAAATTTTTCAATAGTTCAACTAACCTTGTTAACCTATTTAAAGGTATTCTATTTCTTACCTTGTTAAAATTTACAGGAGATAAAAGTGCAATGTCAGTATATAACATTCCATTATTTCGAAATCTTTGTTCTTAACTGGAAACCAATATATCAAAAATTACATTGTGAGTTCAATTTCAAAGTTATTTCGCAAATTTTGAATCTTAACCGTTTTTCATTAATTTTAGTACATATTTTTATGTCAATCTCTTCGTGTATGTTAAGTAAATTTGAAGACCATGTAATGAATGTATGTGTAAGATGCTTAAGTCCGTTTTACATTATACTTTTTTGCGCAGCACTGCAGATTTTTTGCGCAGCACTACAGATTTTTTGCATAGTACTGACGTAAAAAGTATAACGTGAAACACAATACTTCCTTCCAACTTTCGATGCTACACTTCAAACTACACTATTTTCAAAACTACCTCCGGTCAAATTTTTGGTTGACAGTTCTATACTTCTAAGTCGTACCAACTACCAACTTTTTAGTTTTTGTTTACAACTTCATTTTTAGAAGTTTATTAAGTTGATAAGAAGTTTATTTAGAACATATAATTAAATATAAACTTAGCACAATTAATCAATATTTATAAATTGGTTTACTGTAACCAAATTGTTGTCTGCCACCTGAACCTAAAAATTTTTAAGTTGGCAATGAGAAGTATGACAAAGTAATAAAAGATGGAAGGTATAAAATATATAACTGTCTCTTATTTTTTCCCCCACTATATTCTGTAGTATCAAAAGTTGAAATGACGTCAGAGTTGGATAGTATTGCAAAAAGTATTGAAAAAAGTATAATGTAAAATGGACTTTACAAACCAAATGTCAATATTAAACTAAGTGAATTTAGTGAAAAGGAATATGTTATTTACAGTATTAAGCGAAACCGAATAATTCAATAAAAGCGGCAAGCAGCACATTATTAGATACTTTCGGCATCTAATCAAACGCTTTGCTCACAATATTTCCACTTCACCACAAGCACATAACAATGTCGGCTCCCTAGTCATCATTTTTACATTATCTTAATATATATTGTTTCTACATCAAAGCAATAATGTTCGTTGTTCGTTACTGAATTGGCATAGGAACAATTGTTATTCAGTTATATGCGAGATGTTTATAGATAACGCTTTAATCTCCATTTTTTTTTAAAAATGTGTTTATTTATGGGGGCATTTGCCCGGTAGCCCGCCGGATGTATCCGCCTCTGCGTGACAGGTTGGTGGGTCTTTTCTTTCAAGTCTGTATTTGTTTGTCAGTCTGGAATGCCCGATTCTTAGTCTAGTCGTTGCTATTTGCTGTATTCTTGTCCCTTCGAATTTCCATTTTTTGGTGTCTTCTTTTATTCGCCGTTTGTTGTCTTTTAGGTCTTGCTATTTTCTTTCTACTTTTAGTATTAGTCTTTTACCAATTTCATTTTTAAGAACAGATGCTTGAATATTTAGGTCCGAGGGCGGTTACTTTTGGGTGGCCTCTTTAGCAGCACTATCGGCTTTCTCATTGCCTTGAATACCAATGTGTGAAGGAATCCAAATAAGGTGTATACTACGGGTTTTAACATAGTGAAGCTTTTCTTGAAGTGATTGTACTAATACATTTTTGGAATAAATCTGTTCAGCGATTTTAATTATAATGTATTCCCGTTTCTTTGATCTGACTCAGATAGAAAAAATCCCACATGATCATTTCACATGTTCATCAGCACGTAAAATTAAATTAATAAAAATCAATGGCGATTTTCAAAAGAAGGTAAAGAAAGCCGCGCCTTTTCAAACAAAAATCAGAATTCAACACGCAAATTTCATATTAATTTGGAGCAAATATTCATCTATTTATTTATATTAAATAATATTTCGTATCTGTATAATTTATAGTACGTTTTTTACTTTTTTTTTTTTAAATTTTATTTTACAAATGCACTATTAAAATATTTATTCGGTAATAAAAATTTTAGCTTAAATATTATTATTTATTTTCTATAGAGTAATCCTCGGCTAACCAATGATCCTGCTAATGAATAATTCTAACGTATATTTTTTCCAAGATCTTTGGCGCGGCTAACGAATCACACGGCTACACGCGGTATTTTGCATGCCTAAACTGATAAGGAATGTAATTGTAAGATTATCCAAAAACACTGAAGAACTCCAAACACCTGCAGCCTAAACCACTAAAACCTAAAAAATATTAAAGAAGAGGGACATCCTCCAACATTGGAGAAATTATTCACATTTCCTTCAGCCAAGAAACCAAGAACTGAGAAAGAAGAAACTTATGAAATTCCTATAACACCACAAGAACAAGTCTTCCAGGAAGGCAGACTGAAAGTGGTTCTCCCCTGAACTGAAAAGTATGTGCTGTATGAACTGTGAACTATATAAAGTGTAAATAGTGAATTTTCAACTCTTTAGTCAAACTTTTGCGAACGTTATGGAATGGATTTGAAGGTTTTTGCATTGAAACACATGGAAAATCGTGATTCGGCTAACGAATAATTCGTACTATGAATCACCTTCTGGAACGAAGTAAATTAGCCGAGGTATTTTTGATTTTTTTTTTTTAATTGTGATATTCGAATATTGATTTAACAAATTTGTATTTGATTTGATTTAACAAATCAAGTATCTAAATTTATATTTTATAAAATTTAACTACATGAACTAATGGTTATATAATTTTGTGACAGAAGTTAGATAAACTGAATAAAATTGTACGATGTACTTATGTTGGACACAACTGCTTTTATTTCGTAAGTTCCAGCTGTAAAACAACGCAGTTAGTACCGTGCGATCATTAGTTCTTGTCCGTTACATAACGGTAAACAATGAGTTTAAAAATATCAAAACTGTATTCTAATTCACAGCTGAAAATCCCATTTTAACAAAGAACCAATCAGATTACTTCGTTTGCTCGAACTCACCCGAGGAACAACGAAAATATATGTTGCTAACTTAATACCTGTTATCAACTTATTGGCGTGTAGAGAAAAATAGTGTTGATTTAATAATCAATTCGTATAAGGTAATAAAAATAGAATGTTCGCCTATGTGTACATGTCGTTGGAAATAAGTTTGATAACTAAATGTTTCTGTCAAGTATTGCATAACGGTCAAGATTTGTGTTAGGAGCTAGCTGATGCTTACTATGTGAACTTACACTGTTAAAATCCCTTATAAACATGACTGCCTTCTTTAGCTATATTCTCTTTTCAATAGTATCAATCCAATCAACTTTAGCTATTGCATCAAATCTTTTAGACATACATTAAAAAATAATTAGTTTTATTGATTTTTAATTTTATGAAACACATTCCTTTTGATCTTGGACTACTATTTCGTAATTTTATTTTTATTCTCTTTCATTTACTTCGTTTAGTGAAATTGCTCAATGTTGCTTAAGATCAAAGAAAAACGACCCTGCTTCTTACGAAAAATCGCAGTTGGAATATGCTTTCAATTCTGGAAAAGGTTTCATACATCACTTAGTAGATGTCAAAGGCAAGTAAGCTATATATTCTACAAATAATATTAACAGGGGTTTATTTCTTTTTACAGGTAAGGAAAATTGTACAAATAAAACTATATAAGTTTTATTATTTTTGTCAAAAGTTGAAACTAAATTTTATAAAATAGTTTTTATCATTTTTCGTAATGTAGACATTTAAAGTTACCTAAAATATGAGTCTAATATACAGGTATATAAAATAATACCGGTATGATCTTTAAAGCCTGTGTCAAATAATTTGAGTAAAAATATTTATACAAATTACATGTTCTGCTCAAGCCATTCACAACCGGCTATAAACTGCAGGTACCAACAATAGATATGAAAGCCACGTGGTCAGTGTGACGTTTCGCACTGTCCTATTATCCCGTAGGCAACCATTTTTAACACCCGTAGGCAACACTTTCAATTTGAAATACATACTGATTTTTGAAAAAAAAAATAGTTGCGCGGGGTCTGAGGTAGGCTCACCGTTTGCACCATTCTCAGATTGGTTTAGCCGTATGCGTCTTGCGTGTTTCCAAGCTTATAGGCTTATTCTGAACATTCTTATACCGATGTAACATTAACAAACTGGCCAGATGTGCGTGTTATAAGATAGAGACTATGGCAATAACACCCCCGTAAAACTTAATATATCTTGTTTATAATATCCCTATTAGAATTTAATGCTTAAATTTTTATATTTACTGACATTTCAATGAATTGTTTTATCGTCTTTAATGATTTTCTTTTAGCGAGTTAATGAATTTCCTGACTACTGATAGACATCAAAGATTATAATAGAACCGTCTGAATATAAATGGACTATAAAACATGAACAAAAAAGTACCACTCATAAATTTAATTCAAAATGCAGAATTACTGCAGTTCTACATTTAAACGACATATATTCCAGACTTTCAATGCTTGAAGTTATAGTAACATTAAACTGACATCAGTTCAAACTTTTATTTAATCATGAGGTTACGAAAGCGTCTGTATTGACTTCCGATATTTATATAGGACGCCACATAAAATGTGTTTGCCTCAAGAAAATATTATTTACTTTTACCTGTAACATAATATCTCTTTGATTCGCAACGTATGGCTGTAATAAAATACAAGTAGATGTGAGAAATTGACTTTTTAAAATTATATTTTATCTCGTAACGAATATATTATGTTTTATTCAACTGTTTGAAAACATTTAATAAAAATTATAAGCAAAGTGGAATTTGCTAAAAAATTTATGGCGAACAGTACTAACAACTATTAGCGCCTAACATTTAGAATAAGATCAATGTATATATAAATTTAGCTGGCTTAAAGCGGCCACAGATATCAACTAGTTGCTTGAACAGGTAAGTGTGGATTTATGCACCAATTAACAATTATGAAATAACAATTACGAATTAGTAATTATCAATTACAATATGAAATCATGTTTCCTTATAGGTGCATTCATGGATACAATTATCAATTATCGATTAAGAATTAAAGTTGCTCAACTTTAACTTTTTACTTTAATTTTTGGATTATTAACTGTACAGCGCAACAAGTACACGTTATGCTCTTATTTGTTAAGTCACATGGCATCGTTGTTTACAACCGGTGTTTCAAAGTTGTTTAAAGCATATACGTTTCAGAAGAGAAAAAAACATAGAAATTGATGATTTTGCTCTTGCTGATTTGGTACGTCAATTCAAACAAGTAAACAAACGTGAAAATCACTCCTGCCACCTATTTCTGCGAATGTCTAATTAAAAATATTAAATGTTAATTTTGTTTGCATAACTACTGTTCTATGCCATACTTTTTAATTGATAATACTTATTTACTAATAATTGTTAATATGTTGTGCATAAATCCTCACTAAGTCTCAGTGTTCCCAAATTTTTAAATTCATAAATCCCTTAATAATTTCAGAAAAAACACTTTTCAAGTCTAAAATTCCCTGTTTTTGTAAATCGTTATAAAGATAAATTGTAAAAGCAAATAAGAGTCCCAAACGGGAGCAGCTGTAGTTTATGGACACACGATCCATAAATATAATTTACCAAGTGAAACGAGTCTTTACACCACAGAAATGTACGCCTTGCTAAAAGCGTCGGAATTGATTCTTATACACGAAGACTGACCAGCTCAATACATAATTCAAGTAGAATCCATGGCTACAATAAGAAGCATCCAAAAACTGTATCCTGATGACCACATATCAATACAAATCCAGAATAATTTCCACCAAGCACTATCCACTGGAAAACAAATAATCATCCTGTGGATCTCATCTCATATTGGAATCCATGGAAACGAACGAGTCGCCAAAAACGCTACAGAAAAGTTCTGGAAGACATAGCTACCCTCCACATAGACCTCATAGCAAAAATAAAAATGAAAATCAAAGAAAAATGGTTCAACACCTGGAAAACAACTAACAACAATCATCTCAGAAATATCAAGGCAGACACCAAACCTTGGGTCGATATCGAAAGTAGAAAAGACCAGATAGTGATAACTAGAATGAGAATAGGCCACACGTTACTAACTCACAAACACATATTTATCGACGAAGATCCACATGTGATCTATGTAACTCGAAGATTACCATACAGCATCTCCTGTTCGAATGTCCAAAATATGATCAAGAGAGAAGAAACACCAACCTACCTCAAACATTGGAAGAGGCTCTATCACCTTCCACAGCCAAAGATGTCTGAAATTTGTGAAACTAACTAAATTCTATAAATTAATTTAGTATATGATTATACCCAGGTATTTATATGTATTGCTAATGTCTTTATATATGTATATCTAATAATGTAATTAAGGTGCTAATAGTCGTTGTTACTGAAAAAAAGTCGTTGTTGGCAAAATTAAAAATAATAAGAAAACAAATCAGTCTTTTAATAGGAAATAAAAAATTCCCCTCTTTCTAATTTTATAAACACTTTCGTCTTGTTCCCTCCTATCAGAAGAGATAAAGGAGCATGGGCAAGAGACAATAAACAGAAAGCAGACTTGTTTGCCGAACTTTTGTCAGATATCTTTGCACCTAACTACATGCAGGAGGGAAGTATTTTGCCTATAACAGACAATCAAAAATCAGCAAACATCACTCTCGTTACACCGAAAGAAGTAGCTGAGGAGATTAAAACTAACCTAAATCCGAAGAAAGCGCCAGGTTTCGACTTAATTAATGCTGAAATCTTGAAACATCCGCCTAGAAAAGGTATCGTTATGCTAACATACCTTTTTAATGCAGCCTGCAGACTAAAACATGTTCCTGCATGCTGGAAGATTGCAAAGGTAATCATGCTATTGACACCAGGTAAACCAGCGAATGATCTCAAGTCTTATAGACCTGTTTCACTCTTGCCAATTGTGTAAAAATTATTTGAAAAGCTGCTGCTTAAGAGATTAAGACCTCTGATTGAGGTTAACAAATTGATCCCAGACTTCCAGTTTGGTTTTCGGCAGAAGTTCTCTACTATACCAAGTACACAGAATCACGGATGTCACTGAACGCGCCCTTGAGGCAAAACAAGTCTGCTCTGCAGTATTTTTGGACGTTGCCCAAGCCTTTGACAAGGTGTGGCACGAAGGATTGGTACATAAATTGAATAAAATGCTTCCGAAGCAGTATGTAGAGAATTTTACATCGTATATTTCAGACAGGCTTTTTAGAATCAAGCAAGAAGATGATTATTCTATCTTAAAAGATATAAGAGCTGGAGTTCCACAAGGAAGTGTCCTTGGACCAATTCTCTATTTACTCTATACCAGTGACTTGCCTACTCCGGTAGATACGACTATAGCTACATTCGCAGATGATACTGCTCTTCTTGCAATTGAGCAGGATCCAGAAAGATCTGTGCGAAAACTCCAAACAGCGAGCAATTCTGTCGTTAATTGGACCAAACAATGAAGGATTAAGCTCGATGAACTGAAATCTATCCATGTAAAGTTTACCAATAAAAAAATAGCAGAACCTCTCTCTGAGCATCAACGGAATGGCTGTACCTCATGAGCTGAATGCAAAGTATCTTGACATGACTCTTGATGCCAGGTTGCGTTGGAAAGTACATGTTAAAAAGAAAAGAACTGAATTAGGATTGAAATATAGACAGCACTACTGGCTTCTTGGCAGAAACTCCAAACTGTCAGTGCATAATAAATTATTAATCTACAACCAGATCTTAAAACCTGTGTAGCTTTACGGTATCCAATTATGTGGATGCGCCAGTGATAGCAATATTAAGTCTATCCAAATGTTCCTTTGTATGTGCGCAATGCAGATCTTCATCGAGACCTTGGAATACCAACAGTAAAGGAAGAAATCAAAGTGTTTGCTGGCAAGCATAAAGCCAGGCTTCACCTTCATGTCAACGCAGAAGTTCTTCAGCTGGTGGACAATCAACACCATGTCCGACGATTGAAGAGGGCCAAGCCATTAGATCTGGCGTAGGTGTTGTGCGTGAAAATAGGTCACAGTGAGAGAGTGATGTGTTATCAGATTAACCTCAGTGGATTGACTTTAGTAGATAAGAATTTAGTTTAAGGTAATAACTAGAGTCCGGCAAAAATATGCAACGGTACTTTAGTTAGGTGTTTTTCGATAAAAAGCGGCACATGTGTTATCTGTAGAAATAAAATCTAATTATATATATTTGTAATGTGCCCTGCTGACAAAAAGTGTAGCGTATAAAAATTTAATATCTTATCAAAAACTGACCAATGGCAAAGGAGTGACCGGAATTACCTATCTCGGATATAATCCCAAAATAATGAGGATCCGTTATTAAGATAAGAATTCATTGCGGTACAAGTGTTTTATTCTTTTGTTTTTATTGGTTTTTTGTTCAAATAAAGTTTAAAATAGCACGCCTATGGCAAAAGTACCGTTGCATATTTTTACCGGTCTCTGGTAATAACAGAACAAAATAGATAGTTAGTCCACAAGACTAATTTTAATGCCAGGCGCCAACTGGTGGTATTATACAAAAAAAAAAAACTTTATCTTATATTTTGCCCATAGTACTAAAATATTACAGTCGAACGCTGAAATATATGAACAGACTGTATACCTGCAGGTCAAGTTTATGTAAGATAAATTTCAGTCTGTGTACCTTTAGTCAATTAATTACGATTTCAATTAACTAATACAAATCAACCTGTCGAAACTTAGGGAGACCCTTAATAATCACCAGACCTATCTTAAATGAGAGATGTATTAATTGAATCTTCAAGTTGAGAGAGGATAACGCAAACATCTAAAGCAGTGGTTCCTAAACATACTTTGTTGCAGAATACGATTTTCTAAAAATCGTGGATTCTTTGCTATACCCTTATTTAATCCCCCCACCCCATTTTTAATAAAAACATGTTATAGTGATAAAGAATTTATTCAATATAATAAATGTTTGAAATAAATTCTTATTAAATATCAAGTATTATCATAAGAATAATGAAAATGGGTAAGGTAAATTTCTTATTGCAATCGAGTAACGCTTTAGACTGTGGACAAAGAGAGTTCGGAGGTCGAATTAACCTTGCAATGAAGTTTAATTATATATAAACAATAAAAATCTCTTTTAAAGTTTAACTTTTATACTTTGGGATGTTTCCCACATCTTACTGGTTTAAGAATGCTATTTTATACATTTTAACATGTCTACTGTTCTTACATTGACAAGTTTATTTAAGTTTTGACATTTTATATGGAAACCAATTAGTTATGAACACCACGTTTTTTCACGACATCAAACTAGGATATTGCTATTAATTATCAGATATAGGTCAGTATTGTAAAAATTATTGTTATTTAAAAATCATTCTCTCTGTTATATATATGTGACGAAATGTATTTCTTAATCTTGTAGAAATAATAATCCTGATTTAACCCACGAAACTAGTCGAAACACAAACACTGTTTTAATTTAACATCCAACCTACCACCAGCTGATCGCTCTACAGCTTCAACTTTAAAATAAAAATCTCTTTTATAAAGATATAGGCAACGAAATATATGTAAGTAGATGAAGATACATACATGCAACGTTTAAACATTTTAACTAGAATAGGTATTATTTTTTTGGGATATGTATGTCTCAACAGGTGAATGATATTGAATGATCGGAATAAATCTGTCCGAACAGTTCCACATACGAATTGAACTTTAATTGAACGTTTAGGACTTTAATCACTTCTTCTTCAGCTTTGCCCTGTAGTATTTAGGGGTCGCGGTTTTTAATTCTTCTGTTCCATTCGGTCTTCTTCTGTGTATCTCTCTCGTTCAGTTCCTTCACACTTAAGTCCTGTACGATAAAGTCCTTCCACCTTCTCTTAGGTCTTCCTTTGTCTCTTCTCCCTTCCACCTGCAAGCTGTTCATTCTCATTTCTACATAATCCTCATCTTTCCTCATAATATGCCCATATCAGTGAAGCCTTCTTTGATACCTCTACTACTTTAGCCATTTCTCTTATCATTTCGTTCCGTATCCTATCTCTTCTTGTCTTGCCCGTCATCCACCTCAACATTGTCATCTCCGACACATCCAGCTTCTTTAACCTGGGCTTTCTTTACTAGCCATGTCTCGCTACCATAGGTCATATCTACCCTCATCACGGTTTTGTACTATCTGCTTTTGGTAGCCCTTCTGATTCTCCGATCACACAACATCCCTGACACCCTTTTCCAGTTCATCCATCCTGGCTGTACCCTGTGAGCTATTTCTCTGTCTAGTTCCCCATTCTTAATTCTAGTTGAAAGTACATATAGTAATAATTCTTAGATAGGTAGGAACCGATATATTTAAACTCTCTCACTCTGCCTATTCTGTCATGTAATAAAACTCCCCGGTGTTGCCTTTTCCTCCAAACCACATGTATTCCGTTTTCGTCCTGCCAATTTTAAGCCCTCCACTTTCAATGGCCTCTCTCCACTTTTCTAGCTTTTCTTGTGCTGCTTCTATGCCTCCTCTATTAACACAATGTCATCGGCAAAGAGCATCGACCATGGAGTCTGATCTCTCACCTTTTCCGTCAGCACATCCATGACGATATTAAACAGGTAAGGGCTGAGAGCTGAACCTTGATGTAAACCTACTGTGACAGGGAACCTTTTCGTCATTCCAACAGTATATTATAAAGCAACATATAAAGTTATGTTATATTATATTATATTTCAATTTAGAATTTTTTAAAACATCCTTTGGGATGTATATATTCCCGTAGTATTGAAAGGGTTACACAAGGAGCAAGCGTGTGTTTATAGTATTTGTGGTATTTAATTTTGTTACTGGACAATAGATGGGTACACTGTTTAATATAATTTTTTACTGTCGAGTTGAATCTCTGTATATTATGTACTCTTATTATATTATCGAAGGACATTTTGCGGAACCTATACAATATAATATACAATATTGTGCATCTCACCACATTCTGAGATCATGTTCTAATCTAGGATGACCAGACGTTTGGCTGCGACAGTCGGACAGTCCCCGGAGCAGAAGTCGTGTTCCCGACAAAAATATTGTTCCCGGAAACGTCCACGATTTTAGTGTTAATAACATTAATCTGAAAATAATCCAAAACTATTTTATATATATATATATATATATATATATATATATATATATATATATATATATATATATATATATATATATATATATATATATATATATGTTAACTAACTAAACCTAACCTAATTACCTAAATTGATCATATTTACTGTCCGTTTTTGTAATTTTGAGCAAGATTTGTTAATGATGACATTTTCTTAGGTTATGTAAAGGCATACAATATCTACGATGTCTGTGATAGACTGAGATAGCCAATGTGTTTATATGTCTGTCTCATTAAAACATCTCACTTGCTATAAGTTTAGAATATTATCCACAATCCACAACGAACAACGTATTAAATTTAGAGCTCAGAACGTTTCACGTCTTACCATATAACAAACTCGTTAGTGACAATAAACAGAGTACAAGCTACAGTCTATAAGCTATTGATTTAAGAGCTCTGAATGCGGCTTAAGGACCGAGATTTTCATCTCAAAATTAAGTGGGTTATAACTTATTAGGCGATTAGTTGCATAGTAAAAAAAACCTCGCGGACCGCCAAAAAAAATCACGCAGACCGGTGCCGGTCCACGGACCGGCGGTTGGGAAACACTGATGTAGAGTATCAGGATCAACCATATTACTTTTTGTATTTTTGCGGTTGTAAACGGAACTGTCACATGAGGATATTAAACACATAACATATTATATACTTCTTGTTTATGCTACAACTAAGCAGTTAGCAATAATTCAACAGGTCAAAATATACTTAAAATTCCCTAAAAAATGTATGAAAAATAGATGTACTATTTTCAAAATAAATTGATCAGTTTTTCATGAACTAATAGATCAATTTATTGATGACACAACAATAAATTTAAGGTAAACATTTTCAATTTATTGGTCAATAAATTGAACCTAGTAAAGCCCAGTTTACACTTGTAACATAAAGTAATTAACTTGTCAATACTGTATGTATAAAATACTTTTGCAATGAAATTACTGAAATATCCCAGGGTAATATAATACCAATGGTGTTTGGCTACAGTAGTATACCTAGAACCAGTGGCGGCGCCAATGGAGGGTCCCCCCCAAATTGCCATAAATTGCCCAAATTCTGGCCTCCACAGATATGCTTGAAGAAAATTAAAATGTTTAGATAAAACTAAATGCCCGGTTCATTTTGGGAATATTTCGAATAGTCAATGATGGAAGCAGGTAAAAGGGCCGCTTACGGCCCGCTTTCATCTTTTAAAAAATCAAAACTACCATATTTTCATTAATATTTATAACGATAAAAAATGGTGCCCCCCTCAAATATTTCCTGGCTCACCCAGATTTTAATAGCTAGCACCACCACTGTCCAGAACAATTGTCAGGACATATGTGTATAGAACTGAAAGAGTTAGAAGACACGCATAAATCTACAGAACCCAACTCAAATTACTTAACTTACAAATCAAACAGTACAAAGATAAATTTCAAACGTAAAACCTTCCACAAATTACTTTGTTCGTTTACTTTTTGTTGTATGTTCTATAAGTTAATGTATTCGCGCTGGCCGCTCAGCTCACTAACCGGTTTCAAGGAGGAAGCACTCCAGCTGCACTTCTCTGACCAGAACACCGGAAATTGTACAGACTCATCGATCGGTATTGCTCTATACTAGCCACATACAGAACACTTTATTAACCAAGAACAAAGTTTTTTAATTTCAGGTAATTTTAAGTTTTAATTTACTGTTGATATTGGCAACTGAGCTGTGAAATGTGCAAAATTATAACTCTGAATTACTACAGACGATAATTTAGAAAAGGATTGTAGACAAAAATTTTTACTCTATCTCTATCTGCGTATCTTTTTAAGTACTAACAGAAAATATCGCGGTGACCCAGTGTAGTACCCACAAATGTGGTAGATTCTGGGATCTATTATGTTTAGGTAACCATGCGTCCCGAAATTGGCGGGACAGTCCCGAATTCGAGCTTTTTGTCCCGAATTGTCCCGACTTTTAGAAAAGATACTTATTTTCAATTTTTATTTTTGATATATTTTAACTAAAATTATTTTTACAAAACTTGAACTAAAAAAAATCTCCCGAAAGGGTACTTTCCTTGAACAACTTTTGGTCAAGTGACAAGACGCAACTTGATGTAGACACATTGAAAGCAAATATTAGTGATTAAAGTAAATTATGAAGAAAACTGTGAGGATTTTTATAACAAATTTCAAAGCAAAAAAAACCTCAAAAAGATCCATAGTTCGGAAAAATATAAAAAGTTTTCTACTGAGTAATTTTAATGAATAAATTTTTAATTCAATTAGAAAATACTGTGATTTTAATAATGTTCCTCTTAATAATATAAGTTAATTATCTGTGATTGGAAATCTTTATTTATTATAAATTATAATTATTTGTTTTATATAATATGTATTAAAAAAATGAATTAAACAATCATGCTGGAATAATTAACTTCCCCCCTTCTCCCGTCTATGAACTCCCGTCCCGAATTTTGAACTAAAAAATATGGTCACCTTAATTATGTACATCAATAACTTAGATGTATCATTATAATTATTTTGCAATTAATTTAGTAACTGATGAACATTGGCACGTAATGTTTGTCTTATGTAGCCGGTAAATAAATAAATTCAATCTGATATGTATAATCTATATAAATAAAATTGGATGTTATACTTGTTTTATTTTTTCATTTCTACACGTTGATTGTAAAACGATATCCACAAAAAAAAAACAATTTCTGTCTGTATTTTTGTTCAAGATTCACTCAAAAGCGGCTGGACATATTTTTATGTGGTTTGGTAGGACAGAACAAGGGCGGTTTTGGGGGGAACGCCAACTAAAAATCTTGAAATATCTCATTTATTATTAACTTAACAGCAAAAATTAATATGACAAAAATTGTTTAAAATAAGTAACCAAATCTTAAAATATCCCACTCAGTTTCGTTTTTAAAAATCAGAAACGATTATTTTCTGTTATGTGCAGTTTGTAATGAATATTTGATGGGGGGAGGGAGCGCTACCTATAAAACATATATTACAAAAATGTCGTTAAGACACAAATAACGACAGATTTAATTTAATGAATGGTAGCACATTTGAGAGAATCAAAATTAGATGAATTTAATACAGTACGAAATAACGAACAGAATAAAAGCTGTGTAGCATTACCTGTACTCTTCAATAAACATAACGAAGAAATATTCGAGGAAGTAGAAAACAGTAGAGAGCATTAATATTGATGGATGTAAAATTAACAACTTGAGGAACACAGATACAGTGTTACTCGCGGAAAATCTGGAAGAACTACAAAAATAATAAACAAAGTCAATGAGAAGTGTAAAGAGCGGTAGTTAAGTGGTAAGAATGTATCTTGCACTGGGTCATCTTTTCACAACTGAACTCTTGTCAAGAAACACGAAGATCAGGTTATATCAAACTATAGTTGAAGCTGCGATCAGAGCTCTTTAAATTAGTTAACTGTGCATTATGCGCTGCGAATAAGTTTAGTAGACAATTTTAACGTTTTAGGCAGCGTTTACAGCTAAGGAAATTAGTGAGTTGCGAATACTGCGACATCTGTGTGTCTTTAAACCAACTACGGTGGTTTCGTAAAATGTTTATTATCTATTATCGTTTACCTAATTCTGCAGTCCTAGATATTTATTAACTAAACCTAACCTAATTACCTAAATTGATCATATTTATTGTTCGTCTTTATAATTTTGGGCGAGATTTGTTGTAATCGGCGCGATGACATTTTGTTAGGTTGTATAAAGGCATACAATATGAACGTTCTCTCCGATCGACAACGCATAATCTATTAAATCTGGAGCTCTGAACGGTAGCTAGCTTTACCATATGACAAACTTGTATAAATAGTGACAATCAGCAGTGCACAAGCTATAGTCTACAGTCGACTAATTTAAGAACTCTGAACGCAGCTTAAGTCCCATAATTTTGTCTGGCTACGAAATGTGTATATTTTCCCGACGAGTTGGCCAACACCTCTAAGTATTAAATTAATTAAAGCATTAAAATTAATGGTAAATGGACAAACCGCAAGAATGAAGATATCTGAAAACTGTAATCAAAACCAAAAATGATAGATGATGTGATGAAGATGGAAAAGCACATAGTAGTAAAGATGATTTGGAAGAGGAATGATAGAAAGTAACAAATATTTAAATGAAAACAATTCTAGGCAGTATTAATCATCATCTTGACCTGTAATTACCTGCAAATCCCCCCCAGCAAACAATGCTCGCGTTATAGTACCCTATACAAAAGACATGATTGCCGATTGTTCTGTTAAGCAAGTCGGGATAGAGAGCCTCGCGGGGTTCAATCTATACTGCGCTGCAGGAACAGTAACGCGCAGATATTGTTTGCATGTGGAGATATGCTAACACGTGTATGGAATTATATTGTTTAGTTAAAATGTATAGAGTATTCCCGAAAGTACAGGAATTTTGAATAAATGAGAAAATTGTCGCAAAGTACCCTTTATATTAGAGATGCGCCGAAGCACGATTTGGCGAATAACCGAATGTCAAATATTCGGTTTACTTATTCGCCGGAGCACCGAATATTCGGCTGAATCACATAAAATTTTGTGGGAAAAAATTTAAATTTTAAGTCAGTCTTCGTTGTTATATGCTTATAATTCCTTGGATATGAGATATTTAAACATATTCATAACAACTCATCGTAATCAAGGTCGTAATGGATCCATAACGCCCGCTTGTTAGCTCATTGCGCTCTCAATTTTTTTTTCCCCGCTTTAATAAAAAATGTATCGAATAAATAATAACTGACTTTATTTTAGAAATTATAAAAACCAAAACTTACTAAAATAAAGAAATCAATAACCTTACGCATCCAAATATGTTAAAATGTTTAACTTACCAATTCTTGAAAATACGCCAACAGTACAGTCTCATTTACGGCCGGCACCTTATTTTTTAACTCCATTGTCTAAAGCAGGGGTTCCCAACGGGGTCCGTATTGACCCCCTGGGGGTCAACTAAATTTAAAAGGGGGTCAGTGATGATCAAGGGGTCGAATAGGGGTTAATATACACTGGCGACTGGATTTCAAGTTTAAATTGGGGTAAATAATATAAAAATATTGCAAGTAATTAATTATTATTATTATTAGACTTTAATGTTCGCTTCCAAGACATTGAAAATTTGAATGTGCAAGCATGGCTCATAGAACCACTACAATGCGTTATATCCAATCTTGATATTACGTTAGAAGAAGAATTGATTCCATTAAAGAAGGATATTCAAGCACGAGTCTTATTCAAAACACATGGGTACGCTAATTTTTAGAATATAAAAGTCATCTGAGAGAAATATCCCCAAATATAATTGGTTACCGAACCTATATTACTGACTTTTCCTCCTTCTTACCTAGTGGAGGCAGGTTTTAGTCATGTCAATAACTTACTACGGAAAACAAGAAACAGGTTGAATATATTTGAACGAGGTGATTTAAGAATAAAGTTAAGTAATTTTCTGCCAAATATTAAACAAATTGCATCAATACATCAAGCGCAGCCATCATATTAATTAAAACCAAACTTTTGTGCAGTTAAAATCTGTGATTTAGTTTTTAAAAAGATTTATTTATATTTCTAAAATTAAAAATGATAATATTACAAAAAATAATAAAACATAAATCTAATTAACAATTTTTTTCATAACTTTTGTTCAGACTAATTATCATCTTTAAGTTATTTATGTACAATTATTTGTATTATGATCATACTATACTATTGATGCTATATACTATAGAATAAAATATAAGGGGATCAATGCAAGAAAAAGGTTGGGAATCCCTGGTCTAAAGGTTTCATATTATTTTTCATATTTATGTTTTGATTTAGTTGGCAACAAACTTTTTGTTGCTTTTTGTGCATTTATGTTGATATATTAGGGCAATCCTTGCATATTTATTTTTATTTTAATAACAATTCTGACAATTAAACGATTAAACAAAATCATTTATTTTGTCTATAAATGCATGTTTATTGTCATAGGCTACCAGAACTGTTAATTTTTACTTTGTATTTTTAAGTGAAAAATAAAATTTTGTATACACCATTGGCGGTACTGGATTATTACGCCCATCGAGCGACATCTACTCCTCTGGCCAGAGGCCCTCGGGTTGTATTACGTCACTCTTCGGGCGTTATCATCTTAGTAACACCCTTTGTGTATAAATAGCTATTATTTTCACCAATTAATATTACACTGATATGTACATTTAGATAAATATACGAGGTCTGTTCAAAAAGTATCGCGAATTTTGAATTTCCGCGGGTTACGTATATTCGATTTTCGATTTTTTTGTGGCGTTATGTTGGTACTCGTGTCTCTCACTTATGCCGACAAGTTCGGTCATTTTGAATGTTCAGTTAATTTTTGACAGTTGCTTTGCTTGCACGTGTTTTGGCTCGTCTTCGATTTTTGCCTATACCAAAAAATGGATCAAAGAATCTGTATCAAATTTTGTGTGAAAAACAAAATTAAGGGCGCGGACGCATTCCGAATGTTGGCTATGGCATATGGCGAAAGCTACCTTGGACCGAAGCAACGTTTATCGGTGGTACAAAATGTTCTCAGAGGGCCGAGAAGATGTGAACGACGAAGAGCGTGCCGGACGCCCGAGCACGTCAACAACACACGAAAACATTGATGAAGTGAAGAAAATAGTATTGGCCAATCGTCGAACCACCGTTAGAGAAGTTGCTGAGGACCTAAACATATCGATTGGCTCGTGCCATTCGATTTTTACCATTGATTTGGGCATGAAATGGGTCGCCGCGAAATTCGTACCAAAAATCGTCGTGTTTTTTGGCGAAATACAACACACTAATAATGCCGCAGCCACCGTATTCCCTAGATCTGCCCCCCTGTGACTTTTTCTTGTTCCCGAAACTGAAGAGACCCATGAAAGGACGACGCTACGCTACGAGTGAGGAGATAAAGACGGCATCGAAGGAGGAGCTGAACAAGATCACAAAAAATGATTTTTTCAAGTGCTTCGAGGATTGGAAAAAACGTTGGCACAAGTGTATAATATCTGGTGGGGATTACTATGAAGGGGACAAAATAGATATTCATGAATAAATAAATATTTTTTGAAAAAACACAAAATTCGCGATACTTTTTGAACAGACCTCGTATATTAAAATCACTATAAGAAATCAAAAAATCTTATAACAATAAAAAATATCTATTACTAATCAAAATTAAGTTTTGGTAAATTATGATAGAAAAATAATTTTTCGGTGTTTTTGGGGAGCAACCTACATCTCGTTTCTCCATAAATATTTCCAGCCTCTGAAAAAAGGTTTTCTAGTGTGTACAGTGAAAACATTTCGGCCCTTTCTAATAATGGCTTGTTCAAATATATATTAATCTCCTTATTAATGTATTTCTGCTGTTTATTTTCACTATCAAATTTTAGATCGTCACATAAATCGTAGAAGTTCCAAATGTCGCTTGCGCTTTTTAGAATGTTATTATTTAACTAGTGGACCCATTGCTAACTGTGTTGGCAAACAAATCATTACCTTAATGTGGAACTTGCTCGACACCTCAGACTTCTTTCTCTATCCATACGCCTAACTTCATCCAATTCAGCTTGAATCAACTCTTCGCGTATTATTAAAAACTGGACAAATAATGAGTATTATTCCGAATTATTTATTCATTCACTTTTTAAGATGGGAAAACGATTCATTTTCACTCAGTGCATTATATTTAGATTCACACGGATTAATACGCACACGGAAAAAAGCACACATGAAAAAATACACACACGGAATAAAGCGTACTTACACTATATCTCAAATCAGTTTGAAATAAATCGTGAGAAACTATTGCACAGTAAAATTTAATTGTTTGCCCGCTTTAATATATTGCGTTCACATTTGGGGGTAGATTTACAATATACCACTGAACACTACGCATGCGTCACACACACGTCATTTGTTCAATATACAGAGATTCTAAACAGGTGGGACTGTGTAGAACTTTTAAAACACAATTTATTTTTAGGTGGTTTATAAAAAAATAAAAATAAACAGTTATCAACCATAACCTAAGATAGTGCTTTCAAGGTGAATCTAACCTAAACTAAAAGGTAAATGATATTTTAATGTGATAAATAAACAGAAATCATTGTTTTAGAGCCACTGATACCTCTTTAGTGTAGTCGTTATGTGCAGCCATCTGTATAGAGTTTGCAGTGAGATATTGTAAATCTTGTCCTAGAAATCGTAGAAAAAAAACCGGCTCAGAGGTCGGGACTTCGGAAATTTTTCCTGAGGCCCCGCGCTTAAAGGGGGATATTTTTAACAATTATTAGTAGCTAGGGCAAGTTTTTGACACCAAATGCATTATTTTCCCACGGCCCCGCAAAACCCACAGCCGGCACTGTGTAGAAATAAAAAAATAATAAAGCATTCAAAAAATAATAATTAAGAAAAAAAGTCACATTTTTCTTACTTTCATCAAAACCAAATATTTTTTTAAATAATAATTTTTCTGCTAATAATAATTTTAATCAAAAATGTCGATTATCCCGGAAGGATAACGTTTTTCTGTGTTTTGTTTCGTAAAAAAACCGATCCGTGTATTTCACAACTAAATTAATAATTGTGAAGTGATTTTTTAATGAAAAACACAACTGTCATTTTTACTAATTTATTGTCAACACTCAAAACAAAAATTCACAGCACACTACTGTCCAATACATAAATTAATACTACTATATAATAAGAACCTCGCTTCAATTGTTTTAGATTTCCACGCACCCAGACAGCCAGGGACACAGATTGGGGTATTATATTATAGATAATTGTTAACTAATATAAATTATAACTTTCTTTTTGGGCAATGTTATTCGGGTTGATTATTAAGTTTATTCTCAAAAATCCTCCATTTTGTTGCTAAATATCAGGTCTTTCGATTTATCTTATACACCAATATTCGCTGAATCTTCTTATTATCTGATCTCTCCATCTTTTATGAGGTATTTTCACGGGTCAGCGGATCTTCCCAAGCTGAACTGAAGTGCTTAGCGGAAAAATAGTACAAGTGGCATTTTTATAATTTTTCACAACAGTTGCATTTATAGTTAATCTAAAATTGACAACTGAGTTTCCGTAAACACTGAAAGTAATTGCTGTTAAATGTCAGCACACGTAATATTAAACACTTATACTTTTTCTCAGACTCTAACCAGATTTTATTAACACAATAATGCAAATCTTTGTATCACTAATACTACTATTAATTTCCCGTTGAGCCCGTCAATTGGTACATGAAATTACTGACCATTTTGTGCCATGATATAGTACTGTCAAAAATACGTCTTTTATCTATTTACGGGTGGCAACATTTGGTTTCGGTTTCATTGATTGTTCAATGCCCTAAGATGTCGGGATTTTTGTGGTTTTCATTCGAGAGCTCTGCTAGGGATATTGGTTCTTGGCTGTCCTCTTAAGAGGATTCTGAACTGTATACGCAAGTAAATTATTGTATTTGTAAATAATGTATAAAAAGTAACAAACTAAAAAAAATCAAAAATCAGAATTAACAGGTAATATAAATATGATCTTTACATATATATTTTCCTTGGTTTTGATTAGTGTTTCTGATTTCTCGACATTTTTCATTTCTCGAGAAATGAAAAAATATACTTATTTCCTCGAGAATTCTCGAGAAAATATTTACTAGAATATATATCTTTATTTAATGTTGAAAATATTGCAGAGGATAAAAACATGTTAAAATTATTGTCAACTTTAAAGTACTAAAGTATTCATTTAAATAACATTAGAACAAATGGATAACGGGGCTTTAAAAATGATTACGAAAACGGCACGTATGAGCATATTAATTGAAAATATATATATATATGTATAGAGAAATTTTCAAAAAATTAAGAAATTAATAATAATAGTAATAATTATTTTATTTAACTTGTAGGTAATCTTTTACATAACAGTTTTAAACTGAACAAAAAATGAAATTGATTATAATAAATAATACACTAGATTAAAATAAAATATTGTAACAATAAATGCTAATTACCTAAATTTTATCAAAATTAAATTATAATCACTAAATATTATATTTTGACTCACTAAACATTATATTTTTTTAAAATAGTTTTTTAAAAGCACAATGCGTTTAACGTGGCGTCGAGAAAAATTTACATTTCTCGAGAAATGAAAAATGAGAATTACAACTTTTTCTCGAGAAAGAATTCTCGACAGAAACACTCCTTTTGATCAACTGAATAACATGAACCTGTGCACGCGAGGTTTTATAACATATATAAAGGGTTCGAGAGTAAAACGTGTTAACTACCTAACAATTTTATCTATTGTAGTAAATTCAGTCTTAAGTTTCATTGATATAGTGATATATTTTGTAAACTGTGTATTTAATATTATTAACTATACTGGACAGAAATAAGCAAGAAGAATAATAGTGGGGCTTACTTAACATGTTTTTAATGATTTTAGCTACGAAACAAAAGTGTTGTTGATATAATATATATAATATTTATTTATTTATTTATTTATTTATTTATTGTGTTTGGGTGGTCAACAGAACTATTTCATTCCTAGAGACCCCCACTAATTACATATATTATTTTAACGTGTTACTTATTACAACATAAAATACAAAAATATTTTTAAAAGTGTTCAATTTACATAACATGTCTTCCGAACCCTTCAGATAATAATAAGACAGATTGTATTCATGATGTTCAATCGATCAAAATTTAACATCAATATATATAAAGACCATAGATTGTATAATTTTTGTTAAATTCGTTACTCTGTAAATTATTTACAAATACAATGATTTTCTTACCTGACGCTGCAGGATCCTCTTAAGAAGACCTGATGCGTATTTATTAGAGTAGTTGACATACGTCAGGTTTCACGCTATAGAGCAGAATGCTTTTTCACACTGATGTTGAATATATGGATTTTAGTTTGCAGTGATATGTTAGAGGGTCTTCAAAGATCCAAGTGAGCCAAAAGAACCTGAACCGTATCGTTGTTTAAAAATAGCGGTGTACTGTACGTTAGAGGAATTCAGCTTTATGTATTTGATGTTGGTGCAAGCTCTTATTCTCACTAATATGATATAGACAAGGTTTTGGCATCAGGGATTGAATACATAATAAAGATAATGCCAAACAACTTGTTTTTGATTTATATGATTAATTTTTATGTTTTCTTAGGTATGGCCAAGAAACCCTTGTACTGTCACTCATGTGACAGTCTGTTCCATAGAAATTGTAACTAGATGGTTGGATCTAAATAGTTAAAACTTGGCATGCATATACAAATCTTTGATCCGCTTATAGGAAAAAAATATACAAATATGTATTTATCGATTATTATTTTTTAAATTTGAGTGGGGTATCATATGAAAGCCCTTCATTAGTAGATTAACGAGCAAAATGTAATTAAAAAAACACTGTCGTCTATTCGTCATTTTCGTCTAAAAACTCTCGTCTTCAGACCTATTTTTTATAAAGGTTGTAAACATTTTTTTTTTTAAATCTGATTAATATACGTTGTTGGGAACCGAAATCGCTCTACAGGAATTTTTGATCAAAATTTTTTCCCGAAAAATATCGAATTTTCTGTCATTGAAGAAGGTAATTATTTTTTAAATATATGTTTATTTTTTATATGGTTGAATAGCAAAAAAAAGTACTATTCAAAATTATCATAACCTACTATAAGCTCCATGTGAAAAATTAAAATTGACTCCGATAACTAGAATACGGTACGCAACAAAAAAAAAAAAAAATTATAACCTCTGTAAATTCACCATAAAAAAGTGCCTCATGAAAGTGCACACCAAAATCACTTAATATTTTAATTTTGGTGGTTATTTAAAGTTATGAGCAGGCCCGTCAAGAGGGGGGGGGTAGCCGGTGAAAATTCCCGGGCCTCCTGGGTGTTTGGGGCCCCGGAGTCATGGGCAGAGCCCCAGGAAAGGCCTGACATTGGAGCGCGTGGCCGTCACTCACTTGTATTTTGGAAGTGAGGACCTTTTTTTTGCTCATCAATTATATTTTCCGAAGTGAGGAACTCTTTTTTATGCTTATCACTTGTTTTTTGTATGTGAGTATGATGACCTTTTTTTAGGTCATCAGTTGGAAAAATTCTCGAATATAGAATTAATCACTATGGGGCCCGCAAAGAAAGTTTCTCCCCGGGGCCCGCAAAGAAAATGTCTCTCCGGAGCCCCAGATGTCCTCTTGGCGGCCCTGGTTATGAGTAAAAATTAATATTTTATATTAGTAATATAGTAGGTATATTGTAACGTCCATATGTAGTAACCTATGTATTTTTTTAGGAAAAAACATCGTTAAAATGATCCCTTAATGCGGCAACTTAGAATAGTTTTCTTTTCTGATATTTATTTTTGCTGTTAATAAATGATAAACGAGATATCTTATGAGTAACACTCCTCCTACCCCCTATAATCTTATTAAAAACTGCATTGAAGAAAAAAAAAAATCCTCATATACATTATTGATGTAAAGTAAATAATGAGTGAGATATTTTAGTTTTAGTGGGTACCCTCGTAACTCTCCAAATATTCATTCAATCGCAAAATTATATAAAACAAAAAAGGTTTATTTTCTTATTATAAACAATATTTGTTATATACGTTTTTGCAGTTAATCGGTAATATGGGAGATATTTCAAAATTTTTGTTTTATGGTGTCCCCCGTAACTCCCCAAATATTCATCTAAAGGAAAAAATGCATGGAAATAAAATATTTGTTTTCTTATTATAAACTATTTTTGTCATACGATTTTGCTGTTAAGTCAATAATAAGCGAGATATATGCACATTTTAGTTGTAGGGTGTCCTCTCGTAACTTTAAAAATATTCATCTAACTGAAAAATTCATTGAACAAAAAAGATTTTTTTTTACTATGTACAATTTTTGTTACATAAACTTTTCTCTTAAAGTCAATAATAAGGGAGATATTTTGATTTTTTTAATAAACAGTTTAACACCGACACACCCGTCTAGATTAAAAATTATTAGATCCCTTATAACCTATGTTCGAATCCTGGTTTTAATCATCATACCAAAGTACGTGAAAATATGTCCAGCCGTTTTTGCGGACAGACAGACAAAAATTGTTTTTTATTTTGCGGATATTGTCTTACCCATCTGAAACGTGTAGAAACCAAATATAAGGCTGAAGAAATAAAAAAACAGTTATAGCTACCAATTTAATTAATATAGATTGACGCTGCTTCTGGACTACGGTTTTGTTATCTAGTGCAGCGTTTCCCAACCTTTTTTCATGAAGGAGCGGCAAGTGACCTAGAAAAAATTCGCGGACCGGCAAGTTTAGAAAGTAATGTGTATCGCAAAATTTTTATATTTTTCATTGCACTGATTACAAACACAATAAAAACATCAAATCAAAAATCACATATAATCAGTGAAAAAAAATATATTACTTAAGCAATTGACAGATTAAGGACCGAGATTTTGATCTCAAAATTACGTGGGTTATAATTTATTAGGCGAATAGTTGCATAGTAAAAAAAAAATCTCGCGGACCGGCAAAAGAAATTCACGGACCGGCGGTTGGGAAACACTTATCTAGTGGAAGATATTCAACGTTTGGGCCTCCCTCATTTACTAAATCTACGAAATCCGAAAAATATGAAAATTAACATTTCACTGAATTTTTTTAATTCTAATATTAAAAGCAAATACAGTGGTTTTGTTATACTACCCTGTACATATAGCAAACACAAGCATAGTAATACAGCACAAATACAAATATAGGAACATGGACACATACATATGCCATGTTTGTGTTTGTCTACATGAGATATTACATTGCCTAGAGTGGATTGGAATTAGTACAATGCTTAGTGTGGTATGTTTAGAATTTTAATAGTTCGAAAACGTATCACCCCGTATAACATGTAATAAAGCAGAGCAATTTAGCAGAATGTAGTCATTAGAATCTCATTACCGAAATGTTTAACAAAAGTATAGAATAGGTATTGTACTAAAAATCTCATTATATTTTTAAATGGAGTTTGGAAAATGATTTTAAAAGGAATACTGGTCTATTGCAAAAAAAAAGTATTCGAAATCAAATGTAAACTACATAAAGGAAAAAATGTTTTCTTTGTATGTTAAGAAAATGTATTGTTTATTTGTTTCTGTATAACATTTTAGATTTTTGGAATCGTTTTTAGATCAGTGTCCGATTTTTTTGTGTCTCTTCAATCGTAAGAAAACGGCGTCATTTTAATGAACTCTTTAAAATAGCTTTAAGAAAAGTCATACGAAGCCAAGTCCGGTGAGTATGATGTGTAGGGAACGAGAATGAATTTGTTCTTCTACTATTGTCATACGATACGGAAAGTGTGAGCTAGTGAGTTGTGTATGTCGATATTGGTCAAAAAGTCTCGACAAGAACCATAGCTATGATATTCCTACTAGAGATGGGAATTTCGGCTCAGTTTGCGGAACCGGATCAGTGGAGGTCGTTCAGTGATCCGGCTAAGCAAACATGTTCCCGAGACACAGGTCGGTCAGTTGTTCATTATTCGTTCAATACGGTTGTTAGTTTGCAATATGTAAGTAGAACGTCGCTCAACCCGGCTCTTACATTATATGAACAAGTTAAATAAATAAAAATCTATAAATAAATAAATCTATAGCCGGCTCAGTGAGCCGGTTCGTTCATAAACGACCCATCTCTAATTCCTACTTCTCTAACAGTCAATAGTCAATTGGTATGTAAAATTCGCGAAGATGGGTAACCTTTTCGCCGGGTTTGGAAATTGAATGCTTACCTCATGCATTCCTCAGCATTATGTTTCATTACATTTCTACCATCTTGAAAACGAATCTCACATCCCGAATCAAGTAAAACTCCCAAAGCCCCTTTTCAAAACTGTTTTTAAATATTTAAGTATGTCTGGTGTCGTCTTTTAAAGTTTGACAAAAAATTACGCTCGAAAATGAGGCTATTAACCCAGGTTCATCTTAAAATTCGCTGGGGTAAAGAAAATCGAATTACAATAACTGTCGTCGCCTCTCCACTTACTAGGTATTGAGAACCGGTGTAGTTCACGTATTTTTTGTCAAACCTCTTAAGTGTTTAAAAATTTACGAAATATAGTTTATAAATTACGTTTTAATTTATTATTTGATTTTACGTGTTCTGAAAAATAATTATTTATTTTTGTCTAACAATCATAAACTGATGATGAGTTAAATGTCACGTAAGTAAATTTTTCTGTCTGTGTTAGAGTTTTTAATGAAAGTTGATAATAATGTTACCTACTAAATTCTTAGGTTAAAAATAAATTATCCACAGTACCAACAAAAAGTACTTTCCTGTATAACAATCACACCTTGATGTCTGTGAGCAAGGTAAATGTTATTAACTAAACCATCCATTCTGGATAATTGATTTTATTGCCACCTAGGTGTTAAGAACATATTTTTGGGATTATCAAGATTTTAACAAGCATCCTGCGATCCCTCACTTTAAGCTCCTAGAAGAGCACGTCAAGGAATCAATCTTTTTCGTCAGTGTATTTTGTCCTAAAGATTTCTATTGTAATTTTTTATAAAGTATATTTTCTTTCTAAGTTTTCGGATGAGGAATCTCATGTTATTCATAATAAAATAATCTAGACAGTATCTTATTTCCCTGCAGATATTCATTTTACTTTTCATTTGTTTTTCCACTGTCTCAAATGGCAAGTTTCATCAGTGTAGAAACAAAAGACCGACAGCTGTGCATCAGGTAACCGTAGGACATTACTCCCTCCCCCCAACCAAACCCTTACACGTCATTTCCTGCAAAACAGTTGCAATGAAACAAGGGTACATGTTTCCTGTAGTTGTATCAGTTTGAACATTGTTGTATTAGAGGCGTTTGTTTGAAGTGGAACAGAATGGGTTTTAAACTAGTTTTAGTTGAATTATTTGTTAAATAGGAACTAATGGCGATGCTAAATATGGTAGCACAATTATTTGTGCTGTTAATAATGCAGATTGTTAAGTATCCACCGCTGAAAATTGTATTTCCATTATGCTCTAGCGAAAATAGTTATTAATAATGTATAGATCTTTCAATTTAATTGTGTTGCATATCAGTTTTGCTTTAGGATCAGAGGCGGAAACAACCGACGGGCTACCAGGCAAAACAGTAAAAAAATATATTTTTTCATATTTTTATTATTATTAAAAACACATACATATATAAATATACAATAATTTATACATTATTTCTACATGTTCATACAAACATATTATTTAAGAAATAACTATAATATATATTACACAGAGTTATTAATAATAACATAGCCCTTTCGGACTAGACCCACAAAGAACAAAGTTCAGCGTGTGGTAACATTATTTAATTTAATAAAGAGGTTAAGGCAGTTAAATATTATGAAACTGTATCAAGAAATGAAAAATCATGCATTCTGTAGAATTGTAGAATGTAATGAGCAGGAGGAAAAAAAAATTTAGAAAAAATGAATCCAAAGTTTGTGTCCAAAGAAGTTGGCAACAAGAAATCAAAAATACATCATTATTGAAAAAGGCTCTCGAGTTCAGAATTTGTTAATGAAAAAAATCCATTTATTTATTATTATTTTGCTATTCCTGATGGTCAAAGTTAATATATTTGAATTTATGTAGTTAAAAAACATATTATGAGTACGATGTAACAGATATCGGTAGTTACATTTCTATTTATGTTTTTTTATGTTTGGATGGGATTGCTAGTTGTTTACTGTTACACCTAGTGGAATATTTATGATTGGGAAATTTGATAATATTTGGATGGTTAATAGTGCATGTTGCTATTGCCATTATATACAACTGATCAAATTTAAGTAGTAGTGTATCGGAAAATATTAAATTGGACGGATACAATATAGGTTTAAAGGTCATAATTTTTAATATAGATTTTTGTAAAATATGAATATTCTTTATGTAATTTTTTGTTGCTCCACCCCAACTTAATATACCATACTGTAAGATAGACTGAACAAGACCATAGTAACATTTTTAATTTATTAATTGGCAGTATTACTCTTAACTTTTTAAAAATATAAAAAGATTTTCTAAGACTACGACAAATTTTATCTATATGATGATTCCATCTAAGAAAACAGTCAATAGTAACTCCTAAATATTTTATATGTTCCACTTTTGTTAATCTGTCACAGTCACAGTTAGTCTGGGCGCATTGATCATCATGAACAGAAATAAAGTCAAAATCAGACTGGCTATTACTATTGCAAGAGAAAGACATGAAATGCGACTTGTGAACATTCAGCGTTAGTTTGTAGACTCTGCCATTTTTCTAACTTCGTTGAACTCATGAGTTGCCTTTACAAAATAAAGCCGTGTCATCTGCGTATGTAATAATTTTAGAATGCAGTTTAAGTTGCACAAGATCATTAATATAAAGGATAAAAAATGAAGGACCCCAGCACTGTGCCTTGAGGAACACCTCTTTTCAAAGTCATTTTCGAGCTGGTATTATTTAATATTTTGGTTTTTTGTTTTCTATCAGAAAAATAACTTTTTACTAGGTTAAGTGCTAGGCCTCTTATCCCATATAATTCCAGTTTATGGAATAACAACTCATGGTCGACAGTATCGAAGGCCTTAGCCAATCTAAAAAGGTGACGAGACATGGAAGGGAGTCATCTAAGGCCTCGTAGATATTGTCGGTTAACTTTGAAATTGCGTCACTGGTTGATTTTCCTGGACGGAATCCAAACTGATTTTCAGACAATAGAGAATTTAGCCTTATGAATGACAATAATTTTTTGTATATAACTTTTTCAAATATTTTACTGAAGTTATTTACGACAGAGATCGATCCGTAATTACTTTAGCTTTCCTTATCTCCGTTTTTATAAATAGGAGTGACTACTGATTCTTTAAAAAGTTTCGGAAAATAACCAAAATAACCTATGGAGGTTAAATCGTTAAAAATTATCAAATAATATCTCTCATAGAACTGAATAACAATTGTTCATAATACGCGATTTCAGCTATGAACAATGAACACTATTGTTTTGATGTACACCCGGACAGAAATCTCGTGGCCGGGCGTGTCTTTTAGTGCGCACAGAGAGGGCACTATGAAAGACAGTGTCAGATATAGAGTACAGTCAGAGAAACAAGTTCACATTCTCACACGTGTGCATTATATTCATCAGTTAGTTATGTCTATAAACACAAGTTCCTCCCATCACAGTCGAACAACAAAACTATAGAAACGCAGCTGCTTGATTTAAGTGATTACTGCATTTGACGTTCACTTTGTCGACTTGTTTATTGGTCAGAGCACCCCCGTCCCGCGTCTTTTTCCAAACTCCAGCAATTTCAAGTAGATTGTAAACAATAAAGGATTACATTCTATGTAATAATGTAATACAGATGTTTTCCCGCTAAATATACTTACATAACAATGTAAAATTTTTGACTATTAATAGCACGTCCACCTAGTTTGCTTTTTGTCTCCATGATTTTAAATATTTAATATATTTTGAATCTTGCACTTATGCACTTGACTGTAATAGGGTGTGTAGGAAATAATGCAATTCGCCAAAGTTATAATCCCCACTACAAATTTCACGCGCATCTTTCACGCCCGGCCATGAGGTATTTGTTGGACAGTAGTAACAATAAATATTAAGGTAATATAAAAATGATGACTAGGGAGCCGACATAAGAATGTCGGCTTGTGGTGAAGTGGAAATATTGCGATTAAGGCCCTTGATTAGAACACTAGTTAGAATAACTAGCTTATTTAGATTAATTAAATTTTATTAGAATCTTATATGTTGAATATAAATAAATTAAATAACACTGAAACAATTATAAAAAATAAATGGTATTCTTCTTATTAAATTACCGAGCTGTCTTGTCTTATACACTTCAAGTACATCTAAAAATTCATAATATATATATATATATATATATAGTATGTTGGAGTTTCTCGACGAATTTAAATATTATAAATAAAACACTATCTTGTATATTCGTCAATTTATTAAAACCGTAATTAAAACATTACAGATACGTTTCGTGCATATAGTTGCACATCTTCAGTCATGTAAGAAACACAGAAAAATAATTATTGCAAGCATGGCAGGGCCACGTCACATCACAATCACAAGAACACATGTGTTCACAATCACAAGAACACATGTGTTCTTGTGATTGTGATGTGACGTGGCCCTGCCATGCTTGCAATAATTATTTTTCTGTGTTTCTTACATGACTGAAGATGTGCAACTATATGCACGAAACGTATCTGTAATGTTTTAATTACGGTTTTAATAAATTGACGAATATACAAGATAGAGTTTTATTTATATATATATATATATATATATATATATATATATATATATATTGATACAACCGACGTGGTCAGACCAATGATATCCAACAGGCGACCTAAGACCTACCGTTATTTAAAGGATTTCGCGTGTATATATGCCAGATATAGAATCTACCAGTTATAACTCTCAGGGCACACTGAGAGGGGTAAGAAAATCTCAAAAAAAAAATTCGCTATGTTTAATAAACATTATTAGACCCAGTATATGGAACCGCTTTTTCAGTATCACCTGTATAAAATAGTGTTGTTCAATCGACATTGTCAGGCCTTGCGACGTTGCCAATTTTATCATAGTGTATAATATGATTTGTAAAGTTGAAAACATTCAAACCGACTCATTCAGTCCTACTGTTCAGGAGTATGTTTACACTCAAGAGTGCATTTTAAATAAATAATAATAATATTATATGTGAAAAAACACTTGTTGATAATTCATATACGTATTTGCAATGTAACATGTGGATCAAAATGTCCTTTCTTCGGGCGGCTATGTTTTATATAAGAAAATCTCATTTTTTTTCGACAAATGACATTGACGTGCATTATGAATACTCAATTAACAAAAGAAGATCTGCGATTTATAATACATAAGCCATCTGAGACTGAAAGACTTTTTGATCATAAGTTAGTAATTACATTTAATATATGCCGATTATTATTTTATACATAAAATATATTCGGGGGATCCTCCTGTGCTGTTTTTTTCACGCGTTTTTGAAAATGATTACACTTCAAATTAAATAATTTTGTTACTCAATAAAATGAAGAAATATTAGTCAATACTGTCGCATACCTGACCCGAAAAGCACAGCCACTAGGTTGTACTGCGCATTAAAATATATTTTTACAAATTGTATCTTGGTTTTAATTATATTGGCGTATTATTTACGTATTTTGTTATTAAGGACATTTATTACTGTATAAATTCAGTAAACTATTACTGTCGTGATAATAAAAGGTAATATTTACAATTATATTTCTCATATGAAAAATAAAGAGAAGTCATCATCATCATTGACGCGCCAGCGCGAGATGAGTCTAGATCTCTTGATTTCAAGTTTTGTGACCACATTTTCAATCTGTGTACATGTAGGAGTAATATAGACAGGATTACGTCTATTTTTTAGCGCACACAGAAATGCCCGTACAGCTTATAGCCGGTTGCTAAGCAGAGCCCGTAATTTGTCTAAATATTTTTTACACAAATTATTTTAACAGTTTAATTATTATCTACTTGCGAGCGGTCAACGGCAAGCACAAACGATTTATTGCTGGCAGCCACAGGCTTGCTTGTGATAAGTAAAATTAAGCAAGATCCTTAGAATCACCGATAAACGAAATTCTATACACCAAAAAGAAGTATGCGTGTCAGGTGGATCATAAACGAGAAAAAAATAATATTGGTAAAAGGTTGTTTAATTAGACCTTTTTGTTATATCTCACTGTTTTTTTTTTTTTTTTTTGAGTGCAGTTTCAGCTCTGGCAATTCTCAAATTTACGGTGAGCCGAAACTACAGTCAGTGAACTAATCTGTGAAACGTAACAACAAGCATCATTTAACAACCTTTTATCTTCTAAGTGAAATTTACAAAGTTGTGGAAAATTTACATATATAAATAAAATTGGAGGTTAAATCTGTTCTTTTTTAGGGTTTTGTAAAACCCTTATACCGTCATTTTGTCGTCTGTCTGTCTGTCTGTCTGTTCGGTAAAAATTGTAGCCAAACGGCTAAACCTAGAGAGTTGAAATTTGACATGCTTATACAACTCTTTGACCCACACATAGGAAAAATACTAAAACATCTAAAAAACATATTCCCCTAAAAATATAAGCAAATATATGCTCATCGAAAAAAAAAATTTTTTTTTACAATTCTGTGTATGGTATCAAATGAAAGCCCTTGAAACCTGAATTAACGATCAAAATTTGATTTTTGCAAAATAAATTATTTTGACGCGATTTTTGCGAGAATTGTGCAAAATTTTGTCCCACACCCTGTAGCCCAGATGGTTTAAACTAAAAATCTGAAAAAAATCTAAGTAATGTACATTGGTGTGAACCGGAATAGTAAAACAGGAATTTTTGATCAGATTATGTTTTCGGAAAATAACGCATTTTTTGTGTTTTTAACTAAAATATGTAAAATATTTAATCCGCTATTTAACACAGTAAAGGAGTGAACGTTCGTAGATCAGTGGTAACGTTCTCGCTTCGTAAGTTGCAAACTACTGTTCAACTCCCGTCAATTTTTATTTTTCTGTTTTTTTTTTTTGCATTTTTATTTTGTTTAAATTATTTTGTCAAAATTCTAGTTATATTTTGGCAAACGTTGCATTTAATTTTTAAAAGCGTAAATTTAATAACCAGTGGGAAGTGTTGATATTATAATTTAATTCCATGTTTGAATGTATACGAAATCAGAGGGGCGGAGTTTATGACTTAAACAACCAATGGAAGCCGTAGGCGCAATTTTCATAATATTAATGAACCTTTCTATATAAAAAAAAAAACTGCAAATTTTTAGAAACCCAAATAATGGTATTAGGCATTCGAATTAAAATTAATAAAAAAATATTTTAACATAAAATTTGTTTTGGCTTCCCAAATAATCATCATTCACTAAATACCTGCGAAACCCTGAAACGTGTGAAAATTCACACTTGACATAATTTTTTCTTGGTACCTATTTTTCGTTTCTACATGTTCCAAGTGAATGTAAGACCAAATTCACAAAAAAAATCTCTCTGTCTGTCTGATATGCTTTTTTTCTATGGGTTTATTTATCTGACATTCAAAAAACAAGAGCTATATATATTTTCTCGTAATTTAATGTCATGACAGAGTGAAACCAGGTTTCGAGTCTATGATATGGCACCTTAAAATTTGAAGTTAAGAGGCGAATGTAGCCACCTCCAAAGTCCATCGTTGCACGCGGGGTGCGGTGGCGAGAAGTCGTATTACGTCATTGGGGGAGTGACCAAAGTGGAAGTAGATTACAGGGAGAGTGAAAAGTGCTAATATTTATAAATCAACCTGTATTTTTGGGAATCATAAAATATAGATTAAATATATTCGAATCAATTTGATTTTTTTTTTTATATCAAGATATGAAAGAAAATATCAAAATTTTAATAAGTAAATAAGTAAATAAATTTTAATAAAAAATAAAGTAAATAAATTAAATATTTTAATAAGTTTAAATTTGTATTTTGATTTATTTTTAATTTTCAATTTTACAGTGCTATACTTTTTTCAATTTCACATGACTGTTACTCAGTAAATGAATAAAAATTACAAATGTTAACACTTAACCACTCTATATTGTAATTTTATCTTTAAAATAAGCTCTTGTATGTGAAAAGTGATTAATATTTATTACCAATTCTGATTTTACAGATAATTTTGTAGAAATAATAGTTTTTTTTTTTTATCATCAAAAAATTATGTTAATAATCATAGATTCGCCCCTTTAGGGGTTGATTTAACCTTTTGGTTAAACTCGATTAGAGTATAACAATCCCATAAGTTACCATAACAACCATGTTCTGACCATTTGGTTATAGTTAACTAAGCTTTCAGAAGCCGGCCATAATTATTTAACTTAATTTTTGGGACCATTTTTTTGTGTCAATATGAATTTGTATTCTACCACGGAAAGTCTAAAATAAAACAGGTAAATTTGACGTCACAAACTGTTTTATTCCAAAGATCTTCTGTTACCCATTTCAACCGAATTCAAAGATATGTGTAGGAAACGAAGGCGGAGCTTAAGACTCCCTCTACTATGATTAGATTAGTTTAAAACCACGCTACCAGATGGATACATCTCTCGATGCTTGTAAATGCCAGTATTTCATATAAATAGTGTTTCGGTGTGGGCCAAAGAATTGGTGCTAAATATTAATTAATTTTCATAAATAAGGGCTCATTTTAAAGATAAAAGTACAATCTATAGGATTCTAGCTATGGAATTTGCAATTGTTATTGATTTACGGAGGAACAGTGATGTGAAGTTAGACAAAGTTTAGAACATTGTAAAACTGAAAATTAAAAATAAAACCAAATTTTAACTCTTAAATCCAACGGAGCCAATCTTTATATTCAAATTTTAAAAAAAATCAAATTGATCCGACAACATTTGGTTCAAATTCTTTGGCCCTTTCAAATGCACGTATCCATTGAGCGTAACCCAGGTACAGTACGCTCTTAAACGTACACATAAATGTTCAATACTCAAAATTAAATGGGAACTTTTGTTTTTTACAATTATTTTTATTTTTTACAATTAAGAAAAGTAATTGTTCAAACGAGTTATTTGTAATTTGTAACCTTTTGTGTTCTTCTTTGGAATTAAGAATAAATTATGGACATTGATGTCCGTATTAGAATAATTTTCTGTGAAATATATGAACAAAGTTCAAACTTATTAAAATGTACATTTATTTGGGATTCTAATAAAAATATTAAATAAATTTAACGTCTCATTTGAAGCAGTAACATTCAGCACGCTTTAAAAAATCTATAAACTATAAAAATGTAATTATTTCTAAATTGGAAAAAAAAAGAAGAATTTCATGGCGCAAATACCAAAATTTTAATTTGAACAAATTTGATACAAATCGGTTATATGCATTGTTTTCAAGTATCTACGAGTCTGCCAAAACTAAATTTGAGTTTAAAGTTTTTCTGTAAGACAAATTGAAAGAAAATATTTAAGTTCTTACAATGAACTAAAATTATCATGACTGGAATATTTATCTAGCTCATTCTATACAGTGTTGCCAGATTTAAGGCTTGACAACGTCGACTGAATTGTGCTGGTCTGACAAAGTCGGAATCGTACATTTTTTGTATAAAAAGTTATATACAAAAACTACTGGCGCGCGCTCTTCACGACAAATCAGTGAACTAAATTTGTATATAAATATACGATCTACCCTCGTATTCAGACCATTTGTGAAATTTTCTCTGTCATCGCTGCTATATAATCAGGGTGCAAGAGCTCCAAAAAACATGAAAAACGTTTTCAGACCATTCCCCTGGTCTGAAAACGTCAATTTTGGTTTGACACCGTCCATTGAGTACATAGAATTGGCTTGCATAAGCGGTAAAACAAATATATATATATATATATATATATATATATATATATATATATATATATATATTGATACAACCGACGTGGTCAGACCAATGATATCCAACAGGCGACCTAAGACCTACCGTTATTTAAAGGATTTCGCGTGTATATATGCCAGATATAGAATCTACCAGTTATAACTCTCAGGGCACACTGAGAGGGGTAAGAAAATCTCAAAAAAAAAATTCGCTATGTTTAATAAACATTATTAGACCCAGTATATGGAACCGCTTTTTCAGTGTCACCTGTATAAAATAGTGCTGTTCAATCGACATTGTCAGGCCTTGCGATGTTGCCAATTTTATCATAGTGTATAATATGATTTGTAAAGTTGAAAACATTCAAACCGACTCATTCAGTCCAACTGTTCAGGAGTATGTTTACACTCAAGAGTGCATTTTAAATAAATAATAATAATATTATATGTGAAAAAACACTTGTTGATAATTCATATACGTATTTGCAATGTAACATGTGGATCAGTATGTCCTTTCTTCGGGCGGCTATGTTTTATATAAGAAAATCTCCTTTTTTTCGACAAATGACACGTGCATTATGAATACTCAATTAACAAAAGAAGATCTGCGATTTATAATACATAAGCCATCTGAGACTGAAAGACTTTTTGATCATAAGTTAGTAATTACATTTAATATATGCCGATTATTATTTTATACATAAAATATATTCGGGGGATCCTCCTGTGCTGTTTTTTTCACGCGTTTTTGAAAATGATTACACTTCAAATTAAATAATTTTGTTACTCAATAAAATGAAGAAATATTAGTCAATACTGTCGCATACCTGACCCGAAAAGCACAGCCACTAGGTTGTACTGCGCATTAAAATATATTTTTACAAATTGTATCTTTTTAATTATATTGGCGTATTATTTACGTATTTTGTTATTAAGGACATTTATTACTGTATAAATTCAGTAAACTATTACTGTCGTGATAATAAAAGGTAATATTTACAATTATATTTCTCATATGAAAAATAAAGAGAAGTCATCATCATCATCATTGACGCGATAACGCGAGATGAGTCTAGATCTCTTGATTTCAAGTTTTGTGACCACATTTTCAATCTGTGTACATGTAGGAGTAATATAGACAGGATTACGTCTATTTTTTTGCGCACACAGAAATGCCCGTACAGCTTATAGCCGGTTGCTAAGCAGAGCCCGTAATTTGTCTAAATATTTTTTACACAAATTATTTTAACAATTTAATTATTATCTACTTGCGAGCGGTCAACGGCAAGCACAAACGATTTATTGCTGGCAGCCACAGGCTTGCTTGTGATAAGTAAAATTAAGCAAGATCCTTAGAATCACCGATAAACGAAATTCTATACACCAAAAAGAAGTATGCGTGTCAGGTGGATCATAAACGAGAAAAAAATAATATTTGTAAAAGGTTGTTTAATTAGACCTTTTTGTTATATCTCACTGTTTTTTTTTTTTTTTTTTTTGTGTGCAGTTTCGGCTCTGGCAATTCTCAAATTTACGGTGAGCCGAAACTACAGTCAGTGAACTAATCTGTGAAACGTAACAACAAGCATCATTTAACAACCTTTTATCTTCTAAGTGAAATTTACAAAGTTGTGGAAAATTTACATATATAAATAAAATTGGAGGTTAAATCTGTTCTTTTTTAGGGTTTTGTAAAACCCTTATACCGTCATTTTGTCGTCTGTCTGTCTGTCTGTTCGGTAAAAATTGTAGCCAAACGGCTACACCTAGAGAGTTGAAATTTGACATGCTTATACAACTATTTGACCCGCACATAAGAAAAATACTAAAACATCTAAAAAACATATTCCCCTAAAAATATAAGCAAATATATGCTCATCGAAAAAAAAAAATTTTTTTACAATTCTGTGTATGGTATCAAATGAAAGCCCTTGAAACCTGAATTAACGATCAACATTTTATTTTTGCAAAATAAATTATTTTGACGCGATTTTTGCGAGAATTGTGCAAAATTTTGTCCCACACCCTGTAGCCCAGATGGTTTAAACTAAAAATCTGAAAAAATTCTAAGTAATGTACATTGGTGTGAACCGGAATAGTAAAACAGGAATTTTTGATCAGATTATGTTTTCGGAAAATAACGCATTTTTTGTGTTTTTAACTAAAATATGTAAAATATTTAATCCGCTATTTAACACAGTAAAGGAGTGAACGTTCGTAGATCAGTGGTAACGTTCTCGCTTCGTAAGTTGCAAACTACTGTTCAACTCCCGTCAATTTTTATTTTTTCTGTTTTTTTTTTGCATTTTTATTTTGTTTAAATTATTTTGTCAAAATTCTAGTTATATTTTGGCAAATGTTGCATTTAATTTTTAAAAGCGTAAATTTAATAACCAGTGGGAAGTGTTGATATTATAATTTAATTCTATGTTTGAATGTATACGAAATCAGAGGGGCGGAGTTTATGACTTAAACAACCAATGGAGGCCGTAGGCGCAATTTTCAAAATATTAATGAACCTTGCTATATAAAAAGAAAATACTGCAAATTTTTAGAAACCCAAATAATGGTATTAGGCATTCGAATTAAAATTAATAAAAAAATGTTTTAACATAAAATTTGTTTTGGCTTCCCAAATAATCATCATTCACTAAATACCTGCGAAACCCTGAAACGTGTGAAAATTCACACTTCACATAATTTTTTCTTGGTACCTATTTTTCGTTTCTACATGTTCCAAGTGAATGTAAGACAAAATTCACAAAAAAAATCTCTCTGTCTGTCTGATATGCTTTTTTTCTATGGGTTTATTTATCTGACATTCAAAAAACAAGAGCTATATATATTTTCTCGTAATTTAATGTCATGACAGAGTGAAACCAGGTTTCGAGCCTATGATATGGCATCTTAAAATTTGAAGTTAAGAGGCGAATGTAGCCACCTCCAAAGTCCATCGTTGCACGCGGGGTGCGGTGGCGAGAAGTCGTATTACGTCATTGGGGGAGTGACCAAAGTGGAAGTAGCTTACAGGGAGAGGGAAAAGTGCTAATATTTATAAATCAACCTGTATTTTTGGGAATCATAAAATATAGATTAAATATATTCGAATAAATTTGTTTTTTTTTTTAATATCAAGATATGAATGAAAATATCAAAATTTTAATAAGTAAATAAGTAAATAAATTTTAATAAAAAATAAAGTAAATAAATTAAATATTTTAATAAGTTTAAATTTGTATTTTGATTTAATTTTAATTTTCAATTTTACAGTGCTATACTTTTTTCAATTTCACATGACTGTTACTCAGTAAATGAATAAAAATTACAAATGTTAACACTTAACCACTCTATATTGTAATTTTATCTTTAAAATAAGCTCTTGTATGTGAAAAGTGATTAATATTTATTACCAATTCTGATTTTACAGATAATTTTGTAGAAATAATAGTTTTTTTTTATCATCAAAAAATTATGTTAATAATCATAGATTCGCCCCTTTAGGGGTTGATTTAACCTTTTGGTTAAACTCGATTACAGTATAACAATCCCATACGTTACCATAACAACCATGTTCTGACCATTTGGTTATAGTTAACTAAGCTTTCAAAAGCCGGCCATAATTATTTAACTTAATTTTTGGGACCATTTTTTTGTGTCAATATGAATTTGTATTCTACCACGGAAAGTCTAAAATAAAACAAGTAAATTTGACGTCACAAACTGTTTTATTCCAAAGATCTTCTGTTACCCATTTCAACCGAATTCAAAGATATGTGTAGGAAACGAACGCGGAGCTTAAGACTCCCTCTACTATGATTAGATTAGTTTAAAACCACGCTACCAGATGGATACATCTCTCGATGCTTGTAAATGCCAGTATTTCATATAAATAGTGTTTCGGTGTGGGCCAAAGAATTGGTGCTAAATATTAATTAATTTTCATAAATAAGGGCTCATTTTAAAGATAAAAGTACAATCTATAGGATTCTAGCTATGGAATTTGCAATTGTTATTGATTTACGGAGGAACAGTGATGTGAAGTTAGACAAAGTTTAGAACATTGTAAAACTGAAACTTAAAAATAAAACCATATTTTAACTCTTAAATCCAACGGAGCCAATCTTTATTTTCAAATTAAAAAAAAAAATCAAATTGATCCGACAACATTTGGTTCAAATTCTTTGGCCCTTTCAAATGCACGTATCCGTTGAGCGGAACCCAGGTACAGTACGCTCTTAAACGTACACATAAATGTTCAATACTCAAAATTAAATGGGAACTTTTGTTTTTTACAATTATTTTTATTTTTTACAATTAAGAAAAGTAATTGTTCAAACGAGTTATTTGTAATTTGAAACCTTTTGTGTTCTTCTTTGGAATTAAGAATAAATTATGGACATTGATGTCCGTATTAGAATAATTTTCTGTGAAATATATGAACAAAGTTCAAACTTATTAAAATGTACATTTATTTGGGATTCTAATAAAAATATTAAATAAAATTAACGTCTCATTTGAAGCAGTAACATTCAGCACGCTTTAAAAAATCTATAAACTATAAAAATGTAATTATTTCTAAATTGGAAAAAAAAGAAGAATTTCATGGCGCAAATACCAAAATTTTAATTTGAACAAATTTGATACAAATCGGTTATATGCATTGTTTTCAAGTATCTACGAGTCTGCCAAAACTAAATTTGAGTTTAAAGTTTTTCTGTAAGACAAATTGAAAGAAAATATTTAAGTTCTAACAATGAACTAAAATTATCATGACTGGAATATTTATCTAGCTCATTCTATACAGTGTTGCCAGATTTAAGGCTTGACAACGTCGACTGAATTGTGCTGGTCTGACAAAGTCGGAATCGTACATTTTTTGTATAAAAAGTTATATACAAAAACTACTGGCGCGCGCTCTTCACGACAAATTAGTGAACTAAATTTGTATATAAATATACGATCTACCCTCGTATTCAGACCATTTGTGAAATTTTCTCTGTCATCGCTGCTATATAATCAGGGTGCAAGAGCTCCAAAAAACATGAAAAACGTTTTCAGACCATTCCCCTGGTCTGAAAACGTCAATTTTGGTTTGACAGCGTCCATTGAGTACATAGAATTGGCTTGCATAAGCGGTAAAACAAATATATATATATATATATATATATATATATATATATATATATATATATATATATATATATATATATATATAATCTATATCTATATCTTATATATATATATATATATATTTATATATATATATTGATACAACCGACGTGGTCAGACCAATGATATCCAACAGGCGACCTAAGACCTACCGTTATTTAAAGGATTTCGCGTGTATATATGCCAGATATAGAATCTACCAGTTATAACTCTCAGGGCACACTGAGAGGGGTAAGAAAATCTCAAAAAAAAAATTCGCTATGTTTAATAAACATTATTAGACCCAGTATATGGAACCGCTTTTTCAGTATCACCTGTATAAAATAGTGTTGTTCAATCGACATTGTCAGGCCTTGCGACGTTGCCAATTTTATCATAGTGTATAATATGATTTGTAAAGTTGAAAACATTCAAACCGACTCATTCAGTCCTACTGTTCAGGAGTATGTTTACACTCAAGAGTGCATTTTAAATAAATAATAATAATATTATATGTGAAAAAACACTTGTTGATAATTCATATACGTATTTGCAATGTAACATGTGGATCAAAATGTCCTTTCTTCGGGCGGCTTTGTTTTATATAAGAAAATCTCCTTTTTTTTCGACAAATGACACGTGCATTATGAATACTCAATTTACAAAAGAAGATCTGCGATTTATAATACATAAGCCATCTGAGACTGAAAGACTTTTTGATCATAAGTTAGTAATTACATTTAATATATGCCGATTATTATTTTATACATAAAATATATTCGGGGGATCCTCCTGTGCTGTTTTTTTCACGCGTTTTTGAAAATGATTACACTTCAAATTAAATAATTTTGTTACTCAATAAAATGAAGAAATATTAGTCAATACTGTCGCATACCTGACCCGAAAAGCACAGCCACTACTAGGTTGTACTGCGCATTAAAATATATTTTTACAAATTGTATCTTGGTTTTAATTATATTGGCGTATTATTTACGTATTTTGTTATTAAGGACATTTATTACTGTATAAATTCAGTAAACTATTACTGTCGTGATAATAAAAGGTAATATTTACAATTATATTTCTCATATGAAAAATAAATAGAAGTCATCATCATCATTGACGCGACAGCGCGAGATGAGTCTAGATCTCTTGATTTCAAGTTTTGTGACCACATTTTCAATCTGTGTACATGTAGGAGTAATATAGACAGGATTACGTCTATTTTTTAGCGCACACAGAAATGCCCGTACAGCTTATAGCCGGTTGCTAAGCAGAGCCCGTAATTTGTCTAAATATTTTTTACACAAATTATTTTAACAATTTAATTATTATCTACTTGCGAGCGGTCAACGGCAAGCACAAACGATTTATTGCTGGCAGCCACAGGCTTGCTTGTGATAAGTAAAATTAAGCAAGATCCTTAGAATCACCGATAAACGAAATTCTATACACCAAAAAGAAGTATGCGTGTCAGGTGGATCATAAACGAGAAAAAAATAATATTTGTAAAAGGTTGTTTAATTAGACCTTTTTGTTATATATCTCAATGTTTTTTTTTTTTTTTTTAGTGCAGTTTCGGCTCTGGCAATTCTCAAATTTACGGTGAGCCGAAACTACAGTCAGTGAACTAATCTGTGAAACGTAACAACAAGCATCATTTAACAACCTTTTATCTTCTAAGTGAAATTTACAAAGTTGTGGAAAATTTACATATATAAATAAAATTGGAGGTTAAATCTGTTCTTTTTAGGGTTTTGTAAAACCCTTATACCGTCATTTTGTCGTCTGTCTGTCTGTCTGTCTGTTCGGTAAAAATTGTAGCCAAACGGCTAAATCTAGAGAGTTGAAATTTGACATGCTTATACAACTCTTTGACCCGCACATAGGAAAAATACTAAAACATCTAAAAAACATATGCCCCTAAAAATATAAGCAAATATATGCTCATCGAAAAAAAAAAAAAAAATTTACAATCTGTGTATGGTATCAAATGAAAGCCCTTGAAACCTGAATTAACGATCAAAATTTTATTTTTGCAAAATAAATTATTTTGACGCGATTTTTGCGAGAATTGTGCAAAATTTTGTCCCACACCCTGTAGCCCAGATGGTTTAAACTAAAAATCTGAAAAAATTCTACTAAGTAATGTACATTCGTGTGAACCGGAATAGTAAAACAGGAATTTTTGATCAGATTATGTTTTCGGAAAATAACGCATTTTTTGTGTTTTTAACTAAAATATGTAAAATATTTAATCCGCTATTTAACACAGTAAAGGAGTGAACGTTCGTAGATCAGTGGTAACGTTCTCGCTTCGTAAGTTGCAAACTACTGTTCAACTTCCGTCAATTTTTATTTTTTGTTTTTTTTTTGCATTTTTATTTTGTTTAAATTATTTTGTCAAAATTCTAGTTATATTTTGGCAAATGTTGCATTTAATTTTTAAAAGCGTAAATTTAATAACCAGTGGGAATATTATAATTGAATTCTATGTTTGAATGTATACGAAATCAGAGGGGTGGAGTTTATGACTTAAACAACCAATGGAAGCCGTAGGCGCAATTTTCAAAATATTAATGAACCTTGCTATATAAAAAAAAATACTGCAAATTTTTAGAAACCCAAATAATGGTATTAGGCATTCGAATTAAAATTAATAAAAAAATATTTTAACATAAAATTTGTTTTGGCTTCCCAAATAATCATCATTCACTAAATACCTGCGAAACCCTGAAACGTGTGAAAATTCACACTTCACATAATTTTTTCTTGGTACCCATTTTTCGTTTCTACATGTTCCAAGTGAATGTAAGACAAAATTCACAAAAAAAATCTCTCTGTCTGTCTGATATGCTTTTTTTCTATGGGTTTATTTATCTGACATTCAAAAAACAAGAGCTATATATATTTTCTCGTAATTTAATGTCATGACAGAGTGAAACCAGGTTTCGAGCCTATGATATGGCATCTTAAAATTTGAAGTTAAGAGGCGAATGTAGCCACCTCCAAAGTCCATCGTTGCACGCGGGGTGCGGTGGCGAGAAGTCGTATTACGTCATTGGGGGAGTGACCAAAGTGGAAGTAGCTTACAGGGAGAGGGAAAAGTGCTAATATTTATAAATCAACCTGTATTTTTGGGAATCATAAAATATAGATTAAATATATTCGAATCAATTTGTTTTTTTTTTTTTAATTTCAAGATATGAAAGAAAATATCAAAATTTTAATAAAAAATAAAGTAAATAAATTAAATATTTTAATAAGTTTAAATTTGTATTTTGATTTATTTGTAATTTTCAATTTTAGAGTGTTATACTTTTTTCAATTTCACATGACTGTTACTCAGTAAATGAATAAAAATTACAAATGTTAACACTTAACCACTCTATATTGTAATTTTATCTTTAAAATAAGCTCTTGGATGTGAAAAGTGATTAATATTTATTACCAATTCTGATTTTACAGATAATTTTGTAGAAATAATAGTTTTTTTTTATCATCAAAAAATTATGTTAATAATCATAGATTCACCCCTTTAGGGGTTGATTTAACCTTTTGGTTAAACTCGATTACAGTATAACAATCCCATACGTTACCATAACAACCATGTTCTGACCATTTGGTTATAGTTAACTAAGCTTTCAGAAGCCGGCCATAATTATTTAACTTAATTTTTGGGACCATTTTTTTGTGTCAATATGAATTTGTATTCTACCACGGAAAGTCTAAAATAAAACAGGTAAATTTGACGTCACAAACTGTTTTATTTCAATGATCTTCTGTTACCCATTTCAACCGAATTCAAAGATATGTGTAGGAAACGAAGGCGGAGCTTAAGACTCCCTCTACTATGATTAGATTAGTTTAAAACCACTCGATGCTTGTAAATGCCAGTATTTCATATAAATAGTGTTTCGGTGTGGGCCAAAGAATTGGTGCTAAATATTAATTAATTTTCATAAATAAGGGCTCATTTTAAAGATAAAAGTACAATCTATAGGATTCTAGCTATGGAATTTGCAATTGTTATTGATTTACGGAGGAACAGTGATGTGAAGTTAGACAAAGTTTAGGACATTGTAAAACTGAAAATTAAAAATAAAACCAAATTTTAACTCTTAAATCCAACGGAGCCAAACTTTATCTTCAAATTAAAAAAAAAATCAAATTGATCCGACAACATTTGGTTCAAATTCTTTGGCCCTTTCAAATGCACGTATCCGTTGAGCGTAACCCAGGTACAGTACGCTCTTAAACGTACACATAAATGTTCAATACTCAAAATGAAATGGGAACTTTTGTTTTTTACAATTATTTTTATTTTTTACAATTAAGAAAAGTAATTGTTCAAACGAGTTATTTGTAATTTGAAACCTTTTGTGTTCTTCTTTGGAATTAAGAATAAATTATGGACATTGATGTCCGTATTAGAACAATTTTCTGTGAAATATATGAACAAAGTTCAAACTTATTAAAATGTACATTTATTTGGGATTCTAATAAAAATATTAAATAAATTTAACGTCTCATTTGAAGCAGTAACATTCAGCACGCTTTAAAAAATCTATAAACTATAAAAATGTAATTATTTCTAAATTGGAAAAAAAGAAGAATTTCATGGCGCAAATACCAAAATTTTAATTTGAACAAATTTGATACAAATCGGTTATATGCATTGTTTTCAAGTATCTACGAGTCTGCCAAAACTAAATTTGAGTTTAAAGTTTTTCTGTAAGACAAATTGAAAGAAAATATTTAAGTTCTTACAATGAACTAAAATTATCATGACTGGAATGTTTATCTAGCTCATTCTATACAGTGTTGCCAGATTTAAGGCTTGACAACGTCGACTGAATTGTGCTGGTCTGACAAAGTCGGAATCGTACATTTTTTGTATAAAAAGTTATATACAAAAACTACTGGCGCGCGCTCTTCACGACAAATCAGTGAACTAAATTTGTATATAAATATACGATCTACCCTCGTATTCAGACCATTTGTGAAATTTTCTCTGTCATCGCTGCTATATAATCAGGGTGCAAGAGCTCCAAAAAACATGAAAAACGTTTTCAGACCATTCCCCTGGTCTGAAAACGTCAATTTTGGTTTGACACCGTCCATTGAGTACATAGAATTGGCTTGCATAAGCGGTAAAACAAATATATTTATATATATATATATATATATATATATATATATATATATATATATATATATATTTGTTTTACCGCTTATGCAAGCCAATTCTATGTACTCAATGGACGGTGTCAAACCAAAATTGACGTTTTCAGACCAGGGGAATGGTCTGAAAACGTTTTTCATGTTTTTTGGAGCTCTTGCACCCTGATTATATAGCAGCGATGACAGAGAAAATTTCACAAATGGTCTGAATACGAGGGTAGATCGTATATTTATATACAAATTTAGTTCACTGATTTGTCGTGAAGAGCGCGCGCCAGTAGTTTTTGTATATAACTTTTTATACAAAAAATGTACGATTCCGACTTTGTCAGACCAGCACAATTCAGTCGACGTTGTCAAGCCTTAAATCTGGCAACACTGTATAGAATGAGCTAGATAAACATTCCAGTCATGATAATTTTAGTTCATTGTAAGAACTTAAATATTTTCTTTCAATTTGTCTTACAGAAAAACTTTAAACTCAAATTTAGTTTTGGCAGACTCGTAGATACTTGAAAACAATGCATATAACCGATTTGTATCAAATTTGTTCAAATTAAAATTTTGGTATTTGCGCCATGAAATTCTTCTTTTTTTTCCAATTTAGAAATAATTACATTTTTATAGTTTATAGATTTTTTATGAGACGTTAAATTTATTTAATATTTTTATTAGAATCCCAAATAAATGTACATTTTAATAAGTTTGAACTTTGTTCATATATTTCACAGAAAATTATTCTAATACGGACATTAATGTCCATAATTTATTCTTAATTCCAAAGAAGAACACAAAAGGTTTCAAATTACAAATAACTCGTTTGAACAATTACTTTTCTTAATTGTAAAAAATTAAAATAATTGTAAAAAACAAAAGTTCCCATTTCATTTTGAGTATTGAACATTTATGTGTACGTTTAAGAGCGTACTGTACCTGGGTTACGCTCAACGGATACGTGCATTTGAAAGGGCCAAAGAATTTGAACCAAATGTTGTCGGATCAATATGATTTTTTTTTAATTTGAAGATAAAGATTGGCTCCGTTGGATTTAAGAGTTAAAATTTGATTTTATTTTTAATTTTCAGTTTTACAATGTCCTAAACTTTGTCTAACTTCACATCACTGTTCCTCCGTAAATCAATAACAATTGCAAATTCCATAGCTAGAATCCTATAGATTGTACTTTTATCTTTAAAATGAGCTCTTATTTATGAAAATTAATTAATATTTAGCACCAATTCTTTGGCCCACACCGAAACACTATTTATATGAAATACTGGCATTTACAAGCATCGAGAGATGTATCCATCTGGTAGCGTGGTTTTAAACTAATCTAATCATAGTAGAGGGAGTCTTAATCTCCGCCTTCGTTTCCTACACATATCTTTGAATTCGGTTGAAATGGGTAACAGAAGATCTTTGGAATAAAACAGTTTGTGACGTCAAATTTACCTGTTTTATTTTAGACTTTCCGTGGTAGAATACAAATTCATATTGACACAAAAAAATGGTCCCAAAAATTAAGTTAAATAATTATGGCCGGCTTCTGAAAGCTTAGTTAACTATAACCAAATGGTCAGAACATGGTTGTTATGGTAACGTATGGGATTGTTATACTGTAATCGAGTTTAACCAAAAGGTTAAATAAACCCCTAAAGGGGTGAATCTATGATTATTAACATAATTTTTTGATGATAAAAAAAAAACTATTATTTCTACAAAATTATCTGTAAAATCAGAATTGGTAATAAATATTAATCACTTTTCACATACAAGAGCTTATTTTAAAGATAAAATTACAATATAGAGTGGTTAAGTGTTAACATTTGTAATGTTTATTCATTTACTGAGTAACAGTCATGTGAAATTGAAAAAAGTATAGCACTGTAAAATTGAAAATTAAAAATAAATCAAAATACAAATTTAAACTTATTAAAATATTTAATTTATTTACTTTATTTTTTATTAAAATTTATTTACTTATTTACTTATTAAAATTTTGATATTTTCTTTCATATCTTGAAATTTAAAAAAAAATCAAATTGATTCGAATATATTTAATCTATATTTTATGATTCCCAAAAATACAGGTTGATTTATAAATATTAGCACTTTTCCCTCTCCCTGTAAGCTACTTCCACTTTGGTCACTCCCCCAATGACGTAATACGACTTCTCGCCACCGCACCCCGCGTGCAACGATGGACTTTGGAGGTGGCTACATTCGCCTCTTAACTTCAAATTTTAAGATGCCATATCATAGGCTCGAAACCTGGTTTCACTCTGTCATGACATTAAATTACGAGAAAATATATATAGCTCTTGTTTTTTGAATGTCAGATAAATAAACCCATAGAAAAAAAGCATATCAGACAGACAGAGAGATTTTTTTTGTGAATTTTGTCTTACATTCACTTGGAACATGTAGAAACGAAAAATGGGTACCAAGAAAAAATTATGTGAAGTGTGAATTTTCACACGTTTCAGGGTTTCGCAGGTATTTAGTGAATGATGATTATTTGGGAAGCCAAAACAAATTTTATGTTAAAATATTTTTTTATTAATTTTAATTCGAATGCCTAATACCATTATTTGGGTTTCTAAAAATTTGCAGTATTTTTTTTTATATAGCAAGGTTCATTAATATTTTGAAAATTGCGCCTACGGCTTCCATTGGTTGTTTAAGTCATAAACTCCGCCCCTCTGATTTCGTATACATTTAAACATAGAATTAAATTATAATATCAACACTTCCCACTGGTTATTAAATTTACGCTTTTAAAAATTAAATGCAACATTTGCCAAAATATAACTAGAATTTTGACAAAATAATTTAAACAAAATAAAAATGCAAAAAAAAACCGAAAAAATAAAAATTGACGGGAGTTGAACAGTAGTTTGCAACTTACGAAGCGAGAACGTTACCACTGATCTACGAACGTTCACTCCTTTACTGTGTTAAATAGCGGATTAAATATTTTACATATATTAGTTAAAAACACAAAAAATGCGTTATTTTCCGAAAACATAATCTGATCAAAAATTCCTGTTTTACTATTCCGGTTCACACCAATGTACATTACTTAGAATTTTTTCAGATTTTTAGTTTAAACCATCTGGGCTACAGGTGTGGGACAAAATTTTGCACAATTCTCGCAAAAATCGCGTAAAAATAATTTATTTTGCAAAAATAAAATTTTGATCGTTAATTCAGGTTTTAAGGGCTTTCATTTGATACCATACACAGAATTGTAAATTTTTTTTTTTTTTTCGATGAGTATATATTTGCTTATATTTTTAGGGGAATATGTTTTTTAGATGTTTTAGTATTTTTCCTATGTGCGGGTCAAAGAGTTGTATAAGCATGTCAAATTTCAACTCTCTAAGTTTAGCCGTTTGGCTACAATTTTTACCGAACAGACAGACAGACAGACAGACAGACAGACAGACAGACAGACGACAAAATGGCGGTATAAGGGTTTTACAAAACCCTAAAAAAGAACAGATTTAACCTCCAATTTTATTTATATATGTAAATTTTCCACAACTTTGTAAATTTCACTTAGAAGATAAAAGGTTGTTAAATGATGCTTGTTGTTACGTTTCACAGATTAGTTCACTGACTGTAGTTTCGGCTCACCGTAAATTTGAGAATTGCCAGAGCCGAAACTGCACTCAAAAAAAAAAAAAAAAAAAACAGTGAGATATAACAAAAAGGTCTAATTAAACAACCTTTTACAAATATTATTTTTTTCTCGTTTATGATCCACCTGACACGCATACTTCTTTTTGGTGTATAGAATTTCGTTTATCGGTGATTCTAAGGATCGTGCTTAATTTTACTTATCACAAGCAAGCCTGTGGCTGCCAGCAATAAATCGTTTGTGCTTGCCGTTGACCGCTCGCAAGTAGATAATAATTAAATTGTTAAAATAATTTGTGTAAAAAATATTTAGACAAATTACGGGCTCTGCTTAGCAACCGGCTATAAGCTGTACGGGCATTTCTGTGTGCGTTAAAAAATAGACGTAATCCTGTCTATATTACTCCTACATGTACACAGATTGAAAATGTGGTCACAAAACTTGAAATCAAGAGATCTAGACTCATCTCGCGCTGTCGCGTCAATGATGATGATGACTTCTCTTTATTTATCATATGAGAAATATAATTGTAAATATTACCTTTTATTATCACGACAGTAATAGTTTACTGAATTTATACAGTAATAAATGTCCTTAATAACAAAATACGTAAATAATACGCCAATATAATTAAAACCAAGATACAATTTGTAAAAATATATTTTAATGCGCAGTACAACCTAGTGGCTGTGCTTTTCGGGTCAGATATGCGACAGTATTGACTAATATTTCTTCATTTTATTGAGTAACAAAATTATTTAATTTGAAGTGTAATCATTTTCAAAAACGCGTGAAAAAAACAGCACAGAAGGATCCCCCGAATATATTTTATGTATAAAATAATAATCGGCATATATTAAATGTAATTACTAACTTATGATCAAAAAGTCTTTCAGTCTCAGATTATAAATCGCAGATCTTCTTTTGTTAATTGAGTATTCATAATGCACGTGTCATTTGTCGAAAAAAAAGGAGATTTTCTTATATAAAACATAGCCGCCCGAAGAAAGGACATTTTGATCCACATGTTACATTGCAAATACGTATATGAATTATCAACAAGTGTTTTTTCACATATAATATTATTATTATTTATTTAAAATGCACTCTTGAGTGTAAACATACTCCTGAACAGTAGGACTGAATGAGTCGGTTTGAATGTTTTCAGCTTTACAAATCATATTATACACTATGATAAAATTGGCAACGTCGCAAGGCCTGACAATGTCGATTGAACAACACTATTTTATACAGGTGATACTGAAAAAGCGGTTCCATATATTGGGTCTAATAATGTTGTAAATTAAACATAGCGAATTTTTTTTTTGAGATTTTCCTACCCCTCTCAGTGTGCCCTGAGAGTTATAACTGGTAGATTCTATATCTGGGCATAAGGGTATAGGGTAAAAAAAGCATAGGGTAAAAATTTGAATAAAAAACCATATTCATTCCAAAATTATATAAATATATATTTTGAATATTATTATTTTACTAATTTACCATATTTTACCTTTTTTATTTAACATTTTATTTAGATGTTTAGCATATACTTTGTTTTGTGAACTTTTCTTTTTGTGTTTATTGTACCAATGTTTTTAATCAAGTTATTTTCAGGAGTGTTTGCTCTTTTGAAAAATGCTTTAGTTATTTTTTTAATAAATACGTCTATTTTATCGATTTTTATTTCTTGGCGCATTTTTGTAAGATGGGTGTACCTGGGATATTTTCCAATAACCCGCAAAATAAAATATATATTCCTGCGCCATAACTAAAACATTTTACGTAAAAAGAAACAAAAATATATATTTCCATACATAAAACACATTTCAAATCACACTAACCAACAAATATATTTAAACGTATGTAAACAACAAGTACAAATGTCAAAAAATAATATCACTTTTCAAAGAGGACATGTTCCTAGGTCTCCTCTCAAGAGCGACACAACACTGTTAAAAGTGCACTATCGATGAGTTACAGAATACCAACACCAGAGTCGGCGCTAGGTCTTTTGGCGCCCGAGGCAAACCCGCTAAACTGCGCCCTTTTGTTAGAATATTCAGTGGCGTACCGAAAAGGATGGGTTAGGTGCTCTTAGGTAATCTTATTTCAAGTATATTCTTTTGATTTAGATGGTTGCAATTTAAATATTTTTACATTTTAACCTAATACTAATTATGGCTAAGTCAATTAGCACGCAAGCCTCTACGAAATACGGAAATACGAACTTTTCGAGGTACAAACTATTTTCATAATCTATTTTGACCTCTGAATACGAACCGCGATGTTTTTCTTTTTAAATGAATCAAAGCCTGTTTTACATTATACTTTTTTAACTTTTTTCTCTAGTACTAGAAACAGGCTACTATTACATGTAAGAAATCTAAAACTCCTGAACCACAAAACCAAACACAAGAAAGTTGTTCATTTTTTTACAATTTAAAGGAAGATGATTTTCATTCTAATTATGTGAAACAGAATATTTCATAAATAGAAATGAATATGTAATGGTATACAAAATGCACTTTTATAGTGAAAAAAATGCTTATTCTCACTCCTTCTCCATTTATTTGCATTTTCTTCATACAGTTGAAGTTTTTTTTTTTTTTTTTTTTTCATTTTTTGGGTTTGCTTTATTATTTATTAATCTGGGAACGGATTAATTGATTTCCCATAAGATATAATGGAAAACTGGGTTTCTAGATACATACTTTTTAAGATACGAACCGCGGTTAGGAACAAATTAAGTTTGTAAGTCAAGGTGCCATTGTATATCTAAATGTGCCACCAAAATCAGTTATAGATGTTTTCAGATGTGTAAGAAAGTTAACCAAATATATTTCTATGAACGCCTTTAAAAATATTAGTAACGTTACCAGTTAACAACGCATTGCTGATCAATCATTTTCTACGTTAAATTATTTTGAAAACTATCTCGGATACACCGTCTTCAAACAAGTCAAAAGATTGAAAAATGGACTTCCTTTGTTATTTATATACAAATATATGCATATAATGCTTTATATATTTTGCAGAAGTCCAAAAGAAGACTGAATATTATTATATAATCAATAAATGTGTACATCTTTAAATTCAATTTTGTATTTAATATGTACGATATGATCTAAATAAAAATTAATAAAAACTTAGTGCATGTAAATCTCAGCGTTTGTTTTGGCGCCCCTAAGAGCTGGCGCCCTGGGCCTGTGCTTCTGCCGCCCCTGCCTTTCACCGGCGCTGTCCAACACGAGGTATTGAAAATCGGAACTTTCAAGAGGACACCGTAGAAACGATTGTTGAAAAGCTTACAGAACAGACCCTGTCCATGAGGAATCTTACAAAGGCAAATTAATAAGGCGTAATTCCAAATTTCTTGTTTATTAAGTATCTTCGTGCGAAAATATGCTTCAATAATAAATGTATTGTCTGTATTTGTCAAATAATCACTAATCTAAAATGAAATATATACAAAAGTGGTCATAAAAAAAACTCTGAATTCTGAAAATAAGTACACTGGAAACTAATAAAAACGTAAAACTAAATATGTAAATGTCAGTGTCAAAAATATCCGATGTAAGTTTATGGTTATATGAGTCATGTATAGGTAGGGATCCAACATTGTGATATGTAAAATTACTAACACGACAACGCGCTCAATTCAAACGCTTATCAATCATTATTGAGCGCTCTTAGCTGTGTGTCTTACGCAGTGCCGGCTGTGGTTTTTGCGGGGCCTCGGGAAAACTTGTAAAAAACGTTGCATTTGGTGTCAAAAACTTGCCCTAGCTACTAATAATTGTTAGGAACATGAAAGCGCGGGGCCCCTTTCAGCGCAGGGCCTCGGGAAAAATCCCCGAAGTCCCGACCTCTGAGCCGGCCCTGGTCTTATGGTCTTAAGGTTTCTAATAAATAATTATAAATTTGACAAGTATTAGTTTGTCCATCGAAAACTTGGATGCGCGCGAAACCAATCAGAAGCATGGTCAAACAGCTCTTGTCTCCTTACATAATACCCTTTTAAAAACAGAATTAAGAATATATTTTTATTGATAAAAAATATTTACAAATAAAGTTAAAATCAAGTTTAAATAAGAAAAAAAAATAATAATAATAATAATAATAATAAAATATCCTGATTAACGTCCAGGATGTGGTTAGCGTAGGTAACCAGTAGGGACTTGTGTTTCGTACTTACTTAGTATGGAACAATGAAAAACATTTCCTATCTTTGTTCAAACATAACTCTAAAAATTACCATAATTTCGACACATCTTCCGTCTCTTTCTCCTTGAGCTTTACACCGAACATACTTTTGATTATACACATCCTCCATCTTTTTCTGCATATCTTTCCAAATATCATGATTTTAATATTCAGTTCCAACACCTAAGCGGCGTAGAAAGACAGAGAGTTTCTAGACTGACTGCATTATATGAAAGTCACGTGGTCAGCGTAACGTTTCGATCGGTCTGATTATACCTGTGTAAACAAGTAGTTATTTTAAGTATTAAATACTTTAGGCCTATACGACCGCTGAGCTGACTGCATAGTATTGAAAGTGATGTTCGGAATTTGGATCCACGTCTCTTTGCTACGTAGGCAACCATTCGACCACAAAGCCACGACAATTCATTAAAAATATAGAGCCAAAAAAGGTAATAGTAATGTTTTCATATATTTTTTTAATAACATGAAAAAAGGTTTCGCCTACATTAGTTATCGAAATAAATAGATTAATTAATTTTATTTAAAAATGTTGTAAATTACTCTGATTTTAATTACGATAAAATTGAATTAACATTTAAAATTTGAGTTATAAACTCATCGTGTGTTCAGTTTTATATTAAAAAATTCATTAAAAAAAAAACTCAAATTTTTACGCTAATTGTAATAACATCGCACGATTTTTTAAAATATTTATTTTATAATAAAATCCATCTGCTCTTGTTATGTGTCGGTAAAATAAAACTTTAGTTTTATCACAGTTAAATTGATTAAGCATGACCGAGAAGTAAAAAAGGTACTGAAGATTTCAGACAATGGGAAAAGTAAACAAAGTTAAGTCGGTCTCTTCGGCTACGGAATATAAAATAAAAGGTACTATTGAGTTAGTATTGCCAGCAAAGATAAAAAAGAAACTGTTTCAGTTAAATGTAATTTTATATACGAAGACCATAATGCATTTTTTCAGGTTTCTGCATTATGTAGAGTTTTATATGCGAAGGAAAGTCGTAAAAATATTTAATATAACATAACTGTAACATAAGTCCAAACGATAAGCTAAATTATCAAGAAATTGTACCGAAAATATCCCAGAAATAAGTACTAAGTTTGATAAAAATAGCAAGGACTGCGCCCGTTGCACAATACCTAGTAAGATTTCTGTTGCAGGTATCATTTGTGAGTTGATTGCCGTTGAGTTTGTTTCACTAAATTTTTTCTTTCGATTTTTATAACAGTTTTTCTGATTCAATTTTCTGTACCTCGATGATTTTTCAAATAGGCTTGATCAAAGAGTAGCGTGTTTGTGTGAAATCTTGTTTCAAAATTGGAATAATGTCGAAGGAACACTTGAACTTTTGAAAACATCTTTTAGAGAAGATGCAAGTCGAACTGCGTGTTTTAAGTGTTTCGAGCGTTTTAAGAATAGTATAATTTCAAAAATTACCAACAGGGGAAACGGTAAATAAATTTTTTATCTTGGGGTTCTGAAGCAATGAACGTTTTTAGAAGAATAAAGTCACTGTCTTTCACTACTCTATAAACTCACATGACTTGGCCCCGTGCGACTTTTTTTGTTCCCAAAACTGAATAAATTGGTTTAAAAGTGATTCCAAAAAGAGACGCTGGCAGGAACGCGTAGCCGCAGATGGGCAGTATTTTGATAATTTAAATTATCTGATCTTAAATCATTTTCTTGTTAGTAAAGTATTATTGCGCAAGTCCGCGTGTTTGTTTATCACACTTCGTATAAGTAAAACAAACGTAGTATCGCGAGTAATAAAAAACAACAAGGCCTTTGGGAATGACATTGTAGTCATGGCACTAATAACAGAAAGTGGACAAATTATTCTAAAGACCCTAAAAGCTCTTTTAAACAATTGCTTCGAGACAAGTGAAATGCCTAAGGTGTGGAATAATTCTCATGTGGTTCTGTTAAATTCTTAAAAAGGTATAAATAATATCTGTCAGACTATAGACCAATCTTATTATTGTCTCATATTTATAAATTAATAGAAAAATTATCACCATCCGTTTAGAAAACCGCCTAGACGATTTTTAGCCAAATGACCAGGCCGGATTCAGAAAAGGATACAGCACGGTTCATCTGCGTGTCAGCAAACAAATAGTGGAAAAGTTTCACGAATACAAGCTTCTCTTATATACGGCCTTCGTCTATTTTGAGGAGATCGTAGAAACATGTGCTCCTATTAAGGTTTTCAAACGTTGCAGTATTGACTACAGGTACATAAATTCTTTTAAAATCTATATTATCATGCAACGCTCATAATCCATCCATCTGATGCCGTTTAAGCAATACAATTAAACGTGGATTAGACAAAGAGATGCAATTTATTCTAAATTATTCAAAAATATCTTGAAAGATGCATTAAAATGGGAATAGCAAGGCATCAAAATTAGTGGGTGAAATCTCTTTAACCTGCTTTTTGCCGCTATAGAACTTCTAGCAGAGAATTTCAAAGATTTAGAAGAAATTATGTTGCAATTGTATACGGCTACTTATCAAATTGGTCTTTCGATCAACTTAATGAAGTTAGGTGCAATTGGATAATTCCATCAAATATCCTTTTAAACAGTAAAATTTAGAAGTGGTGAATGAATATGTTTATTTAGGTCAATTGCTAACACCAGAAAAAAATACTGTGGAAATTATTCACAGAATAAAACTATCATAGGGAACATATGACATTAGCGACCTTGCTTCTCATGCCAGAGGTCGCGGGTTCGAATCCCTATCAGGGATTGGATGTTTATCTTTATTAACTCTTCCTCATTAAACCAAAAAGCAATATTCATAAAAATGTGATAATAAACTAAAATTGTTTAGAAGCTGTCCAACTCCAAAGCGAAAAATATCACTAAAAAAATGACAAACTAAGAGACTTATTCAAATAGTCCCTTACCACAGTGATTAAAAACAAAGCTTTATGACCAGTGCATAGGACAAGTTCTAGGATTCATCGACCGACTACATCGAAAATCTGTCAAACCGTTTCTTAATTCATCGATTTTATTAATCGATGCCTTTCTAAATTCACTGATGTAAAATCTGATCAGCAATCAGTTTCATGTGGTGAAAAGAGCAACTACTGATCGTAAAAATGGCCAGAATTATATGAGTTGTAATCCAAAAAATGATAAAATAACGTTGGATGAGATGAAAAATGTATAATTTAAATCATACAATTTTACTTTTTAAATTCTCCTCTTTAACTCAATACATATTTCAGTTTTGTATCAAATATCAATAACTAAATTTCCATTTGATTCTCTTTGATTTTTATTCGACAGTTTCAAATTAGCGAGATTAGAGATAATTCTTCCTATTTATTACAAATCGTAAAAACTACAAACACAAGTGATTCTACAGTTATTCCAGAAATACTCATGTAATCCAGGAGATAAAACATGTTTGAACATTTTCATTTTGTTTATTAAAACCTTGAACACTTTAATTCATTTTATTTTTTATTGGAAAAAAATAAATAAAAGCATAATAATATTGATCGTGTTTTATTATTACTTGTTTAGTGTTTTAATCGTTTTCTTTTTAACTATATTCTTTTCACGACTCTATTTTTAGAGTTTCGAAGCTATATAGGTATATAATCAAGAAATTTTGATACCGTCACTCTTATGTGTCTGTTTGTCAATACGACAGAAACCGTGGCCAGACGGCAAGACCTACAGAGTTGAAATTTAGAATGTATATACTGTTCTTTGACCCATATGCAGGAAAAATACCGAGACTTAAAAATTTGATAATTTGTAAAAATGGCATTGACAGTTGGTTACCATGGCAACATTTTTAAGCATAGTGTAGACATACTTTTCAAACTACAGCTTCAAAGTGCCACTTTAGACACTATATTGCGTACACAAAGTGCTTACTTTACGTCCAGTAGTAGCAAATAGCTATTTATGTATTAAAAACGAAATAATAATTGTTAGATAAAAGGTCTTAAAAGGCTTAAAAATGAACGTAATAAGTGAAAACGGTGAAAATTTTGATGTTCCGGAAGAAGTACTGTATGCAGATAATAGTGTTGCGCAAGATCTGTTGCCGAAGAAGTGGAGAATCAGGAGAAGGCTTGGTGAAACCAGAAGAATGTTTTTTTGAAACCGTATTTTTGTTTATTTTGCTGAAATATCAAAGACAAAATCTATTAAAATTAATAGAAAGTATAATATATATTATGTGTTTGTAATGTTGATGGGCATGAAAATGCCACTTAAAGTACAATTTATGGCCCTAGGGCGATAAACACGTATGTCGTTATAAATATAAGTATGCAAAAATATTTAATTTAAAAATATATTGAAATTTATCTTATAATTTAATTATTTATTAAAAGGACCCTAATGAGCAATAATGATGCTCTCGAGTGACGTAAAACCTTTTCATTCACCGGATATCTGATAGAAAAGTAATTCGAGACAGAAAGGGTCAAACAACGTCTACTTTACTTAATTATCTCCCGTAATTGAAGAAGTAACTCAGCTATAAAGTTTGTGTCGTCATTAAAACTAGCTACAGAGTAAAGGGAGAAATCGACCAATTAATATTGCAAAATTTCATTATATTATGTTAGGGTTGATATTTAATTATGTATTGACTAGCGAAAAAATTAAATTTTACTATATATTTTGTTTTAACCTATTTCACGAATATTACATTTAATATGTACTAAACCTGAAATATAATTTTTAAATTTATATCGACTGTTTCAGTAAAGTTATAAACAAGAGTTTTTGAAGAATCCCAGGAATTTATGATGCGAAAACTCTATGAAATCTCAACAAAAAAGTTTTATGAGGATCTTGAAAAAGTGAAATGTGAAAAAATATAAAATCTTAAGAATATCGCAAGGCTGCAGAACTGAAATAGACAGATTTTTGTCAGTAAATATATACATTTTAAAACAGTTTTTAAAAATAAAACCTTAATTTAAAAAAATAAAAACTATGTAAAAATTTAATATAAGAGACATATCAGGGTGTCGCAGGTATCTAGTAAGTCAAGGCGGCTAATGGCGCGTCTACATTGAGGCAACATGGTAGCATACGACAAGTCTGATGACACCGTTAGAGCCCTGCAAATCTGCGGGTATCCGCGGATATCCGCAACTTTTCTGCGGATGCGGATAAATTTTCATTTAAACGATGCGGATGCGGATAAAATGTCATATCCGCTTATCCGCAATATCCGCGTGAACATTAAATTGTGCAAAAAATTTTTTGTCCCACACCCTGTAGCCAGATGGATTAAACTAAAAATCTGAAAAAATTCTAAATAATGTACATTGGTGTGAACCGGAATAGTACAACAGGAATTTTTGATCAGATGCATTTTTTGCATTTTTTGTGATTTTTGGCTAATAATGTACACAAGTTATAGCTTTGTAACACGCTACACTGGAACGTGTATGGTGGTGTAGTGGTTTTTGACGCTGGTTTTTCACCCAAGTAACTCGATTCGAAAGGGATCGAACCCTGCGAGAAGAGACAATATTATTTTTTGTTTTTTTTTTTTTTAATTTTTATATTGTTTAAATTATTTTTCAAAATTCTAGTTATATTTTGGCAAATGTTGCATTTAATTTTTAAAAGCGTAAATTTAATAACCAGTGGAAATTGTTTAAATTATAATTTAATTCTGTTTCAATGTACACGAAATCAGAGGGGCGGTACTTATAACAACCAATGGAAGCCATAGGCGCAATTTTTAAAATTCTTAATGAACCTTGCTATATAAAAAAAAAAAAATACTGCACATAATTAGAAACCTAAATAATGGTATTAGGCGTTCGAATTAAAAAAACAAAAAAAATATTTTAATATAAAATTTGTTTTCGCATCCCAAATAATCATCATTCACTTACTAAATACCTGCAAAACCCTGAAATGTGTGAAAATTCACACTTCACATCAATTTTTTTACATAAAACTCATTAGTGAGTTTTATTTAAATGCCAAAATTTACCTATGTACATTTTTCTCGAAAATTTTATTATGTAACCTGCCAATTGTTTTATACTACCCGACTAAAGAGTCTTTTTTTTCTAATATCGATGCTGTGTAGTTACTTTGGCAATTAGCCAGGATAGTTCTTAATTTTTTAAAATTCCATGCCTGAACGGGATTCGAACTCGAGACCTTAGCAACGCAAGGTAGCTGTGCTACCTTGCATTTCTACAGTTTCAATATTTTGGGAGCCACCAACCTATATCTTGAAATATATCATTTACTTACTTTACAGAAAAATGTATACAAGAAAAGATGTTCAAAATAAAAAAAAAAACATCTTTTTGTTCTACAAATTTTTTTCAATAAGATAACTATTTAGGGTTATAGAGGGGTTAACGTTTACTTTAACGTTAACTTTTAAAAACCTTTTATCAATAAGTAAATTTCACTAAGTGATTGTCAACAATTTCAAAAAAATATAGTAATTATTCGAAATATAATATAAAATATTTATTGCAGATTACATTTAATAAAACACTTAACAAATACATTAATATCTAAATATGTATTCTAATTCACATCAACTTATTTAACTAATTACATTATTTTACACTAAAAACCCCGTTGCAGAATATATGCAATTTATTAACTTTATTGATCAATTAAATTAGCACAGCTAATATCTATACTGAGCGAGGATTTACGTGTCCGACGCTCGCCAGAAAAACGGTATTGTTCAATCTAGAATAGCGTTTCCCAACCTTTTTTCATGGCGGATCGGCAAGCGACCTGGAAAAAATTCGCGGACCGGCAAGTTTAGAAAGTAATGTGTATAGCAAATGTTTTATATTTTTAATTGCACTGATTACAAACACAAAAAAAACAACAAATAAAAAATCAAATATAATTAGTGAAAAAAGAAACAAATTATTACTTAAGCCATTAACATATTAAGGACTGAGATTTTCATTTCAAAATTAAGTGGGTTATAACTTATTAGGCAAATAGTGGCATAGTAAAATGAATTTTTTTTTAGTGAATAAATTTATTGCGAGGTGGATATCTCAGCCTTGAATAAAAATAAATCACACAAGTGAGCACGTCTTAGTCTCAAAAGATCACGAAAATAACCAAAAGATATAACACAAATGAATAAATAATTAACATATATATACACATATTCCACCATAATTAACATAAATTAACATAATTTATAGTTTTATAAACATAAAAATAATTTTGCGGACTGGCAAAAAATCTCGCGGACCGGCAAAAAAACCTCGCGGACCGCTGCCGGTCCGAGGACCGGCTGTTGAGAAGCACTGACCTAGAAGATCATAAAAATAAGCGATGCTATTGGTTCGGAGGGTGAGAAAGAACTATTATCTTGCTCTATATACCTAAAAACACACATACCTTTATCTGAATATATTCTAATATAACAAACGAAGATAAAAACTATGGACGTACGTTGGGTATAAGAAGTTCAAGTACGTCACTGAATCTTGCATAGTACTATGTGAAATAAATATATATTTGTTTATAATGGTTTTCTCAATCAATCGGCATGTAAAGTCTCGTGATCTATATCATATATAGAACAATAACAATAACAATAACTTGGCCACTGAACTTAAATATAAATAGCGTTCTTTCTGACCACAATTCTAGGGATATGTTCATCGACTTACTATACAATTCTTCTCTTGAACAACTAATCACAAAACCGACTCGTTACCGTCTAGGACAAACCCCATCGACCCTTGACTTGTTCCTAACAAACGACAAAAAATCTGGTGAGCCAAATAAAATATCTTACACCAATTGGTTGTTCAGATCACGCAACGTTACTCATTACCCTACAAGTAATCTTTAGTCCACCCTCTCAGAAAGTGTGTCGAAAAAATATTTGGAAATCCAATTTTGAGGCAATATCCCAAGAACTATCTACTGTCACCTGGACAGAATGCACTGATCTTGATAATTATTGGGCGGTGTTCAGAAATACGGTGATAAACACAGTTGATAAATATACCCCAGAAATTTCACCACGAACATGCTTTAGAAAACCCTGGTTTAATAGAACGTTACTAGATCTACGAAAATTGAAACATTATTTATGGAAAAAATATAAAACATCCAATAAAGTTGAATTCTTTACGGAACATCGCAGAATATCCAATATGTTAACAACTGAAATAAGAAAGGCACGTAAAACTTATGAAACCCAACTCCTGAATACTGACCAGAAAGCATTTTATAGTTATGTAAGATCTAAAATTGACTCGAAAGTGACAATTCCAGTAGTTAAGGACCAAAATGAAGCATGATCATTCTATAGTTGCCGAGTTATTTGCTGAACAATTTTCGCAAGCTTTTACTCAGAATTCTAGTACTGTAGTACCTGATCTTCCACATGATTCTAGAGTTACGAACACGATTGAGGACATTGAATTTTCACCCGATGATGTGCTCTTAGAATTATCAAGACTTAAAGTATCCAGTTCACCAGGTCCTGATGGCATATCGCCTCTTATTCTGAAAAAATGCTGCAATAGCCTATACGAACCTCTTTATCAGGCCATGAGAGACTCACTAGATACCGGACGACTTCCTCTCTCCTGGCGGACTGCTCATGTCACACCAATTTTTAAGAAGGGTAACAAACTTCTAACATCTAATTATCGCCCTGTTAGTGTTAGTTCTTCGGCACGAAAAATTCTTGAACGAATAATTGCAACAAAGATATTAAAATTTCTAGTTGACAATAATGTTCTTCCAGATGAACAACATGGGTTTCTACCTGGCAGATCAGTAACATCAAATTTGTTATACTGTACTAATATCTGGACGCAATTACTTGATAGATCTGAACCTATTGATGTTATTTACCTTGATTTCAAAGGAACATTTGATAAAGTCGAAATTAGATTTCTATTGAAAAAAATAGAACACTATGGCATACGAGGTAAAATCTTAAAATGGATTGAAGCTTTTCTCACTGAGTTAGTTTTCCACGTCAGGATTGGTAACTCGTTTTCCAATCGTAGGTCAGTTCTTAGCGGGGTGCCACAGGGTTTGGTGTTGGGACCTTTATTATTCCTGATATTTGTAGTGGACCTTTTGCAGCATATTCAGTCCTGGAGTTGTATGTTTGCGGATGACACCAAATTCTTCGGAAATCCGCTAAAGAATTATCTCAAAATTCAGAGCGATATCAACGCCGTATTTGAATGGACAACAACTTGGCTCCTTCCTCTCAACTTCGATAAAACAACCGTACTGCACATCGGCTACAATAACCCGAATCTTCAATATACTATGAACGGTGCAGCGATAAAGGAAGTTGCTGAACAAACTGACTTGGGTGTAGTAGTCACATCCAAACTGCAGTGGTCCTGTCAAGTGGCTAAAGCAGTTAAGACTGCAAATTTTATAATATTTTTAATATCGAAGTCCTTCTGCGATCCATCACCGAATTTACTTCGTAAGCTGTACGTGACCTATGTTCGGCCGCACTTGGAGTTCGCTATTTCCGTGTGGTCTCCTTGTCTACGCAGAGATATTAACCTCATGGAAAATGTTCAACGCCGTGCCACCAAACTCTGTCGTAAATTAAGAAACATACCATACGAAACAAGACTCTCTATGCTTAAACTCAAAACACTGGAACAGCGACGGTTGCGTGGTGATTTGATAACAATTTTTCGGCTAGTGCGTGGTGATTTTAAGTGCAATGTATCGAATTTACTCAACTTTTACAGTGACTCTCGCTTACGCGGACATGGACTTAAACTGAAACACGAAGCTGTTAAAAAAAATGTGCGGGCTAATTTCCTAACTAACAGAACTGTTAATTTATGGAACAAGCTACCCTCAAGTGTGGTGTTCTCCGAGACTCTGAATAGTTTTAAGAATAACTTAGATAAGTTTTTAGTGACAAATAATGTTAATTGTTATTAGTCTAATTGTTACTTAAGATTATGTAAGATACTAGTGTTAGTAATTTTTGTGCACTTATAACTGGTTATTGTATTTTTCTTCCTTATTTTTATTTTATCATTGTATTTTTGTATTTGAGCAATACAAGCCTTAGGCTTCCGCTCTTAGGCTCGCTTAATAATAATAATAATATATACAGCCAATCTCAAGCCTTTATACACCTACGCTCTTTTCAAATATTTATTTAAAAAACATGTCTTTGAACAGAAAAGTTTCGCCTCCTAAAATAAAAATAGAATTCAACACGCAAAATTTATATTAATTTGGAACATATAATGATTTATTTATTTATTTTAAATAAATAATTCTTATTCGTTTAATTTATAGTACAAATGCACTATTCAAATATTTATGGCTATCGCATGCTTGCACCCCCGCTGCATATCTCGAACATTACGCAAAGACAAACACAGGGCTTTTATATATACAAAGTGTTATATATACAACCATGAAAGGTAATGAGGTCGGCCTAGCTGCATTCGGTAGTGGACTGATGCGGATTATTAGTAACAATGGAGCGTTGGTTAGGCGAGCATCGTGCATTATTTATCGAGGCTTACTTTAAGGCTAACGCGTGCAAAACGATGTTCTTGTAATTACTTCAATATTAGGTAGGTGGCGGATAAATTATAAGGTCATAGTAAAAATTTGGTTAAATAATGGGTGCAAATGTTTATATAAACATCGTCAGCAACAAATCAAAATCAAGATCTGCAACTGCTCTTGCAAATTAATGGAATACCACCCGAGATGTTTAGCAGTTTTGCACCTTTATTGAGATGTCATATAAAACTATTTTCGAAACCTAGTTTTCATACGAAATTACCTGGCAATATATCTAGCTGTTTTTTGTTGAAGACACCTGAAGACGGCTTTGCAAGAGTGTTTTGAATGGAAGGCACCTGGACAACCTAATTTTTAAAACATAAGATCCCCATATATCTATATCATATAACTGATTTTTTAAATTTTTTCAGTTTTCAGAAAGGGAAATTGTTTCCTACACTGTAAAAAATCCATGTAATCCAACTAATAAAATTGTAGCGATTTTTACAATATTGATACTAATATTTGCACAAAAAAGTTGAAAATTACATATTTATTTTTAGGAAAAATACAGTATTTAGTAAAATAGATTGTGATTTTACTAGAAAGTTGTAAATACCCATGAAAAATGTCATAATATCATATTTTTTGTAGTAAAAATTACTTCTAAATGTAAAATAATCTCAATTTTTCAACTGCATTGTAGTAATGTTACATATTTATGTAAAGTCGGTCATGCGCGTATTGTTACGAGACCGCGTGCTATCTACTAACCGTTGTCGCCATTACGTTTTGTTTGTGCTGTGTTTGGAACATATTAAAAGTTTGGTATCGAATATGAAAGTATTTATTAAGTGTAAGTGTTTCTAAAGTGTTATACTGTGCATCAGAGGTATGGAAATATATACTTGTCCTGTATGTAACAATAGTTTACAAGGCATTAGAAAATATAACCTACATTTGTACATTCACAGACACGTAAAAAATGTTAGATTCAGGTGCATGTATGAAAACTGCAAATATCAATTTGCAAAATATAATAATTTTCGCATGCATCTTCAAAGACAGCATTCGAAGTCCCTGGGAGAAAATAAACAAATAAATGAACAATTTTTATGTCTAAAATGTTCAAATTTGGTGCCAATTAAAGATATATTGAAACACGTCAATTGGCATTTCAAAAATAATGAAATCTTATTATGCCCTTTGGATAATTGTTCGAATACTAGTTATAGAAATATATCTCAGTTTAAGATGCATTACTATCGAAAACACAAATGTCACATTATAAATTATAGACAGAAGAGAATGCCTTATTTGTCTGAAGATTATTTTTTTGATGAAAATCATACAAATGAAAATGAAAAATCACTTGAAAAGTCACCTTCAAAAAAGTACGTTGATCAATTAGCTACCTTATATTTAAAACTTCAAGTCAATAATTTTGTAACTGACAGTGTAATAGAAACAATAGCTGATAGCCTTACTAACATGTACACAGTTTCATCTACAAATGATTCAGTTTCTGAAAATTACGATTTTTTCAAGCTTGCTCATGACAGTAATTATGGATGTTTACGTTCAAATTTTGTCAGGCAGAAATATTTTAAAAGTAATTTTAATTACATCGATCCAGTTTGTATTACTTTGGGCAGAAATGACAAGCACAAAATTTGTAAATATCACTATATTCCCATACTTGATACGATAAAAAAATTAATATCCATTAGTTTTATAAGTACTCAACTTAAGCAAACGGTAAATGAAAATGAAAATATTTTTCGTGACATAACTGATGGGGTGGCGTTTTTAAATAACGCTTTTTTAAAGAATAATTGTGGTACAAAAATACGCTTGTTTTTGTTTCAAGATGCATTTGAAATTTGTAACGCGTTAGGTTCATCGAGAAATAAGCATAAACTTGTTGGTATTTATATGGTTTTGGGTAATTTATTGCCACATATGAGATCACAGGTTGATCAAATACAATTAGTTGCATTGTGTAATGAGAAACACGTTTCGTATTTTGGCTTTTCAACTATACTCGAACCTATTGTAAGAGATATCAAAATTTTAGAATGTGAAGGCATTCAGATAAATTCAGAAGTATTTTATGGTTCAATTATTGTTATGATAGGGGATAATTTAGGTAGTCACCAAATTGGGGGTTTTACCGGAAATTTTAGTACGAGTAAATACTTTTGCCGTTTTTGTTACATAACAAGAAAAGATTTAGAAAACAAAGATATTCATGTCCGTGAACTTAGAACTATGAAATCTTACAATGATGACCTTTCATCTTTAGCAAATGGCGGTGAATCAAGGGGTACTCTAGGAAATTCATGTTTAAATGAACTTGAATATTTTCACGTATGTAATCCAGGGCTTCCACCATGTATAGCACATGATATATATGAAGGTATCCTTCCTTTCGATTTGAGTTACATAATAAACTACTTTGTAGATAAAAACTATTTCTCTTATAATTTTCTTAACTGCCGACTTAGTAATATGAAATTTGGACATAATTTGCTGAGTGTACATTTACCGCCCATTCAAAAGAAAAAAATATTAGGTAATGCTCATCAAAATATGAAACTGTTACAAATACTACCTTTTGCTTTGTATGACAAGATAAAAGATTTTTCGGATCCGGTTTGGAAAATGTTACTATGTTTTAGAGATGTGTGTAACTTTTTGTTATCTGTAAAACTCTCTGTTGGACAAGTTGCAGTATTAGATGGACTGATACAAGAATATACAAACTATCGAATTAAATTATTTCCGCGACATAAACTTAAACCCAAACATCATTATATTATGCATTATGCTAGTTTAATTCAATATTTCGGACCATTGCGTCATATGTGGACACTTAGATATGAAAGTAAACATAAATATTTTAAGTCTGTTGTCCATCATTGTCAAAATTTTAAAAACGTTACACGTACTCTAGCAGAGAAACATCAACTTCGACAAGCCTTACTTATGTCGCAAAATTCTTTATTTTCGGATCAAGTTATAGCGGATCAGGCACTTGTATTTAATCCAAGGAATTTTTCTCAAAATATCTGTTTGTTAATTCGTGAAAATAATTTCGAGAAGAATATTTTTATAAGTACCTGTGCAATTTTTCACGGAGTAAATTACAGAAATAATATGTTCATAGTTTATTCGAAAAATGATTTTGGCCATTTCTTATTATGTAAAATTTATCATATAATAATAAATGAAAACTATACATCTATTTCTTTTATTGGTCAGAAGTGGGAAATTATATATAATGCAGATATAGGCCTATATGAAATTTTAAATATATTCGACCGCAGTGATCTTATATGTGTGCCTATAGAAAAATGTCTTAGTCATTACCCTGTTTTAGTACATGAACATGGAAACAAGACATTTTTTTATTTTCAGCAAGCTCCTTTTGATGACTAAATATCTTATCATGGCATCAAAATTATTTAAAGTATGGGATGTATCTCGAACGAAGAAATGTTTCGTCGTTATAGAATCGACCGATTCGCTCGCTTTGGAGCACATAGTTTTACGAGGTATTTATAAATAAGTACTATTCATTAAATAATAATTAGTAAGAACGTTCATTATAAAATACTGTCCATGATATACATAGGCATTTCATGATATAAAAATCGTACATTTCAGCTTCAGAAAAATTAAAGTTAAATGGCTCCCAATTGGTGCTGGAGTCAGATGGAACCTTAATTGATGACACCGAAATTTTGTCTTTACTCAATTCAGAGGATCCAATTATGTTACTCCAGCCAACAGAAGTTTGGGTAAAAGATGCGAACATCGTATCATTAGAAACATCATTATCAAATACGAATAGTTTTAATTCGTCTGTTACATCGTCACCAGTAGGGTCCCCTGAGCTACCTCCCACAGCAACAGAAATATTGTCATCGTCTCCGGCTGGGGTCATGCCTCTTCCTTCCCGATTATTGAATGAAAATTTTTGGCACGAGCTAGATTTAGAATTTGATAGCTTGTCCAAGCAGTGTAAACAAAAACTAACTAGCGGCGAAAAACCATGGGATGATGTAGTCCACCACATAGTAGTCAAAATGAGAACGGTGACAAAATATTTGCCGTTAAATGGTATTAGGATAGTAGCAAGTAGAATAGTGGATAAATATCCGCAGTTTAAGGATACCATAAATGGAGAAATCGTAGGTACCGGTTTCTATAAGATGACGTTGAAAATTCAAGATCGAAATAATTACTTAAATAGAAAAGAAAAGGATCCCCCGCATATTTCGGAAACCCAAATACCTATTAAAAAAAGAAAAACTATGGCAAACAGATCTTGCGGGGTCGTAAACTGGCAGCCAGAAGAAAAAGAAATTGATAATATGGAGGATAAAAAAAATAAATTAAAAACACTTCAAAAAGCCGTAAATGGTAGCAGAGCAGAAGTTTTAGAAATACTTGAAGATGTCTTGCCTCAAGTACGACATTTTCTGAATAATTATGATGCGCCATCATTAAATGAAATACTTGCCGAATGGCCGATCATTTTTGAAGAATATGTGATTTATTGGCATTACCAAAAAATTATGGGGCATAGCCTAACAAAATTTTCGGAAGTTCTAAAGCTTAATTGTACTAAAATTAGGAAATTTTGTTTATCGCAGAAATTAGTAAACGAAGAAGAATTGCCAAATAACAGAGAAGAACTACTAGATACAGTTACGCTAGTAGCAAAATTATTTAAAGAAAATGTTGAAAACATTTTTACCAAATTTGAAGTAAGTCATTGAAAACAGTTTTCATTTTTATTTACTTATTATATTTATATTTTTTAAGGAGGGCACCCTATTATCTAATATGAAAGCGCTGCTTCCAACACCCTCAGTTTTAGCTGTAGCAGGTCCAGGTAAGTTCACAAAATATGAACACATATTTTTACAAAATTTATGTATGTATTCGTATAGTATGTTTCATAATATATTTTACAATGTTATTATAAAAATGTATTATTGCAGGAGGAGCAGATATTTTCTATATAGCTTTGGACGGCAGGATTGTTGTGGAATCAAGCAGCATTGAGAAGGCGCTAGAACAAGCATTTGGATTATTCTATATTTTGAATATCGAATATCCTGCACAATTTTCCTCAACTCTGGAATTCATTCAAAGATTTGCTATGGGCATTCATCCTACCAAAGGTAGCCGAAATAAAAAGAAATCATATAGAAATGTTATGTCGATAATAAATAAAATTACTTGTATAAAAATATAAAACTATTTTCAGTAAAAAAAAAACCCAAAAATATGTATCACTGAGAATATAGTGTAATTAAAATAAAATATTCCCTTGGCTTTTGTCAAGAAACTTATACTTTATATATATATATTGTCCGTGGTACATAATTTTTACACGGTTATATTAAATTAAAATGAAAATTATCGTAGGATCTGCAATACCTCCTATGTACATAAACACACATATGAGTTGTTTCACAGTATCAGGAGACATTTTATTCGTCCTTATTATTTAGTTTTTTGTGCTTCCTGGAAAGTTTAATTTTTTTCACATAGGAGATATTGCAGATCCAATGACAAATGATATATAGTTACGTCAATATTAATTGCATTATAAATTTATTTTTATTTATTGAAAAGTGTGCATAGCAAGGGCCAAACTAAGTAAATTTTCCAATCCCAGGATATAATAAAGTTAATTATGATACAAGACTAAAGAACAATAATACCTACATATAGCACTAGACAAATGGTTGTTTCATTCACTTATTCCCGGTTGCATAAAAGTCTTAAAACTAGATGTAAGCTAAAACTCATTAATATTTTGTGTTTTATGTCGAGTTTTAGCTTACATCTAGATTTAACACTTTTATGCAACCAGGCATAAGAGAATGAAACAACCATTTGTCTAGTGCTGTATGTATTATTATTCTTTAGTCTTGTATAATAATTAACTTTATTATATCCTGTGATTGTAAAATTTACACCCTCACTGCAAATAATTTGTGATTTTAGTGTACACGTGTTTTGTGATTAAAGAGGCTGAAGTGAGACTGATTTTATATATATTTTACATATGTTATGAAAAATGAAATATTATTTATAATTTTTTTTAATAAAATGAATTTTCAAAACTCTTTGTGTAACTGTAAAATCCCACTATTGAAAATATATATATATATATACCTTCTAATAATTTTGTAACAAATATTTCTTTTAAGCTTGTCTGTTAATTATCTGATAGAATTGTTTCAATTTTGCCTTTTATGACCTATTCAAGAATTTTAATTCAGTTTATCGTGAATTAGTCATTAGGCAAAATAAAACAAGAAAAAAGAATGATGAGATATGTAATCAGATTACTCTATACATGTTTCACATTTGCATGTCTTAAAATTGTTTCTTCTTTACCCTGTTCGTACATATGCCCATTTAATTGTTCATTTTTCACCTGTACATATATGTATCTACTTTAAGCGTATTATTAAAATAGTCACCAACAAATTATTTCTGTTCGATTTTTATTAAATATTTACATTCATGAACATAATAAATGTACATAATTCAAATATTTTGCAGAAATAATTTTTATTGGTATATTTTCTTCCTCCAAAATATTGTGTACTATTTTTGACCATAATACGTTTAGAGTAGATACATACATATATGTACAAGTGAAAAATGAAAAACTAAATGGTTGGTGTACGAACAGCTTAAAGAAGAAACATTTTTAAGTAAAGTTCCTTAAAACTGTAAGTATACAATTTAATGGAAATCACCAAATAACTTTTTCATGTAACATTCCTCCATGAAGGTAAGTATACTTTTTATTGTAAATCGTCTATTTACAATGTTGTGTAATAATTCCAACTAGGAATGTAATATTACATTTAATTGGAATCGAGGTTTACAATTTTGGGTAAGTTTACTAAATGTGGTAAATGGCGTTTACACAAACTTGTACTATTACAACGCTATTGTAACATTACCATATCATTTGTAGGTTAAAAGGTAACCTACAATTATTGTAGTAAAAATTTTTTACAGTGTAGACAACCGGTATGATTTACATCATGTAACAATATATTATTTTATATATCATATTATATTATTGAAATATATTATTTAATTTTTACTAATAATTTTTTATATAATTTATATATAACAATCACAAAATATTGAACATGAACTAAATAAGGTCTTGAGCGAAATCTTAAAATACCAAAGATCCTGGGCCAAATGAAGATATTAAGTCAAATTCAGATGTATTAACATATTTGCTGGATACATATATATATTCTTGTACATGCAATAAATGTAAGTTAGTAAAAGAATAACGACTATTCTAACTTCACTTTAACTGTTTTATTTTTTCTTCATTTTTCATCTCTTAAGTGAATAAGAAGAATAAAAATCTCCGCGTTGAGGTAAAAATTAAACCTATTCTTCATCTCTGTTTATTTCCAATTCCCATGATTGTGCCTTTACGGTATTTTTAGTAATTCCTCACGTTTGGTGTTTCGTGCTCACGACCGAGCGAAGAGCACGCGGCACGCGGATCTCGCAGAGATGTTGGCCGAGACCCCGACAACTCTGCACAACTTGAGGCCAGCGCTAGCGATCGATGCAGGTGTTGGGTAGAACTTACCTAACCGACAATTGTAAGATGCTGGGCTTTATTAAACATCCACATTTTCTACTGAAATATTAAACGAATATTTTTCTCATTTTGAAAAGGAAGATTTGAATATTTTTTTAAATAAAATTTACATTTGAGGATGGTTTTTAGAAGCTGTGGAAAACAGCAAATCTATATAAATAACGTTGGAAGCTTTATCTGTTTTTTTTTTTTTTTTTCTGTTATTATTATTTCGCTCTCATATTTCGTTTCTACACGTTTCTGGATATTTTAAGACTATATCAACAAAAAACAGCTAGATATATTGCCAGGTAATTTCGTATGAAAACTAGGTTTCGAAAATAGTTTAATATGACATCTCAACATTTTCAACCTAAACGGTTTTTCCGTGGAACGCTAACTACGAAAATTGAAATACTTTGACGTAACAACCAAAACTTATAACACAAAAAAAAATTAAGAATACTCTATGTCAAATAAGAAAAGAGTAGATAGCGCTACGAACCGAGTACAATTTAGACAGGACAAATACAGTATAGAGGGAAATTTAAAATAAGTTACAACTAGGGCTTGGGCGCAGTAACTGGGTTAGCAAGTGATTTTTTTTTTTTAATACAGTAATTGAATTGGTTAATAAGATATTGTAATAAACAAGGCAAATAATACACTTACGTTATTTATATGACGTAAATTCAATATACTTAATGGGAAATTTGAAAAAGTTAAAAAAAATATTAATTTTTATAAATTATGAATTTATATAAAAAGAGAGATTTGGCTAAAAGAGTTTAAATAAAACAATAACACAAACAATATATCTTCAGAGCTAAAGTTTCTTATTTAAATATTTATTGTAAATAAAAATTAAAAATACATGTATATTTGTATATTACCTTCTAATATGAAGGTCTAAAAATTATAGCAATAACTTTTTTTTTGGGAACTATCAGCTGAGTTTTCTTTTGGCCTGACACACATTAGTCCTCTATCTTGATTTGTTAATTGTCAGATGTCAAAAAATATTCGTATGTCAGATAACCTAAAAAATATATAACTGCGTAAAAACAAATTAAATACCTATATAATAACATAAATTCTCCATAAAATCTACGCTCAAGAATATAAATAAAAGTCTAAATATGTAAATAATTACAAAATATACTTTATAAATAATATTCATATATTTCAATGCATATACAATATTCTCGAATAATAAGCTGTGCTCGAAAACAATGATATTATTCAATACAATGTACGACACTGAACATCTATTAACTTGGACTAAAAACAATATTTTAACATTGTAATATGGATGTTCTAAACTTTTTGTCTCTAAACTTGTCTCTAGATTTTTAAGAGACATTAATCCCCCCTCTCACATGTTTTTGTGTGACTTTTTTTGTAATTAAACGTGAGTCCGCCCCCAGGAAAAAACGCCCCCCCCCCTAAAAAAAGGTTTGCGTTCTGAGCCCTCCCTAAGAAAAAATCAGGTTGTGCGCCTGATACAGTTACTGACTAAAATATCATACTTATTATTTACCTTACAGCAGATATGTAGGTATACAATAAAAATTATTTTAAAATAGAATATTTTATTTCGACATTTATTCAGTAGGATGAATATATGGGGTTTATTGGGAGCACCATTGTAAAAATTTGAAATATTTTACTTACTATTTATTTTACTGCAGAAATGTATATAACAAAAATTGTTTAAAATAAAAAACAAACCATTATTGTGTTACGAATTTTTTCATATGATAAATTTTTGCCATGTTATGGTGGACGCCACCTAAAAAACAAGATATATTGAAATGTCTCAATTCTTATTTCTGTTACAACTAAAATGTATATAAAGTAACTACCGTGCCGATAGGCGACTCAACCGCCTAGGCATCGAAGTGGAACGGGCGCTAAATTGAAAGATGAATCAGATTTTTTTTTGTCTGTCCGACGCTAAACTTTCTTGTCGTCTAGTGGCAATACAAATTTGCAAAAAATATGTTTTGCAAATTTATAGTTTTTGTACTTGCATATCTACTTTCCGTCCATTTAGGATTTTGCATTGTTGTACGTAATCAAAAAAGTTTCACTGCTCTATAGCTTCTCACATTTCTCAAGACAAGGGAGGAGTCATATTTTGTGTAATATCTACTGCAATTTTTTTCGATTTTATTTATCCCAGCAATTAAATCAATGTATTTTATAGCATATATTGTGTTTAATGACATTTTTTTTCTCTTTCAGTTCAAGTCTTTGTTTTAGACAAAATATGCGTAGAAAATTTTGGAATGCATCCAAAATATTTCAGGGTCAGAAATTCGAGGATAATCGATTTCACATAATATACATTTCTCGCTGTAATTTTAGCAAAAACTGTAACTAAGAAATCACAAATCATGTTTAAGAAATATTGTCATAGATTCTAACTGTTAATAATAATAAAAAAAACAAGATTTTTATTTAATTATATTTGTTGAAATTTAACAAAAATGTTTGCGAAAATATTTAAAACGAAATAAAATATTTAAAAGTAAAATTGAGAGTATCTTTTCTGCATCTTTCTCTCCGCGTCTCGACATTTTACGGTTCTAAACACATTGCCATTACTTAATTAAACGGAAGCAAAGAGCATAATTTTAAAAAATAAAAGGATAAATGTACAAAAGTAGAAAAGGTTCAATTTCAATTGCAGAGGCGTATCTCGAATTGAACCAAAAAAATGCTTTTACTTCTGTTTGTTGGCAAAAATAGACAAAATTAGATAAATACTTAGATAACATTCATAATCATGAACAATTATTATGACAGTTATTTTCAATGTGTTGTTATGACATAAATTATGACTAAATTTTTTTCTAATTATATTCCAGTTGAGCGTTGTAACTTCTTCCTACTAATATTAATTGTGAATGAAAATAAAACAAATGTAATTTCTTTCAAGGAACCACGCGATACCAGAAAAACAAGGAACTGAACAGATTATGAATAGGACATACAGGGCTCATATTACCTATTTAATAGAAAAGATCAGGAAACTTGCGACTTACGTCAAGTACAAAACACAGTTCCTCATCTGCTCCTAAAATGCCAGAATTATGAAGGCATCAGAACAAAGATTAACCTCCGGGTAGATCTCATAGAAATTCTGGAATACAACCCGGAAACTAGGAAAAAATCCAAAAGTTTTTAATAGAAATAGGACTATCAAAGGAAATATCAAAAAATCTACTCAAAAATAATAAATATAATATGAGGTATATGCAGGGCCGTAACTAGATTTTTCTTTACTTCTAAAATCTAACTGATGACCTAAAAAAAAATCAAGGTCCTCACTCAAATACAATTATTATGCCAATTTTCCTTTCTGCCCCTCCCCCCTAAATCGATCTGGGCCCCGGGCCTGTGTCCCTGCCTAGTTACGACACTGGGTATATGGTCCATTTAACTCCCTAAATTAGTGGTTTCTAACCTTTTCCGAATCATGGAACACTTACAATTTTACAACATTTTTGCGACAGACAGTAAAATAAAACAGTATATATATATATATATATATATATATATATATTAATAAAAAAGTTATTTTATGAATAATAAGACATGATTTTATTGATCAACTAATACGTCTCGCACATCATATGATATATTTTCTACTATTCTATTTACATAAAACAGTATGCCTTAGCAACGATATAGCACACAATGATCGTTAATAAGGGTGAATGTTGCATAATTATATTTTCACTAACACGGCCAGACTGACACGCGGAACGTTCTCGAGACGCAACTGCATTCTTCACACCATTAACCGCTTTGTTGTTATCAGCAACAGCAACCTGCATAACACCAGTGGTCTGCTCCATACCAACAACAGCATCCTGCATCTTGCATTTCAGTAACAGCACCCCGCATACCAGAATCTTCATTCTTGAGCTGGTCCACCATTCATCTTCTACTGCATCTTGAAAGTTTTCACTTAATTCATAATCTGTAAATAAAGCAATTTGGGCGCAGAATTGATCTTTCACAAAATCAACCATGCAACAATATCAATTAGTTAAAATAAATATTTGCTTACAATAAAACATTCCAATAGCAAAGTATAAATCGTGATCTGAAAGTTTAGAGACTTTTTGTTATCATTTCATTTCTCTACCACGAACTCAGTGTCTAGATCAACAAGCTCAGATACTCAGTAACTATCTATCACTATCCTTCTTTACAGATTGTCTACAGTACAACAAGCTCAGAGACCGTCTATTCGTTTTTGCGCACACAGTGCTAAGCTCAGAGACCGTCTATTCGTTTCTGCACACACATTGCTTATCATCATCATCATCATCAGCCCGTCGCCATAGCTCACCATCTGCCACCATGGTTACAGAGCTATTACCGGACTGATGCCACTGGCAGCGGCTTGTCTTCCCGTACTCAACAAGCTTCCAACTCTCAACTCATTATTTATTATATTTCTCAGTTTATTTTGCCATTCCGATCCCAGTGATCTGTCGTTTGTCTTTTCCAATAAACGTTCAAACTTTAAAACTCAAATCTCGAAACTCAGATCTTAATTATCAAATCTCAAATATCATAACTCAGATATTAAATCACAAATATCAAAAACAAAATCTCATATTTTGATTTCTCAAGTCTTGAAACTCATTTATTAAAATCTCAAATATTAAATCTTAAATCTAATTTTTACTCATTATGGCTAACACGTGCCATATGATTTAACCAAAACAATAAAATGCCTCTTACCATTTTAGTCATCATCAATACCAGTTACCTTCATACAATGTGTTTGTGAATAACAAAATTAACGCTCGTTCATCCTGACAATTTTTAAAGATCTGCTTTAGACAATTAATCCTGACGTTCTTAGTGTTGAGATTCTGCATTTTTCAAACAAATGTCACATTTCAAATTTATTCCAATAAGTGTCATTTCCATAGAAACCAATTGAAGTATTTTTTGACAAAATAACTCAAAATTCGCTAATCTATTATCTAGCTCATAATTCATACTACCTTTATATGATTCTCAATCGTCACCTTTAACTTAACACAAAATAACTTAAACCTTTACATTAGCTTTTGCAATATTATACGACAATTTCTTTACAACAATGTATTGTTGCATTAAAAAATATTTTTAATATTGCACTTATAGTCTTCTATTTTAATTTTCTTGTGGGTGATAGGCCAATCGCACTTCTGATATTAATAAAAAAGGTATTTTATGAATAATAAGACATGATTTTATTGATTTATATATATATAGAAACGGAGAATTTCTTTTTTTTTCCCATATATATATATATATATATATATATATATATATATATATATATATATATATATATATATATATATATATTACATTATTAAAATTAAATTATAGTATTAAAAAGCGCATACATAACAGTTTACATACCAGTTAACAGCAAATAACAAACAGTAAATGAAATTTAAAAAAAAGAAAAATATCACAATCTATTTATAACCGCCTGATGACTTTTACAAATATTTTAATATCTGGTCTTGTATGTGAAATAGCTCCTCTAGTTTCCTCTTCTATGTTTGTCAGCCTTTCACGTTTCTTTGTCTGAATATTAATTAATGTTGAAAAACCAATCTGGCGTAAGCACGATGTTGAAAATTGTAATAAAATTTTAATCGCTTTCTCAGAAATAGTTTTAAATTCGGTTTCAACAGAAATCCAAAATTCTTCAACTGTTATTTCGGAAAATTTAATATTGAGAGTATGATCCGTTATAGAAATTGATAAAAGCTAACATAAGTACATAAGTACAAGTAGAGACTACAAGTAAAGAGGAGAAAACTAAAAACAATGAATTATGCTTCTTCGTTTTCGTTTCTGTTTTTTTTTTTCCGTAATAACCGTTTTAATTTTTCACTGATTTTCCAATTTTAGCGGAACACCTTCTCTAAGTTCATGGAACACCAGTGTTCCTCGGAACACCGGTTAATGACCACTGCCCTAAATGATGAATACCATATAGGTATCATAATAAATATATATCTATTTTATGAAGTTTTACTTATTATATAATTTGAATATAAATACAGATTTATTAGTAAAATCTCGTACACGCACCCAGCGATTAATATGAAGTCTATAGAAATATTCAAAATTCAAGCCTTCACTGGGAATTGAACCCACATCCTATGGATTTCGACCAGTGAACTGTGAATATGTGTGATTCCTGTTTGCAGGGCCGCCGAGAGGACTTCTGGGGCCCCGGGGAGAAATTTCATTGCGGGCCCCGGGGTCCTCACTTCCAAAATACATGTGATGAGCAAAAAATAAGGTCCTCACTTCCAAAATACAAGTGATGAGCAAATAAAGTCCTCATTTCCAAAATACAAGTGATCAGCAAAAAAAAGGTCCTCACTTCCTACGACTCTGCCCAGAACCCCGGACTACCCCTCCCCTCTTGACGGGCCTGTCTGTATGTCCTGTTCATAATCTATTCAGGAGAATTTGTTTTTCATTGTATCTCGTGGTTCCTTGAGATTTACAGACTTAAAGTGACTACTACCAAACACACAAGAATGTGCAAATAACGGTGGAGCAATTGTCTAAATTGCAACTCGCACCAGTGACGGACTGGGCCTGTTTCATATCACAAATTTCAATTTCAGAAACGTATTTCTCACTATTAACAATTTGTTATTTAATTTATAAGTAATTATTTTAGTACTATAAATGATTTATTTTTGTTTGATACCTGAAAAATTAAAATAATTCAAACAATGTTTTACACACTTACATCAGTAGAGGCAATTTGTCATAAGAGAGACTATCTGGCGGAATTATGTTGAACTAGCCAAATAGACAAGTTTGTTATTGCTCTGACACACATGTTACATTTGTTTGGATTTTTAGATTTTGTATCTGTTTTGCATAAGTATGATATTTATTAAGAAAACACAAAACAAGACAAAAATACTAATAAATTCTTTCTAAATGTCAGTTTACAACGTATTGTCCATATGTCAAAAAGTTGTTATTGTCTATTTGGTTAGTTTCGATTTTGCAACTTTGGTGTTGTAGTATTAAAAGGGGTTACCTATAAAAACGTCTAGCGTGTAAGAAGTCTAAAACAGCGCAGCAGTAATGTGTTAGCTACGGTGGATAAAAAAAAAGTAAATATTATATTTTCTTATTGGTGAGCCATTTTTTCTTATTCGTCCAACTGGTTGCCGACCCCTGGGTTAAGGTTGACACTTGGTATACCAAGTGTCAACCCTATTAAATCATGTCATATATTAATAGGAGGACCTTTCACACATACATAACGTATTCTAGCTCGCATAAGTCGATTCTCACCGGTAATTTTTTTTTTAATTTTCTGAAAAAGACACACTTAACTCGAGCCATAAATGCAGAAAAGCCATTTTAGCCATGAATTAAAAAAATAGTCAATGTTGTCAACAACACGAAAATGCTATATCTTCCGAAAATATAATTTGATCATAATTCCTATTGTACTATTTTGGTTCACATCAAGTGCATTATCTAAAATGTATCAGTTTTCGTTTAATTCCTTGGGTGTGGGACAAGCGTTTTTTAGCATATTTTTGACAAAAATCGTGTTAAAATAAAGAACTATTAAAAAACTACTTTTTATTCCTTTATCTACGTTTTAAGAACATTTTTTTTTTGATACTACAAAATAAACTTATAAAAAATATATATAAATGATACAAAAAATTCTTTATTTTTCGATCTAAACTGATCAAAAATTAACATTTTTTTAATATCTATTACGGTTTAAGAAATATTGTATTCCCTGTAACGACTTGAAAGTAAATTTTAAAGTATTTTTATTTACGTGTATAAGTGCCATTTTGGTTTGAACATTTTCGTATCCTTACTCTTGAGCTATCTGTAGCTCAGAGCATGATAAAATAAAAATATTTCACTTAGGCCCGGTATTTCCGCCTGGCTGTTATCTATAAGAATAATTACCAATGGGATAATATGATCCTCTTGATATTCACTAGGATAAATTGCTTTCTGTATTTCCAACTCTAGTTATCCCGTAGATAGCTATTCTGATTGATAATAATGTTTTACGATGTTTTTTTTTATGTTGGTATTAGTAGCGTTATGTGAAACAAAGACAGACATATACGCGACTCGCACGAATAAAAGGGAGTTAGATACAACTGTCAAAATTTTGTACAGAAAAATGTGCGATAAACGCCCAAGAAGCGCAAATTTCAATATTGCCGAAACAAAGCAACTTGTAAATCTTGTGTTAAAATGTAAAAATGTTATAGAAAATAAAGCTACTGACGCTGTAAATCTAAAAAATAAACAAGGGGCCTGGGGAAAAAATTGTATTATGTTCATTGTATCCTGCAGTCAGAATAGAAATGCAAAAACACTGAAATTTAAATACGACCGTTTAAATTTTTTTTTAATTGGTGTAGTATTTGGTGGAATATTTGGTGGAGCAGGGTATTAAATGCATTTTTTCGCTAAGCGAAATCGATTAATAAATTCTTTCTTATCCCAATGGTTCATATGATTTGGTCTAACACGAACTATGTATGGGCGATCTAAATACTCTACAATTTCTGCATCATCGTCTGCTAGCAAATCTTCTAAATCAGAATCCATGATTTCCTTCTTTAAAAATAAATGTAAATTATCTAAAAATTATCGGCAATATTTTTTTATTTCAGTATAAATTAAAGTAGATTACTAAATTATTTTCAGTTTATTTTGATATAGGTAATTACACAATAAAATAGTACACATAATGGAAACAGGTGTATGTAATATATATATAAAGTGTAGGTTTGTCTAATATGTACATATATTCATCAATAAAATGCTTTTTGACACCTATCTGTCAAAAACTGCCGTTTTCATCCAATAGATAACATTTATCAGTACCTACACGGTGTGAATAACTTATCCTATAGATAACTTAGTTACTCTATAGATAAATAATTGGAAATACGCAAAAAATCATTTATTCCCTTGATAACAACTTATCCCATAGATAGTCAATTTTATCTATGGTTGGAAATACCGGGCCTTATCAATAGATTATTTTGATTGTGTACAGATTTTTTAAAATCGTTACCGTAAAATTGACAGATCAAAGTCAAAGTGAACTACTGTAAGCTGAATCTGCAAGGTTTTCTCATTTAAAATTATTCTCATACGTCCCTATTATTTAAATTTCCCGTTACAAATTTATATTTACACTCAAATCCCATCACAACAATTAATTATTTAAAGGACATTTTATGAAATTTAAATAATACAACCATTAAGTAAAACAATAGTCAAAAATTAAGCGAAATGACTGAGAAATTGAATTAATTTCGTTAAATTCACGTTCTGTACATACATTAAATGTGACCTTAATTTGAGTTAAAAGGCAGCCAGGCAAGGCTTATCTAACCGTTTGTTAAATGTTAAATTCGTTGCTTATCCCACACATGTCCTAATTAAACAGATTTGCATTGTTCACAAAAGTACACAATTACTTTAAGTTAACTTAAGCTAACGCAGTTACATTAAACCAGTGACGTTCCAGTACATGAACTGATATTGTAATTTTTAATATTGCTACTAAAATAACATTATCGTTCCTATATCTACATAAATAAAATTTAAGGCTACATCTGTTTTATTTTTTCGTCAGTAAATTTCGTTTCTACAAGTTATAAAACGATATCCACAAAAAAAAAAAAAAACAATTTCTGTCTGTCCAGATTTACGCAAAAATAGCGGGGCATATTTTCATGATATTTGGTATGATGACTGTATTAAACCAGAATTCAAACATGGCTGCATGATATCTTAAAATATTCATTCTAATACCCCTATTCTAAACAAATTTTTAGAATGAAAAACGATTGATTGTTTTCTGTTCAATACAGTTTTTAGTAAAATGACTATTTTGGGAGAGCGCTATCAATAAATTTAAAATATCTGCCTTAATATTTACTTAACAGCAAAAATGTATGTAACAAAAGAGTACGTAATATCACCTAGTTAAAGAAAAAGAAAAAAAAAATGAAAGAAAGTTGTAAATTCTAAAAGTTCAATTATAAGGTCGACGTTTTGTCGGATCCATAAGCAGAATTTTACTAGGAATCCTTTCATCACAATCTTTTAAAATTTATATCGGAGTTAAATAAGATAGGTATACCTGTGGAGTTGGTCGTGTCCGTAAATGAGTATATGTGGAAAAACGTTGTACGGGTTGCGAAATAGACGTTAGACCAGTTCAGAAATAGTTTATTTCTTCATCAGAACTACACAAAATATAAAATATGAAGTACAAGAGATAGTTAACAGTGTTAAAAATATACCTGATCTAAAAAACGTACGGTCATTGTAAGATAATAAAAAATTGATGTGAAGTGTGAACTTTCACACATTTCAGGGTTTCTCAGGTATTTAGTAAGTGTATGATGATTATTAGGGATGTCAAAACAAATTTTATGTCATAACTCGGCCCCTCTGATTTCGTGTATTCAATTTCAACAATTACCACTGGTTATTAAATTTAAGCTTTTAAAAATTAAATGCAACATTTGCCCAAATATAACTAGTATTTTGAAAAAATAATTTAAACAAAATAAATATGCAAAAAAAATACAGAAAAATTATTAGTTATCAGTTATGACTAAAATTATCTCGAAACCGTTAGCGAACCCTAGTTTGCAAATTAAAACGCGAGAATGTTAACCATTACACCATGAAAGCATGCTGGTTTACTGTGTGCAAAGAACACAAAAAATGCGTTATTTTCCTAAAACATAATCTGATCAAAAATTCCTGTTGTATTATTCCGGTACATACAAATGTATATTACTTAGAATTTTTTCAGATTTTTAGTTTAAACCATCTGGGCTACAGGTGTGGGACAAATTTTTTTTTGCACAATTTTGGCAAAAATCGTTTCAAAATAATTTATTTCGCAAAAATAAAATTTTGATCGTTAATCCACGTACTAAGGGCTTTCATTTGATACCCTACTTTTTTTTTCGATGAGCAGATATTTGTTTATATTTTTAAGGGGATATGTTTTTTAGATGTATTAGTATTTTTCCTATCTGCGGATCAAAGAGTTGTATAAGCATACCAAATTTCAACTCTCTAGGTTTAGCCGTTTGGCTACAATTTTTACCGAACAGACAGACAGACAGACGACAAAATGACGGTATAAGGGTTTTTGGTCATACCTACAAAACCCTAAAAATGAGTGGAAAAAGTCAATAGTTAACACATAAATAAATAAGTCAAAAATAATATAGTTTTACAAAAAATTTTACGTTACACACAAGTTAAAATATATACGTGTCGCCGAAAGTGTGGTGAGATGGAGACTGCGGTGTTAGAAGAGATATCACAAAATTTTAGGTGTAGCAAGGTATCACAAGGTGTAGCTATTCTAATAAATGTTTCTTTTGTTTCAGGTAAGAAAGTATCCTAATTTGTCTAAGATTCAATCTAAGGTCTCTGGTAAGTTTAATTTTATAATATGAAACCAAAAGAATTTTCATATTATTATTAAAGTACTTTATTATATATCGACCAAAATCGGTTTTGATTCAAAAAAACATCGATGCTGTGCGCAAAATGATTGAAGAAGATCGACATGTGACTTAACGTGAGATAGAGGCATCCTTTGGCATATCTCAGACTGCAATACATTCGATTTTGCATGAACATTTAGCTGTCAAAAAGATCTGTTCCCGATGGATTACGCATAATTTGACCAAAGCTCAAAAAAAAAGGCTCGTGTTGATTGGTGTAAGGGAATGCTAAAAAAAATCAACCTAGACACTGCCAAATCCGTATACAACATCATTACAGGTGACGAAACTTGGATTTATTCATATGAACCGGAAACTAAGCAACAATCCACTGTTTGGGTCTTCCAAGATGAACCGAAACCCACGAAAGTTGTTCGTTCTCGAAGCACTTCCAATAAAATTATAGGTTATACTGGACATGTCGCAACCATTCCTTTATAGGATCGGAGAACAGTTAATGCTGAATAGTATACAACAATTAAGTTTGCCAGAAATAATCGATAAAATCAGGAAAAACAACCAAAAACGTCGCATCATTCTTCATCATGACAATGCAAGCTCCCACACAGCACGTCAAACAATTGATTATTTGAAGTAGAAAAACATAGAATTAATGTCTCATTGCCCCTATTCACCTGATTTATCCCCTAATGACTTTTTTTTTGTTCCCCAATGTCAAACAATAAATGCGTGGAGCTGTTGAAGCTTTCGAAAACCATGTTTTTGAGATACCAACTTTAGAAAACATGTTTTGAGAATTGCATGCAAAGGTGTATAAATCTTAAAGACGAATATTTTGAAAAGCAATTAAACAGTTTGTTCCAAAAAAAAAAAAAATTTCTTACTTAGTTTTTGTACAAACTTAAAAGGGAGCCCTCGTATAATACAAAAAATGTTGTGAAGTGTGAACTTTCATATACATAATTTATCGACAATTTAATTTTGTGAAACTCGTTCTTATATTGCCTGCATATTGTTTTAAATAAAGTTGAAAACTTATTATAGCTAATTCAACTTATTGATATCGACACTCCAAAAAGTTAACATCAGTAATGAAAAGATCAAGTATCCGAAGTGGACATGGAGACAATGATAAATCAGGTAAATCTGATTTTGTTAGAAATCAGAAATATAATTCAAGCTGCTAATCGTCTTACCCGTACGTTACCCGGCGTACTCTTCAAAACGAGATTCTAGACACACCAAGATCAGGTTCTACTCAACAATATTACTAATATGGTCAAGCTGGAAGAAAGATTTCCTTAAATTGTACTCAAAGCTAGCTACCACACAAAAAATTAGAGGTCTATGGGTAGAACATGCGATGAGGAAGAAAAATGACAGAATAGTAATGAGGTTCTGTGAATAAATGTTGAAAGCTAGCCGAATAATGTGAAGATCTCGCTAAAGATGGAGGGATCAGATAACCACAGATCTAAATACCAATTTTATAAAAAATATATGGAAAGACCTGATGCAAAATGAAATTAAAATGAACGACATATGTGTGTGAAGCAAAAAATCAACTTGACTGGCAGAGACAGAAAGAAAGACTGGTAACGACTTTTAAATTATTTGGTGCTGCCATGTAAAATCAAAACAATTTTTTTCATTTACGGCCATCTCCCTCTCTTCTCTTGGTTAGAGTAAAGCTAGCTAGCTAGCAAAAGGTATCCTCACTGTCAGCCTTTCGTCAAACAAATCCTCCATCTGGCTCTAGTAATGGCCAGATTGTTCCATGTGTCTTGTATGCCAATTTATACTGAACCTTCTATTAGATGACCTCATCTTTTGTTGCGAAATCTTTACACAGGTCGACTGCTTTTCCAGATCTTTTGTCTGTTGAGTCTGTCTGTTGAGTCTTCAACATGTATTCTATTCATTATAGTCGTCTGCCTCTTAGTCTTGTGTGAGTCTAGTCTTTAAATACAGTACACTGGCATTATCATTATAGTGTCTTATCTGTTTTCAATTGATTGGGATATGAGACTACAATATTGTCTAACTTCGCGGTCCACCTGAGGAAAATTAAATATTATTCAGTAATAATCAATATGATCTTCAAAAATAAATATGATCGTTAATAATAAAAATATTCAATACAATGCGCAAAGTATGTACGCTTATTTGTGTGTGGTGTTGTGTGTTATATTTCGTGTCATGTCGTAAGACTTCGTAAAATTGATCTTCTCTGCCGAATGAGTGCTGTTTACACGCATCAGTTGACGAGAGATAGTACGCCGTACGCAGCTACGTCCCTTGTTAAAACCCTACATAAAACTAGTTTGATAAATTAAACGCTCTTAAATTATATTCCATAAAATAAAGGATTTTTTTAACTTTTTTTAATGTAAATACCGTTTAATAAACTTTATTTTTCTCCCGGGCAACGCCTGGTATCTTTGCTAGTATTTAATATGTCAAAACAATTTAATTTTTATCAGTAATATTCAATCAAAAACTAACCTGGAAGGCTCACATAAATCAATTAAGAAAGGAAGGCAGCAAAAGGCTCATTTTTATTGAAACTACCGGACATTTTGACTGAGGTGCTAATGAAATAACTTTAATATCTATTGTTCAAAACCATCATAAAACCTAAACAAGATTATTGGGCCAATTATGCGCAACCTGTAACGCTTTCCGTAAGCATTCTAGAAGCGTTACGGGTACCTATAGATTGCTTACGGAATGCGTAATGGGTTGCACAAAATTGACTCATATGGCTCCATACTTTAAGGTCTTTGTTATGGTCTGTAGGTTGATTTTAAAATCTTGTGTTATACAGCGGGAATCACTAAAAATGCTGGCTTTAAAAAATTGTGGCCTAATGCAAGGGTTGATAAACTATTTTTGTTAAGAGCCTGACAGGAAATCAGAGTCTTTGCAGAGATGTGAAATGATTTTTTGCACAAATAGGTACCATGTTAACTACTGATATAAGTCTCTGAGTATATGATTTTACTTTTTGTTGTTGGTCGTTTGGTAAACTTTTATAAAATTCAATTAAAAGTCATTTAGAAGCTCTCCTTCATTTTGGGTTTTAACATCTCACATGGCAGATTAATTTCTAGTTGAAGGTTTGACGGAAGTTCCTCAGTTACACAGTTAAATGGATATTAAGCCTAGTTATAAAAATAAAAACTTTACTCAATTTTTTTTTCGTTCCGAACAATGTTGCCGTCAAGTTGTATTCTGCATTATTTTCATGTAGGAGTTGGTAGCGTGGTACAAGAAATTCAATCAACAGGATCGCTTTATAATGAAAAAAAAAAAAAAAACAGGTGTGGTCAGTGCGGTGTTTTAAGCGTGGTATCGTTAAGAAAATTCAACCTTTAGCACTAGCCACAAATCAGGCATGCGCATTTCGCTGTATTTGATGCAGAAATTGTAACAACCTATAGCCACTTTACTTACAATTGCAGGTAGTTTCCGATTTACGAATGAATTTCGTACTTATAAGTCACTAAAAATACTGAGAGTTCAAATAGTAAAATTTTATTTTTGTAAAATCTTTTTTTAATTTTTTTAATGGGATTTTCGCCAAATATGTGTAAAAAATTTTTTGTCCCCACCTTATATCCCCGAGGGGTTAAAAGCTGAAAAAAAATTAGTTAATGTACATTGATCTGAGCCGGAAACGTCCGAGAGGAATTTTTGATCAGATTTCATTTTTGGAAAATATTTCAGCTTTTGTGTTTTTGACAAAATTTATTATTATTTTTAATTAGTGGCTAAATTATGGCAATAATGTTATGTATTTTTTGTATTTATGGCTAAGGTAGTATATTTTTTCTTTTAAAATATATAATAAAAAAATCAGCTGTGGCCACCGCAGGACCGACCGCCATCTCAAAGTACTTGTTTAATTTATGCTGCTTTATCAAAAAATGTCTCAAATAAAAGTTGTTAGTTATTGCTTTTATAGCAACTTACGTTAAATAATTTTTTTCGAAATATTTCTCTCTTTGTGAAATATTCGCAAAAATCTTAAAACCCACATGAGGAAACTTCCATCTCCCTTCTCAGGGCCGGCGCGAGGCATGTGCAGTGGCACATGGCCCCACGGTTCAACAACAGGCCTCGCGCGTGGTCTTCACTTAGGAGATGAAGACCTTTTTTTTTTTGTTTTGCTCCTCACTTGGATTTGGGAGGTGAGGACCTTTTTTTTGCTCTTCACTTGGATCTGGGAGGTTGAGTACCTTTTTTTTTGGTCTTCTCGCACATGGCCTCGCAAATCCTAGCGCCCACCCTGCCATTTCTAGTTAACCAATTTTTGAAGCTCTTAGTACTCAAATAACGAATAAAAACGATTAACAAAAACTTTTTATCAAAAAAAAAAAAATCTTAGACATCCAGCATTCTGTTGGCATCTTACACTTATTCAATACCTATAAAATCCTGAAAGGTGTGAAAATTCACATTTCAAATCAATTTTTTAGCATTTACGATGTGCGTCGTATAAGTTAGTGGTTGTTCTGACGGATAAAAACCATGTATTAAATATAGAACATGCTTTATTATAACTAATACGTAATTACTTTTTATATACGATTCAAAGGTAAAAAAAAAAAAAAATACTTAGAAAAAACACGATATCACACTGGTTAATTTTAATTAAAGACAAAAACAGTTACAAAAATTATATAATAATAATATATGTATTATGTACGTGTATACACATTTCACTTTTATTAGTCCATATGTTTATCAGAGTTCGTTATTTTAGCATTATATTTTTTTTCTCTTAAAATTGTGATGTTCGTTATAGCGAATGTTCATAAATACTGCATGTTTTTCTTTGTATTGCAGCAAGTTTACATATTTATATAAAAGAGGTGTATGAATATCTCCTCCGAATAAAAAAGAATATATACGTATAAATTACACGTTCAAAATTTCACCCTGTCTTTCTTATCATTTTTTTTTTTACTTTAATCACTCACTTGTTTTGTGTTTGTAGAGAATTATAGTTTGTAGTTTGGAGAGAATTATAACTAAACTTACTATCGTCGGGGTCTTGGCTTTTAAGGCCTCTTTCAGTGGAGTACGCAAGGGGGATTGGAAGATAAATCCCCTCCCGAAAATTAGAGAAGAACTAAAATTATAATTACTGCATTTCAAAATTGCGAGTTTTTCCAATACGTATAAATTCCGATGTTGTGTAAAATCCCCCCCGAAATATTGTTCTGCGTACGCCACTGGCCACTTTTAGCTATATTCTATATCTTATAATGTAGACTCTGTCAACAAATCAAAGCACCAAACTTTTGTAATTACTGAACTATTATATTTCACAGAATTAAATTTGACAATCTGTAACTCGTCTAGTTCACATAAATTGGAAAGAAACTTTGCAACGGTATTACTTAAATTAATTAAAGTCGAGAATATAATTTTGTGTATCAGATTAGTAAATTTGTTTTAGCAGAACAAAACCCAAACCGCAAGATTTTTATAAAATCGGATAATAGCAGATTTGAATTGTATTAAATAATAAGTTGACGTATCCGTGCTTTTTAAAAAGAGACATTTGCATTAACAACCTACCCTCACTAATAAGAGGTGAAATTTATACTTGCTGCAAACTAACTATATACGTTTTCGATTACATGATAACCTATTTAATTGTTGTCGAATATTACTTACTAAACATTCTACAAAGAACTGATTCAGAAGTATGGAAAAATAACTAAAACACGAAGTAATCTTAAGAACAAATAATTATTCACAAAATACTCATATGCACCCACGGATTTAGCCCCTCCGCCTCTTATACTTATTAGCAAGTGACTTTTATTGATTTTGTATAACACATATTGTTTTTAATGACGGGAGGTATGTGTTAACCACATCAGTGTTTTTAGATTTCTTAGCTTCATTATTTCATTTTATAAATATATGAGTAAGTCTATAAAATTCAGTTAGAAGATCAGTTAGAAGATCAGTTAGAAGAGTCCTATATGCCAAAAAGGAAGGTTATAACTCAACAAACACGGAAAATACGAAAAGTTCTATAATTCACCCCAAATCTAGATTCGCCGATATCTCATTGGGCCTAAGAGATATCGAGGAAAGCGTGAAAAAATATTTCACCCCATTTCATCCCCTTAGATGTTGAATTTCGAAAAAAATTCTTTTTAATGAGTGCTTACGTCATGGAATGAATATATTACCCGAATTTCATGTTTGGAGGTCCAGGGGTTTGGCAGGTCTTTGAACAGAATTATACAAAAGCAAATGGATGTTATTGCGAATTATGTAATTTACTCATTTTCAATTTAAACTCATTCACCCAATTGTTGAACGGCTTTGATTTCTTTTGGTATTTTACCTTTAAAATGAAAGTGTTTAATCACTACACGAAACTCGTTTTTTCCATTGTTCGAAAACAACGAAAGTTGTTTGCTTCAACCGATTGTAAAAATGAAACCACGCGATAGATACAGCTGAAAATTTGACAACAGTCTATTGACAGATGGTACTTTTCAAAAACAAACTTGTTTCAATACTACTAGCGCCATCTCTTAGATTTTGTAAGGACTTATTGACCTACCCTCGCAGTAACGCTTGCAAACCAATAAGGCGAAATTATATTGGTCTGTCGAAAAGGAATACCGCTGTAGCTGTCAGGGAAGAAATTTTGACTCAATACTATTCCTAAGAATTTGAAGCTATATTTATCGGAACATGGATAAACATCTAAACATCGGAATATGGACTAAAATAAGTTTATGTTACGAAGTAAAATTACTCAAGAAATATTTAACTTGGAATACCGAAAAATTGTGAAAAATTCTGAAGAGTCAATACTAGGAGTATGACCGAATTTTAGAAGAACAGATACAAGAGTATCAACTAACTATTTAGACGGAATATCTAAATAGCAAGCGATCTGATGAAAACTGTATGAGAGACCAGCAGGAGCTTGGAAAGCCACGCCGGGCCCGGGAAATTTACCAGATTCACAAAATAAATAAAAGAACCATAGGTTGGGTCTCTGCCTGCGCTCTAACTGGGCTCACGGGCCTGGGGAATTCAAAACCCGTCTCGTCGGGCCTACCAGGCCTACTAGGAAACCCAGAAAGTATGGCTATATAATCCGAAGAGAATACGGATTGAAACCCAAAATTACAAGTACTATGAGAAGGACCATATCAAGCAATGAAACTTAGTAATAAAGTGGTATACCGGATTGAAAAAAGTCCTCTAGGGAACCCAAAAGTTATTCATATTGAACGAATGGATTTATTTCATGGAACTAATAAATTTCCTGATCGGGACAGTCAGCTTCAAGGAGGAGTCAATGTTAGTAATACGGTTCTGTAGAAAAACGGCGCCAACTGGTACGTCTGAAGCAAATGCCATAAAAAAAAATTAGAAACTACTAAAGACACCGAAACCTTCGAGAAGATTAGTCGTCGGTCCATGTTGTTATGGCCCAGTAAAATATTATCACTAAACAGAGTTTAGGGAGTACCATCTATAAATGTCTTTTCAGTACTAGGTAACTACATATCACTATGAAACTCGGGAGGTAAACACATCCTTAACAAGTTACAAATCTTTATAAATTGATGCCTAAGGATAATATTATGTACCTATATTCTGGCCATAAACAATACGAAATGAAGACTTTTAACAAGTAAAAAACCATTGGCAAGTACAACTAGATATATAAATGAGAATTAGAAACGGAATAGTCATATTTTAAGAGAGGATGAGTATAATATTGTCGATAAATCAAGCCTACAGAAGCCTATGATATTGGAAAAGAGGAAATAACTAAAATAAATCGCCATGAATAGAAGCAGATCATGGATATTTATTGATGCTCTATCGTCCTTGTAGAAGTTACTCAATTAAATATAAGTTATTCTTCTTTTTGTTTTGGCTCTGTTAATCGGGTTGATATTTGACCTCTGACCTGTTGAATGCCAGATCATTTAATGCATCCCGTCTAAAAGTAATTGGGTTAACTGATTCCTCCAACTTTTTCGAGGTCTTCCCACTAGTTGATGGATGTTTATCACGTGTCATATTCGCTGTACTCATCTATCTCTCATTTTTTGTATGCTACTTGGATTGAGTTCTCGGATATAGGAATTCTTGAGTCTTCTGATAATTCTGATTTGACAGTGACTTAACTTCATATTTCGGGCCCTCCCGCAGAATCTTGTGTTCCCCCCGCACTTGCTGCCCTAGCGGGCCTATAGTTACGCCACCGTAACAATTTGCCGTTAATTTAGAATCAAAGATTTGGCGCGATATTTAGTTTTCAAAATCGATGAGGTGCTGTCATTTTTTTTTTTATTAAGTCCGTGTTTTGAGCCATTCTTTATTTGGCAGGAGCCTAATCTTGGGGTGTCTAGAAAGAAGTTTAGTTTTGAACAGAGTGCAAAATAAGACATTTATATATATTTATAAATAAAAATTTAAAGTATGTACAACATATTTTGATATGGACTTTTGAAATTCACTATACTTCATTTTTTTAAGAACGAAGTGTGGACAACATAGGAGCTATTTCGACCTTGTTTTTAATTGGGTAAGAACGTGGAAAAATTTACACTGTAGAAAAATAGATTTCTGTCTCAACTTATTCTATTTGTCTTTGTTATTTTAACCCAAATTTGTTAACATAAGCGTACAAACTTAGTTTACAGTAAATATATTACTACCTGTTATTTCTAATAAGTAAAACGGATGTATATGTTTAAATAATGTTAGAATATAAAAGCCAGTTAATAAATAGATTTGAAATTAATTTAGAATATATATATTAATAGAATATATATATTAAGAGAAATATTTTAAAATGAAGTCTTCTGAAAATGAATTAATGTATGTACGTCTCTGATACCAAACACAGCAGTTGTTTTGCTATCAACTGTCATATTCTTTACTGTTAACGAGCGCCATATTAATTATTTGTGTTGGTATTATATGTATTTACGTCCGTATTACGTTTGTGTTATAATGTCGATTAAATATAAACTTGAACTGAAGAAGAATCCATTGATGATTCGGACTGATTTCCAATATTATTTTGTATAATTTTCTTTTGTATAAGTTTTGTATAAATAATAAATTTTAATTAAATTTTCAATTGTTATATTATTTTTTATATGTGACAAGTATGTATAAATAATATATTTTAATTAAATTTTAAATTATTTGAAAATAAAATTAGAATTATTGATCTTATTTTTAATTAATTTTAATTATTGAACTGTTCACTTATCTATATTGTACAATTTATTTAGAAATTAAGAATAATAGCAATTTTATGCATTTAAATTATAACTTTTTTAAAAACATTAATTTTGAAACGTCAAATTTGAATTTTCTTCAAAATTTATTTAATTATAAACTTTAATTTAATACAGTGTGAAACAGGCCTTGCTCGCAGCGCCATCTACTTCGTTCTTAAAAAAATAGAGTATAGTAGCAAACACACATGAAATATAAAAATTTTGTAAACCGAGAAGCTTTAATCAATATTTTTTATATAGAAATGGAATGAAATTTTTTACTTTATTTTTTTGTCATTTTTCTAATTAGCATTAGGGCAAACTTAATTACAGTTTTTCGTTTTCACTTTGTACTTTCTCGTTCATTTAGGGATGCACATTTTTTCCTAATAATTGAATAACTAATGTTAAAAGTCTTGTAATTTTACTAGAGTTTCGTGTTAACATAAATCTTTTGATGTTCAATGTAAATTACTGCTGTGCAAAACTTTATTAAATTTCCTCTCCTATCTTTATAATTATATTACACTAACAAAACTTTTACTTAAATTACAGACGCTAAAGGAAAATTTAAATATATTTAATAAAAAATTACATGTAGCTAAATGATTTTTTCCTCTTGTTTAATTATTTTTTTAGCTAATTTTGTTTAATCAATATTTGACGAGCTGATGATGGCCTGTGTACTGTTAACCGGAAGTCCCATCGATAACATAAACACATATTAAAGATGATTAACACATATTTTGTATGTTAAGTTATTAGATACTATATTACAGGGATTCTCAAACTTTCGTGGACCGGTACTCACTTTGTACACGAGGCACAAAGAAGGGTGAATAAAGTATGTTCAAGATAACTATGAAATGACGTCACACTTGGTTAATTTAGATATCAGTGTTAAAATGTAATGTAACTAACATGCAAGCATTTCTCACTTGTTACATATGGTTTCCAGCAAGTATGTGGCTGCAAGCGTTAAACCGTCTGTACCTGCTGTTTGACCGCTAAGCGCCGTGAGTTCAACTCCTGCTTATGTCAAATAATTTGTGTAAAAATATTTATACAAATTACAGGTTCTGCTTAACCGTTCGCAACCGACTATAAACTGTAGGTACCTTTCTGTGTATGCTAAAAAATGGACACACTACTGACCATATTACACCTGAATGTACGTAGATTGAAAACATGATCATGTAACCTGGAAACAAGAGGCCTAGATTCACCTCGGGCTGTAGCGCCAATGATGATGATGACCAGGGCCATCTTAGGCCATGCAGGGGCCCTTGGGCTCACATAGTTTGGGGCCCTTTTAGAAAGACAAAAAAAATGTGAATGAAAACATCAGTATGTACTTTTATTTAGTGACTATTGGTTATTATGGTTAGCTTTATGCAAATATAAGTGAAGTGATTACTATTTTGAGAATTGGACTTACGTTAACGGTTATGTTTTTTTCCGGGATTTTTTTTATTTATATATATATATATATATATATATATATATATATATATATATATATATATATATATATATATATATATATATATATATATTTAGGGGTGCTTCAACTGCTTGGTTATTAGCAGCCCGGAATATCTGTTTTACAAATTTAATATAATTACATAATTACATAATCAAATATAATATATAAATATTTATTATAATAAATTTAGACTATTAGGAACTTGTCTAATAGGTTTGTATCTTCTAGAAATTTTAAGATGTTTTTTTCATACGTATTGATTGAAATTTGTAGTGCGTCTGTTGGAAGTTTGTGTGTGATTCTTTGTGCTGTATACTGTGGACATTCTAGAAGTACGTGTTCCACCGTAAGTTGTGTGTTGCAGGTGGGGCATATGGGTGGTGTTTTTTTCTCGAAAATGTATTGATGAGTCAGTCGTGTATGTCCAATTTTTATTCTTGTTAGAATTATTTGTTCATGTCTTGTTGTATACTTTTGCGGACTTTTAATTTTGTGGCGGATGTTGTTCCATTCTTCTTGCAGTTTTCTTCTGAAAAAACTCTTGGCATCATATGTTGAGGTGGGCATTTGAGTAATTTCTTGGTTTATGGCGTCCTTGGTAGCTTCATCTGCTTTTTCATTTCCTGGGATGCTGGGATTTTTGTTGTGCAAAATCTTCTATTATGTTCTCAAAGTCTAATTTTTTAAGGATATCACTTTCTATACACATGATTGACAAATTAGTAAGTCGTTCTTGTAACATTGTTGTTTGTAATTCATTTTTATCCGTTTTAGCTGTGAAAATGAGCGCTCTCCACTGCAATTGGTGACCATAAATCTCATCTGATTATCGAATTATATTTAAATTTAGAAATTTTAACGGCAATTCTTAGTAAAATTGCACTAAAAATTGAGCTTCTCTTTTTCTTATTCGGATACCCGGTTTGGGATACCCGGTTGCGGATAGGTACCCGGTTTTGGATATCCGATTCTAAATACTCGGTTTTAGGCTCGGCTATATGAAACTGGGTATACCCGGGACCGGTTCTTTTTTTTAACCGTTTCCGGCATGGTCACTTCTGACTCGTGTTCAAGGGTAAACGGTATTGCACTAATGCTATTTTATTTCAACCATACTTGCTCCAAATTTCCTGCACGACCGATTTTCTGTAAAACTACACATGACTTCCAGCGTCTTATACAACCGAATATTATTAACATTTCGTTAATTTATTCACATTTTACAATATAATGCACTTTCTTGAAATTACATCATTTCTATTTCAAAACATTTGATATCTTTATTTCAGATATTATGATTGTGAATATTTTGTGAATTGTTTCTTTTTTCACATTGTGAAATTTTGTTTTGTTTGATATACAAGTGAAGTGCTTTAATGAATATTTAAATATGCGTTTAATGTACTCTTTGCCTGAAATAAAATGTTAAATTATTTTTATTGTGTTAAAAATACTGTTGAAATATGACGTAACAACAAAAAATGAGGTGTGAATGTGAAGTTTGCATTTAAAGAGTAACAAATTTGAAAATATTTTGTCTATTCATGTGTATATGTGTCAACACCGTATGTAAAAAAATAAAATAGATGTAGACCATGTTAACAAAAATGCAGCGTTTGATTTTAACTAATAATGTAAACAATGTAATATAACCAGGACCGCCGAGAGGACTTCTGGGGCCCCGGGGCGAAACTTTCTTTGCGGGCCCCGCGGAGAAACTTTCTTTGCGGGCCCTGGGTAATGACCAATTCGATACCCGGGGCCGTCAATAGGGTGAAAACTAATTCTTTTAGCCCGGACTCTGGACCATATACAAATGAAGCGGGAATTTTTATTATAATATAATACAGTTGTATTTCCACCTGTTTTTGTCCTCATTTCCAAAATACAAGTGAGTGACGGCCACGCACCCTGGCACTTGCCTCGATGCCAGGCCGTTCCTACGGCTCTGCCCAGGACCCTGGGGCCCCAAGAATCCCGGGGCCCCGGGAATTTTCCCCAGATATCCCCCCCCTCGTCTTGTCGGGCCTGCATATAACCAAACTATCGAAGTACCGAAACGAATAGTTCTAGGATGGTCAGCGTTTGGGAAATTTAGACACATTTTTAAATCCAAACTACCATTTTGCCATAATAGGAAAGTATTTGATTAATGTGTGTAATATTATTATATTATGAAAACTCTTGAATTTATCTTAAAATCGACAAAGAAACTACGTGTCACATAAAGACCCATGCAAAGGTAGATACTGGAAATTCATCTTTCAGATCGCAAGACAAATTCATCGATCAGAAAACAAACAGATGTATGTGATAGAATAAGTGAAAATGACTAGCAAATTTGAAATGGAAATGACGTGTTACAAGACTGACCAAATCCTTGAATGGGCACCACGAGACTAGTAAGGGTAGAAGTAGACCACCTATATGAACGAATGATATAAAAAAAAAATAAAATAGTTAGACATCATTTAAAGCCGTATACATACTAGAGGTCTGCACGGGCTCGGGCTTAGCCAGCGGGCCCGGGCCCGACCCGGCCCGAGGGCCGGGTTCGGGCCGACTGACATGTATTATATTCGGGCTCGGGCCGGGTAAGAACAATAAAGGATTCCACACACCAAAGCGGCCGCGGTGGCGGCCACGGTAGCGATCAGGTCTCCTCACACTAACGCGGTGGGAGTGGCGGTAGCGGTAGCGATCAGTTAGTGAATCACGGTATATAGTTGTATGATAATATTGGACCTTGCTTGGGTTATTTCATTTTTCCCCTTTGGAATGCTAAAATTTAAAATTCCAACAATGAAACCATGGAAACGAATGACATATGTCAAACTTAAATTAATTTTCTTACATATTTTAATGACAAAAAATAAATAAATGGGATATTTGTATTAAGAATGACACAAAAAATCAAAATATAAAGAAAATGACATTTTAAAATGATATTAACCTTAACCAAAAAATGTTTGTTGCAAGTATGATTTACAAAGCTTAAACAAAACGGCTAAAAAGCATTATTTAAACGATGAAAGTAACTAGATTGCAAAATCTAGTTCCGCCTAATCGTTTGGAACAGACTTTACTATCAATTTCCAAATCTTTTCCTATTTCGTCCCACACTTTATTTATTTACCTAATATTCTTGTAATCAGGATGTGCTAAGTCATACAAAATTAAATGATCCTTTACTGATCTATGATTTTTTCTGTTAAATTATCTATTTTCGACATTATTTTCTTAAATATATTCACTCTGTGGTATATAAACAATGAATATCGCGCGGCCTAACGCAACTTGTCGAGTTTGGCCGCCAGTGTTTGGTGATCGCCAGACTGAACGCTGCATTCGGCGCCGTTCTCAGATAGCGGAACGCTTGTATGTGCGTGGTCTCATTGTATTGTATAGGTTGCGTTAGGCCGCGCCATTATCGCCACCGTGGCCGCCACCGCGGCCTCTTTGGTGTGTGGAATCCTTACTACCTTTAAATAATATATTTTTAAACCTTCTTTAAAAAATATATTTGTTTTTAAATGTCTAGTTTTATAATTATTACAAATTGTAAGCAAATTTATATTTTTTTAACGAGGTTTATTCGGGCGTAATTTAAAATTTTGTCGGGTTCGGGCCGGGTACATGCAATAATTGTATTAATATTTTCGGGCTCGGGCCGGGCCGGACTGGAATCATAACGGGCCGGGCCGGGTAAAGTTAGTCAAAAATAGGCCCGTGCAGACCTCTAATACATACTAACGAACGAACCTGAACAAACAAAAGTAACTTCAACGAACACAAATACCAACAATCTGAAACGAACACGAACTAGCAAGAATAAACAAAAACTATCAAAAATTGGGCGTTTGTCGATGTTCCATTAGTTCCAGCAGTAATGCATTACAAGCCGAGTTCTCGGGAAGTTCAACATGACATCGATCCAGATCCGGATCACTCCGGTCACTGCTCACAATCGCCCGATCAATCGTATCCTTCAAACTTTAAACTAGCAGTGAGCGGTGAGCCGGCTCATTTCAATTTGGTGAACCGTGTCACTTCGGTCAGTGTACTGAGCCGGCGCAGTGAGCCGGTTCGTTCATGAACGACCCGTCTTTAAATAGCGGACGCCCTTCACAGTTATAACGTTACATGCAATTTCTTTGAAGAAATAAGGTCCAATAATTACATCACTTGAACAAATTCCACACCACATTGTCACTGTCCCAATACTGACTATTTTGTTTGTTAACATAACCGTTCGAAATGGGCATCGTCGCTCATTATGATTTTCTCACCATAATTGCAGTCTGATTTGAAGCGTTGTTGAATCGTAAAACATTTCATAACAAATTTGCCAAGTCTACACTGCTCGAATATCAAATAAGAACTATCACAATTTAACAAAACCAAAATGACGGTCTATATAATGAAATACATTTTGGTTTAATTCTAATTTTTGTGGACAATCTGTTTTACGTCTTTACCTTTGATATAAAAAATCAATCAGAAGATTAATTTTTACCAAATTTACTAAATCATCGTGTGTCCGAATGACACATCACAAGTCTCAGTCTCGTCTCAGTAAGGGTTGGGGAGTTGGAGACGGTGTTGGGAGTAGGAAGTCGAGGAGTCCAAGCGTTTTAGAGGAGTCAGGATTCGGAGTCGAGAGTCGGAAAACTATCGACTTCCGACTCTTTTATTCAATTTTCATCAAAGATAAAATCAAACGGAAAACGAAAACAAAATAACGATATTACCAAAAATTTCTAAAGGACGGAAACGGGAACTACATTTTGTTTTTTGTTCAAGAACGAAAATTAAATTAAAAATATTTAATGCCGCTTTTAACCGGTTTTCCTTCATAATTTCTAGTTATTTTCAAAAGTTTAAATAAGTTTTTTTTTTACTTTTAATCTAATTTAAATGTCAAAAGTAAGGTCGAAGCTGCGATGATAACCTCATTTTCATTATTAGACGCCATTTTACAAACGTTGGCCCATGATCGCTATTTTTACATTTGGCCAACGTTGGCGCTTAATCAACATATCGTCTTTATGCTACGCATATACTGTCTGGCTAACTTAAGCTGGCCGGTAGCGCAGTAGCGTGAAAAATAGAAGTAGGTGTCGTTAATATTCGTGTTACAGTCGTGCGGTACAGTCACACAAAAATGAATTTTCAGAGCGAATTGGGAAGTGCTCGGCGTATACAGTGTAGGTATAAATGCGTTTTTTTCGACTGTACTCGGGTGGCAAAACTTATGTCTCACTCACTTATAATGCTATCTTTCTCTGCGCAGTACAGTGTCTCACCTGTCACCTTAAGATAGCCCTACAGTACAAATGTCCGCCAATGCTAAATGCTAGGATCATTAAGTAAAGGATGCGCTATTCGTATACTAACAACATTGACGATTGTGTGGAAACCCCTGTTGAGAAAGAAGGCAATATATATCTGTACTGTGCACACTGCAACTACGTAATGCGCATGTGCTACATTTGAATTTGAAACAAGCGTATTTTTAAATGAAAATAATTATGGAATTTCTTAGAAATTATTCTAAAATCTCGTAATATATTTGAGAAATTTGTATAACACGGTGTTAATTTTCTGCGTATTGTGTCAAACGGACCTGAAACTGTATAAATGTGTATTTAAAATTTATCTAATCATTTTAAATTAATATTATTTATCATTAAAACAATCTTTAATGATATTTTAAAAATTAAAGGCTGCCAATAAAGGAGGCAGTATTATGAATTTAATCAGTCAGTTAAAGGATAAAGTGGTAGTTACAATAAACTAAAATAAGCTTGAAAAATATTAGTGCCAAATAATACATACTACCCAAACATCTTGTTGCGAAAATTACATGACTATGGCCCGATTGCAAGAATTTATATGATTCAAAATACCAGAGGTGGCTAGCTATGGGTCCTTTTCAAATATTCCGATAAGACGTTGAAGGGCCACATCCTTTGAGTATCCCCCCACAAACCAGAAATTAATTTAATTTTTATCGTTCGATTAATGAAGGATTGAAAGACGGATGTACAAAATGAAATATATGGGGAGGGGGCGCAGAGGGGTTAATTTTGATATATATATTTTTTACATTACATAGAAATATTCTAATCTTTACCTATAAGGGATGGTATGATAATTTTTATTTGGTTGTGATAATTGATTAAATGAAAGTATGGAAATAAAATATATAACACAAATAGATACACATATTTTTATTCGTTTTGAAATATCTCAAGTCTGTTGAACATTTTTCTTTTCGCCACCTTGTGTATATCTAACAATTTAGCACAGTAATAGCGTCTTACGTGTGTACGCAGTACCGCGATATATATCTTTCTCACTCAGTAAAGGTTTCCACACATTTTACACACGAATAGCGCATCCTTTACTTAATCATCCTAGGCTAAATGTCGCTTACACCGTTGGTATCAGCGTTAAGTGGGGAACAGAATGCAACGAGTTCTACGGCGCGTTAACGGCGTTCGGACGGCGCTATCTGTCAGAAGAAAGTTAAAACCAAGCTGTCGTACGCAAATGCACAGAATGGACAACGTCCTACGGAGTTCGAACGCCGTTGATACTGAATGTTCGTCAACTTCCAACTTTTGACGCCGTTGAACGTTGACGTAGAACACCTAACCTCAGTTTTTACTGAATGGTAAAGTGTTTGTATGTATAAATAACTTGCATACAACATAAATAACATCACACACAAGTCTTCATCATCCATTATACTTATAATAAAAGAAAGCTCATGTATAAACACAGATATAGGTTGTCACGTGACACTTGACGGCGTTAAAAATGATTGCATTGTGTGCAGGCGAAAATCTCAACGGCGCTAACGCAACGCCGTCGCAAATAACGGCGCGCTGACGGCGTAGCGCGCTGTGCATTCTGTTCCAGGCTTCAGACATATCGTCTGTAAGCGCCTTAAATGTATTGCTACACATAGACGTACAGACATACATATGTGGTTGTTATTTCCAGCGGCGGTGAAAGGCAGGGGCGACAGGTGGTCAAGCCCAGGGCGTCAGCTCTTAGGGGCGCCAAAACACGCTTAGATATACATATTCTATGTTTTTCTATTTTTATTTAGATCAAAAATATAAATTTTCATTTCTATATCAGTCTCGTACATATTAAATACAAAATTGAATTTAAAGATGTACACATTTGTTGATTATATAATAATATTCAGTCTTCTTTTGGACTTCTGCAAAATAGCAGTCAAGCATCATATATGCATATACAGTCGATTTCGCTTAATTGGGACACATCGGAACTTAGACATTCTGGCCCAATTAAGCGGATGCCCCAATTAAGCGAATTTCACATAAAATTAAACAATGCATATTTTTCTTTCAATAATTTTACTTTATAAACTCTTGGACAAAACTATAAATTACATATAACCAAAAAATATAAACTTTTAAGAAAAAATAATAATAAATTCCAAAATAAAATAATAAATAGGTACATACAATTTAATTCAATGCAAAAATTCGTCAAGTGTAGTCTGTCTTTTGTTTTTGTAACATTTCACTTCTACAAAATCAGCACAGGTATTCAGTGCGGATGTAGGGCTCCCTTCATTTCCTTCCTGCATAAAATAACGCTGTAATATTAAATTCTTTGTACATATTTTTTCTTGAGAATATGTGTAACATAATATGTACTGTGATCTTAAATTTACTGTCCCAATTAAGCGGAATGTTGTCCCAATTAACCATGTAAATTTACTATTGGTTCCTTGGTTTGGTTTCTGTTCTTTGAGATTTGACCCAAATAAGCGGCTGCCCCAATTAAGCGGTGGCCCAATTAAGCGGAATCATCTGTATTTGTATATAAATAATAAACAAAATCCGTTTTTCAGTCTTCTGTTTTGTTTGAAGACGCTGTTTTGGAGATAGTTTTTTAAATAATTTAACGTAGAAAATGATCGTTCAGCAATACGTTGTTTACTAGTAACGTTACTAATATTTTTAACAGCTTTCATAGAAATATATTTGATTAACTTTCTTACACAACTGAAAACATCAATAACTGATTTTGGTGGCACATTTAGATATGCAATGGCACTTTGACTTATTTTGTTTGTTCCTGACCGCGGTTCGTATCTTAAAAAGTATGTATCTAAAAATCAAATGGTTGGAAACCAAACCGTTCCCAGATTAAAAAATAATAAAGCAAATCCAAAAAATTTAAATAAACTATTTTCAACTAAATGAAGAAAATGCAAAGAAATGGAAAAGGGGCGAGAAGAAGCATTTTTTCACTATAAATTTGCATTTTGCATTACATATTAATTTTTATTTATGAAATTTTCTGTTTCACATGATTAGTATGAAAATCATCTTCCTTTAAATTGTAAAAAATGAACTTTCTTTAGTCTGGTTTTGTGGTTCAAGAGTTTTCGATTTGTTACATGTAGTAGTAGCCTGTTAGTAGTCTGTTTCTAGTACTAGGGAAAAAAGTAAAAAAAGTATAATGTGTAAAACAGGCTTTGATTCATTTAAAAAGAAAAACATCACGGTTCGTATTTAGAGGTCAAAATAGGATATCAAAATAGTTTGTACCTTGAAAAGTTCGTATTTCGAGAGGTTTGTAAGTCGAGGTACCAGTGTGTCAGCAAATTTACTTAGTCTTAATTAGTATTAGGTTAAAACGTATTTTTTTTTTAAATTACAACCATCTAATGTAAATCAATGTTTGAAATAAGATTGTTAGCACCTAACCCCCCCCCCTTTCGGTACGCCACTGCATATTGTAACAAAAGGGAGCAGGTTGGCGGGTTTGCCCCGGGCACCAAAAGAGCTAGCGCCGGCTCTGGTTATTTCTAAGAGTATTCTGTTGTGTACCATTTACTTCTTTGGGCGTAAAGAAAGTGCCGTTGGCAATTAAAATATCTATTGCTATATAATAAAATCTTAAAACATATTCCGCATGAGTAAGGTGAAAACAAGGAAAATCTCTATAATCTTCTCTAAGTATTTTTCAATACTAAACAACTTTTCTTATCAGTTTTAAATTTCTTTTGAAAGATTTTCAACTTTCAACAACTCCTGTATATTATCCACGTGTTACATATTACATGCTTTAAAGATTACATCATTAATGTAAATTTGTGTAAAATGGAAGTTATAAATTTCAAACGTGTGAATTTAGACACAAAATACAAATAGTATGTGAAAAAAGTATTTTAAAAGATATGTGTAATTTCATACGATTATCTATCTATATAAATTAAATTGGAGGCTATATTAGTATTTTTTTTTTTATTATTTAATTTTTCGTACTAATTCGGTTTCTGTACGTTTCAGGAGATTATAAGATGTTTGCAAAAAAAATCTGTTGGAAAATCACGCAAAAAAGGCTGCATTTAGTAATTTGGTATGATGATAGAATAAAAATCTATTGCATTTCAAAATTATCATCCTAAAGTAGTGGTGTCATAATTGTCGGACTACCGACCCCCCCCCCCAAACCCACTTTAAAAAAACTTATCGACAATCATACCTTTATTATAAAAGATGGCAAAGTATTATGAAAAAAAAAATTTTAAAAATTAGAAGACAAAAAAAAAAATTAAAGAAGAAATTGATAATAGGTATTCCAAGAGCAAAACGTTGGGATCAATGGTGAATCATTTTGGAACACTCAGTTCGATTGGAAAAATTTGATGTTTTTTTGTGTATGCGTCTGTACCAAATGTAAAATAATATAATATAAATTAATGGGCGATTCAATTTAATAAAACCATATAGAACCTTACCTTCCATTCTACTCTTGCCTTCACTCTCCCCCTACCCTGACTTCGGTGACTTCATTATCATCGCTCTTCTTTGCCCAATCATACTTTTCCAAGGTTTTTCGTTTTTTTGAGCAATCAATATTAGATATTATGTATGTACAATATTATCGGAAAATAATTTTTTAATATGCGTAAATTTTAAATCGACCGGGACAAATGATTCTTGGACAGGGACACTGGGACACAGACCTCAAAACCGGGACATGTCCCGGTGTACCGGGATGTATGGCAGTCCAATTCTAAAGGGATGTTTCGGAGTTAAAACTATTTACCAAAAAACTTTAAAATATATCCCTTATTATTAACTTAATAAAAATTATTTATAATAAGAAAGGAAATCCTTTTTGTTGCATTGCATTGCTATGTATTTTTCAAATATTAAAAATCATGTAATACCGTGGGTAATACTGTGATAATATGAAATAAATGGTCTTATGAGTTTATGTGTGGTAGTTTTTGGAAATTTTAAGTAATAACATATCACCCCAAGCTACACTAATTTAATTTCGTGGTAACTTGCACATAATAACAAAGCACGCAGGTGCAGTACCACAATAAATATTATAAGCTCAGGTACGTAAAATATTAATTATTATTATGAGTACCGGTTTATACTGGGATAATAGCACCGGTCGAAACATGACACTGACTACGTGGCTTTTATATCTATGGCCGGAGGTATAGAAACGGAGAAGTTACCATTTCTGCACCTATACGCCTATCTACGCGTTTTTCAGTTGGAGAGTTACGCTAGGGGTAGGGATGGGAACGATATATCGATATTTCGAAAATATCGATACTTTAGAAAAATATATCGATATTTTTATATCGATATTTGAAATGCGATATATCGCGCAAAATATCGATATTCGCACAAAATATCGGTATTCTTGTATATTTTTTACATTTAAATATATGCTGTTCACTTTTGTAAAAACAAACTGTAGGGTATTCCAAACGTTTAAGCGGCACTAGATTTTGAAATCTAGTAATTTTTATCTATTAATTCGGATTTTTGGGTATTTTGTTTAAGCTTTGTAAATCATGCCCACATTTAAATTCTAGATTAAATTGATTGTCATTATAAAATGTCCTTTTCATTGTATTTTAATTTTTTGTCATTCTTAATAAAAATTTCCCATTTATTTATGTTTTTGTCTTCAAAATTTGGAAAAATGTATTAAAATATTTGACATGTCATTCGTTTCCGTGTTTTAAATTTTCACATACCAAAACTGAAACATGACCAAAGCAAGGTCCGTTTTCGTGACAAGCTAAAATAACGAAATTTCCATTGGTTGAATAGCAAAAAAAAGGATCTATTCAAAATTATCATATTACTATAAGCTACATATGCAAAATTAAAATTGACCCCGATAACATAAAAACAGTACGCGCTAAAAAAAAAAATTGAGAAACCTTGTAAATTCACAATGAAAAAGTGCCTAAAGAAAGTGCACACCAAAATCATGTTTTAATTTTGAAAGTTATAAGCAAAAATTAAAAACCGGAAAATTTACATTTTCGTTCATATCTAGTAACCTATGTATTTTTTTAGGAAAACAAAGACATCGTTAAAATGGTCCCTTAAGCCGCATTTAGATCTCTTAAATCAATAGCTTATACCAGCGTTTCCCAAACTGTGCGCCGCGAAGACTTAGGACCTTTTTTTGTTTTTTGTTGGTCATCACGTTTTATTTTAGAATTGAAGACCTTTTTAGGTTTTTGTAGGTATGACCACCTAACAACCCCTTATAACGTCACTCATGTGTCTGTCTGTCTGTCTGTACGATAGAAATTGTAGCCAAACGGCTTAACGTAGAAAGTTGAAATTTGGCATGCTTATACAACTCTCTGACCCACATATAGGAAAAATACTGAGAGTTCAAAAAAACACATCTCGAGATAAATATAAACAAATATGTATTTAATAAAAAAATATTTTTTTTTTACAAATTTATTATGTAGTATCAAAAGATAGTTCTTAAGACACAGATTAAGAAACAAGAAGTAGTTTTTTTAAATAAGTTTCTTTTAGCACCTTTTTAGCCAAAAAATGTGCTAAAAAAGTTCTTCTCCCGCCCTCTTTTAGCTAAAGGGGGTAAACTAAAAATCTGGAAAAATTGTAGGTAATGTAAATTAATCTGAGTCGGAAACGTACGAGAGGAATTTTTGATCAGATTGCGTTTTTGGAAAATATTGAAATATTTGTGTTTTTGACAATATTAATTATTTTTTTAATTCATGGCTAAATTAAGGTTAGTAATGTTATGGATTTTTTGTATTTATAGCTAAGATAGTGCGTGTCTTTTTTTAAATTAAAAATATAAAAAAATAAATAAATAAAATAAAATAAAATATTTTTAATAGTTGCGAACCGAGTTACACACACCATACCGCAATATACTCTACTGTAGAGTGTAGTGTTGGAGTGTTCAGTTATTTTATTATACTATTACACGCTGATTACACTTATTAAATACCTATAAAACTCTGAAATGTGTGAAAATTCACACTTCACATAATTTTTTTTTTTTAGATCATCACTTGTATTTTCATATTTTCACCTGTCTAATAAAATAAAATGAAAAAATGAAAAATGGTATAGACCAATGATTTGACTTTGCCGCGGAAAAAAATAATACATTAAGGGCGCCGGGAACCGAAAAAGTTTGGGAACCACTGGCTTATACACTGTAGCCTGTACTCTGTTTATTGTCATTAGCAAGTTTGTCATATGGTAAGATGAGAAACCGTTCAGACCTCTAAATTTAATACGTTGTTCGTTGTGGATTGTGGATAATTTTTTTAACTTATAGCTAGTGAGATGTTTTAATGAGACCGACATATAAACACATTGGCTATCGCAGTCTTATCAGTGACACCGTAATTATCGTATGCCTTTATATAACCTAACATAATGTCATCATTAACAAATTTTGCTCAAAATTACAAAGACGGACAGTAAATATGATCAATTTAGGTAATTAGGTTATGTTTAGTTAGTTAAAATCTAAGACAACAGAATTATAAAAACGATAATACATAGAAAACATTTTACGAAGCCATGTAGTTGGTTTAAAGTCACACAGATGTCGGACTATTCGTAACACATTAATTTCTAACTTGCTGTATCTCTTACCGTTCTCAAGATCCCCATGCTTTACAAGTTATTTGGGACATACATATATATGTATATAGGCAGGGTATACTATATATATTTTATATGTGTATTATATATATTTTTTAAAATAAAATATTGCTCTTTAATTCATGTTGCTGTTATTTGATACCCCACTCAATTTTTTTTTAATACCTAATTGTTTTTTCAAAAAATACATGATATAACATTTCCTATTTCCATAATTCAAGTTCTAATTTACCGATATTGACGAAAAATTATATTTGGCTTTTGATAGACACGTTTCACGCTTTTCTAATCTGAATGTAACTAATATACGCATACTGTTGTGGACCGTTTATTTATTTCAATCGCATCCATTTCTGGAAAACACCTAGCGCAATGTCACAAGTTAAAATTACTCACAATGATTTTTTCAAGGTTTACCATAATACCATATCTGTTGACCCGTAATGACCAGTCATCAAGGTTGAAAGCGAGAGTTTTGTAGTAACAACTTGAATTAGTTCATAAATTACCCACCAGGTGAGAAATATCAAACCTGACGACATTTTAAAAATAATCTAAAACTTCTACACGCGATTTTCTGGGAATGATTGATGTTCTGAAGATGATTGAATTTTTTTGGGAGATATTTTTCTTTCGTATGTTGCTTCAGATCTTGGTTTTACGATACTTTGTTTTATTAAATTTTTGATGGGATCGGAAGTATTATTTTATTATTACAATGGCGGTCAGTTTGAAGAGCTTGTAAAAAAATATTCCCAAGGGAAAACGGGCATTATGTCTTTCAGAGAGATCCTAAATACTTTTCAAGGACTATTAAATAATTATTAGCAGACTTAGGATACAGTATATGGTTTGTGGTAAGACGAATAGAGCAACGCGGCAAATAAATACCTATTAAAATACCTAGCAAATAGATATTATTTTTTTCTTTCAATGTAAAATCAATTGTCCGCATATTTATGTTAATGGACCCATACTAATCTATTTAAAATCTATTTAGTAAAATTATCATTAATTCGTAAAAGTCATTAATGTAAGTATAAAAAGCAACCGCATAAAAGCAGAAGGCAGTTTTTAACAGTTTTATGAACATAAGTTTTATTTAACTTTATCACTCAAAAAATTAATTACTAATGTGTGTTTCCCAAAAGTGCTAATGAACTAAAGAATGAATTAAGTATGTATGCAAAAAGAAATAAAAACAAACAAATTTACAAAAAGAGAAAAAAAAAATAATAATAATCGTGCCTCCACAAAATGCTGCTCTCCGCGTGCTCTACTACCATCTTAGACATGCCTACGGTATTGACCAAATATCGGTTATACCGTACGTCTTTTCGTTCCGACATAGAATCGGTGGTGGAAAATTCCAAGTACCTAATTTATTGGAATTACTCCTTCCCCACCTCGAGGTTACTGACAACCACTAAACCGGACATAACCCTCATGCATATCGAGACCAAACAGATGTTTGTGATCGAATTCTCAAGTCCAGCTGAGACGAATATCTCTCTCAAGGAGGATGAAAAGAGGTCCAAGTATATGGATTTCTTGTTCGAGCTTAGAAAGCTGTATCCAGGGTAAAAAGTTAAGCTTGTAGTCCTGATAGCTGGTGTTTTGGGTGGTATGAAAGCCTCCTAACGACGGGAAATCGAGTTCACTCCCGCCTGCAGATCTTCTGCCAACTCTTTGATCTGCAGAATATATAAAGCAGTACTACTCGGGTCACTCCGCATTGTGCGGGCACTGGATCTGGCGTAATTTCCGCGACTGCATATCGCCAGGGTTTGGGATGCAGTCGTGTGTATTTAACTCCACTAGTCTCTAGTTTGACGCGGCTCAAAAGGTTGCTGAAGTTTGCGATTAGTGGGCGCTTGTTAAGACCTGACAAACCCTATAATTCCCCGCAGGTATTCCGTACTCAAGGACCGTGTGTGCCACCAAACTTGCCTTGAATAAAGAGCAAACTTGACTGATTCGACTGTATTGTGATCATTATTCAGTGACAAAAAAACAAAACAAAAAAAATAATAATGATGTGCCTATCATAATTTTCAATAAATATATTATTTCATTTCACTAAATTATGATTTCATGAAATAATTTAATTTTGCAGATAAGATTAATCAAAAATTTGCCGTATATGTCCCCCAGTGGCAGCCACTGGTATCAAGAATATTAATTTGTGCAATTCTAAATTTTCCTTAAAATAATCCCTGGTAGAATATGTTTTGTCGACTTCACAACTGAGGACGTGGGTGTTACAATAATAATTTCGGAATTGATATTAAAATATAATATTAGAGAATAGTATAATTTTCACAATAAATTTGGGACAAAATGTGAAATTGTGGATTTCTTTCTATTAAGAACATCTTTAATTTTATCGTTTAACTGAAAATCGAAATCACCACAAAATTGTTTCATATACCGGGTGAATTATCTAAGGAGCAACATGCATGTTTCACATATAATGTTAATGAAGTGAGTATGTATGCAAAAATAAATAAAAACAAACAAATAAAAGCAACATAGCCATAAAACAAATGCTTATCGTATCCATAGAAACGACAAAATATTATTTTTTAAAATAATTTTTGGACTTCGCTACTAAGGACATTATTATTTTTGTTTGTATGTAAATATAAACAAACTAATAAAAATTCATTTATTGTTTTTTATTTACTATTTTTTAGCCGTCTAGAAACTTTATCATGTCAAATAACTTTTATATTTAATAACCATTACATATCTGTTGCCATGGATATGAGCTTGCTTTCATAATTTGCTATGTTGCAAATGAAATAACTCACTTCATTAACTTTATATGTGAAACATGTATGTTGCTCCTTAAATAATTCACCCAGTATGTGATGTTAATAAGTTGAAACTATAGAGACTATCAAATAAGGATAAATTGTTTTTTTTTTCAAGTGAAATTATTGTTGACGGAATGCATCTAAAATAATCATTTATAAAATTTGACTTCAATTACTACAAAAAATTCACGTTTTATTATTTCGTACTAAGAAGTTAGAAGTATACGAATAAATGTATTGAAAAAAGTATGGAATAGTAAAACTTACTACGCTACTATTTAAGGAAATAAATAGAATTAATCCCTAAGTTTGTCCGGACTCTGACTATTAGTAAGGCGCGGACAAAATATGCAATCTCATTCAAATATAAATCTTAATGTTTTTTTTTGTCAGCGGTTTGTACGTGGGCTACCTTTTATGTTTTTACAAACGACCGCTAGATGGCAATATCGAAATGTGTCATTACTATATTCATAAAATTTATCATTTGTTATTGTGAAATCAGTGGCAGCTTATAAATTGACCGAGTAGTTTGTTGACAGTAAGCGTTTAAAAAAACAAGTTTGTGAAAAAATTGATATTGCTCGTGAAGGTTTTCGTTGGATGATTTTTTACGATATTAGTAAAGGCCTAACTCAACAACAATGAATAGATTCACTTCGTTCAACTTTTGGTAATGAAGCACCATCAGAAAAAACTGTTTACAATTGGTTTGCAGAATTTCGTCGTGGTCGTGCGTCTGTCAGTGATGAATCTCGTGAATGTCGACCAAAATCGGTTGTGATTCAAAACAACATCGGTGCTGTGAGCAAAATGATTGAAGAAGATAAATAAGTCAAAAATAATATAGTTTTACAAAAAATTTTACGTTACACACAAGTTAAAATATATACGTGTCGCCGAAAGTGTGGTGAGATGGAGACTGCGGTGTTAGAAGAGATATCACAAAATTTTAGGTGTAGCAAGGTATCACAAGGTGTAGCTATTCTAATAAATGTTTCTTTTGTTTCAGGTAAGAAAGTCTCCTAATTTGTCTAAGATTCAATCTAAGGTCTCTGGTAAGTTTAATTTTATAATATGAAACCAAAAGAATTTTCATATTATTATTAAAGTACTTTATTATATATCGACCAAAATCAGTTTTGATTCAAAAAAACATCGATGCTGTGCGCAAAATGATTGAAGAAGATCGACATGTGACTTATCGTGAGATAGAGGCGTCCTTTGGCATATCGCAGACTGAAATACATTCGATTTTGCATGAACATTTAGCTTTGAAAAGAATCTGTTCCCGATGGATTCCGCATAATTTGACCGAAGCTCAAAAAAAAAGCCCGTGTTGATTGGTGTATGGGAATGCTAAAACAATTCAACCTAGGCACTGCAAAATCCGTATAAAACATCGTTATAAGTGACGAAACTTGGATTTATTCATATAGACCGGAAACTAAGCAATAATCCACTGCTTAGGTCTTCCAAGATGAACCGAAACCCACAAAAGTTGTTCGTTCACGAAGCACTTCCAATAAAATGATCGCTCGTTTCGGTTGTACTGGACATGGTGGAACCATTCCTTTAGAGGTTCGGAAACAGTTAATGCTGAATGGTATACAACAATTTTTTTGCCAGAAGTCATCGACAAAATCAGGAAAAACAATCAAAAACGTCGCATTATTCTTCATCATGACAATGCAAGCTCCCTCACAGCCCGTCAAACAATTTATTATTTGAAGGAGAAAAACATCGAATTAATGTCTCATTGCCCATATTCACTTGATTTATCCCCTAACGATTTTTTTTTTGTTCCCCAATATTTAAACAAAAAATGGGTGGACAGCGATTTTCAACATCTCAAGAAGCTGTTAAAGTCTTCGAAAACTATGTTTTTGAGATACCAACTTCAGAGTGGAAAAAATGTTTCGAGAATTGGTTTGAACGCATGCAAAAGTGTATAAATCTGAAAGCCGAATATTGTGAAAAGCAATGAAACAGTTTGTTAAAAAAATTTTTTTTCTTTTTTAGTTTTTGTAAAAACTTAAAAGGTAGCCCTGGAATTATAGAATTTATTGACTATATTACTAACCGCTCACAAAGACAATGATAAAATTAATATTTTAAATGATTTTCCATATTTTATCCGCGCCTAAATTATTAGCTGACATGCCAGTAGTTTTATTCATTTTTACTGTAACGTAAATAATATGTGATATTTTAATTTTAGGTAGGTACTATCATATCCCCCGAAATATTCATCTTATTAAAAACTGCATTGAACAAAAAATAATAATTTCTTCATTCTTAATAACTTTTTTATATACAATTTTGTTATTTAGTAAATAATAAGCCAGATATTTCAATATTTTAGTTAGGACGTCCTCCCGTAATTCCTCAAATGCCAGTCAATTGAAAAAATGCACCGAACAAAGGTTTGTTTTCTTATTATAAGTAATTTTTGTTACATATGGTTTTGGAGTTCAATCAGTTAAATATTATTAAATATTTTAATTTTTTTAGTAACAAGAATAAATTCATTTTGAAATGCTATACAGCCTATGTCCCGGTTGTACAGCCATCGTATCAAATTTCGTGAAATTATGTCCAACTGTTCTTACGTGAATTTCGGAGAAAATACAGACAGCAAGAAATAGATTTTTTGTTGGATATCGTCTTATAATCATCTGAAACATGTAGAGACGACGTGTATGAGCACAAAAGAAGAAAAAAAAAAAAAAAACAGAAACAGAAAAACAGATATAGCGTCGAATTTTATTTATGTGGGTTTTCTTTGGGCTTTTAACGAAGTCAATAATTTATTAACCTTGTATATTTTATTATTATTAATATTTTTTTGAATTACACACAATCTATTTTACTAAGATGAAATCATCTTGTTATTCTAAAATTAGTTTTATATTAAACAAATTAAAATTTACATTTTCTAAGTGGAAAGAAATTGGATACAACTTAAGTAAAATTATTTATAACACATTTAAAACATTTATTTAATAGTCTATGGCTATTAGCCAAAATAAAATTTGCATACGGATTATATTAGAAAATTTTGTTTAATTAATACAAGTGAATTTAGGAGAACTGTTCAGATGTACACAGAATAAATATTTAACTCCATTAGTGTTTGATTAAGTTTTTTGAGCTATGAATAAACGGAAAACGAAGGAATGGTAGGTAGGTACTTATGGGGACCATATAAAGCGTACGGTGATATTTAATTAACTTGTAACAAAACAACTGAAAGATAATCGAAACAATTATTCTAATGGCGTGTTTAGACTAAGTCGGTCTGGTCATAAGACATTGTCGCACTACTATGTCACGCAACAACGTCTTTCGACAAGCATATGTACTCTGCGATTGAAGTCGCGCAACATTTTACTATACTCTAATGTCATTTTTGTTAAAAGCATTAATCAAAAATTGCGAATTCACCCATTTCTGGATTTGGTAGGTATCTAACAAGTATCAGCAATTTTTGGGTACATTTTTGACTGTAATCAAGTTAAAATATTTTTTTTAAAATCAATTTCCATTAACTTTTAGGCTACGAAAAACCCTTTATATTAAGTGATCATTAAGTATTTATTATTTTTACTAAAATGGTTTTGCTAAACACTTTTGCGAATTGTTTTGACAATAAATTGATATATAAATATATTTTGTCTTAATTTTATATTGCAGTCCTAATCTCTACATCTTTGTATATAAAAATCAATTTCTGTTGGTTTGTTTGTTTGTTTGTCTGTCATTTATGCAAAACGAAACTGATGGACCGATTTTCACCAAATTTAGTACAGGGGGGTAAAATTCCAACTTCGTTCATGTCTCCCATGAGGGGAAACCATCATTTTTCACTCTCCGTGCAGTTTAAATTGATTAAGTAGGCTAAACCTTAAGAGGTATATTGATATAATTCAGACAAAAAATGTAGATCTCAACTAGATCTAAAAAAAAAAGTCCGGGAGAGCATATGCCTATCATGCACCGATATCGCGTATTGGGCAATTTTCTGTTTTCAAACGTAATAGTTTTGGTATTATAAAGTTTGAGGCTGCATAACATCGGAGTTTTATAGTGATGTATCAATTATTTTAGAATAAAAATTTCGAGCATTTCACGTAGAATGCACAGAAATGTTTAAAGTTTTACATGTGTGTCGGTATTTGGTGCGGAACTTACCAAGAGATGGCACTGCTGAAGATTTATGTATTTCCCATTGTCTAATAGTTAATTGCAAATTATATAATCGTTTTATATATTTAACGTTGTGAGCGTTATGTTCTACTTTCTTCGTTATAAAGTAGTGAAATGCCGTAGCGAAGCACGGGTACACCCACTAGTACCTCATATAAAACGCAACGTCTCTCTGTTTATCTGACCATATGTGTGTTCTGTTCATATTTAATGCATTTTGTGAAATTATCAGCGACAACATAGGTTTTGTCAACGGCAAAGTTGGTACATGATTTATACACTAATCAGAATTCAAAGAATTTTTAAAATCTATTCAATAGTTCCAAAGACATACCGATATTTGTGCGGGGTGTTAATTCAAAACTCATGTTTTCGGTTTATATTTAACATCCGTTTTATTTTTCAATCTGTAGCTACATCATTTGGTCAGGTTTTAGGTTGTGTTTCATTAAAATTGCTTCAGTGGTTCCAAAGTTATAATGATTCTTAAGCGCGCATGTGAAACGAAATCATTTACTTGAAAATATCAGAGACAATATAGGTTGCTTCAGCGACAACATAGGTTGCCTCGGCGACAAGGTTACTACACGATTTATACACTTCAGAGTTGAAAGAATTTTAAAAATTTGTTCAGTAGTTCCAAAGATATAATGATATTATTTTGCGCGGGTAATACGGAATTCATTTTCGGTTTATAACGCATGTTTTTGAAATTATAGGACAACAGATATTTCTTCAGTGGCAAACTTGGTACACGATATATATGATATGGACCAAGTGATAAATAGGGCAGTATTCACAATGCCCTGACATTATGAATAATGCCCAAAAACAATCGCACAAGATAATAAATGTTATAAAGAATGTTAAATTGCCCGGGCATTATGAATACTGCTCTATAACCGTTGGCAGAGTGATTAGAGCAGTTTCTCTTTAAATAACTTTTGTTTATTTACGTATTGAACCTTTACAAACGTATTAACAAATTAACAAAATTAAGCAGCAACAGCAGAACCATTAAGAAATAAACAACAAAATAAAAAATATTAAAAATAAATGAAGAAAATAAAACTTCAGGTACTCAAGTAATAAAATAAATTCGTAACAACGTAAAAAAAAACGATTTTAAGAAGTTAACAATAATTATCATTAAGAAACAAAGAGAACCAACTTAATAACTTTATTTGGCATTATTTTTTTGTATTTAATACTTTCTCTTATTTACGTATTGAACCTTTACTTGCGTATTATCAATTTAACAAAATTAAGCAGTAATGCTTAATTTTGTGCGTTTTTTTGTGCGTTTGTAATGTAATTTTGTAAAATTAAAATGCTTATCGGAAACTAATAACCGTCAACATTATTAAAGTGGCCAGAAATATTGTAGAACTATTTATAATGACCAGACAATGTGATAAAATATCATACATACATACATACATATTTATTATCTTGCCCGATTGTTTTGGACATTATTCATAATGTCAGGACATTGTGAATACTGCCCGGATTAATCAGTTGGTCCCTAACATTTACACTAATCAGAACAGAAAGAAATTTCGAAGAAGTTCGAATCCCTCCCAGCTCCTTCGTATTTTTATTTTCCGATATTGTGCACTCAGTTCTGTGGATGACTTAGCCTCAAGCCTCAAGGACCGGAAGAAATGTCACACTGACCAAGTGACTTCCATATTTATAGCGAAAGGTCTAGAAACGGAGAACTCACCTTCTCTGCCCTTATAGGCGTTAAAACATTTAATGCCTCACATACCTCACCCTGTCGTTGTACTCGAATGCTTCGTCAAGACTTAGATCTTTACCGAGAGTTTCTCGAAACGAGTAAAATTGTCGAGCGACTTAGTTATGTTCTTGAAACATCTAAATTGTAAGTCGCGCGACAACTGTCCCATATGATTCTGTTAATGTAGATAAGCCATAAGAATCTCAACAGCTTTATCGAACTGTTAAAAGTGGGTAAGAAAAATATGCTTACCTTTAAATGCAATTTATTTAACTCTTCTTTCACAAATGTATGCAACCACTAACTCCCAGTGGGCAATGCATTATTATTGCATAGTTCATCTACACGACATTGAACACAGTTACCTGCATATTTGCTTTTTTTTTTTCATTCGTTACCTTGACAGTGCAGAGTTCCGAAGATGATTTTCCATTTCTGTAGTGTTTATTTAGACACCATTATGATGCCTTTATTTGAACGAGATATTATTTGTGTTTAGGAGTGTCTTGAGAACAGATTCTATGGAATTGGTTTCCTTGGTGACCACAAATAAAGACTAGAGATGTGTGGATTATCCTTAGATTAGAGTGTTCTCTTCTTTATACAGAGCACATTGAACATATTGTTGAAAATGTTTGCAGAAGACGCTATTTCATCTTAAGAGTTCCTTGTTAGAACAAAATAAAGCAATTGACAAAACTATTGTGTAACATATATTTGACAGAAGAGTCTGTGTGTATTCTCGGTGAAACATTGTTAATATTAAATAAATAGTTAATTAAAATACTCAGTTTCGCAAAATATATGTTTATTAATACTCTGTATGTATTTCGGCAACGACGTCATCTACAGGAGTTCAAATTCATTAACAAATATTAATGGTAGGGAACATACAAATATAAACAATATTAACAGATAAAGGGAATGCTTTATTTGTGAGTCAAGTTGTAAATATCCAGCTGCTCCTTCATTAAGGGAATTCCTGAATTATTATTTTCGTAAAATTCCCGGTAGTCTGTATACGTTTTTAAAGTTTTAAACTTATTGAAGACTAACGAACGAAAATCAATATTTGCCTCACATTGTTTGATGTGAACGGAAATAGTTTAATACAAAATAGTGATCAAATTATTTTATAAAAAAAAAAGAAAAATAGTTTTAAGTACTGCTTGAAAGTGGAATATATTTTTTTTTTTTTATTGTAAGAATGACAATATCAAGAGTAAGAATGCAAAAGTGTTCTTTTTTGTTCAATGCATTTTTTCAATTGAATGAGTTTTAATCAAAATGAACGGTATTTTGAATACTTGTAAATAAAAATATTTTTACTTTCAAGTCGTCATGGAGAATACAATGTTTCGTAAACCCTAAAATATTTAAAAAATAATAATGTTTAAATGAAAGTTGTTCTTTTTTTTCCAAAAGCTCTATCCTAAGATACCCAACTCGCCATATATTACTAGTTAAAAAAAAGTTCTCGTTGATCTCCTGTACTCCCGGTTTTTTTCCCCAAATTGCATACACATCGCCTTTTCAACAGGTGGTCAAAATTTACAAAAAAATATAGCCGTTTTAAAACTCAAATCAAAAAATACTATTAAATCTAAAAATTCCCAAGCTAATATAGATACGTTATAACATTTTCTTTTTCAGTCTCATATTTGTTTTCTACACCCTTTAGATTATTATAAGACGATAACCACAAAAATATCCATTTTTGTTTGTCTGGCTGAGATTTACCCAAATAAGACTGAACATATGTATTTTCACGTAGGTAATTTGGTACGATGATAAAGTAAAACCAACATTCGAACATAGAAGTATATGACATCTTTAGATTTTCCTGCTAAGGGGGCGTTTCGAGGTTAAAACTTTTTACTAAACAACTTAAAATATATTTCTTATAATTGAATGGCAGAAAAATGTACATTTTGTTTATAATAAGAAAACAAATCTTTTTTGAATTAGAAGAGTTACGTCCGTAGATTATAATATGATGAGAAAGTAATGGGATTCGGACTGGTCAGAAATTAAAACAATATTTTATCTTCGCTAACGTTTCGATTTATATTTTAAATCTTCATCGGAGCTGTAATGATAATGTTGCTATAATTTTATGTTACAATTTTTTATATATAAAGTTAATAAAGTAAATTTTACATAGTGGTAATAATATAGTAATTATATATATGAAAATAAATAAATAAATAAAATAATAATAAAATAAACTACAAATTAAAATTTTTACATATCTAAGTTAAAAAATGCAACGTCCACACATTGAGTAAGGTCATTGATCTTAGAGAAATAATCTTTGAACTAATCAAGTTTGAATTGGAAATCTTTTTTGTTCAATGCATTTTTCTATTCAATGAATATTTGGGGTGTTACCAGCCAAATATTTAGATTTGAAGATTCATCCCCTTATTATTGACTTAACAGCAAAATATATGTCAAAAATAGTTAATAATAAAAAAGAAAATCTTTTATTTCTATGAAGTTTTTCATTGGGGAGTTACGGAGATACACCTTAAAAATAAAATCTTGATATATCGTACTTATTATTTACTTTACATCAAAAATGTATACAAGAAAATGTGTTTAGAATGAGGAAACATTTCCTTTCTGTTCAATGCAGTTAATAATTAGATTATTTAGTTGACCAAGGGAAGAGCTACCTACAAATTTGAAATATCTCACTTATTATTTTTACTTAAGAGCTTTGTTACTTTTTAATTGTGTATAAGAAAATTTGATTAGAATGTAGACATATTTTTTTCTGTTCAAGACAGTTTTTAATAAGATTAATATTTGGGGTGCTATGGGTGCGCTACCAATAAACGAAGTATTTCGTTTATTATCTACTTAACATCAAAAATTTATATAAACGGGTGTTTTAGAATTTATTTATGTTGCAGCAGAAATATTCTTAACCCTGGATGGTCATACTTATTTTTTGTGACATAAATGTCATACTGGGGTCAAGTTGACCCTAGTATTAAAAGCTATATAATTTTACTATTAAAACATTTTTATTAATTGAAAATAATTATTTAACATATTAAATACATATAAATGATAAATTGAACATATTAAGTACATAAAAATTATAAATAATTATATTTTTTTCTGAAATTATGAAAACAAAATATTTTATGTTGTGTGAGTTACAATGGAATAATTAAAATCTATTATAATTACATAAAACATTGCAAAAATAATTATTAACTAAAAAATAAAACATAGAAATGAAAAAGAAAATATATAGATATATTATAATTGCCATCACACTGGCAACATTGCTTTGCCCTGTATGCAAGGCAGTAAGGTTTCCTACATGATAAGCAAAGAAATTGCCTTTTTCTGTCCTTTCCCCTTTCACAATAGCTACATCTAACTTTTTTAGGCAAAACGTTTTGTAATTTTTCATCTTGTCGTTGTTTCCAACAACTCTTGTATTTTATTACAAAGAGCTTACATAAAAGCCACACTGGGGTCTCACAAACCCGCGCTGTACTTTTTCTTTGTATTTATCATTATAAAAAAAAAAAAAAAAACATTTTGATATACAGACAGCAACAATATAACCTTTTCTTGGGAGCACTGGGCTCAAACTGAATTTACAATGGGACGATAATAAATAATAGTCGCTTTCTAGCACGCATGCTCGATTTTTATAGTTGATGGGTCTAAGAGACCCCACAGTGACCGTCCAGGGTTAACAAATGCCATACAAGGTACGGGTATCCCAGCTAGTTATTTATATTTTCGAAGGGTATCGAACTTAGGCGTTGTGGAAAAAAAATATTGTTCTAAATATCCTGAAAGCATTAAATGAAAGCTCTTAATACTTAGATTAAAAAACAACAAATTGGTTTCAAAATAATGTTCATTTCGATCATGTTTACAGCGAGAAATGTGTCACGGCTAGTTTTACAATCGGCAGTTAAGGCTCTGACTAGTGGTTACCGTGGAAACTTACGGTAATTATTATATTGCAAATATGTCGTTAACCATTCATTTGAGCTTACCAACAGATAACCATGAATTGTAAAACCGGCCCTCAGACATTTAACATTTGGGCCTTCTGTTGGCTGCTTTCATTTACTAGATACCTACGAAACCTTAAAATGTGTGAAATTATACACTTTACATCAAACGCAGTTTCTATAATAAAATAAGCATCTATAAAACTTTTCGGGATTACAGCAAACATTTCATGTTTTATTTTGCATCTACTGGAGTCAAAACAAAACACGTGAATAATGATTTTCTCGATGTGAGTATTAGTCACTCTACGCTCCACGCGTTTTGTTATATTTCCGGTCTGTCGTTTTTCAACTAGGGTTGTATATTATCTATGAGTATTGATTCGTGAACAACACGTTTGAATATTCGATTTTTTAAGCAAAAAATATATTGCAATTAAGGAGTTTCATTTGGGAATACGTGGATTTTTTGTGTTATTACTCCTGGGAAAAATATTTTAGTATATTTTTAAACCGTAGAGGTCATATGAACGAAAAAATTCAATGAAAAATTTAATACAATAAGATCCAGGATAACATACAAGGTACGTTCCTAGAATGTAAAACGCTAAATGAGGTCGTTTTATTCTTACGTAAATAAGAATAGCTCTCGATTGCGGGACAATAATTCCACCTAGCTTTGGAGCGCCATCATAGCCACTGCTTAATTTGTGTAATACTTGTGTTAAAGAAATGGCGGCCCTGTCCATATGTTATGCAAATCCAAGATTATTAAAGTAAAGGTTGTCTCGTAACTTCTGACCAATCAGAGCGTGAGAGGGAATACGTCACATGTCTGCTTAGTTCAGACTAGCATTCAAAACTAATATAGATGTTGTATGTTTTTAAATATTTTTATTGACTATATTCATACTAGATATTTCAAGACAGTTCTACTGAATAAATTATAAATAAATCCCTAAGGAAATTTTACACTGATTTATATAAAATTTAAGGTGATGGGTATTTGTATTATAGTTAATAAATAACAATAAAATCAAATGCAAATATAATTTTCGGTATATTTAAATAAAAATAGAAAAACAAATTACTATAATAATATAGTAATTAATAAAATTGGAGGTTATTTGTTTTTAAGAACGGCTGGACGTATTTTAACGAAATTTAGTACTAAAGAGTAGAACCAGGAATCAAATATAGGCATGGTATCCCAAAATTTTCTTTCTTAGGGGATGTTTCTGGGTTTAAACTGGTACTAAAAAATTTAAAATATTTCCTTTATAAACAGAACTATCTTAACAGAAAAAACTATACAATAAATGTTGTTTAAAAGAAAACAAATCTTATTTGTTCTCTGCATTTTTTCAATTTGATAAACATTAAGGTAGTTACAGGGGGAAACCCTAAAACTAAAATATTGAAATATTTCACTTATTATTCTCTTCATATGAAAAATATTTATTTAGAACGAAGAAACATTCCTTTCGAAGAAAAAATACATTAAAACAAGTAGAAAATCAAAATATTAAATTATATTTTTATAGTTATAGACAAAATTCAAACTTCACGTGTATATAACATATACGATAAACAAAGGCTGACGTCCGGTCATAAACAAAGCAGACTGATGACGTGTAGCTTCGCTATTTACCCCACCACTACAAGTTACGAGACAACCTTTACTTTAATAATCTTGATGCAAATCGTCCTGTATTTATTAAAAATGATGTGAAGTGTTAATTTTCACACATTTCAGGGTTTCGCAGGTATTCAGTAAGTGAATGATGATTATTTGGGATGCCAAAACAAATTTTATGTTAAAATATTTTTTTATTAATTTTAATTCGAATGCCTAATACCATTATTTGGGTTTCTAAATATTTGCAGTATATTTTTTATATAGCAAGGTTCATTAATATTTTGAAAATTGTGCCTATGGCTTCCATTGTTTGTTTAAGTCATAAACTCCGCCCCTCTGATTTCGTATACATTCAAACATAGAATTAAATTATAATTTCAATACTTCCCACTGGTTATTAATTGTTTTAAAAATTAAATGCAACATTTGCCAAAATATAACTAGAATTTTGACAAAATAATTTAAACAAAATAAAAATGCAAAAAAAAAACCAAAATAAAAAATTGACGGGAATCGAACTGTAGTTTGCAACTTACGAAGCGAGAACGTTACCACTGGACTATGGACGTTCACAAGTTTACTGTGTTAAATAACGGATTAAATATTTTATATATTTTAATTAAAAACACAAAAAATGCGTTATTTTCCGGAAACATAATCTGATCAAAAATTCCTGTTGAACTATTCCGATTCACACCAATGTACATTACTTAGAATTTTTTCAGATTTTTAGTTTAAACCATCTGGGCTACAGGGTGTGGGACAACATTTTTTTTGCACAATTTTGGCAAAAATCGCGTCAAAATAATTTATTTTGCAAAAATAAAATTTTGATCGTTAATCCACGTACCAAAGGCTTTCATTTGATACCCTACTCAGATTTTTTTTTTTTTTTTTCGGCGACCACATATTTGTTTATATTTTTAGGGGGTTGTGTTTTTTAGATGTTTTGGTATTTTTCCTATGTGCGGGTCAACGAGTTGTATGAGCATGCCAAATTTCAACTCTCTAGGTTTAGCCGTTCGGCTACAATTTTTACCGAACAGACAGACAGACAGACGACAAAATGACGGTATAAGGGTTTTTTGGTCATACCTACAAAACCCTAAAAAGGCAGCCAATGTGTGAAACAAATTTGTCACACATTTTAATCGAATTAGATGCATTTGAGGATATCAGGGAGAGACTTAAACCTGTGCTACCTGCATGTTTAACTTGTTGTTTGAAGACTTACATTTTATATTAAGGTGTTTTTATTTATATCTCTGATATTAGATGGTGTTGGCCCTTTTACAGTCTCCCATTACCGCCCCCACATCTGTTTTTTCTTAGAACAGATTTTTGTTTTTGTCTTTCTGAACTTATTTGTGCTTTTTCACGTAAATGTTCTTTAATCGTGTTACTTTTATAGTCTAGATCAGCGTTTCCCAACCTTTTTTCATGGCGGACCAGCAAACGACCTAGAAAAAATTCGCGGACCGGCAAAGGTTTTATATTTTTTTTTTTTGCACTGATTACAAACACAAAAAAACAACAAATAAAAAATCAAATATAATTAGTGAAAAAATAAACAAATTATTACTGTAATTAATTAATAAGTAATTAACTGATTAAGGACCGAGTTTTTAACAGCACATAAAAATAATTCTGCGGACTGGCAAAAAAATCTTGCGGGCCAGCGGTTGGGAAACACTGGTCTAGATGAGCTGTGATGTGCCCTTATAGCCGTAGATGCTGTACGCCAAAACAATTTAACAAGCCAACTATTGTTTCAACAAACTCAGTGGTCTACAAAACACGACATGTCCCGTATGGGTCGGCATACTTATGCCAACCCTACTTTTATTCTATACCTCATTTTTAGGGTTTTGTAGGTATGACCAAAAAACCCTTATACCGTCATTTTGTCGTATGTCTGTCTGTCTGTCTGTTCGGTAAAAATTGTAGTCAAACGGCTAAACCTAGAGAGTTGAAATTTGGCATTCTTATACAACTCTTTGACCCGCACATAGGAAAAATACTAAAACATCTAAAAAACATATCCCCCTAAAAATATAAACAAATATGTGCTCATCGAAAAAAAATATATTTTTTTAAAATTCTGAGTAGGTTATCAAATGAAAGCCCTTGGTACGTGGTTTAACGATCAAATTTTTATTTTTGCAAAATAAATTATTTTAAAGCGATTTTTGCCAAAATTGTGCAAAAAAAAATTTGTCCCACACCTTGTAACCCAGATGGTTTAAACTAAAAATCTGAAAAAATTCTAAGTAATGTACATTGTTGTGAACCGGAATAGTACAACAGAAATTTTTGATCAGATTATGTTTTTGGCAAAAAAGCATTTTTTGTGTTTTTTTGCTAATAATGTTGAAAACTTATACTTATATAACACGCTAAACAGTAACGTGTATCTTGGTGCAGTGGCTAAGATACTGGCATTCTGCCCAAGAAAATAAGTTCTAATCCTACGAGAGGAGACAATATTATTTTTTATTTTTTTTTGCATTTTTATATTGTTTAAATTATTTTTTCAAAATTCTAGTTATATTTTGGCAATTGTTGCATTTAATTTTAAAAGCGTAAATTTAATAACCAGTGGAAATTGTTGAAATTATAATTTAATTCTATATTTGAATGTACACGAAATCAAAGGGGAGGAGCTATGACTAAAAACAACCAATGGAAGCCATAGGCGCAATTTTCAAAATCTTAATGAACCTTGATATATATATAAAAAAAAATACTGCACATCTTTAGAAACTTAAATAACGGTAATAGCCATTCGAATTAAAATTCATAAAAAAATATTTTGACATAAAATTTGTTTTGGCATCCCAAATAATCATCATTCACTTACTAAATACCTGCAAAACCCTGAAATGTGTGAAAATTCACACTTCACATCAATTTTTTGTTTTTACTATATTTACATGGTATGTTTTTTGTCATTTGACGTGACTGATGATTCATAAACAACCCTCGTCCTTTTAATTGAATGTAATTACATTTTATTTAAAAAAATAATTAATAGATCATAACGATATGAAATTTTGAAAAAAACCTTGAAAAGTGAATAGAATTTTTAAACATGTGATATGGCGTTACCTCTGGTGGTGAAGTGATGAGTATTATAATTTGTTTTAAAAAAATAATTGGTAATTAACTGACTCAGAATCCTGAAGTCTTTGATAAATAATAATTACCTGATGAACAATGCTCTATTACCATAAAAGGATTGAGGTTAACATGACATCCACTTGTATTTTTGCGGGTTAGCTTGATGAAGAGAATTTGGTTTTGATGTACTGCATGTAAAAATAAATTTAAAATTCCGCCTAGAGCTTTGTGGTTTGCACAGATTCTTTTATAATTAGATCGTGGCTATTATGTATATCTAAAAACATAGGGTTTTGACGCAAAGCGGGTGAAGCGACAAACCATGTAAAAAAAATTTCAGATTCTCTAAATAATATTGGTTTTAAGTTTGTGCATTTTATTCTATATTTTAACAGAAACAAAAAATCTTAGTCTTGTCATTTACGCCTCTATGAGCATTTTGTAACGAATTTTGATAGAATAGTCTATATTAATAGCTATTTTTTTCTGGATTTGGTGCTAATCTCCTACTTAATAGTTTTCTCTTTTATTTTGTTCAGCAAATTTCCTACCCCTTTTTCAACGAAAATAGTACGATATGTTCAAATTTTTTACCTCTGGAAATATGAAAAAATATAATAATTCCAAACTCCGACACGAAGAAAAGATCTTCTTTAAATGTTCACTATCTAACAATGTCTTACGCTAGTGCAGAGGTTCCCAAATTTTTGGGTTCCCGGCGCCCTTATGTATTTAAATTTTTCCGCGGCGCCCCAAATCAATATATTGGTCTATATCATTTTTCAATTTTTCATTTTATTTTATTAGACAGGTGAAAATATAAAAATGCAAGTGATGACCTAAAAAAAAAGGTTTTCACTTCTAAAATACAAAGTGATGACCTAAAAAAAGGACCTCACTACTAAACTACAAAGTGATGAAAAAAAAAAAAAATGATGTGAAGTGTGAATTTTCACACATTTTAGAGTTTCGCAGGTATTTAGTAAGTGAATGATGATCATTTGGGATGCCAAAACAAATTTTATGTTAATTTTTTTGTTAATTTTAATTCGAGTGCCTAATACCATTATTTAGGTCTCTAAATGTGTGCAGTATTTTTTTTATATAGCAAGGTTCATTAAGATTTTGAAAATTGCGCCTATGGCTTCCATTGGTTGTTTTAAGTCATAAGCGCCGCCCCTCTGATTTCGTATACATTGAACATAGAATTAAATTATAATTTCAACAATTGCCACTGGTTATTAAATTTACGCTTTTAAAAATTAAATGCAACATTTGCCAAAGTATAACTAGAATTTTGAAAAAATAATTTAAACAAAATAAAAATGCAAAAAAAACAGAAAAAATAAAATTGTCTCCGACTGGAAGCGAACCCTAGTTTGCAATTTAGAAAGCGAGAATGCTAACCATTACACCATTAAAGCGTATTGTTTTACTGTGTTACATAATATATTAAATATTTACATCGTCAACAAAATAACACAAAAAATGCGTTATTTTCCGAAAACATAATCTGATCAAAAATTCCTGTTGTACTATTCCGGTTCACACCAATGTACATTACTCAGAATTTTTTCAGATTTTTAGTGTAAACCATCTGGGCTACAGGGTGTGGGACAATTTTTTTTGCACAATTTTGACAAAAATCGCGTTAAAATAATTTATATTGCCAAAATAAAATTTTGATCGTTAATCAACGTAGGTACTAAGAGCTTTCACTTGGTACCCTACACAGAATTTTTTAAAAAATATTTACATATATATTTTTTTTTTTGATGGGCACATATTCGTTTATATTTTTAGGGGGATATGTTTTTTAGATCAACTCTCAACTCTCTAGGTTTAGCCGTTTGGCTACAATTTTTAGCGAACAGACAGACAGACAGATAGACGACGGTATAAGGGTTTTTTGGTCATATCTACAAAACCCTAAAAATGCCCTCACTCCTGAACTACAAAGTGATCACAAAAAACAAAAGGTCCTGAGTTATCGCGGCACCCCTGTAGTTACGCTACGCTGCTTTAAACCTTTGAGTCCCAATTTATTTTTTTGCGTTTTTTGATTTAATCTGCATGTGTACCTTTAGATACAATTACCTACAAGTAAATCAAAAACAATATTTGCAGGAAAATTTACATAAGATTGAGATTTAGGGTAGTTGGACATATGTATATGTCCCATTAGGTAAAGAGAGTGGGATATATATGTCCCACTGGGTATTGGAAGTGGGGTACATATCTCACTGTATAAGAAATAAAATAACTAAAATATGAAAAATATCATTTATTTCGACAAATGTTCTGATTTTGTCCTAATTTTTGATACAGAGGATAATTGAAATCCGGTAGATTGTCTACCATATTCCCGTTTACTTATGACATTAGCGTGCTACCATATTGTGCATTGTTTCCCTCTGAGCATCTTCAACAATTGTCTGGGACGTATATGCTCCATTGGGACTCAAAGGGTTAAATTATCTGCAAAACCACTAGTTTAAGAAGCATGTCCTCTACGATCCGATTTACTCTTTAACCATGCATTCAGGAAAATTTAAATCATTTAATTTGGTTGTGCGCAAAGCCGGCTTTATCCATAAAAAAGCCTGGGCAAAAAAAAAACAGTAATTTTTTGGGACCCCAAACAATTTCTCAATATTAAAAGAGACCTAACAATTTTTCACGAAAAAATGCAATACATTTTCATATGGAGGATTCAGAAGACAATCAGTGTAGGACAATAAATATTGAAAATGAGATAATTAAGTCTTAAAGTAAAAAAATACCAATGCTTGTAAAGTAAAGAAGCATATTTTTATTGATAGATAACATACAAATAAACTTAAGTACAATCTTGCTTTGTCAACTGAAAGTTTTAACAACATAGAGGTTCTTGAATTACGTAAGTCATTTTCAGACAAACCTTGACTTACACTGTTCGGGTTCTGAATCCTCTATATGCCAATCTCGGACAGTTGGTGTCGGAAGGCAGAAATTCGTTCTTGAGCGCGGATTTGCATTTCCCTGTCTGAAGAGTTTGTGAGTAGAAGGATTCGCTTCCTGAACAGTTTCTGGAACAAAACAAAGGTAGGGGTAAGATATTCTAATGAACAGTAATCATCAATTTTGTAGTATGATGCATTAAAGTAATATTACTGTCAAGAAACAATATAATCAGTGGCGTAGTAGTCGGGGGTGTAAAGTGTGCGGTAAACATGGAACCACGAGCTAAAGAGGCCCATTTGATTGTTTTGAATTTCTGAATTTCCCAAGAAAAGGTCCATCACACAGAATGGAATTAAACTGGAGTTAACGAACAAGTTGTTTAAATATTTTACTTATTAGTTTTGGTCACTATACGATAATTAAGGTTAATTATAGCAAAGTAACTATATAACTAACATTATTTAAATATGAACAAATAAAATAAGAATGACGAAAATAGTTTTGCACTTTTTATAAAAATGTTTGCTGTATTTAATTTTTGTTCTCACCGTTAACTTTGTTAAAAAGCGTTCCAAATATTTTAAGAATAAAACAATTTTTTCCGAATTCTTGTGCAATCTAACATTATAAAAATTTCACACTGCTGAACTAGGAAAAATATGTGCTACCATCTAATAATATTTTTAATACAAGCTGCAATTTGAAAAAGCAAACTTACACCTTACCCTGCGGTAGCGGTTACATGTATCTAATATTTAATTAGTGCAATAGATCAGCCTCTTTACTTTATGATTAAAGTCTAATAAGGTCAAAAATCTTATCTTTTAAAATAAGATAGTTATTCCCCATTTATTGTTTTACAGCTATCTCTGTATATTTTTGCTGTAAAAATAATAATTGAGATATTTCAAAATTAATAGTCAACGTACATCCCGAAACGATCCCTTAGAATTAAAATTTTGTGATTTCATATAGTCTTCGTTCGACTCGTGGTTTTGTTCTGCTATCACACGAAATTACGAGAAAATATATCAAGCTGTTTTTGCGTGAATCTTGGACAAACAGACAGATAGAGATTTTTTTACCAACCGCCAACATATTAAGGGAGGTATTGTGATCATACCGATTTTGACATTTCGAGATTTCGATGGATCTCTACGAATTGAGGTCCCTACATAACTTACTTAACTTATTTCATTTTAGCATGATGTCTGTCTGTCTGTCTGTCCGTCCGTCCGTCCGTCTGTCTGTCTGTCTGTCTGTCTGTCTGTCTGTCTGTCTGTCTGTCAACTTTTGGTAAAAATTGGTTGACTAGAAATGGGAGTTTACTCGTGTCGATGTTAAGATTTTTACGAAATTTAGCAACAGAAAAATATTTCGAAAAAATGTATTTAACAAAAGTTGCTATAAAAGCAATAACTAACAACTTTTATTTGAGAAATTTTTTGATAAAACGAAAAATTTTTGAAAAAAATTTCGAAATTTTTTAAGTATCTATTTTTTCATACTTATATGTAACGTTTCCATGGTTATGATAAATAATATCTCTGTTAGAAAATATTAGGCCAAGTTATTTCTACTCTGCTGCTAGAATGTATTTTATACAAGTACTTTGTGATGGCGGTTGGTCCTGTGGTGGCCACAGCTGATTTTTTTGCGATAATATGGTTTGACGAGGGGAAAAGTGAAAAAAAAAAAAACTGATATAGCCTCCAATTTTCTTTGTATAGAAGATTTAGTATATTTGATTTTCATTATTAATTTTATCGTAACAGAAAATTATAATAAAGTGTCACTAGTGAAAAAAAATTAAGAATTATTTTACTAAATCCATTTTGTATCATGGTATGAAAATTTTTAGGCTAATCATAATGATTCTCTTATGATGGAAAAAGCTACTTCAATTTTCTTTATCCTTAAAGTAGTGTAGATGAAACAGGTAATTCTCTGGAGACGATGTACAATATGTAGGATGTAAAATTGCAAACATGTAATACACTCTCCATAATTCCATGAGTATGGAAAGTAAAACATACGACTTTACTCTCTTAGCTTGTGGTGTACTTAGATCCTATGTCGAGGTCATTGTTCAGTTTGAGTGTAGTTCACTCACCCAGAGTCTCTTTTAACTCTTTAAGATGTTTAGAAGACACTCAACGTCTTGGCTTGAGAAAACTTGACAAAACTGAAACGACGTCAGAAAGATGAATTTCTTTTGATATTTGGAGTGTATGTGCATTGGGAAGGAATGCTGTATTTACTTTTGTAGAATGTTTCCTGGGCTTAAATAATTTCGTTTAGATGTTTTTGAGAAATTTTTGTAGCTAGTGCTTACTTCCAGTTATGTATTTTTAAAAGTAAATTTACTAAAAAATTACCACAATTACTTAGAAAAATATTTCACTATATTTCCGCTTTAAATATGCCATGTAACCAGCACAAATCCATCTAACTTTATATATTTAATAATGTTCATTTAATTTAGAAGAGTATCTTTAGGCTTTGATAATAGTTCAAATGTAACCGAAACTAGTAAGCAAACAGTAATAATATAAATTTAAATATTTGACTAACTGTGCTTTTTAGGGTTTTGTAGGTATGACCAAAAAACCCTTATACCGTCATTTTGTCGTCTGTCTGTCTGTCTGTCTGTCTGTCTGTCTGTCTGTCTGTCTGTCTGTCTGTCTGTCTGTCTGTCTGTCTGTCTGTCTGTCTGTCTGTCTGTCTGTCTGTCTGTCTGTCTGTCTGTACGGAAAAAATTGAACTTTGCTATATATTAAAATAAAAAATACTGCAAATATTTAGAAACCAAATTAATGGTATTAGGCATTCGAATTAAAATTAACAGAAAAAATATTTTAACATAAAATTTGTTGTGGCATCCCAATGTAAGGGAGGTAATTTTGGTATTATTTCATAAATAAAATTTCATAAATAAATTCATTATAATCATTTAATTAGAGTAAAATATTGAATCTGTTAAACGATACAAAAATAATCTATTTCTTAGAAAGGGCATTTAAGATAACGGTAGATTGTTTATTATTGCAACTTGACACTTTTGTCAATGCAACATGAAAAGTGAATCGTAAATTATTGTGTTAAATAAATATACGTCAACCATAAGCACATAAATAATAATTAAATTCTGTCTGAGATATAAATATTCTGATTCGGCTATTTTCTAATGAGATATTTATCTGAGTTATCACCAATAAATTATGAATTTTAAGATAGTAGAAGACGATAGTCAAGAGGTGTTAAATGACATTTAACAGTTGGGCGATGTAAGCATTTTAGAGTAGATTGTAAACCTTCATAATGTTAAGTCGTGTTTTAAGTTGTTGATGTTAAACCATCATAACGTTAAGATGTTAACAAAGGAGAGTTCAGCTTAAGCCGTCGTATGGTTAAGACCATGTTTAGGAGTTGGTTTTTAAGAGACATGGGTTAGAGACATTTAGAGTGTTTGGGCGAGTCGAAATAAAGTAACAATGTAATTCCGTATGAACGTTAGTGTAGTGACCAGCTAAAAAGTGGAGAGACAATATTTAGAAACATGTAGTGGTTAAATTAGTGTTTGGTGAAAAGTGTGTCTAGTGGGTGCGAATTTGGATTTAGCTGTATCGACGTATTTATAAGTCTATTGTAATTAGTGTAAATATTTAAACCTTAATCGTAATTAAAGTAGATTAGCTAAAATGTTGAGTTTAATTGAAACAACCCTTAATCCTTCCAAGAATCATAGCAACCAGCTAGCGGACTAATAGGGGGGGGGTCCAGACTTGATCCGCTCGCAAGTCTTGGAACCCATAATGTGAGGGATGTACAGAGTAAGTACAAATGAAATAAATCAGCCAACCGTGACATTTCATTATTTATATATCGTAGTTCCCCACACCAAATAATCATCATTCACTTACTAAATACCTGCGAAACCCTGAAATGTGTGAAAATTTACACTTCACATCAATTTTTTATATCGACTGAAACCCAATAAATTTATATGTTCTCTATTATATAATATAAAAATTGTTGTGAAATATGAATTATCACACATTTCAGGATTTTATAGATTTTAGTGGCAATAATTTTTGGGCAATATATTACTGTTATCCCTTAAATCAATTTAGGTTGGTTATACAAGCATTAAGAGCTTTCATTTAATTGCCCACATGAAATTTAAAAAATATATTTTTTTCAAAATCCATAATATTTCACATTAGAAAAATAAAAAGTTCCTGTTCCAATCAAAATAACGAAACGACTTCAATAGATACAATTGCATTGAAATTGGTCAGTAGAAGAGCTGAAAGAAATTCTTTCGATACCTGGATCGTAATTTTAATTTGTAGGGATTTGTTTGCTTTTACCTTGCGTCTAAACTTCCATGATTTCAAACGCCTATCAATAATTATAGAACACTCTGTATATTCAAAAAATAATATAACTCCTAGTGAAATTTGTCAGTGGTGAGTTTTTAGTTAAAAACCAAATTTTTAGGAACACAAATATTTACTCATATCTAAATTTTGATCAAATATAAGCTTAGATTAAGCTGAAGCTTAAGTTTACAATGTGCCAAATAAATGTTGTCCCACACACTATTACCCGGAGGATTTAGCCTAAAGATCCTACGATTTTCGTACAACAATTCGACCATAGAGATTTTCTTCTTGTAATCGGCGCTACACACTAATCACATTTCTCGTTCGTAATTTCTCGTTCGCAGCTCAAATTAAATTATCTGGTGCGGTTAATTTTTTATTACGTTTGCTTATTAATGTTATTCGCTGATCATCGTCGTTTGAGATGATTTACGATAGTCAGAATATCTGAAAATATTCTGTAAGAATGTTAATATTTATGTTATAATCTATTATACTTCGTTTAGAACTGATGGAATGATAAACTGATCTCAATAATAATGATTAATGAGACAATGATACTGTTAGTAATAATGATGTTGATTTTCAATTGCATATCAGTATTATATACAGGCAAATCCTGTATCTGCAAACCTTAAATCGTTTGTACCTGCTATTTGGCCGCTAAGCAAGGGCACGCCGTGAGTTCTATTCCTGCTATGTTAAATAATTTGTGTAAAAATATTTATACAAATTACAGGTTCTGGTTAGCCGTTCGCAACCGGCTATAAACTGTAGGTGCCTTTTCTGTGTACGCTACAAAAATGGACGTATAAGTTATATACTTTTGAAGATCGGCATAAAACAATTATCCCGTATAACTATCACATTGTTAAACTACAAAAGAACTAGGGTTCATGTTTACAACCACGTTGTAAACAGTCAACGGTCAGTGGCGCAGGGATGTTTGTTTTTGTTAATCCTTTAAGTAAGATGCGTAATGTGGAAAACTAATCCCTACGGCTATGGGTTAACACGCCTAGTTATATCACTTCTATTGTAATTTTATGAGTTCCCTAACTTTTATTATTTTATTGCGATCTTCAAAACTAATATGGTATGTTCTATAATACTGACCTTATTACCTGAATGTACATAGATTGAAAACATGGTTATGAAACCTGGAAACAGGAGGCCTAGACTCACTTCGAGCTGTCGCGGCAATTATGATGATGATGATTATTTTAAGGGGTGGAATAAGCCCTGACTTTTGTTTAAAAGGCATAAGACCTTTTCGTGTATAATTATACTGTTTGCCTTAACTATGTTTATTTTCAGTTGTAAGTTAGTGTTTGTTTAAGGGGCGGGGATTAAGCGGTTATTTTGGAATAATATGACCTGTTCTAGTTTAAAGAAATTAGCTGTAGTTTTTGACTTTAGTCTGGATAAGAAAACAAAATTGGAGTTTTTGAAGGACTATGTAGGGGCTAAACGGGTAATAGAGAAGGAGGGAAATGCGTACGGGAAAAATCGCAACCAGATAAAAGGATTAGTGCAATGGAAACACTTCATTGAAGCCCTTTTCTCCATGTAGGTGGACTAAACATATGTATATAAACGGGTAAACGGTGGCACGTTATCAGTTAGCGAAAAAATCGTGGTACTAAATTGCTACAATGCAATAAGGCACATGCGCTTGTCAGAAATAGTGGATGATGGTGTGGAAATTTGTTGCAAAATAACAGATGTCTCGAAAACGAAAACTTAGAAAGTGTTAAAAGAAGATAAATGCGGTGGAGTACAAGAACCAGCTACTTCTAGTGAAAAAAAAATGTTTCTAAAGATCAAAAAACGAAAAACAAAAACAAAAAATTCTGCCAGTTCAAAGCCTGGAAAAATGTGAAGGGAATAGTTTTATACTAATATTATAAAATAATCATGTACGTAATTTAATATTACAATAGAACCTCGATTATCCGGGCTAAGTCGGGGATGAAGGTAGTCCGGACAACGAAAAATGCGGATAATCGAAAAAAAAGTGAGGAGAAATAGGAAAGAAAAATTACGTACATTAAGCATGAATCTTTTTAAATTGTTACATATACGTTCAGTAGAGTAATTTTTTCACTTTGTTTTTTTATATCCGATATTGTGGAAATGCCGACGCCATATTTATCAGACCAATAACGTCCTGAGTCACCTCATTTCAATGCACTGATTATATCTAATTTGTCTTTTAAAGATAGTACAACACGTTTTCTTTTCGATGACATATCGGTAATATTAAAAGAAAATATTTAAATCGTACGTCCAGACACGTCATGACGTGAAAACCGGTAAACAGCAGTGTAACACAGCGAATTCGTAAAATAATATCCTCGTTTAAAAGAATCCGGATAATAGAAAATTTAGATAATCGAGGTCCGAATAATCGAGGTTCTACTGTATTAATGATAGAAGTAGTTAACTTGTGGCTAAATAAAAATAAATTAAAATTAAATAGTAGTAAAATTAAATCTCTAATAATCTGTTCTAAATCCGAATGAGTGAAGTTCACAAATAATAATTTATTAGTTAAAATTATTAATAACAGTATTGATATAGTTACCAGTATAAAATATTTAGGGGTTGTAATAGATAACGAATTAAAATTTCAGGATCATATTGAATATTTAACTAAAAAATTAGCAAAAAAAAAATCATGTACAGAATTTGTAGAAATCTAACGTTTTTCTCGAAACTATATTTTCAATACAATAGTGCTGCCACACTTTAATTATTGCGGTTCCAAATTATATATTTGTAATAAATCACAAATAAGAAAACTCCAAGTACTGCAGAACAGAGCTATGAGGTGTATTCTGAATTGCAATAAATTCACACCAATTAAAGAAATGCTACACTGTTTGAATTGGATAAACGATGAACAGATCGTTGAAATCAACGCCATAACATTTATTTTTTAAATCGTAAAGGTCCTAGGTCCTACCTATTTAACTTAAAATATTACCATAATTATGATACAAGGACTAAAGACCACACATTATACGTCAAACATATAAAAGGTAGGACGAGAGCTTTTTTATTTGAAAGAGGGTTTGTTGCTTTCAACAATCTAGACGCAACAATAAAAGATTAAGTCTAAATGTGAAACAATTTAAGAAAAAACTAAAAATCATGTATGCAAATTGTACCTTCTAATCCAAGCTAGATTATGCCTGTAAGTTTTGTAAGTAATCTGTTTTTGTTTTTATATTATTTTGCATTATTTCTGTATTATTGATTCATTTTGTTGTTAACTATTAATTACTATTATTTTGTATTATTAATTGGCTGATGGGGGCGAAAACGGAGATAAGTCATATGTAAAAAGATAGGACTTAACACCTTTTTCACGCCCATCAGCGAATTATTATATCACTTTTTTTGTATATTTGTATGTAAATACTAGCTAAGTAGCTAATTATAATTATAAATAGATAAATAAATAAATAAATTTAATTCCAAATAATATGCTTTACTATTAAACCTCAGTATATATCACGTTAGCTAGAGATTTCATTGTTAAAAGCAGGTAGCTTTAACCTCCTTTTGCCACTATTACAAAAAGCCACGACACCAATTATTCAGAGTAATAATGCACCTACTTTAAATATTATTTGCAAGCCATTTCTATGAAAAATAACGATTTTACTTTTTATAAAAATAAGGTTTTACAACTTCGTGTCATTTCTAAACGAACAAATACATAAATATTAAATTATAGTCTTTTTTGTAAATGAACAGTGCCTGCAAATCAAATTGTTTAATTTTATCAAGTAACTGAACTTCTACGGGTGGATGTTTATGTAATTGATTTAAAAAACCGTAGGGTAGTAAAAATTTGAACATTAAGTCAAGCGTACTTCTAAATAAACTATCTGCTTGAGAATATCCTTAAAAACCATTAAATTTAAACTAATTTAGTATCCCATTCCTTGTACGTCATTAAACATTAATCTGTGCGGCCAAGGTAACGCGTTACCTTGGCAGGTATGTGTTGGTGGGCGTCGCGGCGCTCGCCTCCCGACACCGTCACAGCATCCACAGGTGTATCCAGGCGGATATCTGCAGCTGGATTTACGTCTGGAATTAAGCGTCGACCATCGAGACACCAGCTAAACATTTATCGATCCACCCTAATGTTGGTTTCCACCAATACACACACACATATATTTTAAAACATTAACATTATTTTTGGACTATTTTTGGAAATAAGATGTTTGTCTATTTTACATACTGTGGCGTAGTTTTTAAATGTAAAATTTGGCATATATTAAATTCATTTTTATAATTGTTTTACTCGCATCGAATTTTCTCATTCCAACCTTGTTACAGAATATACTATTCTCAAACGTTATTTGATTATTGAAAAAAGGGGGGATGGGTTATAAATATTTGTTTCTTTCTTTTCAACCTATTAATCTCCCCCCTCGAAATATTAATGGACCAATCCGTGGTTGCCTATCAGGGCCGGAGGTACGCGGTAGGGCGCTTGATGCCAGAGGGCGCGCCAAGGTTAAAAGACTTTTTTTTTAAGTCTTCACTTAAAATTTAGAAGTGAAGACGTTTTTTTTAGGTCTTCACTTAAAATTTTGCCCTCTCTGTGGGCGCTTAATTAAATCTTGCATAAGGGCGCCAAAGACCCTCACTCCGGCCTTGCGTGTTATAAAATTAAGTAATTCATATCTTGATCACTGTCACTTTTTCCGCTTTTCTTTCGTTATTAAGATGGTTGTTGAATAAAAGAAATATTATTCTCTGTTTGTTTTTGCAGTGTATTCATTACGACACTTTCGCACACTTGGTTGACACTTATGAGCCCATCATCGTCTCCACAGAGCTTGGATACCGTTCCCTTTCCCGTAAACTGTTATAATGACATGACATTGTCCCAGGAGTCGTGTATTCACATTATATCATTAGACGAGACTTGCGTTATTCCGCCATACTGTACCATGTTATAATATAATTGCAATGTGACTGTTGCATAATGCCCAGTAACACGAACTCGAGTAGAAAGGTTTAGAAGTTAGAATACTATTAAAATTATGATGTTGCATGGAAGTAGAAACTTAGAATATATGAGTAATAAAAAGTTTGAATTTATGAGAAACAGAGATAGACCATGTATCCCAAAACCGGATGATAAAAGCAGTAAACATATTTACGTACCTTGGAAGTGTTGGGGCGAAAAATGGCGGAACTCTTCCTGGTGTCTTAACAAGAATTCAAAAAAGAGAGTGGGAGCTATGTTGAAGCCACGGTCGTTGGTCTTTTCGGCGTAGAACATGCTACGTGGCTGCTGGGTGGATGCTAGATATTAGAGATGGGTCGTTCATGAACGAACCGGCTCCTTGAGCCGGCTCACGGCTCACTGCCTAGTTTCAAGTTTTAAGGATACGATTGATCGGGAGATTGTGAGCAGTGACCGGAGCGATCTGGATCTGGATCGATGTCATGTTGAACTTCGCGAGAACTCGGCTTGTAATGTATTATCATAAAGTGTATTTTGTCATCAATTTGTACGGCAGTCTATTTGAAACTATAGTCTATCTCAGAAAGAGCGATAGTAATAAATCTTTTTGTCAGGCAGTTACCAGTGGCGTGCACATTTTATACACGTTTAAATTGGTTTTGTGTATTTCTATATTACTATTTATCATTTTATTAAACGCACGCCTGTGACCATATTTATCATATCATTAAACGCATGCCTGTGACCATATTTTTCTTCAAAATTTTAGGATAAAATTTTTATGATCTATTGTGTTTAACCCTAGTTCGTATTCCCATATAAGATGTGCAGCACACTCGGTTGTTTCTTAACAATATTTCATTTCGAACTATTCATATTTTGTGTGCCGCTTCTGTGTGAAAAAAACATAACTTTTTACAAATAATAAATTTTATTACTATCGCTCTTTCTGAGATAGACTAATAGGCTTAGTCTGTACTTTCTTACAACCATACTATATAAACATATTAAAAATATTGCCCAAATCCCAGATGTCCGATTTATAAGGGCAGTAAACATCACCATAAACTTAACACATCTGGTTTAAAATACAGTAGCTAAATACAGTGAATTGTTTGTTTACTATTATATATGCAAGAGCCGGCTGAGCGACGTTCTACCTACATATTGCAAACCAACAACCGTATTGAACGAACGACCGACAACTGACCGATCTGTGTCTCGGGAACATGTTTACAGTTCATATAATGCAAGAGCCGAGGCTGAGCGACGTTCTACCTACATATTGCAAACCAACAACCGTATTGAACGAACGACCGACAACTGACCGACCTGTGTCTCGGGAACATCGTTATTTAGCCGGATCAATGAGCCGGCTCAGCAAACTGAACGACTTCCACTGATCCGGTTCCGCAAACTGAGCCGAAATTCCCTTCTCTACTAGATATTTATTTTAATTTTATTTCTTTGCTGTGTCTCAAAATATTATTACATATATCGATAGATCCCACGTAGATGAAACGAATGACACCTTGCAGTACGTTGCTCATGTGCGGATCCCAAGTTATACAAATTTTACCTCGCACGCCGAGCGCCGATTTCATCACAAAATGGCGGACGCGCGGCGCGCTCAAGATTGCGTCACCTTACCTTGAACGCTATTTCGATAGACTCTTTGGACCTTCCTCTCTTCAACTCAGTTATTATATTGTTGCTAGCATTTATAGTTTTGAAATTATTGAAGAAAGTCTGGTGTACATTTTTTTGGGACACATGGATTTTTACCAAGAGACCCAGTACTGGAACGAAACGATAGACGTATTCTACGTCAAATAGCGAGGAATGCATTTGTTCAAAATTAGACTTTTCAACATAAACGGCAAATCTGTGTTATTATGTGCAGGGCTGTGGAGTCGGAGTAGAAGTAGTTCTGGTTTACTGGAGTCTGAGTTTGATACGGTGAGAGTATACCGACTCCGCGCTTATTCCCGTTTTTAAAATTATCATAAATTGGTGTATATCGTATTTTTAACTTATGCATACGGTTATGATTATGAAGTTCGCACCAAATTATTTCAAACCTTGTTAATTTAACCACCGCCCACAAAAATCAAACTCAGGTGCCAACAGATAATAGTTCGTATTCATTGTATTTTTACATTGTAATTTATTCACGAACTGGTAAGAGTAATAAAAAAAAATGTCCTATAAAACTTGTTTCTATTTAAAATCCCTAACCAACAATACTCCACTAGACCCACTTTTTATTTAAAATTTCAAAGGTAGTTCCATTTTGCATAATGTTTTTCCCCGAGTGACAAATATATCACATAGTGGATAGCACATAGGCACTTATCAATGATTATTCATTATTTTCCCAACTTCGTACATCCAATAGTTTTCATATAAAAGGCTGGCGCAAAGATACACTAACCTGATTATAAAGGGGGAGGTCTGGACCGGTGGAAAAATTCCGCAGTCGGATTCGGAGTTGATGATAACAAAAACTCAGGAGTCAGATTCGAGTCGACATTTTTTTGTACCGACTGCACAGACCTGATTAAATGGATGGGACATGACAAGCACGTGACCCCCCCCCCCTAGTGCCCGCTTGACCCCACAACCACTTTCTTGAGTACTAAATGCGTATAAACAAGTATTTTTAGTAATAACAGTTGAATTTGGCGAACTTAAAAGTAAATTATTAAATTCTCGTAGGGTGGTTAACCGTTTATAAATAATACGTTGAATATGGCAGAAAATAGACAGAAGACACTACTGTGCAATTTGTCGAATTGTTCCGAGAAAATGAATGTCACTGAAATGCACAACTGCTTAGTTATAGAAACAAAGAAGAAGAAAAAATGAACGAGTTAAACAATATAACAAATATTCATGAACATTTTTAATGCCTAAATTCATTTAATTCTGGAAGAACGCAGCCTTTATAAACTAGCCGCCCCTGAGTGGAATACGATTTCTCAGAGGCGTTAACAGATGTAGGTACACTATTGAAAAAAAAACTAAATCATCAAATTATGAAGGAATTGAGTATATCATCTGTTGAATAAAATATACGTACCACATACCGTATACAAAAGATATCGATATAATTGAAAAAAATATGCAAATAGAATGTCAGATCGTATGTAGGTACTCGAAACTAGCCTTACAATAAAAGCTAAAGGACAATGGTGTCTGGACTCTGGAAAAACTTCAAGAAATACTCATCCTTAGGATGTAGACGATGAAGTTATCATTTTTCATATCATTCAGTGCTGTTTTGATAAGTTCTGTACCTAACGTACCCATAATTTATCTAGTGCATTAAGTCTTATTATTCTGTCCAATAATAATAATAGTAATACAAATAATAACGGGTAAAACACATAAAATAATAATAATAATAAAAGAGTTGCCGTAGCCCATGGTAAGTAAGACGTTTTAACTACGGAACACGTCACCTTAGCATTTTCACCTTCCGATGCTGTACAATCAATTCAGGGGTCAATCTCGAGTATTTAATACTTAAAATGAGTATAGCAAACGTAAAATGAAAGGGAAATAATTTGCATAGTTCTATTTAGTAGTACTAGCTAGTAGTTGGTTACTAACCGTTGTGAGTATTTAGGCTAGATTGATATTTCTATGTATTTTTCAAAAACATTATAGAAACACCCCCATTTTTTAAATTTTTACCCGTTCTGTCCAAAACTAGTCTTCTGAACAGTTTCTTTTCATCTTTCGTTAGCTATACTTGTTTATACAGCGATACTTGGACCTGGTGACATAAAACGTTGACCCGTGACTTCCATATACATATAGTGCCGGGGATCTAGAAACAGAACCTACCGTCACAATTAAAGTGAAATCATCATCATTCTCGAGACCTATATATTCTTAAGGCGCGCACCCGTGGGGGCATGGGCACGAGCCTCCCCTTCAAGCGGCCATTCTGGCGGTCTTGATAAACCCGATACTGTTATGATAGATTCATAGAGCCTTCTTATCTCTTCTTTTTTCCGCATTTACCACATTCCATCTTCTTGTGCTGGACCATATATTCGGACCAATACTTTACTTTAGAAAATTCTGAGTAGTATTTATTGCTCTTGTCAGAGTGTCCAGCACTCGCTGCCCTACAGGAGTATCAAGCAAATTATAGTTTTTTACAGTCTTATCTTTGTGTTCTTAGATAGAAAGCGAAATTAGAAGAGAACAGAGAGTGAATAGTGAAGTTTGTTTGCTGAGAAAATCTTGGTTTTAATTTCTACAGATAAATCGTTGCTACTGTAGAGTAAAGTAAACTGACAAAAATAAAGTTTAATTCGGTATGTGAGTGTAATGATTTAAGAAAATTGTATCATATCCAAATTCGAAATGTCACCGTCATATGTTAAATATAAGCAAACCCATTAGAGACATTTCTGTATTTATTGTCATTATGGCATGTTTACAGAACCTAAGTAAACCAATATCAAGTAAGCCATGTTTTTGCGGATATAACAAGAAAGTGACAAGCAATTAGACCGGAAAATACGTCACAGATACATTTTAGCAAGGTCACCAGATATTTAAATTTCACTAAATTAAAAGTTTTCATTAGAAAAATAATTTTCCACAGTCATCAACAAGAGATAAACATTGTAATTTTAGTAAAACCAATAAAACAAAGTTTCTAAAACATACAGAAAGTTCAAGAATTTCACATAAAATAAATGACAGCCACAACTGATAGAAAGAAGAATTAAGCGAAGAATAAAAGTCATGTGACACATCGTAACTTAACCGTTGCGATGGTAATAAAGTATGCATTATATTGTTCACCAATGCAGAACTAACCTAACTTCACATTATACGACATATGAAGATTTTAAATATTCAATCCGCAATTTACTATAACTTGCTTAGCGTTGCACAACGATATTTTTTCATAGGAGGTACAGACGTTGCACATAACCAAATTAAAATGGCAGTGGTTCATGTAGGGGTGTACGTAGGGGGGGCTGGCAGACTTAAACCCCATCTAAACATTTCACATTAGATGTTTTAAAGGACGCAATTTTATTTATTTATTTATTTATTGTGTTTGGGTGGTCAACAGAACTATTTCATTCCTAGAGACACCCACTAATTACATATATTATTTTAACGTGTTATTAGTTTAACATATATTACAACATAAAATATAGAAATATTTTTAAAAGTTTGTGTTCAATTTTTTTTACAATTTCGGTACAAAAAAGAAAAGAAACAATGAATTATAAAAGTGAGTAAATTACTCCATTCCTATTAGTGTATCATTAACTATGATTTTAAAATTTGAAACCGACAGAAAGTAAATATCACAATTGTTAAATAATTTATTGAACGTATGCATTGTTCTGTTTAAAGAAGAATTTTGACCTAAGTTTGAAAAAATTTTATTATTATAAAAAGTATTAGTTTTTCTTGTTGGAACGATTGGCGTATTGAAATTAATTAGACTCAGAATGTCAGTTGGGTCTATCATATTATTTACTATTTTATATATAAAATTCAATTGATTCAATTTGATCCTACGGTGTTCCAGGGTGCAAAGGTTAAATTTGGCCAGGCGATTATTATAAGAGGGCAACGGATCATATCTATAAAATTTAAAAAAAATGTATTTTGTGAAACGGTGTTGAATTGATTATAGTTTATTAATGTGTGTATTATATTGTGGATTCCAAATGACACTGTTGTACTCTAGCCGGCTGCAAACTAGAGATTTAAATAGCATTTTAAGTGAATTTTGTGATTTGAAATGTTTACAAGAACGCATTATGAAGCCAAGTTGATTATATACTGATTCGGTAATTTTATCCACATGGTGATCGAATTTTAACATGTTGTCGAAATAAATCCCTAGGTCTTTAACAACACTGATTTCAAGCAGTGACGTGCCCCCTATTTCATATACATATTTTATAGGGAATAGTTTACGTGTGAATGTTATACTATTGCATTTGTTTATATTTAAAAAAAGTTTATTAACCTTACAATAATTATTTAAAGTTTGTAAATCATTATTAAAGTTAATGCAATCTTGTAAGCAAGTGATGACTTTGTAAATTTTTAAATCGTCTGCATATAACAAAAATTTTGATTTTAAATATTTACAAATATCGTTAATGAAAACTAAGAAAAGGATAGGGCCCAGATGGGAACTCTGGGGAACACCTGAGGTCACTTGAACATAATTTGAAATACAACCATTTATCGCCACTGCTTGTATTCTATTGGTTACATAACTTGCAATCCATCGCAATAGATTTCCATGAATTCCAGCTTGCGACAGTTTAATAATCAATAGACCGTGATTAACTTTGTCAAAAGCTTTTTTGAAATCTGTGTATATAACATCAACTTGACCAGAATTATCTAAAGAATTATTTACATGCTGAGTGAAATGACAGCCACATCCATGCATTCTTGTAATTGGTAGAATATATATGTGACCCCCCTAAAGAAAAGTTCTGAATACGCGTCTGGAGTCATGTAATGAGTCGAGATGATTGTTGGATCAAGAAGGCTACGGAATGGAATACAAGAACAGGCAAAATATCCATTGGAACGCCACGACAGAGATGGAGGGACGGCCTATTAAAAAGTAGCGGACAGTTGTGGATGTGAGTAACAATTGTTTGTCAACAAGGATGAAGATTAGTGGAAGAGAATATCAAAATATACGGGACCTGATGTTATTAATAGCGAGGTACTAAAATTGATGAACCATATGTTAGTTGCGTATATGACGACCTTTTTAACCTGATATATGTACCGGAATTTTCCCAAAAGACGAGCTCAACAAAGTCAACATTCGTTGCGATGAAAAAGCCTAACGCTGTCATTTAAAGATTTTGGAAGAATTAGCTTAATAAGCTATTTGCTTAAAGTATTCTTAAACATAATACTCGTACATGGTCGTATATTTCCAAAATGTACGCAAATGATTTAGATGCTCAATTTGGTTTCCGTAATACGTTGAGAGCTCGTGAGATTTTATTCAGATACTATTTCTAAGGTGTATAGATGTCAACTGTGACTATAGGATGGATGTATATTTTGTGGACAAAATAATGAAGATCTTGGAAAACGTAGGGTTAGATAAGGAAGACAATAAGCAAATCTGTAGTGACGTTTGCCATTATCAGTTAAAATTGAAGATTAAAACACTGAATATCTACAAATCCAGCGTGGAGTACAACAAGATGCGTTTTATCGCCATAAAATTAAAGAAGTACTGGAAGACATTTTAAAAGAAGTACTGGAAGACATAGACGAAGGAGTTATTGTTAATGGTGTGTTGTTGAATAACTTATACTGACGACACCGTCATATTTTGAAATAGTTGAGATGGTGTACAACATTTATTATATGCGGTCGTTACATCCCGTGAAAATTATGGTCTCTCCTTAATTATCAATATACATGATAATTAGTATAAACGTACCTATGGAGAAAGTTAAGAAGATCAAATATCTTGGCTGAATGTTCATGAAAACTGGGACCATTCACTCAATACCATCAACTTGGACACTAACAGAAGTTTCGTGTAAAGAAGTTTTCTAAATGTGGTGTTATTGACACATGCTTCGGTTCTCATACATTGATTACGTATAAAATGCAAAAGTCCTGGATGAATTAGATAACGAGATAGATAAAATTTGTACAGTAAAAAAGCGCAAAACGCAATATTTTGGTCAAGTAATGAGCAACGAAGTATGATACAAAATACTCCAGTTGATACTAGAAGGCAAAGTGCACTTAAAAGAGTAATAAATAGGCGATGTATATCGCGGCTGAATAATCTAAGACAGTGGTTCTCTGCAATGAGTATAGAGATAGCTCTTAAAAACAGCAGTTAATAAAATTTGAATAGCCCAATGGATAATCAACCTCCGGAATGGACGGTAAAGATGGATAAATTAACCTTGAGGATTTTGAGATACGATTTTTAAAAATATTTTATCTTAGCATAACCACTAAAAACTAAAAAATATTTTTTGCTAATAAGGCAAAGTTAGTTAACACATGAGAAGTTTGTGTGATAGTAAAATTTAAAAATATATATATATATATATATATAAAATTTAGACGATATTTCTCAAACTTTCTACGCCTGAAGATAATTTCGGGGGTGGCCACCATTTTTGTTACGATAATTAAGTTTATTGCCCTTTATAATGATATTTTACACCAACATTACAGATATTAAATTTTCACTTTCTATGATTCGATAATTACATAAACAAAAATAATAAATAGTTTTATGTACGACGAGACGATTGGAAAAAAATCAGATCATAGTTATAAAATATAATTTTTATGATGAGTATTTAAATACTTTTTCATTTTTTGTCATTGGTTATTTTCTCTTAGCCGTGGGCTGTTCTTTTCTATCCCTGAATACTTTTACTTTCTTTTAATGGACATTTTTTGTCGGTATTCAAATTATAATCAAACTAAATATTATTAGTGTCAATTTGACTTGTTTTTCGACTTAAAATTAAATTACTTCTCATTCTAAACTACTTATCCCAGGTAATTCCACGAGAGTAATTTGTATTAAAATGTAAAACAAGTGTCAAGATATTTAACAGTTTTATATACACACTAATCATAGCATCTAGACTAATAATTATAATAGTTGTTTAGAAATCTGCTCGAGATTAAACTACTTTGCGTATAAATGTGTTTATTACGGTAAAAGATACACACACGCATTTTGCTTCCGTAACACAAATAAAAATAATAAATAAATAAATAAATAAATAAATAAAATAAAAATAGGAAATTAATAAATAGGTGACGATTAACTGACATCTTCATTTTCTAGTCTATCCTGACTAAAGTAGTGTTTCGCAAAATGAAGTTTGTGGACCACGGCAGTTCCCTGACTTATACAGTGGAACCTCTATATTCGTCAACCTCCATATTCGTAATATTCGATATTCGTAAAATTTGGATGACAATTTTTGTCCCCCATATTCGTTAGTATTTTCCGTATTCGTCGTCACTTCCACCGCCGCCGCGGATGTGAATTCGTCTGGAGAGGAAGAATCGAGTAAAGCATCCATATCTAATGCGTACATCAATGAAATGCTATCTAATTGGGCTAAAGTGCAGAATATGGTCGAAAAATGGCACCCAAATTTTGCTACAGTCAACCAAAACATAAATGCATTTAACGGTAATGTGCTTGACTACTTCAGGAAGGTTTTATAGAGCAGACAAAAACATTGGACAAATTCCTTATTAAAACGAGTGCTGCTAAATCATCGACAAAACAGACCCCATGATCCCAATTGGAATTATCATTGGCTATTTTGTTTTAATTGATAGCAACTCTTGTTTTCAACAATAACCTTCCTCCTTTTCCACTTCTACCACTATGTTTATCTATTTAGTACAATAAAGTTTAAGTTTAAACAACATTTTTTAATATTTTTGTGCCACTTCTGCGAGTTGGAAATAGATTAATGGAATTTCAGTTATTTCTTATGGGAAAAATTGTTTCTATATCATAATAGCATCGTTATATTCTATATTCGTTACATCCCCAGGAATAGATTAATGACGAATATAGAAGTTTCACTGTATAGTACCCTCAGCATTCTCGGAAGGAATGTGGGAGGAATGGGCTACTTTTGCTACTTTAGTAGCATGATAATGCTAACGGTTGCGTGTAACCAAATATGGTGGGATTATGAACGAGGTGCTAATGCGCATTGAAAAATCTAATTATGATTTTGGGACCGTCGCTAATATCTGAAAATCTACATACTCTGACTGTATCTACAAATCTGCGCATCTTTACAAAGATCAAAGTTACGTCTGTCATGTTGTATGGTTGCGAAACGTAAGATATCCATAATTGCCATAGAGAACAAATTGAAAGTGATCGTAAAGAGATGCTTACGTAAAATCCTTTGTATCGTTATTCTACCCGGTAGCATAATCAGTCACCAAATTTAGTGAACTGCCTACGGCATAGTAATATTCATTCAAAAGCCAAACACTTTTGGGATCTTCGGTAACTAATCTAGAAATCTACATACCTGGCCTTATCTACAATATTGAATGATTGCCAGGCTTTATTGCTAATGGAGAACTTTTGGGAGGCAAGGACCTACTACAAGACATTATTGCCGAGGAAATATAGCTGTGTAAGTGAAGATGAAATGGGCACACCTTAAGGCGTTCCTGTAATATTAAGAAACAAATGCTGTCTTGAAATCCGCAGGGCAGTAATGCAGACGTAGATCGCACAATACTTGGAGAAGGACTATCACCAAAGATATTGGAAATGTCGGTATTTCCTGAAGAAGAGTTTTATGGGTTCCCTATGTTCCTTGAAGGAATAACGGAAACTATATGTATTTAAATTTATCAGGTTATCCGCAGATATTTCAACAATTTTAGTAAAAAAGCACAACATAATAAAAACACAAATAAAAGTAAGTACTACTTTAACTACCCCTGGAGGAGGACATCAGTAGGTACTTTTAGAACCACTGTTGCTGACAGTTTTTACATATTAAGCTATAAAATTTTTCATTATGCTATTTGTACCGACATAATATATATATACTATAATACAGGTGGGCCTCGTTTTACGCCGGTGTTAGGTACCGGCGCAAAATAAAGCGGCGCAAATCAAAGCAAAGAATGTTCATTCCAGAGACGCATTAACATTCTATTCGAATTAATATATTTTTGTTTTTTTTAAATTATTTTTGTTTTTTCTTTATTTATTACTTATATATACAGAAAATTATAATATTATTACAGAACATACAATACAATGCAACAATACGATACAAATAAACAAAAATTAAAACAGAAATCAAAATTATAAAAATTTATTTTTCTTTATTTTGTCTTTCACGCAGAAGGCTTATGTAAGGTTCCATAGATGTTTTGATATTTTTTATTATAGTTGAACTGCGTTCGCAATCATGATCTGTCTTACAAATGTCTTAATTTTTTAATTTTATCTGCATTTTTCAATATTGTAGTCACCGTTGATGGAGGTAAGTTTAGGCATCTACAAATCTTCGGACGAGTTTCACCATTCTCTATTCTTTTAATAACTTCAATTTTTGTCTCAATCGAAATAGACCTACGTTGCCGACCGGCGTAGCGTAGTGGTAACACATGTGCTCTGCGCTGCGAAGGTCTCGGGTTCGAATCCCTTTCAGGCATGGAAATTTTCTCAAAATAAAAATTGTCCTGGCTAATTGCTATAGTAGCAAAGGACATTAAATTAAAATAAAATAAAAAAAATAAAAATAGACCTACGTTGTTTTCTATCGTGTTTTGTAGATATATCTTTCATTGGTATTAATGAAAATTATAATTATTACTCAATAATTTTAAATTAAATTTTAAAGGTAAGTTAATAAAAATAATATAGAAAAATTAAAAATTATTAAATTTAGATTATAATAAATATTAGATTTAGATTTATTTAAATTTAAATATGTACATATCATAAAGCAGACACTCTTAAGCGAGTTAAATTTATTTTACAACTGAATACGTCTCAGTAGTGCGATTACTGCGACTGCGTAAACCACGAGACATCCCCGCTTCGACCACTGAATTGTCGACACCCGACTCCGACGTTCAACTGTTTCAAAGCGGCGTTATTTTAAGTTCGCTGCCAACCGGCGTAAAATAAAGCGGTGTAAAATAAGGCCCACCTGTATAGTAATATATACTATATAAAGCAATACATAGTTATATTTATGTCTTATGCTAGCTTAGTTTAGTTTATGTTATGATACAACCATTGTTCCTTTTCTGTTATTTATTAATTTGCCATTTCCAATATTTGCACAATTGCATTATTTAGTGGTTATTAATTAATATTTATTTTATTTATTGTAACCAAACATCAAATGAATTTTGTACTAAATAAAAACACTATTTACCTATGTCGTCGAATAATTTTTATTTACATTCTCACTAATTGCTGAAAGTAAACAAAACAGTATTAAATGAAAACTAGAAACGTAATTGACGTAAACATAGAAAAGCAGAAACAAGAGAATCGACCACTGTGGGAGTCGATATCAAGCCTGACGCGGTGTATAAATTATATATAACACGCTTCGTCGCTTACATGTGCATTGCGTCTTATACTGCAGGCAAAATAGAGAGATCTCTGTATCTCCAAAACGTACTCGTACATGATGTTTATTAAATGGAGAGCGTCTGTATTTGATATGCAAGTTTTGATGTAATTGAAATGCAAGCATCTGCCTTTAATGCAACACTGTTTCGAATCAAAGCTGATGAAATCGTATCATTATTGTTTGTTTAACATTAAATTAATTAGGTATCTAACTAAATCCGGGCAAAATTATTTAAACTTGTAGGAAACGTATTTATCTTTTTGAATAGAGAGACAAACATTACGTCAAATTAAAGTAATAGTATACAGAGTGATTATTTAATGGCGAGACGACGTCGCCGAATTTTACGTGCCTCCTAGCAGAATACTATGACTATATTAACCTTGAAGAAAATTTGATCATGAAGAAAAAAAGATTATGAGCATGCGCACATAATCGCCTGCTACGATGTGTATGAAACGGCAAATTATTAAAACTTCCAGTGACGTCGTCTCGCCATTAAATAATCACTCCGTATGTATCGTTGTATGGAAAGACAGTTTTTGCATAACGTCACTTAGTTTTTACGTTCAGCCATTCCTTTAATACATGAGAAGTATGTATTTAAGACAGAAATGGTATTTGATATAATAACATTTGCAATAAAACGCATATTGGTCTATTAAAAACAATTTATCAATGTAAATATTTTCAGTTGTCTCTCTTTTAGGTTATGAAACACAACGTAAAAACTATACGACATTTCTAAATCAAAGACGTACTCCGTCATTTGAATTACGTTAAAAACTACCGTACTCGTGTGCAGTTAAGTCGCCACGTGATTTTAACGTGTAACCGACTACGTTATAAGATTTGCAAAAACTCTCTAATATCTCAATAACGAAAACAGAAAGAAAATAGTTATTTTTCTATTTCGCATTCATAAGAGAATCATTATTAAACTGAATTGTGTGTTATAATGAATTTCATTATGATACTTAACATTTTATTTCATAAAACTGGTAAAATTGGTACAATAACCTGCAAATTTTAAAAAACTTAATTGATAACTACCTTGAAAAATATAAAACTGTTAAGCCAGTCCGGCCAATCGCTACATTCACGTACCAAATTCCCAAATCGGGGATGTTGTTTGATTATATAATAAAAATGTATTATTATAAAGGGCATGAAAAAGTAAAATAGCATAAAAACTCGTTGCATAAGGCTTTTTGCCATACTTGTCGATTAGAAAACTCGTCACTTAGCGACTCGTTTTCTAACTGCGACACGTGCGGCAAAATAATACCTTACGAAACTTGTGTTTTAATATATTATTATACAATTAGTGTGTTCAATCGAATGCGAATTTTCGAACGAGGTGTTGATCGAGTGCTGAAAGTGGTAGCACGAAACTGAAAAGAGTTCTTTAAGAGTATTGTAAACAACATTTTTATAACACTAAAAATATTAATAAAAATTCAAAAGAAATGATTAATAATGAATTATATTTGGTATCCACCATTTTAATACGTAGTACCAAAATTACATACAAGATAGCAGGCAATGTCCATAATGTGTGAGGTAAAATTAATAACCGATTCTTTACTTTACAAATTATAACTTACATCTTAAACTTCACGTTAACTCAACAATTTATATTTGTCCGTCTGTATGGTTTTTTAGAATTTTGAAAGCTGTTTACAATATTTGTCCTGACAATACATGACCAACCGATAACAAATTGTTGGATATTTGCAAATTAGATATTTTAATCGATTATTATTCTTATTTGGATTTAAGTCAATTGAATTGAAGTTTTCTGCTAAAGTATTTTCATTTCTTCATAACTTTCATTTACATATTTAATAGCATGAAAGAGTACAGTTGATAATTGTTAGCATTGAGAATTGTTACCATAACAATACTTTATGCACTAGTGCGTAAAACAAATTAGTTTACAAACCTTTAGCTTGATATTAATATTAAGCTATTAATATATAGCCTACTTTACCGGTTCCGGCATGTTCGATGTCTGTCGATTTCTGCACTAGTGTTTATCGAGAAAAAAAATATATATATTTTTTTGTTCAAGAATGAAAACGAAAATGTTAATATTTAATGTCAGCACTAATCGGTTTAACTTAACGTTCTTCAGTATACAGTCTGATTCAGCATATTTATACGATGAAGGAATTTATAAAGATTTTTTTACAGATACTTATTTTATCTTTTTATCAGGCAATACTAAATTAAAGCGGCAGTTGTGGATTAAAACATTTCTAGCGCTTTATTTAAATTCTAAACAGTCACATTTATTATTAAATTATTATGATTCATTAAAGTGTTTGCCCTGACACATTAAGTTAAAAATATTAATTTGTCTGATGAATATTTCATCTGTAATGGTAATAAATTCTATTTTAATTTTATTAAAACTGAGCATTAACTGTCATTGGGGGTAAACTTTAAGAAAAACAATATATTTTATTTAACATTTTATATAAGACCTCTCGCAGGTAAAACTTAAAAATCACGTATCATTTAGTTTTAAAGTAGCCTTAGGTAACGTTTTCTTGCTGTCAATTTTGTGCACAAACAGTATAAATCCTAGATTAATACTGTTATTGCACGAACTGAATAAATTTTATCACCGAAATTTTATAGTGTTATTATTAAAATTTCTCTATTACCTTTTATCGATTGATAAGTCTTGATTTTAGAAAAATTATATATTAGTTTATAATTAATATGTATTATAAACATAGTTTTATTTTATATTTGTTAATAAAGTTATGTAGTAAAACTAGTTTTCTATTTTGGTAATAACCTGATTCAGCGGAATATAATAGACGAGAGCGTAAAGAATAAAGAGGTATTTTTCGTTTTCATTCCGAACGGAAACGAACGGCATTTTTTTCGTTCTCAGACCCTGTACGATATATTGATACGAGGGTTACGTTTTAGGTTTTTACAACCGACCACTAGATGGCAATATTGAAATGTATCATTACTATATTCGTAAAATTTGACATTTGTTATTGTGAAATCAGTGGCAACTTATAAATTGACCGAGTAGTTTGTTGACAGAACAAGTTAGTGAAAAAATGGATATTACTCGTGAAGGCTCGTCATAACTCAACAACAATGCATAGATTCGCTTCGTTCAACTTTTGGTAATGAAGGAGCGTCAGAAAAGACTGTTTACAATTGGTTTGCAGAATTTCGTCGTGGTCGTGCGTCCGTCAGTGCCGAATCTCGTGAAGGTCGACCAAAATCGGTTGTGATTCAAAAAAACATCGATTCTGTGCGCAAAATGATTGAAGAAGATCGGCATGTGACTTAACGTGCATGTGACTAAGTGCTCTAGTACTATTTGAACTTATTACGTATGTTTTAGTGTTGAATTTTTGTTAGAATGTCGATAGAAGTTGTGAAAAACTATAAAAGCAGAACAAATTGTAGTGTTTTTGGCTGTCATTCAAGACAGAACAAAGATAGGCATTTTTGTTTTTTTCTTTTCTCATGAAAAATGGAGGGAAAGTTAATATTAAGTCCAGATTGGGAAAATATTTGGTTATGGTCAGGAGGAAGTCATGGGAATATATTTTGAGGTAAAAAGTAACTGATACTATGCGAGTTTGTTCATTACATTTGTCGCAGAAAAAGAAAACTGCAGTAATATGCTCGCACCTGTAAGTTGCATATTTAACTTTTAGCTGCTCCTGTCCAACAAAAACTAATTTTATTTCATGAACATAATGCACTTGTTTGCAAACAGAATCCATATATTATAAATTCAGATGACCGACACTCAGATGTACCACATAAAATTACGTACCCGACATTTAACACCTGCACAACTACAAATTACACTTCAATAAATTTACTGAAATTAAACTTTATATATTGTAGTTTGATGCCCACCTTCTGTTATACACCTCAATACATGTGTAGCGCTCAAAAATTTTAAAAAAATGACTCGCATTTTCATAAAATAAAAATGTACTGTGCTTAAATTAACCTGTTCGCTTTTAGCATATTGACAGCTGAGTACTAGAGACGACAGCCATATTGCCTTGGAGCACAGCGCTGCCATCGGTAATGTCACTTCTCAATAGCCTATATTCGATAGTTACTTATTTGTTTATATTGTTGTGCGATATGTTTTTGTGAAGTCTCTGTAGTTCTCCTATATGTGGGTCAAAGTGATGTACACGGATGTCAAATTGCAACTCTCTAGGTTCAGTTATTTAACCACTATTTCTACCGAACAAACAGATAGGCACATTAGTGATGATATAAGGGCTTCTTCGCCATATTTACGAACCCTTAAAAAGGTATAAAATTGTTATCAATAAAATTTGTGCAATTTTAGTTAGTTTTTTGGAGCACAGCTTCTATGGATATAAACATTTAACGCAACCCATTTATTTAACTTAACGATTTTAATAACACATTATTTTAACTCGAGTCAAACAACGTACAGAAACGTATCATTTTAACATGAGTTAAGGATAACACGAGGTAAATCATTTAAGTCGCTCTTTACCTTTTGATGACAAGTGAGTATTAAGTATCTATAAGTAAATAATGCTACTGTGTCTCTCTGCAGAAACTCCAGCAGAAATAACTATGTTGGCTCCTAGTTGAGTTTAAGCTGTTTTGTCAATACATTTTAGTAGCTTTTACTAAAATGAATGACAAATAAAGACACAAAGTTTCACATTCATAAAAATGATCACCTCGTAAAATTGTCGAAAAAAACGTCATAAAAACTATTTATTTACTTTGTCGATTCAATTTACTTGTACCATTTAAATGCTCGTAATAAAATGAAATACTGCAGCAAGAATGTCCGTAAAAAATCAGCTGTGGCCACCACAGGACCGACTGCCATCACAAAGTACTTGTATAAAATACATTCTAACAGCAGAGTAGAAATAACTTGGCCTAATATTTTCTAACGGAGATATTATTTATCATGATCATGGAAACGTTACATATAGGTATAAAAAAATAGATACTTAAGACCGTTTTACATTATACTTTTTTGCAAAGCACTATAGATTGTTTGCGAAGTACTGACGTAAAAAGTATAATGTGAAACACAATTCTTCCTTCCAACTTTCGATGGTACAATACAAACTACACTATTTTCAAAAATTGGTTACTAGAATTGGTTCTATAACCAAACTGTTGTCTGTCACCTGATCCTAGAATTTTTAAGTTGGCAGTGAAGAGTATCACAAAGTAATAAAAGATAGAAGGTATCGCAGTCCTTAATTTTTTTTTTGTTTTTCCCCACTATATCTGTAGTATCAAAAGTTGAGAAAGAAATGACGTCAGAGGTGGATACTATTGAAAAAAGTGTAATCTAGAACGGACAAATTTTTCATACATTTTTCGTTTTATCAAAAAATGTCTCAAATAAAAGTTGTTAGTCATTGCTTTTATAGCAACTTTTGTTAAATAAATTTTTTCGACATATTTTTCTGTTGTTATAAATATTCGCAAAAATCTTTAAATCGACACGAGTGAACTCCCATTTCTAGTCAACCGATTTTTATCAAAAGTTGATCAACTCGAGCCAATTGATGTCAAAAGCTACGAAGTTTAAAAAAAATCCTTTTAGCCGAATTTGCTCTGCGCGTGTACACAGACAGACAGACATACATACGGACGGGCGGACAGACAGACAGACAGACTGACAGACATCATGCTAAAAATAGTCAAAATGTTATGTAGGGAGCTCAATTCGTGGAGATCCATCGAAATCTCGAAATGTTGATTGTGATCATACCTCCCTTATATATGTTGGCGGTCGGTAAAAATTGGTGTGAAGTGTGAATTTTCACACATATCAAGGTTTATAGGATCTTATAATACTGGGCAAAAATTTCGTCAAAATGCAATGTTTTAAATTTAAAATTATTTTTCTTACACAATATATAAAAAGAAATAATAATTATTTTATGCAACGACACATGCATATTTTTTGAAAAAATAATTTTATCAAAAATCTTTGTTGCACTATTCTTGTTCCCATCATGTACAGTCTGTTCCAAACGGTTAGGCGGAACTAAATGGGAATTTCGTTCCTTTAGGTTGTCACAAGAAGGGACCTTGCTTGGGTTATTTCATTTTTCACGTTGGAATGTCAAAATTTAAAATTCCAACAATGAAACCATGGATACGAATGACATATGTCAAAAGTAAATTATTTTTTTTAGATATTTTAATACCAAAAAAATAAATAAATGGGAAATTTGTATTAAGAATGGCACAAAAAGCAAAATATAAAGAAAATGACATTTTAAAATGATATTAACCTTAACCAAAAAATGTTTATTGTAAGTATGATTTACAAAGCTTAAAAAACGGCCGAAAAGCACGATTTAAACGATGAAAGTAACTAGATTGCAAAATCTAGTTCCGCCTAACCGTTTGGAACAGACTTTACATTATTGAAATTTTGCTCAGTTTTTTAAATCAATCCTTGTACGTAATAGGTTAGGTGACAAAAAAAAAATACATTTTTGCCAAAAATATTATCAGAAAAAAAAAATTGCTTTAGGCGGTCTAAATGGAATTTTAATTTTTGTCACGAGGTCACTTTTCCTGATTGAATACGGCTTTTGCTAAACAAAATGATAAAAAACCTCATTTGTCCGATAAAAATTACTAGTTGTCAAAATCTAGTTCAGCTTTAACCAAAGAAACAGGCTATTTATAATCTGTCTCATTAGGGTTTCAGCCGCCCGGAGTGGAGGCCAAAATCGCCGCCCCCTTATTTAAGTATTTAAATCCAAAAGGCTCCAAAATTTACAGAATTTGCCGCCCCACCGCCCCCGCTACGCTACGCCACTGAGTTTACATACAAAGTTCAATAATTTAATAATCACAACACGCACTTAAAGAAAATCATGAATTTTAGCAAGTTAATTGAGTCAATGTAAATTGGACGACTGATGTTGCAGGTGTTATTATTAGACAATATTGAACTCTATTCTTTATATGAAAGAATTAATTCTTGCTGAATATTCGTCGTGGACAATCCGAGCACAAAATAAAACACGGGGAATTACCGCAAGGTAATTGGTTAGTACAGACGGTGTTTCCAGTCGCTAGAGCGAGCGAGATGACTACACTCTGTTAAAGAAAGGGGAATCCCCGATTCCGTCACAGATTAAATAATAAAAAGTTCTGTGCTCATTTTAATCGGTCCGAATTGTAGGTGCGACGAAAATATGAAAAGAAATGGTTCAAATTTTTAGTTCAGATTACAAGACATTATTTATTGTGAATTTTTGCCGCCCGGGGTACTTATACCCCTGGGTATAAGTGTTTCTTGGTATACCTACGAAATCCTAAAAATTCGATATTACATACAAAAGTCTGTTGTCAATATTATAGGTGTTAAAAACTTCCACTTTAACTTAACGTACACTTTTTCCATGTCTGTAACAAACCTTCTAAAAAATCTAGCTACAGTTAATAACATAATTTGCAAATTCTTAAAAAAATATTCCATTATCTTTAAAATGTCACGGGTTCTGTTTTTGTCTAATGTTGAACAATTATATACTCATTATTTCCTACTTTCATCATTGTAGATTTGGTTGATTAGTATTACATATGCGTTGTAGTTTTTCACATATGGCGGGCCTTTAGGTCATTTGCCGAATGTGGGAAAGAAGATATGAGATCGTTAGGTCAGAAAGACAGAATGACGCGAACGCGATCTGAATTTTATATGAAGTAGATGTTTTGCAGGATTTTATAAATTGGTATACATGTGTTGTATATATTTTTGAACAGCATAATATTGCATAAAAAGTCAAAGGCAAGATTTTTACACTTCAAGAGAAATTTATATTTTGTTTCTTTGTTTATTTTTCCGTTATATAACTTTTAAACTTACAACCAATATTTGTTTTATAATAATGTAAGTTTATTTTATGGGAAAACAGAATTTTAGTTTACTATAATAAACTTTACTGAACACCGTTCGTTTTTACCGCAAGCTAAATTTTTTTGGTATTGTTAAAAATTTGTCCTAAAATACATAAGCATGTAAGCCATAACTAACAAATAATTGTGCGTTTAGAATATAAATCATATTAAACAGTTATGTACATATTTTTCTGTTAATATACATTGTTTAAAATTATTAAAAATTCTCTTATATTTTATATATTATAATCAGAGCCGGCGCTGACGGGAATGCAAGGCATGCGGTGCATCCGGGCGCCACTGCGAGAGGGACCTGTATGTTTTAGATCTTGACTTGAAATTTAGGAGTGAGGACCTTTTTTTTAGGTCTTCATTTGAAATTTAGAAGTTAGAGGACCTTTTTTGTTTTAGATCTTCACTTCAAATTTAGAAGGGAAGATCTCGAAAAAAACTAATTGCGCCCTACTTAGAGGCGCTCAAATAAATCTTGCCTACGGGCGCCGCAGACCTCAGCGCCGGCTCTGATTATAATTGTAAATTATTTGTATAAAAAAAATATATCAAAATTTCTTATAAAAATTTATTAAATTGTTATAGTAGATAAACTATTATATTCTAAATTAATCATATAAAATTAGTTGAAATTCCAAAAATGGTTCATAAATCTATGTTTATCAAATACGTTCTATCTCAGTACCAAATTAGGCACTTTATCGAAAATTTAACATATAAATCTTCTGAAATTAGCGCCGTATTGATTTACTACTTCTTTAAACTACCGCATTGGCGCCACTGCGCAAAAGCTAATTTCACGTCAGTATATGACAAGCTTTGTGACGAAGCGTCAGTGTTTTATGGTTAAAACTTGAATATTTGTAAATATTAACTTAAAATAGTGAACTAAAAGATAAAAAAATCAAATTTAAGTTTTTTAAAATATATGTTTTGTTGATTTACCTATATTTATTGTCAACATATCGAAATTATTGTATTGAAGTCTTAATTAATTGCATTATTGTGTTTTAACTAATTTTTGTGTAAAATGTCCGAAAATATTTATGTGACCAAGGAAAATACTCTTGAATAAGTACTTTTATATTTTATAAAGTATTACAGTCAATCTTAAATTAAAAATTTGAGGTTAATTTAATCAGATTTTTAAAAAACAAAAATAATAATGAGCATAACAATTGAAAAAACAAAATATGAATGCTCGTCAGTTCACAAACGTTGGCAAAGGGAAGATGTTTTAAGAAAAACAGGAGTACAAGCTGGAAAAGTTGATGTTTACTACTATAACCGAGGAATACGGAACGATGCATCTTTAGTCCCTCCGATAAGACAAACCGCTTCAATTTTTAAACAACCTGTAACTGTATATAAAACACAAGAAGGAAAAGTAAAGACAGACTTCAAACACGGAACACAAGAAAAGCCAAAACAGTTAATTTGGGAAAAACGATTGGAAGGTTTACGAGCCTGTGATTTAGACGGAGTAGAATTCTCCGGAATGGAACTTCCTAAAGGTTTGAAGCCAGTTGGACCTAATGTAACTGAAGAAACAATAATACAATCTGTAGCGACTGCTTTACACGTATCAACAAACCCTGTGACAGGTCAAATGGGATCAAAATCAGCTCTGGAAAAAAATCCCGGTGTATTTTTGGACCCGAAACAACCTTTGGTACAAGCTATTAATATTAACGATGAAGATATTAGGCGACAGGAAGAAAGAGTCGCATTGGCGAGGAAGAAATTACAAGAGGCTCTACGATCTTAAATTTTTATAGATATAAGTTTTAATTTAGAAATAGTTATGTTTTTTAAATTATATATTTGATGGTAATTCATGTCAATTATTAATAAACAAGTATTCAATATAGTTGTATGTGTTTTATTGTAATTAGTAATTTTTTTTTATTGATCTAACCTTGGCAAACAAATAAGTTCTGCACTCAATGTTTATTCTGTACCACATGAATTCTAAGTGCAAAGATACTTTTGTTCCATATATTTAGTAATTAAAAAAAAAAAAAAAATGTTTTGGATTTAATCAAAAAAATCTTTTCATGTTTCACAATATAATTGTTTAATTTTATATAAGGTAAGTTGGTCATATGGTAGAAATTAATTTTTTAAATCATTTGGTTTACGCCAAAAATTTGATTTCTCAATATAATTGTTTCATGCAAATTGCAAGTTGTCTAATTAAAGTTATGTTACAGAAATTCGAAAACTATAATTGCATGCTTTCCTATTTCACCACTTTAATCCCGTGGCAAATTACTGTGTAATCCTAGTGTTTAGTTCTATAAACAAACCCCTTCTGCCCATCGCCCCATATTCAAGCTCAAACTAAGCGATATAATTGATGTTTTGTAGTCTGCGCGCATAACTTAATCTGTATAATATTTTACGCAATGATTAGCGGTGTGACCGTACCCTGAGGCTATTGTACGCTATTTATAGACTCACCTGTGTAGGCTATGCGGCTATACTTAGTAGACAGAGGTGGGTTTTAGCGGAAATCAAGCTGGTTTGTAAAACAACTAGTAAAACTGTTGAACTCTTGATAAATAAGAGTTGTAGTGTAGGTATATACGTATGTTTTCGTTTTGTAATGGGTGTAAAGTTCTGTTTTATATGAACTATGTATTAATGGAATAAAAATTTATAAAACGGTAGTTTATTACTTTTGATTAGGAATTTTATAGTGAATGTAAATTTTTGCCATCAATTCATGTCTCCATAAAATTGTATGGATATAATACGAGTTTTTTGATTTAATAAAATTCGTAACTATTGAAAAATTAACGACGTTGCCACTTCCCTTTATATTTATAAAATACATAGGGATATTCACATCCTCCATCTATTAAAGGTCTTTTCCGGTACTTAACTTGTAATGCAGTATTGGTATCTTACATACCAATATTGCATCTTTTATGAGGTTTCTCCACTGGAAATAGTATATCTGGTCTCCTCTACCAGTTTCTCTTTACCATTCTCTCCTCTTGTGTAAAAATAAATAAAATTCTATTAACCTGGTTGGCTAGGTCACACAAAAATCCAGCACTCTCTGTTAAGTGATTTTTAGGTGTCTTTCTAGGTATCTTAGATACCAATATTCGCTAGATCTTCTGACTGTTAATTTCTTTTAATATCTGCTAACTTTTTTTTTCCAATGACCAACGGATGTTCAGTCTTCATTCTCAAAACATCGTTACAGTTCTTTTCTCTACCCCGTTTACTGTAATCTGCCTCATTCCCTCTGTGATATTCTGCTTCGGTATTGTGATATCTTCATTCTTCCTGTTCCATTATTTACCTTTTTTTATGATTCCAAAAGTCAGTGCAGTGTTTCTCAAAGTGTGGCCCGCGGATCCCTGGTCCCTGACACTTTTTCAAGAGGGTCCAAGACCTTTCATGATGTTGACAATGTTGATGTTTTGTATACAAAAACGGGTCATTGCGGTTCCTCCCTAATCTTTAAACTTTGAAAGGGGTCTCCAGTGTAAAAAGTTTGAGAAACACTTCCGATATAGGTATGGGACAGTTAGATCTTGTTCTTAATATTTCTAGAGAAGAGTCTCGTTTTGCAGCAGTTTGTTTAATGATTTTTTGACCTTTCTATTTAATTTCTAACCCCGGATGTGTGGAGGTAGCCATCAGTTTTATTTGATGCATGGTGGACTGAATTTGTGCCTAGACACAGTGTCTAAGCTTTGCGGCGTAATAATGCAGAGTGTTTCTTAAGTTCAGCGGCGGCGCTAAACCAATTGTGAACGTCGGCGAAATTAGCTTTGCGAGGCCCCTTTCATTTTTCAGTACAAAAAAAAAAAAAAAAACGATAGTAAAAACATACCTTGATTTGGCCTGCTCTTCTAGCTTGACTTTTTAGCCACTAAACACTATATTTTATATAAAGTTATAAACATAACTCATAACTGTTATTATTAATTTTAAACACATATTTATATACACTTAATTTTAATATAAGTATTTACACTTATTGGTTCTTAACACTTAAATATTAATTTTCATGTTTATCAAATTAAATTAATGATTTAGGTCAAATAAACGTTAAATTAAATAAGCTGAATTATACTTAAATTTATGAGTACCATATGAGTTTTATTGTTAATTATGAATTAATAACAAAAATGACACGAACAAACACAAATTAAAAAAGGCGACATTTTCTGCTTTTAGCCTCACTGAATCTTTTCAAAATTGTGTCATAACCAACACCAGCCGCTATTTCAGCTTCAATTGACAAAACTGATAACGCAGATAGTCTTTCTTGGCTCATCGTGCTTCTTAAGTAGGTCTTAATCAGTTAAAACTTTGAGAAGCTTCTCTCAGCAGAAGCTGTACTTACTGGAATTGTGAACATGATTCTGATTGTTATGTAAAGATTTGGATATACTTCTTCAAAATTATTTTCTAAAATGTACTGGATAAGTTGTTTTGCATCATTTCATTTATATTTTCTAGTGAAGTAGATTTTAAAATTTGCAGTTCTTTATAAAGTTCGAAAGGATCTATGTCACTGTTTTCACCTTCCCGAAGTGTTGTACCTACATCATTACAATTTTTGAGAAGTTCCTCTTTTGGCAAAAATTTCAAATAATTGGTGTCATAAATAAAACCAAATCGTTCAAAATATTCATTAAGCGCTTTGAGTCGACATTCAGTGTCGACTATGACTGCATCTATCATTGTGTTGAAAAAATTAACTTTGTACTGCAAAATATTTGTTTTAAACACATATAGGTAGGGTGACCAGATTTCAGTGAAGGGAAACCGGGACACAGAAAAAAAAAAACAAGAAGGTCTTTGTTTCCTCCCAGATCCAAGTGAAGAGCAAAAAAAAAAAAGTTCCACACCTCTCAAATTCAAAGTGAAGAACCGGGACAATCGGGCGTCCCGAGGACAGTCTTCGGAACAATTGACCGAAAACCGGGACGGATGGTCACCCTACATATAGGTATAATGATTATTTATTTTCGTGGTTAATTTTTTCTTATATTTGTATTTTCTTTTAAATTATCTTTCACCTACTAAGCCATTTTTAATAGATATTATTTCGAATGGGAAATATTATTTTTCAATATTTACGGACCCGATTTTCATTTTTAAACACTGAATTTTAAATTTATAAGTTTTTATGCACAATATATAGAATAAGATTAATACTTATAAAACGTTATTTATTTAAAGTCGAAGTAATAGAATCCAATGATAAAACCGACAAATATGCAAATAAACATATTTTTGTCCAGCAAATCGAAATGAGAAATGTAAAAATATCATAAGTCATAATTAATATATAATATTTAAACTTTCAATAACTTGTAAAATTTTTGCGAGGCCCCCTCAAGCGCGAGGCCATCGGCAGTCCCTGACGTCGCCGATGCCTAACGCCGCCACTGCCTAAGTGAAATAGTCGGCCTAAAGCATAAGTCCTTTTTTTATAACTGTAAGGCCAATTTTTCAACTTTATATGCCTCTGGTAGTTGAACTGTACTCTGTAGCAATTGTAAAGCTATTGGGATTTTTATTTTCATAGCGTCACATTAGTTCTGGATTAAGCCAACCCTCACATAAGATATGTTTTATAATTTGCATTGCATATGACGAAATTTACTGCTAAATAAGTAACTACTATATAGTTTGTGAAACGAAAGAAAACGTAGCAACGGATACAGTTACATTCTACGTGCATGTGAAGCTTACTATTATGCATAATAATAATAAAATAATGCAATACCTATTGGATATTAACGGTAACATAAATGTGTGACAAAAATTAGAGTTTAAGAATATAATTACATATAATCTTTGTATGCAGGTTAAATACAGGGTCGCTGCTAGCAATTTCGGGGCCCGAAGAAAAGATGAAATGAGTCCCCTCTCCTCTATATGTATAATTATAACTAAGGTGACCATGCGTCCCGATTTGGCTGGGACAGTCCCGAATTTTAGAAAATGTACTTATTTTCATTGTGTATTTTAAGTATATTTCAACTAAAATTATGTTTACAAAACTTGAACAAAAAAAAAAAAACCGAAAAGACTCAACTTCATGTAGACAAATTAAAAGCAATATTAGATTAAAGTAAGATATGAAGAAACCTGTGCGGATTTTTATAAAAAGCTTCAAAGCAAAAAAGAACTACTCAAAAAGATACATAGTTCGGAAAAATATAAAAGTTTTCTACCGAGTAATTTTAATGAATAAATTTAAAATTCATTTAAAAAAATACTGTGATATTAATAATGTTCATTTTAATAATATAAGTTAATTATCCGTGATTGGACATTTTTATTTATTATAAATTATAATTATTTATATAATTTGTATTAAAAAAAAATAAATAAACAATTATATCCGAATAATTAACCCCCCTCCCTTCTTTGAGCTCCTGTCCCGAATTTTGAACTAAAAAATATGGTCACCTTATTATAACACAATTTAATTAAAGGAATAAAAGAAAAAAAGAGTACCTATGTAACTTCTTATGCATTAAAAACTGATTTATTTTTGTTAATTCTTCACAAATGCGCGGGGCCTGGTGCAAGTGCCCCAGTTGCTCGGGTCTAACGGCCCTGGTTAAACATAACTGCATTGTTTAATAACTCTATTTTTATTTCGAATACTATAAATCAATGATGTGTTGGAGCCGCTTGTTACAAATTCATGAATTTTGCGAACCGGTTGATAAAATTAAATTACTTAAAATTGTATAAGTATTAAAATCAAACATATTAATTATTATATACAAATATCGCAATATTTGACATTGAACCGTTATAGGGGAAAGTTCCTAAGCGCCCTGACATCTGGTGGCAATTTGCGGAAGATACGAAAGTGACATTGTTTTATTTTCTTCAATGGAGAAATACGTGCTTTTTTGTTGTTGGTGTTTTATTTTTGTGAATCGTGAAAAAAAAAACAATCAATTTTGTTGTGTGCCGCAATGTAAATCGTGAATATAGAAGAATCCCTCTTAAACATTCCATAATTTACCTAAATCGAAAAAAATATTAATTGAAACGACGTTTGAAGGCAGAGAGAAAGTGAATCGTAGGTTTTTATGGACCCAAAAACTAAAAACGGGCAAAAATCCAAGCTCATGCATGCACGTTTGCTATTTGCATTTTATGGAAAGTGATTTTTTACGTCCAAGAAAAGACTGAAAAAAGCACTTACCCCACCCAAAATTTTTAGAATAAGGCACACTAAGCGTTTTATTAACAATTACAATAAAGTATTAAATTCAAACATACCTACTTAAATACTAAAAAAAAAAAATTATTACTCAGAATTATAAATTGAACCGTTGTAAAAATATTAAATGAAATACAGCTTGTATTTCATTTACATATTTGAGACTAGGATAACGATTTTAATTCGATGTTTTTAAATTAATGCGTTGTACGTCGGGTAGTTCTTTGGGATTTTTCATCCGCGAACGCATCTAGTGTGAAATGAACAGTTGTGTAGGCCATTACTCAACACGCTTTTTTTTTTTGCTAGCCGTTTTTCTTAAATTTACCACTACACCCCTGCTACAAACCAAATTTACCAAAGTTATTGTTTAAATTACCTTTTTCCTAGAAGAAAACGACAATATTTCTTAATATACAAAATATTTTTTCAATTTGAATTATTAAAAAACTGTTAATACAAGGTGTCTCAAAAGAAATTTTATATTTAGTGGATCGATTAAAAAAAAAGTAAGCCGTATATAGAAAAAATGTTTATTAATTATTAATATACACTTTTTGGGGATTTATTTCTTAAAAATAATATCGTCTAAATGTAGACCCTCGCGTTCTCGGCACTCATTTAATCGAACAGTAAAATTACTTATGACGTCTCGGCAGGTGGACTCAGGGATGGCTGCCATTTCGTGACGGATATTTTCTTTCAAATGCGCCAGTGAAGTCGGTTTATTGGTGTAAACTTTAGATTTAAGATAACCCCATAGGAAAAAGTCCATAGGGGCTAAATCTGGACTGCGTGGAGGCCAATTTATGTCACCTCTCCGGGAGATCAATTTGCCTGAGAATTAAGCCTCTGACTGGCATCTTGGGGCTTTAATTCTTGCACCAATTGAATTTTGTAGGGGTGCAGCTTTAGGTCTTTGTGCATAATGCGATGTAATGATGATCTATGCACATTTAAAGCACTTGCGCGCTTCCGAATTAAAAGGTTCGGGTCGTCACGAACAGACTGATTAACATTCTCCACGTTTTCTACCGTTCTTGATGACCTAGGTCGCCCGGATTTTGATTTATCCAGCGTTGTACCAGTCTCTTCAAACTTTTTAACCCAATGTCGAATGAGAGGAATGCTTGGCGCATCATTTAAGTGGCGAAAACCTCGAATACTGCAGAATTTTCTACGCGCTACAGTCGCCGAATCACCGTTTTTGTAAAACTCTCGCAGGCATAACGCGCGGTCTGCTCCCGAGAAACGCTCCATAGCGACTAAATTCCCAAGAGCCAGGCTACCGATTTACATAACCCCCGCGCCCCTCGGATACGTTGCGTTCACGCAGTAAGCTAAAAAAATATAAAATTTCTTTTGAGACACCTTGTACATCTCTGGTCCTTCTTCATATATTGAGTAATTGGAACCGATTGTTCGTATGCAAAAAAGGAATAATTAATGTAAATATGTCATATACAATAGATTTCCTTTGCAAATCTAGATCATTTTATTTAGCATATGACAATTACATAAAACAGGAAAAACAAAAAGTATGCTAATATCACAGATATTAAAAAAAACCTACAATTTACAAACAAAAATATCTACAAAGTAACTGAACCATTATCGATTTTTACAGTAACTCCTACAAACAGTTATTTGCAAAAAAAAACCTAAACTTCGGAAATTTCAACGCTCAATCAGACCACAAAATACAAAACCGCAAAATAATAAATCTTTAAGCGAACAAATGATATCCCCCTTTCTTTGTTTCATTATTTCTATCTTACTCTAGCATTCGAAAGTAGTTTAAACTAAATGTTTATATGGCCATAGTTGATCGTGATTTAACGTTACGTAACTTTAAGACGTAACAGGAAACTTAGCAGACAATCTAAGACTGTTCCAGTTACGGTAAGCCAATGTGGGAAGAAACTGGTTCATGCTAAAAAATGCACTTATGCTAAAATAAATTATTTCAGTCTAGATTATATTTCCTTGTTAATAATTCTTATCAAGATACTAGCTATTTTATTTAATTTAAGTGCAATGACTTCAATAATAAATTGTATATATTTTATTATAGCACAGGGAAATTCTTAAGACCTAAGTTCTTCTCTTTGGACGGACTCTGGAATTTCTGAAAAATAAAAACTTTTCGTTCTTTTTTGCGTTGAACCTGAGTGCATTATTGTAGCCCGCGTAACTATGATGATTTTTTTTTTGTCGCTTGGTCTCTCGGTATGTAATTATTTTATTAAATTCATGTGTCGATACATTCTAATGTGTTTATTAAATATTATGTGTATATCGCTTTCCTAAAATTTCAAATATGATTGTGGTACAATTGTCTAAACAAGTAAGTGTCTTCAAATGTGTTAACAAATCAAAATGACCGCAAGGGCAATTCGTATTAATTAGTGCTAGTCAAATAAAAACCTATACAGAGATACATTTTTAATGAGATAGATTAATTAATTTCATATTATTATTTTAACCATTAACCATTAATTTGAGAAATGCCAAACTTTACATTTAAAAACTACACCTATGAAGATATTTTTAAATTTAGTTCAAAGCCTAAGTACGTTCTAACACTAGTAATAAAGTAATAATTCATCCAATAGATGGTTATATATAGTACAAAGATAAAATATCATTCTACTAGTAATATAGAACTCATATCTAATAAAATAGTCTGGTGTCCTTTGCTTAAAAATATCCTGAACCGAAGGACCATCAGATGTCATTGTGAATTGTACAATTTGTTCATAAATATGTTAGGTTAGGGTAATGTTAAGATAATTTTAAATTGGTTAAATTTGTTTCCACAAATAATTAATTATTGTCATTAAGTATTATTTACTATATTTATACATTTAGCATTCATAAAGTAAAAAATGTTGTACATTATAAATGCATTTTGTAAAACATACAGTCATGTGCGTAAAAATAGCAGTGGTCTAATGCAAATGGTAAAATTGTATTTATTTTATTTAAAGTTATTTATTTATCTCAGAGCCGCAGTAAGGGGGGGGGGGGCTAGCGTACTAAGGAAAAGGGCGCCGACGAGCTTGACTAAGGGGCGCCACATTGCGAAGGTGAGGACCTTTTTTTTGCTCATCACTTGGATTTTGGGAGGTGAGGACCTTTTTTTTTGCTCATCACTTGGATTTTGTGAGGTGAGGACCTTGTTTTTTCTTATCACTTACATTTATTTGCCAAGGGCGCCAAAACACAGTTTTGCCCCTAGCGCAAGTTTTCCTTACTGCGGCTCTGATTTATCTAGTTGTATTACATTTATAGCATATATAATAAGTCTATAATATATCTAAGCTGGCAGCATTGAATTTTTTAAATAGTTATGTAAGTTGCTCCTTAAATAAACCAAAAACATTATTTTTCTAGTGTTCGTAAACATAGCAGTGTCCACAAGTTTTCTCTTCTTTTACTAAACTAGCTAACCAAACAGTTTTATTCTTGAATAATTTTTTGTGTATATTGAAAAGTAAGTTGAATTTATATTTAAAATCACGGAAAATATTAAATATCTTTCTTATTTTTAAATAAAAATGGGTAGGGCTAAACATTGCACACAGAAAAAAACGTCAGTTTACAGATGTTAAATTCTAGTAAAATTTATAAATTTGTTCAGAATGTGCTAGGATTCTCCGCTAAAATGGTATATAATGCCAGAAAGTGGACTCTAGAACCTGAAAGTCGGGGTCGGACATCTAAAACTTCGCCGACAACAGATAGAAAAATTGTAAGGTGTGCAAAGTTAAACCCTTTTATTACTTCTACACAAATAAAAAACGAATTAGACCTGTCAATTACTGCATCAACTGTAAGAAGTCGTCTTATAAAAACAAATCTGAAAGCCAGTAGACAAAGAAAAACTCTGCTGTTAAACAAGAGACAACGGGAAAATAGAATTCAATTTGCCAAAGAACACCAACTTTGGCCACAGTCAAAATGGCGCAATATTTTTTGATCTGAAGAAACAAAAATTGTTTTATTTAATCCTGGTATCTGCCAAAAGCAAGTACGCAGGCCTCCATGCACGGTGTACAATCTTAAGTACACTACAAAGACAATAAAAAACGGCAGCTGTAGTGTTATGGCATGGGGATGTTTTTCTTGGAACGGAGTGTGCCGTATTTTCTGGATTAAAGATATAACGGACGCGAATATTTAGTATGTCATGCATCCCTTTGCAGAGGAAGAAATGCCTTTAAAACGGACATTTAAGCAAGATAATGAGTCAAAGCACAACTCGCGCAAAGCCAAAAATTAGTTTAATGAATATAGGGTTACTGTTCTGGGTTAGCCAACTCAATCTGCGGACTTAAAATCGATAGAGAACTTGTGGGATGATGTAAAAATTAAAATATTTTCTTCAAAACCTGCTAACAAATAAGAATTATAGAGAGAGATTGAAACAGCTTGGAAATCCATTCTCTTGGAGAAATGCCGGGAGCTAATTGATTCAATGCCGCGAGGTCATGGAACCAAATATTAAGGAAATAATAAAAAATATTTAATATTAAAATGAGTTTTATTTATTTTATGAAGTGTACTGCTATATTTATGAACAGCCTAATGAGCATATTTTTACAAATACTATATATGTTTTACATACAACGACAAAAATACTTTCTTTTTCTTCAAAATAATGAAGTTGATATTAAACTATAATATATCAGAAAAATGTTGGCTTTGTTATTACTTAAACTAACTTTTTAGGGTTTTGTAGGTATGACCAAAAAACCCTTATACCGTCATTTTGTCGTCTGTCTGTCTGTCTGTCTGTCTGTCTGTTCGGTAAAAATTGTAGCCGAACGGCTAAACCTAGAGAGTTGAAATTTGGCATGCTTATACAACTCGTTGACCCGCACATAGGAAAAATACCAAAACATCTAAAAAACATATCCCCCTAAAAATATAAACAAATATGTGCTCATCGAAAAAAAAATATTTTTTTTAAATTCTGAGTAGGGTATCAAATGAAAGCCCTTGGTACGTGAATTAACGATCAAATTTTTATTTTTCCAAAATAAATTATTTTGAAGCGATTTTTGCCAATATTGTGCAAAAAAAATTTTGTCCCACACCCTGTAGCCCAGATGGTTTAAACTAAAAATCTGAAAAAATTCTAAGTAATGTACATTGGTGTGAACCGGAATAGTTCAACAGGAATTTTTGATCAGATTATGTTTTTGGAAAAAAAAAGCATTTTTTGTGTTTTTTTGCTAATAATGTTGACAACTTATAGTTATATAATACGCTCAACAGTAACGTGTTTCTTGGTGCTGTGGCTAAGATACTTGCGTTCTGTCCAAGAATTCGTAATCGGACTCATGTTCGAGTCCTACGTGAGGAGACAATATTATTTTTTATTTATTTTTTGCATTTTTATATTGTTTAAATTATTTTTTCAAAATTTTAATTATATTTTGGCAATTGTTGCATTTAATTTTTAATAGCGTAAATTTAATAACCAGTGGAAATTGTTGAAATTATAATTTAATTATATATTTGAATGTACACGAAATCAAAGGGGAGGAGCTATGACTAAAAACAACCAATGGAAGCCATAGGCGCAATTTTCAAAATCTTAATGAACCTTGATATATAAAAAAAAAAATACTGCACGTCTTTAAAAACTTAAATAATGGTAATAGGCATTCGAATTAAAATTCATAAAAAAATATTTTGTCATAAAATTTGTTTTGGCACCCCAAATAATCATCATTCACTTACTAAATACCTGCAAAACCCTGAAATGTGTGAAAATTCACACTTCACATCAATTTTTTGTATTTGTTCTAATATTTTCTGATACTGCTATTTTTATGCACATGTCTGTAAATGTGAAAAAATTACATTTCTTTTAGTTAAATTTTTATGTCAATAGGTAACTTTAATATTAGTTGTATCATCTTATAATTTATATCACTACTTGATTAGTTTAATTAATTAGATCTTGATTAGTTATACGATGGCACACCATTTCAAGCCGTTTACTGTTACATAATTACAATCTTTTAAAATCGCCCTGTACCTATATTAGCAAGGTTTCGTCTATGTGAAAATAAAAAAATATATTTTATAGAGGGATATAAAGGTATGTTTTTATATAAATATAAAGTCGTCCTATAATAAAAATGTTGGCGTTCAATGTAATGATATTAAACTTGCAGTTTTACGATTCAAATTACTTTAAAATTATACAATACGGTTACATCCGCCGTCTTATTTTTTCAAAATTACTGCACTTCCTTTGTGTTTAGATTTAAAAAATGTTTTGTAATAAAAACAGCTATAACACTTAGATATAAACTACAAGAAAAACTACACTGTTTCTTATAATTATTCCATAATATATTGTAATTAAAAAGGCAACAGTAATTAAATTTTAAAAACTTAGAATTCATTAGTGCACCGTGTTTTATTAGCGCACACGAACCATATGCAATAAAACAAAAACTTTAGTTAAATTTTAGTGAGCACATTTTACAAAGTCACTTTGTTGTGTTAATTTGTATAATTTATTATATTCGGTGTTTATTTTTGTAATTTTAATCAAAGGTAAATAAAGGACAAAGAATTTTGCAGTTTATATTAAATAGTTTGCACATTTCTGGTAAAAAAAAAATAAATAAAAAAAAATCTAAGAATTGAATTGCGTATAATTGAGGTGAAACATGAATTTTCTTAGGTATATAGTAAGTGAAAAACACTGGCGTATTCAGGAGGGGAGGCACTGGGGGCACATGCCCCCCCCCCTTAAGATCCAATGAAATGAAAATTTAACAAATTTAAAATAATCGTACAACAAAATCACGTAGACATTTTACAATATATAAAATATGTTTTATTATGATTTGTATTTAAATTAATAGAAAATGCATATTCCCATGTTTTCTGCTATTTTTAGATTTTCGTAGGTATAATCAAGAAATCCTTATTCCGTCACATGGATCTGTCTGTTTGGTAGAAATTATGGCCAAGCGGCTGAATTTAAAGAATTGAACAAATATACGAGAAATACTGAGAATTCAAAAATATATTCTGCGAAACAAATATTGAGGGGTCTCAAATATTCTAAAATTTTGAGGGATATCAAATGAAAGTTTTTGATACATGGATTACAAAAACTTTTTTTTTTTTGCAACAAATAATTATATTATAATCTCTTTTTGTTTTTGATACAAATATATATATCTAACACAAGAGGTATCAAAATGATAAGCAGTGACAGACCTTCAGATATCCCGAAGGGCTCCTTGATTTTTTTTTTTTTAATAAATAGAAAAGGGAGAAGAGAGTATATTCTACATTTTTAAATATGTTTTTATCCTAAATAAGCTCAAGTTTTTTTTTTTTCATTAACGCTCAGGGGCCATAAAAATTATATTACGGGCCAAATGCGGTCCGCCTGCGCCTAGTCCCACCCTTCTTCTTACAGATAGACATCATTTGTGCCGCCTCTAACCATGAAACCCGGATGCGCCACTGGTGAAAGATGCCAGTAGAATGCTGGATGTCTGGGACAATTATTTATGTAAATGCATTGATAATTTGTATTGTATATTCTATTCTGACTGATGTGTATATATATTTGCATTGAAAATATTATTTTTATGTGTTCCAGATCAAGTGGTTCCGTGACGGATTCGAGTACTCCTACAGCTGACACCATCACCGAAGAGGTGACAAACCTGGAGGATGCTCGAAGAATGATCAGAGATCTTCGCCAAAGGTACCGGTCGCAGGCTCACCAGCTTATGGCTTGGAGAAGAGCTCACAAGATGCAAGTAAGAGCAACAATTAACTAATAATAATACCCCTTATCAATTTACACTTTTTGCAATAAGCAAACACATGCAAAAAAAAGAAAAATATGTGTAACAATTAAATATTACCTAAATATCGAATAACATATAACTTCACGGTGCCCATTTATGGGCATGGGCCTCTCCCAACTCTTCTGTCTCTCTCTATATTTGGTTCTCTTCTCCATATGCTGCAAATTTCCTTAATCCATCTTCCCAACGAACCTTCTGTCTACCTATGCTTCTGACCATGTCTCCAGGCAGCCAATCTGTCACATTATTTGCCCACCTTCCGTTTCCCTTTTCATTATATGCCCTGCCCAAAATTAAATAACTTGTATATAAATCTTAATTACTGAAAAACAATAAATATCTGAAATTCATAATATTTGAATATTGATATAAAAGCATTATATGTCTGCTTGCCCTGAAATACAGGCAATCGCAATGCACAGATATGTTATATTGGTTCCATAGTTTGCAGGCGAAAATTTATTAACAAATTATTGTTTATTAACAAAGCGAAGAACGTGCCATATTGTTATAATGTTATTAGTAATAGTTATAAAGATATTTTACTTACACAGTGTTTGCTTTTCAAAAATTAAGGACAAAAAATTCCTTAAAAAGTCACTAAAAATCACTGCTGAATTAATAACAATATTTTAATTTTTTTTGTTTGCAAATTGATTGCTTTAAATTCTAAATATTATTTATGTTTTCAGGAAGAACTAGTCACACGATTACAACGTGAAAAGGCTGATCAACTAAAAATTCTTTCCTCAAAACTACTACTCTTCGAATCCCGCTTAGTTCGTAAACAAAAAGACATATCAACCCTTTTGAACCACAGAGAAGCAATAATATATCGCCAGCAACGCATCATAGAATCTCTTACAAATCGCCTAATTGAAAACGGCTTGGAAGCACCTAATGCTGACCTAACTGATCTAGATGTTAATGTTTTAGATATGGACTCATTAAACGATTCAGATAGCGCGGTTATAATGGAAGATATAGACTCAGACTCCACAATAGCACAGATACCCCGATTCCGATCTTCAAGTGCAGATTCTATCACAGTTATGCGATCTATTTCGGATGCCATTGATCCTAACCTCAAATATTCATCAATGAGACGTTCTAATGGGTTTCTTCGAAGGCCGGAAGTGCTAGAAACGGTGTACAGCGTAGAAGAAGACGTAGATGGTGATAATAACACAGAAACCAAAAGTAACGTGTCACAAAAAAGAGAATCATTTGCCAAAAGTGCAAAAGCAACTAACATCAAACTGGAATTAGATGAAGATTTACTTAACTCAATTGATAAAACTGAAGAGAAGGAAAATAAAGAAGAAGAACCGAAGAGGAGTCCCGTCAATCAAATGACAACTTATAATAGAGTTATGAGTAATCATAGGTCGGTAACTAAACCGAAAGATGTTAAGTACAAAAGGATAAATAAAGCTAAATCTAAAAGTTTGGAAGAACTGAGAGGAAGATTGAAGAACTGGGTTGAACATGGAAATAAGTTGACGGGTCTTGCATTAGAACATTCGCAAAGTTATGCATAGTGTAGAATTTTGCTATTTTTTATTTTAAGTTTTGTTTTACTTTTGTTGATATTACTTTTTTGTATGTATTTAATGTGCAGAAGAAAAATGTATGTGTAAAAACAAAATATTTGACAATTTAACTACATTGAAGTTAACGGAAAAAGTGAACTATGTTTGAATCACGGCTCTGGCGTTTACCAATTCATACGAATAAAGATTAAAAGTGATAAATAATAATGATTTTTCTCGCTTATTTCAATGTAGATGAAACGACAAATTTTAAATGCTTTTAATGTCAAAAATAAGAAAAGGGTGCATAGTAAACATTCCACCAATTGAATTTAAGCCACTTGAGATGCAACAAAATAATAAAATTATTGCTTGCCATTATCTTGAAATGTTGGATTACAAATGATTGAATTATAATTCTTCGTAACAACAAACTGCATTTTCCCGATTATAATATTAACTTTATAAAGTTAATTTTATGATTCCAATTCAGAATATATGCTTTTTTAAATGTCCTCTAGATTCACGATTTTGACCATACGTAAATTGCTGTTAGAGCAATTGATTGACTTATCACAATACTTTTCTAATTGAATCTTTCGTGATTAGAGGGCAATGATGGAGTAGTAAAAACCAAAATACAATATTTAAATATTTTAAGTTCCTTCTTGGCTGAAGCCAGATCTCTTGTAAAGAACAAAAAAATATTGTAATTATATGGTAGAATAAGATTTTTGTGATATGTTTTAAAATGTTTTAATTTTAGTATTATGCTGCTATTGCCTTTATGTAGTCCCTGTCAGGAAAAAATAATAAATAAATACTTGTTTCCTGAATGCGATATTTTATTACCACTAATAAAATTGTAGTCAATTATTTAGATCACGTAAGAATTAGTATGTTTGGCAGATAATAAAATTATTTAAGTATATAATTTCGTATAAATGCTAAATATGTTCTACATATATGCATATATAAATTATTTTTTTTGCTGTGTTTAAATGCAGTGTTTAATTTTTATTTTTTCCTGTCGATTTGTCTTAAGGTTGTAAATAATATTTATTAACAAAATTTGGATATGCACGCAGATATACATATATTTCACCTGATTAGAATAGAACATTCAACGTTTTTCTGTCTCTTTCTGAGACTGAAGTAAGTAGTCAATTGACTAGTAATGCGAATAGTAGTTATATAAATAAGCTTTATTTTCCTATAAACTTCTTCGATAAAGTGTGAGTCAATTGGGAATATTGTTCAAAAGTATAATTTTCAGTGTTAAAACAATTCAAATTAGATTTTCTAAAACATTTTTAGTCCACTTGAAAACAATTGTTTAATTTTTGAAGTAATCTTATTGATTACTTCAGATTTATATTATTAAATCAGCTGTGGCCACCATAGGAGCGACTGCCATCACAAAGTACTTGTTTAATTTATACTTCTTTATCAAAAAATGTCTCAAATAAAAGTTGTTAGTTATTGCTTTTATAGCACCTTCACAAATCTCGAAATGTCAAAATGGGTATGATTACAATACCTCCCTTATATATGTTGGCGGTCGGTAAAAATGAATATCTAATGTTTTATGCAATTATACACAAACTATGTACGAATTATTGAAAATTATACTTCTGAAAATGATATTTGTTTAATAAAGGAAATTTCATAATATAGACATGACTTTAAGAACAGAATAAATATGATATTACAAAGTAAGAGTCAATAATTTAAGGCGTTGCATACGAGTCTTTCAAATTAATTAAGAAATTATATCATATTGTAATATAAACGTAATATATATTGCCTATTCTTTATTGCTATATCCTTCAACCTTCAAAGTTTATATATTCTTATAATAATTGTAATCAAACATGTACATTTTTGTAATGTAAGTGACAATCATGAATTAAATGAAAATATTTAACATCAATTTTTTGTTTCATTTTTTTAATATAATTTTTTTTTTCTGTAGCCGAATAGATTGAAAGAAAAATAAAATTAACTTAATAAAATAAAATTAGTCCGTTCAAAGGTTAGAATGCAGTAATTCTTTTATGGGAGCGGTGTTGCCAAAAGTGTTAAATATGTCAATGAACCCAAAATATGCGTAATTTTGTATTCATTTGTTGATAATTTATTGAATTTAAATAGAAAAAGTATCGCGAAAAATTCAATAAATATTTGTACCACGTTTTCAACGTTTAGAGTATTTTACAGCTGGCAACCTTGCCAAGAAAGAAGAGTATAGTTTTATTGGGAGAACCCATTAGAGGGGTGGCCAAACCCCGCCCGCGAGCGCAGCTGCGATCGGGCGATCTGTTATGCGTCCGCGATACGATTCCTGGTAAATAAAAATATTTTTTTAAATTTTATTTCTAATCAATTTCGCTATCCAACTTTTATGCAAAATTTTCTTGGAATTAAATACTTATTTATTAATTGAAATTTTCAAGTGTTTTTTTATTATGCCATATTAAATCCCTTCCTATATAATAAAATATAAGTAGTTCCACTACAAAAATATTATTTTAGCGAATTCTATCGAATTTTAGTGCCATTTTTTGGTTCATTTTATTAAAACTGATCATTGAATGACAGTTTAAGAGTAGCAGTATCAAATTTTTGTCCTTATTTTGAAAAATTATGTCAAGAAACAGTCTCAACCTTTTCATTAACGAATAATAATTTATCATATATTATGTAATTATATGTAATAAATGTCGTTCAATAAAATTATTATTTCAAATTATTATTATTATTTTGTTGTATTATGTTGTGTTAAAAATGAAGAAGAGCATTTTTTAAAAAAATAATGGGATTTTAACCTATAAGTAAAATCAAATAAAAAGATTCAAAATTAAAAATGACAAAAATTAAGAAATGAAAAAAAAATAAATAAAATTAACTTTAACAATAAAAAAAAAAATATATATATATGATGTCATTACATATCATTGTACCCGCAACGTCTCTGAAAATTCTTAATTGCGCCCTTGCTTCCAAAAAGGTTGGCCACCCCTGCATTAGAGAGTATGAAAAAGAACTACTCCATTTGCTCTATACTGCATTCTAACGTTTGAACGGACTATAAATATTTAATTGATGAAGTTTGAAAATCTTACAAGCTAATATCCTTTTAATTCTCTTACCCTCTCTCCCGCACCTTCTTCGGAATTTTAATTTTCCGATATTGTGCAAGCAACTCCGCAGTCGATTCAGCCTCAAGTAAAATGAATAAAACTACAATAAGGACTCGTCGAAACGGTACACTGACCACGTGGTTTTCATATCTGGACGGAGATTTATAAACGGAAAACATGACTATTCTGGCCTAATACGCTACATAGGCGTTGCGAACCTAATATTGTATACATTACATTAATTTATGGTTCATAATCTACATCGCAAACACAAACTTCCTTATTTTGAAATAATCCGGCTCATGACAGATGCGCAGAAAATTGCGCATAGTGTTCGAAGTAGTCTTTATTCTTGTTTCTCTCCGGAACACTTTTGATCGAGTTAATTTGTGAATTCTCTATAGTATTAACACATTTATTGAACATAATTTATAAAACGGTAAGTATATAAACAATTATATGAACACAAAGTAATCACTTATGATTCATCTAACAATTAACCTATATTTTTTGCATGTTTCTCTATTAAATTTACAGTTAACCATGTGCGAAATAGATGATGATATGAAATTTAAAAGATTCCTTTATTTTTATAACGATGTTAATCAGGCTATAGTTCGGAAACAAGAAGATGGGTCAAGTTTAAGTAAAATGCCAATGAATATGCTTTCTGAAGAAAAGTACGATACCTTATTTAACATTATTGAGACAGCAGCAAAAGATGAATCTTTTCCCGATCGTAAATTTTTATTTTTTGTATTAGCCCAAATAATACATCTTTGTCAAAGTAAAGAATTAAATACTAAAATGTATGCTATTTTGCCAAATATATTTCAAAATACCGAAGAATTCTTCTTGTTCATAAAGTATGATCAACTTTTACATAAAAATATTTCAAGTGGAGTTCAGAAAGTCATACGTAATTTTTATTTGAAGACTGAACCATTAGAATTTTATGACATAATAACTAAACAAAAAAGTTACTACGGTTGGTCTCATAAGGATTTAATCAGACTAGGGCATTTAAAAACTGATGATCTACTACAAGATATTCTTCTGTCTTATGTTTGCAAAGATTTAGAGACTGCAAAAAAGAAATTACTTGATAATAAACAAATTACGCCAGAAATTGAAGACGTTCTTAAAAAATTAGAAGAGTTAAATAAGTTTAAGCACTGCCAAGATGAGAAAGAAGCAGTTTCTATGATAAAAGAACATCGATTCGTTGTTCAGCAAGTACCGTCCAATTTATTGAAATCCCAAATAGTAAGAAAACTATAACTACTTGTTATCAAATCAAAAATATTAATAACTAGACTGTCAGGTATAGATTTTTTATTTTCTAGGTTTGGGAGACACTAATACCTCAAATGGAAATACCAGACGTTATCAAAGAATTTAATCGTTTTAATAGGCTAGGATTTTTCAAACCAAACAATCCTGTAACTACTAAAATAATCGAAGTTTTGACTAATGCTGAAAAATGTAAAAAATGCAAAATTCATCCCGTTGATGTCCTTATTGAAATGAAGATGGTGGAGAAAGGAAAGTAAGTGATTAGTAGACTAATCACTTGTCTATAAAATAAAATAAGTTATTTATGGCCGGTTACTAAAGTAAGAATTATCCCTAACTCGAGTTAAAATCATTTGTTTTTGTATGTTGTAAGATATGAAAACAAATGATTTTAACTTGAGTTAGAGAAAACTCTTACGTTAGCAACCTGCCATTAAAGAATTATAATATTACATATTTCCATTATTTCCAAGAAATATTATGTTTTATATTTTATTATAATAGTTAAACATTTATGTACTAAAAATAGCTTATCAAGTCAACATTAGCTATTAAAGTTTTAATGTTATTATTACTTTTTTAACATTTAATGTCAAAGATAAGAAAGATCAAATAAAAAATTTGACCTAAACAAAATTATGACAAAGGATTACTGATTTTTTTTTAAAAATTTTTGTAGACCAATGGATCCAAATCTAAAACAATATCTCAAAACACTACGGCCAGAAACAAAAATAGTTGATGCAGCTACACAAACCACAACAATCGTCAACAGCAAAGAAAAACCAGAAATGGTTACATTTAAAAATAATGCAGTATTGATTGCAATGAATAAATTACTAGCATCATCATTTCGCAATCCCCAAAGTACTGGTCGGAGGGTCATGATTACTGTTGAACTGAGAGAGAAAGCTATATTGAAACCTACATTTGGTTGTAAAACCGTTAATTATCTAGAGGCAGCTGCCATACTAATTTTGACACTGTTTAAAACTGAGAAAGATGTTACTATTGCTACTTTTAATGGAGAAAATGTGAACATCATTCAACTAACTAAAGGTAAAGTACAGTACTGACGGCTAGTTTTACAATCGGTAGTTAAGTCTCTGGCTAGTGGTTACCGTAGAAACTTATGGTAATTAGTATATTGCAAATATGTCGTTGGCCATTGATTTGAGCTAACCAACAAGTAACCATGAATTGTAAAACCGGCCATTAGTGTTAATTATATCATGCTAATCCATTGAAGGCAATAAAAAGCAGTCTGATTGTAGCATGACGCATATATTAACATATTAAATAATTTTAGTTCAGTTAAAATTAATAATAAATAATTATTTTAAGGTCAAAAATGTCAATCTATGTCTATGTGTTTGTTCGTATCCTAATTTTTATTTTTGCAGGAATGTCCTTTAACCAAATTTGTCAAAAATTGAAAGAAACCAATAGCAGCTATGTTATATTAAATAAACCTTTCCAGTGGGCTACCGAAAAGAATAAACATATTGATGTTTTCGTTAATATACTGCATACAGGAGATGCAGAAACTAGAACACCTAAGGAAGTAAAAGAAGCAATGGCAAAAGAGGAAAAGAAAGAAGAAAATGTCAATGCTGCTTTGAAGAAATATAAAAGTAAAATGAAGCTTATAAACACAAAGTAAGAAAGCCATGTTTTGCATTTTAATCTCAAATATTAAGGGGGGAAATAAAACGGCACAACAAAATACACTACCGTTCAAAAGTATTTGCTCACCCAAAATTTTTGATGAGTATTATTTAAAGTATAATTATGGATGTAAATAATTATTACATAAATGACAAAAACATTGTTACAACTATTAAATTTTCATCTCATCTATGTGTCAACTTTTATTTTTGATAGCTGATAATTATATATAGAGTTTAGGAACCCTATTTAACAATTTAATTCTTTGAAATTTTAAAAAGTTGCAAAATCTTCCACAAATGTTCTTTAGAAGTGGGGCATACTTTTCTTACCATTGTGTCCAATTTATCCCACATTAGTTCTATGCGGTTTCAGGTCAGGGGATGTAGTGGCCAAACCATAATTTTATCGCTCCTTTAGCGATCTATCCTAGTAATCTTTGCAGAGCTTGGCAGAGTGTTAACGGTTCTTGTCTTGCTAGAACACAAAGCCCTGCCCAAGAATATTCAGTCTGGATGGCAACATTTAATTTTCCAGGATACCCCGATATTGCTCTTTCATTATTATTCCTTCAATTTTATGAATATTGCCAACTGCATCACCACCAAAACAGCCCCACACCATCACAGAACCACAACCATGTTTCACAGAAGACCATTACGGCCATTAAGTTTTCTTTCTTGCGCTATTCGTTTCACAGTTGATAAACTAACTTTTTACTCTCTCTCCAAATTTAACTGCGCTGCTACTTCTAGTAGAGATAGGCGTCTATTACGCATGCCGGTTATTACAATATTACTATCTGCAGAAGAAATCGTGTTTATGGGTTGTCCATCACGTGTTTTGTGGCATACACTCTCACTGGTATGAAATTCCTTTACGTTGTAGTCAACTGTTCTAAGTATCTTTAGTACAGTCGAAATTTGTCGGTAACTTTGGCCACTTTTATTAATGAACGCATTTCAATTTAAAGTTCCTTCGTTTTCGGAATGTTGATAACCATAAGCACTAAAACTTGTAAACAACGACACGTCACAGGAAAGACAAAATTTCAGTATGTTTTTTCCCCCAAAACTAGAAAGAAACTAAAAATTTGACTCCTTTTATCTAAAATGTAATGTCATTACCTTAAAACGTTAGAAAAAAATGGTGGCATTAACCACCCGTTTCGGCATAATCCACCAGAAAGTGGTAATGGGAAAAAGTATTTTACCCATTATGCCGTTATGTCTGGGAAATTCGTAAATTTTACTACTACCACCCCTAAAATATGTTTGTATACATACTTGATATATAAAAAATTGATGTGAAGTGTGAATTTTCACACATTTCAGAGTTTCGCAGGTATTTAGTAAGTGAATGATGATTATTTGGGATGCCAAAACAAATTATATGTTAAATTTTTTTTTTTTTTCTTAATTTTAATTCTAACGCCTAATACTATTATTAGCTTTTTAAATATGTGCAGTATTTTTTTTTTATATTGCAAGGTTCATTAAGATTTTGAAAATTGCGCCTATGGCTTCCATTGGTTGTTTTAACTCCGCCCCTCTGATTTCGTGTATTCAATTTCAACAATTTCCACTGGTTATTAAATTTTCGCTTTTAAAAATTAAATGCAACATTTGCCCAAATATAACTAGAATTTTGAAAAAATAATTTATACAAAATAAAAACGCAAAAAAACAAAGAAAAAACTAATTTGTCTCGAGATCGGAATCCTAGTTTGCAAATTTGAACGCAAGAGCGCTAACCATTACACCATGAAAGCATGCTGGTTTACTTTGTTACATAAGCTATTAAATATATTACATGGTCAAGCAAAAAAACACAAAAAATGCGTTATTTTCCGAAAACATAATCTGATCAAAAATTCCTGTTGTACTATTCCGGTTCACACCAATGTACAATACTTAGTGTACAGAACGTGCGCGGAACGCTCGGAGCGTCAAATCGAATGTACCCATTATTGACAGAACATAACAAAAAACACTAACAGTCGTATTTATAGTACTATAGAAACGTGTAAATTTTTGTGCAAGGTGCGTGGTAAAAAAAAAACAAAAATGGTTAACATAAAAATATGATTTTTTTGTGTCATTGTAAAACTAATTTAATGTACTTTTAGGAAAAAAATATAAAATTATCGATTCCCTATGTTAGATCAAAAGTTGACATCATTTCCGGTGAAACCGGAAGTGCCTCAGAATTCTTATAGTAACCTTTAGATGGGCCTTTTTGTCTAGTTTAACTTATGTTCTGAAGATTTTTTGTATCTTTACAAATAAAGGAGATTTTCGGGGTGCCCCGTTTAAACAAACACCCTGTATATATTTATTTTTTTACACTTGATAAGTTCACTCTATCGTTACCTAGGAAACGCCACATAATTTTCCAACACCACCGGACGCGGGGCTGAACGTGTTAAACATTGTAAGACCACTAGTAAGACTGATATTACGGTCTTTGTAAGTGCAGATAAAATAAGTAAAACTTGCATTTGATTAACCCCTTCAGTAATCATTAAAAAAATTTAAAATGAAAAAAAAACGAGGTACGAGAGAAAATGTTTTTTTTTTTTTATGAATGAATTTTATTTACTGAACATATATATCCTTCATAAAAGCCATTTCGGATCCAAAATGGGATTGAAAGTTGATATTATGGTGCATAGTGTGGGTCGAGAAATAAAATAAATTCATAAACAAATATTCATTTTCTCTCGTACCTCGTTTGAATCATCGTAGCTGTCTTTTGTCTCGCTTCCACATACCATGAATCGTATTTATTTTCGCCCGAGTACATTCGGGAGTAATCTTTTCTGCAGGTAAAGCTTGAGTTATCTCGGGTGTGGGAATTTTCGCACATAATAGCCGCCCGAGCATACTCGGGCTTAGTCCTTAACCGGTTAATACTGTTTATTTAAAGTATTTAAAAATAAAAAAAAATAGTCAAATACAGGAAGGACTATTTTTCTGCCGAAATATAAATAGAAAAGTGGGTAAATGTACCAGTTGAAATTAGAACTAAGCTATATGTTTAGAATAGAGTATATTGTAACAGTTAGAAATGAGAAGGGGTTGCCGTAAGACTGGGGAACCAATAGCAATAATTCATGCATCTGTAGTTGACGCGTTTCAAACATGATTTTGATAAGTCAGAATAGGTATCTTATTTATAAAAATCAATTTTTGTTTGTTTGTCTGTTCTTTATACAAAGCTAAATGGATAGACCAATTTTCACCATTTTTAGTACGCAGAGGTAAAGTAAAGTTTTAGTGAGGGTTCCAACTTCGTCTTGTCCCCCTAGGGGGCGCTATGGGGGGAACCATCAGTTTCGCACTATTTCGAACCTTAAGAGATATGATATACTGTAGACAAAAATATAGATCTTAACTATACCTAAAAATAAGTCCGGGAGAGCATATACCTATCATGCACCGATATCGTGTATTAGGCAATTTTCTATTTTTCATCGTAATAGTTTTTGTTTTATAAAGTTTGCGGGTGCATAACATCAGAGTTTTATAGTGATGTATCAATTATTTTAGAATAATAAATTAGAGCATTTCACGTAGAATCATAATGTGTTTAACACTATACATCAAAGTTTAATATTAACGAGTTATTACAGCGTAAACAGAAGCCCGAAATGTAAAAAATTTGAGAATTGTGGAAATTGTCAAGAGGTGGCACTGCTGGTTAGTTATTACTTCTCCACTGCCTAACGGTAGTTCAAATTAGTATACCTACCGTTTTATATATGTAACTTAAACATTGTTTGCGTTATGTACTACTCTTTTGGAATTAAAGTAGTGAAATTCCGTAGCGAAGCACGAATACCCCTACTTGTAACTGATATTTTTAGGACTCTCTCTTTATAAAGTTATTGTTTCTCAAAATATACATACAATACTATAAATCTCATTATATTTCTATGAAGTGTCGGCTTTTTCTGCCCTAAATTTTTACTAACTAAACCTAACCTAATTACCTAGTTTATAGGTGCAAATTATTTTATCCCCCCCCCCACATTTGCCCAATTAAAATTGTGTACCATTGTGCATGGCAAGAATTCATATACACACCAGCTATGCCTTCGGGTACCTTCGCATGAATGTTCGGCTTTCTTCGCGAGATTTTATTTTAAGAAGAACCCCAATATTTAAAATGTATATATGTGACGGCCATTGACAGAATAGCGGGCAGTGTGAATAACGACCGGTCAATGATAGGCAACAAAAAAATAGGAATTTTTTCGGAAAGCTTACTTCGAGCCTTTTGTCTTTTGCTGTTCTAGATTTTTACTAACTAAACCTAACCTAATTACCTAGTTTTTAGGTACACAGTATTTTATTTTCACCCACATTAGCCCATTAAAAATAGTATAATAAACTCCAGTAAATATAATCAATTTAGGTAATTAGGTTAGGTTTAGTTAGTAAAAGTCTAGAGCAGCAGAAACCGAAAGACTCGAAGTAAGCTTAATGGAGTTTGTGTATAAAAAAAACTTTTCTTATGCCTCTCATTGGCCGGTCATTGTTAACACTGCCCGCCATTCGGTCATTGGCCGTAAACCTATATGTAAAATTTTGTTTAGAAAACATTTATTTTATTTTTGAATCATGAATTATTATTGAAAAAAAAAAACGATAATAGATAATAAACTTTTTGCGAAGAGATCCGAGTGCTTAATCAGGAATTTCCGGTCTTTCACTGGCAGAACTGGTGTCTATATGAATTCTTGCTTGAGCATGAGTTTATAACGTATATTCACTATGGTCTCTATTGGGTATGTGTATGGAATTTAAGCCTTTAAACCATTTAAATGCGAATTTAATTGTATAAATACTGAAATTCCATTATTCAAGTTTTTCTTTAGATACGATAATACGAGCTAAACATTTATCAAATAAATACTTAGATTTCAGAATAAATACTTATTAAATACCTGTACTTATTTAAATTTCAGTTTTAAATAAAACTTTTGGAAAATATAAGGCTGAATCGTAAATGTTATGTTTTGAAATTAAGGGGTGTTGCTTCGCCAAGGTGAAATATCATTCTAACTAGCTTATGCATTTTCTTTAACATGTTGTTTCTGGTGAGAGCATACGGAACATTAAGCAAAAAGTGAATTATATAGAAAAAAAAATTAATAATCATGAAATTGTACTATGAATAATTTAATAAGACTTGAAATCCCAACCTGAAATATATGCTACGCCTATGTATAGTCAAGGTTGCGCATGATGATGTAAGTAAACTGGCTCTTAAGATTCTGAGTTTCCTCAAACTACTTGTATGTGTCTTTACTAATAGGTCGAATTATCCCATCCCATTTTTATAACTAGAATATTATCAATTAGTTACTATAAATCATAATATTTAAGTATTGTTGCATTGTAGCCATTTTGATGACGTAGGTTCTGAAGTTTAACTATTAGTGCTCAGTATTTTTGTGTTGTTAAATTAAATTAACTAAATTTTTAATGATAAAACTATATAGTTGTAGATAAAATACTGTATTTGACTCGCATATAATGCCTATACTCTGTTCGGAATCAAGAAGTAGTAATCATGCAATGTTTACGTGATAATTTTGTGCAACTCTCATCGTACGTTGGTTGTTGAGCCCTTAATTTTATGCGACAGCTAGTAGCGTAACGACTTCAATCTACGTGATTTTATTACTATTTCTGCATTTCGAACAGGGTATATATTATATGCTTGTTAAATAGAATACAATTTGTGTTCCATAATTTTTTTTCAATAGAACGAATATTTGGGCAGAGCAAATATAAAAAAAAATGTATATACAGAGTGATTATTTAATGGCGAGACGACGTCACTGGAAGTTTTAATAATTTGCCGTTTCATACATATCGTAGCAGGCGATTATGCGCGCATGCGCGTAGTAGACACTTCCGTCATCTCCAAATTATTGAGTCAATGATTTCCTGCCATTCTTTTATTTGATTTTCTATTATTTTATTTGATAATTCGGTGACGTCGTCTCGCCATTAAATAATCACTCTGTATATAAAGATTTTAACCTCTATTTTTTTCCACAAATAATTTTCATTTTCGGTCTATTTTAGTCAACATTCTTGTTTTTTTTTTTTACAGGCTTATCAATGTTTCTCTAATGGGTCGAAACTCAAGACATTGCGATGGATCGAAGTGCACTCTGGACATAGTTGGTTTTAACTCCACGGTTCCTAAAATGATAGAAGCTTTCTGCAAGGGATCTGTACTCTAGTGACTGACTATGTCGTGATTTTTTGTTTTTTTTTTTTTTGTTTCTATATTATTTTTAAGTATTAAAACCCAGTGCCAGATTTTGTTTCTTAAAACAGTATTTATGTGGTGCTATTTCAAAAGTATTTTTTATTTAAAATACAAGTTAAAAAAGAATATTTATTTGGAACGCAAACGGCTGTTTTTTTCGTCTGTTTTCAAAATTTTATTCACAACGTCAATATTTATAAAAAAGTAGCAAATATATTAATGATCAACCAGAAAGTAGTAATTAATTGCTAATGTTTCCTTACAGTTTATTACAAAAAAATTGCATTTCAGAATAATTGCATGCACCGGTGGAATAAGTTTTAAGAAAAATGATTTATTTCAATATAATTTTGGTTTTTAATAAAAAATATCTTAGTACATAAATTACTTAAATATTCATTAAATGTTTTACATTATTTCAAATGTGAGTACAGTTTGACAAAAAGTAGTGTGTATTCTAAGCGTTAATGAATTACTTTCCTAGACATACATCTACAGTCAAATATATAAACACATTCTGACATTTTATATTATTAATATTTGGCGGGAGAACGTATCTGTATTATTAAGTAGCATACGAGCCGTTATTACTGTTTAGAATCTTATTGAATCACCATGAGTTTGGAAAAAGACGCAAGAGAAGCTCTGGCTAATAAACAAGTAGACAAAATGACCATCAAGTGGTTTTCTTTCATAAGGCAAGTAGCTACGTTTCCACAGTTTTGATATCCCAGTGTGATGGGTGGTATTTAAGTTTGATCTAACTAATAAATATAATGTACAAGTGTTATAATGTGAACTAAAACACGTTTCTTTGACTGTTTTCTGTATCTGTCACTCTGTGTCATAGTGCTTTTTCTACGAACTATAAAGACTGCCCTATCAGGAGATTTATGCCAAACTGTATTCTAGTTGTGAATACAGAATAATTTTGCAAACAGACAGCATCTAAAATTAGCACCTAACTGGCACTATATATTATCGATTATCTATAGCTTTAGATATTCTTATAAGTGAAACTTAAATGTTGATAAGGATTTCAATAATACACTGTTATTATTTATAATCTTGCAGTTATGCTAGGTTTATATAGTTAGCAAATTCCTAAGCATAAACCTCTGTTCGAACGATATCAAACGACAATTGTATTATTAAATTTAGACTAAAATAGTATAAAATACGTTTTTCTAAATTGGTAAGTTTAGAAAATAATGTTATAATCAACTAATTAGCCAGTGTTTTTCCTTTTTTTTTTTTTTAATAAGCAGGGGTAGCTCATTTCAAGCTAATCATAAATTTAAGATAATGTTTTTGAAAATTTTTGTTTTATCTAATCGTTCTTGTTATTTAGGAGTACTAGACCAACATAGGCCTTTTTTACTATAAGAAACTTTTATATTTCACATATAACTAATTCTAATATTTGCTCTCGATTTCATAATTAGAAACGGGCATATTTGTTTATTAATTTATTTTTGTATGTATTCCAAAGTAGTCACAAAAATTTCTGAAGGGGCGAATCTCATGTTAATATGTAGTATTAATAAAATATTTTTTTATATAAACTATGTTATATGTACACATTGCACGGTGACGTATTCGGAACTATTTTAAGGATGGGGCTTCTCAAAAAATATAATGTATAAAAGGAGTCCATGAAATAAAAGTAGTACCAGTTATGATAGTTGGCCTAGCAGATATCAAAGATTATATTGCTATGTGGCAAATGAAACGATTTCCAGTATAGGCAGCTTAAAGGGGTAGTTTTACCCTTTAAAATTCCTTAAACGTCATTGGTGTTACTTCCGCAGATTTTGGTTGTTTAATGCAGTGGTGTCCAACTGTTTTCTATAGCGGGGCTATATTTAATTCTAGATATGTTTCAAGGGTCGGATTTAGTTGTACCGGAGCCAGATATTTAAAAATCACTTATGAACGGTGGATATAAATTCCGAAAATCATTAACGAAAGGGGGGGACTTTAATTTTTAAAAATAGTTGAGGACAGAGGCAAAAATTTCGTGCGGACCGTTTGAAATTTATTGTTGGGCTTTATATGGACCACGGGCCATAGATTGGACACTACTGGTTTAATGCATAGCTATTTGTGCAGATTTTTGGCTCATATCAACGTTTCAATAGTTGCAATAACGTTTTTAGCATAAGTTAAACTGTTATATACTGGGTGTTCAAATATAAATAGGCCATATTATGCACTTTAATCGTGACATATTTTTAACCTACTTGATACAGTGATATTTAGTGAGAATAGCATTTTTACTCATGACAGATTTTTTATACCGACGATTTGACCAAAGTATTTTTTTATAAAAAAGAAATAATCTCGAAGTAATTAAAAAACAGTTGGTATATATTTGTTAATGGAATAAATTGTTTCGCTTGAACGAATAATTTTGTTTATGATATATTTTTTTACATATTTTTATGTTAATTGGGATTGTTTTAGCACGATTTAATAAGGAATTTGTGTTAACGTTTAATATTGTGTGTTACTTTACATGTATAATAAAAGTTGCTTACGTATATTTTCTTTCATTTTTCCACTACAAAATAAATCCTCCTACACCACTGGTTGACTCTTATTATATTTCTGGCCTATCATAGATGGTGCTGTCAGTGTTGCCAACCGTACGATAATTTGACACGATGTACGATACAGTTTTCCATAGACAAGACAGTTTTCATTATCGTACTGCCTGGGCTACACCTGCATCTATCGTCGCTAAACTTCGGTTTAACGTGACATAAACGCTAATGTGGACAGCTACTATCGGTTTGCGTTCACAATATTAGCAGTGCGCGCCACTAGACACATGACGATAACAGAAGTGGCGGTTTTAGAGCGCACATCAAAGGAACTTAGCGCAGAGCGTAGTATGTTCTGTTGGCGCGTATTGTTGTTTATCCGGCATCATTTGAGGTTATGTTATACATATTTCTTTACAACTTATTTGTGTCAAATCAGATAAGACTATGTTTGAATTTGTAAAATTAAATGTAAAAAATAATTTTAGGTTGCAGTTATGATGGATATACACCATAATTTTATTTAATTTACAGCAAAATAAATACGCTTGTACCTTGTAAACGTAAATAAAGTGTAGCGGCGAAAACGCAGGTATGGCCACAAGTTGCGCTTTAGCACGATATCGATAGATGCAGTTTAGCACGCATTTATATAGCGTGCAATTATCGGCGAAGCTTATAACGCAAGTGTGGCCAGGCATTATGCCTGGGCCCAGGTTATATAACATATAAAAAAAAAATATTTAATTTTGACATATGTCATTCGTTTCCATGGTTTCATTGTTGGAATTTTAAATTTTGACATCCCAACGTGAAAAATGAAATAACCCAAGCAAGGTCCCTTCTCGTGACAACCTAAAAGAACTAAATTACTATTTAGTTCCGCTTAACCGTTTGGAACAGACTGTAATATATAAATTTAAATTAAACTTAACCTTAAATATTTAAACCGCTGACAAAGAAGGTTATTAAATGAGAGCGAGAGAGGGAGATGTGACAGCGCAGACGTAAACTTAAGAACGTAAAAATTGCTGCTTTAGTTTGCTTAATAGGGGAAGCAATGTTGCCAATCAAACCCTGGGGTCTGTCGGCTTCTTCAAAGGCTTGCGATACTTTGTATAATCCAGTGACTTTAATTTTCGCTACAGCGTACGATTATTTCATTGTACGGAGTTGGCAACACTGGGTGATGTAGCCTAATCACAAAATGTCATATTTGCAAACGATAACATATGTTCTAAACTGAGTGTTAAAAAATTAACTAAAACGTTTTAAATGAAATAGTAAATAAACTGGTATATTAAAAATGTTTATTTGTAACATCCTAACGTTAATGACAATCATAAGTAATGATTATTGTTCTAATATGCAACAGATTTCTGTATTGTAATACATAGCCTCCTAAACTACATGACATTTAAATTTTAATTATAATTTATTAATTTATTTTAAAAATGTTATCGGCATTTAAAAGATTGACTGGGAAAGGAGATGGGAGTCCAACAAGCCCAGTGGGGACAAGCAGAACTCCTGGACATCAAAGTATGTCCACTTCGTTACAAAGGAAATTTGCTAAAGGTGTACAATATAACAGTAAGTTAAAATATTTCACATGCAATAGTTGCATCTGACATTGTTAGTTTGTATGGTATAATGCCTAGGTGTCAGATTTTCAGGATGCTATGAGAGCCCTCTGACATAACCTAATGACTACATTGTATACTAGCCTAGACCGCCATGCCCACTGTGGCATGCCCCATATTCCCGAATGTTAATTCTGAAATGCAGGTACTCATTTTAGGGAAGTCTGAGTAGGCCTATGGTTTAACAGCCAAGAATCTTTTTAAAAACCGTACCTGTACTGGGCAATTTAACTTCCCGCATTGAGCTCTAAACCATGTACGATCTCATTTGTAAAGAATTTTATAGTAAAGAACTGTTTATGCATACTAAACTTCAGCTGTTTGGAACCAGCTGTTTTGCCACAATCTTTACCTATCAAACAGACAAACAAAACAGATAGTTTCTTGGCCATATTTACTCTAAAAACGGGATATTTATAATGAAATATTCCTTTACTTTTATTTTCTAAATATTTTAGGTAAAATTCCCTTTATTATATCATTATATCAACAATTTGATCTTACACCCACAGTTTCATATGTACTAAGTATAGTTAAATAACTTTTATTCTCCAAAATAAAATATTAATTATGCGAGATATAACATTTGCTGGGCGAGTAATTACTGAATAGTTAAATACCAGCCTATATACAGCTGCGCTCATATAATAGTAAACGACTTGAACGTTAAAGAGAAGTTTGTTTTAAATTTTAAGAATGAAATAATGAGTGTTGAGAACTGGTATTCAAAATGTCTGTTGAATTCATTTCTACCATTTATTTATTAACTAAAATCAAGAACAGCAGTAACAATTCCGTACAGTAACAAAAACTAAAAACATTACAAAAATTAACAGATCAACTAAACAGAAACAATAAAAGATAAATTATTTATTAAGTATATTGTTGGCAATTCTTTTTTAGAAAACACTGCTTGGCGTTAACCCTACCAAATAGTCTATTTTCTCCATCGAAATTTGTTCCCACTTTCGTTTTACATCTCTTTAAAGCTTATGTAAATTGAAGTGTTGTCTTCGCCCTACTTGCGATTTTAGGTCATCTCACAAATTCTCAGTTGGAGTGAGTTCTAGGCTGCAGGCAGGCATAGCCTGAATTCTGTGTTTAAAAAATTAATAGGTTCCCAACGCCTCGATGGGCGTACAAGGGGCCAGAGCCGCCGCGTGGGTCTGAGGCGCCTTTGTGAAAACTTTTATTTGGCGCCCCTTACCCCCCCCCTCCTAAAAAAAATAATTCTAAAAATGAATAAATTTATATATGGTATTTATGGTATACAAAATTTAAAAATACATACATATATAATCAAACTACAGATCGGAGTAAGATAAATGCAATAATATATGTTTTTTAAAAATTGTTCACAAATAATCAATTTTATCTTTTATTTATTTTAATTATTAATTTTATCTTTTAAGAAATTTAAAACTCAGTTTACCAAAGCACCAGATCATTTTATTTTAGAATTACAGTAAAATAAAAAATAATAAATAAGTAATAAATATAATAAAAACATAAATAACTTAAAAGGATGAGCAATTATTAATTACAGTCCACTGCGCAAGGGTAATTAGCAATTAACATTGAAATTTTGAGTAGAAAAATATTTTTATTTAGACGTTGAAAATTGTTATGGGGTGTTTTATTTCATCATAAATTGAAGCAATTATAAAATATAAAATTACAGAAATATATTAGTAGAATATGTTGAATAAGTATAATATGTACTTATAGGGTTGCCACCTCTCCGGGTTTGACCCGGAGTCTCCGGGTTTCAAGTGTCTATCTCCGGGCTACGGGTTTAGCTACTATTTCTCCGGGTTACAGAAATGAAAAGATTAGTAAAATAGAAATATACATTTTTACAATTTTTTTAATTACTACATGAATTTTCAATGGGAATTTTTTCTCTAATGGGCAATACGTGGACAGATGAACGAAATAGGATGAGTGTCGAATTAGTAAAATCGGAATTATGCACCAAAATAAATTATGATATGAATTGCCACGAGTTCTACGAATTTATTAAAATGCCGGGAAACGTAGACCTGGTGAAAAGTTCAATAAGCAACAAAAAATATACATTCAAATTAAAACAATGAGATATTTAAGTACATACATATATATATATATATAGTTTAATTTTTTGTTCTTGTAAATTTAAATATGTTTATGATATAGTTTAATCGTTATATTTTTTTGTAAGTTTAAATATAATAAATTAAATTGTAATTTACGTTAATTATATAGTTAAATTTAAAATGTAATGAAAACGACTATTTCTTTTTTTCGTTTAATTATATGTATATTATTTTGTTCTAATAAATGAAAATAATTGGTATTGTTCTAATTAATAACAGAAATTTATAATTAATGACCTTTTTTGTCTCCGGGTTTGAATGATGTTCAAGGTGGCAACCCTATGTACTTACCTTAAATTTTTAAGGCACTACCACAAAATCAAAAGTAGTTAACACTTCAAGAGTAAAAATAAAAATAAAAACCGTTTTATTCGTATTCTATTTTATTAGCGGCACAAAGGGACAATTTATAAATTTAATCATAAAGATGCATACCTACGCCAAAATTTCGTTCCGACGCGACATATTTATTATAACAACAGTGATGCCTCAGCAAAACTATAAATCAAACATATAAATTTGGTCTTTATTGATACTTCCCGACAGCTTGGTGCCGACGAGACAGATGAATAGAAACTTAATACAATTTTACTATCATGCACGTGCACGTTTATATTTACAAATAAAATAATACTTTAATATCATTCTTTTCTTAGGTATTTAGAATAAGAATTACTAAGTAACCATGTCTTAAACAAGTTAATATTTTAAGCATTTTAAATATTTTAATTTGTATTTTCTTTGGAATGGCGCCCCTATGATCAGGCGCCTTTGTGCTGGTCACAACCTTTCCCCCCTCACGTGGCGGCCCTACAAGGGGCAGAGAAGGGAAGTTCTCCGTTTCTAGACCGCCGGTCATAGATATGAAAGCCACGTAGTCAGTGTGACGTTTCGACCGGTCCTAATATCCCTGAATCTGTTCATTCAGGGATATTATGTGTTGCTGGAACCAAACTGTAACTGACTTGGAGATGTGTTGGGGGTCTTTATTTTGTTGAGGATCCTAAGTAACCGGCAAGTTTTCATCCACAAATGGTTCTGTTATGTTCTCCATATGTCGTTATAACATTTTAACCAACATTCAATTTATCCTGTAAATGGGACCGATACAATACCAAGAGAAGCACGCCCTGAATAGCCGTTGTGAACCTGGGATTATTCTCGCATCCAGGAGGTCTTCTAATGTATTTTTTCTATCAGATCCGCACTTGTGTCATCCGACCGTAAGATGTTCATTTTCTTCTTTTTACATTCTCACAAGTTCCTTGTATTATAAAATGACAGACGGCGTTAAAACGATATTTTTACTTATATGTAAAAACTCGGTTCAGCGATTCTGTCGAACGAATTTCCGTATCATATTTAGCTCAAAGATCATTTCTTGAAGGTTTGGTGTAGAACTTTACTCTTAATATAATCATCTTAACACTTGTACACAGACTGAAGGATTGTTGGGCTTTAACAATATCTTTTTTTTTAATTATTTTAATGGCCTTTGCTGCTTTGGCAATTAGCCAGGACAATTATTATTTTTTCGATAATTCCATGCCTGAACTGGATTCGAACCGGAAACCTTAGCAAAGCAGAGTAGATGTGTTACCACTACGCTACGCCGGTCGGCTTAGATAAAATCCGTTATGCGTTTGCTGCTGAACTTTGCACTGTTTCTGGTTTTTATTGCTGGTTTAAATTATTTACGCTCTTTTTGGTTTTAACTGTAGAATTGCAGAAACCAACATGTCGTTTCTAATTATATGAGCTTACTATCTAAATCTCCCCTCCCCCTTTTTCCCACTACCATTACGCGTGTGCCTTTTGTAATGCAATACCACCTAGCATAACGAAAATTTCAATGATGTTCGTACTATTTTAAAAATATGTATTTTAAATGGTCAGGGGTGGTCCGAGGAGGTAAGCAAGATAAGCATCGCATGGGGGCGCCTCGTCCGATAGGGCGTCGCATGCACTGATTTTCCTATATTAAGGAGATAGACCGGGGATGACTATGATTATGAAAACTGTTTAATTGCTTATCACTTAGATTTTGGTATACTGTTTTTTTTTTTTTTTTTCTTTCTTCATCAGTTGGATCGTGGGTAATTGTTTTCTGGGATACTGTTTTCCTTTTATTTTACTTTTCAAATATGGCAAAGTGGGAAGAGAAGGGCGCTGTTTTGGTTCTTGCATAGTGGCGCCATGTAAGGCCGTCTGCGTATGGTATTAGTGAGGCACCAGAGCTGGCGAAAGGCCAATACAAGCGCTTTTGAAACTTAAATAAAGGGACGCAGTTTCCTGGTCTTGTCCTGGGTGTCAAAAGAGTTAATGCATGTTATGTGTATTTAGTTTTTAGAAACGGCAAACAAAAATGCTTTTATTTATTTCTTGAATTTCAATTTACTGACGTATAATAATAATAATAATAATAAATTATGGAGTGACAAGCGACATTTTTTTATTGCCGCCCTTAGGGATCTGCCTAGAGGTTTACCTGCGCCTGTTTGTAATAGAAGTAGATTTTGCATTTAAGAATGGTGATCCTAATCATAAAAATCAATAAATTTTCCGTTTGATCGTATTTTCGATAAACAAAATTTCTCCACGACCAATATAGAATTTACCAATTCTAAAACGAATTTGACTACAGAAAGATAATATTCTAACACAAGAGTTGGAATGTTATTCTAAAGCACTTACCTTCTTATGCATTTTGCGTGTATTTCATTCCATCACTAGTGATGCAATATCTATTCCATGCTTGTTGTCATTTGTTATTGTTCACTATAAGCTATAAGGTATGCATTCCTCCGCGCTGAAAAGTAGTGCGGTAAATTAAATTAAACTAAAATTAAACAAATAATAAATAAAAAAATATGTTTAATTAATTGATTAATTTGTTATGTAATATAAATTATTTGTTAAAATAAAAAGTTTGTTAAAATAATTATTTGTTAAATTTCTTTTTTTTCTGGTGGTTGTGGAGAAAGTAGGGTCTGTGACTCGGTTGGAAGAGAAAATTCGATGCTCGTGGTTTGTCACGCACGCCTGCGGCTCGCGCTTGGAATGTTCCACTCGCATTGAATTTTCTCATTCCAACCTTGTTTTACAGAATATACTTTACAAGGCTTTCTCTCTTATTCTCTGAGGTCAAAATAAATTTTATATAATTGTAAACAGCAGTACTCCCAATAAAATTACATTTGCTATTATTGTTATGGGACAGAGGAAATATAATTTTTGATATATTTTAATTTATTATTTATTTATTTATTTTTAATTAAGTATGTATAACACAATGGCTAATAGTATATATTATACATTAATTTATAGAATAATTTATTTTTCAGTGAAAATCATAATAAAAGGTGACCGAAATGTTGGCAAAACATGTCTATTTTATCGTCTGCAAGGTATGAAATTCTTTGAGGAATATATTCCGACTGAAGAAATTCAAGTTGCGTCTATTCAGTGGTCTTATAAAGCAACAGATGACATTGTTAAAGTGGAGGTCTGGGATGTTGTTGATAAGGGAAAGAAAAAGAAAAGATTTGAAGGACTTAAGTTTGATAATACACAACTTGACGTGCCAGAAGAAACAGCATTGGATGCCGAGTTTTTAGATGTATATAAAGGGACAAATGGTGTTATTATGATGATGGATTTGACTAAAAGTTGGTAAGAGAAATTACTTTATATTTTTATCATTATATTATATACTAGGGCATGGGCATAGTGACAGGATTAGCAGGTGATTTTTTTAATATAAAAAAGGAATTGGTTAATAAGATATTGAAATAAACAAGGCAGATAATACACTTGAAGCGCACGTTATTTATATGACATAAAGTCAGTATACAGTCAGCGCCCGCTTAACGTACACAATGCGTACACAGATTCCCGTACGTTAAGCAGACGGTATATTTCCGTATAAATGCATGTAAATACGACTAATTGATACATACTTTCGGTTCCTATGTTCATACGAACGTACATATGTTCGTACGAACGTACATGTTTTCGTACGAACGTACATTTTTTCGTACGAACGTACATTTGTGCGCACGAACGTACATTTTTTTTGTATAAATGACCAATATTCATTGATTGTTTTGAAGTTATATTTAGGCAAGATATGCGTATGAAGCTTGAAATACAGTGTTACCAACTTCTATCTTTCAATTTTCCCCCTTCACTCACACTCACAGAGAAGAATCAGTAAATACGTCGAACGCAGCCGAATATGTACACGTATTTACGAATGTTTTTCTGTGCGTGAATACACAGCAGTGTATACACATGTATTAAAAAAAAAAAAAAAAATTGAACTGAATCTGGACACTGAAGATATAAACGATTTGTTAGAATCACATGAGGACGAACTCACAAGTAATGAATTATTAGAACTACAAGAGCAATTGAGAACTGAAAAAGAAAACCCAGAAACCGAGAACGAAACAACCGAAATGCAACTAAAAACAGTAAGTGGAAGAATTCATTGACACTATCGAGAATTCGGACCCGGATATTGATAGAAGTTTCAGTGTTGTTAATAATATACGCAATAGCACCGCTTGTTATAAATTTTTGTATCAAGACAAAAAGAAAACTGCGGTACAATTGACAATGAACAAATTTCTAATTAAAACCAACAAATAATAATTTTTTAAGTACTTATTTATTTTGCTAAACATGTTTATTTTATATAATGTATGGTTTATTTTTATTTTTTTAACATGTATTTATATGTTAGTACTACGTGTTTACTGCTCTATTCGGATTTACGAAAATATTAGGGGCATTAAATTAATAAACTTCAATATCTTGCAAATGATCATTCATGAAAAAAAAAGTGTAAGAATCTTTGTTTGTAGAAAATTTTAAAATCTGCACGTTTTATTCAAACAAATTTTACGTTAAGTTTTCTTTTTCAAAATGAAATGCCCGTCATTTAATCGGACATTTTTCGTGAATCCGATTATACATTGTGTGCTATTTCTTTTCCATTTTTTTTAACCGTAAAGTTGCCATATCAAATACGAAAACGACGTTTTCGTGTGGCGCGATGTACGTTCGCGCGGACAATGTGTACGTTCGTACAAAAGCGACATTTTCATGTTACGCGATGTACGTTCATACGAACAACGTGTACGTTCGTACGAACATAGGATCCGTAATTAATCATGTACGTATCATCGAACGTACGTTAAGCGGATGTACGTTAAGCGAGCGCTGACTGTAATGGGAAATTTGAAAAAGTTAAAAAAATATTATTTAAATAAATTATTTATTATATATAAAAAGAGAGATTTGGTTAAAAGAGTTTAAATAAAGCAATAAAACAAACAATATATCTTCAGAGCTAAAATTTCTTATTTAAATATTTATTGTAAATAAAAATTAAAAATATATGTATATATGAAGGTCCAAAAATTATATCAATAACTTCTTCTTTGGGCACTATCAGCTGGGCTGTCTTCTGGCCTCACATTAGTTCTCTATCTTGATCTGTTAATTGTCAATTATCAAAAAATATTTATATCGACCCATCCTACGAAGCTCGTCGTAACTCAATATTTTCATTTTTATAATTATGTATGTAAAATATAAAAATAACATGTACAGTCTGTTCCAAACGGTTAAGCGGAACTAAATGGGAATTTAGTTCTTTTAGGTTGTCACGAGAAGGGACCTTGCTTGGGTTATTTCATTTTTCACGTTGGGATGTCAAAATTTAAAATTCCAACAATGAAACCATGGAAACGAATGACATATGTCAAAATTAAATATTTTTTTTAGATATTTTAATGACAAAAAAATAAATAAATGGGAAATTTGTATTAAGAATGACACAAAAAATCAAAATATAAAGAAAATGACATTTTAAAATGATATTAACCTTAACCAAAAAATGTTTATTGTAAGTATGATTTACAAAGCTTAAACAAAACGGCCGAAAGGCACGATTTAAACGATGAAAGTAACTAGATTGCAAAATCTAGTTCCGCTTAACCGTTTGGAACAGACTGTAATTTTTTCATGAAAAAATCGTTTGTCACAAAACTAAAATTTTGGTAACATAACATACAGTTTTGTGAGATACATTTATTTTTTCGCGGAAAGATTGTACGATATTTTAATATTTTACATACATAATTCAAAAAATTAAAATATTGAGTTACGACGATTTTTGTAGGATGGGTCGATATGTCAGATAACCTAAAAAATATATAACTGCGTAAAAACAAATTACATGGAGAATTTTCTCCATAAAATCTACGCCAAGAATATAAATAAAAGTCTAATGGCCGGTATTATAAAAACATAACTAAAGAGCCAACTAACTAGTTGTAAACTAAATTTAATTGATAACTAATATAACAAGTTATTTAATTTCGGTATTATAAATCAGAACAGCCAACTAACTAACTAGTTCACAACTAAAATAATTTAGTCTCAAGATTTACCGACCGAATGTTAGTATACACAACTGACCGGTAGATGCCTATACTATATTTTGCGGTTTTTCTGTTGTAGCTTTAACATTTTAACGTTTATAACCTATAATCTTGACAGTGAAAAAGAATTCGTAGAAGTTGAAAAGTATATATCTTTTGAAAACCGAAATCTGTGTTTAAATTGTTCATAATAATTAAAGGGGTGTCTTCTTTCAAGAAATTCTCTAGGCTGACGTATTCTTGAATTTTCATCATTATCACTGTCAGAAATACTGTTTACGGATGGTGATGATACACTACTGACAGATGATACTGATGACCTAACCTGTAAATTTTGTGTTGTTTATATATATAAATCTATTCATATGTATCTTTTTTTATGTACAATATTATTACTTACTTTGCAGTTATCAAATATCAAATATATATCTTAGTATAAATAGTAAAAACAAGTTATTTCAATGTAAACAAAATGCTTACGATTTAAATGTAATACAAATATAGTTGCCAACTATAATTTAGTACCTAGAAAATCTGTCAACTAATTTAGTTTGTAGATTTAGTTGGGAACTTTTTTAAACCAACTTTTATAATACCGAAATCTATGGGTTAAATTAGTTTAACTCTTAACTAAAATTTAGTAGCAAACTATTTTGCTTTATAATACCGGTCATCAATATGTAAATAATAACAAAATAAACGAAAAAAATAAAATAATATAAATAATATATATTTCCAATGTACGACACTGAACATCTGTCAACTTGGAGTAAAAACAATATTGTAACCAAGGCTTATAGATTCTAGAGCAGGTTTACTCAACCTTTTCATACCTTCCGCCCACTTTAGCATCTCTATAGTTAGAAAATTTTTCATACCGCCCACCTGTTGTATAATAATAATAACTTACCAAATACTTTCGCAAAATTTAGCTGCAAAAATCTTTATAAAACAACTTACTGCATCATCTCTTATTATTAAACACAAAAAATATACATGCACCAAAACGTGGCAACGTTGGATGTCACAAAGTACCCTGTGTAACACCGTACCCACACTTCCCTTACCCGTAATTTTTGAGTAAAGGTTTAATGAAAACATGTAGTTAAATTTATCTTTTTATTTATACTTTTCATACATAGAAGTATGAAGTCTATTGTATATTTTCTATATATATATTTTGAGAAATTTAACTATAAACAGTAAAGAATTTTATGAAAACTCAATGAAAATGTTTTTCAATAATGCTATGAAATTTTTTTAAATAATAATTTCCATTTTAATGTTTTTAAAACGTCAATTAAATTAAAAAAAAAAAAAACGGAAAGTAGCCAGCATTGGACAAAAACCCTACCGCCCACCAAAAAATTCCTACCGCCGGTTGAGTACCACTGTTCTAGAGGTTGCCTCATATGGACATGACCTATGCAACGTCATGTGACCCGTGACGTCAGTGCCAGTCCTAGGAGTATATCGTAATACACATTAAAAGCGTTTCACCTCACATTTATAGTAAAAATAACACGTAATTAAGAAAAACAATATTATTTTAAACAATAATAATATTTTACAATGTTTTAGGATTAACAATTACATAAATATACATTGAAAGATTGTTCCCTTAAAAGTAACTGTAAAAGAAAAACCTAAAATGAAATCGTAATTTGCATTTAGATTTAAATTGATTTAAGTAAGAATTATTTTTAATTTCCAGAAGCAGTTCTTTTAATAATTTAATACCATTATTGAAAATATAATTTAATGTATGCTATTTTTTATGTATTTTTAAATATTTACAAATAATTTTATTTTGCTAATAACATTTAAAAGTGAAAGTGAATAGGCTGTAATTAGTTAATTTAATGATACATGGATAGGTGGGCAAATAGAATCAAGATAACATAATGAAAATTATTTTATTTTTTATGAAAAATACCGCAACATCAAAATGTATTTACGTATAAGCTATTCCAAACCTTTAAGCGGACCAAATGGAATTTAATTTTTTTTAAGTTATCACAAGCTAATTTTTTAATGTTTGAAGTTGGGTTTTGGTAAACAAAATGATCAAAAGCTTCAATTAAACGTTAACAGTTACTAGAATACAAAATCTAGTTCCGCTTAAAACCAAAGAAACAGGCTATAACTTATATATACATATAATTTTATATATTGTGTTTTATTTTGTAATACGTAACTAGATCTGATGATTTTAGTGTACTTGTGGTGTGTACAGACTTTGATGTATCCATGTGAACAAATACTATGATAATATTATAAATGTATTGTAAATATACAACATAAAAAATGAACTTTCCCTGTTAGTTACGTATCACAAAATGAAACATAATACAGTAAAAATAAAAATAATTTTAATATTCAGAATTTTATTATTATTATTATTATTATTAATCAGGTACATTAAACATATACACAAAAGATTGGATAAAAATTATTCCTATATGCTATAAAGAAATTTATACAAGTTTTTTCCTTTTTTTAGAAGTTTTTGAACGATCTTTTTCTGTTTCGCACTTACTCTTTTTATTTTCCTTTGCTTCTTTTTGTTTTAAATTTAAATATTTAATCCTTATAAATAATGTTTGTTGTATCACATCACTAAGATAACCGTTTACGTTAGACAGTTAAATAAATAATATTCTCTATCTGATTTTGTTAATACTTCCAATAAAACATCCCTGGATTTCGTTAAAATTATTTGAACAATACAATAAATCCTCAAATATTATTAAAAGTCTTCGTAAATACTCAAAACTGAAGAAAAAAATGAACTATTACAATACTAACAACACGTTTATTGCAGTACAAGGACTGGTACTGACGTCATAGCTTACCCTCGCCGCATACCTACCCGCGCCCTCTGTAAGCTGCATTATGAGACAACCTCTAGAATCTATAAGCCTTGATTGTAACATTGTAATAGGGATGCTGTTCTAAACCAATCAGAAACAAGGACAAACAGCTCTTATCTTCTTACACACATTTTTCCAAGCTGACATAGGGCATAGAAAGCGGAACTAAATGTAATATAATTTTCTTTAGTTGTCACTAGCTAACTTTTTATAATTGAAGTGGGTTTTGCTGTACAATATGATCAAAAACTTCAATCAACTGGTAAAAGTTATTAGATTTGAAAATCTTGTTCCACTTAAAGCAAAAAACTGACTTTAGTTCAAAAGTTATTGAATTTTAAAAGTTTTAATACTTGCTTTAGTTTAATTCAATGTATCAATTATCTAACCGAAGTCAACTTCTTATTTCAATAAGGAAATAAATTTAAGATCGTAGCGCCGCGGTGTTCAATTTTGGAACGTGGGCAAAGGGTACTTAATGTTCATGTTACATAGCTGTGAAAGTGAAATTATAGGAATAAATATGTTTTACAATGTTTTGTGAACCTGTTATACTATTTTATCAACAAGTAAATTAATATAAATGTTTATAAAGCAATATTTTTTCATGACACGTCTCTAAAAAAAATTATAAACTATATTTTGTGTTAGGAACTATAACGAAACTATATATGTGCAGGTTATGGTGATAAAAAAATTTATAGTGTATTATATCAAGTTTATAGATGGAATTAAAAATTCACGCGTTGTATATGAAGGAGAGGAAGTGTAAGCAAATTTTCAACCAATGGCCCACTTTTTTTCCAAATTTTTCTTTTCTAATCCAAGCTTTACGACAGTTTACAACTTCCTCGATTCCAAGTTTTGTTATTAATTTACCATTGTAGGTAGAAATCTGAGGAACAATAATTCAGGTTTCCTGTTTTTCCTCGACCTGCACATAAGTACACAACAATAAGATCTATCCATTTTATTGGACTTTGCAAAAACATATCGACATACACAACCTTAAACAGTATGACTACTACCAACGACTTCTACTTTGAAGTAAGTCATTAAAAGTTCTCAACTTAGAATCTCTCTAATCTGGAAATGCCGATATTTTAAATAATCCACTACGAAAATGTTATCGCCATAACCTACAACATTCACAAAATATATTTTAATTTTTTTAGAGACGTGTCATGCAAAAATATGGCTTTATAAACATTTGTATTAATTTACTTGTTGCTAAAATAGTAAAACAGGTTCCCAAATATTGTAAAACATATTTATTCCTATAATTTCACTTTCACAGCTATGTAACAATAACATTAAGTACCCTTTACCCACGTTCCAAAATTGGACACCGCGGCGCTACGATCTTAAATTTATTTCCCTATAGGTACCCACAATTTTTTATCACTTACTAAATCCCTATAAAATCCTGAAATGTGAGAAAATACATACATATTTCAATACAAATAATTTTTTGTTTTTAATAAAATGTGTTCTATTTAAATTTGTTACACTCATTATTTTTCCTAATTTTAATATTAAGTGTTCGTAGAGACACAATGGTTTATTGTCATTAGATGCGTGGCTAATGGTAAAAATCTATTTGAACTGACTACGAACAGGTTTATTGCTATTTTCTAATTCTATTATCCCTAAAGAAGAACTGGGGTTAATTTTAATCTCTGCTCCGCTTATGTATTTATATTATAAACAAATGCACAATGGTACATAATTTTAATTGGGCTAATGTGGGGCAAAATAGAGTAGTGTGCACCTAAAAACTAGGTAGTTAGGTTAAGTTTAGTTAGTATAAGTTTAAGACAGAAAGTAGTCGAATAGAAGCTTAAACTTGAGAGACATATATAATTAATGAAGTTTGAGCGGTCCGCTCAGTACAAATTTACCAAGAACTGCAATTACAACTGGTAATAATATTTGAATATTCATTATTTGAAGTAAAATTCTATGAACATTTGAAATTCAAAATTTCGATTCGAATTATAGAAAATTTTACACTCTATCACTGCTTTCTGATCTTTTTGTCTGTCACAAATCAGTCCAGAACACAAAACATTTCTAATAATTATTTTTGATAATTCTTAAACACTGAAATTTTCATTTAATTTGATTTAGATTTGTATAATATGATATTTAATATTAATTTAACATTAGATTACACACTTTAATATAATTTAAATCATAAATTTTATGACAAATCGGTTGGAAAGAATTGCTCTGCATCATAATTCTCATTAATTTCTTTCCTCCATAGGAAATATAGGTTTTCAATCTCTTTTTAGAAGTAGTTCGATATAACCTAACTTTTTTGACAATTTGCGAAGTGGCAACAAGGGAAGTTTTTCAACTGTGACGTCATCTCATAGTTATCGTAAATGAACTTTATACACATTTTTCTAAGCTGACATAGAGCATAGTAATTTTTACAGATTGATTGAAGCTTTTGATCATTTTGTTCAGAAAAAAACAACTTCAATATATAAAAAAATAGCTTACAGGCTAATGACAACTTACAAAAATGAAAATTCCAGTTAGTTCCGCCTAATCGTTTGGAATAGCATGTATGTGGCTTTTGGATGTGTTTAGTTATTTACTTTTTATTATCATTATTATTATTTATTTTTAGGACATTTGATTATGTTCAGAGAGAGCTTCCTAAAGTACCTGAAAATATTCCTGTGATTGTATTAGCCAATCATTGTGACATGTCACATCACCGGACAGTGACATCGGACCATGTTACATACTTCATTGAAAGTTTAGCTGAGTAAGTCCCATTAAAAAAAAGTGTTTCTTATTTATAAATGCTGTTTGCTATTATTTTACTTTTAATTAATTTACATTGTGTAATTTTTAGAACTCGTAGTGCAGAAATTCGGTATGCCGAATCATCAATGCGTAATGGTTTTGGACTTAAACTTCTCCATAAATTCTTCAATCTTCCATTCTTGCAACTGCAGCGGGAGACTCTGCTGAAACAGCTTGAACGGAATGAGCAAGAAACTAGTCTTACTGTCCAGGAACTAGATATGTATTTTAATTCTGATGATGCCAACTATAACAAATTCCTTGACACATTAGTTAAGAAAAGGAGAGAAGTAGCAGACTCTAATGCCAACATTCCACCACCTATTGTCTCATCTGTTTCGCAACAACAGTTTCCTGATAAAGCAGGTAAATGATTTTTAATTTAATTAATTTGATAAATTTATAAATTACTTTACGTTGCGTTACGTTTTAGTTACTAATCAGACTGAAGTAAGAAGATCTCAATCCGGCCCTATTTTCATTGGGGCTGGTAAACCTATCCCTGTACCTCCTAATGTAGCGAGAACCACCGTTAGTTCCAAAGCAGGTGTTAGTAATGTTACTAATGTTACTAATACAACTGCTAAACTCTCTGTCAAAGATGATCTGAAAAGCAAATCAGATGGAAAAATAACGTCCGTTGAAGAGTTTATTCCTGATGAAGGACAGATAGATAGAAGCTTTTTAGAAGATTTGAGTAATTCTTCGCAACAAGTTACACAAGAACCAATGGATTCAGACAGGTATGATCATTTTGTTCCAATAATTCTTTTGATCTAAGACAGAAAAGGTAAGTTTTCTGTTCCTTGCCGTCACTATATATGAAATCGTTGTGATCGGCGTAATATTTCAACCTATTATCCATGTATATTGGTACTATTTATAGTATTACTAGCTGAAATGCCCGTTGTATCGCCCAAGGTTCATCTCTCCCTTTGCATCTCTACGTCCCATGGCTATCGCACACTATCTGCGATCTGCGATAAACATGCGAATCTCAGGCAGAGCGCCTGAATGTTTGTTAGTTTGTTCATAAAAGTTATGGAGTTTTAAAGCATAAAAAAAACGTTTGTGCACACCAGACTTTGTAGGATCAATAGTTAATAGAGTATCAAGCACTCTTGCTTATAGGGAATTATTACCATATGATTTTAAACATTTTGATTGATTTTAATTATTTAAAAAAATCAGGGACCCAGCGAATCATAAAAATATGCCAATTTTACCATAAACGATACTACATATACAGCGATGAAAACGCTGGTGTACTTTTTAGGGTTTTGTAGGTATGACCAAAAAACCCTTATACCGTCATTTTGTCGTCTGTCTGTCTCTCTGTTCGGTAAAAATTGTAGCCAAACGGCTAAACTTAGAGAGTTGAAATTTGGCATGCTTATACAATTCTTTGACCCGCACATAGGAAAAATACTAAAACATCTAAAGAACATATACCCCTAAAAATATAAACAAATATGTGCTCATCGAAAAAAAATAATATTTTTTTTATATTCTGAGTAGGGCGTCAAATGAAAGTCATTAGTACGTGGATTAACGATAAATAAATTATTTTGATGCGATTTTTGCCAAAATTGTGCAAAAAATTTTTTGTCCCACACCTGTAGCCCAGATGGTTTAAACTAAAAATCTGAAAAAAATCTAATTAATATACATTGGTGTGAACCGGAATAGTACAACAGTAATTTTTGATGAGATTATGTTTTCGGAAAATAACGCATTTTTTGTGTTTTTTTGTTGACGATTTACAAAAGTTATAGTTATGTAACACGCTAGACTAGCAGACGTATCATGGTGTAATGGTTAGCATACTCGCTAGCTACCCAGAATTCTAGGTTCGCTCCCGGTCAGAGGAGACAATTTTATTTTTTGTTTTTTTCCGTTTTTATTTTCTTTAAATTATTTTGTCAAAATTCTAGTTATATTTTGGTGAATGTTGCATTTATTTTTTAAGAACGTAAATTTAATAACCAGTTGGAAAGTTGGAATTATATTTTCATTCTATGTGTCATGTATACGAAACCAAAGGGGCGGAGCATATGACAACCAATGGAAGCCTTAGGCGCAATTTTCAAAATCTTAATGAACCTTGCTGTATAAAAAAAATACTTTACATATTTAGAAACCTAAATAATGGTATTAGGTATTTGAATTAAAATTAACAAAATATATTTTAACATAAAATTTGTTTTTAAAGCTCTTAGATTAACAAACGATAAATTATTTCAAAAATTATGTTCATTTTGCCGTGATTACTACAAAGCAAAATTTGTCCTACACACTAAGCATACCGCCTTCACTTATTATATACCTGCGAAACCCTGAAATGTGTGAAAATTTACACTTCACATAATTTTTTTTAATCACTGCAGCCGTTCTTTAGTTTTGAGGGAACATACATACATGCGTACATACATACACACTAACGAATTAATTTATATATCAGTATACAATACTCGATACTAAATCGAACCTAGAGTCAGTTTGTAGAGTATCAAATAGTGAAAATTTCGAAGTGATGTGTGATGTCCGTGAATTTTTGAACCCATGGCTCTATGCTCCATACACACATCATTATCTTACCACAGAGCTACGAGAGCTCTTATTTTAATTGTTTAGTTATTTAATTTTCTTTTGTAGTGATGCAGATATAGGTAATCCATTAGTATCAGAATTCCAAGATGATCTTGATCCAGAAGATTATCAGTATAACTCTAAACCGAATGCAGCCTCACAACAAGGCGTTCCAGATGGTCAGTCGCCCCAAAATGTGATAAATGAAGACGCTGGTGAAGATAGAAGTGTATTGGTTAATGATGAATACGATTCTACTCTTAATTCTGAAATATCAGAAATTACTTCCGAAGCGTTCGATAACTGGCTGAGTACAAATTCTAAATGGCGTAGATCACCCGAAGGTAATAAAAATAAGTTATACATATGTATTAGAATTATTGTAAAATAAAAAATACTTCACGTTCGCGCACGTGAAGTATCTTGAAGGTCCGCTCAAACGTTAGAATGCAGTACAGAGCCAATGGAGTAGATTTTTTTTTTCATACTCTCGAATGGGTTATCCCAATAAAAATATCCTGTTCTTTCTTGGCGAGGTTGCCAGCTGTAAAATGCGCTGATCGTTGAAAACGCGGTACAAATATTTATTCAATTTTTCGTGATACTTTTTCCATTTAATTTCAATAAATTAACAACAAAAGAATATACAATTATGCATAATGTATTCGATCCATTGACATATTTAACACTTTTACAACATTTGGCAACTCCTCTTCCATTTCCCATAAGAGCAATACTGCATTCTAACCTTTGAACGGACTATAGTTCATTTGGTAATATACTTAGTTTTACCATAAATACTGTCACAAACTTGTGATGTGCGGTTCTTTGCCAATCATTGGCGGCGCTAGTGGGTGGTTCGCCCCCACCCAATTGTTCTGGCCCCAGTTACCCCGCCCTAGAAATGCTTGGAGAAAAATGTGTGCGCAACAAGGATCTGTTTTTTAAGAGAGTTCCTGGCCCCTCCAGATTTTATGAGCTAGCGCCGTCACTGCTGCCGGTGTCTTCTATGTTAACAAATATTCAGGTAGGCATGAGCACACTGGTCAGTGTGAGTACATTTATAGTAAAAAGTGGTTATTTTACTACAATTGTGATAAATTGGGACGATTATGAGAATCGTGTCCCAATTACAAGGCAGGCAAGTCAACATCTTACATTTTTAACACGTTCAGAAGCTGAAAATCTCTATTAGGTGTATTTGTCACACCATTCAAAGGTTTATTAAGTCTGGAACTCCTGATGACCGCCTCATATTGGGATGTCCGCGCACCGTAAGGACATATAATCTGGCGAACGCGGTGGCGGCTCGTATTCGTAGGAATTTGGTAAGAAAATGACAACGTCCCGCGTCTTTAAAAGTAATCTAGGGGTGTCAGCTTACCATCGTGGTATGGAGCTCTTCCTCACACCAGAACTTAAACATCAGAGGACGATCAAGGCAAAACGGTTACTTAAGCGTTACGCGGACAATGGACATAGGAAAATTCTTTTTATTGATGTATAAGTTTTTTAATATTAAAGAGGTTTTCAATCGCCAGAACGACAGTGGATGATACAAGTTTACGAGAAACTCCTGAGAAAGCGGCGAGAATCCAGAGGGGCCATTACCATGGTAATAAGTCCACTGAATCGTTCCGGATTCATGTTCAGTGGACTTGGTGGGGCGTGAACTATGACGGTACCACTATGTTTCATTGTAGCGAGAAAATTGCAAAAACGTCGCCAGAGTCTACTAGCAAACCGTGTTGGAGTCAATAATTAAATAAATAAACATCTCCCTCTTCCCTATTCACCGCGGGGGCTTCCATTAGGATTCAGCGCCAGTCCATAAAGCGAAGACTACGTAGCAGTAGTTTGAAAGCAATGTACCAGAATTCATTTATTCTGTTAATTGGCCGCCTGCCAAGACCTGAACCCTCTGGACTTAAAATTAGCTCCGAGTTTCAGGGCACGACCTGCAAAAAGTGACACTTTAATATCGATCTGGTAAATATAACGGAGGGTTTACCTGTAGAAACACGTTGTAATTCTTTTGAGGAGTGGCCGCAGATATTTAAGAGCTGTGTAAAGTTTTTAACTGTTAGTCACATATATTTCTTTGTATTTCTTTCCCCAGTGTAGTTTAATATTTAGTGTGGTACGATGTTTTTCACTCAAACAATACAAGACATTTTTTTCACGTCGAATAATATTCACGAGCAAGATCTCATTCGTGCATAGATAGTATTATTTATTTTGCTCCAGTTATGTCCCAATTAATTTAGAAATTTTACTATTTAAACGAAAAATAGTATTTAAAATTTAGAAACGATAGTAGCAATAAGTTCCTAACTTCGAGATGGCGTATAAGGTCAGCGAAGCTAAGTTCTCCGCTCCTAGACCTCTGACCATACATATGAAAGCCACGTGGTCGGCGTGATGTTTCCAACGGACCTATTATCCCTGTATAAACAGGTACTCATTTTAAGTATGAAATACTTTGGACTGCGAGTAGACCCTGCGAGGTGACTATGGGTACATTCGATTTTACGCCACGAGTGCCCTGAGCACATTCTGTACACTCAAACTTGTTCGATTTGACGCTCGGAGTACACCCAATTACATCCGTTTTGCGGTCGAAGGTGTATTCAGAGTGCGCTCTATGTGCGCGGGATTTTAAGACCAAGCATATGGGAGGTGCGTTCGGCATAAGCTAATCTACACATTCTGCATAATTTACACATTTACACAAGAATCTTGTGTAAATTATGCAGAATGTGTAGATTATTAGCTTATGCCGAACGCACGTGGGGTATGACGGAAAAAGGTGGGGGAAGCGGGAAAAGTAGTACCATTTTTTGTATTTGTGACTTTTTATTAACTTCGAAAGCTGTATTGTGTTTGTAGGCACAAAATAAAAATAATTAAATACACCGTGCTTAAAATTAACATGGAAGAAATAGGGTTATGTTATATTTGTAAATTTATAGGAGCTCTCAATGTTGGAAAGGTATTATATGCTGTTTCTTGAGTTTTGTTTTGGGATTTCTCCCTAGTCTCAGATGAACTTCGTCTGGCACTGCTTGCAATTTTCCAAGAACATTTTCGAAAACTGTAGGAGATACCCGAAAATGTGATTTGAACTGACTATCTGTAAAATTTGGTACCGAATTTTCTCCAAACCCCCACACTTTTTCTAAAATTACTTGTTCAGATTCATCATCTTCATCATTGAAAAATAATTCAATGGCAAACCGTGTACATTATCAGAGAATAATAATTCTGATAGTGGTCACGATTTGCACCTGTACACCATAAGCAAATGTCTTACCACGAAGCCACGGAAACTCATCACGGTAAAATCAAATATTACACAGTAAAGTTTATAATCCCCTCCCCCCACTTTATAATTTTCATCTTCAGGTATTTGTTTATTTGTTCAGTAACATTTTGCTCACAGAAAAATAATAAAACAGGTTGAAACGTCACGCTGATCACGTGATTTTTGTCTGAGTGCCGGCGGTCTAGAAATAGAGCACTTACCTTATCTGCCCTATACGCTAGTTAGCGATGGGAATCTATTATTAGTATTTGATTTTTATTTTTTAGGTGGTGAAGATGTTTCTCAGATGTGTCAAACGTTGGATTATAGCGGAAGCACAGTTAATGACGATAGTACTAGTGTGACATCGTCTAACATACATGTCGAGCTCTTGGGTAGTTCAAAAAAGGGTCATAGCTTTCCAGGATCGAGCGACAGTGAACATAATTTGTCACTTGAAAAAGAAAAGAAGAAGCATGACAAAGAAAAGGTAATATTGTGCTAGTTTCAAGTTAAAGTAATCTAAATAGTAATAACATTTAATCATTTTGTAGTCTGAGAAAAAACATAAGCATAAAAAATCAAAAGATAGAGATAAAGATAAAGAATCTTCAAAGAATAGTGAGAAGAAACATTCAAAGAAGAGACATTCAAGGAGTGAAGTCTCTAGTTCAAGGCGAAAATCTCGGGATGAATTAGAAGAATTTTTGAACGGAGTTTCAAATCCTTCAGTTGATGACAGTTACGAAGCTATTTAGCAGATGCCTATGCTAATCAAATATAAATATGTTTAAACAATGCCTAGGTGATAATATCTGCTCATTGCTAATTTATTTTAAAGTTTATGAAAGTAAAGCTATAAAGTGTTAACTATGATCAGTTGACAAACATGCTACAATTAATAAGATAATAACCTTACAGTAACTTAATTTGTTATCAAAATTGTTTGAAAATTTTAGAAAGCTGGTCAATTGGTTGTTATATCTTTTTAGAAACAACATCTAAAAGATTATATTAAAACGTATTTGAGTTACGACTGATTTTTAAAACTTTGTGATTCGTTTATAATTCCTATTTTACATTTGTATCAAATATTTCGTATGTTATAAAGTAAACAAATTGAAGACGTGCATAGAAAGAGTAGTTTGAAATGTATAGGTTGTAATTGTAACTATTAGAGATGTGACAAATAATTCGGCAGTAAAATTTATGTTCGGCCGAATATTTATATATAATTTATACATAATTTTGCGAATTAAGGAATGCTTAGAAATTAATGAAAGTAAGTGCAATTGGGTATAATACATTTCTTGTAACAGCATTTATAAGTTTTGGTTATTTTTTCCTCATGTATTATATTCGCTGGCTGAGTTCCATTCTATTCTAGGTCCACTTTTTCTACATTTGAGTTATTGACATTTTAAAATTTGACATAACAGATCTCAAAACCATATTTAATTTTTTTATATACTATAATAACTATAATAAGAATAATATACTATAATAACAAAATGCAGATATTTTATTCTATGTCCGAAACTACCCCTCTATTATAAATAAAACACATCTTTAAAGAAAGAATATTTTTATTTAACATTAGCATACAAAATTATAATAACTATAATCCGTCTCAATTTGTAATACGAAACTAGATCTGGTTACTTTGGTGACTGTTGTGGTGTAAACAGACTTTGGCGTATCCGTGTGAACCAATATTATGATAATATTATAAATGTATTGTCAATATACAACATAAAAAATGAACTGTACCTGTTAGTTACGTATTACAAAATGAGACAGATAATATAATCCGTCTCAATTTGTAATACGAAACTAGATTTGGTTACTTTGGTGACTGTTGTGGTGTAAACAGACTTTGGCGTATCCATGTGAACCAATACTATGACAATATTATAAATGTATCGTCAATATACAACATAAAAAATGAACTTTCACTGTTAGTTCCGTATTACAAAATGAGACAGATAATATCATTATAATTTCCTTACAATTTTATTCACATTTTCATAGAAAATAATATAAATTATAATAATCATTTTTTAACTTAAAATTATTATTACAATAACTGTAACAATGAATGTTGTAACGTAAAATTAGATAACATTTTTCTGGATAAAGGCTAGTTTCCAATTGACGTAAACGTAGAATTCTACGTCTAAGTAAACAAATAAATAATAGTAAAATGCATTTTAGGATTTCTAATCACACATAGATGGACGTAGAAATAGAAACGTTAAAGTAGAATATTAATATTTTTGAATTTCACGTTTACGTTTTGACGCCTGCCTACTTATATATTCACGTACACTTAGAATTCTACGTTTACGTCAATTGGAAATCATCCTTAAGAATATAAAAATAGTACTTTATACCTCAGTGCAATATTTGAACCCAAAATTGTTTGTCAACTTCAGAAAAAAAAATTAAAGATATCAGATCTTTAATTTTCTCCTTAGATAATATTATTTTATTATTATTTACTTGAGGCACAAGCATTTTATCTAAATATTCAGTACTACTACATGACCTTGTATTAGATCTAATGACAGACACGGATGTGTACTCAGTATTTTCCATCAATTTGGTTGTATATTTAACAAAATTTTGCCAATTTTGATAAAGTATATTTTTAACTCTCGAATAAGGTACAGCATACAAACTAGATGATTTTGCAACCTTTTTATAATATTTAAAATCGTGTTTTTTTCATGTTGTATACGCAATAAGGACTTCTTGTCCTAGAACTAAGAATAGCTCGCACATACATTGATAGTTAATTTTTAAATGCGCGAATATTCTATGTCCACAAAACGCAAGGCTGTGATTGGTTGATGGACATAGAATATAAACGCTCAAAATTTATACCATATTAGAGAGATAGAATAAAAAGGAATATAGTTTTACAAAGTACTGGAGTAGAAAATGGACATGGTATGATGTAGTTTATGTACATTTTGTCTCATAGAATAATGTGGCACTCATAACTCAATTTATTGCAAAAGTGGACATAGAATAGAATGGAACTCGGCCAGAGATATGTAAAAAAAGTTGCATGCATTTATATTCATTCATTGTCAGATAATACAATAAAAATTACATAAAACGGTCTTATATTATAAATATTTCATTTAATAAATAAAAAAAGAAAAAAGAAAATTGGTTCCAATTAACCATCACAATATAGAAATCACTGTGATAATAAAAAAACAATTTTCTGTTTTTAAACGTAATAGTTTTTGTATTATAAAGTTTGTGGGTGCATAACATCGGAGTTTTATAGTGATGTATCAATTATTTTAGAATATTAAATTAGAGTATTTCACGCAGAGTTATAGAGTATTTTACTCTATACATCAAAGATTGATAATAGCGAAGTTATCACAGTGTAAAGTGTACGCCTGCAGAGAAAAGTTGAAAGTTGTACATTTATGTCGCTATTTAGTACGGAACTTATCAATAGATGGCACTGCTGGAAAATTCTTTATTTTCCATCGCCTAATAGTTAATTGCAAATTATCTTGTTGTTTTATATATTTAACTTTAACGTTGTGAGCGTTATGTTCTACTTTCTTAGATTTAAAGTAGTTAAATACAGGGTGGGGAGTCGGAGTCGGGAGTCGGAAAAAGTTATCGACTCCAGACTCTTTGATTACATTTTTATCAAGGATGAGAACAATCCGAAAACGAAAGAAAAATACCATACTACCAGAATTTTTTAAAGCACGGAAACAGGAACGACATTTTATCTCTGTTCATGAACGAAAATGAAATTAAAAATATTCAATGCCGGTTTTACACGGTTTCCTTCATGCTTTCCAGTTACAAATTTAATTAATATTACTAGTATTAACATATTAATGATCCTGGATAAAGATTTTTGTTTTTAGTCATCTAATTTTTCTTTTTCTGTATACTTTATTTATTATGTTTAAACGGAACTAAACAGTTTTTTTATTTTCTCAAGTTGTAACGATGACTCAATAGTCAAGATGAAATGAAAATGACATATTATAAAAATAGCTCACCCCAACCCAAGGTATTTAATGTAAGTATAGTCTGTTTCTTTGGTTTAAGCGGAAGTAGATATCGAATTCTACTAACTTTTAAGGACTGAATGAGACTTTGTATAATTTTGTTTAACAGAAGCCTGTGATCGTTAAAAAGTGAACTCGTGATAATTTAAGAAAATAAAAATTTCATTTAGTTCCGTTTAAACATTTGGAATAGACTTTACAATTTACGAGTGAAAGGAGTCAGAGTAGGAGTCGGAGTCGTTAATTTTTCTGTCGACTCCCCATCCCTGGTCAAATGCCGTAGCCAAGCACGAAAATCCCAGCTATTGAAAAATAAATTTTAGCCAAGGAAAATAATTTTATAAAAATGCCGATTAATAAATATTTGAAAATATAATAAATTATTTAATAATCGGCTGTTCGGCAAAAGTACTATTTGTCACATCTCTAGTAACTAACTATCATCAGACATATTCATTGTATAAATGTTAAATTTTATAAATTTGTTTTAATTTTATTTATTGATAGTATAACCGTTTTACATTTTTATATTTTAGATTTGTTCCAGTGAAATTATTTCAAATGAATGTTCTTGTGATATGCTTAAAATGTTAAATATTTCAGTCAATTTTGCTAAAATTGCTCTGTGCAATGCTAACTTCTGTAAGTCTATAAATATATCGTATTATGTTTATAATACATGTATTCATGTAACATTGGCCTATATATTGCTAATGTAAATTACAAAAAATTCCATATCTTTACTTAAAAGAATTACTAAAGTATATATAACAAATAATTACAATTTTATTATTAAATTAGAAAATGTTTAACTTGTTTTATATTTTTTACATGTTGTTAATTAAATGTATGTTAGAAATGAAAATTAACAATGCCAATGCAAGTCCAATAAATGTATATTTTGAGGGCAAGATTTTTATTTTTTTGTTGGGACCGCCCTAAATCCCTGGACAGGGCCGGAATTATTAGTTTTCAGCCTATAGGCCCACACTGAATATTGCTCATTACACAATCTGGACATATATAATGAAATTACAAAAAAAAAGGAAATTTATATTTAGTGTATGCAGTGGCGGCTGAAACAGTGTCTTCCTAAAAAAAATAAAATAAAGAAATTGAATTTAAAATCTCATTTATACTTTAAAGTTGCATTAAACTAACTAAATATATCTGCATATCGCTGGTGACCTGGCAATAGGAGGTATTGCCAGGTCACCAGCATTTTTTTTTTTTTTTTTTTATTTAAGCTTAAGGTGCCTCAGTTACGGAGACTATTGGCACCGACATACATTGATTGACTTATTAATACATAGTTACAGTACATAAAATTACATAATTACAATAGATTAACTCAAACATTTTTACTACATTCAGGTTTATTTACTTTGTTGAACTGTGAATTAAATTTACTATCGGGGGGCTTTATATTTCATCATATATATTTATGCTTTTTAAAAAGGTTAACACTTGGTTTTCACTTTCACTATTATTTGACAGGATGTCTTGGACACTGTTTTTTAAGTTATTTTGCTGTCTTTCGGTATTATATTGTGGGCACTCCTGCAGAATGTGACATATAGTGATTCTAGTATCACATACGTTGCACATCGGATGGTTTTCTCTTGCAAAGATATGTTTGTGTGTGTATAAGGTGTGGCCAATTCTTAGTCGAGTTAGGACAACTTGTTCTCTACGACTCCTCTTGCTTGGCCACTTGTTGGTATCTTCTTTTACACATCTTAGATGGCTGGTATTTGAATCCCACTTTTCCTTCCATTGACCTTTTATGGATTTCTTTATTAAGGTCTTTATGTCGCTAGCTGGTATATCTATTTCAGTGACTTCTTCCTCTACGGCTTCTTTGGCGAGGTGGTCTGCCTTCTCGTTACCTGTTGTACCAACATGGGAGGGAATCCACATCATGATGATGTCCTTGCCGTCAGATATCGCTTCATGAATGTTTTCCTGTTTTTTTTTTGACGAGAGGGTGTTTCGGATATAACTGTTCAATACTTAAGATCGTACTTAGACAATCGCTATGAATGATGTATCTTCTTTCTTGGTTCTTATCAATTTTTATGTATTCGGAGGCTTTCAGGATGCTATATATTTCGGCTGTGTACACACTAGTTATAGTTGGTAAACGATATTTGTATGCTTTTCCATTGAAAAGAAGACCAGCTCCTGTTTTATTTTCTATTATTGAACCGTCCGTAAATATAGCATTGAATTGTGGGTATTTTTGGATTTCTTGTTGGTATGATTTTTTGAAAGTATCAGGAGTTGTTGAAGATTTGGTGTATTTAGTTAGGGATAAATCGAAATGGGGTTTTGTAATGGTCCAAGGTGGATATTTTGAAAAGAACTGTTTTAATATAGGCGGGAATTCTGTATTTATAGCTCGTAAGTTTTGTGATATTTCTTGTTGTATCGGACAGGAGTTTTTTATTGTGAGTTTATTGTTAAGATTTTGGAAAATTTGGTGATGTATGGGTGAATCTGGTAAACTAGCAACATTAGCAAGGTAACATAAAGAGAGTTGAGACATGCGATAATCAATGGGAATCTGTCCAGCTTCACAGTGTAGACTGTCGATTGGGCTAGTGCGCAGAGCTCCGGTTGCAATTCTAAGAGCAGTGTTTTGTATAGTCTGTAATATTTTTTTATAGGAGGGTTTTATATGTTTAAAAACAATGCAGCTAAATTCTAGTTTTGATCTGATGATTGCTTGATACAGTCTCAGTAGGTTTTCTTTATTTGCCCCCCATTTTTGATGCCCTAATGTCTTTATTATGTTAAGTCTTTGTGTGCAATCTTGTTTTATATTTGCTAAGTGTGCTGTCCATCTTAATTTTTTGTCAAATGTGACCCCAAGAAATTTAGCTACATCTACATATTCTATTAAATTATCCTGTATTTTCAATATTGGGTTTTTTTGATTGTATTGCCTTCTGTTGAAATGTATGGCCTTAGTTTTAGTGGGTGAGAAAACGAAACCGGTTCTGTTCGACCATATCGAAAGGTTGTTGATGGTTTTTTGCAATTTTGACTTTATGGAATACAGGTTTTTTCCCGAACAGAAGATTACCAAGTCATCTGCAAATAAACAGGATTTAACTGGTGTTTGGATTTCTTGAGCTATTTTGTTTATTGCAATTAGAAAGAGTGTTACGCTGATCACTTCACCTTGTGGCACGCCGTTTTCCTGTGTTTTTTGTTGTGATTCATGTCCATTTGCATATACTCTGAAAGTTCGATGTTCTAGAAAGTTCTTAATGTAATGTATTATGTTGCCATCTAAACCATATTCTTTGAGCGCATTTAGGATTGGTGTTCGCCAAGTCATATCATATGCTTTTTGTATGTCAAATAGTACTGCAATTGTGTCTTCTCGGTTTTTAAATGCCTTTTCTATTTCTATTGCTAATAATAATACATTGTCTGTTGTTGAATGATTTTGTCTAAAGCCGGCTTGGTTACATGTCAGGATTTTATTTGATTCTAAGAACCACATGAGTCTACGATTGATCATGCTTTGTAATATTTTACTAAAATTGTTGGACGCAGATATTGGCCGATAATTTTCCATGTTAGTTTTATCCTTGTGTGGTTTTAATATAGGAAAGGTTCTAACTTCCTGCCATTTTTGTGGATATACATTATTATTCCAAATATGGTTATACATTTCTAAGAGGTATAATATTGTATTTTCGGGCAATTGTTTGATGATCTCGGTTGTGATGTTATCCGGCCCAGGACATTTATTATCTTTTAGATTTTTTATTACTGTTTTTAGTTCGGTTACTATAAAGGGTTTGTTAATATCATGTTCTAGTTTGTTTATTTTAAGTTCCTCGTTTTCTGTTACGTTCTTATATATTTTAAATTGTGTTGGATAATTTTCGGTACTTGAAGTGTGTTCGAAACTATTAGCCAAAGTTTCTGCTATATCTTGTTGAGATGTAATTATTCTGTTGTCTTTAATTAATGTTGTAGTGAATGTTGTATTTTTAGTGTTTCTGATTTTTCGTATTTTCCCCCATATTTCCGTTGTTGTTGTATTTGGTGTTATTGTCGAAACGTAATTTTCCCAAGATTGTTTTTTGCTCTCTATTATAGTACGTCTAGATATCGAGCGACACTTTTTTAACGATATGAAATCTTCTTCAGATCTTGTTCTTTTGTAGCGGTTAAGGGCGCGTTTTAATTGCTTTACTGCTATTTTACATGATTAATTCCACCACGGTACATGTTTTTTGTGTGAATATGTATTTTTGTAACCAATTGCTTCTATTGCTGCGTGTTTAATCCGTTGTGTAAATCGTTCGACAAGATCATTGATGTCAGAATTTGTATTTATTGTTATTGTTATATTTGACAGTATTTGGAATTTTTCCCAGTCTGCATTTTTCTCATCTACAATTTTTAGCGAAAATTAGTTCTTGGTTTTCATTGTAACCTACTTATCAGTGCACAAGTTGTGACAATACTTCTTAAACAAGAAAAATATTTAAGGTCTAAATTCCGTAATAAGCAATACCTTTTATCTTAAACTACGCAAAAACGGCTGACATAAAGCACTTTTTACCTCTCCTTTAAATTTCTATTTATGCAGATAGGAGGTATTGCCAGGTAGGTCACCAGCAATATATTGCCGGTCAAACGGCAATCGTTATAAATATTAATATTTATAACGATAAAAAAAATGGTATTTCCTCAAATATTCCCCCCCCCCTCATTTTAAAATCTAGCGCCGCCACTGGTCAATGCACAAACCAACATTGCAATCCTCGCACCAGGTTTTTGACTCGCTTTGTATTTTTCTGTTTCGGAACTTTTTTTGGAATAGCATACGGTAGCAATTCTCAGGCGAAATGCAATTTAAACCAGGGCTTCAAACCGGAACTGAACCGAAAACCGAAAAAAAAACGTTATTTTTGTCGGAACGAAAAGCGGAGCTGAACGGAAAAAAAATATCGGTGTATTTCGGTTCAGTTAATGTGTATTGGAGTGAATATAAAATACATTTTATTTAAGATTATTTTTTAAACTGATGAGCAGAAAAAAAAATGTAATTTTTTTAACTAATAAGTAAAAAAAAAGCGCTTCTATTATTTCGGTGGGGGGAGGTTGAACGCACAGAACCCCCCCCCCCTGGCAGCGGTCTTGGTATGATTATTACAAAATAAGGAAGAAAATATTCTGCTAAATTATAAAAGAAAATAAATTTCTAATACAAATAAAAGCATTTAAAAATGTATCACTCGAAACTGAACCGAAAACCGAAAAAAAAACGTTATTTTTGCCGGAACGAAAACCGGAACCGAACTGATATATATATATATTTTTTAATTGAACCGGAACGAAAGCCGAATCGAAAAAAATAACGGTTCGAAGCCCTGATTTAAACGGCTCAATCGATGTTGCACAACAAATTATAATACGTCGTAACTTGCATGCCTTAGGATATCGTGGTATAAATGTTTTATATACTCGAAAATTGCTTACAAATGTAATAAAATATGAGTACGGAGAAATAACATCTTTCGATGTTTCAAAATAAAAGAAAACTGACTACTAGCGATTACAGAAGTATGTATACTGTTCTCAGCTCCTAGTACACAACTATGCAATAACAAAGCCAAATACAGCGTGACTTAGACAGTTAACACTAGATTTGTTGTACGCCAACGATTCGTTCAAAAAGAACGAATCTTTTTAGAGAGCCAGTCTATACTGAACGAATCTTTAAAAAGATTCGCATTTCCCAACTCTACTCAGAGCCTTTTTCTTCAGAATAGTTTTCATTGATTGCTAATACTTGAATTATTCCGGATCACGAATTATTTGAACTTTCTGACAACGAATTTAGTGTTTTATTTGGTTCTAAAGTATGGTGACCATTTTCTTGAGAAGGCTGTGCGGGACGGAATTCGAAAGATAACAAAATATACAAAAAATATGGTACAAAAAAAAAACTAAAATATATTAAACGATTTAATTTAACAATTTTAGCCAATATGGTTTTAATAGCGTGACAAAAATAAAATAAAAATTGAATAAAAAATATCACAAAAAAAGAAATTACACTGATAACTATATACATACAGACGATACCAAACGTTTAGGCGGAACTAAATGGGAATTTCGTTCTTTTAGGTTGTCACGAGAAGGGACCTTGCTTGGGTTATTTCATTTTTCACGTTGGAATGTCAAAATTTAAAATTCCAACAACGGAAACGAATGACATACATCAAAAATAAAATAATTTTTTTGCATATTTTAATGACAATAAAAATTAAAAGGGAAATTTGTATTTACAGTCTATAACGATTTACGATGGGAAGTGAGGACCTTTTTTTTGTTGCTCTTCCTTTTTGTGGCGCTGCGGGAAAATTTGAATATATTACGGGCGTCCGGAACCGAAAAAGTTTGGAAACCACTGGGCTAAGGTTTATAAAATGACATTTTTATTTCTTTTTGTGTCACTTTTAATAAAAAATTTTGGAATTTATTAGTTTTAACAAATTTTCATTGTATTTTTTCTGTATTTTGTTTTTTTAGGTAGTCATCTTCTTATATCCGTATATATAATTCTGAAGCTTCATTTAGTTAACAATAGGCGTTTATGTTTATTCAATCTACAAGATTGCTCAGATTGATCTAGTGACGTCACAAGATTAGTCGGATTGCTCGGATTTTGTTAACATTTTCGTAAGCAATATTTGTCTGAAGTTATAGGCTATTCCAAACCTTTAGGCGGAACTAAATGGAATTTGAATTTTCTTAAGTTGTCATTAGCTATTTTTTATATATTGAAGTTGGCTTTTCCTGAACAAAATGATCCAAAGCTTCAATCAATCGGTGAAAGTTACTAGATTTGAAAATCTACTTCCGCCTAAACCAAAGAAACAGACTTCAAGTAGTGATGCCTGGTGAAGGTGCGCTAACTGCAACTGTCAAATTTCTATCGTTGATTACAACTGCTACCGCATTTTGTTTTATAAATATGAGTTTATTACTAATAATAGAATTCTATCACAAATGGCACTTATTTCGTTATGTTTTCAACACATTCCAATTGGCTGTAAGATTCAATTTATCCGCGCTAACCACCACCACCAGCAACCCTGCCAGATCATCGGATTGCTCCGGCGGATCAATCGAATTGACTAAAACTAAGCTAATTTGTACGCTCCGACTGACTTTACGAAAGGATCGGGAGCACTCGGGTTGCTCCGATTAATCTGAATCAATAAACGTAAACGCCTAATCGAGCCAGCAACTAATCGGCACGGACAGTAATATTACAGCGGACCAAATCAAGTACCACCGTTGAATAAAATCTTTGCTTTTTAAAAAAAAATGTGATTTACAGATATCAAAATCCAAATCTTTCGCTGAGAATTGAGAAATTTTTCATTTAGCCATTATTCGATTCCCGCATCTATTCTACATGAATGGTAAAAGATTCAGACTGTACAGTGATGGGCGCGTAGAATACATGATGTAGACTAATGTAGATTTTACGCGTAAACATGTCAAGTATTTAGAAATAGGGAAAAATTGCTAAGCGATATGACATCTGGTGGGATTGAAGGAACTACAGAAATAGACATTGTGTCGCGCTTTTTTTTATAAAAAATGTTTGCATAAAAATATAATTGCATAAAAACAAGTATTAATATTGTAGCAAAATTACAAAAACCACCAGTAAACATTTTTCATAAGTAAAATTCACGTTGTTTATATGTAACGAATGTCTATTTTGAAGGTTCCAAGTTTGCCGAAATAGCGCTGCGATCTTAAAATACTTCCCCTATGTTTTGTTTACGTGTCGAATGTAGAATGTAAACTGTACATGCGCAGTACGTTTAAATGTAATATTTGAAATAATAGAATGGTAATAGTTTAAATAGTTTACTTTAATGTTTATGTTTATTTCAATTTTATGTAGTTCTAATTACATATATTGTTTCCAAAAATGTTATCTCACAAATCGTATGTTTTTATGGACAATACAAATTACTTGGTTTCTGTCTGTATGAACTACTAAAGTAAAATTAAAATTAAAAGTTAGTAGTTGTTTTAATCAGGAAGCTGTCAAAAATGTTAAATTTGAGTTCTTTACTGGCTCTTCTGCTTAAAACTGGCGGTATTTTATTTTTTTACACGTTACATAACCTCATTTTTCATTATTCTACGCTAGATTCTACGTGTCTACACAGTCTACACTTCTCTACGCTATCTACTGTAAATTTACACGTAGACGTAAAAAATTCGGTACTATTCTACTTTAGCAAACCCACCTTACTGCGCATGCGTGCAGTGTTGGCAATAGTAAAATGTAATATTTCAATTTTAATAATTTAAATTTAATATATATCAATTTATTAAATGAGTTTATTTATAAGATATAAAGAAATAAGTAATATTAATTTAGGTACTATTCTACTTTAGCAAACCCACCTTACTGCGCATGCGTGCAGTGTTGGCAATAGTAAAATGTAATATATCAATTTTAATAATTTAAATTTAATATCAATTTATTAAATGAGTTTATTTATAAGAAATATAGAAATAAGTAATATTCCCTTAATTTCTACTGTGATTAGAGTTTTAATATATAAATGTAGTTTAAATTTAATTTAATATTATTTATTTTCACTTTTTTCTGTTGTAGTGATTTATTAAGCATTGTATCGATATTTAAAAAAAAAATTAATTCAGGTGGAAAATGAACTGGCCCTCTGCACCACCATGTTATAAACGTATGCACAATGATACACAATTTTAATTAGGCTAATGTGGGGGGGAAATTAAGTACTGTGCACCTAAAAACAAGGTAATTAGGTTAGGTTTAGTTAGTAAAAATCTAAGGCAATAGAAGCCGAAAGACTCAGAGTAACCGCAAAGGAGTTCATGTGAAAAAAAAAATATATATATATATATATATATATATATATATATATATATATATATATATATAATAAATGTATACACTTTACAAAATATAACAACAACAAGATAAAGGTATAACTACTGAATTACATCCTACACCTCACAAACGTTTTTTACACAAACTTTTTTAAGCTTACTTTGAGCTTTTCGGCTTCTGCTGTCCTAGACTTTTACTAACCTAATCACCCAGTTTTTAGGTGCACCAAATTATGTTCCCCCTTCTTTAATCTTTAATCGGCTGTGAATGTAACATAATTATTTATTCTTATTATAAATACCGGAATATTAATTTAATTAGATTTATTTAACTGAAAGTTAAGCATTATTATACAAATAATTTTAATTCTATTTTGATTTTAGTTTAAATTTACGTGTTTTAATTTTACTATAGTTGGCAACATTGTCTAGTGGGTTTGCTAAAGTAGAATAGTGCCTTAATTTATTTTCTACTGTAATTCAGTGATGGGCGCGTAGAATACATGATGTAGACTAATGTAGATTTTACGCGTAAACATGTCAAGTAGAATATGCCTTTGTTTACGTGTCGAATGTAGAATGTAAACTGTACATGCGCAGTACGTTTAAATGTAATATTTGAAATAATAGAATGGTAATAGTTTAAATTTACTTTAATGTTTATGTTTATTTCAATTTTATGTAGTTCTAATTACATATATTGTTTCCAAAAATGTTATCTCACAAATCGTATGTTGTTATGGACAACATAAATTACTTGGTTTCTGTCTGTATGAACTACAAAAGTAAAATTAAAATTAAAAGTTAGCAGTTGTTTTAATCAGGAAGGATCAGGAAGCTGTCAAAAATATTAAATTTGAGTTCTTTACGTCTTCTTCTACTTAAAACTGGCGGTATTTTATTTTTTAAACGTTACATAACCTCATTTTTCATTATTCTACGCCAGATTCTACGTGTCTACACAGTCTACACTTCTCTACGCTGTCGACGGTAAATTTACACGTAGACGTAAAAAATTCAAGTTTACGCGTAGACGCCCATCTCTGCTGTAATTATAGTTTTAACATATAAATGAAGTTTAAATTTAATAAAATATTATTTATTTCAATTTTTTTCTGTTGTAGTTATCATCTATTGAATGGATAGGTATTTTTTTAAATTTTAATTTATGTGGACAGTGAACTGGCACCCTACACCACTATGTTATAAACGCATACACAATGATACACAATTTTAACTGGGCTAATATGAGGGAAAATAAAGTACTATGCACTTAAATACAAGGTAATTAGGTTAGGTTTAGTTAGTAAAAATCTAGGACAGCAAAAGCCGAAAGGCTCAAAGTAAGCTTACTTTACAAAATAAAAGTACAGAATTACATCCTATACTACCATTTTTACAAATTCCTTTAAGCTTATTTCGAACTCTTCGACTTCTGCTGTCCTAGACTTTTACTAATTAAACCTAACCTAATTACCCAGTTTTTAGGTGCACAGTACTTTATTTTCCCCCATATTAGTCCAATTAATATTGTGTATCATTGTTCATGCATTTATAATAAAGAAGTGGTGTAGGATGCCAAATTATGGACCCCCTTTTTTACTCTTTAATCAGCTGTGAAAGTATTATTATTATTTATTAAATACCGCCATATTTATTTAATTAGATTTATTTAACTGAAAGTTAAGCATTAGGTGTGTTCGATTTGCAAATTTGCAGTTACTGATTACTGCCGCGTTAAAGCGTAACAGCCGTAACAAATAATCCGCAAGAGAAAAAGCTGTAACTTTTTCGCAGTAGCGTCATAAACTGGCAGTAAATTACGACAAATCGAACAGATTTGCAGTTACTGCGACCAAATGAACAGATTTTTTTAACGCGGCAGTAAACAGTAACTGCAAATGTGCAAATCGAACACACCTATTATTATATAAATAATTTTAATTCTATTGTGATTTTAGTTTAAATTTACTTGTTTTAATTTTACTATAGTTGGCAACATCGCCTGGTGGGTTTGCTAAAGTAGAATAGTACCAAAAATTCAAGTTTACGTCTACGTGTAAATTTACCGTAGACAGCGTAGAGAAGTGTAGACTGTGTAGACACGTAGAATCTAGCGTAGAATAATGAAAAATGAGGTTATGTAACGTGTAAAAAAATAAAATACCGCCAGTTTTAAGCAGAAGAGCCAGTAAAGAACTCAAATTTAATATTTTTGACAGCTTCCTGATTAAAACAACTAGTAACTTTTAATTTTAATTTTACTTTAGTAGTTCATACAGACAGAAACCAAGTAATTTATATTGTCCATAACAACATACGATTTGTGAGATAACATTTTTGGAAACAATATATGTAATTAGAATTACATAAAATTGAAATAAACATAAACATTAAAGTAAACTATTTAAACTATTACCATTCTATTATTTCAAATATTACATTTTAACGTACTGCGCATGTACAGTTTACATTCTACATTCGACACGTAAACAAAAGCATATTCTACTTGACATGTTTACGCGTAAAATCTACATTAGTCTACATCATGTATTCTACGCGCCCATCACTGGTAGACGCCCATCTCTGAGACTGTATAATATAAAAAATATAGCAGTGTTTAATTCTAGCGATATTGTTAATTTTATGTTGCTAGCGATTGGTTTTGAGAAAAAAAAAAAAAAAATAAATAAATAAATAATAATAATTGCGCGCCTTTGAATATCGAAAAGGTTTTTATTTAACCACCCTACGATTGCTAAGTCTTTTTTACATAAATGGTAAAAAATTGTAGGTGCTGGAGTACGTTCAAGTTAACTTCATCACGGGCGAATATTACCAGCTCCTTGCGCAGAAACCAAATTTCGTCCATTACATTACCAACAGCTAGCTTAACACATTTCAGTGGCGTCACTTACTTTGGTTTGTGTTTGACTACGCGTATTGTGCGATGTTGTTTGTTTATTTCCGTTATTATTATTTATTTCTCGTTCGTTTCAAGGTATTCCGTGTACTAAAATGAGTAAAAATGTATTTGAAATACATGATTTTGTGTGTTTGGTTTCCACAACAATTGTTTAAAACCCTTATGTACGTCAATGTGATCAGCTCTTTTCTCGGGCATAATTGGTGACGTAATTTATGATACCCTGTGATGAAGTTAAGATGAACGTACTTTAGAATTGGATTTTGACATTTTGAAATGTTTAATATGGTAAAACACATCCCCTGATACGATATGCTGAAATTATTTTTTAATATAATGCATTTTAAGGGTAAATTTACATTTTTTTAAAAAACAAAGATTTTATTCAACACCTGTACTTGATTTGTTCCGCTGTAATATCCTGCCGTGCCGATTAGCAAAGTTGCTGGCTCGATCCATTGCTAACTTCACACACATTTGAAATTTCAACATTCAAAAATGTGGAAAACATTTGTTTTTGATGGCACGAATTACATACTAAAAGTATCGTATACTACAAACTACAAAATATTTTTAACAAATCTTACAAATTTATGGGTAGAAGAACTCACAAAAGACCAAATTTGTGAAAGATGCAAGGTAGGTTGTATATGAAGGTAAATTTAACCTAAAATTAAAAGATTTAGTACAGAAATTTTATTTTAGGAAGTAAACCCACTATTAGAAACAAATGACGATACGTTTTTAAATACCACAATATCATTATTAACTGATACAAATTGTGATGTCATTTATAATTTAACAAAATATAATGATGCGATTAGTTTAGAATGCAAATCGAAGATGGAAGAATATTATTTTAAATTTAAAATAGAATTTCAGCCCTCTAATTTATTGACGGTAAATAAAAAATTTTAAATAGGTTTAGTAAAATTTATAATAATATATTGTTTTAGTTTTGTGAAGAATTTGCAAAACCTATGATACAAACGATACAATTTTTAGAAAAACGGCAAGAAAAATTGTGTGATATTATTGAGAAAAAGGAAAATGAAATTAGGAGACATAATTTTGAAAATGGGGAAATAACAAAAAGTAATGAATTTAACATTAACGTTATAATATTAGAAAAGATAATTGATTTAGATAACTGATTGAAAGTATATAAACGTGTTTTCCGTATTTTAGAAAATTTAATCACGGAAAAATTTATCAAGGAAGAGAGTATTTTTGCTCCTAGTCATTTGTGCTGTAATATTTTTTCTAATTCTGAATGTTTTGATGAGAAAGATAAAATAGAGTAAGTATTTTTTACAACTTGTAGGGACCTGAAATTGCTCTTTCCTAATTAATTTGTATTATCATGCATAAATGGTAGCATCAAAATTCATTTTTATTCTATATGTTACTAATTTCGTATTTTTTAAGATTTAAAAAAGAAACGGAAGAAAATCCTCGAGTAGAATTGAAGAAACGACCTTTGCTAACGTTAGCACATAAAATAATGGCTAAAAGACCGAAGAAAAATAATTAATGGTAAAATATGCTATATATTTTCAATTTATTTTAATAAATCAATTACAGAGTATAATAAAAATAGTTTTTTTTTTTTAATACAAAATCTTATTACATATAGTTCTTCACAGGTTGAATATGTTGTTTTAAAAGCTTAGTACAGCTCGAATGCTGAAAATAAAACAAACAAAAATTGTTAAAACACAATAAAAATCACAAATTAACAACATTGTAACAAGAAAATCAAATTTGTTCGTTTTTTGACCTAACTTTTAAATAATAGCCCGACCTTAAGAAGCCTCATTTCATTAAGAAAATATTCCAGGAACGGCATGGGACCTTACAAAAATCGGAAACTTTTGTTTCTCAGATACAATGGTTATTCGCGACTCAAACTAACGTTGGTGGCGCTGCAGAGGACAGTTGTTGGCCGACGACAAGCGTATATGTCAGAAGTTTTTTCTTAATATTTATCTTTTCAAACAATATTTCGGCAAAAAAGCACTGTATTTAAGTCACTATATTTAAAAATACGTCTTAATTCACATAAACTGCAGCACAACACACTACAAATATACGCTTGTTTAATTTACCAAGCCGCCACCAGATGTCTCACTGTTATTTGGAGTCGCGAAATGAAAAAAATAAAAAAGTTGGCTTAAATTTGATATCAGTGTACATACAGACATCTTGAATTTGCGCCGAATGTCGCGGTTTCCCGAAAACTGTTTCTAGACATCCTTTTGTCCCGGTTTTTTAAACATTTGCCGTGAATACACAATAATAGCCTTTTCGATTTGTATGCTCGGAGTGCTCCGAGATTTCTCTCAGAGCAAAAAAAGTTTTAGATTTGATTGAAAGCAGTTGAAGCGCTCTCAAATTCATTTTCGATTTACTCGATCGATCGTAACGCGACCGATTTCCGACCGCTCAATTTGATCTGTCTCACGACACAGATCAAGTAGAGCAATCCTAAAAAATTGGCGCCGAAATACAAATATAACCTCATTGTTTTGTTAGATATTTGATTTCCGGTTATGTTTTCAACATGATTTTTTCGCATTGTGGGTTATGGCTACTAAAAAAATTATTGCATTGGAGGAATTATTATATTCTAGCGAATTGGAGGCTGATGAAATTATTGATTAGTAAAAAATTATGTGGAAAATGTGCATAATTACACCGACAATCAAGTAAATAAACAGATATACTCTCTATAATAATCATCTAATCAAGAATAATATGTGGTAATCAAAAAACACTGTGGCTTTCCATATCTAGGTACTATTCAAAAATAACAGATGTCAAAATAAAATAAGGTTAAGTACAATCTCTACTAGATCGCTCTAGTACAGAGCGTGACGTCAGATTGATCTCTGATCAATTTAAGGGCAATCTCAGATCAAATCTCTATTTACAAATCGAAAACGCTATGATATTATATTCATATTATATTGTTTTATTGTAAGTAACATTTTTTTTTTCAATAACTGCCTATGTACATGATGCTAAGAAAAACATTTGAATTCCGAAAAGCTGTAAGTCCGATTTTAACAAACTTCTGTTTTTAATATATAATACATTCTTCGTTGCGTGTTTAATGTTTATCATTTTTTCAACAATATACAATATGAATAGAGAAAGACATTTTTAATATGTTAATGTGGCCAATTGGGCATAATGAAACTAGAAGAAACGAAATTTAGTTTTGTTTTACTTTCGATCCGCGGACTACGATAACTTATGTATGACGACCCAAAAATTACAAATAAATTTTCTTCAACACGAAAAGATCAGACAACGCCATTAGTCACATCAATTCTTGCACTGCATTCTGTTGTAAATGCTATAAAGGGTAATGAAAGAAAAATCTATGGGAATGCAACCGATGCAAGTTATAACAAATCAATTACGTGTTGATTTTTAGTTTGTCCCGGTTTGTCTTTATTGAAATCTGTCACCCTATATCAATACAATTTTTTTTGAATTTGTTACGTGTCTGTAAGTTCAATGCTCAAACCATACCTCTCTCCAGTATGCATAAGTTCAAAAGCTTCATTGATCTTCTCAAAAGCTAGTTTGTGACTAATAAATTCATCCAACATCAATTTCTTTTCCAAATATTTCTCTACCAATCCTGGAACACTCTGAACGCTCTTCCATCCTCCGAAAGCAGTTCCTTTCCAAACTCTACCAGTCACCAATTGGAAAGGTCTGGTGCTGATCTCCTGTCCGGAACCAGCTACTCCAATAATAACAGATGTTCCCCAACCTTTATGACACGATTCTAGAGCTGCACGCATGGTGTTAACATTTCCAATGCATTCGAAAGTGTAGTCACAACCACCATCAGTGTTTTCACATACAACTTCTTGGATTGGTTTTTCATAGTCTTTGGGGTTGATAAAATCAGTACAACCAAATTGTGTAGCTAAAAATAATAACTTAATTTAATACCTAAAATTTACTGGACAGAAAATTATTAATCTATTATATTTACCCAGTTTGAATTTATTCGTGTTGATATCAATCCCAATGATTCTCTTAGCACCAGCTTCCTTACAACCCATTGCAACTGCGAGTCCAACAGCACCAAGACCCCAGACAGCGCATGTGCTGCCAGGCTCTACTTTAGCTGTATTTAAAGCTGCTCCATAACCAGTTGAAATACCACAACCTAAAAGACATACTTTGTCCAACGGAGCATTGGAATTAATCTAGAAAAATATTTTTGCAGGAAATTTCACATTTTTAATTACAAATTAATACCTTGCAAACTGAAATATCAGCAACAACAGTGTATTCGCTGAACGTTGAGCAACCCATGAAATGATAGAGCTGCTTGCCCTTGGACGTAAATCTACTAGTGCCATCGGGCATAACTCCCTGACCTTGAGTTATACGAACCTTTTGGCACAAATTAGTTTTTGGTGACAAACAAAACTTGCATTCCTTACATTGGGGAATGTAGAGCGGTATAACCATATCACCTATTGAAAAAGAAAGTAAATTACTGTTGGTTATTTACACACTATTGTGAATAAAATGATACCTTTCTGAACGCAACTAACATTTTCTCCAACACTTTCTACAATTCCTGCCCCTTCGTGACCCAAAACTACAGGAAATAATCCTTCTGGATCTTGCCCACTAAGAGTGTACGCATCAGTGTGGCAAACCGCAGTATGTAGAATCTTTATTCTAATTTCATGTGCCTTTGGAGGGGCAACTTCAATGGTTTCAATAGTAAGAGGTTCCTTCGGGGCCCATGCTACGGCAGCTCTGCATGAGATAACCTAGAAATTAAGAGTTTTTGTTAAATTTTGGTGATATTACTGTTAAATTAGTCAACTTTTTGGTAAATTTTACCTTGCCGGCTGTTTCAGACATGGTTAAACGTTTTGAGAAGTTAAATTTGTAGTTTATTATCAATTTATTAATACAGCCTTGATCTCCGGGAACTCAAATTACAGTGACCATCAAACTTTTATAAATATGTACTCCGATTTCTGATTATATTGATATTCCAAACATGGGAAATATCGTTAATTAGGTACTCAAATAAACTAAAACTTCTGATACTGAAAACACATATTAGCATAATGTTACGTACAAAACTATTCAAATATTCTTGGTTTTAAATGGGAACATTTATCATTTTTCACCTATTACCTTTTATCACCTATTAAACTTTTTGTAAGTTTTACGTAAATATTATTATTAAGAATATAAGTTTTTATCAGTCCATGTTGCAATACATTGTTAAAATTGTATTTTTAAACAATTTGTCAAGAGCTTTGCGCTTGGTATTTCTTTGAGTATAGTTCAGTTCTGTTTGCGCTAAAAATGGTGCCTGAAAAGGACGGACCTTTTTTAATTACATTTTATACGTTTGAGGGCCTTATGTCAAACAATTGTTTGACCAATAGAATTTTATTTATAACAGCTAAAACAAAACACAATATTTTTCAGTTGTACTACAGCAGCAGGTAAGTTGCTTTGATTGCTAAATAACTTATTGTTTTTTTAAAAATAATTAATAATCTTTTCAAGAACAGTCTACTATTTATAATAATATTTATAAATGCAACAAGTGTTACAAATTATTCATATTTCTTATTATGTTTTTAACTTGTTTCAGAATTGTTGAAAAATGAATAAGCCACGTTTAACACTTCAGTGGGAAACCCAGCCTGTTCATTTTCGGAAGACATTATGTTCCCTGTTGGAATCTCAAATTTTAGTAGATATGACAATTATATCTAATTCATATTCAATAAAAGTTCATAAGTGTGTGATGGCAGCAAATAGTACCTATTTTCGGGTAACCCATTCTTAATGTGACTGGTTGGTCAAATTATTAACACAAAAAATTTTTAGGAACAGTTACAGAAAGAACCGCTCATTGATAAAGTTGTAATCAACGGAATTAAACATCCGATTTTGAAGTCATTGGTTGAATTTATGTACTGTGGAGAAACATCAGTATATGAAGAGAACTTCAACGAATTTTTAGCTGCTGCAAATTATTTTGATATTCTTGGACTGAAAACAATTATGCCTAACAAAATTGGTTTATCAGCAAATGAGACTAAAGGTAATCATAAAAAAAAAGAGTTCATTATTAAAGAGTTTACAGCTATTGTTTTTGTCATTTTAATGTCAAAAATATTTATTTCAGATTTATTTATGCAAATAAAGCCGCCAGTATTTTTTTCTAAAAATGAGAAAGTAAGATCAGTTCGACACAATAATTATGGATCAGATAATTTATACGGGGAGGATGATGTTAAAGTGGTTTTAGAAGGAGGTAATTATGAAGTTTTTAATAGTTCAAAAAGGCAAAACCAAAACTCATTAATAGTAAATGAAGCTCACATGGCACTAGAAAAAGAAGAAGCTGCTAGTCGACATGCTTTGGAAATGCTACAAAAAAACATAAGCGTTACTTCTTTTGTAATTGAAGATACATGCACTGAGGCAACTGTCGAAACCAGTTTAGGATCTCAGTATCGTGCTAATAATTTCTCTCAAAAAGAGTGCAATGAAAATACAGAAACACAAGATAGTTTGATACCAATATCAGAGTCTTATAAAATACAGGATGGAACAGAAATGGTTGATCATACAGATATGACAGAAAGCAAGTCTAATGACAAAATTAAAGACTGTTTACCAAATGACATATCATCTGATTTTCCTATAATATATAAAGCAAGTGATGGTACTTATGTTAATGTATCAAATGAAATGTTTCGAAATTTAGCTCAGTCTGGTGCAGTGCATTATCAGATTGTTCATGATGATGGACACCTTGGAGAATTTCAACAATTTGTATGTAACAACTATAATAATACGCAGTTAAGTAACTCAGAAGAAATTAGTCAAATTAGTGACAATAAACAACCGATGACATTGAAACAGCTAGTTGCAGAAACAGTATCACCTGATTATCCTAACGATATGAATAATCTTATAATTGTCCCGCATGTCAGCACAGAACATACAGCCCATGAAAGTTCTGCTCAGAGTACCTCAGAAGTTGGTGACATATCTTTTAATAATTATATTGTGGAAAAAGGACCTGTACATTATCAAGAAAATGATTTATTGGGGAAAAGTTTAGGTTTTGGTGACAATGGCAATAGTAACTTGCATGAAAACCTGAATGAAAGCATTTTAGGAAAAGGTAAACTATTTTATACCCTTAACAATAATAGCTAGCTGTTATCAGTGAACACCATCAATGGTGTAACAGTTATGGGTCGATCTTGACCTTTAGTTGCTTCTGTCATTCGGTCTTGTTGATGGCTTGATTCAGTGTTACCACTGCTTTAAGAGCAAATTACCCACCGACGTACGTAAAATAACCCACATTACCCACGAATCCATGCGAGATTACACGAAAATTACACGGAAACATTTTTTAAATCATTTACTACTGAATTCGCAATAATACAATTTAACTAAGCTGGAAAAATATTGTATATGTTGTTCACTTTTGTAAAAACAAACTACAGGCAAATTCCAAACGATTAGGCGGAACTAACTGGAATTTGTCATTTTTTAGTTGTCTTCTTCTTCTTTTCAATAAGTTGGTCTCGGCTCAAAGCTATAATGCGTTCAAAGGTGAGTTTGCAGTATAGCTCTTATGGCAAATGGGAGCGGTGTTGTCAAATGTTGTAAAAGTGTCAAATATGTCAATTATAATAATATGAAAAACTCGTATGATTTACAAAAATCAACTCTTATAAAACTCAAAATAACACTCAACAAAAACAAATCGCCATTTGTAGAATACTGCGTCTTCACAGATCAGCGCGTTTTAGAGCTGGCAACGTCGACAAGTAAGAAAAGGATAGCGTCATTGTGTAAACCCATTAGAGAGTGTGAAAAAGAACTACTCCATATGCCCTGTACTGCAAACTCACCTTCGAACGCACTATAGTTCACCAGCGCTTACCTTGTAAGTTATCATTAGCTATTTTTTTATACATTGAAGTTGACTTTACCTGAACAAAATGGTCAAAAGCTTTAATCAATCGGTAAAAATTACTAGATTTGAAAATCTAGTTCCGCCTAATCGTTTGGAATAGACTATATGCTGTTCACTTTTGTAAGGACAAACCAGATCTAATTATTTTGGTTACTTTTTTAATGTACAGTCTGTTCCAAACGGTTAAGCGGAACTAAATGGGAATTTTCTTCTTTTAGGTTGTCACGAGAAGGGACCTTGCTTGGGTTATTTCATTTTTCACGTTGGGATGTCAAAATTTAAAATTCCAACAATGAAACCATGGAAACGAATGACATATGTCAAAATTAATTTTTTTTTTAGATATTTTAATGACACAAAAATAAATAAATGGGAAATTTGTATTAAGAATGACACAAAAAATCAAAATATAAAGAAAATGACATTTTAAAATGATATTAACCTTAACCAAAAAATGTTTATTGTAAGTATGATTTACAAAGCTTAAACAAAACGGCCGAAAGGCACGATTTAAACGATGAAAGTAACTAGATTGCAAAATCTAGTTCCGCTTAACCGTTTGGAACAGACTGTATTACTGACTTTAAATGTCATTTAAAAAATTTCCTTGTGCTGTTGTAAATCAAACTTAAGGCTGGTTGGTTAGGATCATTATAATTAAGATATTATCTCTCATTTTGTAATACGAAACTAAGAGTGAAACTTAATTTTTTATTTTGTATATTTAAAATATCATCTTAGGGTGGTAATTCTGAAGTGGCACCATTCAAAATATTTGACATGTCCATCACAATTTTGATATGTCAATCGCAATTTTGACATATCAATTTGTTAACTGACATATATAGCTTTTGAGTGAATATAACCTCGATTTAATAAAACTTAACCAAACATTTAAAAGCCAGATTTACAAGTTCACATGTTTTCATAAAAGTCTATTTACACCACAACAGTCACCAAAGTAACCAGATCTAGTTTCGTATTACAAAATGAGACAGATTACAGTCTCTTCCAGACGGTTAAGCGGAACTAGATTTTGCAATCTAGTTACTTTCATCGTTTAAATCGTGCTTTTCGACCGTTTTGTTTAAGCTTTGTAAATCATACTTACAATAAACATTTTTTGGTTAAGGTTAATATCATTTTAAAATGTCATTTTCTTTATATTTTGATTTTTTGTGTCATTCTTAATACAAATTTCCCATTTATTTATTTTTTTGTCAATAAAATAAGTAAAAAAAAATATTAAATTTTGACATATGTCATTCGTTTCCATGATTTCATTGTTGGAATTTTACATTTTGACATTCCAACATGAAAAATGAAATAACCCAAACAAGGTCCCTTCTCGTGACAACCTAAAAGAACGAAATTCCCATTTAGTTCCGCCTAACCGTTTGGAACAGACTGTATATCATTTTTTATTATGACATATGTCAAATTGACATTTTTTACCATTTTTTAATACCAACATGACATACAATTTCAAAGGTGCAAACTATTGAAATCAAAATATCCTTTTAGTTTGCTTTTACAAAAGTGACCAGCATATATATAAGCGGTTCACTTTTGTAAGAACAAACTAAGAGAGAATTTTGGTTTCAATAGTTCGCACCTTTGAAACTGTATGTCATGTTGGTATTAAAAAATGTCACTCTTTTAAAATGTCGATCCATTTGACATATGTCATAATGAAAAATGATAGCTTAATTATAATGATCATAACCTTATCAACCTAAAGTCGGTTTTACAGCGTAAGGAATATTTTTAATTGACATTTAAAGTCGGTAAAACACCATAAAATTAACCAAAATAACCAGATCAATGATCTATTTCAAAGTAGAAAAATGTGTGTAAGAAGATAGGAGCTGTTTGTCCTTGCTTCGGATTGGTTTAAATCGTCATCCCTATTACACTGTTAAAATATTGTTTTTAGTTCAAGTTGACAGATGTTCATTGTCGTACATTGGAAATATATATTATTTAATTTTTTTTTATATATTTTGTTATTATTTACATATTTAGACGTTTATTTATGTTCTTGGCGTAGATTTTATGGAGAAAATTCTCCATGTAATTTGTTTTTACGCAGTTATATATTTTTTAGGTTATCTGACATATAAATATTTTTTGACACTTGACACTTAACAGATCAAGAGAGAGGACTAATGTGAGGCCAAAAGACAGCCCAGCTGATTGTGCCCAAAGAAGAAGTTATTGATATAATTTTTAGACCTTCATATATACATATATTTTTAATTTTTATTTACAATAATTATTTAAATAAGAAACTTTAGCTCTGAAAATATATTGTTTGTTTTATTGCTTTATTTAAACTCTTTTAGCCAAATCTCTCTTTTTATATATAGTACATCATTTTTAAAATTAATATGTTTTAAGTTTTTCTAAATTTCCCATTAAACTGAATTTATGTCGTATAAATAACGTAAATGTATTATCTGCCTTGTTTATTTCAATATCTTATTAACATTTTTTAAATTAAAAAAAAATCACTTGCTAACCTAATTACTACGCCCATGCCCTAGTTGTAACTTATTTTAAATTTTCTGCTATACTGTATTTATCCAGTGTAAATCGTACTCGGTTCGCAGCGCTATCTACTTTTTTTAAATTTGAAATAGACCATAGTGTGTTCTTACAAAAGTGAACAGCTTATAACACAAAATTGATTGAACATACATAATATTTCTTTATTCAAAAATTAATTTAATTAAATTACAATTATTATAATCTGTCTCATTTTGTAATACGAAACTAAGAGGGAAATTTAATTTTTTATGTTTTATATTTAAAATATCATCTTAGGGTGGTAATTCTGAAGTGGCACCTTTCAAAATATTTGACATGTCTATCACAATTTTCACATGTCAATCGCAATTTTGACATGTCAATTTGTTATCTGACATACATAGTTTTTCAGTGAATATAACCTTGATATAATAAAACTTAACCAAATATTTAAAAGCCAGGTTTACAAGTTCATATGTTTCCATAAAAGTCTATTTACACCACAACAGTCACCAAAGTAACCAGATCTAGTTTCGTATTACAAAATGAGACAGATTATATCACACCAAATTCATTGAACATAAATATAATCTGTCTCATTTTGTAATAAGAAACTAGATCTGGTTACTTTGGTGACTGTTGTGGTGTAAATTTGACATATGTCATAATGAAAAATTATATCTTAATTATAATGATCATAACCTTATCAACCTAAAGTCGGTTTTACAGCGTAAGGAATATTTTTAATTGACATTTAAAGTCAGTAACACACCATAAAAGTAACCAAAATAACCAGATCTAGTGTGTTCTTACAAAAGTGAATTGCTTATATGAGGACAAACCAGATCTAGTTGTTTTGGTTACTATTGTAGTGTATTACAGACTTTAAATGTCGTTTAAAAAATTTCCTTACGCTGTAATTCAGACTTCAAATTTTTTGGTTATAATCATTATAATTAAGATATCATTTTTTATTATGACATATGTCAAATTGACATTTTTTGCCATTTTTTAATACCAACATAACATACAGTTTCAAACTACTAAAGGTGCAAACTACTGAAATAAAAATTTCCTCTTAGTTTGTTCTTACAAAAATGAACAGCGAAACAGTGAAAATTTTAATTATAATGATCATAACCAACAAATATGAAGTCTTATTTGCAGCGTTATGTAATTTTTAAATGACATTTAAAGTCAGTAATACACTATAAAAGTAACCAAAATAACTAGATCTAGTTTTTCCTTACAAAAGTGAACAGCATATACACCAGTTTGTATACCAGTGTATCCAAACAATTATAAAAAAACTGAAAAAAAAAATAATAAATTGAGAATTATTTGTACTCTGACCAAATTACACACATTTTACCCACCGAATTTCATTACCCACAAATTACACATGGTTATTGAAATTACACGCTGTTCGTGTAATTACACGCAGATTGGCAACACTGACTTAATTATTCCTATGTGTCACTGATCTTTTTAGTGTTTTTATCTACTTCATTTATCTAACGTAGTTTTAATCTCTTTGTTTTTCTTTGCCAACTTCAGTGTGAATAGTTCTTTTTGTAGGCTTATTGTTCCAAAATTTTGTATAGGGGAAAATTTTTAAGATCGCAGCGCCATATGTGGCAAAAGCTGGAAGACTCGAGAGTGACATCAAACTGTTACTTGTGGATTTGTTTACATGGTGAAAATGAACACGGGTTGTATTTTCGAGCTTTTTTGTGCTTTTTTTTACTAAAGGTAATCTATTATATATACGATTTGCAAGATATATAATAATATACTATTTTAAAGAAATTTCAAGGAAATTTTTAGTTTTTCATTGTATTTTAAATTTATTTGACTGTCTGTCAATATCAACAAAAATATGGTAAATGTATTAGTAAATAATAAAAACCTCTGCCTGAAAAAGTGTAAGAGCCTTTTAATATATCAACTGATGATTTAGGCAAATTTTGGGTGGGGTATGTGCATTTTTTCAGTGTTTTCTTGGACCTAAAAATCACTCCATAATATGCAACGAGTAAACGCGCATGCATGGGCTTGGATTTTTGCCCATTTTTATTTTTTGGATCCATGGAGACCTACGATCCACTTTCTCTCTACTTCCAAATGTCGTTTCAATTGATATTGTTTCCGATTTATGAAAATGATGGAATGTTAAATGGGATTCTTCTTTATCCATGATGTACATTACTGCACACAACAAAATGTAGGTTGTTTTTTTTTAATGATTCACAAAAATAAAACACAAACAATAAAAAAGCACGTATTTCTCCATGGAACAAAATAAAACAATGTCACTCTCGAATCTTCCGCAAATCGCCACCAGATGTCAGAGTGCTTAGGAAGTTTCCCCTATTGTATCACTATTTGCTAATTTAACTTTAGTTTTAATTCCCAGTTATTACAACGCCAATGAAGAGAAAACGTGGTAGGCCCCGTAAAGTAAAACTTGAGAATGAATTCAAAGAATGCTCGAAAATGTCTTTCAGTAAATTCTTTAAAGAAAGAACTTATAGAACTGACGAAAATTATCCATCAGTACAACAAATAACAGAAGAATTATTCATACCAAGTTCCCAAAATGAACAAAAATTCGACATAACATCAAACCAGAACGAACCTGTTTCTATAAACTCAAATCCTCACCAAGAGATATATGAACTAACTTTAAATGAAAATGAAGATATTCCCATAGCTCCAAGTTCTCAAAATGAGGAGAAGTTTGACCCACCTTCAACACAAAATAATGTAAATAATTATACAGATTTACAAGTTGAGCAAAATTTTGAAATAAACTCAAATCGAAACGATACTCAAAATATACAGGAATCAGCTGTTATTGTACAAGAGAGAAATCTTTTACTTGATTTAGAATCTTTAGGCAAAGATTTATCTAAAGATATCTCTTTAACCTATTTAAGTAAAGAAGATAAAAATGTAATTTCACCCAAAATTAAAAGACGGTGCACCAGATCGTTTAATAAAGAAAATATATGCCCTGAGATAGAATAATAAAATTTAGTACAAAAATTATGTTTTTTTAAAAATGCTTGTGTTTTGTAAAAACTCGAAATTTTTCTTTTTTAACATATTGAGAATGTTGTTAATTATTGTTACTCTGTAGTTCTGTAATTTTACTGATAATGAAAAATAAAGAATGCTTCGATTTCAGAATTGTTATTTGATTTCTTAAATTGTGTGTATGCATGTAAGAAAACAAGACAATTAACACATCAAGCTGGAGGACTAACGTGAGTGAGGCCAAAAGTCAATCCAACTGACAGTGCCCAAAGAAAAAATCTACTAGTACAAAACTGCATATATTCCGCACAAACTTTCTTTTGTACGGATGCGAAACGTGAAAAGTAACGGACCAAATAACTTACTAAGTGCTTGCGTAATTTTTTTAACATTTTTTGGCCAAAACAGGGTATCAAGCTATAGAGTACTGCGAGTTTAAAGGAAATCGACAGAGAAATAATGCACAGAAAATGGTACTATTACCATTATATAGGTCTGCCTGTCGGTCTGTCTGTCCGTCCGCCCGTCTGTCTGTCTGTCCGTCTGTCTGTGTACACGTGCAGAGCAAATTCGGCTAAAAGGATTTTTATGAAACTTCATATTTAAGATTTTAACATCAATGGCACGAGTTGGTCAACTTTTGGTAAAAATCGATTGACTAGAAATGAGAGTTTACTCGTGTCGATTTTAAGATTTTTGCGAATATTTAACAACAGAAAAAAATTTCGAAAAAATGTATTTAACAAAAGTTGCTATAAAAGCAACAGTGATGGGCGTTTACACGTAAACTTTAATTGTTTACGTTTACTGTAAACTTATGTAAACAATTGGTAAACTTGTCAACAATGTAAACTTTGTAAACTGTCAAATAATGAGGTTAGTTTTAGTTATTTAATACGAATAATAGAGAGTTAATGAACAAGTATATTCAGTTCAAAACAATAAATTTATTTAAAAAATGGTGGGAAGAAACCTCAGGAATAGTTCTGAAGAACTAGGTTTTGTTTTAATTAAGAAAATGAAAGAAAATATAGGGCGTTATGCAAAATTTGCAATGAATCTTTTCGTTATTAAAAAATATAGGCTGATTTTCTTTAAGGTGAAATTTAATGTATTTTGTTAATAAAATTATTGGACTGAATTTTTTAAAGAAAAAAGTTTTTTATTTTTCATATTCATATTTACTAATTTGTATGTAACACCTGTATAATGATGCAGATTTTTATTAATATGTATATTGGCTTGTATTGATAATGAGGTTCTGTAATTCAAAACAAGTGCGCATGTCTAAATCATTGTTTACATTGTTTACGTTGTTTACATTGTTTACAAGAGTTTTTGTGTTTACTTTACATCATTGTTTACGCGTCAACAATGAGGTAACTTACATCATGTAACTTACGCGCCCATCACTGAAAAGCAATAACTAACAACTTTTATTTGAGGCATTTTTTGATAAATCGAAAAAAATTTTTTCCAAGTATCCATTTTTCCCGACCGCTAACATATATAAGGGAGGCATTGTGATCATACCGATTTTGATATTTCGATGGATGTCCACGAATTGAGGTCCCTACATAACGTTTTGACTATTTTTAGCATGATGTCTGTCTGTCCGTCTGTCTGTCTGTCTGTCTGTCTGTCCGTCCGTCTGTCTGTGTACACGTGCAGAGCAAATTTGGCTAAAAGGATTGTTATGAAACTTCATATTTAAGCTTTTGACATCTATGGCACGAGTTGATCAACTTTTGGTAAAAATCGGTTGACCAGAAATGGGAGTTTACTCGTGTAGATTTTAAGATTTTTGCGAATATTCCCACAACAGAAATATTTCGAAAAAAATTATTTGACAAAAGTTGCTATAAAAGCAATAACTAACAACTTTTATTTGAGACATTTTTTGATAAAACGAAACATTTTTGAAATATTTTTCGAAATTTTTTCTAAGTACTACTATTTATTTTTTCATACTTATATGTAACGTTTCCATGGTTATGATAAAAAATATCTCTGTTAGAAAATATTAGGCCAATTTATTTGTACTCTGCTGCTAGAATGTATTTTATACAAGTACTTTGTAATGGCTGTCGGTCCTGTGGTGGCCACAGCTGATTTTTTCATACTTATATGTAACGTTTCCATGGTCATGGTAAATAATATCTCTGTTAGAAAATATTAGGCCTAGTTATTTCTACTCTGCTGCTAGAATGTATTTTATACAAGTACTTTGTGATGGCGATCGGTCGTATGGTGGCCACAGCTGACTTTTTAAATTTATTTTGGTGTCAAAAGAAAGCTCTTAGGACGTAGATTAAGGAATGAAAAGTAGTTTTTTAAAATTCGTTTTTTTAAACACGATTTTAGCCAAAAATGTGCTAAAAAAGTTCTTGTCCCGCCCCTTTTTACCCAAAGAGGTTAAACTAGAAATCTGAAAAAATTATAGGTAATGTACATTTATCTGAGCCGGAAACGTACGAAAGTAATTTTTGATCCGATTGTGTATTTTTTTTTTCATGGCTAAATTATGGGATTAATGTTATGGATTTTTTGTTTTTATGACTAAGATAGTGTGTGTCTGTTTTTGATATTAAAAATATAATAAAAAAATTTGAACAGCTGAGTACCGAGTTTTTGAATACCACTCTACACTGTAGAGTGTAGTGTGTAGTATTCAGTTATTTTATTATACTATTATACGTTGTAATTCAACCTATTGTTTGAATTTCTTTAGATTTGTGTTTTTAAGATATCAAAGAGGAATAAATCATTTGTAGTAATTAAATACTTATAAAACAAATAGCACATTGTTAATAGTGAGAAATACGTTTCTGAAATTGAAAAAAATTAAGCCATTTATCAGTATATTTCTTATTAAGGTGGCGTGGCGAAGCCTATCTTGTCATAACATCCGCCGCCCGGTGTCCGTAGTACCCTTTTCACACTAGATCTTTAAGACGAGTGAACTTAAAGTTCACCGATGTTTAAGATCGGTATGCTTTCACACTTGATGTTTAAATCTCTGGTGCTGTCATCAGCTACAGTAATTTTGTCCTTAAGTTACCGTCATGAAATTACCAGTTTTGAACTGTCTGCGCAGACGCACATTTTGAATTATTATAAACAATTAAGGATATTTCATTTCATTCTACAATAAAGGCACTACAATAAAGAATATATTACACCTGTATTAACATGTAAGTCGATACATTTTATCTCAATTATTGTAGTTCTGTATTTTATTAAACACATTATTAAAATACATAATTTTATTATACAGTCTGTTCCAAACGGTTAAGCGGAACTAAATGGGAATTTAGTTCTCTTAGGTTGTCACGAGAAGGGACCTTGCTTGGGTTATTTCATTTTTCACGTTGGGATGTCAAAATTTAAAATTCCAACAATGAAACCATGTAAACGAATGACATATGTCAAAATTAAATATTTGTTTTTTATATTTTAATGACAAAAAAATAAATAAATGGGAAATTTGTATTAAGAATGACACAAAAAATCAAAATATAAAGAAAATGACATTTTAAAATGATATTAACCTTAACCAAAAAATGTTTATTGTAAGTATGATTTACAAAGCTTAAACAAAACGTCCGAAAGGCACGATTTAAACGATGAAAGTAACTAGATTGCCAAATCTAGTTCCGCTTAACCGTTTGGAACAGACTGTAACAATAAGTATAAACTTCTTATAACGTCGATATAATACAGTATTCTTGTTTATGATAATATAAAATGTTGACAGCACAAATTCAAGGAGTATTTTTTACTTGCCCGACCTTAATATATAAGGGGCAAGTATTGTAATCGCGAAAATTTTCGATGTCGAGATTTTGACGGATGACCACGTTTCATGGTCCAGGGAATCCAAAAAACCTATTTTCGAAGTGCCGTCCGTATGTGTGTGTGTGTGTGTGTGTGTGTGTCTGTCTGTGTGTATACACGATAACTCAAAAACGGTTTAACTTAAAGAGTTCGTTCTGGTACTAAAAAATTCTCCTATTAAATAGGAAGAACCCTATTGTTTTTTATGAAAATCGGTTGACTAGAAATGGGAGTTTACTCGTGTCGATTTTAATATTTTTGCGAATATTTAGCAACAGAAAAATATTTCGAAAAAATTTATTGAACAAAAGTTACTATAAATGCAATAACTAATAACTTTTATTTGAGACGTTTTTTGATAAAACGAAAAATTTCCAAAATTTTTTGTAAAATTATTTAAAATTTTTCCAAGTCTCAATTTTTTCATACTTATATGTAACGTTTCCATGGTCATGATAATTAATTCGTAACTAGTAAAGCAAGCCTTGGACAAAAATTTGTATAGAACATAATTTGATGTATTTTTGAAGATTTATCTAAATATATAATTTTTTTTTTTTTTTTAGTTTATTTTTTTTTAAATATTTTTTTTATGGGAGGGCAAGTCTAGCGGAGGTTTCCTTTCGCCACTGGTTTATAATGGGAATTAAGTTGGCAATGCGGGCGAAGTTTAAGACGCAGATCTCTGTCTTAAACATCGGTCGTGTTTAGACGAGGCCGTACGGTTTCACATTAGCGTTTAAAGATCCATTCACTTTAACATCCGATCTTAAAGATCTAGTGTGAAAAGGGTATAGGCGCCACTAGTCAAACTTAGAGAGAGATTAGTATGCATGGTACATGAGCATATTGATATACAGGTGGGCCTTATTTTACGCCGCTTTATTTTACGCCGGTTGGCAGCGAACTTAAAATAACGCCGCTTTGAAACAGTTGAACGTCGGAGTCGGGTGTCGACAATTCAGGGGTCGAAGCGGGGATGTCTCGTGGTTTACGCAGTCGCAGTAATCGCACTACTGAGACGTATTCACTTGTAAAATAAATTTAACTCGCTTAAGAGTGTCTGCTTTATGATATGTACATATTTAAATTTAAATAAATCTAAATCTAATATTTAATATAATCTAAATTTAATAATTTTTAATTTTTCTATATTATTTTTATTAACTTACCTTTAAAATTTAATTTAAAATTATCGAGTAATAATTATAATTTTCATTAATACCAATGGAAGATATATCTACAAAACACGATAGAAAACAAAGTAGGTCTATTTCGATTGAGACAAAAATTGAAGTTATTAAAATAATAGAGAATGGTGAAACTCGTTCGAAGATTTGTAGATGCCTAAACTTACCTCCATCAACGGTGACTACAATATTGAAAAATGCAGATAAAATTAAAAAATTAAGACATTTGTAAGACAGATCATGATTGCGAACGCAGTTCAACTATAATAAAAAATATCAAAACATCTATGGAACCTTACATAAGCCTTCTGCGTGAAAGAAAAAATAAAGAAAAATAAATTTTTAATATTCTTTCAAAGGTTTTGCTTTTATTTTTGATTATAATTTTGATTTCTGTTTTAATTTTTGTTTATTTGTATCGTATTGTTGCATTGTATTGTATGTTCTGTAATAATATTATAATTTTCTGTATATATAAGTAATAAATAAAGAAAAAACAAAAATAATTAAAAAAAAACAAAAATATATTAATTCGAATAGAATGTTAATCCGTCTCTGGAATGAACATTCTTTGCTTTGATTTGCGCCGCTTTATTTTGCGCCGGTACCTAACACCGGCGTAAAACGAGGCCCACCTGTACTAAGGTGTTTTAATTGCTATGGTTATAACCATAAAACAGTGAATTGTACTAATAGTCCAGTTTGCAGTAACTGTGGAGAATCTGGTCATAAGTCAGATAATTGTAAGAGTGAAAACTTAGTATGTGTAAACTGCAAGATAGCATGTACAAAATTTGGACTAAATTTAAATATTGATCACTCGACGTTTGACGTTAACTGTCCTGCATACATAAGACAAGTGGAAAAAAGGCGAGAAAGAATACAATATATTCCATAGCAATCAGGGAAGGAAGACGGAATAATTTACATGATGAATATACAAAGCATCATTGCACATTATGATGAGACTGTTCATTTCGTAGAGGTATATAAGCCGATAGTGTTATGTTTACCAGAGACACATTTAACTAAAGAAATAGAGGATTTTGAAGTTACTATAAAGGGATATAATATTATTAGAGTTGATTCAGAAAGTCGGCATACCGGCGGAGTAATGTGTTACATAAAAAAGGGCATAAACTACCAAATAAGTAATAAAGTTGTGTTGCATAAAAATTATTGGTTCTTAATGTTGAAAATGCATTTTAATAAGAGACAATTAATATTGTGTTGCATATATCGATCACCTGGTGGTTCTCAATTACAATTCTTGAAATTTTTTGAAAGCTGGTGTGAAGAAAATATAGACAATATTAAAGGTGAATTGATGATAGTTGGAGATTTTAATATTGACTGGAAATCGGAAGAGTTGTATGCAGTAAGATTAAGAAGGTGTGTTAGAGAGTAAGGGATGAAGCAGATAGTAGATAATTATACTCATATTTTAGCAAGAAGTAAAACATTAATAGACTTAGTCATTACAAATGATTTAACTTTCCGAACTAAACTGTTAAACGAAGTCTCTATATGTTATCACAAAGCAGTGGCTGTTTTCACCAAGTTAAAATCAAAAGACAATTTGAGAATACAAGTGAGAGGTAAGATTAGTGATACTGCAGAATGTGCGTACCTGTTGCAAAGTATAAAAATAAATTACAAAGAACGATACATGAATACAAAATTTAATAACTTTAAAGAAAATGTGTTACAAGTTATAGAAAGAGTTATGCCTAAGAAGGAAATAATTTGTAGAACTAAAAGCTGGTTCAGTGCTGAAGTCCTATTTGCTATCAAGAACAGAAATAATGCTTACAAAAGATTTGTATTCACTAATGAGCATCAAGATTGGACTGTTTATAAATCTAAAAGAAATATTGTAGTAAATACAATAAGATATGGGAAACAGAAATATTTTGAGGACTTAATTGATAATAACAGAAACAACTCAGTCGGCATGTGGAAAACTTTAAAAAGTATTATTAAGAAAGATGGTTGTGAAGAATATAATAATATAATATTCGGAGATTCAGTTGTCAATGATCAGTTAACTGTAGCAAACGCCTTTAATAAATATTTTATTAATAGTATTATAGACATTGAAGAAGATATTCCAATAGTAGACCAAATTTACGAAATAGAAGTATTTGAAAATAAATTAGAAGAATTTAAATTGTTAGATAAAACTAAATTAAGTCATATTATAGCCACTTTGGCAAATAAAGTAGCCCAGATAGTTAGCTCGAATATTTGCCAAAACAGCTATCAAAACTTGCTTCTAAGCAGATAACAGGTTGATGAGTATTTTGAAATTTAAATCGCATATACAAAATACTTGTATAGTCAATACGCTACATATTAAAATCAGCATAGCAAATACCGTATTTTTTAAAAACAGATTTCTTTTTTATTTTGTTAGGTCAATATGCCACCCAGACGTAGACCTTTATCCAAAAGTCACAAACGAACTAAAAAAGCGAAATGTCAAGATCCTCCATATTTTGTAAATAAAAAAATAGCCATCGCTGGTGAACTTCAATCATAATTTTTACATTTAGGGGCAGACTTAAATTTAAAAATAAAATTACCTAACATTTTAGCATAGTCAATGGCGAGTCAGTACAATAACAAAATAATTAATATTATTTAAAAAAAATAGACCTTTATATCAGGGCCTCGAACCGTTATTTTTTTCGTTTCGGTTTTTGTTCCGGTTCAATTAAAAAAATATATATCAGTTCGGTTCCGGTTTTCGTTCCGGCAAAAATAACGGTTTTTTCGGTTTTCGGTTCAGTTCGGAATAATTTTTTTAAATTTTTTATTTGTATTAGAAATTTATTTTCTACTATAATTTAGAAGAAATTTTATTCTCTATTTTGTAATGATCATACCAAGGCCGCTGCCAGGGAGGGTTTTGGGCGTCGACCCCACCCCCACGCAAATAATAGATGCGTATTTTAGTTAAAATATTACGATTTTTTTCTGATCATCAGTTTAAAAAATAATCCCAAATAAAATGTATTTTATATTTTGGGTCACTCCCATAAACATCGGAACCGAAATAAACCGATATTTTTTTTTTCGGTTCAGCAAAAATAACGGTTTTTTCGGTTTTTGGTTCAGTTCCGGTTCGAAGCCCTGATATATATTGACATAATTAATATAGATATGTATGCATATTAATGATATTAGTGAAAATATGTATAAAATTAGTATTACAATAAAACAATATCCATTAAAATAATTTTATTTTAGTTTGAATTTTAATGGATATTATTTTTTTATACAAATGTTATACATATAACAAATTCATTTATATAGGTAACTAGCTGAGCACCCGTGCTTCGCTCCGGTACATTGACGATCTCAGTAGTGTAAAATACTCGTTTTTACTTTGTTTATAAACATGTGTATGGGTAACCTTTGTAAGCAAAAACCTAGTCGATATCTCACATGTCCTAAGAGATATTGAGGCATCCGTGAAATCACATTTCAGCCCTTTTCACACCCTTGGGGATCGAATTTTGAAAAGTTCCATATTAGTGGGTGCTTACGTCATGGATGGAATATATTTCCCGAATTTCATGCCTCTATGTCAAGGGATGTTCTATCTAATAAAAAATACCAATTAACCCTGTTAGGGACAAAATTTAAAAAAACCGTCCAAACGCTGACTAAATATTTTAAATAGAAACCTATGTACCAAAATGACATGTTATAACTCAGGACAGAGCCGCAGTAAGGAAAACTTGCGCTAGGGGCAAAACTACGTTTTGGCGCCCCTTGGCAAATAAATATAAAAAATTGGCAAATAGTGATATCTAAATCCAAGTGAAGAGCAAAAAAAAGGTCCTCACTTTCACAATGTGGCGCCGGTTAGTCAAACGCATCGGCACCCATTTCCTTAGTGCGCTAGGGGCCGTCGCCCCCTCCGCCCCCCCTTACTGCGACTCTGACTCAGGAAATACAAAGGTTTCTATAATTCACCCAGAATGTAGATTCATCCCTTTAGGGGTTGATTAGGGCAAAATCCTGAATTTCTGTTTTAAACATTTGAATGGGTAACCTTTGTGATATCTGATTGGTTCTAAGAGATATTGAGGAATCCCTGAAATCACATTCACCCCCTTTTTACTCCCTTAGAGGTCGAATTTCTAAAAATCTCTTCTCAGTGGAATATATTTTGCGAATTTCATGTATCCATGTCCAAGCAACGTTCTGTCGAATAAAAAATACCCATTTACTCCTTTAAGAGTGAAATTAAAAAAAAAATCTATTAGAGATATTTTAAAAAGACATCTATGTGCCAAAAAAGAATGCTATTACTCAAAGGACATACGACGGGATGTATCCCAGCAAACATTTTTATACGGGGCAGTACTGGTAAAGCACATACTCCCCGGCATTGAAAGTAATGGGCCAGTACCCCGGTGTCCCCGTGGCCGTTACTGGCCCATTGATGTATCAGTTGCCGGCCCAGCAACGGTAAAGTGCAAAATAATCGCATTAGTTGCAAGATTTATTTCTGATGGTTTTAAGTAAAAAGTATGAGTGAAGAAGAGTACTTATAAAATGCTGGTAAAGTACTTCGTATAGGCGGAATGCGAAATACAAATGTGAAGTACATTATTAATACTGGCGTTGCACTTACTTTTGGTGCCAGTAATTTACCAGCATAAAAGCAGTTTGCCGGCATTCGGCCGTTAGTTGAATGTTTGCTGGGATATTTCACCCCGAATGTAGATTAACCCCTTTAGGGGTTGATTGGGAAAAAAATCATTTCTGCAAGTTTTTTGCATTTGTATAGGTAATCTTTATATGCAAAAATCAAGTCGATATTTTATTGGTCCTAAGAGATATTAAGGAATCCTTGAAATCGGATTTCACCCTATAAGGATGCAATTTTAAAAAATTGTCAAAACCATTTCGAGATATTTAAAAAAGGCAACCATCAGCCAAAAAGAAATTTTATGACTCAACAAACACAGGAAATACGATGGGATGTATAGTTCACCCCGATTGTAGATTCACCCTTTTAGGGGTTGATTAGGACAAAATCCTGATATAAGTTTTTTGGTATTTGTATGGATAATCTTTATAAGCAAAAAGAAAGTCGATATCTTATTGGTCCTAAGAGATATTATTATATTATTCTGATAATATACTATATTTTAAACTTTTTCGGCTATTTTATTTATTGCCTTACTGAATAAAAATAAAAATGTCATTTTACCTGTTTGTTATTTGAATGTTTAGTTAAAACTATATACTTTAGATTTACTTTTAAATATATCATATAAATTATATTTACCAAGTATTAATTTTTGATTATGTAGCAACATAATGCTAAATAGAGTCTAATCTAATCTAATCAGTTTATGGCTAGCCATAAAAGAAGCAATGCTTCGATTGGCGAAGCGCGCGGCCCGCAGTCTAACGGATAACAGCTGAACTATTTTTAACATTGATACAGATACAGAAAATTATATTTTCTAATTCATCTCGAAAACTATTTAGTTTTAATGAAAAATAAAAATATAAGGTTGTTCTACTATAAATTCTGATCGCTCTAAAGGAAACCAAATTCTTTTCAAATTTGTTGTTTTTAAGATTAATAGAAATGTGTTTGTATGCATGCAAATCTAGCGAAAAACTGGTTTGCGTCCCCGATTGAATCGCCGCCTTAATCTAATCTAATCTACTTGAATACAAGACAAATCCGAAAAAAACCCTGAAATTTTAGGCATATTATTTAAATTGTGTTTAAAAAAAATAATTTTAAGCTCTTAGTACTCAAATAGCGAATAAAAATGATATCAAAAATCTGTTGGTTTTGATGTGATTATAGAACAAATATTCATAGAGATCCAGTATTATGTTGGCTTCTTACGTTGGAGGCTCTGCTTGTACATTTTTTTTTTTATATTTTAGCTTTGGTTAAAAAAGCTTAAAAATGTTTAGTTTAGACCAGGGGTCGGCAAATAACGGCTCGCAAGCCGCATGCAGCTCTTTGAGGATATTCCTGTAGCTCATCAAATTAATAAGGTGATAAGGAATAGGTCAAATTTTAAGTTAATAAGGAATAAAATTTAGAAAATATTCACGCAATAGTTCATTTTATTTTCATGCATTTTATGCAGCATATCGGTAATACCAATGACTAAAATTAAACATATTTATACACCACTCATTAGTGATGCTAAAAAAAGTCATGTATTAAAACAAAATTATGGCTCTTTAAAATGTTTCCAGATGACATAAAAGGTGAATTTGGCTCTTTAGCCTCTAAAGTTTGCCGACCCCTGGCTTAGACCATTTTGAAAATTTTTGTGGGTCTGTCTATATGTCCACGACAGTGGCGTAGCCAAGAGTGGGGGGGCGACGGGCCTGGGCCCCTGGAAATAATATAAAGTGGAAATCTGACTTCGGTATAACCTTCACACGAGTCTGTTCGTTCGGTACAAATTGTGGCCAAGCGGCTGATTTAGAGAACTGAACATAAGTAAGAAAAATATTGAGACTTCAAAAATATATCCCGCGAAAAATATAAATAAATATGTATTTATCGAAGAAAAAATCAAGTGAAAGTTTTTGATACATGGATTAACAATTACATTTTTTTATAAACATCAATATCTAACAGCAGGGGTGTCGAACTGATTTGGGTCGCAGTTTATTTTACATGGAAAATGATAAGCAGTGACGGAACTTTAAATATCCCGAAGGGTATCTTGACATTTTTTTATAAACAGAAAAGGGGAAGAGTAACGTATGCGGACCTCGTGCCCTCGAAATTTGATTCGGCCCTACCCAAGACAAAATCCTGGCTGCGCCACTGGTCCAAGATAAATTAAAAACTACTGGTCGGATTTTGATGAAATTTTGTATATATGGCAATAATATTGCCACTTGAATGATACATCATACTTTTTACGGACGTACTTTGTTTAACGAAGTTCCTCTTTAACGAAATATTTTGTAAATCTGCTATTAATAACCAATATCCCACTGCATGCCAGTCAGTCTGTTTCTTATGAAAGAACCAATCGAAGTTACTTTTATGTTCATATCTCGATTAACGAATTCCCGCATAACGGAATATTTTGTAAATGTGCGATTAAACAACAAATATCCATCTATGTGTCCATAAATGTGTTTATCTCTTATGTAAAACCCAATCGAGCATATTTTTTACGAGTGTTCTCCACTTAACAAATCCTTCTTCAATGAAAGAATTTCTAAGTCTACTGTTATAAAACTGATATTTTGATGAAATTTAGTATATACATATACGGTTATAATATAGCCACTTCCATGATAGGACACTTTTTATGGGCGTTGTGACGGTTGGGGTATTTATGTACTGGCCATTTTATTCGTCTTGCCCTACGTTGTGTTTTTTAGGATTATTAAGTGGATTCGTTCTTGGAGCGGGAAGCTATGTCTACAAAGAAACGCTGGGGCACATTTCAATCAAATAGTTTATTAACGGTCTAGTCATTCAGAAATAGTACAAACATGTTTATTAATGCGTCTGATTGTGATGGCTGTAAGGTAAATTCATATTAACACATTTATAGTGCTAACATAAGTTTCTACTCAAATAGTAATCAAATCTACAATTTCAAACTAAGCATGCGGTCCATATCATGCCATATTATTGTTAAGATCACTAGTGATGTCTAGGATTTTATACCTAATTATTTGCAATCACTAATGTGTTGCTAGATCACCTAACCGCTGCATAATGCGCATAACGGTGTTCTCGGTGAGATTCGACGGGCGGGTCTGCTACCCGCAAATACAGTTTTGTCGGGTCTGTCAACCCTTCGGTGTGGGTGTGGCTTTCTATGGTTGTGAACCGCAGAGAACCGGTCAAGCGTCGCGGGCCCCTACGGTTGTACTGCGCAGGGCCCCGGGTAACCTTCCGTGGAGAGGTTTAACATAATCACCCTACCAAAAGTCGACGATGACGCGCACGGGCAGCGTGGATACGCGAAACGTGGTGGCCGTCCACCCAGATATCTCACTGTGTCTGAGAACAGGCTTTGCTAAGCGAGCGTTGTTCCGCATCGATTCCACAGAGAAATTCCTCGCGTTGACGGGATGATCACGGGCGGCGTGAATACGTGAAACGTGGTGGTCGTCCACCCCGAAACCTTACTGTGTCTGAGAAGAAGCTTCGCTAAGCGAGCATTGTTCCGCCTCGATTCCACAGAGAAATTCCTCGCGTTGGCAGAACGATCACGGACGGTATGAATACGCGAAACGTGGTAGCCGTCCACCCAGAAACCTCACTGTGTCTGAGAACAAGCTTCGCTAAGCGAACGTTCTTCCGCCTCGATTCCACAGAGAAATACCTCGAGTTGGGAGAATGATCACGGGCGGTGTGAATACGCGAAACGTGGTAGCCGTCCACCCCGAAACCTCACTGTGTCTGAGAACAGGCTTCGCTAAGCGAACGTTGTTCCGCCTCGATTCCACAGAGAAAATCCGCGCGTTGGGAGAATGATCACGGACGGTGTGAATACGCGAAACGTGGTGGCTGTCCATCCAGAAACCTCACTGTGTCTGAGAACAAGCTTAGCTAATCGAGCGTTGTTCCGCCTCGATTCCACAGAGAAATTCCTCGCGTTGGCATAATGTTCACGGCGGGTGAATATGTGAAAGCCGTACGGGTTGACTTACTAACAGTCAGTAACGGAAACCAACTGCCTCCTCGCTTTAACGGCCTCTCTTTGATCTTTAACTCAGTCTTATATATGCTTAAATTCTAGACGGAGAACTTGTCTTCTCTCTCTCACCAGTTCTCATAAACATGTATAGTATTTTCAAATTGAAATGGCAACCCTCACTTATTGATTTCAATAATGGCTGACAGTATAACCATTATACCTGCTGAGTTTATGGTTCTGTTAATAGTAGTTGACAAGATCGTAATAATTATTTAAAATAAATGTGTTTTCTTATATGCTGTTGAACTATATATACTCACATGACATTCCTTCATATTTTTATCAGGCTTAGGACTGGCTATATTTGAATTATAAATATAGGCATGGTTAAAAATCGTTTTGTTTTAAAATCTTTATAGTCTATATTAAATACTTCAAATTTGCACAAACAAAAATCATTCTTTTTTTGAACTTGTCAATTTATGGTAATTTAAAATTATTAAAATATTAATCATTATCATTGTTTATATCACTATCAGAATATGTGTCACTACCGCTGTCATTTAAATTAATAATTATTGAAGATTTATTCAGTGGATTTATAAAAAAGAAAAAATGTTTCAATTGTCTTTACATGTTCTAAACATTTTTTCCACAAATCACTACTTATTGCACTTATTTCGTCTTTAATTAATTGTACTACAATGTCACTTTCTGTCGATGTTGTATTTTTCCGGCGTACATTACCTTTTAATTGGCTCCATATTATATCTATAGGGTTTAAAACACAATAATATGGCGGTAGCGTTAAAATACTGCAACGTTATTTTTTTGCCATTTCGTCAACCATAATTTTTTGTCAACTGTTTCGCCATGATAATTTTTAATAACTCTGCTTTAGTTTTTTACTGCCATTTTCAACAAAGATGTTTTCCTCTTCTAAAAAAATTATTAATCAGCTGCAGTTGGATTTTTTTTTTAATTGCCGAGAATGATACGAAGCTTCGTCCATTACGATCACCGTATTTTCTGGCACATTGGGCAGAAGTTGAGTTTTGAACCAAAGTTCAAATAATGATGTCGTCATATCTTCCTGATAATCTGCGTTACAATTTTCAATATTCTTAGCTGATATCAAGAGTCCATTCTGAACCCATCCTTGTTCGCTTCCAGCGTGTAGTATAATAACACGTTTCCCTCTGGAACATGGTGTTTTTAAAACACATTTAGAGGAATTGTCTGATGAACCCTTCTTGCGAATATCATGCGTGTCATACTACGTTTCATCTAAATACACGATGAGTCTACCTTCTTCTCTGTATTTGTGTAATTGGACCAAATACTGCGATCTCACCCTTACTAATCTATCTGATTATATGATAAGTAAACGTTTATTTCACGTTCTATATCTGAATCCTAGCAACTTCAAATAATTATACTTATGGCTAACTTTGTATGGAAATTCTATTCCGTGTTCTTCCAACTTTTTTATTAAAAGATGCACAGTCGGCACTATATTTTTCGAATAAAAGTCGTATATTTGATATATTATTGTTTTAGACATAAAACTACCTATTGCCTTGAAAACTTGTAAATCGGGTCGTTTTCGCTGCTGATTTTTGCCACGAACAATGATACGTTGAATTTTTCGGTATGGAACACTAGTTAATTCCGCAGTTCTAAGTATAGGTTTGTCATTACCTTCCGAAACTAACTTTTTATAAACGTTCAGTATCAGAACTTTGCAATCTTCTGACAAATGACATTTTTCTTTGAATGTTGAAAATTAACTAACAAACAAGTATAACAACCCCTAAAAAATAGAAACAATAGGATTATAAATTTGGAAAATATCCTTAATGGTTTTTAAGAAACTTCAATTGAACTATTGTTACATCTATTTAATTTAAATTTAAAATTCCCTTAATACCTCCTATATTCTTTTTACAACAACATATCCTAGGATTACTGCCATAAACCCATTACCGCGTTGTTAAGCTTCATAACAAGAGTGGCCATTTCATTTTGGAAATTCTATACGTAATCCAGATCATACACATGGTTAGTAAATTGTTACGGCGCAGACCTGTTAATGACCATTTGACGCATTTGGGTTGTAACTTCAACACTAGACATATTTAAAATAAATATAATATATCAATTGATGAACAGATGTAAAATGTCACCACTTGTGGTCAATTTTTATGACGCCTACTAATATAGTTTTGTGTGTATACCACTTGAGACACTCGACCCTCTTGTGACACCGCACATCTGGTCGCAGGTATTGGAAACACCCTTGGAGGTTAATCTATGGTATTTATCTTAATACTTTGGAATGCGTAATAAATGATGAAATTTAAAATAAAAATAAAATGGGGTACCAGTGGCTGTACCATCACAGCGTACCTCGCTTAACGAATTCTCACTTTAACGAAGTATTTTGTAAATCTGCCAATAAACAACCAATATCAAGACTCAATCGAGGGTATTCTTTGTAGGCGTAACTCGTTTAGCGAATCCTTCTTCTCTGAAAGTATTTGTAAATCTATCGTTCCTTCTATCATGAAATTTCGTCGAAACGCTTTATAGCGACATTAATAACAATAATAAATGTCAAACACTATTAAAATAATTAATGTAAAGTGTGATTTTTCCCACATTCCAGGATTTTGTAGGTATTTAGTAAGTGATAACAAATTGTAAGTAAATACAAAAACTACTGGTCGGATATTGATGAAATTTTGTATACATGGTTAGAATATTGCCAATTTCATGAAAGGTACATTTTACCTCACTTAACGAATTCTTGCTGTTACGGATTATTTTGTAAATCTGCATGTGTAAATCTATATGTTGGTCAATGTGTTCTTCTCTTATTTATGAACCAAGCGAGTGTACTTTTTACGGTTGTGTCCCGCTTAACGAATCCTTCTTCAACGAAGGAATTTGTTAATCTACTGTTATAAAAACAATTTTTTTTGATGACATTTCGTTGAAATGCTTCATAGGTTATTGAATAAAAAGACTAAAGGAAGGAGACTATATTAATTTTTACATACAAATTTTTCTGATAGAAATAATGTTATTCCAACTACTACAATGGCTGCCAATATTTTGTTGTTTTCGTATTAAAAAGTGATTACTGCTATTTATTTTGATAATTATAATCTTCATAATTTATAAATCATAAAAAAAAGACAGGGCTAAAATAGTTTTTAGTTATAATTCAATATAAAATTACGCATTTGACCTGAAATTTGGCGTTTTGTCAAAATTGTTAGCTGTACTGCATGTGGACGATCAAGAACACAAAATGCCAAGACTAAAGGAATGACTTTTCATTCGTAAGTATTTTCCATTCCATATTATGTAAGTGAATTAATGTGATTTTAATAAATCTCAACATACACGTTACTTATGGTCATTGGCGTACTGTCATAATTTTTTACTATAAGTTCTGTATGTATTTATTAATTTTATAATAACAAATGACAGATGTATAATAGTGTTTTATTGATTGTTTGTATCTCCTATCTTTAGCTTCTTTTGAAAATCAAGATTGGTATCGTTTCTTTTTGTACCGATAAAAATGATTTTAATAAATTGCCCTACGCCACTGTACATCCGGAAACTATTGTCCGCCATTTTGAAATACCATCCACGTAAGCCTCCTTCCATTAGTCTTTTTATGCAATGTTATGGGCATTATAGATAAATATAGGTTATATTTCGTATCAGAATTTTAATTTAAAGGAATAGTTTTAAGTACCCATAAAGGAGCTACAAGGGAAAAAATATTGTGTACAAAGAAGTTCTTTAGCTTATGCTAAAAATTCTATTACATTATTATTATTATTTTGGATACTATAACAATAAAAAATGATGATTAAATTGACAAACAGTGATGTGACAAATTATTATTGTCTGCATTGTTTCTTGGGATAGATTTATTTCGGATATTATTTAATTTTAGTTTATGTGATTTAACAGTTCTTTTACACATTTTGTCAGTGTTGTAATGTATCTAGGTATTTGTATCTAGATACAGTAACTAGATACTGTGCAAGTATCTAGTTACTGTATCTAGGTACATTTTAAAATATGTATCTGTATCTGTATCTAGATATTTAAATCAGTATCTAAGTATCTGTATTTCAGGTACTTTTTTCAGATACTTTCCTATTTTATCTTTTTCAAGGTCTTTTTACAAAATCTGTCCTTACGATTTTTCAAGTAGGTAATACATTTAGCATCATTCAGATATTTGAATTTTAAGTTTAAATTAACTAATCAGCGACCAGTAAACACTTTCTTGCTTGGTGGGAGTAAAAACATACTTCACTCTGAATCTAAACATGAGTGTGATATGACGTAGTTTTGCTATACCTATATAAAATTTTAAATATTTTTCTATATGTAATTAATTAAATTTTGGAAAACATTCTTTTATTTATTATTTTTTTATTTTTTATTTAAAAAAAAGGAAAAAATAAAAGGATGTTTTCCAAAATTTAATTTATTATATATAGAACTTGTATTTTATCATAATTCTCAAACTTATAATTTATTTATTTATTTAATTTATTTTTATCTATAAAATTTTAATAAAGTGTAATTGTATTTCCAGCTCTGAATAAATTTAAAAAAATAATAAATAAAAAAAAATTAAATAATTTTATTAACAACGGTTAAGTAAAACAACCATTAAGTAATTATCTAATCTAAGAATAAGAATTAATTTTATAAATGTGAATTAAATAAAGAAAATATAATAATAAAAATTGTTGTTTTATTTTTGTCATCCTAAATACTTATTTAATAATCAGTAATTTATTAGCGAACAAAAAATGTTGGAGATATCCGCTGAAATTGGAATAAAAAAGTAATTTTTTTAAAGATTACATAGGTATATAGTTAGTTAATATTTCTGACACACAGCTTCAAAGGCTATTTGTGTTTATTTTAAGAGTAATAATAGTGCATAACTTATTTTTTATTGTGAACAAATATATTCCTTGCTCTAGTTATTTATTTTTTATTGTGGTGTTTTCATTTTGCCGAAAGTATCTTAAAAGTATCTTGAAGTATCTAGATACATGGTAAAAAAAATGTATCTGTATCTAGATACTTTTTAAAATTTGTATCTGTATCTGCATCTAGATACATTTTTCATCAAGTATCTGTATCTGTATCTAGATATATTTTCAAATGTATCTATTACAACACTGCATTTTGTAATATATTTTAAATAGTGTAAACGGCTGTAGGGGTAAGTGCTGTGTCTGTTAATTAGTGCTGATAAGATAATAAACACTGGCCGCTAGCTGTTGTGCGATAAGGAACACTGATTTCTTTACCGTACGCCTGTGTACATTAGCTGCTAGTAGTGTGCTGTAAATGGGATGCATAAATAAAGTTACACTCATTGAACATTGTTTTTGTGTTTAATTTTTAAATATCTAACACTGTGACATCATAAAATGTATAAAAATTTATATTTCACATCAATAGGGGATAGGCATGATTTTTTTAAATTTTTTTATTATATTCCTCTTGTTGTATATAAACATAAAAAACAGTTTTTAATTTTTTTTTTTTAATTTGAAGGCTTTAAAAAATCAAAAATGTATGTAGCGCGCGAAAACGACGTGTGACGTCATAATCCTTTCTAACTGACGCATGAGACTACTAGCCAATCCAGCGAACGGTTGTTTATGCAGCGAACATAGTCTGTTGTGAATTATTTGTTTGTGTAACTTTTATAGGTTATGTAAAGGAGAGTGATTTTAATTAAAATAAAGTTTAATTCTATAAAAACAATTTATACATGTTTACCGAATTAAATTTTATATTAAAATATGGAATATCCAGGCCCCAGTACTTCGAAACATTATCGAAAATATTGTTCAGTACCGATGTGCACAATTAGTTCAACTAGAAATCCAAAAAAACTATTTATATCATTACCTAATGGCGAAAAACAACAGAAAAGGCGAAATTTGTGGCTGAAAACTATGAGGCGAAATAAAACCGATATTTCAGAAAAAAGTAAACTTTATGTTGTGTGCATAAATGCATCAATGTTGGGTAAATTATCACTCTGAGCCCTAACAAAATCTTGATCTGCCATTTTAATAGTAAATACGTGAAAAATTGTTTAAAAACAAATACAAAACTCTCGAACAATACAATACACACACGTGTGAAGATTATGTTGTAGCTAGTGGTGGAGAATTATCGATAGCACTATCGATAATTATCGATGTTTTTGACTATCGAAAACCATCGATTATTTTTTGAAACTATCGATAATTTCCGATAGTACTTTAAACGATTAAAAGAATTTATTTAACTTTTATTATGAAAACAGAATCACCTGGCGCTTGCGCACTTACAAAAAAAAGCTTCAACAGAACTTCTGAGTCCCTTCCGAGTTCTTTTTAAACGCTTTTTTGTAAGTGCGCAAGCGCTAGGCGATTCCGTTCCTATTCTAAACTGTGTTGGAACAAACCTTGTGGTAGGATATTGTAAAACAACAAGCCATTGTGAGAGATACTCACTCGGCTTCCCTCGTTGCTCAATATGATACAGGCCGATCACACCGAATAGATGCGATTTTAACATGCGCATATTTAGCTATATTCACAGTTGATATTCATTCATTCATGTTAGAAATGGATCCATCTCTAAATATTTTTTAAGGTTATGTACCCAAACTGTCAAACATTCGTGTTGAAACTAACCGCTAACCGTTCAGATATTCACCAAATTGTTTAATCAACGTACAGTCTGTTCCTAACGGTTAAGCGGAACTAGATTTTGCAATCTAGTTACTTTCATCGTTTAAATCGTGCCTTTCGGCCGTTTTTTTTAAGCTTTGTAAATCATACTTACAATAAACATTTTTTGGTTAAGGTTAATATCATTTTAAAATGTCATTTTCTTTACATTTTCATTTTTTGTGTCATTCTTAATACAAATTTCCCATTTATTTATTTTTTTGTCATTAAAATATCTAAAAAAAATATTAAATTTTGACATATGTCATTCGTTTCCATGGTTTCATTGTTGGAATTTTAAATTTTGACATCCCAACGTGAAAAATGAAATAACCCAAGCAAGGTCCCTTCTCGTGACAACCTAAAAGAACTAAATTCCCATTTAGTTCCGCTTAACCGTTTGGAACAGACTGTACGTTTACGTTTAGGCGCTGAACGCGCCTAATATCTATGAAGAAGGGGAACTTGAAAAAAAAAATGGCTGACTATCGAATATTATCGATAATTATCGATAGTCAAGGCCTATACTATCGGTAAATATCGATGGCGGACACTATCGATGTTTCTCCACCACTAGTTGTAGCTGTCTGTATCTGTGATGTGAAAACCCTATCGTTTGACGTCATACTCAGTCGTTTCTACTCGGCAACCTTCGCCCCGTGCTCGGAATATTTCAAATTTACAATATTTTAATTAAAAAATTTGGCTATAATGTTAATTAAAATGTGATTTTTGTTTTGTTAGGTGACATAACTAACATTAACATATCAAAATAATGTAGTTTTAAGGAAATACAAATTTTATGCGTATCCCCTATTTTAGGGCTTCAGTAGACCATGGAGTTGATCGTAGTATCGGGGTGAAAATTCAGAAATGGAATCAGTTAAAAGATAGTTTCTTATGGTGAAGTGTGAATACCAAGTAGTACTATGCAAATGGTGGTGTTGATTTTGTTTCAAAATAGAAATCTCCAAACATTCTACAAAAATATTTATACGAAATAAAATAATATCAGTATTTATGAAAATCATTTTATACTTACTCTGTAGAAACTCTATATCCCATGTAGGCGGTCTGAGTTGGAGCTGCATATTCTTTGCAATAGCATTTATCAAGAGCAAGACTATTGCACTCATTAAATAATGGTAATAATCCACAAGTTGGTTCTTTTATACATTTTTTTGCAGGGAATGAATACGTGAGTAAGTTTGAAAAAGTCTCAGCGTAATATCTCCAGCTGCAATGATGACTGCAAAAAGTATCTAAAAAATATAGTTATATGTAATACAGTATATGTCTAAATCTTGTAGACTAGTGTTTCTCAAATTAAGGCATCTCCGAATGTCTCCCAGTCAAGAACTACTATAAAGCCACAGTGGCGTAGCCAGGATATTTTGGTGGGGTGTGTGCTATTTTAACCAATTTGCTGATTAAATAACGATAAAAAAAGATTATGTCATCCAGTATGTCTGATGACCGATGGCCCAAGAAGATTTGGGAGTGGATTCCTGCGCGCAGACGAAGACCAGGGCGACCCGCAAGGACCTGGGCTCAGGATGTGCGGGAGGCGATGGAGGCAAGAGGTCTCCAAGATGGCGACTGGATGGACAGAGTCGCCTGGCGAAAAGGAAGCGAGAAACGGCGCCAGCCGTAAACCACTCGCTATATATATATATATATATATATATATATATATATATATATATATATATATATATATATATATATATATAAAGTATAGGTTTCTTGACGATTGGTATATAAATAAAACAATATTCTCTTGGTATTCGTCAGGTTATATTGTCAATAAAATAAAATAAAATAAAATAAAATGAAACGTTTCGTGTACATCCAACATGATGATATTAACATGGTTTACAACAAAGCGAGAATCAATGAGCTACTTGACACCTTCAACTCATACCATCCACGCCTTAGATTCACCTATGAATTAGAGGAAAACAACAAAATCTCATTTTTAGACACGCTATTGATCAGGTCAACTACAGATAATAGCATCAAAACAAATTGGTATCAAAAACCAACACATAGCTACCGATACCTAAATTATTTCTCGAACCATCCGTACAACTTGAAAATCAACACGCTAAACAACGTTATTGATAGAGCTATCAAACTGTCCCATCCAGAGTTTAGACCACAGAACTTAAAATTAGTCACGGATGCGTTCAGAGAAAATAATTACCCTATAAAGTTGATAAAAAGATGCATAAAAAACAGAACCTGGGCAGCATATAATAGGAAAGAATTATTGACACAAAATGCAGAAGGCAACACAATAATGTACTCTAGTTTCCCATACCATAATAAGAGCTTCACAAGCTACAAAAGAATTTTTGAACAACACAATGTTAAACTAGCATTTGCAACATCGAACAACAACAAACGGAACTTTTCCAACATGAAAACAAAAATCCCGTTGCTAGAAAATTCGAATGTTGTATATCAAATACCTTGCAAAGGTTGTGATCTCTCCTATATTGGCACCACCAGCCAGATTTTGAGGAAAAGGCTAACCCAACATCGCTCTGACACAAGGCTAAAACCCAATAGCACTGCGTTAGCAATCCATACCAACAATACCGGTCATGTATTTAATTATGAAGGAGTAAGCATACTTGATAAGGAAAAAAATGTGGACAAAAGACTCATCTCCGAGATGCTCCACATTCAAACAGCCAAAAATCAAGTTGTCAATAAAAAAACGGACACGAATGAGTTGAACACTGCCTACCAAATTTTATTATAAAAATATTACATTGTTTTATAATCACTGACATGGATTTGACTTGCAATTGTCTTATCTCTGTAGGTCAATGCACTCTATCAGCTGGTGACGTATCTTGTCTAGTTTTTTCATACCTGTACAAACCATCGTAGAGGTATCATGTGTTTCTATTTTATTAACTTGACATATGCAATTAGCATTTATTTTTTAATAAATTGGTAAGTTTGTCTCTTTTTTTTGATTTTGGAATGCTTCCTTGTTTGTATAATTCTCTGTTCAAATAATTATGAATTGTTTCAATGATTGTAATGTATTATATTTATTTGTTTTAGACTGATGATGTGTAAATTGGATGTACACGAAACGTTTCATTTTATTTTATTTTATTTTATTTTATTGACAATATAACCTGACGAATACCAAGAGAATATTGTTTTTATATATATATATATATATATATATAAAAACAATATTCTCTTGGTATTCGTCAGGTTATATTGTCAATAAAATAAAATAAAATAAAATAAAATGAAACGTTTCGTGTACATCCAATTTACACACATATATATATATATATAAAAGAGAAACATTGAATTGTTTACTATCAGCAACAACAGTCTTAATTTTGTTTGTTGACAGTTGTTTTCTTTAAAAATAGCAGTCCTGACAATATCGCTGTTTACCTGGACAATTGTGAGTACTAAACGACTGTGAGAGGTATCGTTTTATGTTCACAGTTGCTGAGATATACTGAGTCAAACGCGGTGGCATAGCGTCGCGCGGACCGTATCATCAAGCTCATTTCAACACTTCTATCTGCAAGTTATAGTTCTACGCTCCAACCTGACGACCCAGTCAGAGCATAGCACACCCTATTTTTTATTTTTATTTTTAGATGTCTAAGTTCTCTCTGTATTTTTTCTTTTTCGGTTAAGGGTATACAAGCAAACACGTCATTTGACTACTTATTTGCAAGACACGTAAAAAGGAATATCAGTAAGTGATTGGGGGTTACGAAGGGTTTTCATGTAACGTTTAGGGTCATTTATGCTTTAGTTTGAGAAACACTGTGTGTAGATACTGTCTATTTACTATTTGAGTCTGGATTTGATTTATTTGCGCAATATGGTTGTTCAGCGACTCCGTTGTTTGTAAAGAAATTTGAGTGAGCATATGGACAAAGCATTCCGTAATTTCCTCTGTCTGTGTAAACTGCGTCCAAAAATTTGGCATCCTCTTTCGTCAGTGCCGAAAATGGAAAAGTTAATGCATCATATATTGGAGATGCTGCATCCAGAGCTAAAATATTAAGGAAATTAAAAGTACAGAATGTTACAGAAATATTTTGGTTTCGAAGTCCTAATCAACCACTGCCGGATCTACATAGGCCCGGGCCTAGGTCATCGTAGTTTTGGGGCCACGAAAAAGTTTTTTCTTTTTTTGCTCATCATTTTGATTTCACTTCATTTATTTATCTTTTTTTTTTGATTATCACTTTGGGGTCCATTACATCCATTCAGCCGAAGGCTCATAAAAAATAAAGAGATACTATAGCCAAGTATTATATTAGAGAATTTTTCCGTTGCTTAGAAATAGATGTGTGAGCATATACTATACAGGGCGTAACAAAATAGTGGGAACATGATTTTTCTTTGTGTTTGAAGATACAGAAAAGAGTTCAAATAAAATATGTTAGGTGTTTAGTAGATTATATGAGTTTTGACCAATAGGAAAAAATTGATGTGAAGTGTGAATTTTCACACATTGCAGGATTTCGCAGGTATATAATAAGTGAAGGCGGCATACTGAGCGTGTAGGACAATTTTTGCTTTGTAGTAACCACGGCAAAATGAACAAAAGATCTTATATCTTCTGTTAATCTAAGAGCTTTAAAAACAAATTTTATGTTAAAATATTTTTTTGTTAATTTTATTAATTTGAATACCTAATACCATTATTTAGGTTTCTAAATATGTACCGTTTTTTTTTTTTTTGTATATATAACAAGATTCAAATTGGCTCCTCTGGTAGGGAGCGAACCCTAGAAATCTGTGTAGCTAGCGAGCAACGTAACCATTAGATCACAATACGCTTTACAACATAAGGTGTTATATAACTATAACTTTTCTGCATCGTCAACAAAAATAAAAAAAACAAAAAATGCGTTATTTTCGGAAAACATAATCTGATAAAAAATTCCTGTTGTACTATTCCGGTTCACACCAATGTACATTACTTAGAATATTTTCAGATTTTTAGTTTAAACCATCTGGGCTACAGGCTGTGATTTTTTTTTTTTGCACAATTTTGGCAAAAATTGTTTAATCGCATCAAAATAACTTAATCTGCAAAAATAAAATTTTGGTTGTTAATCTACGTACTAATTTTCATTTGATACCCTACTCAGAATTTTAAAAAAATATTTTTTTTTTCGATGAGCTCATATTTGTTTATATTTTTAGGGGGATATTTTTTTTAGATGTTTTAGTATTTTTCCTATGTGCGGGTCAAAGAATTATATAAGTTTATATAAGCTAATTATATAAGCTTATATTTGTTTATATTTTTAGGGGGATATTTTTTTTAGATGTTTTAGTATTTTTCCTATGTGCGGGTCAAAGAATTATATAAGCATGCCAAATTTCAACTCTCTAGGTTTCGCCGTTTGGCTACAATTTTTAATTATAGATAAAATGTAACGTCCACATTTTATTTATCTGATTAATTTATTTTATTTTGTGACTTTTTAACCTAGGTATGTAAAAATCTTAATTTGTAATTTATTGTATTATTATTTTATTTATTTATTTATTTATTTATTTTCATTTTGTATATTACCATATTTTTCACATTTAGTTGTAGTTCGATATTGATCAAATTTTGTTAAATTAATTTCATTAACTTTATATTGTAAAACAGACTGTATTATAAATTATAGCTAGATGATATTCTAGGTGTGATTTCATATTAAATCGAAACGTTAGCGAAGTTAAAATATTGTTTTAATTTTAATTTCTGACCGTCCGAATCCCATTACTTCCTCATCATACTATATTTTACGGACGTAACCATCTAATTCATAACTTGTAATTCCTTGAAGTTAAATAAAGGGTTTATTAAACAGCATGCTTTCATGGTGTAATGGTTAGCGCTCTCGCGTTCTAATTTGCAAACTAGGGTCCCGGTCTCGAGGCAATTTTATTTTTTTTTTACATTTTTATTTTGTTTAAATATTTTTATCAAAATTCTAGTTATATTTGGGCAAACGTTGCATTTAATTTTTAAAATTGTAAATTTAATAACCACTGGAAATTGTTAAAATTGAATACACGAAATCAGAGGGGCGGAGTTATGACTTAAAACAACCAATGGAAGCCATAGGCGCAATTCTTAATGAACCTTGCTAAATAAAAAAAAAAAAATACTGCACATATTTAGAAACCTAAATAATGGTATTAGGTATTCGAATTAAAATTAACAAAAAAAATAAATAAAAATAAAAATATTTTAACATAAAATTTGTTTTGGCATCCCAAATAATCATCATTCATTTACTAAATACCTGCGAAACCCTGAAATGTGTGAAAATTCACACTTCACATCAATTTTTTATTATTACATATGTCAAATTGATATTTTTTGCCGTTTTTAAATACCGATATGACATACAGTTTCATAGGTGGAAACTATTCAAATCAATATTTCCTCTTAGTTTGTTCTTACAAAAGTGAACAGCATATGGAAAACTTTTGGAGAAAAATGGTATAAAATTAAAAAGAAGCGAAAAGGGCTAAATACAGGTGGGCCTCGATTTACGCCGGTGTTACGTACCGGCGCAAAATAAAGCGGCGCAAATCAAAGCAAAGAATGTTCATTCCAGAGACGGATTAACATTCTATTCGAATTAATATTTTTGTTTTTTTTTTAATTATTTTTGTTTTTTCTTTGTTTATTACTTATATATACAGAAAATTATAATATTATTATAGAACATACAATACAATGCAACAATACGATACAAATAAACAAAAATTAAAACAGAAATCAAAATTATAATCAAAAATAAAAACAAAACCTTTGAAAGAATATTACATTTTTTTTATTTTTATTTTTTCTTTCACGCAGAAGTCTTATGTAAGGTTCCATAGATGTTTTGATATTTTTTATTATAGTTGAACTGCGTTCGCAATCATGATCTGTCTTGCAAATGTCTAAATTTTTTAATTTTATCTGCATTTTTCATTATTGTAGTCACCGTTGATGGAAGTAAGTTTAGGCATCTACAAATCTTCGGACGAGTTTCACCATTCTCTATTCTTTTAATAACTTCAATTTTTGTCTCAATCGAAATAGACCTACGTTGTTTTCTATCGTGTTTTGTAGATATATCTTCCATTGGTATTAATGAAAATTATAATTATTACTCAATAATTTTAAATTAAATTTTAAAAGTAAGTTATAAAAATAATATAGAAAAATTAAAAATTATTAAATTTAGATTATATTAAATATTAGATTTAGATATATTTAAATTTAAATATGTACATATCATAAAGCAGACACTCTTAAGCGAGTTAAATTTATTTTACAACTGAATACGTCTCAGTAGTGCGATTACTGCGACTGCGTAAACCACGAGACATCCCCGCTTCGACCCCTGAATTGTCGACACCCGACTCCGACGTTCAACTGTTTCAAAGCGGCGTTATTTTAAGGTCGCTGCCAACCGGCGTAAAATAAAGCGGCGTAAAATAAGGCCCACCTGTATATGGGAAATTGTGGGGTTAATAATGTACCACTTTTATTATTTTTTTGGCAGAATTTTGGAGGATGAATACTCGTAAATTTGGAATAGGGATTGGGCTAGTCTAAATTTTGCTTGAGGGATAGAAGTCTGAATTTGTTTTCTTATTATTCCCTCTTTACATGAACGATATGTATAATATTATAACAATTATATATGCTGTTCACTTTTGTAAGGACAAACCAGATCTAGTTATTTTAGTTACTTTTGTAGCGTATTACCGATTTAGAATGTCATTTAAAAAATTTCCTTGCGCTGTAATTTAGACTTCAGATTTTTTTGGTTATGATCATTATAATTAAGATATAATTTTTTATTATGACATATGTCAAATTACCATTTTTTGCCATTTTTTTTAAGTTAAAAAGTTGCAAACTATTGGCATTAAAATTTCCTCTTAGTTTGTTCTTACAAAAGTGAACAGCATATACAGTCTATTCCAAACGATTAGGCGGAACTAACCGAAATATTAATTTTTGCAAGTAGTCATTAGCTGTTTGTATATATATTGAAGTTGGCTTTTCCTGAACAAAATGATCAAAAGCTTCAATCAATCGGTAAAAGTAACTAGAATTGAAAATCTAGTTCCGCCTAAACAAAAGGAACAGACTTTATTATTAAAGTCTGTTCCTTAGATATTTACGTCCGAAGCTTAAATAAGAAATTTCTTAAAAATCCGTTTAACCGAATTTACTTTACACGTGTCTATAGACCGCCAGACGGACAGACCGGCATTACACAAAAACACTTGATTGATCTTATAAAAAGTATAATTCGTGCTTATCTGTAAAAATCTCGAAAATTCAAAATTGGTCGGTAAAAAGATATATAAAGATGCATAATAAATTAGTTAAAATTGATACCTAACTCGAACGACATATAGAATAAATTCTGATTATTGTAATTATAATTTAATGGATTAAATATTCCTGACAGTTTATTTATCCGGTAATTAGCAAGGCAAATATTGAACCGGTAATTAGCAAAGCAAATATTGAACCGGTAATTAGTTACATGACTTCTGCAATAAAACAGCGACTGGGAACAAACATCACAGTGTTCATAACATTTTATAGAAAACATATATCGGCTAATGATTACTTACTGCCGTGAAATTAGAGTACAACTGAAATTTTGGCAAGCAAATAGCATTTTACGGTAGAATAATTACTATAATAATTTATAGTTTTGTACTATAATAATTATTATAAAAACTTTATAAATATTATTCGAGAGTAACATCACAATCAGCTGATGTACTTATTTTTAGACCGTGTAATACAAGTTGCTTGTCAACCAATCACAGCCATAAAATTTTGCCCGAAAAATTTAAAACGCTTGTCCTAGTTTAAAAAGAGTCTATAGATATTCTGTCCAGGCGCGCACACAATTGGATGGTCCTCGGTTCCAGACCCCCCCCCCAGGAATGGAAAAATCATATACTTATTTAATACAAACTAAGCAAAAGAAAATAAAAAATTACCTTTTTATTTATAAAAATTAAATTATAATCAAAATTAAAATATATTTATAATATATTAGAGAGCCCACTCCTCTCCGTAAAAAAACATTATATTTGTATTATTTTACGGATATTTTTTCGAAATAACCCCCCCCCCCCCTCCCAGATTAATTTTCTGTGTGCGCGCCTGATTCTGTCCATAAATTATACAGTAGGCTACACTTTACGCTACACCCTCGTCTTAGGTTGACTGGCAATTTTTAATTTTTTAAACATTTTTAATTTCAAAATAAGACGTATGTATATATACGCTTGCCAAAAATACATTTAAAAAAATAACACTATTAGCCAAAATTTATCCGTAAATTAAAAAAACTTTTTTTTTAAAGCACATGTAATAGATACGTTTTATCCGAAAATATAATGTGCATACCAATATTCATTAATTTGATTTTTTTATTCAGATTTTTTGATAACTCCTCTATGCTAGAATGTGTGAGATAAACAATTTTTAACACATTTTTGGTGAAAATCGCATGAAAATATATTATTATTTTTTTTTGCAAAAATAAAATATTGATGGTTAATCCACGTATTAATACTTTTTCATTTGATATCCCACTAAAAATGTAAATTTCTCGATACGAACATATTTGTTAATATTTTATGTGAATCAAAGAGTTGTATAAGCCAGCCAAATTTCAACGCACTAGGTCTATCACACACTAGGTCGGACACAGTTTCTATCGTACAGACAGACACACGAATGACGGTATAAGGGTTTCTTGGACATACCTATGAAACCCTAAAGAAGCTTATAGAATGATGTTACTCTGAATAGGTATTAAATATTACGATTGCAGGTTTTAAACTGTTTTCCCTTTTAGCCATTGCCAAATTATTTCATTAAGCAAGTTCTTACAACTGCATTACATATCATATCTACTGTTTTTTTACAACTTGACTATGGTCGGATAATCCGGAATGTCGATTTTGAAACCTCAATTTTTCTGTGACATTAATGATATCTTCATAATTATTTAAAAAATAGATGTAACTAGTTTTATTAAATAAAATACTCGTACATACATACCTGTACACCTTAATTTTCCTTTCCCATAATTCCGTGCTGCGTAAGCCATAATATGACATCCCATACTGTGAGAAATTAAATGAACATTATTGTATTCACCGTTGGTACCGAAATAATATTTTAAATACGGTTCATTTAATTTTATTAAAAATTGTCCAACGCAGGCTCCAATGCTAGTAGAATTTAGAACCGACCAACCATATTGAACATAATCGATTGGGGTCTGTAAATCACCTTGTACATTTTCATGATAGTCTATTATTATTAAAAAAACACAGGAAAGTGGTCGAATAGCTGCAAAATAAAAAAAAATAATAATTAGAAACACAATTGAATCGTTTATTTCAGAAACCACCCAACCTCCAGTTTACCGTGTTTAGAGAAAATCAAAAGAACTATCCTGCTTCGCTAGGAAAATTTTTTAGATGATAAACATAAATTAAAAAAAAAAAAAACACTTGTTAAATGCTAGTTATGTGCAACTGCAGCACAACACCATCACGACACCGGATCCGACCTGCTGCATCAGCAGCCATATTTCTCAAGTTTATAAAAACGAATGTTGAGTTGTAAAATTATATATATAGTTAGTTACATAGATAGTAGTAGTTAGATGACATAACAGTAGAATAGACATAGAGTGGAACCTCTATATTCGTTATTAACCTGTTCCTGGGGTTGTAACGAATATAGAATATGACGAATATAGAAACACTTTTTTCCATAAGAAATAATTGAAATTCAATTCATCTGTTTCCAACTCCTAAATTGGTACAAAAATTTTAAAAAATGTTGTTTTAACTTTAATTTTATTATACTAAATAGATAAACATAGTGGTAGAAGTGGAAAAGGAGGAAGGTTAATGTTGACAACAAGAATTGCTATCAATTAAATCAAAACAGCCAATAGTAATTCCAATTCTGATCATAGGGTCTGTTTTGTGGATGATTTAGCAGCACTCGTTTTAACAAGGAATTTGTCCAATGTTGTCTGTTTTTGTCTGTTCTGTAAAACCTTCCTGAAGTAGTCAATCACATTATCGTTAAATGCATTTATGTTTTGGTTGACTGTAGCAAAAAGTGCCATTTGGGTGCAATTTTTTGACTATATTCTGCATTTTGGCCCAGTTAGATAGTATTTCATTGATGTCAGCGTTAGGTATGGATGGTTTACTCGATTCTTCCTCTCCAGACGAATTCACCTCCATCATTTCCGTTTCTTGGTCTTTATGTAGCTCTAACAGTTCTTCTGTGGTGAGTTCCCTTCCATGCTCCTCAACCAATTCCTCTATATCCTCATTATCAACATCCAAACCCATAGACCTTCCCAGACACATAATTTCATTAACAATAGGCTGTGACTCAAAACCCTGAATGTCTCTTTCTGATACACATTCTGGCCATAGTTTCTTCCAGGCCGAGAACATTGTCTTGGAAGACACTTCTTTCCATGTCTTGTCAATTAACCTCACACAATAGAGAATATTGAAATGATTTTTCCAAAATTCTCTTAGTGTTAGTTCGGTGGGAGTGACGACGAATACGGAAAATACTAACGAATATGGGGGACAAAAATTGTCATCAAAATGTGACGAATGTCGAATATTACGAATATGGAGGTTGACGAATATAGAGGTTCCACTGTAAATGTAATACTTTAAAATATAAATTTAATTGTCGAATAAAATTTAACTTTTTTAAAAACTCAATCTCGATTTCCGATCATAAGCTTTGCTGTTTTGATGTTGTGAAAGCTATTATGTTTTTTCTGGCTCTAAAAAAGTTTTCCAACTTGCACATAGGTGCTAGTTTGAGGAATAAATTGTTATAAGATGTCTTTATATACCTCCTGACAGTTACTATCATCAGTCTTACTGCCATACTAATTTTCTAATTAATGTAATAGTTTAAATCAGAGGTCGGCAACATTTTTTACGTCGCGGACAGTATGCAGTATTTTTTTATTTTTCACATCGGGGCCGCATTCAGTATCAATTTTTTTTTGACGGACCATACTGCTTTTGTAATTTCTATTTTTTACCATCTTAAGATCTTGTTTACGCCAGTTTACACGTATTTACGTCGCTATAAATACACGTAGTGTGTGAGAAGCCGAAATCAACGCGGCAGAAATGTGTCTGTCACACTGGATAAGAAAAGTAAACATTATATTTTCTTACTGGTGGACCGCATAAAATCGTTCTGCGGGCCGCATTCGTCCTACGAGCCGCTGGTTGCTGACCTCTGATTTAAATTATTTGAAACCAAGAACTGTTTGTATAACGTACGTCTACCTAAAAACCATATGCATTATTAAAAAATGTATTTACCTGCGATAAGACGTGAGATACTTTCAGCAGTTTTTGGATCTTCAGTCCACCCAGGGAAGTAAAATATTATTTTGGACGTAGATCCACAAATCTCATAGACATAACTAACAAATTCTTCAAATGTCTCTAGTGCATCTTTGAAACTAACTACAGTATTACTTTCGTCTGTAGAATTATATATTCTAAAACTAATTCTATCGCTTATCTCAGGTACACAGACTGTACAATCCGCCTTCATAATAAGTGAAGCTAAAAAATTTCTTAAAATATTATAAACATGTTTGTCAAGTTCTCCAATACAGCATTTCTCAAGCGAGCATACGCGTAGCACTAGCAGTATCCTAAAGAAGATTTTGTGTTACGTGAATAATAATAATTTTTTTCATCTAAACATGTGTTACCTCACTATGTTGCCAACAAGAATAATATGCTGTATTAAGGTTCATTTATACATCACAGAACCAAAAGGAGTTAAGGGATGTTATCTCACAAATTAAACTTAAAAGTAAGGGCAATAATTATGCTACGAAATCTAATAACTGACACTGTTTTAACTGTTTATTCCCAAGAAAATTCAGCTTTCATACCTAGAATTGATTTAGCCCAACTTGCGCCAAATGTAATTTGCAGTCAAAGTATATTTTCCATCACAATTAATAAATCGCAAGGTCAAACCCTGGACAAGGTGGGAGTTTACCTGCCCAATGTAGTGCTCAGCCATGGGCAGCTCTACCTCAAGATTATTAAAGTAAAGGTTGTTTCATAACTTCTGACCAATCAGAGCATGAGAGGGAATACGTCACATGTCGGCTTAGTTCAAACTAGCATACAAAATAATATAGATGTTGCATGTTTTTAAATATTTTTATTGAATATATTCATAATAGATAATAGTACATAATTATAACACTCGCGCTAAGAATAATATCTACGCATATAAAAAAACGAACTTAAATATAACTACAAACTCATTATTTATTAAAGGGTGTCGAGAATATAATTCTTTACCAGAATATATAAAAATGTCGGTAAATATAAAAAAATTTAAATACAATATATACAATTACTTCAAAAATTGCACTTAACTCTTTTGGTCGGAAATATTGAATTGAAGATTAACTACTTAATTACATTTATATGTGAACTTATCTTAGTTATGTAAATTTATAGGTACAAACTTTTTTGTTGTGTTTTTTGTTTTTTGTTTTTTGTTTCGTTTTTTCAATTATAATGTAAATGTAAACACTGTTATATATATGTATATCATTTAATGACTTAATAGTCTATGTATTATCTTATTGATAGTTCTCAATAAATAAATAAAAAAAAATAAAAAAAATAAAATAAAAAAATAGATACTTATTTCAAGACAGTTCTACTGAATAAATTATAAATAAAAACCTAAGGAAATTTTATACTGATTTATATAAAATTTAAGGTGATGGGTATTTGTATTATAGTTAATAAATAACAATAAAATCGAATACAAATATAATCTTAGGAATATTTAAATAAAAACAAATATAATAATATAGTAATTAATAAAATTGAAGGTTATATCAATTTTTAAAAACGGCTGGACGTATTTTAACGAAATTTGGTACAATAAAGTAGAACCTGGATCAAATATAGGCATGATATCTCAAAAAAATGTTTCTTAGGGGGTGTTTCTGGGTTAAAACTGGTACTATAAAACTTAAAATATTTCATTTATAAACATCATGTTCATCATGTTTAAAATGTGTACTATAAATTCTCTTGTTTTCTGGGTCAAAACGATCCTTTCTGTGGCATCTTCGTATCCATTCATTTCTAATTTTCTATCCCCCCCCCCCCCCTATAACTTAACACTAATAAATAAACTCTAATAATATATAACTTAAAACATTACAACACACTAAAAAGAAACTAAAACCAGTAAAAAATAAAAAAATTAAACGATATTTTTATATTTATAGACACAATTCAAACTTCACGGGTATATAACATATACGATAAACAAAGGCTGACGTCCCGTTGGCATAGAGATGACGTGTAGCTTCGCTATTTACCCCCACCACTACAAGTTACGAGACAACCTTTACTTTAATAATCTTGGCTCTACCTATAGTACAGGAAATGAAGCTCAAAAAATGACAAAACCTGGCAATTTTTTCGTCCAGCATCGATTTGGATAAAAATTTGGAATTAGGCTCATTTCACCCTCTAGTTCATTTTCTACATTGTGCCGTTGTACGCTTTTTGTTTTTTAAGGGTGAAAACTACCCCTAATTGTAAAAAATTATAAAATAACATTTTAAACCTTAATATGGGTAAAATTTGGTTTGGATTAGCTAAATATGGATCGTTTTATGCTTTAGAATACAATTTCATAATGTTTCAACCCTTAAAAATCCACCCTTGTTGGATTAAAAAATGATTTCATCTTGCATCGATTTGCACCAAAATTTTAAATTAAGTTCATCTCACCCTCTACTTCAAATTTTATATCATGCTCATGGGCACTGTTTATTTTTTAAGGGTGAAAACTACCCCTAATTGTCAAAAATTATAAAATAACGTTGTAAACCTTAAGATGGGTAAAATTTGGTTTGGATTAGTTGAATAATGATTGTTTCATGCTTTGGAATACAATTTCTAATGTTTCAATCCTTAAAAACCCACCCTTGTTAGAGCTTGATATAAAAAAAATCGCTCCGAACCGTGCTATTCGAATGTTTCGAAAAAAATTTATTGGTTTTTTAAACATAGCTCCTTCATTTTTAGTGATAGAAAGTTTTTTTAAAAACGATTTTGTAGGGCTTTTTAAGAGCTATAAGACTATGTAAATAAAATTCCTTAAGATCCTTTAGTTTTTAAATGGGGTGAATTTAAAGGGCTCGAATAAGGTGGTGTTCGCTTGTAAATAGAGGTTTTAAACGGCTATATCTCGCCAAATATTCACTGTACAGAAAATATATGGACAGGGAAATTTAAGTCATTAAAAGGGCTACAATTTAGTGCTCTATCATTTTTTTCGTATCTCCAGTAATTACGGAGATATTTTGAAGAAAAGGGTGAAAAATACGAAATCGCAAAAAATCGTTTTTTCTTTAAACTCCAATTTTTCTAAAATTAGGTATTTTAAATTGGTCAAACTTCTTGGGTGTACTTAAAATACATATAAGAAGAGAACCACAGAAGGGTGAGGATCAATTTTAATTAGGGGGGTAAATAGGGGGTTGTTTTCACTGATTTTTTCGTAGAAAAAAGTAGGTACCGACCTTATTTTGATCATAAGTCGCTAAATTTTTATGCTAAAGACTTTTTGTTTTTTTCGTTTGAAAGGTCTAATCAAATACTTTAAAAAAGATTCAATGAGTTTTCCTCGAAAAATGCAACTTTTTCCTGTTATTTGACTTTGAATCTTTCAAATTATGCATTTGGCGAAAAAAAGTTAACCATTAACATGCCGTATCTCGGTTCTTATTGGTTGTAGAAAAATAATAAAAAAATAATTTTGTTTGTTTTTTTAAAGGCTACAATTTTGCTTACTGCAGTTTTTTTGATAAAATGCATATTTTTCGAGTTATTCAAAAAAAACTTTTTAAAAACATCGATTTTTTCGTCGAAAAACTGTTACTTTAAACCGCGAATAACTCAAAAAATATTAGTTTTACGAAGAAAACGTAAAGAACATTTTTTTCTTAGAATTACTTTTCCCATCGATTCCTATAGTTAAAATGTAGTAAAAAATTTCCACCCCCGAGATGGGGTGGCAACCACCCCCAAGGTGTTAGCGTACACCGGCATGATGTAGAAAATGATCCTTGGGCTATTCCCTACCTTCTGTGAAAATTTCAAGTAATTCCATGCTGGACGAAAAAATTGCGAGCCAAAATGCTTCATTTCCTGTACTACTAGCCTTTTCACAGGAACGCCTTGCGACGGACGTTAAGATGAAGGGTATAACCAATGGGAGTATTAATGGGAAACTTCTAGAGCAGTCTGAATCCTTTTTTACAAAAATTTGGATTTTAAAGAAGTTTTGTGGTGTGCTTGCCAACAAATTAACACAACTTAATTTTTTTTAAAAATTATTATTATGAATTCTTTCCTGTAATTATTAATATGAATAGCATAAGATACTGTTTAACATGAGCAGTAGCTCCGTATTAATTTCTGTTTCTGCAATCTGTGACGAAGATGGCTTAAATATTCGCTAGCCTTTACGAGGGTTGCCTCTTATATTTCGGGATTGTGCTAAACTAGTGTTGCCATCTGGCAACTGACGCTTCTATCGTAAAGTTTGACATTTTTGACGATATACGTACTCAGAAAGTTTTGACGTACGAGCGCTATTAGTGTTGTTTAGAGTAATTTAAGTAATGGAATTTAAATAATTGTACTTAACCTAGAATGGACAGATAGTTTACCAATTTTTGAAGACTGGTAATATTAATCTTTGTCCAAAATCAGTAAATCTCCTGGATTCGCAAAACCGTACCGTTTTCTGTTCTAATTTATTACATTTGAAATTGAAGGGAATTATTATTTTATTTATTTTTAAGTCTTTAAAAGTACGATTTTTCTTTATCAAAAAATATTATTGTTGTCATTATTATAGTTAATTAAGTGATCGATCCACGGAGATAAGTTTTTAAAAAACAATCTTTATTTTATTACATTGAAGTTGAATGTAAAACTAAACTTATCTCTAACATGTATTCTAAGATTCTAAATTCATTCTACCCTGTTACATTGCAAAACATGATCTTTTTATATGATAATTTTGGGTGCTGAGTCGGCATGGTGTCCGATGGCTGAGACGGTATGTAACACCTTCGGCCGCAGTCGAGAACTATTGGGGTTCACCACAAAGTTCGAGCTGTAACTTGAGGAGCCTGGATTGTTGAGACTTCCTCCTTGGGTGATGACATCTCGGGGTCAGTGGACGTAGATTTTTCCTTGAACATTTTAAGTCTGTAACATGTGTAACTGATTATTGCAATTCAAATCAGGGTGTATAACAAAATGGTATAGACACTGATTTTATTGTGAACTGTGCTGTCGTGGTCTTCTTTCAATTTTAAGTTCTGTTCATTTAAATGATTATTCACAATTTTGAGTCCATCTAGAGAAATTGATTTTAATTTAATTGGTTCAAATATTTTTTCGTTTTTCACTAAATCACTAGGAAATTTTATCTCTGGCAAGTTAATTTCTTTAAAGATTAATTTAGAGTTTTTTGCAGTTTTTAACAAATTGTTTCCTACGTTCACTTCACACATATTGTCCATTTCGATTAGAAAAGTTCCGTTTAAAGGAATATTGTCTTTGTCTTCTTTGCAACTTTTTACGGCCACAATTTTATCGGGGATGATGATTATCCACTTATTATCTTCGATTTTTCTGACTTCATTTTCTTCTATGTTCATCGTGATTTGATGGCAGTTGTCGATGTTCGATGAATATTTCAACAGTTGTAATTCGCACGGGATCTTGGTGTCTCTGGTTTTGATCAAATGCACTTGTCTGCATATGAAGAGTCCTTGATTGATTTCTAGGCAATCGTCTTCCAAAAAGGCGTAGCGTTGCTCATTAATGATGACGAATTTTGAATGTGGAATTATAACTTTAAATGATTTTGATGTAGGGGTAGGTAATGGGTGAAAACGGTAATATTCATAAGTTTCAATCTCTACGATAGGTATTTCTAAAATGAAAACTATCTCATTACCTCTAATATAACTTTTTACTTCTGTTATTTTTTCTATTAATTTTATATTGTCTAAATTTGTTTCAAAAGGAAATTTGTTCGTCTTTAGATTATGAGTAACATTATTCATTTCATTTTGAAGTATTTTGGGATCTACAATTGAGTCGTGTAGAGTATTTAATTTTGAAAAAGTAATTGCCACTTCAATTTTTTCGAAAGTGTCGTATATAATTTGCATGAAACTTGATGTCTGTGAAATTACTACATTTAATAGAAAATAGTGGTAATAATCGTTTTTTGTCACACGTGTGGTTTGGATCATTTGTTCTAATTGCATAATCCTTGATTTAAGTATTAATTGATCATGTTCTAAAATTTTTATACTTGATTGGAAATTCTCGATTGACGTTTGTAAAAGAGTAATTTGATCTTTTACTACGGTTCTAATTTTATTCTGATTTTTGGTCAATGTATCAATTGCTAAATTGTATTTCTTAGCATCTTTTTTTTTTTTTTTTTTTATTTAACAAACAAAAACAGAGGCACATCCACTGCTATGGTGATTAGTGCCCGTACATTATTAATTTACATTATATTTTGTGTTTATATTATTACATGAATTATTATTATACTACAGAGTATAAATTTGTGTCAAGTAAAAATTTGTGGAGATTTGCCAGGTTTTCCGCCTTGTCACTGAGGGCTTCTTGTAAGTTGTCAGGTATATGGTGTCGTTGTCGTATCGTCTCGTATTTTGTGCAGTCTAGTATAATATGTTCGATTGTCAGTCTTGTATTACACTCGTCACAGTTTGGTGCGTCTTTTCTTTCAAGTCTGTATTGGTCTGTCAGTCTGGAATGTCCAATTCTTAGTCTGGTCGTTGCTATTTGCTGTCTTCTTGTCCCTTCGAATTTCCATTTTTTGGTTTCTTCTTTTATTCGCCGTAGTTTGTTGTCTCTTAGGTCTTGCCATTTTCTTTCTTCTTTTTGTATTAGCCTTTTAGTAATTTCATTTTTAAGGTCAGTTGCTTGCATGTTTATGTCCAAGGGTGGTTCCTTTTGGGTGGCCTCTTTAGCAGCAACGTCGGCTTTCTCATTGCCTTGGATACCAACGTGTGACGGGATCCAGATAAAGTGTACTTCTATTCCCCGAGTTTTAAGATAGTGAAGCTTTTCTTGGAGTGATTGTACTAATGCATTTTTTGAGTAAATCTGTTCGATGCTTGTCAGTACGCTCAAAGAATCCGTGAATATTGCGAATTTTGTTTTGTTCTTTTCTTTTATTATCTCCAAGCTTTTTAATATCCCTATTGCTTCTGCTGTATATATACTAGAAGGACTTGGTAGGCGATACTGGTGTATTCGATCGTTCTCTACTACAGCTGTTCCACAGTTGTTGTCAATAATTGAGGCATCGGTGTATATTGGCGTAAAATCTTTGTATTGGTGGCTAATCTGGCGGAATTCTTGCAGATAGATTTCTGGGATGGTGACACTTTTCGGTAGCTTGCTGAGTTGTATATTGCAGTTTGGTTTACTGATCAACCACGGCGGGGTTTTGATAATATTTTCACCCTGGATCTTCTGGGAAATGGAAATATTAAGGTCGTTGAAATTATTTGTTATTTGGATGTGGACTGGGTTGACTGATGGGTGTTGGATTTGATGGATCTTGTTGCGGGTAGTAAATATGCGTGGGAAAGTAGGATGGTTTTCTTTACATGATAGGTTTGTGACATACTTTAATAAAACCTGTTTTCTACGGATACTGAGAGGATACTCTCCAGTTATGTTCAGAAGACTGGAAATTGGGCTTGTGCGATATGCTCCAGTTGCAAGTCTGATGGCAGTGTTCTGTATTGTTTCCATTGATTTTAATAGTGTTTTACTTGCATTGCTGTACATAATGCATCCGTAATCTATTTTTGATCGTATTAGTGTTTTATATATTGTCAGCATCGTATCTGTGTGGGCTCCCCATTCGTGATGTGATAGGCTTTTTAAGATATTTAGTCTTCTGAAACATTCTGTTTTTATTTCTTTAATGTATGCTTTCCATGAAAGTTTTTGATCCAAGAGAAGGCCTAGAAATCTTATTTTATCTACCAATTCAATATCCAAGTTTTTTAGTTGGAGTTTTGGTTTAATCTGTGTACCTCGAAGCCTGCAAAATTGTATGGCTCTTGTTTTAGATACCGAGAAGTTGAATCCAGTTCGAGTTGTCCAGGTCTCTAATTCGTTTATTGCTGTCTGCAGATGTTATTGTATGGTGTGAATATTTATACCCTTACAAAATATTACTAGATCGTCGGCGAAGAGTAGTGCTTTGAGAGGGAATTTTATTTTTACAGATATTGTATTTATTGCGATTAGGAATAATGATACACTAAGTGGTGAGCCCTGCGGTACGCCATTTTGCTGAATTTTTGTTTTTGAGATACATCCATGTGTTTTTACTTGAAAACGTCTATTTATAAGAAAATTTTTTGCGAAGTGGATCATATTTTCAGGTATATTATATTCTTTTAAATTTTTTAGGATGTTATACCGCCATGTCATATCGTAAGCTTTTTCTAAGTCGAAGCTTACGGCTACTAAGTGTTGCTTATTGACAAACGCATTTTGTATTTCGGTACATAATGACATAAGATGGTCTGTTGTTGATCTTCCTCTCCTGAATCCACACTGGATGTCTGTAAGTAAGTGTTCTGTTTCCAAGAACCACATAAGTCTTCTATTAACCATTGTTTCCAGTAGTTTACAAAGGACATTTGATAAGGATATAGGTCTATAATTTGTTGTTAGAGTGGGATTTTTACAGGATTTAAGGATAGGAATAACAAAAACTTCTCTCCACTTGTCCGGGAAAACGTGTGTGGTCCAAATTTGATTGTATATTTGTAGTAGTGCTTGTCTGGTTTTTTCCGGAAAGTGTTTTATCATTTCGGACGGGATGTTGTCTGGACCGGGGCTCTTCGCGTCCTTTAGATCAGCTATAGCAGAACTGATTTCCCATTTGGTGAAAGGGAGATTTAATGGGTGGTTATCGGGTTCAATTTGAAGTTCTGTTTTTTCAGTCTCCATTTTATACGCCAAAAACTGTGCATTGTAGTGGTGATCACTTGAGCATTCCTCAAATGTTTCTGCAAATGTATCAGCTATTTCCTGCGGTTTGGTTATTGTGCTATTATTTTTTACTATTGTAGTTATGTGGTGTGAGGTGTTTTTGCCTTTAATTTTATTAATTTTTTGCCATATATCTTTTATAGGTGTGTTTGGGTTAATTGTTGTAGTGTACTGCTGCCACGATTGGGATTTACTGTCTTTAATTGTACGTCTTGCTATTGCTTTTCTTTTCTTAAATTCAATTAGGTTGTCTATGGTTTTACATTTTTTGTAAATATTGAGTGCTTTTTTACATTTTTTTATAGCTTCTTCGCAGGCTTTATTCCACCACGGGACGGGTCTTTTGCATTTTGCGGGTTTCTTGTATTCTATAGAATTTTCCGCTGCTTCTTGTATTTGCCTGGTAAATGTATGTACTATCTTATTTATGTCGTTTTCTTCAGTTAGTGTGAGGTCCTGCATTTGCAGGTGCGCCGTGAAGAGGTCCCAATTAGCATTTTTAAAGTTCCATTTATTTGTTATGGTAAATGTCTGATCTTCTTTGAGAATGTTTTCTAGCCGGACAGGGAAGTGACCACTTCCACATACAGACGGGAGAACCTCAAATAGTAAGTTAGGCGCGACTTTTGGGTCACATATTGCAAGGTCTATTGTTGAGAAGCTACCAGTACGTGAGCAGAAATGGGTTGGGGAGTCATTGTTTAGAAGGGTAAGCAGGGTGTTGTCTAAAAACTCTTCAACCACTTTTCCTCGACTGTTTCTGTAGTTGCCGTTCCACAAGGTGTTGTGAGCGTTGAAATCTCCTGTTAGGATAAACGGTGACTGAAGCTGTTTGATTAAATCTTCTAATTCTGCTGGTGTCGGTGTATTGTCGGGCGGGATATATATGGAGCATATGGTGCAAGTTTCAGGAAACTGTACTCTAACTGCTACTGCTTCCAGGTTAGTTTGGAGGGTTACTTCTGTTGAATGGTTTTTTTGGTTGACTAATATGGCCACTCCACCATACGTATTTTGTACCCTGTCTGTGCGGTAAATATTATATCCTTTAATGTTGAGCATTTTGTTAGGTTGAAGGTGCGTTTCTTGGAGGCATATATAGTCTGTTTGATGTTTTGACAATAGTATTTGTAGTTCTGGTATATGTGACAGTACACCGTTTATATTCCACGAAATTGTTGTCATATTTTAGTTTATATTATTAGTTATTAGTTAATTTATTAATAATTCGTGTAAATTTAGCTCTGAGAATTGTATCATTGAGCCTTGGATACAAGGCTTGTAACATTTTTGTGAACTGAGGTATGTCTGATGTATAATCATTTATTAGAGCTAATATATTTTTATTTCCGTGGGCATTTTCTAGGAAATCTTTTAGTTTTTCAAAACCGAAAACGTATTCCTTTGGGTTTTTTTCCATTTCTTCTTTTACATCCTTTAAGGCGGTATTAAGATCTGTATATGGGCTTGTTGATCTATATTTTTTTGATTTATTTTTAGACCCATTTTTGTTGTTAATTTCTTGCGAGATGTTTTCCTCTGAGCTAGTAGATTCAGGTAACAGGCGTTTGTAGGATGTAGATGGTAATTCCTCAGTTGGTTCTATGGTTTGATGGAGGTTTTCCATACTACGACTTCTCAGGTTTATTTTCTTAGAACAGCTATGTGTTGTTATTTCTTTTTCATTTATTTTCTGTAATGGTTGGTCTTTCTTTTCTTCTGTATTTTCGTTTATTGTTGTCTCTAGTTCTTTTTGCGATTCGTGTTGTGATTGATCTATTTGTCCTATTTGGAAATTTGGCTGGGATTGTTGCTCCGTGAGATCTTTAGTTTGATGACATTTTGTTTCTGTATGACCTAGTCGCTGACAGATACTACATCTTACATTATCTTCTGATATGAATATTTTATAATCGGTGTCTTCAAATCTAATGAACATATATTCCGGTAGTTGTATGTTTTCTTCTTGTATTATGTAGCATTGTCGTCTGTGGCTTAAGATGTGGCTGAACATGTCGTCTTTCATTCCTATTCTCAAGAAACTGATGCCTGACGCTAGTTTTAATCCTATTTCTTTAAGTTTTTCTTCAAGAATTGAATTTGGGATTGTAATGTCCACGTTAGACATGATTAGTTTGATAGTCGGGTTTATTATGCGTCTTATATCTATTTTATTGTTCGCTACTGTTATTGTTTTATATTCGTTAACAATTTTATCGACTAGATCTTTGTTTCTGAGATGAACACTAATTCTTTTGTTGCTAATTCTAGATGCCGAGATTATGTCCTTTGGATTTATTATTTTTGCTAATTCAAATAGGTATTCTCTGATATTTATTTCATCTATAGCATTTAAGTAAATTCCTTGGTCTTTTTTTGGATTTGTAAATTGAATTTTCAGTTTGTTTGCGTACGACACTGGTGTGACGTTTGAATTGTTTTGTGAGTTCATATTTGAATTGATTTGTGAGTTCATATTTGTAGATTTTTGTTTATTTTGATGATAGAAGTTAATCCTTCCTGTTAAGTACAGTACTCAAGCAAGTGTCTTAACTCCATCGGCGAGGCAGACGGCCGCCTGCGTTGGCCGCTAGCCGACACCAGGTGTCGTGCGGCGGTAACCCGTGAATATTGGTGTATGTGCACAGGTTATGTGGTGAAATATGTGAAATGTGAAAAATGAATTTGTAATGGATGTGTGATACAATGGAATAGATCCAAGAGAAAATATACTAAACCCAGGTAATAAAATAAATGTATTTACCTTATTTCAACCGGTGTTTTTCTGGATAAAATCACTTGTTACTTTATTGTTCAGTGTTACCAACTCAATCTCTTAGCATCTTGATAGTCAAGATTTCCTGTAATGGTTTTAATTATTGAACCAAGGCCGTTCAATAGTGCTCGTTTTGATCTTGGTCTATATTTCGGGTTTAAACGGTTAATCTGGGATTCAATTTTATTTTCGAATATTCCTATTATCTTAAATGAATTTCTAAATTCCCGTTCGTAGTCATTATGACTATTTCTTTGTATTGAAATTTTGATCTGTTTGAGTGAATTTTGTAATTCTAAGAATTCATTGATTAATCCTGTAATATCGTATATCTGTATAAAATTCCAAAAGTCTACATTGTTATAAGCTTTTCCTAATTTAATTGGAAGTAGCCCAGGGTTTTTATTTAAATCGTGGAATTTCGGGTCTGCTCTGGCGGTGCAGATGGTGAATCTGTAAAAATGGGTAATTTAGGCGGTTTTTTCAATTCTTTAATATGAACAATTTCGGTTTTATTATTTCTTAAACGGTCGCTACTTATTTCAACGCGATTTCTACTTAATATTTTTAAGATTTTATAGGGACCTAAGAATTTTTTGAGTTTTTTATTTCTTCGAGAATAGGGGTTCTGCTTATATACTATCTGTCCTACTACGAATTCATTATTCGTGTCACTTTTAGCGTTTTCTTTATTAATTACTTTCTCTTTTTGGGATGTTAGTTTTTCATGAACATTTTTATAGACATGTTTAAGCTTGCTTTTATGATTTTCAGCGTATTCGGTGAAAAATGAATTTGGGTTGAAAATCTCTATCGGGTTACGCGAATCCGTAAGTCCGAATGTAAGTTCGAATGGGGTGAAGTTTGTCGCGCTGTGGATGGTATTGTTATATGCTATTATTGCATAGTCCATCAAATCGTCACGTTCGTCAGGGTATATTTCTTTTAAAATTCTCAAGTGTTCTATTATACTTGAATGGAATCTTTCGACTATTGAATTTGACTCATGGTGTGCGGGGGTGTAAAATGCACGTCTATCTTATGTAATTTTAACATTTCTTTGACTGTAATATTGTTAAATTCTTTACCGTTATCAACTATTAAATTTCGCGGTACTCCAAAGGATGTAAAGTACTTTATTAATGAATTACTAATGTGAATTGCAGTTTTTCCGGTAATTAAATAGGCTTGGGTGAATTTTGAAAATGCGTCTACGATAGTAAGATAGTTTCTATCGTCGAAAGTAAAAACGTCTATATGTACGACTTGAAACGGTTTAGTCGGTGTTTCAGTAGTCATTAGCGACACATATGGTTTTTTTCTAGCGTACTTTGATCTTTGACAGATCTCACAAGAATTAATAAAATTTGTTATAGTGGATTTCATTCCTTTCCAGTAATAATTGGTTTTTATATATTCAAGGGTTTCGTTTATGCCACGATGGTTAGTTTTACCTTCGTGATGGTGTTTCATCAAGAGAATTTGTTCTTCTTTATCGGTTACAGTGTTGACTCGTTTTAAACATCTAATGATTTTTGCTCCTTTTTCGGAAAAATGTTTCAGATATACTTTCAAAAATGTAAGATATAAACGGTCGTTTTGAAAATGAATATAGTATGTGATTTTAGGGTCTGTATAGGTTTTGAAAAATTCTAAAATTAATTTTTCGTTTTCAACTTCAGGGATTTTTACTGTAACAATTTTTGAATTTTCATATTTTTCAGTGCTAACATTTATTTTTGGGTAAGGGCTTCTAAAAACTAAAATTTGGTTAATTTTGTTATTAATAATTTCATTCATTGTGGGAATGCCGTCATTAGTAGTTTCGTTGTCTGTCGAATGTTGAGTAGAAGCACTAAGTGTTTCTTCTTCTGAAATTTCGATTGTACTCTCAGAATCTCCACCAGTTTCAGTTTCACTATTATTTTCAGAATAGGAATTTGAAAGGTTGTCAGTGGGTAATTTACTAGTACTTGGAATAGGAGGTCTGAGTTGAATATTTGAAATGATTTTAATTTTAGGTTTGTCTTTAGTGACTGGTTCGTCAATGACAGGGGTTTGCGAACTTGTTGAGGGTAGATTTAGGTTAGGTTAGGTTAGGTTAGGTTAGGTTAGATTTAGGTTTTCTGCGAGATCTCTTAAATAACCTACAACAGTTTGGTCAGTGTCACCTGGGTTATTAATTATAGATTCGGTTTCTAAGGCGTTAACGCAAATTCGTGAAAGACAATCGGCGTTCGTATTATATTTGCCTTTTTTATATATGATCTGATAATCATATTCTTCCAATTTTAATCTCCAACGTACGAGCTTGGAGTTTGGTTCTTTCATACTGAATAACCAGGTTAGAGGGCGATGATCTGTATAAATTTTGAATGTTTGTCCGTAAAGGTATGGTCTAAAATGCTTACAGGCCCAGACAATGGCAAGTAATTCTTTTTCGATGGTCGAATATTTGACTTCCGTGTCATTTAAGGTCCTAGATGCATAAGCAACTGGCTTGTCGTGTGGTATATCACCTTGAGAGAGAACTGCGCCTAATGCGAAGTTACTGGCATCGGTGGTTAATATGAAGGGTTTTTTAAAGTCAGGGTACTGCAAAATAGGGTCGTTAATTAAGAGGTCTTTACAAATTTTGAAACTCTCTACGAACTCATGATCATGTATTACTTTACAGTTTTTCTTTAAGCATTTTGTCATTGGTTTTGTAATTTTGGCTAAATTCGGGATAAATCGTCTATAGTAACCGAGTAATCCGAGAAAACTTTTAATCTCTGTTTGATTTTTAGGGATAGGAAAGTTTTTGATGGCGGATATTTTTTCTGGATTAGGTTTCACTCCTTCAGGCGTGATCACATGTCCTAAAAATTGCACGGTCTTTTGTAAGAATTCGGTTTTGTCTAATTGAACTTTAAATTTGCTTGCTCTTAATCGGTCGAAAACTAATTTTAATCTGTCAACATGCTCTTGCAGGGACGTACTAAAGATAATTATATCATCTAGGTAGACGAGACATATTTCATTATGTAATCCTCTAAGAATATTGTCCATAATTCTTTGAAAACTAGATGGGGCGTTTTTTAGTCCAAAAGGCATGCGCTTGAATTCGTAATGGCCACCTTCTGTTGAAAATGCCGTTTTAGGTACATCTTCTGGATCTACTTCAATCTGGTGAAAGCCACTCGCGAGATCTATAGTCGTAAAATAGTTTGCTTTACCGAGTTTATCTAAAATGTCACTGATGTTTGGAAGGGGGTACTTGTCATCTACCGTTCTATCGTTTAACTTGCGATAATCTATGACTAATCGCCATTTTTTCTTACCCGACGCGTCCATCTTTTTTGGTACTACCCATACAGGACTAGACCATGGGGATACGCTGTCTTGGATAATTCCTTGATCTAACATTTTAGTAATTTGAGATCTTACTTCCGCTTTATGAATTTCCGGGAATCTGTACGATTTTGTAAAAATCGGTGAAGAAAATTCGTCTTTTAATTTAATTTTGTGTGTCATTTGGTTTGTGAAACTCAAAGGAATTTCTTCACAATAAAAAATGTCGCGGTAGTCGAAACAGAGTTTTCTAAGTGCTTCATATTCCTCTTTATTACAATGATCTAAACGGAGGTTTTTTAAATTTTGTTTTAAAAGATTATCGTGTTCGTTTGTTAAAATTTCTTCAGTTTCCATTTTTTCTATGAAATTTACTTCGATTAAATTTAGAGGTTCAATTTCAATGGGTTCGTGAAAATTTAATTTTACTGGGTTTTCTTTAATATTTGTAAGGGTTGTAATTGCAAAATTATTTTCAACATTCACTATAGCTTTTGGCATCTCAAGTCCATTTCCGAAATTTTTGTAATCTAATATACCTGAAGAACAATTTTGATTCACGGGCAATTTAACTACTTGTCTACTACGGGGTTGAACAATGATCGAGTAAACTTTTTCATTATTGCTACCGGTGTTACTTGGATCTGAATCTTGATTGGAAATTATAGGAATTGACGTACGAGGCGTCTAATAATTTTGTACTCACATTTACTGTGGCGTTTAGCTGTTTTAGTAAGTCTATTCCGATTAATCCATCAAAGTTTTGACTGAATTTAAAAAGATAGAATTTATGTGTCTGATTTACCTTAAAAACGTCAAATGCTGGGATTTCAGCTACTTCATCGTGATATGATATATTGTGAGCTGATTGAATATTAAAATTTTCCTTGCAAATATAATTTGAATAAAATTTATAGGCTAAATTGGGGTCTATTAAACTTTTGGTACTTCCGGTATCGATTAAGAATTTGGCTTTAATTTGCAGGATATAAATGAAAGGTAAATTAGAATTTAAAGCATGTATCTGTATTACGTTTGGTTGGTTTGTTGAAGTTCCGTGTGAAAATTTTGATTGTCACTGGAATATTCGTCTGGAATTGCGTAACATGAGGGTTCATTATACTCATATTCGTTCGGATTTTGAGGATAATACGGTTCAGAAATTTGAGTGCAATAATTCTGATCGTGTTCTCCATAATCTACATTATTTGAATACTCAAAATTTTGATATTCGCACACATTTTCAAGCTGTTCAGTTTCATTAACATTATGAGCAAAAAGCTCTTCTGAAACGAAGTTTGGGCGTGGTCTAATATGGGACCTTGCGGATGTAGTATCCATTGGTTCTGGCTTATACGGTTTACTTTGATTTTGGCTTGATTAGCCATATCTTTGATTAAAATTTTGATTATTCGAGAATGAATTATTTTGGGCTGGACGTTGCGTAAATGGGTTTGGCTGGCAAAAGTATTAACGAAATTTTCACATTTTTCTATAAAAATCGAAAGCGTGTGTGGGTTTCCATCGTAATTTGGAATACTGTCTAAATATAGGCGGATTAACTGGTAGTTTTGCCTTTCGGTTGTCATTTCGCTATCTAAGTTAACTACGCTTAATAATTGTGCTAAACTATCTACTTCTGACATGAAGTATTTCTAACTTAACGTATAAATTTCCTTTTAAAATTATTTCGTTTTACTTTTATTTTACTTGAAATTTCTATCGTATAGATTTTAACTTTTTTAGTTTTAAATGGGAAAATAAAAGGATGAGCAACTTACAATATTGGAATCCAAATTTTCATTTTATCCTACGTTGCCTATAGGGTCGTCTGATGTGTAGATCTCCCCAGGACTGCTTAGATTATCTTCTTTATTCTTCCGTGGACTGCTGGTTGAACTCTGGAACGCTGGAACGATTTGGTTTCCACGTGCTCACAGGTCTGTCCGTATCACTCTTGTTCACTTTATTGTTCGTTAATCGTAAAAACGAAAAAAATCACTTCCGCGATGGATTAGATTTCCGATCAATATCCTACCGACTGCGCCAATTAAGTGATCGATCCACGGAGATAAGTTTTTAAAAAACAATCTTTATTTTATTACATTGAAGTTGAATGTAAAACTAAACTTATCTCTAACATGTATTCTAAGATTCTAAATTCATTCTACCCTGTTACATTGCAAAACATGATCTTTTTATATGATAATGTTGGGTGCTGAGTCGGCATGGTGTCCGATGGCTGAGACGGTATGTAACAAGTTATAAAATTATTTAAAGAAAATAAAAACATATTATATTAATAATGATTTCGTTGAATTTGTTTTATGCATAACATCCAACTTGAATAAATAAATGAGAAGTATAGAAATTGTAATCAAGAGTAGTTTGTGGACAAGAAATGTTTAAAAAAAATCTACAAACATAATCCAAAAAAGAAAATAAATAAATAAACAAATAAATAATTCCCCCGGTACTTTTTTCCCGGATTGGAATGTTTAATGGTCACCTTAGATAAGTCACTAGTTAAGTATGTTGGATAATAAGATGTTGAAAAAATCCAAACGTAATTATAAATGTACTAAGAATGGGAACAGCTAAATCCTATTTATAACAAAATAAGAAAAAATATTGCTTAAGTTGATACTAAATAACATCGAAATATGTTTGACAGATGCACAGTTCTTCGCTCGGTCACATGGGTTTGCGCATTTTAAACTGCGCCATTATACCAGTTTTGCCAACTCCGTATAATGAAATAATCGTACGCTGTACCGAAAATTATCGTATTTTCATAAAAATTATCGTACACCCGCGAGACGGGATAGTAAAGTAATAAAATTTTAAAAATTTCATTTTTATTCACTTATCAATACATTTTTATTATAATTTATTATTGAAAGGAAATACGTACACAAATAATCTACAGGCGATTCTCAACGTTTAGGAGGAACTAAATGGGAATTTCGTTCTTTTAGGTTGTCACGAAAATGGACTTTGCTTGGGTTATTTCATGTCTCACGTTTGGTATGTGAAAATTTAAAATTCCAACAGTGAAACCATGGAAACGAATGACATTTATTAAAAATTTGCATACATTTTTACATATTTAGAAGACAAAAAAAAAAAAAAAAATGGGAAATTTTTATTTAGAATGACAAAAATTAAAATGCAATGAAAATGACATTTTATAATGAAAATCAATTTAATCTAGAATTTGCAATGTGAGTATGATTTACCAAGCTTAAAAAAATTACCAAAAGTCCGAATTAATAGATAAAAATTACTAGATTTCTAAACCCAGAACCGCCTAAACATTTGGAATAGCCTGTACTATATAATTCAAAATTAGAATTAAATTGTGAGGATAGGTACAATATTATTCAATAACTAACATCAATAATGAAAAGTTGTGATTTTATATATAATATATTTACTATAAATTAAATACTTCATTAAAAATCATCTTTTTAATTTTTCATAACATTTTTAAATTTATACATATTGCTATTTGGTTTCTCAAACATATCTTTTACCGGTTTGAAATTTTGACAAGAACCATGTTTCTTCACATACTGACTGGATAAAATAACGCCGTTAACTTTGTAAAATAATTAAAATAATTTTGCTAAATACTCTTCACATTGCGCATTTGAATGTGGAAGACATAAGACATTTAATGCAAACAAAGCAAGGTTTTGAAGGCTAGACAATTTCATTGGAATAGTTGAGATACTTGATCCAAAATTCATCTTTCTTGTCCAGTTAATTCAATTTTTGAATGAGGCATTGCTCTTCATTCGTCATTAATGTAGTAGGTACGCAAGCAGTGATCTTGGGAATCCCCTTTAAATGAAATGCAAAACATGTACGTAGTAAGATGCAACCTACGTACCTTACTTAGTAAGGTACAAACTCTTTCGTATGAACCTTATCAGTTGCGCTGCTTTTTAGAAATACTTTCCGTAGACGACGAACAGGGCAAGTTAAGCATTTTCAAAAATCTTTAATTCCAGATAAAATATTATCGTACCAATTATCGTATAGTAGTCAAAATTATCGTATTTTACGTACGATAATGAAAACTGTATCGTACATCGTACAGAGAGTCAAATTATCGTATGTGTACGATAATTATCGTACGGTTGGCAACACGAGGTTCACGTCGAGACAATAAATATTGGTTGGTTTTCAATATCATATAAGATCTCGTACGAAAATCCTGTAGTACACGATACAATAATTTGTGTACTATAAATCGTACGAGATTCAAAACGAGAAATCGCATCGTGTACTGCAGGCATTATGAACATGACATTTTATAAAAGCAACTCACCCCCAACCCAAAATATTTAATGTAAGTATAGTTTGTTTCTTTGGTTTAAGCCAAACTAGATATTGTGATCTACTAACTTTTAACTATTAAATAAGGCTTTTTATCATTTCGTTTAACAAAAGACCACTACGATCAAAAGTGAACTCATGATAATTTAAGAAAATAAAAATTCCATTTAATATGCTTAAGCATTTGGAATAGAGTTTACGATTTACGAGTGAAACGAGTCGGAAGTCGGAGTCAGTTTTAAAAATACCAACTCGGGAGTCACGAGTCGGAAGTCGGTATTTTCCTGCCAACTTCCCATCCCTGATAAAAACTAATGGTTTGCCTCGACAATTTTAGCACCCTGTTTGGTGTGCCATCAAATGAAAATGTTGAAAAACGCTGTATTAGAAAGATAAAAATTGGTTGCAAAATTTGATGTACAGATTATTATAGTATTTGCAATACGAAATGGCCGGTCTTGTTAAGAATCTTAACAAAGCGATAATGGATTTATGGCAGTAATCCTAGGACTTATTGCAGTAAAACGAATATAAGGGGTATTAAGGGAATTTTAAATTTATATCGAATAGATGTAATAGTAGATTCATAAAAACCATTAACGCTACGTACAACCCCCAGAGATTATTAGTTTTTTATACAAAACTAACAATCTGAAATAAAATTAGTAACAATCTATACATCAAATTTTGCACAAAATTTTTATCTATCTAATAGGATATTTTTGATTGTTGAAAAAATTATTGTAACAATATTATTGCTCAATAACTTAATAATAGGTATCAGAAAACAATGTTCTGTAATTTTTTTAATACATTTGTGGATTTCAAATAAGTTTTATATTTATAAGGTTTTGTTTAGAAATGTTCAAATAATACGTTAACATTTTTTCGACATGATTGTTTATAGTTTAGAACCTTCGTTGAAAAATATTATGTTTGAAGATAATGAAATGTCTTTTGGTACAAGTATTCTTTACCCGTAATAAATCATTTTTATCCGCAGAACTTGTATTGAGAACCGCGGCAGATTCAAGGTGGCGGCAAAAGTAGATTACCAAGTACAATAACTATAGTTAGTTTCCACAACAGAACAAAATATCATAAAATGTATTTTTAGAATGAAGCTTTAGCTACAATTTGCCGCATGGTACACAAATATGCGTCGAATGGTTTAGAAGATGGCGTCTATAATGCAATTTATTTACTTACAATTACATGACGGTTCTTTTTACAATTAAAAATATCCTATTAGATAGATAAAAATTCGCTGAAAATTTTGATGTATAGATTGTTACTAACGTTATTTCAGATTGTTAGTCTTGTATAAGAAACTATACGGTTGTGCGCACCCTTAAGGATATTTTCCAAATTTATGATCCTATTGTTTCTAAATTTTAGGGGTTGTTATACTTGTTTGTTTGTTAATTTTCAACGTTCATAGCGTTCATACATTAACAACATGGCTCTTTGGCGACCATTTGATTTTGAAGAAATTCCTAATTTCTGTAGTGAAAATAGTGAATCTGTGCAAGGTGATTTGGGGTGCGAAAATATGGATGTTGACGTGGAATGCAAAAATATGGACGAGGCTACTAAAGAAAATGTCATTTGTCAGAAGATTGCAAAGTTCTGATACTAAACGTTTATAAAAAGTTAGTTTCGGAAGGTAAAGTAACTCAAACTCTGATAGTGATACAAACAACGATAATAGTGATAATGATTAATATTTTAATACTTTTAAATTACCATAAATTGACAAATTCAAAAAAGAATGATTTTTGTTTGTGCAAATTTGAAATATTTAATATAGACTATAAAGGCTTTAAAACAAAAACGATTTTTAAACATGCCTATATTTATAATTTAAATATAACCAGTGCTAAGCCTGATAAAAATGTGAAGGAATGTCATGTGAGTATATACAGTTCATTCTAAATAGCATATAAGAAAACACCTATTAACAGAACCATAAACCCAGCAGGTATAATGGTTATACTGTCAGCCATTATTGGAATCAATAAGTCAGGGTGGCCATTTCGTATTGTAAATACTATAATAATTTTATTTAAGATTATTAGTTTTTTATGAGATACTTGTGAGAACTGTGATGTTTATCCGGCGCTTAATGTGCTAATAACTTTAAACGTTGTGTTATAGATCCAATTAGTAAATGTAAAAATTACTTACACATATTTGTGAGAAGATATACAACAATAAGTTTTTTTTTTTTTTTTTTAATTGGTTTATTTAGGGGTGCTCCAACAACTTGGTTATTAGCACCTCGGAACATAAGTTTACATTGTTTTACATTTGGTACGTATTGGTTTAGTTACATTTACAAGTTTTACATTAATTTTGTTACATTTGTTGATATGTGTATATTATATTATTGTATATATGCTAGATTTTATCGAAAATGTTGGTTTCTTTTAGGAACTTGATGATTTTATTTTCGTTTTGGATTGAGAGGATTTCATCTGGGTCTGCTGGTAATTGGTTGGAGCTTCTTTCCATACGGTATTGAGGGCATTCTATGATAATGTGCCTTACTGTCAGTCTGGTGTTGCAGGCCTGGCAGTTTGGTGGGGCTTCTCGTTGGAACAGGTGTTTGTGTGTTAGTAGAGTGTGTCCGATTCTTATCCTGGTTAATACAATCTGTTCTCTTCTGGTCATGTTGTTTTGGGGTTTGCTTCTGTCTATGTGGATGCGAATGTTGTTCCATGTTTCTTTTGTTTTGTTTTTGTAGTGACTTTTTATATCGTGTATTTGAGGTGGAAGGGGGTAGATTTGTTCGTTTATTGCGTCTTTTGCCGCTATGTCTGCTGCCTCATTTCCTGGGATATTTTGGTGCGATGGAACCCATAGGATTGTAACTTCTTTCCCTTGTGATATGGAGTCATGTAGATTGTCCTGGATTTTTTGGATTATGGTGTTTCTGGTGTATGTTTGCTGTATGCTGGTAATGGTACTTAGAGAATCTGATTGTATTAAGAACTTTTGGCCTGGATGGAGTCTTATGTATTCTGTCGCCTGCAGAATAGCAAATGCTTCAGCTGTGTAAACACTTGTTTGATCTGGTAGGTGGAATTTTTTAATTTCGTTTTCTGTAATTAGCGCGGCACCGGTACTACCTTGTATTTTTGCCCCGTCAGTGAAGATGGCAATGTGATTGTTGAATTTTGCGATTGTTTTATTGTAGGATTGAAGGATGATCATGGGATGGGTTTCTTTTTTATTGTATTGGGTTAGGGATAGGTTGATGTTCGGTTGTTGGAGAAGCCAAGGTGGTACTTTATTGTATTGTTGTGGGGTAAATTGTGGGAAGGTTTCATTCATGTTACAAAGGTGTTCTTGGATTTGCTTATGGAATGGTATTTCGTTTTTTATGAAGATTTGGTCATTTATTTTGTGGAATATTTGTTGAAAAGTGGGAATATCTGGATTTATGGCTAGGTTTGCTAAATAGGATAGGGTGAGTTGATATCTACGGAATTTAAGTGGTGGCTGATTTGCTTCGCTATTTATTTTTACTGTAGGGCTTGTTCTTAGTGCTCCTGTTGCTATTCGGATTGCGGAGTTCTGGATTACGTCTATTGTCTTTAGAGCACTTGGTTTGGCATTGTTGTATACGACACAACCGTAATCTATTTTAGATCTGATAAGTGTTTGGTATAGTTGAAGGAGATTTTCTCGGTGGGCTCCCCACTTCTGGTGCGCTAGTGTTTTTAGAATATTTAATCTTTGCATGCACTCTTTCTTCAGATGTTGTATGTGAGGACGCCATGTCAGTTTGCTGTCTAATATAATTCCAAGAAATTTTATTTGGTTAACATAGTCTATTGCGTTTCCATGAATGTTTAGTCTAGGGTTGTATCTGGAGTAGTGTGTTCGTGTAAAGTGGACAGCTTTTGTTTTGTTTGTCGAGAAAGTGAAGCCTGTTTTATTAGCCCATTCTTCTATTTGAATAGTCGCTTGTTGTAGGTGTGTTTTTATACTGCTGAGTTCTCTGTTCCTACATAGTATAACCAGATCATCAGCAAATAGAAAAGCTTTGATGTGTACTGACATGTGACCCATGATCTTATTTAAGGCTATTAAAAATAAAGTAACACTTATAATCTCCCCTTGTGGCACACCATTGTCCTGTGTTTTTTCTTCGGAGATATACCCATTTGCCAGAACTTGAAATTTACGATTTTTTAAAAAATTGATAATATATTTGAGGATATTTCCATTCAGGCCGTATTCTACTAATAATTTTAGGATGTTAAATCGCCAAGTCATATCAAATGCTTTTTGTAGATCAAAAAAAATCGCAATTAGATGTTCCCGTTTTTTAAAGGTTTTTTGTATTTCGCACGTGAGTGATACAATATGATCTAGGGTTGATCTTCCTCGGCGGAAGCCGCTTTGGATGTTACAGAGAATATCATTTGTCTCGAGGAACCAGGTTAGTCTTTTGTTTGTCATAATTTGCATCACTTTGCTGAAGTTATTGGATGTAGATATAGGTCTGTAGCTGTCTGGATTGGTTTTATTTTTATTAGGTTTTAAAATCGGGATAGTGTTCACTTTCTGCTATTGTTCTGGATACACATTATTTTTCCATATGTGGTTATATATTTTCAATAGGTGGTTTGTGACTGCATCTGGAAGTTGTTTGATCATTTCTGCAGGTATACCGTCTGGACCTGGACATTTCTTGTCTTTTAAGTTTTTGATTGCACAAATCAATTCCTTTTTGTTAAATGGTTTGTTTATGTCTGTTTCTGTATTTTCGATTTTAAGTTTTTCTTTTTCTGAATTATTTTTATGTATTTTAAAGGTATCGCTGTAGTTGTTATTGCTAGATACGTGTTCAAATTTGTTTGCTAGGGCTTCAACTATTTTTTGAGGTGATGTTAATATTTTATTGTTATCGTACAGGGTTGTTGTAATATCTATGGTTTTTTTTTCCGTTAATTTTCTTAATTTTTTCCCAGACTTTAGATGGTGGCATGCTAGGGTTTATTGTAGTGGTGAAGTTTTCCCAGGATTGCTTTTTGCTTTCTATAATGGTTCTCCTTGTTATCGCTTTGCGTTTTTTAAGTTCTATTAAGTTTTCTATTGTGTTGTTTTTTCTGTATTTATATAGTGCTTGTTTTTGTTTTTTGATTGCTTCTTCGCAGTTCTTGTTCCACCATGGTGTCATTTTCTTTTGGTTTGTGGTCGTTTTAATACCTATTGCTTGTTTTGCTGCGGCGTTGATCTCTTTGGTGAGTTCATCTACTAGTCTGGTTACGTTACTAGTTTCTGTTACTTTCTTGTTAGAATTAAAAGCGTTAGATAATAGGTGGCTAAATAGTGTCCAGTTGGCTTGGTCTAGTCTCCATGAAGATTTTTTTGTTTTTGGGATGTAGGATGGAGGAAAGGAGATCAACAAAGGAAAATGGTTGCTGCCATTTAAGTCAGGATATACTTCCCAGGATAAGTTTGGGGTTAGTGCAGCATCGCAGATAGATAAGTCAATGTTTGAGAATTTACCAGTATGTGGACAGAAATGTGTTGGTGATGAATCATTTAGAAGCATATGGTCATCGTCTAAAAGTTTCTCGATTTTTCTACCTCTGCTGTCCGTCTGTTCTGAACCCCATAGGGTATTGTGTCCGTTGAAGTCGCCTACAAGTATGTATGGTGTGGGGAGTTGTTTGGAGAGTGTTTCTAGTTCATCTTGGGTTACAGTGCGATTGGGTGGCAGATATATATTACAGATGGTGATTTTGCTCATGTTCGGTACGTTTGTTGTGATTGCAACAGCTTCTAAATTTGTATTTAGTTGTATCTCAGTAGCGTAGATGTTGTTTTTCGCTAATATAGCTACTCCACCACTAGCAATCGTGATTCTGTCTCTGTTTTTTGCAAAGCTTGTGTATCCGTTCATGGTTATTTTTTGGTTAGGTTGTAAGCGGGTTTCCTGTAAGCAGATGTAGTAAGGTGTTGTAGTGTGTATTAAGTGTTGTAGTTCACCAAGATGAGAATAGTATCCGTTTAGGTTCCATTGTATTAGTGCCATTTTAGTTATTTATTTCTTCTGCGTCAGTTTCAATATCCAATTGTTCTTTTATGCGGTTGATGAGTCGTGTTACGTTAGATTTTGTCAGAGAGTATGTCAGGTGAGGTTGTAGATCTTTCATGGTTGCCAGTAGTCCTGTTATATCTTGTGTATATTTGCGGGCTACTTTCAGTTTTTCATTAGTGTCTTGTGCTTCTTCAACTAGTTGTAGTAGTGTCTGATATGTGATGCTGTATTTGTCTTGATTTTCTGCCATTTCTTTTTTCAGCGAATTTAACTGGTCATCCATGGAGAGGCCTGCTAGATTCCTTGGGCTAACAGATCTATGCTTCCGGAGCTTACTTTTCGGTTTAAGTTTATTGTCTCGTTTAGTTGCAGTTTCTTCGTTGGAAGTGTCTATTTGGTGATTAATAGGTTTGTCGGATTTGATATCTGTTGTGTTGACTTCTTCTTGGCTGCTAAGTGATGGAGGAGGTCTTTTAAGGCTGTTTTTTTGTTCTCGTATTTGAGCTTTAACTACAGTTTCTTGCGAGTTCTTTGGGGTGTCTTTTTTGGGTGTTTCTATGTTTTCTTGGGTATTAATTTGTTGAGGTTTATCGTGAATAGGTTGGGGTTCTTTCAGATTATTTTCTTCTCTGTCTATTTGTACATTTTCTGGATTTCCTGTCTCTAACTGTGTTGGTTCTTTGTTGGGGCAGTTCTTTGAAGTGTGCCCTTTTTGCTTGCAAGTGTAGCAGGTGGTGTCTGTGGACAGGTACACATGATAGATGGATTCATCATGTTCAACTTCAATACGATTAGGGATAGGTGTTTCTTCATCTTCGGTAATATAAACTGATCGTCGGGAGATTAGGATGTGTTTATAGTGTTCTCTTTGTAATCCTGCATGTAGTTCTGTAATTGGTGAGACCATTTTGATTCCGATGTTAATGAGAACTTGTGCTATTTTATCATCCGGTATAGTGGGACAGACATTAGATATTATCAAACGCTAGGCTGGGTTGATTAATCTTCTCAAGTCTATTGGCTGGTTGTTGATAATTAAGTTTTTCTGATTGTGAATTATTGTGTCTACATATTCTTTTCTGGTTAGGAATATGTAGATTCTTTTATTTTTTCTTAAGGCGTGTGTGATATTTTGGGGGCCTATTATGTCGCCAATTTTGTAAATATATTCCTCTGGATTAATATCATCTACAGGGTTAATGATAATTCCTTGTTCTTTCTTCGGAAATATTTTATTTTTTGTAGCATTCGCAAATGACATTTTGTTTTGTGAAGTTTGTGTTTGATTTTTAGAATTTGTGGTTGAAGTAGATGCTTGTTCCATGTTTTTATTTAATGAATTATTGTATTGTGGAATTTTATTCATATTTAAAATTTTTAATATATTACCGCTCAAACAGATTCGAGCCAGCACTTATCATTGTCTTGTCGGATTAAAGAGAACAACGTCACCCGACTCGAACTGCAGTTGCAGTTTTTGTCGGGTGATGATATATCTATGAATTGACAGGTGTCGCTGATTGTTAATTTTGCACAAAGAAGAGCGAGATATTATTTTATTATTTAGTTAGGTTATAAATGTTTGAGTGGTGAGAGGTGATTTTTGGTATTGGAAAATGTTTTGGATGATTATGTGATTGTTTAAGGTAAGAATATTATTATTTGAAGTAAAAATAATGTAAAATTACCTGGATATTTGTGGATCGCTAAATTCACATGCCATTCACTGTAAAGTCAGGGGCGTACTCACAATAAGTTTTAATAGCATCATTTTACTTTAACTAAAAAATTAAATGAATTGAATGACTTTATACACAAATTTAATCTTGTCCCAATATTTTTCATTTATTTGCAAATCATAAAAGTTGTCTCGAAATATATTTATCACGTTGTTTTTTATTTACTCTAGTTGCCAAATATAAAAATAGTATTTTATTTAACAAATATATAACGTAGCTTTTGTCCTATAGCAGTGCTTCTTAAACTATCTGTTGTGGCGCACCTGCAGGTTTAATTTCCAAAGTGCCGTGTATCAATACCATATTTTTGGCAAATTTAGAGAAAATGATATTTGAACATTCATAATAATATTAATTTCTCCACGACCACTATAGAATTTACCAATTCTAAAACCAATTTTCACTACAGAAAGTTAATATTCTAACACAAGAGTTGGAATGTTATTCTAAAGCACATATCTTCTTATGCATTTTTCGTGTATGTCATTCCATCACTTATTATGGAATAAGTATTGCATGCTTGTTGTCATTTGTTTTTATAGGGTTACATTAAAATATATGCAGTTTTTACATTAAATAAATGCAACATAACTTCCTAAAAAGTACTAGAATAGTGGCCGATGTGCGGCAAACTAAATTAAAATTAAACAAATAATACATAAAAAATAAGTTTAATTAGTTGATTAATTTGTCATGTAATATAAATTATTTGCTAAGATAAAATGTTTGTTAAAATAATTATTTGTTACATTTATTTTTTTCTCGTCTGGTGGTCGTGGAGAAAGTAGGGTCTGTGACTCGGTTGGAAGAGAAAATTCGGTGCTCGTGGTTCCTCACGCTCACCTGCGGTTCGCGTTCGGAATGTTCCACTCGCAACGAATTTTCCAACCTTGTTACAGAATTATGTATTATATATTATACCAGAAAAATGTAATGAATATAATAGTAGATGACATATTTTTTATTTTATTTTAATTTTATAAACATATAGGCTATCCCAAATTTTTAAGCGGAACCAAATGGAATATTAATTTTCTTAAATTGCCACGATCTCATTTTTTAATGCTTGAAGTGGGATTTTGCTAAACAAAGTGATCAAAAGCTTCAATAAAACGTTATCAGTTACTAGAATTGAAAATCTAGTTCCGCTTAAATCAAAGAAACAGACTATGCAATATTACAATTTAAAACAATTGACTTTATATAAGATATTGTACTTTTGTAATTGAAATCTTTATATATAAAAGAGAATATTTGTGGCTATGTCCGGAAATTCTAACCCACTTCCAGATATGCTACCGAGTTGAAATTTTGCATACAGGTAGTAAATTCCTTCATCATAACTAGAAAAATCGAAAATCTCAAAAAAGTCCCATCAGAAACAAGAAATTAATAATTTTGTTTTTAATTATATTGGACCATCGAAGTATGTATAAGATCGCGGGAATTTCGTTTCAATGGTTGTTTGGACAACTATAGTAAGTTCGTGGAACATCGGCAATTATCGTTCGGTACGATTCATCATTGTTCTGCTATAGGTGATTTTATTCAGTTATTTAGTAAAATTTATGCTTGGTGTATGCAGAGTGAGGCTTAAGTCGAACATCTGTTTTCTGGTTTTTTATTTTTGCGCATTTTTAAGAATTTTGTTAATTTTATTTATTTATTTTTTATCTGTTATTTTATATAAATATTGAAATATAATAGTAAAATCTTTTATATATATAAAACAGAAAATCTGTGTATATCGAGTTGAAATTTGATATATAGGTAGGAAATGCAGTCAAAATAAGGAGGCAAATCGAAAATCAGAAGAAAAAAAGACGTAGACTTAACAGAAAAATTGCGTGAAAAAGAAAACAATTTTTTTTTTTAATGATTTTTTTTCCATTGGATTGATATTACGGGAGTTACGAAGGGACAACCTAAAACTAAACTTTTGAAATATCTCATTTACTATTGACTTACCAGCAAAAACGAACATGAGAAAAGTTGTTTAAAAAAAAAAAAAAAAAAAAAAAAACAAATAAAATATGTTGTCCTATAAATTATTCAATTGGTTGAGAAGATGGTGAAGGGTGGAGGGGGTGGGTGCTAAAACTAAAATACTGGAAATATCTAGCTTATTATTTACTTTACATCAACAATTTATAAAGACAATTTGTTTTGATTGAAGAACGATTATTTTCTGTTTAGTGTAGCTTTTGAATATTTAGGGGGACAGAGGGAGCGCTACTTATAAACTTGAAATATCTCTCTTATTATTGACTTAACATTAAACATGTGCATAACAAAAGTTGTTATAATACCAATAATATAAATAAATAAATAAATAAATCTTTCCTCAATATATCAGACCTATAATGAGACTATCGACTTGGTTTTTGCTTCCAAAGGTTACCCATACACATGTACAAAAACGTATTTTGCTCTGATCAACCCATAAACGGCAAATCTAGATTCAAGGTTAGTTATAAAACGCCTCGGATGGCCTGTGTTTTAGTACTTTCTGGCACAAAGGCGTCTGTTTAGAATCTGTACATCACTCACCACCAAATGCAGCGCCGATCACGTGAAACATTTTATATTGCAACTTACGAAATTATTTATTATAATTTTTATGATATTTATTATAATTACTCCGTGATAATTCCTGATTTACAAATCGTACCTATATAGGTTGGAGCACTTTTTTTCGTTAGTAAATATTCTTGCCAACCAAGGAAGTTTTTTTCTTCGTATTGCTTTAGGGGGTTACAATAATGTTCAACAGCGAATTTAACGTTATAATTGTCGTCAAAAATGAAAATAAAAAAATTTGTGCTATATATTCTCGGGAACATTTTTGTAGCAATATTAAACCCTAAAATTCGTTAATATATATTTTGAATATGTATATATTTTATAGTTTTTTATAATACGGAAATTTTTTCCGACTTTTTTCTAAATATTTCTTAATTGATCGGAAGCCTGGTGTCATTCACCGATGATATATAGCTTAAAATCTTTCCAGACAAATTTGCAATACGCTGTTGCAAATGGCACTAAAATCGGTTAAGGGGTGGTAGGGTCTGATAACCACATTTTAAGCATATTTTTGTGAATTGTTTTCAAATCTATGGTTAAATTTATTCATTTTCAAACTAAATACATATATAAAGTATGTTTTGAAGAAGATACAAAAAAATTTTGAAGGCAAAATATGGCGAAATGAGCCAGCTGTGGCAAATCTTCTCAGACTCCGGGAAAAAAATTAGATTTTGAAATCAAAAATCCAAAAAGATTTTGTTAGTTTATGAATTTGCCGAGGTAATGACGTAGAGTTTTTATTTTTTAAATGATTTTTCAGTTTTTAGCGTTACTTAGAAGACAAAAAAAAATTAATTCCCCGTAATAAAACCTAAAAATGAGTATATTTGTGATTGTTAAATAAAAAAAAAAAAAACCATAAAAAAAAAATATCTCAACCTCGTTACCTCGGCAAACTCATAAACTAACAAAATCTTTTTGGATTTTTGATTTCAGATGATTCAGTGACGAGTTATGCTGGTCACCGCAAAATATAATTTTTTTCCCGGAGTCTGAGAAGATTTGCCACAGCTGGCTCATTTCGCCATATTTTGCCTTCAAAATTTTTTTGTATCTTCTTCAAAACATACTTTATATATGTACTTAGTTTGAAAATGAATAAATTTAACCATAGATTTGAAAAAAATGCACAAAAATATGCTTAAAATGTGGTTATCAGACCCTACACCCCCTTAACTGATTTTAGTGCTATTTGCAACAGCGTATTGCAAATTTGTCTGGAAAGATTTTAAGCTATATACCATCGGTGTATGACACCAGGCTTCCGATCAATTAAGAAATATTTAGAAAAAAGTCGGAAAAATTTCCGTATTATAAAAAACTATAAAATATATACATATTCAAAATATATATTAACGAATTTTAGGGTTTAATATTGCTACAAAAATGTTCCCGAGAATATATAGCACAAATTTTTTTATTTTCTTTTTTGACGACAATTATAACGTTAAATTCGCTGTTGAACATTATTGTAACCCCCTAAAGCAAACCGAAGAAAAAAACTTCCTTGGGTGGCAAGAATATTTACTAACGAAAAAAAGTGCTCCGACCTATATAGGTACGATTTATAAATCAGGAATTATCACGGAGTAATTATAATAAATATCATAAAAATTATAATAAATAATCTCGTAAGGTGCAAGATAAAATGTTTCACGTGATCGGCGCTGCATTTGGCGATGAGTGATTATCACATGGGCATTTTATGTGGCATATTCCTGGGTAAACACAACAGGACACTTATACGTGTTGTTACTAAATGTCTGTACTACCAATGTTTACAAAGAAGTTCGTATTTAAATTATTTGTATAAGAAGCACATATTAATAAAATTATATATATAAAAGCCCTAATTTCTGTGTATCCTCCGTAACGCTAAGTTCCTGGGTGCTAGCGGGTGTTGAGGTGTGCGGTCGGTCACTAAGTCAATGGTGGGAGATGCGAACGACGTACCTCTACCAAACAGCTCACCACCCGGGTGACACTCTTATGGACCGACCTTGGACAACTGTTTTAGTTTTTGACCGGTTCAGAGATGGCGAGAGAATGCAAAATAAATAGATATATTACGAAGGTAGCCGACTTCGAACGACCAGTAGCTTCGTGTTGTGTTGTTTTTAAGTCGCTGAGTAACTGCCATTATTTTTAGTTTGGAGTTAATTAGTTTTGTTTATTTTGATATTGTGTTTTGTGTTTTCTTTTGTAAATTATGTTAATGTCCAGATAATAGTATATGAAAAATAAAATAACTCTACTTTTGGACAGTCAGTATTTATTTTCGAATCACAACGTTTCGCTGTTAGATAAACAGCTGTATTTCTAACAGTGAAAAGTTTTGTTTCTAAAATAAATATTGACAGTCCAAAAGTAAGTTATTTTATTTCTCAGTAATTATAATGTAATTTTGTGTTCCAAAAATAAATAGCTTAGATCTTTTATTTAAATTTATTTATTTAGATTCCTTATATATATTATTACAGGTTTTTAAATATATGTATTTTTTTGTTTATTGTAAAACTTTTGTTAATATAAATAACAAAATGTTGCAATTCACAAAAAAATATATATTTCATACAATAATTATAAACCTAAAACTGATAGTGTAATTCAAATTTGGCGGTTCAGTTTTTTAGTATTTGGCTGGTTCGTAGGAGCGCTGTTAGACGTACTAAATTTTCTTGCTGGGACTGTCCGTTCTTCTTATATGTTCTGTGCAGCTCACTTAGCGAGAATATAGCTCTTAGCTATACAGTCAGTATATACTTCGGTTTGATCAAAGAATTTTATGTCAATTAATGTTATCTATTACATATATAATATCCCTTTACCCAAATTCTCAATAATTTTCGTCTTGCAGCTTTCGAAAGAGGAACTATTTTATTACCACTATTTTGCCACTCTACCGACCTTAGAGGAATAACATATTTGGTAATATCTTCCTCAAATTTTGTTGTCTAATTGTTCTTAATTTTTGAGGAACAACTGTTTGTCTACCTTTAGAATCAATGGGCCATGTTCATAATCTTTTACTAAGAATTGCGATTAAGCGTTACTTGTTAAAATAAGCAAGTACGATACTATCGTTAGTAGTGTTCATAATCACAATACTAAGATATTTTAACTAATATCGATGTAAATTTGACAACGTTGCTGTTGGCATTAGAAATAGATAGACATATGCACTGTTCAACATGTTAAAAGAGATGGAAGGCGTGTTACTAGCTTGTATTATCGGTTATTTTACAATTTGCATCACAAATAACCTGCGAAAAAATATAATAAATTATCTTATTGTCATACATTTTGGAAATAAATTTACCTGTACATTTAATGAATGGAAACCTTTACGACATACATATGCATCACGATAAGGTCCACCTAGGTTTTTGATTTTTATGTGCGTTCCATCAATAGCACCAACTACATTTCAGCAATGTCATAAAATTTTCGTTTTACAGTTTCTAGTTCTGCAGGAAATAATATAAATTGTGGTCGTTTTCTGGCTAAGGCAAAACTAACACGTTTTATAATTCGCGAGACAGTTGGTCTGCTGACTCCATGTAAATCAGCTACAATAAGCATTGTTATGTTAAAAGAATTCTAAATAAAAACATAATGGTAACTAATTCTTCATTTTATTAACTACTTACCTATATCTTGTTGATATGAACCTTTCGCAAAATAACCTAAAGCAATACATATTTGGAGTTCAGTAGAAATACTTCCACCTTTTGAAGATACCGGTTTTATATCGTCATGTAAGATTTCAATTATTGTTCGAACTCTGTCTTTTGAAAATCTATAATTTTTTTTGAAATCTTCTTCACTTAATATTTCCTATACATTTTTTCTTTTACTATAAAATTTTCTTGGCAATTGTGCCCGTAATTCACGAATTTCACGAACATCACGCAAATCTCTCATATAAATGATTAAAGTCAATCAGTATTATGAACACAATTGCTATTTTAATGTATTTAATACAGCCTATCCGCACTTCTAAATCTGTACTACTAAATTACAATTTACTAAGCACTACTAAGCAGTACTAACAATAATTCTGTATTATGAACACCCATTTTTAGTAAAGCTTAGTATACTTGTCTTAGTAGTGCTACTAAGATTTAGTAAAACATTATGAACATGGCCAGTGATGGGCGTTTACACGTAAACTTTAATTGTTTACGTTTACGTGTAAACTTTTGTAAACAATTGGTAAACTTGTCAACAATGTAAACAATGTAAACTTTGTAAACTGTCAAATAATGAGGTTAGTTTTATTTATTTAATACGAATAATAGAGAGTTAATGAACAAGTATAATCAGTTCAAAACAATAAATTTATTAAAAAGATGGGGGGAAGAAACCGAAGGAATAGTTCTGAAGAACTAGGTTTATTAGTTTTGAAGATTGTTTTAATTAAAGAAAATGAAAGAAAATATAGGGCGTTATGCAAAATTTGCAATGAATCTTTTCGTTATTAAAAAATATAGGCTGATTTTCTTAAAGGTGAAATTTAATGTATTTTGTTATTAAAAAAATTAGACTGAATTTTTTAAAGAAAAAAGTTTTTTATTTTTCATATTCATATTTACTAATTTGTATGTAACACCTGTATAATGATGCAAAATCGATTTTTATTAATATGTATATTGGCTTGTCCTAATTTTATATACTTACTTTTTCATTTAAAATCGTTTCATTAAAATTTTATTATTTATAAAAATGTATTGAAAATGAGGTTCTGTAATTCAAAACAAGTGCGCATGTCTAAATCATTGTTTACATTGTTTACATTGTTTACAAGAGTTTTGTGTTTAGTTTACATCAATTGTTTACGCGTCAACAATGAGGTAACTTACATCATGTAACTTACGCGCCCATCACTGAACATGGCCCAATGTTTTTTAAATACAATAAATGCATCGTTTCCGTGTCGTCTTTAAGATGAGATATAAAATTCGATGAACTATTTTTATATTCTTTAATTTCAACTTTAGGTTGGCATTGAATACATTGAGCAATGAACTTATTTTGCTCAAAATATTTTTTTTCAACTAAATATTAAAATATATTGCATTTTGAAAAAACGTATCATCTACCGTATTCGATTTAAATAAAATATTTCTTCTTTTACCTTCATTGGCTTACTGAAAAGAGTTTGAAGCTCCTGAATGCTTCAGATATTAAAAGAGTCGATGCACCAAAACTTTCACGAGTATGGCTGTCACTCATGTTGGCAAAAAAATACAAATATATATGTAATTGTAAAATATTGAGAACTGACAATAACTGAAGTGACGCCTAGCGGAATATTTTGGAACTTAACGGAATAGGATTTTGTGTGGATGTGGCTCATTTAATTGCATTGTTTCTGTGTTAAAGTGAAGAAAAGTGAATAAAATGTATTTAAAATCGCAACAGAAAATTAACTGCAATGTGAATTCTAGTGTATCAAATGGCAAATGTCAAAAAATCCTATTCCAATCGCCATTTTGTAAGCGAAAACAGCGCCTCCAGGGTGGAACCCTGGGGTTCCACGAAATAATTTTGGGATTCCGCGAGACAAGTTGTGATGTAATATTAAAATAAGATTAGCTGCAATATGTGAAGAGCAAAAAAAAGGTCCTCCCTTCTAAATTTTAAGTGAAGAGCAAAAAAAAGGTCCTCACTTCTAAATTTTAAGTGACAGCAAATAAAAAAAGTCCTCAGTTCTCACAGTAGGGGGGGGTCCGGACCCCTTGGACCCCCCCTTGTGTGCGCCCCTGATTCTGGACACTGAAGTTCATGTTAGCAGCGGTGTTATCGTTCAAAGTCACGGAATTTGTATTGGAAACACTATATACGCGAAAATCACTCAGATGTCAACACCGATGTCAACGCTAATATCTCTGTCCAGAATACTAACTAATCTAATTTATAACAGCTTTAGGTATGGCAAGGGTTCCATGATCCGTAAAAAATTGCCTAAGGGTTCCACAAGAAAAAAAGTTTGGTTTGTAGGCATAAACGATAAACTCTAAACACTCCTATATCCTTTGACCGATACGAACAATATTTTGCAGATTTATCCCCATACAATACTGACCTTATTTTATATTTACACGATTATTTAAACTGATTTGAGATATTTTTGAATACATTTTGGTAAAAATGGTAAATTAATGTAAAAATAAATTAAACGTTATAAATTACTTTTATATTCAAAAATGTAAATGTAATGCATTGAGTAAAACTCGCCTTGGTATATGCTGTTCACTTGAAGTAAGGCACTTCACGCACTTCATGAAGTAAGGCGTATGGCAAGGGAAAGAAGTCAGAGGCGTCGAGTAAGTTCCACATTAAGGTAATGATGTGTTGCCAACATTGTTGGCAACGGGTGCACTAGTAAATAATTAAATGAATAAGGGCCGTAAAATCCATTTTCTATAAATTGCTAATAACTATTAGCATAATAAACTAGTTATATACAAGGCATACAAATAACCGTAAATTTGTGGCATACTATAGGCATACTTATAGAACCGGTCGAAACGTTACACTGACCACATGGCTTTCATATCTATGGCCCCATGGCACCATAGCGGTCTAGAAACGGAGAACTTTCCTTATCTCCCCCTTATACGCCTATGTAGGTGTTGGGATCCTATTATTATTATTATATGCTAGGCAATAGGTAGGTATAATTTAATTTTTAAAAGTTGTCCAACCAAAGCCATATGACTGAAAAGAGGTTGTTAAATAAAAACATTGTGTTGTGTTTCACAGTGTCGGCTCTCGTCATTGCCAAATTTGTCATATCGTCACCCCAGTTTTGGTTTGTACAGATATTGTTTGTATACTACATCACATTCAGATAATTTTTTTTTAACATGAAATGGTGAAATCATGTTAACTTTAGAGTATGACTAATTTTTTTAACAAATAATGAATGTAAGGAACTTAATTAAAAAATAATAATTTGGAGATAGAACAAATTGTTAAATTTTCTGAAAATATTAAATATTTTTTGGGAGATAGAACAATTGATAAAGCAAAACAAATCAATATCAAAATAAAAACATAATTTATATATTATATATAATTATTGTATATTGGATTGTGAATTATAATTTAACTATTATCTGTCTCATTTTGTAATACGAAACTAAGAGCGAAATTTCATTTTTTATGTTTTATATTTAAAATATCATCTTAGGGTGGTAATTCTGAAGTGGCACCTTTCAAAATATTTGACATGTCTATCACAATTTTGACATGTCAAACGCAATTTTGACATGTTAATTTGTTTTCTGATATACATAGTTTTTGAGTGAATATAACCTCGATATAATAAAACTTAAGCAAATATTTAAAAACCAGGTTTACAAGTTCACATGTTTCCATAAAAGTCTATTTACACCACAACAGTCACCAAAGTAACCAGATCTATGGTCTATTTCAAAGTAGAAAAATGTGTGTAAGAAGATAGGAGCTGTTTGTCCTTGCTTCGGATTGGTTTAGATCGTCATCCCTATTACACTGTAAAAATATTGTTTTTAGTCCAAGTTGATAGATTCCAACAATGAAACCATGGAAACGAATGACATTAAATTATTTTTTTACATATTTTAATAAAAAAATAAATAAATAAATGGGAAATTTGTATTAAGAAAGACACAAAAAATCAAAATATAAAGAAAATGGCATTTTAAAATGATATTAACCTTAACAAAAAAATGTTTATTGTAAGTATGATTTACAAAGCTTAAACAAAACGGCCGAAAAGCACGATTTAAACGATGAAAGTAACTAGACTGCAAAATCTAGTTCCGCCTAACCATTTGGAACAGACTTTATTATTTAATTTTTCTCATATATTTTGTTATTATTTACATATTTAGACTTTTATTTATATTCTTGGCGTAGATTTTATGGAGAAAATTCTCCATGCAATTTGTTTTTACGCAGTTATATATTTTTTAGGTTATTTGACATAAATATTTTTTGACAGTTGACAATTAACAGATCAAGAAAGAGGACTAATGTGAGGCCAAAAGCTGATTGTGCCCAAAGAAGAAGTTATTGATATAATTTTTAGACCTTCATATATACATATATTTTTAATTTTTATTTACAATAATTATTTAAATAAGAAACGTTAGCTCTGAAGATATATTGCTTTGTTTAAACTCTTTTAACCAAATCTTTCTTTTTATATATAGTACATAATTTTTAAAATTAATATTTTTTTAACTTTTTCAAATTTCCCATTAAACTGAATTTATGTCGTATAAATAACGTAAGTTAGTATTATCTGCCTTGTTTATTTCAATATCTTATTAACCTTTTTTATATTAAAAAAAAATTACTTGCTAACCCAGTTGCTACGCCCATGCCCTAGTTGTAACTTATTTTAAATTTCCCGCTATACTGTATTTGATCAGTGTAAATCGTACTCGGTTCGCAGCGCTATCTACTTTTTTCTACTTTGAAATAGACCATAGTTTCGTATTACAAAATGAGACAGATTATACAAGAACTAATATTTTTAAAATTAAGACAACCAAATATTCATAGTACTTTTATAAATTTAATTAATTAATTAATTAGAAACTAGAACAAAAATTATATTCAGGAAAATGACAAAATATTTTAATATAATATTCTTGATGTACAGATGGCATATAGGATAACATTTTTGTGTTTAGTTTGGGAACATCTAAGGCAGCGATGTCCAACACGCGACCCACGCGACCGCATGCGACCCAATTGAAGTTTTCCTTCGGCCCTTCTTAAATGTTTCATATGTTTCTTCTTAAAATTAAGTTTTTATTAAAAAAATAGCAAATAATATAAAAAACAAGTTCCACATGAAAATTTAATCCATAAGGTATTATTTTTTTCGTTTTGTACATATCAGGGGGGTGAAACTCTATGGTCTATTTCAAAGTAGAAAAAAGTAGATAGCGTTGCGAACCGAGTACGATTTACACTGATCAAATACAGTATAGCGGGAAATTTAAAATAAGTTACAACTAGGGCATGGGCGTAGCAACTGGGTTAGCAAGTGATTTTTTTTTTAAATATAAAAAAGGTTAATAAGATATTGAAATAAACAAGGCAGATAATACACTTTCGTTATTTATGCGACATAAATTCAGTTTAATGGGAAATTTGTAAAAGTTAAAAAAATATTCATTTTAAAAATTATGTACTATATATAAAAAGAGAGATTTGGCTAAAAGAGTTTAAACAAAGCAATAAAACAAACAATATATCTTCAGAGCTAAAATTTCTTATTTAAATAATTATTGTAAATAAAAATTAAATATATATGTATATATGAAGGTCTAAAAATTATATCAATAACTTCTTCTTTGGGCACAATCAGCTGGGCTGTCTTTTGGCCTCACATTAGTCCTCTCTCTTGATCTGTTAAATGTCAAGTGTCAAAAAATATTTATATGTCAGATAACCTAAAAAATATATAACTGCGTAAAAACAAATTACATAGAGAATTTTCTCCATAAAATTTACGCCAAGAATATAAATAAAAGTCTAAATATGTAAATAATAACAAAATATATGAGAAAAATTAAATAATATAAATAATATATATTTCCAATGTACGACACTGAACATCTGTCAACTTGGACCAAAAACAATATTTTTACAGTGTAATAGGGATGACGATTTAAACCAATCCGAAGCAAGGACAAACAGCTCCTATCTTCTTACACACATTTTTCTACTTTGAAATAGACCATAATGGCAAAACGAAAACCATATTACGTTCCATAACCCAACACGAATAGCGCCCCAGTCGCTATAGCTACGTGCATGACAGGATGTTGCCTGTTACGGCTTCTGTCATTAGCGTCAAAATCTGTAATTAGTGTCAAAATCGTCTTCTGTAATTAAATGTGTTAAATGCTTTGTTTTGGGGTGTGATAGTAGTGAACCTACAAGATATCGCTTTCCAAACCCGAAGACACGTGTGGCTCCAGAATTGTATAAAACGTAGATGAGGAACATTGGAAATCCAAAATTGGATGGCTTGTCCATGGAAGTGTCCATAAATATTAAGTATTAGTAAATATTATGTTATATGTTAGTCTACTTAATAAATAATTATTTCTGCTAGTTATTGTTTTTCTGTTTCTGTATAATTCCTAACTGCTTGTTCTTAATTGTAAACATAATTAAATGTTATTATTAATACAATGTTCCATTACTCGACGAAAGTAACCGCGGTTGAAGTTTCCCGTTCCGAAAGTGTACGACATTAACCTTTTCAGGAAAATTGTTAGGTTTCGGAACGCGGTTACTGAAAATTTTGGTTACTTTTTTGTAACCAAACTAACCGTAGAAATATCGCGGTTAGTGTGGTTATTTCCTCCCACTACAAACTTCAGATCTAATGTAAACTACAAAAAGCGGGAATTTCAAAACAATTACAATAAGGCGAGAGTTAAGTGGAGGGAATTAATCGTTTCTTTGTAGTGCAAGTAGTAAATTATAATATTATTTTACTATAGTCTATAATTAAAACAGTAAGAATGAGTGTAAGTAACTGATTTTTAGTAATATTGATCGATGTCTTGAAAAATAATATCGGGAAAAATCATATATGTTCTTATATAATGTGCCATTGTAAACAAGTACTAATAAAACAAATATTTTTATTAATAAGTTTGTAAGAGAATATCTATAACCTATAACGTCCATAAAATGACAGTTCAGTTGTCTGTTTTATCAACTGTGAGGTGTGACTACCGTTCCGTAACTAAACGCGTTTTCAGGTAACCACTGGGTAACCAGAACTTACCACGACTTTACCGTAACCGCGACCGCGGTGGTTAGGTGTGCAGTTACGGAACATTATATAAATGATACAATTGTTATGATAATTTGATTTAAAAAAATATAACGGCAATTTCGCATCTATTTCCTTCTTTATCTAGGGTTCATATCCTTTCTAGTTCTTTTTCTAATGAATTGATATACTGTTATATTTTTAATACGTTTTGTTACTGTAAATTAGTTAACACTTTGTATATAGAAATATATTTATTATAAGTTAATTAAAGCATATAATCAATGAATACAAAAACAATATGTCAACTACTTAGTTTTAAAATTTATGACAATCTATTTCTTGACAGCTGATTGCTACGGAAATATAGCAATTCCTCCCTTCCAAATTGTTTCTATGGCGTAAAGCGAACAATTGGCTTTTTAAGCCTAGTTGATTTCCGAGGAATGAGGTTGATAAGGTTATGATCACTATAATTAAGATATCATTTTTCATTATGACATATGTCAAACGGATCGACATTTTAAAAAAGTGACATTTTTTAATACCAACATGACATACAGCTTCAAAGGTGCAAACTATTGAAAACAAAATTCCCTCTTAGTTTGTTCTTACAAAAGTGAACCGCTTATATCAGTGTAATTTATTTTTTTTGTGATATTTTTTATTCAATTGTTCATTTTTTGTCGCGGTACTTAAACCATATTATCCACAATTGTTAAATTAAACCGTTTATGTTATCTTTTGTATCCCTTCCATCTTATACAGTCTGTTCCAAACGGTTAAGCGGAACTAAATTTTGCAATCTAGTTACTTTCATCGTTTAAATCGTGATTTTCGACCGTTTTGTTTAAGCTTTGTAAATCATACTTACAATACACATTTTTTGTTAAGGTTAATATCATTTTAAATTGTCATTTTCTTTATATTTTGATTTTTCGTGTCATTCTTAATACAAATTTCCCATTTATTAATTTTTTTGTCATTAAAATACATTAAAAAAATAATTTAATTTTGACATAGGTCATTCGTTTCCATGGTTTCATTGTTGTAATTTTAAATTTTGACATTGCAACGTGAAAAATGAAATAACCCAAGCAAGGTCCCTTGTCGTGACAACCTAAAAGAACGAAATTCCCATTTAGTTCCGCCTAAGCGTTTGAAACAGACTGTATACGAATTCCGTTCCGCATTACTTTCTCAATAAAATGGTCACCCTAGATCAGTGGCGCACCCAGGAATTTTCGTTGGGGGGAGCGGATGATAAAATTATTTAAATTATGAACAAGGTTCACATTTCTAAATTTCAAATGATGATCTAAAAAAAAGGTCCTTGCTTCGGAAATACAAAGTGAAAAGGTCCTCATTTTAAAAATACAAGTGATGAGCTAAAAATAGGCCACGCTTCGGAAATACAAAGTGATGACCTAAAACAAAGGTCCTCGCTTCTAAAATACAAGTGACGACGTAGAAAAAAGATCTTCATCTCTATTTTTAAAATTTTCTAGTGTGTTTTTATTTTTATTTCCTTCCTTCTTAGGGGGGGGGGCCCTATTGTAATCGCGAAATTTTTCGATGTCGAGATTTTGACTGATGACCACGTTTCATGGTCCAGGGAATCCAAAAAACCTATTTTCGAAGTGCCGTCCGTATGTGTGTGTGTCTGTGTGTGCGTGTGCGTGTGCGTGTGCGTGTGTGTGTGTGTGTGTATACACGATAAATCAAGAACGGTTTAACTTAGAGAGTTCGTTCTGTTTCTAGAAAATTCTCCTAATAATTGGGAAGAACCCTATTGCTTTTTATAAAGATCCGAAACCGGAAACGGAAGTTTCCGGTAAACTTAAAAAAAAAATTAAATTCATAACTAATAAACCAAGTCAAAAATTCGTATAAAACACAATTTGATGTATTTTTGAAGGTTTACCTGAATCTTATTTTAAATTTAATTTTTTTTTTAATATAATATATATTTTTTTTTTATTATTTTTTTATGGGAGGGCAAGTCTAGCGGAGGCCTCCCTTCGCCACTGGATTTTATGTGTAGTAGTAACTAAAAAATATTTACTTTTTATTGTAAATTTGCAGATAGTTTATTGCCTACGTCGAAAGATACTGCACTTGATGACACAGCCGGCGCAAGTACTTTTGGCTCCCGGGTCAAAAACAACCAAACTGCGCCCTTTCAATAAAATGTGCAGTGGCGTACCGAAGAAGGGGATTGCTCATGTGCACCCCCCCAAATTGTTCAAGGACAACAATATCAACAGAAATAAAGAAATATTATTTTAAAAAATTTTCACGAATTTTTTCTTTTCTTTTTCTGTGTATAGCTACATACATCATCTGGTCAGGTTTTCAACTGTATTTTATTTAAGTCGTTACAGTAGTTTCAAAGTTATAATGAAATTTGTGCGCGCGGGTAGAATGAAATCGTCGAGCATTCCGCCAAAATTCTGCCAAAGAAATATTTTCCGTTCATATTTAAAGAATTTTCTTGAAATTATTAGCGACAACATACGTTTCGTCAGTGGCAAAGTAGGTACACGATACATGCACTATTCAGAAATCGTAGTGTCACCCCCTGAAGATAACTGGCGTTGTTTTGCTTCTCGAAAGGGCAATTCTATGTAGCGCGTTCGCGTGTCAAACAACGTACTGCTAACTAGGGATGGGAAAAAAGCATCGATGTATCGAAAACATCGATGTTTTTACCATCGATGGTCAGATGGCGATAGTATCGATAAAATATCGATGTCTACTACCGATGTCGATGTTTAAACTTTGAAATTCAGAAACTACTGCTAGAGCGCTGGAATCTTAAAATTTTAATTTTTATTAATATTAGTACACAAAATATAAGCGCCATCTATTGTGATATAACCAGAGCCGTAGCAATGTTATAGGTGCCCTTGGCAAATAAATTAAATTACTTTAAAATAGCGCCCTTTTTATCTTCTTTCATTTTATTTAATAAGAGCATCATTTTTATTGTAAAAAAAGGTCCTCACTTTTAAAATACAAGTGATGCTCAAATACAAATAACAAAACACACGATGGCGCCTCTCATCAGGCCTCGCGCCCCTGGCACTTGCTCCGATGCCAGGGCGTTGCTACGGCTCTGGATATAACAATACTAATAGTGTTAGTTCTAATTCTTCTTAGCACTTAGCAGAATATGAAAAAAATAAGAAGAAACTAATCCCTAGAATTACCGTATTGGGAAATATAATTATAATTTATTTATAAATAAAACTATTATTATATTGTAATGTTAGTGTAAAATTAATAAAATTAGTATGTTATTTTTATGTTAAATAATATAAAATTAACATTAAGATTATAATCTGTCTCAATTTGTAATACGAAACTAGATCTGGTTACTTTAGTGACTGTTGTGGTGTAAATAGACTTTTGTAGAATCATGTGAACTTGTAAATCTGGCTTTTAAAAGTATGGTTAAGTTTTATCATATTGAGGTTATTACTAAATTGACATGTCAAAATTGTGATTGACATGTCAAATATTTTGAATGTATATATTAATATTTATTTCATCAAACTTTCAATTATTACTCGTATAATAGTAAAAAAATATTACGATTATCAATGAAATATCGTGATAAAATATAAAAAACAAAAATACATATTATATAATAATTTATCATTTTATTGTGCTGTCCTTAAAATCTCATTCTTGTTTTGCAAAATTTAATAACATATTTAAACAAAAATATTCATTTTTTGAATGTAAATCCCAAATTTTTCTCTGCAAATCTTTCCGAAACATGTAGTCTGTGGTTCTATCTGTTTTCTTATTATTACATCTTCCCATGTTCGTCGATCTTATATTTTCTGCACCTTCATTTAAAATTTTTCTTACTTCTCCTTCAGAAATCTAAAGAAATTAAAATGGGTAAATTATTTTATATTTCACAATAAAAAGGACACCAAGATTTACTGAAAAAATATCTGCCACAAGGTCTATAATTTCGCTTCTTTTTAATTTTGTTCCATTTTTTTCCAAAAGTTTTCCATAAGCGTTATATATGTGTTTTTTGTATATTTATCTAATTGTTGTCTCTTATGCATATTTTCTGATGTTATGTTCTTATTTTGGTTGCATAAAAATACTTTTCAATTAAAAAAATAAATTGACATATAATTTAATGTCAAATATGAATTGTCAAATGTTTTGAAAGGTGCCATTTCAGCAGTACCACCTTAAGATGCTATTTTAAATAGACAACATAAAAAATGAAATTTTCCTCTTAGTTTCGTATTACAAATTGAGACAGATACAGTCTGTTTCAAACGCTTAGGCGGAACTAAATGGGAATTTCGTTCTTTTAGGTTGTCACGACAAGGGACCTTTCTTGGGTTATTTCATTTTTCATGTTGGAATGTCAAAATTTAAAATTACAACAATGAAACCATGGAAACGAATGACCTATGTCAAAATTAAATTATTTTTTTATATATTTAAATGCCAAAAAAATAAATAACTGGGAAATTTGTATTAAGAATTACACAAAAAATCAAAATATAAAGAAAATGACAATTTAAAATGATTAACCTTTACCAAAAAATGTTTATTGTAAGTATGATTTACAAAGCTTAAACAAAACGACCGAAAAGCACGATTTAAGCGATGAAAGTAACTAAATTGCAAAATCTAGTTCCGCCTAAGCGTTTGAAACAGACTGTAATACTATATTAGTATTACAATAAAATGCAATATTACATTTTAGAAATGTAAAAATAGTAGGAACAAATTAGGATTATTATATTTGGTAATGTTAATGTGAAATTAATTACTATTAAAAAAGAATATTTCTATTTGAAAATCTAATAAATGCTTTTTGTGTATAATATGTTACTTTTTTCGTATTTTATCTTTACATTATTAAATAAAACCTACATAATATAAATAAATAACTTTTTTTAATATTAATAAAACATCGATGTATCGGAAACATCGATGTTTTTCCTTCGATGTTTTTTCAACATCGGTAGTAAGCGCCGATGTTAACAGTTCGTTCGTTGTTAAACATCGATGTTTTGCCTTCGATGTACAACCCTACTGCTAGCGCCTAATAATACAACTAAAAACATTGTTTTAAAGAGGCTAGCGCCTAATAATACAACTAAAAACATTGTTTTAAAGAGGCTCTTTGATAAGTAATACGGTTCAGTTTAATCTTGGCCTTTCACTTGTTTACAGTATTGTCTTCTGTTCTGTCACCTAATTACCTAATTAAGAGTAAATACAGGTGGGCCTTATTTTACGCCGCTTTATTTTACGCCGGTTGGCAGTGACCTTAAAATAACGCCGCTTTGAAACAGTTGAACGTCGGAGTCGGGTGTCGACGGTTCAGGGGTCGAAGCGGGGATGTCTCGTGGTTTACGCAGTCGCAGTAATCGCACTACTGAGACGTATTCAGTTGTAAAATAAATTTAACTCGCTTAAGAGTGTCTGCTTTATGATATGTACATATTTAAATTTAAATAAATCTAAATCTAATATTTTATATAATCTAAATTTAATAATTTTTAATTTTTCTATATTATTTTTATTAACTTACTTTTAAAATTTAATTTAAAATTATTGAGTAATAATTATAATTTTCATTAATACCAATGGAAGATATATCTACAAAACACGATAGAAAACAACGTAGGTCTATTTCGATTGAGACAAAAATTGAAGTTATTAAAAGAATAGAGAATGGTGAAACTCGTCCGAAGATTTGTAGATGCCTAAACTTACCTCCATCAACGGTGACTACAATATTGAAAAATGCAGATAAAATTAAAAAATTAAGACATTTGTAAGACAGATCATGATTGCGAACGCAGTTCAACTATAATAAAAAATATCAAAACATCTATGGAACCTTGAGCACATAAGCGTGAAAGAAAAAATAAAGAAAAATAAATTTTTAATATTCTTTCAAAGGTTTTGCTTTTATTTTTGATTATAATTTTGATTTCTGTTTTAATTTTTGTTTATTTGTATCGTATTGTTGCATTGTATTGTATGTTCTGTAATAATATTATAATTTTCTGTATATATAAGTAATAAATAAAGAAAAAACAAAAATAATTTAAAAAAAACAAAAATATTAATTCGAATAGAATGTTAATCCGTCTCTGGAATGAACATTCTTTGCTTTGATTTGCGCCGCTTTATTTTGCGCCGGTACGTAACACCGGCGTAAATCGAGGCCTACCTGTATATTGTAAGTTCCAAAAAAATGTAGGTCAATAATAACGAACAGTTCCCGAGCGAAACCGGACGGGATAGTTAATAAGGACATATATTGATATAGAAATAAAAAATAATATTTTGTACAAATATAAGTGAAATCATCTTTTGCAATCCCCCTTTATAAATTTCTGGATACGCTACTGAGGGCTATATACATATACTGACTACCTCGTATATATAATACGATAACGAAATCTAATTTTTACAATATAGCAAAATAGCTAAATATATATTTGTAGAATATACCTTTAACTACAATTCTACACTACTACAATTTTATCTCAGATAAAATAACGTATAGAAATGTATAGGGTTTCGTAGGCATAAACAAGAAATTCTAGACATTCCTATATCCTATGATCGATATGAAAAATATTTTGCAGATTTATTTTCTAAGAATCTGCGGATAAAATAACATATAGAAATGTTTAGGGTTTCGTAGGCATAAACAAGAAACTCTAGACACACCTATATCCTATAATCGATATGATAATTATTTTGCAGATTTATTTCCTTAGAATCTGCGGATAAAACAACGTATAGAAATGTCTAGGATTTCGTAGGCATAAACAAGAAACTCTAGACACTCCTATATCCTAGGATAGATGTGAAAAATATTTTGCAGATTTATTCTCTAAGAATCTAAGAATATAATTATATATAAAAATGTTTAGGGTTTCGTAGGCATAATAAGAAACTCTAGACACGCCTATATCTTTTAACTGATATGAACAATATTTTGCAGATTTATTCTCTAAGAATCTACGAATATAATTAAATACATAATTGTCTAGGGTTTCGTAGACATAAATTATTTTGCCAATTTAAGTTTTCCCATCTTAAAAAGTTTTTGAATAAATAATTTAACTATATAATTAGCAAGTGTCTGTATGTAGTATCGATAACATTATGACGTCAATTTTTCTCATGATTGGCTAACTGGGGACACCCTGTCTCTTGATTGGCTGACAGGTGACACCCTCTCCCGTGAATGGCTAACGGGTAATATCCTGTCCCGTGATTCGCTGACCGGCGATGAAATTAAGATACGTTAAAAAATAAAACCAAATACACATACAAACAATTGAAATTTTTAAATTATAAATCCGTCATTGTTGACGGGTAATAAACTAGTTTAACAATAGTTCTGTATAGCGGGTTGCGGATCACGGCGTACAAATATTACGTTCGTTAAATAGATATCATGCAACCATACTAAACCTGACGTCACATTTTATGTGACGTTTCAAGTGACGCAACTGCACTGTTCCAGCGACCGAGCTTTACTACACAGATCACCAAGAGGAGATTAGAAACCTACATGTTATTTTCTGTGCTTTTGTGGTACAGTAGCGCCTCTATTTTCATATCCAGTAACTATTCGATTTAAAATTTACCGCCTAGTTACTTCTTTATTTTTAAGGCAGAAAAATGTTTATTTATGAAACATGATAATAATATAAAAGCAAGTTTTGTTTCAAAAAATATACATATATTTTAAATAATATATATAAACTAGCAGACCCGTTGCCAACAACGTTGGCAAACTGATATCGAATAAAAATCAATATAAGCAGGAATCAATTATTAAAATTTGCATGATTCTGCGTATATTAACAAAACAGAAACGTTTCTTGATTATACCTAGGAAATCCTAAAAAGCTGCTTAATGCCTGTCGTTTAAAAATTAATACCGGGTCGGGTAGGGCCCGCGGGCCATATGCTGGACATCTATGGTATAGCTGTTTCTGATTATACCTAGGAAATCCTAAAAAGCCGCTCAATGCGTGACGTTTAAAAATAAGTATCAGGCCAGACACGGCCCGCGGGCATAACGTTAATTGACACAACATTATTTAATTAAGCCAAGGTATATACTGACTGGAGAGCTATATTCTCGCTAAGGCTAAACACATAGTGAAGCAGAGAGCAAAGCAGCGAAATTAAATAGATGAATTCCTGTTAACACGCGCTTAGTGGAGCGTACTGCAGCGAGGTTATATCGTTGTTATAGTCGAGCAAAGCGACGCGTTCAAACAATTTTGATTTCTCTGCTATCATCGTTGCTAAAAATAGTTGTTTAAAATGGATATATAGGCATTTACAAGTAGTTCTCATTTATAAGAGGTATCTGTAGTAGGTTCCGATTGAAATTGTCCATTTTTTACCAATTTATGTTTTTCCAAATTTTATTTGGAGTTTGATTTAATTTTTTCCAAAATATAATCAAACGTTGAAATACTCATGCGAAAATAAGGATGAAATTTTTCTGGATGTTCGCGGAGTTGCATATAGAAATGATGAAATTCACCATGTATATGTCTACTTTTAATTATTCTGTGAACATAGCACCTTCTAGTGTGTTTATTTTTATTTTTTAGTAAATACCAAATTTTCAGGGAAGGGTTTTCTGTTAGTAAAAAATCCATTATAATTTTGTGAATTTTTTGCTCGATTTTAAACGCGTCACTATGTGTAGACACTCTTTTATAAGCGCGACATTCTTTCGCTGTTTTACTCTCCGCTTTCATCGCTGCTTTGGTCTCTGCTTCCCTATGTGCTTAGCCTAAGTGAGTTGCTGTCGGAGAACGTCGCTTTGACTGGTGGGGAGCGACCGACCACACACCTCAAGCCCCGCTAGCACTAAGGTTCTTAGCGTTACGAGGATACACAGAAATTAGGGCTTTTATATATATATAATTTCAGTTTTTTAGTATATATTTTAAATACAAAGAAGTTTGTTCAATCACAAATGAACGAATCATCAATCAACTTATTTATATATTTCTTTCTCATTCATGCAAGACATGTACGAAACAAAAATACATAAATAAGTTGATTTGTTGCTTCATTTATTTGTGATTCTACTACGTGGAAACTACTACAGTTCTTCGATTATTCTTCATACACATTCTTATAAAGCAAGCAGAAGAGTGGAAACACAGAACATTGAAATGATTGAAAAACAACACAGAACACGGAACATTGAAACATACAACATCGGAAATTACTTATAATTTGTAGCACGAGGCACTGTACACGAATTAATTGATTTCCTTGTCAAAATTAACCACAAATCACCTTAAAATATGAACGTTAAAAAACAATGACGTTTGTTTTTTGTTTTACTATGACATGCAACTAATGTAGCATTTAGTGACATCTACTGTGGTTATTTGAAATTAAAATTGGTTACTAACGCCATCTATAAAGATATCCAGTAACTATTCTCACGAGCACAACTCTCACATTAAGCCCCCCCCCCCTCCTGCTTTAGTAGATATTCGCGACTGCAAATAACAGTGAGACATCTGGTAGTGACTGGCTAAATTAAACAGAAGCGTATATTTGGATAATATTTTTAGTGTGTTGTGCTGCAGTTTATGTGAAGTAAGATGTATTTTTAAATATAGTGACTTAAATACAGTGCTTTTTTGCCGAAATATTGTTTGAACAGATAAATATTAAGAAAAAACTTCTGACATATACGCTTCTCGTCAACCATTAACTGTTGTACGCAGCGCCGCCAACGTTAGTTTCAGTCACGAATTACATCGAACAAATATTTAACATCTGTTGATATCCAAACCATGGAAACTTGCAAGGTGGAGACAGCAGCTCGGAACAACGTATAGTTTTAACATTATTCAAAATAAATTACTATTGCATTAATTAATAAACAGAATATGGTGTGGTGACATGCACAATATGCGGTTGTAGAACACGAATAAATAGTAACAAGGTGTAATTCGGGAAACCCAGTTGACAAATAATCACATATAATTTACAAATAGCAATAATACATGTACACAAATAATATTCAATAGAAAAATATATGGTTTTCCACGGAATGCAGTCGTAAACACACAGGGATGTGAAAACTCAGTGAAAATAGCATTGTACTTAAACAGTAATAAGCTAGATTGCTAGTGTTAACCCTTAATTAAATGTTTAAATGCTGTATGCTAGCCACAAAAGAGTGTGACAGCTAATATTCAGTTTGTATACAATATACACAATTTTACGATTTAAATTCGTAACAGTTTTGTAGTTACTAACAAATTTAGAATTATCTTGTGTCAAGAAAGACGTATAACATAAATTAATTGATCGTAACATACAAATAATATCAAAAATCAAATTGTTAGAATCTAGGTTAACTTCAGGTGCGTTCGGCATAACTGTGCAGTGGTAACTCTGTGTCGTGCAAATATTTTGTCACGTGACCACTGTGCACACTGTACAAGAAAGTCAAAGACGCTTTGTTCAGATTGTGCAGTTATTCTTGTTATTCTAACCTTTTTTTTTACAAATAAATTATGTGTGTTTGATTACATGAAGTCTGTCTCCTGCTACTTGTTTTATACGATAACATAAAAATGACGCATGAAGGTTTTGGGATGCTTTTAAGTAATATAAAAGAAATATTATTTGATGAGGGAGACAATCAGAATAATTTTCCAAACCAGAAAATATTTTGGAAAAAGTGTTTGAATATGCAGAGAGTTTGTTCAAACATGACTACAACTCAATTTAAAGTACATTTTCGCTTGTATCCCGAAAATTTGGAGTGTTTTTGAGTGTATTTACATGTTCCATCATGAGGTTCACGTCTGTACTATTTATTTTGCAAATGCTGCAGGCATAAACAATGATATCTTGATTGTTTTCACTCATATTGTTTTGTAGAAATAATAACTTATATTTTTACCGCGAAAAACACTATTGTACAGATTGCCGCACGCTCTGAACTTGCGACGACTGTGCAACACAAATTACACTGCACGATATTTGCCGAACGATCTTCGTGCACCACAGAGCACACAGAAACTTTATGCCGAACGTTTCTTGTGTAAATTATGCAGAGTATGTAGATTATTAGCTTATGCCGGACGCACCTTTCAATGAAAATAAACAATGTGCGCACGTAGATATGACTGAACTCTGTAGCGCATAAAATACACAATACATTGTAAATGTTTTGAAAGAAACGGGTGGCACTTCGCCAAGGCCAAATCTCATTCTAACTAGTGTGCGCTTTTACTCTAACTGTTGGTGCTGGTGGGATCATACAGAATATTAACCGAAAATTGCTTTGGAGGCGTATTATGCGTTTTCTAGGAGCTAAGTAACTATAGAAAACGAAAAATGGCTTTGTCGACAACTGCCACTATCCACAAGTGCCCCCCATTTCCTACCTTTTCATTTTCATAATGTTGCACTAATATTTTTAGTAAACTAAATTCAGTGGCGGACTGGCAAATTTTATCGGCCCTGGAATATTAGAATATATCAGATCCATGGTTTCAAGGGCCGGCATCATTGGTTCAAGGTCGGCACTCATCGATTCAAGAAGGAGTCCCGTTGAAACCGGCCCATTGGGAAATAAGCTGGTGTCCCGGCTAGTGTTTCTGATTTCTCGACATTTTTCATTTCTCGAGAAATGAAAAATTAGACTGATTTTCTAGAGAATTCTCGAGATATCTCGTGAAAAATAATTATTATAATATACATATATTTTTTTTTAATGTTGAAAATATTGTAGAGGATAAAAACATGTTAAAATTATAGTCAACTTTAATGTACTAAAGTATTCACTTAAATAACATTAGAACAAATGGATAACGGGGCTGTAAAAATGATTATGAAAACGGCACGTAATTGCATATTAATTGAAAATACATATGTATAGACAAAATTTCAAAAAATTAAGAAATTAATAATAATAGTAATAATTAATTTATTTAACTTGTAGGTTGAAATTTCCTCTTAGTTTGCTTTCACAAAAGTTAAAATACTAAATATGTACTGATTTCATTTTTGTAAGGATAAACTATAGCCTGATTCTTTGATTTAAGCGGAACTAGATTTTGAAAACTATTAACTTTTAACGTTTAAATGAAGTTCTTGATCAATTTGTTTAGCAAAAGCCCACTTACTACAATCATTAAAAAGTGAGTTTGTGATAACAAAAATAAAAATTCTATTTAGTTCCGCTTAAACGTTTGGAAGAGCCTATTGATTTGGTTATTTTGGTTACTTTTATATTGTATTACAGACTTTAAACGCCATTTCAAAAATCCGTTACATTGTAAAACAGTACACAAGTTATGGTTATAATATAAATTATCTAAAGTTATGATGAAACATTTTCTAAATAATTAAGATATCACTTTTCAACAGGACATATGTCAATAGATATGACATGTTAATAATATGACATACAATTTCAAAGATGCAAACTATTGGATTTAAATTTTCCTCTTAGTTCGTTTTTAAACCAGTGGCGAAGGTAGACCTCCGCTAGACTTGCCCTCCCATAAAAAAAATAAATAAATAAATAAATAAAAAAAGATTTAGACAAATCTTTAAAAATACATCTAATTATGTTCTATACAAATTTTTGTTCTGGCTTATTTACTAGTTACGTTTTTTTTTCAATTTTAAAGTTTAATAACTTCCGTTTCGGGTTTAAGATCTTCATAAAAAACAATAGGGTTCTTCCTCATCAATAGGAGAGTTTTTTAGTACTAGAACGAACCGTTCTTGAGTTATCGTTATCGCGCAACACACGCGCACACACACGCGCACACACACACGCACACACACGCACACACACGCGCGCGCACACACACACACACACACACGCACGCACGCACGCACGCACGGACGGACGGAAAAAACAAAAAATCTTCAGAACAAAAGTTAAACTAGACAAAAAGGCCCATCTAAAGGTTACTAATAGGAATTCTGAGGCAGTTCCGGTTTCACCGGAAATGATGTCAACTTTTGATCTAGCATAGGGAATCGATAATTTTATATTTTTTTCCTAAAAGTACATTAAATTAGCTTTACAATGACACCAAAAAGTCATATTTTTATGTTAACCATTTCAAAATGGTGACCATTTATTTACAAAATAATAATCAACATAAGTTTTACAAAGTTGAACGTAGCAAGCTTTGAAAACAATAAAAAAAGAAACAAAATATCTCTAAAATAAACTGTTATAACTAGTTATTATATGAAATAACTTAAATTTTAATTTTTCAATTAAATTTTTTATAAATAACAAGAGTTTAATAGTTTATTTTGCTTATTTTTGTTTGAAAAAAAAAAAAAATGTATTAATTGGTAGTAAGTCGTTATTTGTAATAATAATAATTTATTGACCATAATACAAAATAAAACATTGCTTTAGTCAGTCAAGCAATACAATACAAAGTACAAATACATGTTAATAAGGAGCAAAAATAAGGGGCAGTATAGTTTGTTTCACGATAAGTTGAAGTGACTCTCTACTTATGGTCCTAAACACAGTGGGTGGTAATTACAAATAACTCTAATCCCTTGTTTGTATCCATAAACTAGCCAGAGATGTATCAGGTATAAATTACATTACACCTTGTAATGACACAATTGTAATAAGAAATAAACATAAGATATCATCAAAATAAACTTTATTTTTATTATAAATACAATTAATTTATAGAACTTATAATTAAATTTAAAACATTACAATTAGTATTTAAAACATTAAAACAACAATAAAATAAAATAAATTTTAAATTAAATAATGTTTAAGATAAAAAAAAATCTTACAAATCCAAATCATTCTCTGAATCAGTCTCTAAATTAATGATTATAGTACGTTCTATATCGTCCGAAACAAACTCAAAAGGTTGGGTGGATACGTCAAATAAATGTCAAACAAGAGCACCGTCTAATAAAGGTAAACGTATTACGATACTTCATGCAGGTTCTGAAATTGGATGGATACCGAATGCACTCTTGCTTTCTGCGAAAAATATCAAAGATTCTAGACTCGACTACCATGACGATACCACGGCGGAAATGTTCGAAAATAAATTACTCCCGAATATACCGGCTAACAGTGTTATTGTTATGGACAATGCAAGTTACCATAGTTTGCAACTAAATAAAGTACCGAATAGTGCAAACAGTAAGAAGGAAATCCAAGACTTTTTATATAAAAATGATATTTACTTTGAAGAAAGTTATAAAAAAAATTGTTTAATTAAAATATTAAAAAGTTATAGTTTTTCTAAAGAATATGTTTGCGATAATATTGCTCAATGCAAAGGACACACAGTTTTACGACTACCTCCATATTATTGTATATTCAATCCTATTGAACAAATGTGGAGTCAGTTAAAGGCGAGAATAAAACGGAATAATGTTTCTCCCACTTTAAACGGCACTGTGATAGAACTTATAAAAAAAGAAGTGGAAAATATCCCTGTAGATAGTTGGAAAAATTGTGTAAATCATGTTATTAAAACTGAGGACAGTTATATTCAAATAGAACGTATTATAATCATTAATTTAGAGACTGATTTAGAGAATGATTTGGACTTGTAAGATTTTTCTTTATCTTAAACATTATTTAATTTAAAATTTATTTTATTGTAATGTTTTAAATACTAATTGTAATGTTTTAAATTTAATTATAAGTTCTATAAATTAATTGTATTTATAATAAAAATAAAGTTTATTTTGATGATATTTTATGTTTATTTCTTGTTACAATTGTGTCATTACATGGTGTAATGTAATTTATACCTGATACATCTCTGGCTAGTTTATGGCTACAAACAAGGGATTAGAGTTATTTGTAACTACCACCCACTGTGTTTAGGACCACAAGTAGATAGTCACTTCAACTTATCGTGAAACAAACTATACATAAATAAATTTAATATTCAAAAATTCGTCAGTCGAGTAAAATGGGTTTCTAATTAAAAATTCTTTTACAGTTTTCTTGAAATTCAGAAAACGCAGGACTTTATATTCCTCTGGCAGAATATTGAAAAGTTTTATGCTGTAATAATTAGAGGCATTGCGTGATTTAGTTAAACGTAAAAAGTTTGGATATATATGGTCTTTATTCCTAGTAGCATACGAGTGCATTCTGTCACCAGATGGCCATATATTTCTATTTTTATATGCATACAATACACACTGATAAATATAGAGGAAAGGTAATGTCATTATTTCTAATTCTTTAAATGCATTCTTACAGTCAGCTCTATAGTTAATTTTTGCTAAAATTCGAATAGCACGTCGTTGAAGGAAAAAAATTCTATTAGCTGAAGCAGAATGTCAATTAATGTGAATTAGCTGAAGCAAATTTTTTGTATTTTTACAAATAAAGGAGATTTTCGGGGTGCCCCGTTTCAAACAAACACCCTGTATATAAGGTCGGGCAAGTAAAAATTGAAAATCTCGTGTAGGAATATCTAAATGGGTCCACTAAAATAAATTAGTTGTACTAGTTTTTAATTGATGAAAAGGGACTTTTTGAATAAGTACAAAAATTAATTTTACATTTATTTCCAAAATATGGTTACATTTAAATACAACCATATTGCAATATTTTAATAAAAACATTGGCTATAATCCATTAATACCCAGTCCATATGGAGCTGAATTGCCAGTTTTGAGATAATATGCACCAGTCATGCTGAAATAAAATTAATAACATTAATCTATATATTGTTACTATTGGAAAATTACATCCAGATATACAAAAAGAGTGTACGTTTTGTATTTAATTAAGTAAAATGAAGATGTTTTAATAATTAAATATAATTATTAGCACATAGTTGCTACTATCTATCTAAAATAGTTTAATCTGTGTTAAATACGATGTTGTGATTCGAGTTTCTTTTCGAGGATTCATTTAATTATTTTTTTTATAGTTTAATTTTTAGTTCTCGAGAAATTTAGTTTTAAGGAAATAACAATGAAATTTGTTTATTTTTTAATAAACATTTAATAAAGAAATAATAAAAATATATACATACAGCCTTGGACAAATGTATGAGCACCACAGAGCAAATAAAACAAATAACCAAATTTTGTGGTACCTCCTCGTGCTTTAATTACAGCACGTACCCTTTTAGGCATACTGTCCACAAGTTTTTTACGTACATCGGATTGTACATTGAACCATTCGTCCACAATAATTTTCTTCAATTCTTATTTTGAAATGCATTTGTAAAGAGACACCTTGTTTATCATAATCGACAAAAAAAATTAAATTTGCGGTAAATCTGGTGATTGGCGGGGCATGCAAAACGTGGAACATTGATTTTGCAAAACCTTTGTTGCTTTAGTTTTGTATCAGGGGGCATTATTTTGTTGAAAAACATATTCTGGATTGTCTTCATCAAATAATTTTAATATTGATGGCTCCAAAACTTCATTAAGCTTGGTAATATAACGAGCAGAATAATGCGACCCTCGCCCAAAAAGATTTCGCTTAAGCCACTGGCGGACATGCACCCCCAGATTATGATGCTACCACCACCAAATTTGACCGTAGGGATGATGCTGTCAGGATAAAAAGCTTCACCAGGCATACGTCTAAGCTGATCCACAAAAAAAACAAACCTTAATTTCGTAAATTTATAGTAAATTAAATTTTATATTGTTAGTGTAATAATTGCTTAGAAATTTATTTTTCTTTTAAATTCTTAAGTACATTAAACCATTACAAAGCTTACTTCTATATTGAACTCATCAGATCAAATGATTTTCGCTCATTCATCAGATGTTCAATTTAAATGTCTTTTGGCCCACTCAAAACGATAGTCAATAGTTGTTTTCGGCGAGCTCTTCTTCCATGCAAATTAGATTCCACTAGACGTCTTCTAATTGTTCTAGAAGAAACTTTCACTTTTCTATGCTCCCACAGATCATCAGCCGGCTCTTTTCACGATATTGAGCGTTTACGGAGAACACTTCTCTTTATAAAACGATCATCTCTGGAAGTGGTTGCACGTTTTCTTCCGGTTTCTGGTCTGTTTCCATAAGTATCAGTCTCTTGGAACCTTTTGATGGTAATTTACACGGCTTTTCTTGGACACTCATTATTTTTATAAATTTTCACCTGCGACTGTCTTTGTGAATGGAGCAATACAATTTGACCATTTCTACCACAGTGAGTTCACGTTTTTTAACCATAATATAATTAAAAATATTCACTTAATAATAATAATAATAATAATAATTTTATTAGTGTTTTAAATCTACATTTTTACACATGTCAACATAGGTATAAATTGAAAAATTACATTAATATAAAAGAATTACAACAATACATTATACATACAATATAAGTTACAATATTAAATTAAATTATTAAAATTATCTGTCATATATTCATTAAAATTATAAAATGATTTTTGTTTAAAGTAGGTCTTTAGCTTGTTATTGAATAGTTTATAAGACAAACATTTTATTTTATCGGGCAAGACGTTATAAAAGAGAATACAATAATAGTTTTTAGAGTACCTTGCACAATTGACACGAGTGTAGGTAGGCCTTATTAGATGTTTTCCTCTTGTCCCGTAATTATGTATTTCTTGCTGAAATTTATAATTATCTTTGTTGAGATGCATATAATTCAGGCAATAAAATATATATAGCGACGGTAACGTCATAAGTCCCAGTTCAACAAAATATTTTCTGCAATCTTGTCTATAGTTCAGATTACAAATGACTCGAACAACTCGTCGTTGCAAACGGAAAATTCGTTGCGCATGTGTGGAGTGTCCCCATGCCAGCAACGCATAATTGATGTGAGATTCAAATAGCGCGTGGTAGGCAGTTACTAGAATATTCCTGGGAACATTAGATTGTAGGCCTCTTATGCAATATATGGATCTACATAATTTCACAGCTAATGCTTCCACATGACTTTCCCAACTGAGATTGGCTCCAATGGTAACCCCCAAAAAAGTCACAGGATCTTGACTATTGTTCTCAGGTACTGATCGTAGTGAAAAAAGCATTTGTTTGGTTTTAGCGTCATTCAGCCCTAATCTATTTGCCAAAAACCAGTTTTGTGCATCAATTTTAGTTGATATATTTTCGATTTTCATGTGCTCAAAACTAGTGGATTGATTAAGCAGAGTGGTGTCATCTGCATACAATATGGTTTTAGCATTGTTAATAAAATGTGGCAGATCATTTATGTACACCAAAAACAATAAGGGACCGAGTATAGAGCCTTGAGGTACTCCAAAATGAATTTCTCGCTCATTAGATTTAATATTGTTTGTCCAAACGTATTGTCTTCGGTTTGATAAAAAAGAATTGATTAATTCGCAGCTGTCTGCACAAATGTTGTAGTAAGATAGTTTTTGAATTAAAAGGTCATGTGGCACACAGTCAAAGGCCTTAGTAAGATCAAAAAACGTGGTCGTAGTATAGCATCCATTTGTGAAGCCAGCTGTCACAAAATCCATCAATTCCAAGATGGCTGTCGTTGTAGATTTTCCATTTCTAAAACCAAACTGACTTCTATTGAACAAACCATACTTCTCAAAATGTTCGAGTAACTGCTTAAATAGTATTTTCTCTAAAATTTTTGAAAAAACAGGGGTAATTGAAATGGGTCTAAAGTTGTTCAAATCTTCTTTGTTTCCCTTTCCTTTATAAATAGGTACTACTTTTGTTAATTTTAGTACTGACGGAAAATTATTTGATTTTAATACTATATTATAAAGTTTACATAGAGGAGCAATTAATACATCTTTAATCTTTTTTATTAAAAATGAACTTAGGTTGTATGCATCTAGACTTTTGCTGTTAGTAAGCATTTCTATGGCATCTCTGACTTGATTGTGTGTAACCTCTTTAAAAGAAAAGGAGGGTATATTCAAGTCATTTGTGACTGATTTCACAATATTAATCGGGTCAATACTACTAGGTGGTAAACTTTGATTTATGGTAACTGAGATGTTTGCAAAAAAGTTATTTATCTCATTACATGATTTGAGACATTCCACATATGGTTTTTGAGGTCTATGGCTGTTCACAACAGTCCACAGAGCTTTTGACTTGTTGTTCGAGTCACTTATGAATTGACAGTTTGCTTCAATTTTACTTGCTTTAAGTTGCCTCCGGTATATATTTCTGCTTTTGTCTCTTAATGCCTTGTTTTCGTGAGTGGAATTCTGAAAATAATATTCTTGGAAAAACTGGGCTATGCCTCTAAGCGACTTTATATCGTCATTAAACCATTTAATTACTTGAACATAACAAACATGAAAAAGACAGTGTTCAAACGAATGTGTAATAATGATCCAAGCCCTAGTTGTTTATTTTTATGTAAACAAAACGTAACGGATCTGAGCCTATATTTATTTGTATTTCAAGATTTATTATAACTCTGTTTACATTTTCGGTTATCTGGTTAGACGTACGTCTTTTAGAATGTGTCAATGATATTTTAAAAACATTTTGTCAAATATATACAAGTTACAATGTACATAAATTTAAATGTTATATTATATTTGCATGGGTGCTCCATACATTTGTCCAAGGCTGTATTTAAATAAAATACAGTACTGAAACAATATATTTCTATCTCTAAATAATAATATTAATTATTATTATTTAAGTAATAATGCCGTAAAGGACACAGAAGTTTATTCGTTTCTAGACCTCTGGCGCGTTCTTACTTTTCGATGCCCAAGCGCTGGCCAAGGTTAGGTCCTAGTGCAGTGGTTTCTCATGAATAGGTATCACAACTAACGCCTCAAGCACATGTGCATAAGTACGATCTTGACATTACTCTATGTACATATATACAGGTGGTAGTAGTTACACCAGGCACTGCACTTCAGGCTTACCACGAAGTAGCATGTCATACGTGAATACCTGACGGGAAAATACGCAATGCCGTGCGTCTTTAAAGTGCGTAGACAACCAAGCTAATATGCTTTTTGCACTCTGCAGATCAAATAGATGGAGACTGATCTGGAAGCAAGGATGATGTCAACTTTCTGCTTGAAGGAATCTTTCGTTACACCTGGAACGTCCATGATAAGAACCGCAAGTTTAATTCTGTGTCCCAGGTACATTTGCTGAAACTCAGACAGAAGGTTGGAGAATTTCTTTCGCTTTTCAACTTCTTTCAAAGCCATGTTTTTTTCTGCCGATCACGAGAATTCGATGACAAACATCTCTCGTGTTTCGTGATCCAGCAGGGCTTTGTTGTCTAGCTTCGTTGCTTGAAGTGGTCGAAGAGTGGGAATTAAGTATCAGGTCGTCAGGGATGAAATTTGTAGTTAATAATATTGCCAACTTTAACAGCTTATTATTTGACATTGGCTTAATGAATATTTTACCGTTCCGTTTTTTTTGTTGTTGGAAAGTTACACCTCTCGCCTGTTGAAAGAAATCATTGTATGCTCTAAAAAATATCAAACACTTTTTTTAAAAATTAATTTTGTTAAAATGGAACGTTCGGAAATTCGCACTAAGTATGAGTTCTTACGTGGAACTACGGCATCACAGACCGCGCGATACATTAATAGTGTATTTGGCTCTAGTATTACTACGCAGCAGGCAATATCAAATTGGTTCGCCATTTTTCGTACAGGTAACTTAAATACAAAAAAAAAAAAAAAATGGCTCATTGATCACAACAGAAATATACTGCAACCAACTGGACGAAATGATGCAAAAACTTCCTAGAAAAACAGCCTAGATTGGTCAACATATCGATTCCTATCTTATTGCATGATAACGCTAGACCACACATTGCACAAATGACTGTGGCAAAACTACAGGAATTGGAGTTGGAACTTCTTCATCATCCTCCTCTATACTCACCAGACCTATTCCCACTGACTACCACTTCTTCTGCAATTTGGACAACTTTTTAATTGGAAAACAGTTTAATTCCGACAATGATGTAAATCTGGCCTTCTCTGGATTTCATTGACTCTCGTCCGACAGGGTTTTATACCACCAGCCAGAAACAACCTGCCGCTTTAATTGCAAAAGCGTATAGATAATATGGGTGCATACTTTGATGCATAAAATAATTCCTTATATTTGTAAGTTATCAACCAACTTTGCCTTTTTTTCTACAAATTTCATCCTTGACGACCTAATAATTCCAGTATTAGCGGCATCTAGAATTTAGCGGCATCTAGACGATACAAAACAACACAAGTTGTGTCATTTCCGTAGTATTATCTCAAGTGGTAGTAGATCATGCGTAGAACAGCATTGTGTTGATAAATGTAGTATGAGACGGCGTGGAAGGGGCATGCGAATAATAAATTTGTCAGGGTTTCAAGGTATCTTTTACACACTCTGCAAGTACGCGAAATGTCTTCCTGGAAGATGTTTTTACGAAATGCGAGCGCGTTTATAGCTCCACCCTTACATGCAAATATAAACCCTTCTACCTCGGATCTTAGGCTTCCCTCGACCAGTTAAACATACGCGCCTTTACCAGTTAAACATACGGTCAAAGCCACTTTGACCTCGTTTTATAACTGCGCATTTGTCTAAGCAAGCAATCACCAAAGGGGGAGGGGGGCTCACGGGCTTGAGCTCCCCCCAGAGTTAAAAAACATGTGGTTTTTACGTGTTTCTGTAAAGTAAGCATAAACCAACCCAACCCCCCTCCCCAAGCTCCAAGAAGAGCTCATTAGGATCATCACTTACATTTTAGAGGTGAGGACCTTTTTTTTTAGGTCATTACTTGTATTTTGGAAGTAAGGACCTTTTTTGGTTAGGTCACCACTTGTATTTTGGAAGCGTGACCTTTTTGTTTTAGATCATCACTTGTATTTAAGAAGAAAGGATCTTTTATTTCCCAATTCCTACCCTTTAAAACAATTTCTTCTTCTTAGCCCACACCCCAGTAAAATCACTGGGTGCGCGCCTGGTTCAGAATGCCTTTTCAATGCATTCAGTTTCAGATCAACTATGTAAAACAACTGGGTGGCCTTATGTCTTCTTCTCCCCAGCTGCCCGCAACTGTACCCTTTGCCACTCCTAAGCGCAACATAGTAACGATGTAAAATAGCAATGAGCCGCTATGGAAGGCGCCTCGCCGGTTTTGAACTCTCTCAGTATGGAGGATTTCTTTACCGGATGTTAATGTAAACTTAGTCTCTCTTAATGCCATGATATTTGCTAGGCATCTCACTATGTCAGGGTGATCTTTTGACATTCAAGAAGATTCAATAGAAATAGAGAAGGTGAGATGTTGAAGCGAATGCCTTAGAGGCCTTAGAGTAATTCACTCAAGCCATCGTCAGACACCGAGCAAAGCCTTTCTTCGGCCCCTTCTGATTATAGATCTTATTCCAGATGAGGCTGATGTAGATCAGGATTTACTCATTTAGTGCGGTGGTAAAAACCTTTAAGAGCGTATTGAGGCAGTTTATGGGACAATAATTTTTCGGCTTGAATAAATCACCCTTTTTGAAAATCAACACAGTTCCTCTCCACAAGCCAGGGTGGAATTAACGTTGTTCCCTCCATGTACATACTCGATGAAATTTGTCTTTCATTGTCCACTTTCATCCTTTATCCTGGAAAGGGCAATATTTTTTAGTTTTCAGAATGCTTTTCTCAGATTCGCAGCAAAAATATACACTTGAATACCCATTTTCAGATAAACATCTGCTTTGTTTGTTGAGTTATAGACGGTCAAACTTTGTATTCTATGGCCATTGAACTGTGTTGCGAGACATACTTTTAAACAGAAGAAGATTCCTTCCTAGATATTTACTACATCGACCTAAAAATTTGCACAAGGTCATTTCTTGCATTGATCTACAACCAGTTGAAATTTTAGCTAATTAGGGAGTCGAGCGTGAACCCCCAGACCACTTGACGTGTACACCTAAGTATATTTACAATACGAAATGGCCACCCTAACTTATTGATTCCAATAATGGCTGACAGTATAACCATTATGCCTGCTGAGTTTATGGTTCTGATAATAGTTGTTGACAGAACCGTAATAATTATTTAAAATAATCGTGTTTTCTTATATGCCATTTAGAATGAACTGTATATAGAAGAGACCGGGGCTGGTTTTAACAATTTTGAAACTAACTTCCATAGCTACCCAACCTCTTGCGTTAGAGACATGATTTTAGACCATGTAATTAATAATTTATAGGACTTTACATAAAGCATATCAAAATGGTTGTTTACGTATTACTTTCTGAATAATAACGGTTTTTTCCAAAGAAACTCACATGTTAAAACTTACCCCAGCCTTGGGGCTAGTTCTAACAGCCCTGGGGTAAGTTTTAACAGGCAGGGTAATTATAAAATTTGAACTTTTTTCCAAATAATTAAACACCAGTTAATCTACAAAAATCAACATTTATTTTTTTTATAATATATATAATATAATTAACAAAAAGTTATACAACCAAGTTCTTTGAAAAAAACAACGGTAATTAACACAAAAAAAATTGGAACTCTAGCCTTAATATCCACAGAAATTCTACTCTTTGTAATCGTCGTCCGAATTGCAGTTCGTACATATACAGGTGGGCCTTATTTTACGCCGGTTGGAAGCGACCTTAAAATAACGCCACTTTGAAACAGTTGAACGTCGGAGTCGGGTGTCGACGATTCAGGGGTCGAAGCGGGGATGTCTCGTGGTTTACGCAGTCGCAGTAATCGCACTACTGAGACGTATTCAGTTGTAAAATAAATTTAACTCGCTTTAGAGTGTCTGCTTTATGATATGTACATATTTAAATTTAAATAAATCTAAATCTAATATTTAATATAATCTAAATTTAATAATTTTTCTATATTATTTTTATTAACTTACTTTTAAAATTTAATTTAAAATTATTGAGTAATAATTATAATTTTCATTAATACCAATGGAAGATATATCTACAAAACACGATAGAAAACAACGTTGGTCAATTTCGATTGAGACAAAAATTGAAGTTATTAAAAGAATAGAGAATGGTGAAACTCGTCCGAAGATTTGTAGATGCCTAAACTTACCTCCATCAACGGTGACTACAATATTGAAAAATGCAGATAAAATTAAAAAATTAAGACATTTGTAAGACAAATCATGATTGCGAACGCAGTTCAACTATAATAAAAAATATCAAAATATCTATGGAACCTTACATAAGCCTTCTGCGTGAAATAAAAAATAAAGAAAAATAAATTTTTAATATTCTTTCAAAGGTTTTGCTTTTATTTTTGATTATAATTTTGATTTCTGTTTTAATTTTTGTTTATTTGTATCGTATTGTTGCATTGTATTGTATGTTCTGTAATAATATTATAATTTTCTGTATATATAAGTAATAAATAAAGAAAAAACAAAAATAATTTAAAAAAAAACAAAAATATTAATTCGAATAGAATGTTAATCCGTCTCTGGAATGAACATTCTTGGCTTTGATTTGCGCCGCTTTATTTTGCGCCGGTACGTAACACCGGCGTAAAACGAGGCCCACCTGTATATGTCAATAAATCACCTTTAATGCACTTTGCATGAGACTAAGTCTTACATGTGGCACAGTCGAAACTGACGAGTCTCGACACGTTTAGCATTGTTTACAAACGCGGCAATCGTGTTTATTTCTTTTCTTTGACCAATTGGATACAACAATGCCCGATGGCGGCGCTACGAGCGCTGTGAACAGCTGATTGAAACGAGTAATGTGAAAGTTGTCCATATTTGTTTACATGTTAAATCATCGATTTGCAATGGATAATAAACAGCTATCCTTATTAAATTATTTAATTTTTTTAAGTGCAACACCTTCTTCTAGGTGTGTAGTTGAAGGAGAAGAGTTGTTAAACGCCGGAAATCTTATGTTGTGCGGAATTTTGGACAAAAATGATGAGCATGTCGACATATGTGGGTTATGTTTACAAACAAGCAGTTTGAGAACACCACCTCACGAAGTCACTGGGAAATTAAAATTTAGTAATGATGTTGAAGTTTTAAATATGTCCTGCACATGTAAAGCAGGAACTACATGCAAACACATTTCAGCTATCCTATTATTTTGTGCCAGGTGGTTAACAAACCAAAATGAAAGAAGCCAAGATCAGGGCATTGATTGATTGTGAAATATTTGATTTATCTTTTTTTTGTGTGGTTTCTGTTGGTTTTACTTTTTGTTCCAGAAACAATATATTGAGTATGGAAATATTAACCAGCACAGATTTAAAATGCCTGTGGTCTACTTTTAAGAAACCTGTCTTACAACAGTATGAACCGAAACCTCTGTTAGAAACTCCTTGCCTAAATAAATTGATTAAAAACAAAAGCAGGCACTGAAAGTTCAGTGAAAATGTATTAGAAAAGCTGCGTACAGAATTTGAGACCGCTTGCCCTAATTCTGCATTAAAATTACCCGGGTAGATATTTAATTATGTTCGAGAAGGATTTTTATAATTTAGTGTTTGTTTTTTATTTAATTTGTTTAATAAATACTAGTTTGTTATTATCACTTCCACAGCACCAAATTTATTAACAGTTCACAAATTGTTTCTCATTTGGAAAATAGTGGAAGTAAATATTTTTGTTACTTCCCTTTCTAGAGTGACAGCCAAACACACACCAATTTGTGTTATAATAACTCATTATAACATAAAGTAATATAAAAAAAAATAATAATTGCTATCAAAAGTTAATATAACAAACAAACTGCAACACTAACTTTTAAAAGCAATACAAACTACACGAGAAAACACATGTAAACCAGATGTAAACAATAAACTATTACTCGTTTCGCTTAGTTCAGTTATAGTCCGCTTGGCGTCACTTCATAGCGCTGTTGAGCCCAATAGTTTGGCATGAATCAGCCTGTTAATACCTGCCCCTGTTAGAACCAGCCCCGGTCTCCCCTACTCACATGACATCCCATCACATTTTTATCAGGCTTAGGACTGATTATATTTGAACTATAAATATAGACATGTTTAAAAGTCGTTTTATTTTAAAGTCTATAGTCTATATTAAATACTTCAAATTTGTACAAACAAAAATCATTCTATTTTTGAATTTGTCAATTTATGGTAATTTAAAATTATTAAAATATTAATCATTATCTCTATTATCATTGTTTATATCACTATCAGAGTTTGTGTCACTACCACTGTCATTTAAATTAATAATTATTGAAGATTTATTTGGTGGATTTATAAAAAAAATTGTTTCAATTTTTTTACATGTTCTACACATTTTTTTCACATATCACTACTTATTGCACTTGTTTCATCTTTAATTAATTGTACTACAATGTCACTTTCTGTCGGTGTTGTATTTTTCCGGTGCACATTACCTTTTAATTGGTTCCATATTAGTTACATATGGCTAACTTTGTATGGAAATTCTATTCCGTCTTCTTCAAAACTTTTTTATTAAAATATGCACAGTCGGCACTAATTTTTCGAATAAAAGTCGTATATTTTATTTATTATTGTTTTAGACATAAAACTATCTATTTTCTAGAAAACTTGTAAAAGGGTCATTTTCGCTGCTGTTTTTGACACGAACAATGATACGTTGAATTGTTCTATACGTAACACTAGTTAATTCCGCAGTTTTAAGTATAGGTTTGCCATTACCTTCCGAAACTAACTTTTTATAAACGATCAGTATCAGAACTTTGAAATCTTCTGACAAATGACATTTTTCCTTGAATGTTGAAAATTAACTTACAAACAAGTACACTACCCCTCGAATTACACGGTAGATAGGTTCCTGAGGAAAACGTGTAAATCGAAAAGTATGCAAAAAACGCATAATTTCGTTGTTTATTAATTATGAATTTTTTTATTTCTTTTTTTTTTGTACATCAAACAAAAATACTTAAATCACCATAAAAATAAATAAAAACAACCATTTATACATATTCTTTTATCAATTAAATATACAGTACCGAGGAACCAAAAATAAAATCCAAAACATTCATAAAAAAATTATTGCAAAGGTTGGGGGCAGTTATTATCATTCATCACTATCATAAATCACTGTCAATCTCTTCTTCGTGACTGGTTCGAAGTCACTTTCATCACTCGAAATTATTTCCCACTGAGGAGATTTGGTAATGAAATCCGTTATTAACATTTGCTTCGAATTTCTTGTTAGGTCTTTATAGACCTAACATATCAAGCCAAGCAGTGATTAATATCACGTTCAAATCGAAGAACCCGTTCAACATTTGAGTCATTTTGTACAAAATTATTACCTAATTTTCTTCCCAAATTGAGTCCTCCTCGGATGATTTTAGCTGTAAATGCAACTGGTTCAAATTCTTTTTTATCAGAATGATTGTCACAATCACTAGTTTCATCAATAATGTTAATTAAATCAACTTCACTTAGTTCTTTATTAGCCACTAGTTCTGCAATATATCCTTCAGTAAGATCGTCGAAACCTCCACCCAATGAATGCGCCAATTGTAAAAAAAGCAAATAAAACTGGCGAGAACATTGTTCCTTTTATTTTCAAAATTCCAGTTTATTTTCAACATTTAGTTTTAACTTTTTTTTTTTTTTAACCGTGTAAAAGCGAAAACGTGTAAAAAAAGTACCGTGTAAAACGAGGGACAGGTGTATAACAACCCCTAACATTTAGAAACAATAGGATTATAAATTTGGAAAATATCCTTAATGGCTTTTAAGAAACTTCAATTGAACTACTATTACATCTATTCGATTTAAATTTAAAATTCCCTTAATACACCTTATATTCGTTTTACTGCAATAAGTCCTAGGATTACTGCCATAAACCCATTATTGCATTGTTAAGCTTCTTAACAAGACCGGCCATTTCGTATTGTAAATACCATAACAGCACACATTTTATTATAACTTCAATATGCTTTTCCTGTAAAATAATCTTACAATATTTGCGGAATATCCACGAATATCTAAAGTTTTTTTCGTTTCCGTATATTTATGCTTGTTCGTATTCAAATTTTGGTTGTTTTATTTTCGAAATTTTGACGGTCTTTAATTGTTCGTGTGCGTTGAAGTTTGTTGTTTTTATTCGTTAAGTGTGTACACGCGGTTATGTATCATTACTTTATTTACTGTGCTGAGAAGTAATCGCATCCAAATTTTAAATAATTTCTACCGTAGCATCTTGCTTTGTATCCGCAAGCGCATTTTGTAAAAGTAGATTATATAAAACTTTTTACCTTGTATTAATGTAGAAGCCCATATAAGCAACATTATATCCATAACTTTTGCAGTAACAGGTATTTGTAAAGTTGAGAACTAGACAAAAACTTTGTTCCAAACATTCTCTTGCAGGGTAACTGTTAGGGTTTAATACACTATCTGCGTAATATTTCCAGGACATGTGATGGCTACAGAATTCTAAAAAAAAACAAAAATCAGTTTGGTACAATATTTTTTAATAGACGGGGCACTATAAAACAGACTTTAGATTTGTTGGTTATGATCAATACAATAACATTTTAAATATTTTTGTAATACCAATATGACATATAATTTCAAAGGTGCAAACTACTGAAATCAAAATTTTCTCTTAGTTTGTTTTTACAAAAGTGAACACAATATCACAATATATTTGTTTATAGCGTGCCCCTAAATCCCTAGTTTGCACATTTGAAATTATGTCATGCTTGTATTACAAAAATATTTAAAATGTTATTGTATTGATCATAACCAACAAATCTAAAGTCCGTTTTATAGTGTAACGATTTTTTTAAATTGCATTTTAAGTCAGTAATACACTATAAAAGTGACTAAATCAACCAGATCTGATTTGTCCTTGCAGAAGTGAACATAATGTATAATTTTTGTAAAAAAAAAAAATAATAATAAATAAAAAAGATGAAGATACATAGACGTGAATCGAATGTTTTTTGAAAAATGTTGGTATTTAAAGAAATATTTTTGTAAAGTTCATGGTGGGTATTAAATGAAAGCTTTTAACGGTTGTTTTTTTTTATCAGATTTGATAACAGCTAAAAATTTACCCACAAAATGGTGCCCCAGGCATCCAGCATTTGGGTTTTCTGTCGGCCTCTTTTTCTTATTAGATATCTACACTAAGAGCTGATAGTTCCAGTTGCTAATAAACTGTTTAATACATTTATTAGAAATATAATTTTGTAGGTAAGAACTGCACCCCGAAATAGTTATCTCCTAATAAGAATCCCCTGTAAGTCCCTAACACATGTTTAAAGTTTATTAATATTTCAATTTTAATTTAGAAACAGTATAATTTTAACATATACAGGGTGAAGCAACACTTAAGTTCACCTCGATTATTCCCTTAATAAAAAGATTTATAAAAATATTATTCAAATAAAACTTATTTGGGGCAATAGGAGTCAGATGATAACCGTATCGAAAAAAAAATTGCATTTATTTTTGCAAAAGGTATTACAATAAATAACTTTTCTTCAAATTACACTACACATATTATTTTACATATTATTGTAGAACTTTTTTTCTCTATTCAACGGTGTAAAATTTGTATATCCTTGCATAACAAAAATTTTGAGAAAATCGCATTTAGTTCCTTCAAAATGACGATCTACTTGTTGGTAAATAATGGAAACAAATGCATGCAATTGATTCTAATAGGTAGAATACTGTTGAGTCACTAATCACTTATTATTTTTAAGACCACAAAAAGACGCTCTCTAAAAAAAAAATGTCATATAAGGATATAAAAGTTTTACACCGCTGAAAAGAGAAAAAAAGTTCTATAATATTGTGCTAAATAATACGTGTGGTGTAATTTGAAAAATTGTTATTAACAATCGTGCCTCTTGCAAAACAAATGAAAAAAAAAATGTTTGGTACCATTATAGTCTGACCACCACTACCCCGAATCAGGGACGTAGCCAGGATTTCAGCTTGGGGGGGGGCAAAAATAACAAACTATTCTAAATTGGTCGGTACGACTTGAATTACATGACTTGGGTAGAAAATAACAGCGTTCTAGGTCAGGGATCGGCAACCTTTCAGTGACAAAGAGCCAAATCTATATTGAAAAAAAAAACACAATAACATGGCAGAGCCGCTAAAAAATATATGCTATATTTAAGAAAAAAATTGATGGAAAGTGTGAATTTTCACACATTTCTGGGTTTTGCAGGTATTTAGTAACTGAATGATGATTATTTGGGATGCCAAAACAAATTTTATGTCAAAATATTTTTTATGAATTTTAATTCGAATGCCTAATACCATTATTTAAGTTTCTAATTATGTGCAGTATTTTTTTTGTTTATATATATAGAAAGGTTCATTGAGATTTTGAAAATTGCGCTGAAAAAAAAGCCCCCCCATCTGATTTTGTCAAACATAGAATTAAATTTTAATTTCAACACTTCCCACTGGTTATTAAATTTACGCTTTTAAAAATTAAATGCAACATTTACCAAAATATAACTAAAAAGGAAATAATACAAAATTCTATTTATGTTGCGTGTATCTTCCAGATTATAACCTAGATGCATTTTATGAATTTCATGATAATTTAACTTATTTAATTAATTCGCATCCTAACACTTCCCACTGGTTATTAAATTTACGCTTTTAAAAATTAAATGCAACATTTACCAAAATATAACTAAAAAGGAAATAATACAAAATTCTATTTATGTTGCGTGTATCTTCCAGATTATAACCTAGATGCATTTTATGAATTTCATGATAATTTAACTTATTTAATTAATTCGCATCCTAATATTTGTCATATTGGGAGATTTTAACTTACCGCGTATTACTTGGTATAATAAAGATAATTTTTACATACCCCGCAAATCGGCAAATGATCATAGATGCGAATTATTTCTGGAAACGCATAATATTTGTTCATTATATCAATTCTCAAATATATCAAATTCATGTAATAATGTATTGGACTTAATTTTATGTAATCGTAATGTTGTTGACAGAGTATATAATTGTGGCAGTCCTTTATTGCCCGAAGATGTGTTTCATCCCAGTCTTGAATTGGTTTTGAATATTAACTTGCGTTTTGCACCACTTAATGAACAACGAGTTCACCAATTCAAGAAAATGGACACTGTTTCTATTCGACATGCCCTTAGCCATATTAATTGGAATGTTGAGTTGACTCACTTAACCACAAATGATGCTGTAAATAAATTATGAAATTGTAAACGAAATAATAGCACAGTTTATACCTTCTAGAACTATTAATAAAATTAAGTTCCCCGTTTGGTATAGCTCTTCAACGATTAAATGCATTAAAGAAAAAATAAAGCTTCATAAAAAATGGAAAAAATATAATAGTAGTTCTGATTATGTCACTTTCAACTTATTACGAGAAAGATCTAAATATCTAATATCTAAAGATTATGCTAATTACATTTCTAAAATAGAATCAAATATATCTGAAAACCCCAAGTACCTTTGGAATTATATCTCTAGTAAAAAAAATAGAACCACTTTCCCCAACATTTTAAAACATAACAATTATGTTGCCAATGATGGCATCTCAATCTGCAACTTATTTTCAAATTATTTCAAATCAGTCTTTGAAGAAAAATCACTTGAAATTAGTAATAGCCGCAATTTAAATTTAAATGATATTTCACATAATTATCTAGTCAACATTAATATTCCCGAGTGTGACATAGTAGATATTCTAAATAATCTTGATGTAAATAAAGGCCCAGGTACTGATGGAATTCCTCCACTATTTTTTATAACATTTGCCCACATTATTTCGTTACCGCTGTTTTTCATTTTCAACAAATCTCTTCAAGAAAACGTATTTCCATCCCAATGGAAAAAGGCTCTCATAGTGCCAATATTTAAATCTGGGGATAATACCCTTGTTAAAAACTACCGTCCTATTTCTAAATTAAATGTATTAGCAAAAGTATTTGAAAAACTAATTCATAAGCAAATTTTTAACTATGTTAGCACGAAGATCATTATTCAACAGCATGGTTTTTTCCCAAAAAGATCAGTTGAAACAAATTTGATGATCTATTGTAACTACTTATTACAAAATCTTGAAAGAGAATCCAAGTCGATGCAATTTACACAGATTTTAGCAAGGCTTTTGATAAAATCAACCACAGTATCTTAATAGACAAGCTTTTTCAGACTGGAATTCGTGGCGACCTCTTGAGGTGGCTTACTTCCTATATAATCCATAGAAGCCAAGCTATCTGTGTTAACGGTTTTACTTCTAGTTATGTAAGGATAACTTCAGGCGTTCCACAAGGATCACACTTAGGACCACTACTCTTCCTTATTTTCATTAATGACATCCATCTTTCAATCAAAAATTCAAACTTTCTTTTATTTGCGGATGATATGAAAATATTTCGTGATATTAAATCAGCATCAGATGTTGAACTTCTTCAGGCTGATGTAGATAGTCTTTTTACATATTATAACAAGAATAAATTATTTCTCAACCTCGAAAAATGCTCTTCAATTACTTTTACCAGGAACAAAAATATTTTAATAAACAATTATAATTTCAAAGGTACTGTTATTTCTAGAACCGACGTTGTAAGAGATTTGAGAGTTTTATTCGACTCAAAGTTAACCTTCAGCGAACATATAAGCAAGATTACAGCTAAGTCTTTTAAGATGCTAGGTTTTGTAATAAGATCAACTCAACATTTCAAATCAATAACTGTGTGGCCAAAAATCAAATCAGACATCACCAAGATGGCGCGCGCATGTATCCAATGTCAACGTGCAAAAACAAGTCGACATGTATCAGCACCCCTAAGCAGCTTCAATACGCCTTCCAAACGTTTCAAGCATGTCCACATCGACATCGTCATCATGCCCATCTCTGAAGGCTACCGATACTGCTTAACGTGTGTCGACCGATTCACTCGTTGGCCTGAAGCATTTCCGATGGAAGACCAAGAAGCAGCCACCGTCGCCCGTGCTTTCTACGCAGGATGGATCTCTCGATTTGGCACACCACTTCGAATCACCACCGATCAAGGACGCCAATTCGAGTCGCGTTTATTCAAAGCACTCTGTGATTTGACAGGCTCCAAACACTTAAGAACAACTGCATATCACCCACAAGCGAATGGTATGGTTGAGCGACTCCACCGGCAATTAAAAGCTGCCATAAAATGCCACCAAACAGAGAGGTGGACAGAAATACTCCCGGCAGTTCTCCTTGGAATCCGAGCAGCCTGGCGAGAGGACCTTGGTGCAACAGCGGCTGAGATGGTGTACGGCGAACCATTACGCCTCCCCGGCGAGTTCTTGTCCGCCCCGACGCCCCCTATACAAGATGAACCAGAGCTCGTGCAGATGCTACGCCGTCATTTCCAGCACCTTCAGCCCAAAGGTGGAAGATCACATGGCGAAAAACGAACATTCGTTTTCAAAGATCTGGCAACAACCGAACACGTCTTCGTTCGACACGACGCCCCCGGACATTGCCTACAAAACCCTTACGACGGACCCTACTAAGTCGTACACCGTGACGCCAAGACGTTTGTTGTCCATATTCACGGCAAAGACGTCAGGGTGTCCATTGACCGTTTAAAACCTGTGTACATTTTTGCGGACGAAGATTTATATCGATCCAAACCAGTGCCAGCATCCATGGAGAAGACCCCAAAACCACCAGACACCGGACTCAATCGCACCTCGCATTACACGCTCAGGGAGAAGAGTCCATTTTCCAGATTTCTTCCAGTCTGGTCACTCTTAGTTCCAGTGCCTTGAAAAATAGAGTTTCCGCGAACGGTTTTTATTGAAGGAGTGTCACAATTCGCTGTTTTTCCTATTGCAATCATGTTGGTTCTCTGGTCAAGTAAACGGCCATTTTTGATGTCGACCAACAGATCAAAATGAGCCAGAAAATCAACGCCAATGATGGGGCGACTCACATCCGCGACTACAAATCGCCATGTAAATTCCCGTCTCAGTCCTAGGTTAAGTGTGAGGATTACGATCCCATATGTGGCGATTACAGTACCGTTCGCCGCGGAAAGTTCGTATTCAGTCTTTTCACGCGGTCCACGAAAAAACTTCCTAGGATACATACATAAGTCGGCGCCGGTGTCAATGAGATATTGAATTTTTGTGTCCTGGTCCGTAACAAAAAGGCGACGCGTGGTTGGGCAGATGTCACTAGCCGCCGTTAGCGACTGCCCGAGGTGTTTTCCGACTGAAAAGCGCAGGGGTACCAACAAAACTTACGGCCGTGACTTCTCGAACGTTGGCGTTGTCGGGACCTGTATCGATTCCGCGGTCTGCCCTCGCGACTTGAAGATGGCTGGTTTAGCGCCGCGGCGATCTCTTGTCGGAGATCATGGCGAAGAGCAGATGTGATCTCCTGTCGTAATGACACACTCAACTCGGCAATTTTAGTGCACAAATAATCTGACATTTTGAGTCAATTCGCAGCACTTTGCTTTAAACGCACGGTTCAGTTTATTAAAAATACTATTGGCACTGCAAAGTTTTACTACCACTGATGTCTGTTGTCACCAAAACTCGACACAAACACTGAACACAACACTTGACACTTTTTTTTGAAATTAAAAAAAAAAATTGCAGATAGTTCACCACATTAAATATTAAAGATCACGTCGGGGTCACCAATATGTGGGATTATATTGTCTGCAAGATTCTAAATGAAACATACCAGTGTTAGAAATTTTTAAAACTGTCTAAAAAATATTTTTTATTGAACAATCTCAAATAATTGACAACTGAAAAAACAATTGAAGCCATAGCATGTTGTCTATGGCGTAGGCAAGGTATGAGGTGGCTGTGTCTGTATCCAAACAAATAATGATAAAATTAAAGGATTCCACACACCAAAGCGGCCGCGGTGGCGGCCACGGTGGCGATAATGCAGCGGCCTAACGCAACCTATACAATACAATGAGACCACGCACATACAAGCGTTCCGCTATCTGAGAACGCTACCGACTGCAGCGTTCAGTCTGGCGATCACCAAACACTGGCGGCCGAACTCGACAAGTTGCGTTAGGCCGCGCGATATTCATTGTTTATATACCACAGAGTGAATATATTTAAGAAAATAATGTCGAAAATAGATAATTTAACAGAAAAAATCATAGATCAGTAAAGGATCATTTAATTTTGTATGACTTAGCACATCCTGATTACAAGAATATTAGGAAAATAAATAAAGTGTGGGACGAAACAGGAAAAGTTTTGGAAATTGATAGTAAAGTCTGTTCCAAACGATTAGGCGGAACTAGATTTTGCAATCTAGTTACTTTCATCGTTTAAATAATGCTTTTCAGCCGTTTTGTTTAAGCTTTGTAAATCATACTTGCAACAAACATTTTTTGGTTAAGGTTAATATCATTTTAAAATGTCATTTTCTTTATATTTTGATTTTTTGTGTCATTCTTAATACAAATATCCCATTTATTTATTTTTTGTCATTAAAATATGTAAGAAAATTAATTTAAGTTTGACATATGTCATTTGTTTCCATGGTTTCATTGTTGGAATTTTAAATTTTAACATTCCAAAGGGGAAAAATGAAATAATCCAAGCAAGGTCCAATATTATCATACAACTATATACCGTGATTCACTAACTGATCGCTACCGCTACCGCCACTCCCACCGCGTTAGTGTGAGGAGACCTGATCGCTACCGTGGCCGCCACCGTGGCCGCCACCGCTGCCGCCACCGCGGCCGCTTTGGTGTGTGGAATCCTTAATACAGAAAATTGTTTACAACAAGAGTAATTCGACTTGAAATTGTAAAAATTATTGGACCAACAGCCGCCACAACTGCTTTAAAGTCATTGTATTTCGCCTACGTCATAAGTAATGTTCAATTTGCATCTGTCATTTGGAATCCTTCTTATGAAATTTATATCAATCAATTAGAAAAAATACAAAAGAAATTTGTTAAATATCTGTCATTTAAAACAAATTCTTGCAATCCTCAAAACAACTACTATCATCATTGTAAAGAATTTAATCTCTTAACTCTAAAGGACCGTCGCACTTTATCGGACATGAAAATTTTGCTTAAAATCCTTAATAACTTATTAATCTGTGAAAATCTCTCTATCTTATTTAACATTCATGTTCAAACGTATAACACGCGTGCTTTATCTCTACTTAGTATTCCGTTTGCTAATACTAACTCTTACCAAAATTCTCCCATTGTCCGTCTCTGTTCCACTTACAACAATCTCTTTTCTAATATAGAAACATATAAGGTTAACATTAATACTTTTGTTAAATCTATCAAATTAAAGCTTCAAAACTAAATTCTATCATGTGTTACTCGTAATTATTATTATTTTTATTGTATAATTTATGTGTTATCTCAAACTTATAATGTGATGTAATTATATTATTTTTTTGTAATTAACTTGCGAACATTTTACTGGGCTCGTCCGGTTTATGTTTCAAAGAATAAATAAATAAATAAATAACTAGAATTTTGACAAAATAATTTAAACAAAATAAAAATGCGAAAAAAAAAAAACAGAAAAAATAAAATTAACAGAATTCGAACCCTAGTTTTCAAAATAAGTTACATTATTAAGCGAACGACAAAACGAACTACGCTACTAGAGCTACTAATCTGGTGTGTTACATAGCGAATTAAATATTTAACATATTTTAGTTAAAAACACAAAAAATGCGTTATTTTCCGAAAACATAATCTGGTCAAAAATTCCTGTTGTACTATTCCGGTTCACACCAATGTACATTACTTAGATTTTTTTCAGATTTTTAGTTTAAACCATATGGGCTACAGGGTGTGAGACAAAAAATTTTTTGCACAATTTTGGCAAAAATCGCTTCGAAATAATTTATTTTGCAAAAATAAAATTTTGATCGTTAATACACGTACTAAGGGCTTTCATTTGATACCCTACTCAGAATTTTAAAACAATATTTTTTTTTTTTCGATGAGCACATATTTATTTATATTTTTAGGGGGATATGTTTTTTAGATGTTTTAGTATTTTTCCTATGTGCGGGTCAAAGAGTTTTATAAGCATGCCAAATTTCCACTCTCTAGGTCTAGCCGTTTGGCTACAATTTTTACCGAATAGACAGACAGACGACAAAATGATGGTATAAGGGTTTTTTGGTCATACCTACAAAACCCTAAAAACGTAAAAATTGTTTATTTGTTTTAAAATAATCAAGTATTACAATAAATTAATATTTACTTATACATTTAGTTTGTGATGCCTATTGTAGTTGCCAATATATTACAATATAATAATTTTTTTAATGGGACGATTGCTCCTGTATAGTGTTCTATAAGACTTCAATATTTGGTGAATATTCAGTAATCTTTAACTTAAGGCAGCACTCTAGTTTCAGGTCAGTAAGATTACTTCTTAACTGAGTCTTTATTAATTTCATATGTGAAAAGATTTGCTTACAGTAATATGTGGATCCGAAAACTGTCAGTAGCCCAAAAGCATAATTTTTTAAAAGATTGAACGATTCTGGAAGACGGTTCCAAGCTTCGAAAAGAACTTTATCTACATTTTGAAGATTGCGAATTTCGGTCCACTTATGCTGGGAAGATAAAATTCACTTTTTTCTTTCTAAATTTTCCATTTCAGAATTAAGTTTTAAGAATATATAATTCTATAAACCTTTGGATTTCAAATCCACTAATTGAAGGTGATAAATGTAATTGCTACATATCTACTTCAATTGGTTTTGCCAAAAAATCTAGTGTAGCTTTATATTTTCTAAACTCTTTAAATCTATCGCGAAAAGCTTCTTTCATGTTAACAAAAGTTTGTGCAAAAAAAAAAAAAAAAAAAAATTGCATTAATAACATGTTTTTGTAAATTAATAAAATGTAAAAATGTTTTTGCACGTAAATCATTCACAAATACAGATAATTATTTCTCGAAACAAATAACTTCTTCTAAAAGGGAATATGCAGTAACTCGGGGAATTACCGGGCGCGAATCGCACCGTAAAACATTCTGTAAAATACAAAACCTGTATAGAACAGGCAGAAAGTTGAAAATTAAAAAATAGATTATATTAAAATAAAAACCAGCCAATTTCAAAGAGCCACAAAATTTTTTAAAAGAGCCGCATGAGGCTCCGGAGCCGCAGGTTGACGACCCCTGTTCTAGGTCTTTTGTAGTATATTAAATAAAAAAAGTCCGGTAAATTTATAAATTTTCTTCCCCTCCGGTGAAGAAAACTTCTAACAACCTAAATTATATTTTATATAAGGTAAACAAACCAGGATTTAAACTATCCTGGGGGGGCAAATGCCCCCTATAGACGGGTTAAAAGTTTTCTTCACCGGGGGTGAAGAAAACTTCTAACAACCTAAATTATATTTTATATAAGGTAAACTAACCAGAATTTAAACTATCCTGGGGGGGCAAATGCTCCCTATGCCCCCCCCCCCCGGCTACGTCCCTGCCCCGAATAAGTTTTATTTGAACAATATTTTTACCGACCGCCAACATATACATATAAGGGAGGTATTGTGATCATACCGATTTTGACATTTCGAGACTTCGATGGATCTCCACGAATTGAGGTCCCTACATAACGTTTTGACTATTTTTAGCATGCTGTCTGTCGGTCTGTCTGTCCGTCTGTCTGTCTGTCCGTCTGTCTATCCGTCTGTCTGTCCGTCTGTCTGTCCGTCTGTCTGTCCGTCTGTCTGTCCGTCTGTGTACACGTGCAGAGCAAATTAGGCTGAAAGGATTGTTATGAAACTGCATATTTAAGCTTTTGACATCAATGACTCAAGTTGATCAACTTTTGGTAAAAATCGGTTAACTAGAAATGGGAGTTTACTCGTGTCGATTTTAAGATTTTTGCGAATATTTAGCAACAGAAAAATATTTAGAAAAAAATTATGAACAAAAGTTTCTATAAATGCAATAACTAATAACTTTTATTTGAGACGTTTTTTGATAAAACGAAAAATTTCGAAAAATTTTTGTAAATTTTTTTAAAATTTTTCCAGGTCTCAATTTTTTCATACTTTTATGTGACGTTTCCATGGTCATGATAAATAATATCTTTGTTAGAAAATGTTAGGCCATGTTATTTCTACTCTGCTGCTAGAATGTATTTTATACAAGTACTTTACGATGGCGGTCGGTCCTGTGGTGGCCACAGCTGATTTTTTAATATATATTCTTCTATAGTTGGTTGGTTAGGTTAGGTTAGGTTAGGACAGACAGACGGACAGACAGACGGACAGACAGACAGACGGACAGACAGACCGACAGACATCATGCTAAAAATAGTCAAAACGTTATGTAGGGACCTCAATTCGTGGAGATCCATCGAAATCTCGAAATGTCAAAATCGGTATGATCACAATACCTCCCTTATATATGTTGACGGTCGGTAAATATGCAAAAAATTTCTATGAAAAGTGCAGTATTCATACGAACCCATTAATAAATGCAATTGGTCTGTATAACCTAGAAGAATTACAACACATAACATTTACACTCTCACATAACATTATACATATTTCTCAACTTTTGTTAGGTTTTTTGAAATTTTTCCTAGAATTAAAGAATATTACTCTAATATCTGATAACCAATTCATACAACAACATATCCAAATACAGATTATGTTACTTTTGTAACGGGTGCTGTGTGCTAACCATGTAATTTTATGTATTTTAATTATTTACTGAATAAACTTATTTATATGTATATACTTATATGTAACCTTTCCATGGTCATGATAAATAATATCTCTGTTAGAAAATATTAGGCCAAGTTATTTCTACTCTGCTGCTAGAATGTAGGTATTTTATACAAGTACTTTTTTATGGCGGTCGGTCCTGTGGTGGTCACCTCTTTTTATTAAGGAAATAATCAAGATGAACATAAGTGTTGCCTTACCCTGCATATTGTTTTTATACAGACATATTTTTTATATAATGGAAATTTTAATGTTTTATATACATATACCTATTTTAGATGATTTTTGACGAAATCGATGATCTATGGATGAATTAATAATTCATAGATAAACGTTTTTAGAATATATAGAAGATTTATTGTAAATCTATATGCATATACATATATATGTTAGCCAAACAGGGGGAGACGGCAAGACATTCCAGAGGAGGACAAGGGAGAAGCGGAGAGAAGAGAGTCGTAAGATGGCGCGTGAATGAGAAGCACGGTTCTCGTAATTCGTTGTAGATTGTTTTTGTAACTATGTGTTAGATTGTTTTGATCTGTGTGTATCAATGTGTAATTTAGTTCATTAATTCTCCAATAAATTGTATGTTGAGTTATTAATTAAATACTTTTGTTCTAAACTGTGTGTGTGAATAATTACGGACCAGCTACTACAACCTAAAAAGTGAAATAGTTACAATTTTGCTTATATATATATATAATTGAAGACTTTGTAGGTATGACCACCAAAAAATCCTTATAACGTCACTTATGTGTCTGTCTGTCTGTACAATGTCTGAAAATTTGGTATACTTACCATATACAACTTTTTGACCCACATATAGGAAAAATATTGAGAGTTCAAAAACACACATCCCCAGATATATATAAACAAATATTTAATTAACGAAAAAATAAATATTTTTTCAAAATAATGAGTGGGGTATTAAATAAAACCTCTTAATGCGTAGATAGACAAGCAAATTTTAGTTTTGAAAAATCAATATTTTGATGGGATTTTTGCCAAAAATATGTATAAAACTTCTGCCCCCCACCCTATCTCTCAGAGGAGTTGATCTAAAAATATGAAAAAAAAAAAACTCCATAATGTACAGTCTGTTCCAAACGCTTAAGCGGAACTAGATTTTGCAATCTAGTTACTTTCATCGTTTAAATCGTGCCTTTCGGCCGTTTTGTTTAAGCTTTGTAAATCATACTTACAATAAACATTTTTTGGTTAAGGTTAATTGCATTTTAAAATGTCATTTTCTTTATATTTTGATTTTTTGTGTCATTCTTAATACAAATTTCCCATTTTTTTATTTTTTGTCATTAAAATATCTAAAAAAAATATTTAATTTTGACATATGTCATTTGTTTCCATGGTTTCATTGTTGGAATTTTAAATTTTGACTTCCTAACGTGAAAAATGAAATATCCCAAGCAAGGTCCCTTCTCGTGACAACCTAAAAGAACTAAATTCCCATTTAGTTCCGCTTAACCGTTTGGAACAGACTGTACAGTTAAGGACATAAAAAAATAGGATACCTTTTTAATCTAGTGTGTATATTTTTTCTAAAATTTATTTGTTTACAGGTTTTCTAATTATGACATCTGTCAAACATTAACTTGTCAATATATTGTCAACACTGCAAAATAGGTATGCCCTCCATTAGGCTGACCAGTTTTTTTTTTACAGAAAAAGAGTATACTAAAAAAGCATGAGCATGAGCAAAAAACAGAGGTCATCACTCAAAAATACTAGTAACGAGCAAAAAAAGGTCTTCACTCCCAAAATCGGACGTAATGAGCAAAAACAAAAAAAGGTCCTCACTTCCAAACTAGAAGTGATAAAAACAAGTAACTAGCAAAAAAGAGTATATTCAGGGTTTTTTTATAAAAAGTAAGAGTATAGAAAATAATACTCAAAAAAGAGTATAATACTCTTAAAAAGAGTACGTCTGGTCACCCTACCCTCCATTAATAATTTTGTTAAGGCTAACATAATTGCTAAAGCGAAAGATGGATGGTAGGTGCGGCGAATTGCATGCTTTTATAAATAAAATTGATCCATGTTTTGGGTATAGACGCCTACTATACAAATTCGAATAGATAGATTCAAACTAGACAAAAAACGGTGTCCTATTTTTTTATGTCCTTAACTGTACATTGGTGGAAACCGAAATAGTTCAACAGGAATTTTTGATCAGATTAGTTTTTCGAAAAATATCGATTTTTTGTATGGTTGAAAAAAAATATTATTTAAAAAAAAAAAATTATTGTGTGGTATCAAAAACAGGGCTTCGAACCAGAACTGAAGCGAAAACCGAAAACCGAAAAAAACCGTTATTTTTGTCGGAACGAAAACCGGAACTGAACCGAAAGAAAATATCGGTTTATTTCGGTTCAGATAATGTTTATGAGTGAATATAAAATACAACTGATGAGCAGAAAAAAATCGTAATTTTTTGAATTGAAAAGTAAAAAAAAATGCGCTACTATTATTTCGGGGGGGGGGGGGGACATCCAGACCCCCCCTCTCTGACAGCGGCCTTGGTATAATTATCACAAAATAAGGAATAAAATGTTCTTCTAAATTATAGTAGAAAATAAATTTCCAATACAAATAAAAGTATTCCGAAAACCGAAAACAACAGTTATTTTTGCCGGAACGAAAACCGGAACCGAACTGATATATATATATATATATTTTAATTGAACCGGAACGAAAACCGAAACGAAAAAATAACGGTTCGAAGCCCTGATCAAAAGCTCTGAAAACGTAGATTAGGGAACGAAAATTAGTTTTTTTAAATTCGTTTCTTGTAACACAGTGTTCCACAGTGAAACATATTCCACAATGAAACAGTCTAAATCAGCGGTTCTTAAACTGTGGTCCGCGGACACCTGGGAGCCCGCGTAGCCATTACCGGGGGTCCGCGAAACAATGTTGACATTAACTTTACAACACCCAACTTTTCGCTTTTATTCAAATAACTTATTTAATAAAAATCCAACTTTATATTTGTTGTTTTCTAACTAGTTTTTGACATAACTAAACAATAATTAGTAAAAATTTAATTATTTTTATTCAACTATAAATTATTTACAGAAAACATATTATAATAAGATCTATTTTGACTAATCTTTGACCTGGAAATGTTTGTATGAGTTTAACGTATTATAATTTTTAACTTTTTTTAATTCTTTTTACTACTATTTTTATTCATTTTATGTTTTTTATTCTATATGCTAGTAAAAATGTTGATCTTAATAAATGCGCAAGACCATTTATTAAAATAACCAGCGATACATTTTTACCAATATTTATTATAACCGTATATTATTTATAACAATATAGGATATGTAGAAAAGAGTAACTTTGCCATTGTACCGGAAGATTCTTATCATCCCTCTTTAGAATTTAACATTTTATTTCAAAATAATTCAAACTTAAAAAATAACATTTCTAACAGATGTTTCAATTTTTCAAAGGCAAATTTTGAGAGAATCGATAACGACCTTCTTGCTACAGACTGGCAGAACTTACTTGGAAATTGTTCAATTGATTTAGCAGTTAGTGTGTTCTATAAAAAGTTAAACAAAATTTTGGAATGTCATGTGCCTCGAAAGCGGAATTTTAATAAACGGTATCCACCGTGGTACATACAGCGCATCAACTATTAAAGTTATAAAAGAAAAACGTAAATACCATACGCGCTGGAAACGTTTCAATAATGGACTCGATTATTTGACGTTCAGTACTCTTAGAGGAAGATGTAAATTTTTAATTCAAAACGACTATAATAATTATTTGTTAAACGTCGAGAATAATGTTATAAATAATCCAAAATTCTTCTGGAAGTATTATAAAGATAAGAAAAATTCACATTCGAACATACCAAATATAATGTACTACAATAATCTGAGCGCAAACGATGGTCAGTCCATTGTTGAAATATTCTCTGATTATTTCAAGTCTGTTTTCGAGCCTGCCCCAACGTCCACGGAGTATCAAAATCAACATCAGTTAAATCTCTTTTACGAAGAGTCTGTATACGCTGAAAATCTTATTGATAACTGTAGTCTTTACACAAGACTTAAAGAGCTAGATCCTACCAAAGGAGCCGGAGACGATGGTATCCCTACATGTTTATTAAAAAATTGTTCTTCCGGTTTCACTGTCCCGTTAGCTATACTGTTTAAAAAATCCCTATCTAGTGGAATATTTCCAGCAGTATGGAAAAAGGCATTAATTGTTCCAATTTACAAAAGTGATGATAAAGCTCTTGTTAATAATTATAGGCCTATTTCGAAGCTATCAGCAATTGCTAAAGTCTTTGAGTCTATTATCTATAATGAAATTTTCTCGGATGTATGCAATATGATCATACCACAACAACACGGTTTTTTTAAAAATAGATCATGTGAATCTAATCTTCTATATTATTTACAACAATTATCTAGTGCGTTAGACTCGCGAATACAGGTAGATGCAGTGTATACGGATTTTAGCAAGGCCTTTGATAAAATAGACCATTTTATACTATATGAAAAACTTGTCGAAGCCGGTGTACATGGTATCTTACTGCGCTGGGTATGTTCATATATAAATAACCGTTCGCAAGCGGTTACAGTCAATGGATACAAATCAAAATTTTATACCACAACTTCGGGTGTGCCACAGGGCTCTCATCTAGGCCCTTTATTATTCATAATATATATCAATGATATAATAAAGTGCTTCAAGCATGCACAATTTTTACTTTACGCAGATGATCTTAAAATATTTTCCAAAATAACTTCTATTTCTGACTGTCACCTACTACAAGCCGATCTGACAAGATTATACAATTATTGCCACTTAAATAAATTATATCTAAATTTTTCAAAATGTTTTCACATTTCTTTCACCAGAAATTTTAATAAAATTTTATTTGCTTATAATATAGATACAAATATAATTAAAAATGTTAATCAGGTTAAAGATTTAGGAATAACTATTGATTCAAAATTAATATTTAATATTCATATAGATAACATTACTCGGAAGGCTTACAAAATGTTAGGATTTATAATAAGAACGTCAAAACACTTTAAAAATACCAAATCCATTTTAACATTATATAATGCCTATGTTCACTCACAACTAAGTTATTGCAGTACAGTCTGGAATCCGCAATATGAGAAATACATTTTTAGGATAGAGAGCATACAAAAAAAATTTGTCCATTATCTAGCTAGGAAAGTACCTATATCAGCTGCCGATTACATTCATCGCTGTTATTATTTTAACATGCTCACCCTCAAAGACAGACGCTCTATATCTGACGTAGTTGCTATAATAAAAATTTTAAATGGTTTAATTGATTGTCCGCCGTTACTGTTACTTGTTAATCTTAACGTACCTTCTCGTGATTTTCGAAACAAAAATTTAATTTACCAACCGTTTGCCCGAACTAATTCTAACTTAAATGCTCCGCTTATAAGATTTCCGGCAATACTAAATCAGATTTCAGCTCATGTTGATTTTGATATTTTCTATAATAACCTAGAATATATAAAAAAACATATTAAAGCTCACTATAAAAGCTTATACATTCTATAGATGACTTTGTTCCACACTGTCAAAATTAGTCTGTCTTTTTTTTTATTTTTTTTTATCTTCTTGTTATATATATATATATATATATATATGTATAGTCGTTATAATTTAATGTAACAATTTGTAAATTATGTCGTTGTAGTGTTGGGTTTGTCCCGTTTACAACGCCGCCATCTTAAATAAATAAATAAATAAATAACGTAGTGCCTATGAGATTATTGAGCCAGAAATTAAGTCTCAAGAACGACGTAAACTGCCTAGGGTTGGGATGGAGTCCGCAAAAAAAAATGTTTTTCAAGAGGGGGTCCGCGGACTACATAAGTTTAAGAAACCCTGGTCTAAATAATTTTGAAATACAAGGCGGGATCATTTTCTTGCTAAATGTCATAGATCATATGAGTGTAGCGTATTGTTTAGTGAAATGGTTTCTGATATTACAATAAATTGTTTTCTGTGGTCGTAAAGCGGGTTCTGGAGATGAGTAAGTATTTTCTATGCATAATTTTTACAATTAGCATAACAAAAAACTTGTTGGTTGGGGTGTTTTGTTTTATGGTTACTAGTTACAACTATATATAAGTTATGTTAACTGATAGTAATCAGTGGCGTAGTTAGATTTATTTGCTTGGGTAATCTGTTTTTGTATGCCATTAATTTTCCACAATGAAACAAAAATTTCTAAGCTGTTTACAAATAATAGTAGGTAATGTAAATATTGTTTTACGGCATAATGGCGCGGGGTAGATTTAGAAAAACGGAAAAAGTAAATTTTACTAAGGAAACAATGGTGGCTGCTGTTAATTTAGTCATAAAAAAAAAAAAATGTACACGAAGCAGCAGATCGCACTGGTCTTAAATATCCTATGTTATTTCGATAGGTTAAAAAGAAAAAAAAATCTGTTGAAGGGGCTGTGGTTAGAATGAGTCCGAATTATGCCAGTAGAATGATTCTCACCAATACTGATGAGCAAACCATAGCGGAATACGCCATAGAATGCGCTAAAATATGTTACCGCAAATCAAGAAAGGAAATAAGAGATTTAGCTTATAATAATAATAATTTATTATTATTTTTTTTAAATTTTTTTTTATTTATTTATTTTTTATTTTTTTTTTATGAACTAGCGGTTGTAAATTCTAAAGAAATGCCTGTGTCTTGGAGTAAAAACAAGAAAGCTGGGATAGAATGGCCGGAAGCATGTTAAAACAACATGTTCAACTACGTAAAACCAAACGACATTATACAAATTTCATTCTGAATCGTTAGATCTGCCTTAATTTTTGTGTTTTTCTTTGTGTATTAAATTACATTAACAATGTATTTTTTGTTAAAATAAATGGTAACTATTATGCTTTATCCAGATTTAAAATAGTTTTTCCTTTGTTTCATTGTGGAAAAGAAGATGTCCCAATATGAAACAAAACTCAGATTTTTTTATAAATTTAAAAAAAAATCTATAAGTGAACAATAAGCAATTTAAAATGTGTATATTAAAGTTAATATTGTAATAAATAAATTAATTATGTATTGAAATAACAACACAAAAAACAAAATGCCTTTTTTATTTCATTGTGGAACACTGTCCCCTATCAAAAATCTGTTGATTTTGATGTGACTATAAAATTTTTTTTGTCTTAGACATCCAGCATTCTATTGACTTCTTACACTTATTAAATACTTACAAAACCCTGAAATGTGTGAAAAATCAAATTTCACATCAATTTTTAGGGTTTTGTAGGTATGACCAAAAAACCCTTATACCGTCATTTTGTCGCCAAACGGTTAAACCTAGAGAGTTGAAATTTGGCATGCTTACACAACTCTTTGACCCGCATATAGGAAAAATACTAAAACATCTAAAAAACATATCCCCCTAAAAATATAAACAAATATGTGCTCACCGAAAAAAAAAATATTTTTTTATATTCTGAGTAGGGTATCAAATGAAAGCCCTTGGTACGTGGATTAACGATCAAATTTTTATTTTTGCAAAATAAATTATTTTGAAGCGATTTAAGCCAAAATGGTGCAAAAAAAATTTTGTCCCACACCCTGTAGCCCAGATGGTTAGAGCCCTGCAAATCCGCGGATATCCGCAACTTTTCTGCGTTTGCGGATTAATTATCATTTAAACCATGCGGATGCGAATCGGATGCGGATAAAATTTCATATCCGCTTATCCGCAATATCCGCGTGAACATTAAATCTTCGGTTACTTTCGAAGAAACACGCGATGTGTTCTGGCTACGCAGTCTTCGGTTACCTTCGGTTGTCTGTATACACATGTGATGTTTTGTAGCATTCTATCTCACTCTATATTATTGTTATTAAGACAATTGTCCATGATCGAGATTTTGTTCAGACAATCAACAAAACTTTTTTTTTTTTGTATATAGTAAATAATATTTTGGACAAAAGTTGCCTGGTAAACTTTCGATGTAATTCTTGCTACCTCTGCTCTAAGTCTGACTTTTAAATCTAATAAACGCTTTTTTTACGTAAAACTAATTTGTATTTTTTATTTAACTACCAAAATTTACCTATATACATTTTTCTCGAAAATTTTAGTAGTATTATGTAACCTGCCAATTGTTTTATACTACCCCAAGTAAAAAGTCTTGCCGATTCAAAAATTGAATTTGACAAAAATTTAAAAATCACACATGTTGCTATTTAAAAAAATATGAAGCACCTTCTATCAAGTAACTTTTCTCTATTTTTTTTTTTTTTTTAGTTCAATAAAAAAAATTATGTAGCCACGTTGCATTACCTTTTTCCTCACCTTAGAAAAGGTAAAACTGACGTGAGATGTTAGTTGGCATTAATATGATACTTGACAGTACTATCAACACGTATTTCATGAGCAGCGCACCACCTGCTCCCTAAGAAAAAGGACGCTTAGGCCCCCCAAAATTTTTGTCTCTCTAGGTTTCAAAATTATTAGCACATCTAGGCCGCAAAACTTTTGGCGTCCCTTAGGTTAATTTTAGTTTAAATCCAAAATTGTTCAGTAGTGTTTTAGAGCAGCGATTACCAAATAAGGCGAAACATGTTAGGTCTTTCCAAACTGACAGTAAAACCTGTTGTGCGGATTGTGCGATATTTTTGCGGATGCGGATCGTGAATATGCGGATGCGGATCGGATGTGGATACAGAAAAGCTTATCCGCGAAGGGCTCTATAGATGGTTCAAACTAAAAATCTGAAAAAATTCTAAGTAATGTACATTGTTGTGAACCGGAATAGTACAACAGGAATTTTTGATCAGATTATGTTTTTGAAAAAAAAAACGCATTTTTTTTTGTTTTTTGACTAATAATGTACACAACTTATGGTTATGTAACACGCTAGACTAGAAAGTGTATCCTGGCGTAGTGGTTATGGCGCTGGCTCTTACCCAACTAAATCAGTTCGATCCCTGCGAGAGGAGACAATATTATTTTTTGTTTTTTTTGTTTTGCATTTTTATTTTGTTTAAATTATTTTTTCAAAATTCTAGTTATATTTTGGCAAATGTTGCATTTAATTTTTAAAAGCGTAAATTAAAAAACCAGTGGAAATTAACCTAACCTAACCTAACCTAACCACTAGCAATTTACAAAATCTTAATGAACCTTGCCATATAAAAAAAAAAAAATACTGCACATATTTAGAAACCTAAATAATGGTATTAGGCATTTAAATTAAAATTAACAAAAAAAATATTTTAACATAAAATTTGTTTTGGCATCCCAAATAATCATCATTCACTTACTAAATATCTGCGAAACCCTGAAATGTGTGAAAATTCACTCTTCGCATCAATTTTTTATACTTACCATATGCATTCTTAGGAATTTGACAGTAAGGTTGTATCCTCGTTCCATCATTTGGATAAAAATCAGTATGTCCAATATCATAGAGATAGCCATAATTTCCTCTATCTGTGTGGATGCAGTCCAAATATCTGGCGTCATCCTTAGATAAATGTGGATTAGGGGGAGAGTAAAGTGGCCAAGCTGGATCTAGCGCTACAATATTAAATACTTTCATCACATCATAAATATTAGCATCATATTTTAAAGTGCATAAATTGAGATTTGTGTACTGTGAGAGCAAGAAATGTTAGAGGTCAGGCAACCAGCACTGATTGCCTGATCTTATCAGCACTGATTGTTATTGTTAGATATTACTGTTTTAAATTAATTTTTAAAGTTGTAATTTCATTAAAAAAAAAAAACTAAGATAAGTTTAAATAATTAATTGGCGTCTTTACTAAATGCAACTGTTGAGTATTTTGACTACAGCAGTTCGCTGATCGAGTCCTTATGCTGTCTTTACGCTTATTATAAGCAGCTTACCAATTTTCTAAGGGCCGAGAGTTCCAGTTGCTAATAAACTGTTCAATAAGTTTATTAGCAACATAATTTTTTTTCCGAGAGTTCCACCCCTAAATAGTTATTAGGTTGCTAATAAACAGGCTTATTTGTCTAATAACTTATAGGCAACATCAAGTGCTTAATAAAGTGACATATAACCAAAAACAAGTTCGCAAAATGTGTTAATATTTCAATTTTAATTAAAAACCGTATAATTTTAAAAGAATATACGAATGTGTAGTTTTTAAACATTTATATAATGGTGATTTTAGTGTTTTATATACATTTAAGTTGTATTTTGGCGAAATCGACGATCTGTTTGGGTGAATTTATAAATTATGGACAACCGTTTTTAGAATATTTTGGGCATTTATTGTAAATGTGATATATAAAGAACAATATATAAATATATATTTTTAAATAAACATTGTCTTTTATTTTTACATATGTATTTATTTCAATTACGATTACAACACACTACAAACAATACTTTAAGCATTACTATTTATATAAAAATGATAGAGAATAAGAAGACAGACGCAATTATTGGCAGAATAATAAAGATGTGTGGCTGAAAATTGCTGATAAGTTTAATTCATATTGTTTAAGGAATGTAAAATAAAGCAAAATATGGCTGTCTTCTTATTTTCAGTCACTTTTGTATTATAAAATGCTATTTTTATTAACTTCTCTTCTATCTATATTGTCCTCTTTTTCTGTGATAAAATTTGTTGAACGCCGTTTAATTGTCATTTTAACAGTAACACAAAAAATATAATTAAGGTCATTGAATGTCAAGTCAAACTATTTATTGTCAAAATATTTAATGTCAAAATATTCAGTGTCAAAATTTCATCTCACTTTAGCTCTACAAATTTACGTATAGCTCTATCCCTCTTGCACCGTGTTACTATCTTCATAAGAAATACCCAAAACAAAAAATTATGTTGCTATAAGCTATTCACTTTTGTAAGAACACACTAGATTTGGTTGTTTTGGTTACTTTTATGGTGTGTTACTGACTTTAAATGTCAATTAAAAATATTCCTTACGCTGTAAAACCGACTTTAGGTTGATAAGGTTATGATCATTATAAATAAGATATCATTTTTCATTATGACATCTGTCAAATGCATCGACATTTTAAAAAAGTGACATTTTTTAATACCAACATGACATACACCTTCAAAGGTGCAAACTATTGAAAACAAAATTCCCTCTTAGTTTGTTCTTACAAAAGTGAACCGCTTATAATAAACTATTAGAAGGATTTTGTAACTTGGAAATCACCAATAAATTTATTAGCTTCATAAATATATTATGTGTCAAATAACTATTAGGGAGTTTATTAGGAACTGGAACTCTCGGCCCTAAGAGACAAATTTTGTTTTTTCTTCATAGTAATCTCAAACATAGTATCAAGTAACAAATAGACCATATTAGTGTGTCATCACATACATATGCTGCCATCTGAGAGCCGAGTCCTTTGGAAGTTTTCGACTGATTTAAAATACATGTGACATTACTTTTGTTACCTTAATTTTATGAATATCTTCACTTTTGGAGCAAAAAATATGTATTTTTGATAAATATATTCTAATATATACAGTCCATATACTTTATATTATAGAATAATGATTTTATAAATATATAAATAAGGATTCGAAGATATATTTATAGGTTACGTTTTTAAATAATATGAAAATCGAAATATCTTTAGTATTTATTTAATTAACACTAAGTAATCATTAATATTTTGTTTTAGAATGCATAATGGTGTATTGTTTTGCTCCAAATTGTAACCATTACAGCTACGTTCCTAATTGCAAATTTTTTCGTTTTTTGACAGATGAAAATGAAAAACAATAATTGATATAATAAAAACAACATACTGTTCCTTCAAACCATTTAGATATGGCATACACACTTATTGCTATGTTACTTGCCATAATAACGATTATTAACGTAACATTTTCAAAATTAACTTGCAGAATAATATTGTTCGGCTAATGACATTAAATTATAATGTATAAAATAAGTATTTTAATAAATAAATATTGACTTGTAGTTTTGATGTGAAGCATTCTCTTACTTTGAAAATTTAATTTATATTTCCAAAATACAATTTAACAAAAAAACAACATGCTAAATTCAAAGAAAAGGAATCCAACCGCGAGGCTGCAGCACTGAATCCCATTTTGTGACGTAGTTACTAATATGGTCTTTTAACAGTCAGCAGTTTTACGCTTGCTGTTCGTTTAGCGAACTTGCAACAGTTGACTGTAATCGTCAGGTAAACAGATTTGAGCTGCTACTCAACAGTTGCGTTCGCTAAACGCACCCAATAGTATTGGGTGCGTTATTAAGTTAATTCATGTCTAAACCAGAACAAGATGCGTTTATAGTGATGAACATTTTAAACAGTTATTATTATTTTATTTAGTTTTAGGTTATAATTTTTAAATTCTATTTCAAACTGGGTTTTGTCTTATTATATTTTAACTAGTGCTGGGAACCGAAACCGGTTTTTCGGGTCCCCGGTTTCGATTTTCGGATAAAACCGGGTTTGTAATTTTCGCGTTACCCGGATACCCGGTTCAGATTACCCAGTTCCGATTACCCGGTTCCAAATACCCGGTTCCGAATATTCCGGATATCCGGTTTCGGATACCCGGTTTCGGATACTCGGTTTCGAATACCCGGTTCTAGGGTCGGGAAAACACCAGAGGAATACGAATGAATACAAATTCCCGATGTTGATGTAAGTAAACTGTAAACGTAAATATATTAAAATTAGTGCTGGGAACCGAAACCATAGATTAAAGTCAGACAGAAAATAGTGCGAACTTCCTAAATTCCTAGTAGTGCTGGGAACCGAAACCAGTATATCGGGTACCCGGATCCGGTTTTTGGGTAAAACCGGGTTTGTAATTTTCACTTTACCCGGATACCCGATTTCGATTACCCGGTTCTGATTACCCGGTTCAAGATACCCGGTTCCAGAAGCGGGTAAACCAGAAACCGTTTTTTTTACCGGTTCCGGTTCCGTCAAGATCGATTTCTGACAGCACTAATTTTAACCTGATTTTTTATTCAATGTTTGCCTATAGTGTTTTCCTATAGTTATAGGGTTTGCCTATAGTATTTGCATGTAGTGACACAATATGTTACCAATCTATGTAAGATGTTTGGTTTGTGACTTTTTTAGTACCGATCTTAAAGATGGTGCCCACCAAATGTGGTACCTATTGCTGGGGTTCTGTTCACATCTTCCTTTGTACGCCACTGTTAATTATTTACAGTTACAACATGTAAATGCTAAAATAGGGGCTGTCGAGGGATATGCAAATCAAAAAAGGTTTGGAACCACTGGGCTAGTTGGTTGAACAAGTTTACGTCAGAGGTCGCCCAACAATATATGCTAGTAAGCCAGGAATCTTATGACACTGGGCGTTTCAGAACATTTTTAAGGGCATCATAAAATTGTAGGGAAACAAATTAAATACTTGTCTGAATTCGTATTTTAAACTTGGAACTGGCTAGAATTGTTATTAAAGTCCGTACCATATTAGTTTTGGAGATTGCAATAAAATAATAAAAGTTAGGGAACTCATAAAATTACAATAGAAGTGATATAACTAGGCGTGCAACCCATAGCCGTAGGGATTAGTTTTTCACATTATGCATCTTACAAAAACAAGTATACTTGTTTTTGTACACCCAGTATACACCCAGGGGAGGGGCCCGGGCCCCCGGGATTCCCCCTAAGAAGGAAGGAAATAAAAATAAAAACACAAACACACTAGAAAATTTAAAAAAAGAGATGAGGTCCTTTTTTAGGTCGAGGTCGTCACTTGTATTTTTGTTTTTAGGTCATCATCACTTTGGATTTTCAAAGCGAGGACCTTTTTTTGTCTTCCGGGCCCCCCTAACAATCATTCCTGGGTGCGCCACTGTACGTATAAATAAAATTTTTGAAATATTGGCTCATTTGTTATTCGACTCACATTAGCCAACAATACTTGCAGTTATATTATTACATTCAATTATTAAAAATTTTAATTTACATTATGTGGAGAACTCACGAAGATATTGACGGTGAAGAAAACGTAGTGGTAGAAAATAATCCGGAATATAGTGATGCATATAGTCAATTTAAAAATGTACATTTGACAGAAAACGAAAGAAAATTAATATTTAACGTGTACAAGCAAGTTATTCGGAGAATTTTGTGCAATTAAAATGACCAGTGATTTTACAAAATTATGGCATTATCAAATAAAGTCAGCATTACAAATTGACACGCGAAAAGCAAAAGAACAAAAGAATACGCAAAGCAAGTTATAAAGAATATGATTCATTTTTTCAAGATGTAGTCAAAAGAAAAATTTATCAATTATATGCGGAAAAAGACATTACATAAGAAATTAGAAGAAGATGGAATTGATTTAAAATATAGTGTATCTACGTTTCGCCGCTTTGTAAAAAGTTTAAATTTTCATTTTAAAACGATTGATGCCAGAAAAACAATAATGGATTCGCCTAGAATTAAACAATGGAAATACTATTACCTACTGAAAATAAATAAGTTCAGAGAAGACAAACGTGCAATAGTATACCTCAACGAAACATGGTATGACACTCACGATGTTGTGAAAAAGGGATGGGTGGATAGTTCAGAAGGTTTCAAGAGGTAAACGTATTATTATTTTACATGCTGGATGTCAAGACGGCTTTATAAATGATAGTTTATCATTATCCGCTAAAAATATTGCATTTGCAAGTGCTGACTATCATAGTGATATGAATGCAGATTTATTTGAAAATTGGTTTAAAATTCAATTGCTGCCAAATTTACTACCAAATTGTGTAATTGTAATGGACAATGCGTCGTATCATTCAAGACAGCAAAACAAAATTCCTAACTTCTGATCTAAAAAAGATACAATTTTGGAATTTATGATGCAAAAAAATATACTAATTCCGGAAAAAAATACAAAGAAAATTTTAATAGAAAAGATAAAAGAAAAAAAAAAATCCAGAAGCAGCATTTTGTTGACCAATTGGCAACGGAAAATGGACACGAAGTGTTAAGACTCCCTCCCTATCATTGTATATTTAATCCAATGGAATTTATTTGGTCTAGTTTTAAAAAAAAAAAAAAACATAAGAAAACATAATACTGCACCTACAGTTAGTGAATCAGTGCTCACTCTAATTCGGGATGAAGTAGCCGCTGTTACATCCGAATTATGGAAAAACTGTGTCAATCACGTGACGAAAGCAGAAGCCAACTTCAAAATGCAAGATATAAATTAACTATAATCTGTCTCAATTTGTAATACGAAACTAGATATGGTTACTTTGGTGACTGTTGTGGTGTAAACAGACTTTGGCGTATCCGTATGAACCAATACTATGACAATATTATAAATGTATTGTCAATATACAACATAAAAAATGAACTGTTACTGTTAGTTCCGTATTACAAAATGAGACAGATAATAGTAATTAATTTAGAAAGTAGTAGTGACAGTGAATCTAATTTATGTGACTCAGGGCCGAGAGTTCCAGTTCCTAATAAACTCCTTAATAGTTATTTGACACATAATATATTTATGAAGCTAATAAATTTATTGGTGATTTCCAAGTTACAAAATCCTTCTAATAGTTTATTAGCAACGTAATTTTTTGTTTTTGCATTGGTATTTCTTATGAAGATAGTAACACGGTGCAAGAGGGATAGAGCTATACGTAAATTTGTAGAGCTAAAGTGAGATGAAATTTTGACACTGAATATTTTGACATTAAATATTTTGACAATAAATAGTTTAACTTGACATTCAATGACATTACGTATATTTTTTGTGTTACTGTTAAAATGACAATTAAACGGCGTTCAACAAATTTTATCACAGAAAAAGAGGACAATATAGATAGAAGAGAAGTTAATAAAAATAGCATTTTATAATACAAAAGTGACTGAAAATAAGAAGACAGCCATATTTTGCTTTATTTTACATTCCTTAAACAATATGAATTAAACGTATCAGCAATTTTGAGCCACACATCTTTATTATTCTGCCAATAATTGCGTCTGTCTTCTTATTCTCTATCATTTTTATATAAATAGTAATGCTTAAAGTATTGTTTGTAGTGTGTTGTAATCGTAATTGAAATAAATACATATGTAAAAATAAAAGACAATGTTTATTTAAAAATATATATTTATATATTGTTCTTTATATATCACATTTACAATAAATGTCCAAAATATTCTAAAAACGGTTGTCAATAATTTATAAATTCACCCAAACAGATCGTCGATTTCGCCAAAATACAACTTAAATGTATATAAAACACTAAAATCACCATTATATAAATGTTTAAAAACTACACATTCGTATATTCTTTTAAAATTATACGGTTTTTAATTAAAATTGAAATATTAACACATTTTGCGAACTTGTTTTTGGTTATATGTCACTTTATTAAGCACTTCATGTTGCCTATAAGTTATTAGACAAATAAGCCTGTTTATTAGCAACCTAATAACTATTTAGGGGTGGAACTCTCGGAAAAAAAATTATGTTGCTAATAAACTTATTGGACAGTTTATTAGCAACTGGAACTCTCGGCCCTTAGACTGATGCATTTTTAAAATTATTTTTATGTTTCGTTTCTTATAAAACTTTTATTAGTGTTTTTTTAAATATTATTTAATATTGTAAATAGTTTAATTTCTTAGTATAAACAAATTAGTATTATTAACAAATAGTGCCATTATTATTGTAATTTGTTGTCCGCAATAAATTTATAATGTATTTATGGGTATATCAATACATTTTTATATAACTTCTAAGAATTTGAAAATATTGATTTTATTAATTAATTTTAATACCTACTTAATACCTTAATTATTTAAGTGAAATTAAAAAAAATATTAATTTAAATTTAGATTGATAATATTGTAGTTACAAAAATAAGAAACCAGTAGCACCAAATCAGAAATTCCTGCGCCACTGACCGTTGACTATTTATAACGTGGTTGTAAACATGAACCCTAGTTATTTTGTAGTTTAACAATGTGATTATAGTTATACGGGATAATTGTTTTATGCCGATCTTCAAAAGTAATATGGTATGTTCTATAACTTAAGCTAGGGTACCTGCATTACAAAGGGTAAAGACATGAGAGTGGGGGCGGCATCTTAATGCCAAGTTTGAAAGTATTTTAGCATGTCTGTAATACAGGTACCCTACCTTAAACCAACTGTGTAAATTTAATTCTGCTTTACCTGTTAGCCTTAGTAATCCTTTTCCATAGGTTCTGGCAGCAAATCCCATTATTTGACTTCCCATGCTGTGACTGATCAAATGTAGTTTTAAATATTGTTGATAGCTATTCATGTTCTGTAATACTATTGTTCTGTATTTTATCAACATTTGTCCAAGACAGTCTCCAATGAAGGTAGAATTCCAAAACGAACTTCCATACAGTATCGTTTTTGAAGATTGTATTAATAAATGATAATCGATTACTATTAAATTTAAATATTGTTTTGAAAGAAGAGCTGAAATACGAATAGAAAAATTTTGTTTTAACTACATGTACTAACGGGAACAAACAAATGTGTTCAATAGGTATAAACGTATAAACGAGCACATACGAATACAAAAGAAGAACGTGGAACATAAATGAACGCAAACCATTGCTTGTTGGTACTTGAAAAGAAATTATTAGGGCCGGTTTCTGGAACATTTTTTTATTGACACGATATCACCTCAATAGTTATCGATACAAACATTATCGAGTCGATAACTTTTTGACGGTTTCTCTATTCTCATCTGGCATGTTTATTGTATCCAATAACTATTGTAGCGATATGTATGCATTTCAATTCACACAGCTCAAATATTTACAAAATCTCTTGTCATTAATGTGATCAATTGTTCACAAATGACAATAGTCAATGTCAGTGTCAAAAATAATTTACAAAAATATATATTTTTAACAATTAGTTTAAAAATATATTGTTAAAAAATGGCAGAAAAAATGTGTAAAAATTTCACATGGAAAGTTTGCAACAGACATATTTTTGTTTTGATTTTCAAAATTTCCTCTTTATTTTCCGGCATATAAATAAACTGTGATCTCAACAGAGCAATTCGATGTATTACTTTCTTAACAATTTTGCAAACTCCACTTTTGTGTACATGCACATCATCACCAACTAGCATTTGGAAAGCCCCTGTTTCCAGAAATCTCAAAGCAATTAAAATTTGAAGTTGTGCCGAAATAGATTTACTTCTTTGGGTCATGGGTTCTAAATCATCTCCAATTAGACGGAATAATTCCATACATTTTCATTTGCTTAACCGGTATCGTTGAATAAATTCTAATTCGCTATAAATGTGGAATGGGTCACTTTTATCTCTCACAGTTCTCCGATGTAATAAACATACTGCAATAACAACATCCTCAACAAATTCATCAGAACTTGAATTGTCCATTTTACCTCTGAATTGTCCTTTTATGTCAGAACTGACATTAGATTACAATTCTCATATTTATCGATACGATAAAAGGTGCTCATCGGCAATAAAACGTATCAATAAGTTATGGGTTCGATATCTCATCACTAAATAGAAAAATACATTCCAGAAACCCAAATTATGCTATTGTGTCGATAAGTTGCGGTATCCATGGATATCGATACTATATCGATACGATATCTACAACTGAATTTTTCGAGAATCCGGCCCTTAGTTTAGGATCCTATGTATGTAATAAGTGTGGTCGGTGGATCAGGTGACTAGACTGAGAGAACTTCGGTACTGTTCGTTTTGCTTGTTTGAATTCGTTTCAAGTTGTCGAGATTTAATGGAGTGTGTGTTCGTTGAAGTTCATTGTTTATTTAATTTGTTAGGTGTGCCCGTTGTTTCGATAACCTAATTAACACGACCTGGGATGAGTTTGCGTTATATCGGTTGGTTAGTTAACAATCCGCAGTTGGCTATCTTTATGGAAGAAGTCAGACCGAGGAAACTGCTCTAGAAATGTTCCTAATAATTAAACGGTTTCGTTATTACATTGTGTAAAAATAAATAACTCTCGACAGCAGGACATTTGTTCTAGTATAAAACCTTGCTTAGCTTGAGAACGTCACTCATGTACTAATACAATGTGGATTATTCAGCAAATTGATCTATTATTTCGCATATACTGACCATTGTCGCGATGGTTGCCATTAATTGCCAACCTTAATCATCATTGTAAATGCTAAGGTATTTCTTTCGCCCTGCTAACTTATTGGTTGAATGTTGACAGTGGCCAAAACTTGATTCAGTTATTGTTTTGAACTGAGAAGAAACGCTTAACAGTAGGCTTATGCCCTTATTCTGAACATTTTAACACCGCTGTAATACAAGTCCAGTACGGCACTGGCTACGGAGCCAGGCTGTATTTATGGGGGGGGGGGCTTATGAGGATATATACATCCAAAGTAATAGATGAAAAAGAAAACTGATCAAGAACGAAATGAACCATTACCTGTCTACGCCACTGTACAAATTTGACCAGATGTGCACCCCCAAAATTAAATTAATTTAAACATTAGATACGCTTATAATTTCTCTCTCTCTCTCTCTCTCTCTCTCTCTCTCTCTACGCTGGACTGCAATTCTGCCACTTTCGGACCTGCAGTCGTTTGCAGTTAAAAGCTTGCGAAATGGGCGTTTGACTTTTATATGATATTTTTGTATTTGTAATACAGGTAAACCTCGTTTTGCGGCGGTTCGTTTTACGCCGGTTGGTGTTGGCCGTGGGATTCCCCGGTTCGGCCAACACCAGACGACAGTAGGCGCGCGATTCTAATAACAGACACACTTTTATACGTTGTTTTACTCTATTACTGTGTACGCGAGCAGCCTATTGTGTGTGTTAAATTGTTTCCGAATTAGTTAAATGAATTAAACTTCTGCCTGGATTTATACAAGGTGTAAGTGTAGAAGAGGTAGATAACATTAACATAAACGAAGAGATTATCAGGCTTACACGCGAATGCGGATTCGAAGACGTAACAACCGAAGATGTGACCGAACTGTTAGACGTGCATGACCAACCACTCTCAAATCAAGAATTAGAAGAGTTGATGGAGGAATTAGATCGCCCTCAATCAGAAAATCCCAAAGAAGAAGAAGAAGAAGAGGAGGATGAGAAATAAAATTATGGGAAAACCCTAAAAACGGCTGATCTAACTCGTATCCTTTCTTCTATAGAAAGGTTAACAGATGAGCTCTGTGAGATAGACGGGGATTTCAATCGAAGCCCAAATGTTAAAAGAAGCGTCACAGCTGCCGTTCGACTTTATGAAATCAAAGCAAATGAAATTGGATGTTTTTTTCAAAAAAGTGTGAGAATTTAATTTCGTACCGACGAACTGGTGAATTAGTATTTATTTTAAAAAATGCATTAATTATACTAAGATATTATTATTTATTTTGTAAAAGATTTTAACTTTTTTTATTAAATATATTTATAATTTATTTTGAATACATATAGGCTATGTATTAAATAAACATGTTAGATTGTTCTTAGAATTTTGACACGGAACCTAACCTTATATCGTCCATTATATTTGTGTTCATTTTACGCCGATTTTTTTTACGCCGGTGTCTCTTGGAACGGAACCCCGGCGTAAAACGAGGTTTCCCTGTATTTCATTATTTTTATGGAGTTGCGGTCATGCAAAAACAATGCAGACGAGAAATACAACAGATTAAAAATGAGTCGGCGAATACATACCTAAAAATCTAAGAAACAATTAAGGTCCTAATTATTCCTTATGGAAGGCAACCAAATGAATGGCAAAGAGACAACAAGCAGAAGGCTAATGCTTTCGCAAAACACCTTGAAAAGATATTCCAACCGAATAAACAACAACTACAAAATGAATTACTGGATGCGGAAACTAGAAGAGAAAAGGAAAAAATAAAATTAATTGCCCCACGAGAAGTAGTAAAAGAAATCCAAGAAATTTTAAATCCAAAGAAAGCTGCAGGATTTGATTTCAATTACAGGGGAAACACTGAAACACCTACCTTGGAAAAAAATAATTAAACTGGCCAATATAATAAATGCAGTATTCCGGCTGAAATATGCACCGATCGTGCGGAAGATAGCCGAGTTATTATTACTTAATATAGAAACATATGATACAGAACCCAGGAAAACCATCAAATGAAATAACATCATATCGACCCATCTCGCTCTTACAGATAATCTCAAAAGGCTCAAATTAATAATAGAAAAAATAGAACTGATTCCTACACACCAGTTAGGATTCAGAAACCAACACTCAACTGTAGATTAAGTTCACAGGATAATAACCGCTATTGAGAAAAGCCTTGAGGAGAAAAAAGTCTGTTCAGCAATCTTCATAGATGTTGCACAGGCTTTTGATACAGTATGGTATCAAGGACTAAGCCATAAACTAGGAAAAAATCTACCTAAAGAATATACTGAACTTCTGAAATTTTACATTGCGGACAGACTGTTCAGAAGACTAAGCAAGAAGACAAATACTCCGATCAGTACGAAATTAAGGCAGTGGTACCACAAGGCAGTGTACTGGGGCCAATACTTTATTTTCTGTACACCAGTGTCATCTCAATAATGAACAAGACAACAATAGCTACTTTCGTAGACGATACTGCAATACTAGTGGTTGACGAAGATATTAAAGAAACAACAGAAATGCTGCAGCAAGTTATAAATAAGATAGATCGATGGACGTGTCAGTGACGCTGAACATTAGCATCATACCGCATGCTAATACATCGAAGTATCTTAGGATGAATCTGGATGCCAAACTGCGTTAGAAGGAGCACATCAAGAAGAAAAAAGGAGAACTAAATATTAAATATAGAAAGATACATTGGCTACTGGGAATAAAGTCCCAACTATAAATTTACAACAAAATAATTATGTAAAATCAATTACAAAACCAGTATGGACATATGGTTGTCAACTTTGTCAATATACAAATATTTCAAAATAAAGTGCTTAGGAAGATCTTAGATGCGCCGTGGTGTTCCAGAAACAGTGATATCCACAGAAGCATTGGGATAAAAACTGTAAAAGAGAGAAAAAAAAAAAGAATTTTGCTCAGAAGCACGATTCTACGCTTCAAACCACGAAAACGTCGAGGCCTTACAACTCCTCGACAATACAAGATTAGTAAGAAAACTAGAAGATTAGTAAGAATTAGTAAGAAAATATTATCCTCTTGATATTCACTAGGAATAAATTGCTTTCTGTATTTCCAACTCTAGTTTTCCCGTAGATAGCTATTCTGATTGATAATAATGTTTTACGATGTTTCTTTTTTATGTTGGTATTACTAGCGTTATGTTAAACAACGAGAGACATATACGCGACTCGCACGAATAAAAGGGAAATAGATACAACTGTCAAAATAAATTACAACTGTCAAAATTTTGTACAGAAAAATGTGCGACAAACGCCCAAGAAGCGCAAATTTCAGTATTTCCGAAACAAGGTAACGTGTAAACCTTGTGTTAAAAGGATATAGAAAATAAAGCTACTAGAATTAAAGCAATTTTAATATTCCTTCCAAATTATTAAGATCTAGTCACCTTTTATATCAGCCATTTAGTAGAACCAACGTTATGTTGTCCACTAAATAGGATGATAGTAAATTTTAATTCCTTAAATTTAGAAGTGGACTTATTTTTCAACTGTTTTTCAAAAACTTTCAACGTTTCTATTAAAAATACTATTAAAAGTAGCTTTCTAAACAATTACATATTTGTGAATATATATTTTTTTTCTCCAAATTTCCATTATTTAGACCAATGATTCTCAACCGACGTGTTGCGATAATAGTTCTTGCATCATATAATGTTTCATTCTGAAAACGTTTCACTAAACTTGAATGTGTTTCGTTAATACAAAAAGGTTGGGAAACAATGGTTTAGACATACCGTTTTTATTATGTTCATTATTTTATCCTATTCACTATTTTGTTATGTTTGTTATGTGAAATTTTATTATGTTAAATCTAGATTGATTATTTTTGTACGGAATTTATTTAAATCAGTAATTCGTAGTTGTAATTTTATGGGTTTATCCCGTTTACAACTCTGTTATATAAATAAATAAATAAATACAACTGACGCTGTAAATCTAAAAGATAAACAAGGGGCCTAGGAAAAAGAAAATGTATTTTGTTCAATGCATCCTGCAGACAGTATAGAAATGAAAAAACACTGAAAATTAAATACGACAGTTTAATTATTATTATTATTTTTTTTTAAATGGTGTAGTATTTGGTGGAATATTTGGTGGAGCAGGATATTAAATGCATTTTTCGCTAAGCGAAATCGATTAATGAATTCTTTCTCATCCCAATGGTTCATATGATTTGGTCTAACACGAACTATGTATGGGCGTACTAAATACTCTACAATTTCTTCATCATCGTCTACTAGCAAATCTTCTAAATCAGAATCCATGACATCCTTCTTTGAAAATAAATTAAAAGTAAATTATCTAAAAATAATCGACAATATTTTTTTCATTAGGCCAAAATAAAGTAGATTACTAAATTATTTTGAATTTATTTTGATATAGGTAATTACACAATAAAATAGTACACCTAATGAAAACAGGTGTATGGAATATGGAATATAAAGTGTAGGTATGTTTAATATGTACATAATACCTGTTATATTATAGTAGTATATTTTACGTATATATGCTTATATTATGTACATATATTTATCAATAAAATGTTTTTTTGACACCTATTTGTCAAAATCTGTCATTTTTATCCAATGGATAACATTTATCAGTACCTCAACGGTGTGAATAACTTATCCTATAGATAACTTAGTTACTCTATGGATAAATAATTGGAAATACGCAAAAAATCGTTTATTCCCTTAATAACAACTTATCCCATAGATAGTCAATTTTATCTATGGTTGGAAATACCGAGCATTAGTGTGAAGTAATGCGAAAGTGACAGTGAAAAGCTGAGTAAAAATGTAGTATTAGTCCGTGAAAAAAGAAAAGGACAAGATCCAGTACCTTGGAACTGAGAGAACACCTGTGAATGAAATCTTATTATAAATATTTAATACAGTGAGTTAGATAAGAGTTGTTGGGTAGTCTTAAGGCGCATCCCCACTATGCCGCTGTTTGACAGTAGGCAAGGCCAGTTGGCAAAGCCAGTGGCTGTAAAAACGTCCACATCTGTGTTGGCATTTAGTTCAGTCGCACAATGTTCACCGAGGAGGATTTACTAATTGCTTCAGCTGCTGTTATCATACTTGACAGTGAAGAAAAAATACACAAACGGCGCAAACGACGGTTTTGGGTACGTCCAAGTCTTCAAAGTAGATCACGATATGGAACACGTGACTTAATGAAGGATTTAGTATTGGACGCTGTGGACGAATTGAATCTCGAATACAGAGGATGTGGTTTCAAAAACTTTTTTCGAATGAGAAGTAGCGATTTTGAAGTTCTTCTAAATTTGGTTGCACCAAATATCAAAAAGGAAGATACGTCATTCAGAAGAGCTATTCCTGCCCATGAACGTCTAGCGGTTACTCTGCGATTCCTGGCGACAGAAGATTCCTACCATACGTTAAGTTACATGTTCAAGATTTCAAAGCAAACCTTTAAACGATATAGTCCTTTAAACGACAGTCACACAAAACAGGACGATCCCGGTATAAATCGATCAAATTAAGCACTTTTTCGATTGTCCACTCCATCTATAAACAACGTTGCTCATCAGCGTCTGAATCACAACCTGAATTTAAGCCTAAAGCCGCGTGTTGCCAGTGGTTGGCACGTCCCCACTCTCCGTTCTTATCGGCTTTCTTTGAAGGAGACCGACACTCGAGCGATTCTTGTTGGCATGCCGCTGGCACGATGGCATGTGCCAACGGTCACGTCTACATTACTTCTGGCATTGCCAAATGGCCTTGCCAACTGGCAAACTGCGGCATAGTGTGGACACCGCTTCATGACTACTTGTTATGTATTCCTAAAAAAATAAAAGAAAAGAAAGAACACAAAATTATATAAATTCTTTTAAAATTAAATTAATTTTTTAAAGATTTCAAGAACAAAAGATGAGTGCAACAAATACAAAAATAAGAATGCAGGATATCGCATGTTCAGTACAGCACATAGAAAGTTAATTTTCTTTTGTTTAGAATATGGCTATTAGATGTATGTTTTTTTTTAAATTATTTCTTTATGATTTAAGGAACCAGTAGAAAAGGATTAAATTAAAATAATATTATTGAGACTTGACTAATGCACTTTATCAAAGTAGGAAAAATGAATATATTATGTTACATTACTTAGTAGGCATTTGAATTATAATAAGATGTTCAGAATATCAATAAAATGAAATTTGACTATTATTGCTGTGGCAGCCGACTGCCAGACGTTGTGACATTACAGTCTCTGGTCCCTTCACCGGCTTTATTTTTCTCAATTTTTTACTTCAAAATTTTACCAAGGAACTAGCAGACAGCAGTTCCTGAATAAAATCTTCTATTAAAAATTATTGTGACCAGTGAAATAGTACCTTAATTTCAATGATACTTTTGCTGAGGTAGTCGGCAGTTGAACAAAAGCGCGGAAACATGAAACGGGGTAGCATTAGATAACTGAAGCCTGTATTTTCAAATCCAATATTTTGGTTTATTTGTTCCATGCATTATGTATTACTGTACCTGTAGTTACTGTTTGTACACTTTCTTGAGAGGCAGGCACTTCTCCCCATCCTGGCAAATAAAATATTGTCTTATATTCCGGATGGAACTGAGGATAGTTTAAAAAAACCTGTGGCGCTTCACTATATTGTATAACATCGTAACTCCCCACGCTTTTGTATAGATGAAAATAGATGTAATCTGAATACTGACTCGTACATTGACTGGAAAATAAAGGATTCGCGTGGGCTAGAAAAAATAAATATATAAATGAAATTAAAAATAGTAGAGAAGAGTAGTATTTTGACATTTCCAAAAACATTTTTAAGAATTAGAAAAATCAGAAATACTATATGACACTTATTTATAGTCTGTTCCTTTGGTTTAGGCGGAACTAGATTTCCAATTCTAGTTATTTTTACCGATTGATTGAAGCTTTTGCTCATTTTGTTCAGGAAAAGCCAACTTCAATATATAAAAAAATAGCCAATGACAACTTACAAAAATGAAAATTCCGGTTAGTTCCGCCTAATCGTTTGGAATAGACTGTACTTTTTAACAACAAATAGCAAAAGTAAGAAGAATAAATCAAATTGTATATTAAGTACTCAAGTGCTATATTTCACAAATATTTGTTTAAAATTCTGAGCAAAATATGTCAAATTGTTTCTAAATTACCACAAAGAATATCTGCGTTTTTTTCACAACTGAAAAATAAACTGTATCTTGAATCTTGGTTAGATATTAACTTCTACATTTTGCATCAATGCGTAAATTTTTATGATGTTTGTGAAGTGTAGCACTAGGCCATCAAATTAAATATGCACCTTCTTTTCTCTATATTCGTTGTTAAACAGTAAAGAAAAACGATTACAACAGCTAGGACACCCATTTAAATCATTTTTGACAGCAAAACTGTTGCTAAGGTTACAATTTTATTAATTCCTGCACTGTTATATTTTAAGGGGATTTTTACTTTGAAACCAACTTCTAAACAGCGATTTCAGAAACCTATAAACGCGATGAATCCTTCTTCTTCTTTCAGCTTCTTACATTTCACCCCTCGAAATTATACACATGTAATTTTTTTCTACGTTCTTGACTAATACATATTAAATCATAAAATGTAATATTTCTATAGGCGGAAGGCTTGTTTTGATTGACATGATTTTTTTTGCGTGTACCTGATCTAAAATTTCCAGACCTTTAACATTAAAAAAATAAGACGTCATAACTGGGCTATCCAAACCTATAAGCGGAACTAAATGGAATTTAAAATTTCTTAAATTGTTACTACCTATTTTTTTATATATTGAAGTGGGCTTTTACTAAACAAAATGATCAAAAGCTTCAATCAATTGGTAAAAAAATATTCGATTTGAAAACTTAGTTCCGCTTAAACCAAAGAAACAGACTATACCTTAGGCCAGAGTTTCTTAAACTGTGCTCCGCGAGCAGATTAGACAAAAAAGTAAATAAAATGAATGTGATCAAATGTGAAAAAAGTATTTTTTTTTCAAAACAAATGTTTCACTCAGAAATGATTCGCTACTGAAGATAACAAAAGCTAGTACAATATTATTTTATTATCCCCAATAAATGTAAATAAAGACGCTTAAATCTCAATAGTTCAACTGGTCATTTTAACCCTTATGAAATACAAATATACAACTGAGTGACTGTTCTATTACAGGGCTAATATTACGTTTCTGATACGTTTCATACAATTGGAATATGAATTAAATTCTTTAGATCTCTTTTAATTCAGACTAGAGATGAGAATTTCGGCTCAGTTTGCGGAACCGGATCAGTGGAGGTCGTTCAGTTTGCTGAGTCGGCTCATTGATCCGGCTCAGTGATCCAGCTCAGTGATCCGGCTAAGTAAACATGTTCCCGAGACACAGGTCAGTCAGTTGTCGGTCTTTCGTTCAATACGGTTGTTGGTTAGCAATGTGTAGGTATAACGTCGCTCAGCCAGCTCTTGCATTATATGAACTGTAAACATGTTCCCGAGACACAGGTCAGTCAGTTGTCGGTCGTTCGGTCAATACGGTTGTTGGTTTGCAATATGTAGGTAGATCGTCGCACAGCCTGCATTATATGAACAAGTTAAATAAATAAAAATCTATAGAAGTGAATTATCTAACATTTTTGCCGGGTTAATAGTTAACAAACAATTCACTTTATGTAGCTACTGTATTTTAAACCAGATGTGTTAAGTTTATGGCGATGTTTATTGTCCTTATAAATCGGACATCTGGGATTTGGCAAAAGCGAAAATATTTTTAATATTTTTATATAGTATGGTTGTAAGAAAGCACAGACTAAGCCTATTAGTTTCAAATTGACTGCCCTACAAACTGATGACAAAATACACTTTATGATAATACATTACAAGCCAAGTTCTCGCGAAGTTCAACATGGCATCGATCCAGATCCGGTCACTACTCACAATCGCCCGATCAATCGTATCCTTGAAACTTGAAACTATGCAGTGAGCCGTGAGCCGGCTCATTTCAATTTGGTGAACCGTGTCACTTCGGTCAGTGTACTGAGCCGGCTCAGTGGCCAGGTTTGCTCATGAACGACCCATCTCTAATGCAGACAGTAAGTCAGTTAGTCATAGTAGTGCAGTGCTATTTATTTGTTCTTGCTGGCTATAGTGCTACGCTATTATTCGATGGGTCGCTGGCTATAGTAGGGATCGTTAAATAAAGCTGCCACAGTCTTCGTCTCAGAACGTCCAGTAGTCGACAAGTATGTTCATATATTGTACTGCAGTGGCGCAGACAAGGGGGGGGGGGGTCCTGGGCCCCTCCCAGGACCAGCAGATTACCCGGCGCTGCTCGGAGAGTTGAAGATAAAATTTGTTAACCACAACAGTAGTTAATATTTAAATTACTTCATTGTAAACAACATTGGCATTTTTTTTTCGTGTAAATAAATATTTTTTTAAGATTGCCTACTCTTGATAAATTGACATAAGTATTGTTCAAGTGAAAATACATCACTTTCCAAATATGCTCCAACTAACCTAACCTTCAGAATGTAATTTTAAAATAGAAATAGTAGAAATATAAAGAGAGTAGTTTTGGAGACAATCGGCCTCTTAAAATCGGTATTTGGTTTTATTTTGTAGATAAATGTGAATATCAATATCTTCTTAGGTATTTTTGAAATTATGATGTTTTACACACAAAAAGGACTGATATAAGTTGTACTGAACAACAGTGGCGTGTTCAGAGGGGGGGGGTTTATGATAAATTTAACAAATTTATCATAATCGTACAGCAAAATAACTTATGTATTTTACAATAATAATAAGCTATATTTTATTATGATTAGTGTTGAAATTAACAGAAAATGCATATTTACATGTTATTTTTAGGTTTTCATAGGTATAATCAAGAAATCCTTATTATCAAATCACATGAGTCTGTTTGTTCGGTACAAATTGTGACCAAGCGGCTGATTTACAGAACTGAACATAAGTAAGAGAAATATTGAGACTTCAAAAATATATCCCGCGAAAAATATAAATAAATATGTATTTATCGAAGAAAAAATCAAGTGAAAGTTTTTGATACATGGATTAACAATTACATTTTTTTATCAACAAATAATGGAATTATTATTTGATATAAACATCAATATCCAACGAACTGATTTGGGTCGCAGTCTATTTTACATACAAAATGATAAGCAGAGACGGAACTTTAAATATCCCGAAGGGTTTCTTGACATTTTTCTATAAACAGAAAAGGGGAAGAGAGTATATTTTAAATTTTTAAATATATGTTTTCCCTAAATAAGCTCAAGTGATTTTGGGTTCGTATGAATACTGCACTTTTCATAGATTTTTTTTGCATTTTTACCGACCGTCAACATATATAAGGGAGGTATTGTGATCATACCGATTTTGACATTTCGAGATTTCGATGGATCTCCACGAATTGAGGTCCCTACATAACGTTTTGACTATTTTTAGCATGATGTCTGTCGGTCTGTCTGTCTGTCTGTCTGTCTGTCTGTCTGTTCGGTAAAAATTGTAGCCAAACGGCTGAACATAGAGAGTTGAAATTTGGCATGCTTTTACTTAATGATTTTACTATTTTTAGCATGATGTCTGTCTGTGTATCTGTATATTTACACGGTCCTTGGATACGTGTGAAACAAATTTGGCGAAACGGATTTTTATGAAACTTCATTTTTAAGCTTCTCACATCAATGGCATCAGTTAATCAAATTTTGGTAAAAAGCGGTGATTTTTGGCGGTCAGTCCTGTCAGAAAGTATTTTGTTTAATTACCTACTTTGTGATGGCGTGCGGTTTTGTGGTGGCCACAGCTGATTTTTTATTTATATTTTTGCTTTTAACTAACAAAGCATTTTTACATTTTGCTCAGTTTATAGTCCGTACCAGATGACTTTTCAACATCGGCATAAAGCAATTATCCTGTATCGATCAAATGAGAAATTTATTTCTACAACATATCACACGTCAAGATCCACTAATATATATATATATATATATATATATATATATATATATATATATATATATAAATATATAGCCAGTAGTGTACGCAGAGGGGGATAAGGGGGATAATCCCCCCCTCCCGAAAATTCGAAAAGAACTAAAATTATAATTACCGTATTCCGATGTGAAAAATCCTCCCTCAAGGTTTTTCTGCGTACGCCACTGTATATAGCAATGAAAGTGCTCCGCAGGGTACCTGACGCTCCGATGCATAATTAGGTTAGGCGCCTCCACATATATTTTTTTAATAATTTTTTTCTAAATTTCCTTTTCCGGTGCCCCTCTTTTACTAGAAGCCTGAAGTGCCGCCCAGTAAAAAAAGTAGTTTTTTCTAAACCTCCTTTCATACCCCTCCCCCCTACTTTACTAGAAACCTGAAGTACCACCCAGTAAAAAAAGGTAGTTTTTTCTAAATTTCCTAGCATGGCGCCCACTAGTAGCCTAAGTGCCGCCCAGTAAATAAAAGTAGTTTTTTCTAGATTTAATTAAAGGTCACAATACTTATTACAAAAATGAATACTATTTTAATTAAAGCTATTTTGATACTGTAATAGGCTATAATTCTTTTCTTCGACTCGGCGCTCATTTTTTGTGGCGATACGTCGCATCGCCTGGATATCGTCTTGGGCCCCTGGTGCTCCGCGACGAATTCTTCTCGCGAAACTGCTCCGCGGCTCAAAAAATTTGGGAAACTCTGCCTTAGGCTATTTGTACAGTTTTTATGAAGAATTCGGATATTTGTTAAAATTTGCATGTTTAGAATGTTTTACTACGTAAAAAACGTATTTTAGGATAATGGTAGATGGGTGACTTTCTCCCAATATGATGGAAATAAAATATTATTTTCTATAAACAACATTTGTAAATGTTATTTTCTATACACAACTATAACAGAATCAAGCTGGTCTCAGAAAACCAGATGACTAGTGTTGATTGGCTCGAAGGTGTCCTAAAACGAAATCCTAATATCAATGTGCCTAAATCGGAAGCTACCAGTTTAAATAGAATCAGGGGAATCAATGAAGACAATGTAGATTGGTTTTATTTTAAATTTAGAGTTAGTAATGGTCAAACGTGAGCCAAAAAAATGCTGATTGTAATTACCCCGAGCCAATGGCGTATCCAGGACTCATGGTTAGGGAGGGCACTTATGATCTTATCTATAAGAAGGGGGGGGGGGGGATCGCGGGCCGCAGTATATTTTTTTGTGACCCGTCAGGCAAAGGTATATCAAGTTTACATGGGGTCCCTGGCTGATAATTTTGCCGTGGCTAGGGATGGGAACGATATATCGATATTTCTAAAATATCGATACTTTAGAAAAATATATCGATATTTGAAATGCGATATATCGCGCAAAATATCGATATTCGCACAAAATATCGGTATTCGTGTATCTTTTTTACATTTAAATATAAATGCTGTTCACTTTTATAAAAACAAACTATAGGCTATTCCAAACGTTTAGGCGGAACTAGATTTTGAGATCTAGTAATTTTTATCTATTAATTCGGGCTTTTGGTCATTTTGTTTAAGCTTTGTAAATTATACTCACATTGCAAATTCTAGTTGAAATTGATTGTCATTATAAAATGTCCTTTTCATTACATTTAAATTTTTTGTCATTTTTAATAAAAAATTTCCCATTTATTTATTTTTTTGTCAAAATATGAAAAAAATATATATATTTGACATATGTCATTCGTTTCCATGGTTTTACTGTTGAAATTTTAATTTTTCACATACCAAACCTGAAACATGAAATAACCCAAGCAATGTCCCGTTTCGTGACAACCTAAAATAACGAATTTCCATTTAGTTCGGCCTAATCGTTTGGAATAGCCTGTAAGACGAAATTTTGATTTCAATAATTTGCACCTTTGAAATTGTATGTCATGTTGGTATTAAAAAATTATAAAAAATGTCACTTTCTTAATAATGATCATAACCAATAAATCTAAAGTCGGTTTTAAAACGTAAAGAATAATTTTAATTTAAAGTCCGTAATACACTATAAGAAACCAAAAAGTGTCCTTACAAAAGTGAACAGCATATATATACACACACACACATATATACACACACATATATATATATATATATATATATGCATATGCATATACTCAATCACATGCCTTCGTAGTCTAGTGGTTCTAGAACGAGAACGCGAAATTCTTAGGTTGCGGGTTCGATTCCCGGTGAGGCAGTATTTTGATATTTAATTTCTACATTACATATGTATTATCGCTTTGCGATTCAGAAATCCTGAATAACCATTTACTTATATTATATATATATATATATTTAATTATGAGAGCAGTTAGCAGGAAAATATTAGAAAGTTGGTTGGTAGCTGGGTGAGTACCAACTGTAAAGTGATTGTCTGTCAAGTGGCGACTTTTCCCGCCAAGCCAACCAAAAAAGAACTGTAATTTATATATCTTACATGTTACGTGTTAGTTATTTCGATATATCGAAAATATCGATATTTTTACTTCGATATATATCGAATATCGATATCACACTTACGATATATCGAATCGCGCATATATCGATATTCAAATATAAATTCCCATCCGTAGCCGTGGTCCTTGTATCAAGCTGATTTTTTTTTAATTAGTAAAAAAGGACCATATTCTGATCATAAATAAGTAGTTGGTACGCGAATATAATAAACGAAATACAATTTGATGATATAGATCAGTGTTCCTCAATATTTTTGGCATCATGGATCTCCTGTAATGTTTTTTGAAGCTGGTGGTTTTGAAGTGATTATTATTTAAGCTACCATCTCAAGAAATTTCTGGGTGGTAGACGACGAAATGAAAACAACAGTGAGAAACTGGCTGATCTAACTTAACCAAACTTAACCAAAAAATCTGTCTAAATTATTTCAATATTCTAAATGGTAACTATAAAAAATCATAAGTAATAAGATACCTCTTTATTTAATTATTCCATACTTTGTGGAAGAATGGGTGTCCCGGGGTTTCCCTCCTCCGGAAGAAAATTCTTGGAAAATGCATTATAATAATTACATTTTTTGCCCGCCTATGTGCGTGTACACGGGTAGTACGAAGAAATATTAGTTTTAATTTGTATTTTACTATGCCTTCTTATAAGCAGGTAATTTATTGTTTTTTGCTTGGTTTTTGAGAAAAAAAAAAAAAAAAAAAAAACAAGTAGTTTTGGAATATTTGGAATTCCGTCGCTGCATATTATTCTTTTGTGTGAGAAATGGCCCTCAACCCAAATGAGATTGATATAGTCCATACCAAATTAGTTTTGAAGATCGCAATAAAATAATAAAAGTTAGGGAACTCATAAAATTACAATAGAAGTGATATAACTAGGCGTGTCAACCCATAGCCGTTGGGATTAGTTTTTCACATTACGCAAATTACTTAAAGGATTAACAAAAACAAGTATACTTATTCATAGTTAGTACTTAAACGTATTTATGCGCCGCTGGCAGTTGACTGTTTACAATGCGGTTGTAAACATGAACTCTAGTTCTTTTGTAGTTTAACAATGTGATTATAGTTATACGGGATAATTGTTTTATGCCGATCAACAAAACTAATTTGGTACGAACTTTACCTGCATCCTACAGCAGGTAAAGTTCGTACCAAATTCGTTGCTGTAAATATCAAAAAGAAAAAAAAAACTGATGATAATTTCTTTATATTTTTTACGCAATATGTTTTTTTCTCAATATTTTTGTTATATGTGGGGCAAAGAGTTATATATGTACGTGTCAAATTTCAATTCTCTAAATCCAGCAAATTTGCCACAATTTCTACCGAACAGATAGACAGACTCATGAGTGGCAGCATAAGGATTTCTTAATCAAACCTATGACAGCAAAAAATCACAGAGACCATACGAATATTCATTTCATATTAATCATACTGATTTCTTTTATTTATTCTTCAATGCTGATCCTAATAAAAAATAATCTATATGTTGTACAACAGTTGTTGTATTTTACAGTACGATAATTTAATTTTTTTTAAATTTTCATTTCACTGCCTAGAAGGGACGCAGGTGCCCCCCCCCCGTATCGCCAGTGCCCCGAGCCTTGGACAATGGGAGTCAAAAGCGTTTTTTTGAAAAGTTGTAGCGTTTTCGATTTGTAAATAGAGATTTGATCTGACACTGCTCTGAAATCGCCAGAAGATCAATCTGTGTAGTCACGCTCTGTACTAGAGCGATCTGGTAGAGAGTATACTTAACCTCATTTTATTTTGACATCTGTTATTTTTGAATAGTACCTAGATATGGACAGCCACAGTGACACATATATTATTCTTGATTAGGTGATTATTTTAGAGAGTATATCTGTTTATTTACTTGATTGTCGGTGTAATTATGCACAAATTTTCCACATAATTTTTTACCAATCAATAATTTTATCAACCTCCTATTCGCTAGAATATAATAATTCCTCCATTGCAATTATTTTTTAATAGCCTTAAGCCGCAACGCGAAGAAATCATGTTGAAAACCGAAAATCAAATATCTAACAAAACAATAAGGTTATATTTGTATTTTGGCGCAATTTTTTAGGATTGCTCTACTTGATCTGTTTCGTGAGACAGATCAAATTGAGCGCTCGGAAATCGGTCGCGTTCCGAACAAACGAGTAAATCTAAAATTAATTTGAGAGCGCTCCAACTGCTCTAAACCAAATCGAAAACGTTTTTGCTCTGAAAGTGATCTGAGAGCAATCTCGGAGCACTCCGAGCATACAAATCGATATTAATACAATTCGTGTCTGTTACACTAGTATTGAAATCGTAATAATATAATTAGCAAGTGTCTGTATGTAGTGTCGGTAACATTGTGACGTCAATTTTTCCTAAGGTTCTCGTGATTGGCTAACTGGGGACACCCTGTCTCTTGATTGGCTGATAGGTGACACCCTTTCCCGTGATTGGCTAACTGGTGATGTCCTGTTCCGTGATTAATATACTTTTGATAAATTAAAAAAATATATTGCTCAAGTTAATACAGTCAAAAAAAATTTTTTTTTCCTTTTTTTTTTAATTTAATTTTTGGTCTTAGCTGACCATTAACCAGTATATCTTTATTTTTATTATGGATACATTAATTTTTATAACAAATACAAACATCCATGCCATCACCGGGAATCGAACCCGAGCCCCCATGGTTAGCAGGACCGTCTTATGAATTGTAAGGGCCCTAGGCCATGGGAATTTAACGGGCCCTCCTCCCAGGAAAAGTCAAGTCAAATTAAGAAAAAATATAGCTTGATTATTCATTATTGCTATATTTAATTTTACTAAAATTATTGGTTGATGCCAAATTAACGTTGATTTTTTTGGAGTTTTTATTTTGGGTTGAAAAATGACGCTTGTTTTATGTAATAATTATAAAAATATTCTTCTGTTTTTAGGTGAAAAACATGCATGTCGAAAATCATATTCATGTTCGTCATATAATGCTCTACCACTTCGAGAAAGGATGGAAAGCGGCACAGTTATTTCGCGATCTCAACGAGCTTTTCGGCAAAGGAACAATCAGACAGAAACAAGTTGAAAGATGGTTCCACAAGTTCGAATCGGGTGACACACGCCTTAAGGATGATGAAGGAAGAGGATGGCCATCGGATTTCAACGATCAGGCACTTTTGTTATCCGTAGAAGAGGGCGATAGCATGACAATCCGGCTACTGGCCAAAGACTTCAATGTCGACCAATCCACGATCGCCCGTCACCTAAAAAAGCTTGGAAAAGTGTGGAAATTGGCTGGAAGAGTGCTTCGTGAATTCTCCGACAGCAAAAGAGCCGATCTAGTTCGAATTTTCAACGAATTGCTGCAGAGAAACGAGCAATCGCCATTTTTGAGGAATCTTGCCACTGGTCAAAAGAAATAAAGTTTGTGTATCTCCGGGTGAAACACCGAAAAAAATAGCAAAAGATGCCCACCGTAAGAAGGTAACGTGGTGCATATGGTGGGATAGAAGCGGAACCATCCATTGGGAGATCATTGCAAATGGCATTTGCTTTTGGTGGAATGAAGATTATGAGCGTCTTCCGCACAAAAACGGCAATTCAACATCAACAGCAACGTCTATCTGGCTCAGCTCGATCGTGTCCAAATAGCATTTTTTTTTTTTGAAAAAACTTACATTCAAAAAAAATCGTCGTTAATTTTTCATCAACCCAATACATTTTACATACATAAATTTTATAATGCCGAACAGGAGTTCGTTTGAAATATGAATTTCCTGGTATATTTATAATGTTAATGTTATTCATTTTGTAAATTATTTATTTATTTTATTGTAAAATCAGTAACTTTACAAAATAAAATTAAGACCGGCAACCGGGCCCTTTATATAAGCGGGCCCTAGGCCATGGCCTCGTTGGCCTAGGCGTAAAAACGGCCCTGATGGTTAGCAGTCAAATGAGCTGACCACTACGCCATAGCGACCGGCTTTTTTTTCCATAAAAACCCGTAATTGTTGACAGGTTCAGTGTTGCCAACCGTACGATAATTATCGTACACATACGATAATTTCACTCTCTGTACGATGTACGATACAGTTTTCATTATCGTACGTAAAATACGATAATTTTGACTATTGTACGATAATTGGTACGATAATATTTTATCTGGAATTAAAGATTTTTGAAAATGCTTAACTTGCCCTGTTCTGCGTCTACGGAAAGTAGTTCTAAAAAGCAGCGCAACTGATAAGGTTCATAGAAAAGAGTTTGTACCTTACTAAGTAAGTTACGTAGGTTGCATCTTATTACGTACATGTTTTGCATTTCATTTAACGGGGATTCCTAAGTCACTGCTTGCGTACCTACTACATTAATGACGAATGAAGAGCAATGCCTCATTCAAAAATTGAATTAATCTGCGAATCACGGGACAGGATATCACCCGTTAGCCAATCACGGGAGAGGGTGTCACTTGTCAGCCAATTAAGAGACAGGGTGTCCCCAGTTAGCCAATCACGAGAACCTTAGGAAAATTTGACGTCATAATGTTACCGACACTACATACAGTCACTTGTTAATTATATATGTCAGATTCTTAGAAAATAAATCTGCAAAATATTGTTAATATCGATCAAAGGATATATGATTGTCTGCCAATCAAAAGAACCTTAAGAAAATTTGACGTCATAATGTTACCGACACTACATACAGACACTTACTAATTATATATGTCAGATTCTTAGAAAATAAATCTGCAAAATATAGATGTAACAGTGTCTAGAGTTTCTTGTTTATGCCTACGAAACCCTGGACATTTCTGCAAATAATTATATTTGTAGATTCTTAGACAATGAATCTGCAAAATATTGTTCATATCGGTTAAAGGATATAACAGTGTCTAGAGTTTCTTGTTTATGCCTTCGAAATCCTACACATTTCTATATGTAATTATATTCGTAGATTCTTAGAGAATAAATCTGCAAAATATCTGTCAATCCAGAGACCTCAAGAGTCCCCAGATAACCAATCACGAGAACCTTAGGAAAAATGACGTCACAGTGTTACCCAGATCACAAACACACACTAGCTAATTATATATGTACGATAAAATCACAACTTTTCATTATTGATGTTACTTATTGAATAATATTTTACCTATCCTCACAGTTTAATTCTAATTTTGAATTATATAGTACAGGCTATTCCAAACGTTTAGGCGGTACTGGGTTTTGAAATCTAGTAATTTTTATCTATTAATTCGGACTTTTGGTAATTTTTTTAAGCTTGGTAAAACATACTCACATTGCAAATTCTAGATTAAATTGATTGTCATTATAAAATGTCATTTTCATTGCATTTTAATTTTTGTCATTCTTAATCAAAATTTCCCATTTTTTTATTTTTTTTGTCTTCTAAATATGTAAAAATGTATGCAAATTTTTAATAAATGTCATTCGTTTCCATGGTTTCACTGTTGGAATTTTAAATTTTCTCATTCCAAACGTGAAACATGAAATAACTAATAATAATAATAATAATAATATTATGAAAGTCCATTTTTGTGACAACCTAAAAGAACTAAATTCCCATTTAGTTCCTCCTAAACGTTGAGAATCGCCTGTAGATTATTTGTATACGTATTTCCTTTCAATAATAAATTATAATAAAAATGTATTGATAAGTGAATAAAAATTAAATTTTTAAAATTTTATTACATTACTATCCCGTCTCGCGGGTGTACGATAATTTACGGGGGTAATCCGCGGATATCCGGGGATTTGCAGGGCTCTAGTCATTAGCTATTTTTTTATATATAGAAGTTTGTTTTTCCTGAACAAAATGATCAAAAGCTTCAATCAATCGGTAAAAGTAACTAGAATTGAAGTCTAGTTCCGCCTAAACCAAAGGAACAGACTTAAGTTTAAATAATAATTATTGAGTTTCGCTTTATTTTACTTTAATCATAGAGGGCCCGTCAAAAACATTTGGAAATGATTTATAAACATTTGTTAGATATGAAAATGACATATGTCTTTCGACACATTTTTTTAATGTTTCTTATAAACAAAAAATATGTAACAATTCGCAAATTGTACTTAAGTAAAATAAATTCTTACAGATCTCTATAAAAATTTGTAAAATGATCACTACAACTATATGTTTCACAACCATTCTGGCATCACTAATAAAAAAATACTGTTGCAATTAGGAAACAATGCCTTTATATAAAGAATAACTGCAATGATAAGTAATTGTTAAGGATTATTTACTTCCAGTTCCCACTGCAATTATTGCAATTTATTACTAAGTATTTTTTAATCTAAAATATTAGTACCGGTTGGAATATATGTATAGTAATATTAGATAAACGACGAAATTTTACATTTTATTGCTTTGAAGCATAGGCGCACACAGAGAGGATGTGTCAAAAATCAATAAGCGTATAGTAAGAGCCAAAGCCCCTAGATAAAGAAATAGGGCATAGTGGTGTGGCTGGCCCTAAAGGGTTTTTAAAATATAGTCTATTCCAAATATATAAGTAGAACTAAACAGAATTTTATTTTTTAACGACCGCCAACATATATAAGGGAGGTATTGTGATCATACCGATTTTGACATTTCGTGATTTCGATGGATCTCCACGAATTGAGGTCCCTACATAACGTTTTGACTATTTTTGGCATGATGTCTGTCGATCTGTCTGTCTGTTTGTCTGTGTACACGTGCAGAGCAAATTCGGCTAACAGGATTTTTATGAAACTTCATATTTAAGTTTTTGACATCAATGGCACAAGTTGAGCAACTTTTGGTAAAAATCGGTTAACTAGAAATGGGAAGTTACTTTTGGAAGTTTACTCGTGTCGGTTTTAAGATTTTTACGAATATTTTACAACAGAGAAATATTTAGAAAAAAATTATTTAACAAAAGTTGCTATAAAAGAAAAACTAACAACTTTTATTTGAGGCATATATAAATTCTTTATTTACCCTAGGCCTTTCGGCGTTTAGGGTTTTAACCAATACATTTAAAAAAAATCATAATAATAATAAAATAAAATAAAATAATAATATTATAGTACATTTTTTACATTTTATGACTTCTTTCTTCTTCTTCTTCTAAATTCTTCCTCCGGTGTTCCTCTCTTTCTTCCTATTCTCTTTTCGGCATCCGTCTCCGGTCTCCTTCCTTCTTGACTCCAGTTGTTCTTCCGCTCTTTCTTCGCTTCTCTTCCCTCTTTTCTTTCCTCTTCCTTTACCTCTCTCTTCCTTCCTGTTCTCATCTGTCTTACCTCACCGCATTCCTTCCTTCTTTCCTCGAGTACTCTCACCCACCTTTCTCCTTTTCCTTCTTCACTCAACAACTCTTTTATATCTCCCTCCCATTTTGTCAGCTTTCCACATCTTCTTGTTAGGTGTTCCAAGGATTCTTCCTCCTCCCTACACATTCTGCATAGCCTATCCTCTGTTTTTGCCCAATACCTATTACTCCGTTCTTCATTTCCGCATCTTAATCTGGCAATCCTTCTAACTCTGCCCCCTGCCTTTCCTCTCCTCCCTTTCAAATATTTAGGTATTCCTACCGTCCTTATCTCTCTATACCTTTTCACATTCCTGGAATTTTCTATTCTTACTGTTCATTCCTGCTCCTGTACCTCCTTGTCTCTCCTCTTCAATTCTTCTACTATGTTTCTTCCTCCATTTCTCTTTCGCTCAGCTTCCCTTATGTCTATCCCACATCTCCAATAGTACTCTTTCCTTGTTTCTCCCCATTCCGACAGTTTACCCTTTTGTTCTTCCCTCAGTCTTTCTTCCCAGCATTCTCTTAATATTTTCCTTCTTTCGTCTCTTCTGGTTTTCTCCTCATACTTCGCCGCCCTCGCCCCGGCACCCACTCTCAGCTTTTCCCTCTACATTTCCTCTCTCACTATATATCCTGGTGTCGTTCTGTCTAATCCCATAATCCATCTCATGTATCCCTCTTGTACCCTTTCTACTATCTCCCATTCTTTCCATCCCTAGATCTCTACTCCGTACATGAGGATACTCTTCACTATCTCGTCAAACAATTTCATCCTCCACCTGATATCGTCGTCAAACCTTCTCTCTCCTATCCTCCATAGCTTCCCCATAACCATTCTTGCCTTCTTCACCCTCTCTCTAACATGCTGCTCTGCTCTGTTGTTCCTCGTTAGAACATATCCGAGGTACTTCAGACTTTTTACCTCTTCAATTTCTGTCCCTGACCATTCCCATCTTATATTCTTTCTCTGTCCTCCCCCCTTTCCAAACACCATCACCTTCGTTTTATCTCTATTTACCTCCAGTTTTTTTCTTCTGAAGTACTTGTCCGCTCTGCCCATCATCCTCTTTAGTCCCTGCTCATTCTCTGCCATCAGAGTCAGATCATCTGCGTATCCCATTGTCCAATACTTCTTCCTTCCCACCACCACTCCTCCGTCTTGCCCCTTCCTCATTCCTTCACCTTGCACCTCGTCTCCTCGTATATTTTTTTAATCCTATTTATCATTTCTTCCCTTACACCCCTTCTTTCCAATACTTCCCACAATTCTTGCCTGTCCAATTTGTCAAAGACGGCCTTAAGGTCGATAAATACCATATACACCTTCCCTCTTTTCCTCTTTATTCTCTCAGCCACTATGTGGTTTATCGTGTATATGTTATCTATCGCCCCCCTTCCCTTCCTAAAACCTGACTGCGTCTCCTCTAATATTTCTTTATCCTCTATTTCCTCCACTAGCCTCTTATTGAGCACTGTCGCATACACTTTGTACGCCGTGCTCATCAGGGTTACTCCTCTGTAATTACCTGCGCTATTCCTGCTTCCTTTTTTGTGGATGGGAATTATTAATCCTTCCCTCCAGTCTTCTGGAGGGAAGGATTCCTTCTCCCTTCCACACGCCTCGGATTATTTCTGTCATCTTTTCCGCCACTTTCTCTCCTCCATATATCCATGCTTCATTCTTTATTTTATCAGGTCCTGCCGCTTTTCCCTTCTTCAGGCTCTTAATTACGCTCCAGACTTCCTCCTCTGCTGGTTCTTCTTCCTTCTCCTCCTCTCTTCTTCCTTTCTCTGCAGCTTTATCTTCCTCCCTTGCTTCCCATACACTTTGTTCCTCATCGGGTTCTTCCCTTCTGCCTTCACTTCCCTCCAATAGTTCCATAAAGTGTTTCCTCCAGCTCCCCATAGTTATCTTCTTGCTAATTCCTACCTTTTTCTCTCTGGCCTTATTTATATATTCCCACGCTTGTTTTTCATTATTTATCTTTTCGACTTCGTCCTGTTGCCTCTTCATGTGCTTTTCCTTTTCCTCCTCGCAAGTTTTTTTATATTGTTTCATTTTTCTCTTGTATTCCTCTTCCGTCCTCCCTCCTTTTATTTTTTTCCTCCAGGCCTTTTGCGCTTCCTTTTTCGCCTTTCTACAATTCGTTCCCCACCATGGCTTCTTCCCCATTTTTGGACTCCTCCATTTTCTCTTTTCCACCGCTCTCTCTATTCCCTCTCTTAGCTCTCTCCATCCTCTCTCCACCCCCGTTCCTTTCCATTCCATCTTCTCAATTGTTGCCATATATTTACTTATACCCTTCTCCGTCCAGTTTTGTGTATCCTTTACCTCCTCTTCATCCTCTCTCTTTCTCCCCTTCCTTATCTCTACTACTATAGGTTGATGGTCTGACTCTATTCTCTCCTTCACTTCAAACCTGCTTATCTTTTCCCACGCCCCTTCATTTACTACGGATATATATATATATATATATATATATATATATATATATATATATATATATATATATATATATATATATATTATTATTATTATTATAAGATTATATATACAATGCCCGAGCCATATATCCCACATTTATTGCGGCCTTATATCCTTTTTCTATGGGATAGATTCCCCATCTGTTTATTTCGAATGTATACAATATTGAGCATTATTTTCTACTCTATAATGTGAGATTAAGTGTCTTCTGATACCTAGGAATGAAACTAATTTTGTTAAAGTTGTAGTTACGTCATAAAACCTTAAGACAAAATGTCGTAATTATTGAAATACAACCACTCATATGAGCACCTACATTTACAATTTAATTTTTCATTAACTATTAACATTGATGATAATTTAACACATTTATTTCAGAAAACTGTGTTTCTCGTACAAACTGTCAGTACTGAAATGATACAAACACACACCGTTATGGATATATGAGAAGTGGGGCGTTTATCCCACTGGGGCATCTATACCAACTTTACTATAGCTTTGTGTAGAAATGTTCAAATAATACGTCAACATTTTATTCGACTTGATTACTTATAGTTTAGAACCCTTGTCGAAAAATATTATACTTGATGATAATGGAATGCTACTTGGTACACATATTCTTCACAAAAATTAAATCATTTTCACTCGTAACACCAATTTTGTGAACCGTGACAGATTCAAGATGGCGGCAAATATAGACTACCAACTACAATAACTATAAGTAGTTTTCACAACACAACAAAATAGCTAAAAACCTTTTTGTAGAATGAAGCTTTAGCTACAATTTGCCGCATCGTACGCAAATATGGGTCTATTGGTTTACAAGATGACGTCTATAATGCAATTTTCTTATTTACAATTACATAACAGTTTTTTCTACAATTTAAAATATCCTATTAGATAGATAAAAATTCGCTGCAAATTTTGATATATAGATTGTTATTAATTTTATTTCCGATTATTAGTTTTGTATAAGAAACTATTGAGAACTATAGGGTTGTCCGCCGCCTTAAGAGCTATACTTTAATGCTACAGAATACATTTTAAAAATTATATATACTAGGAGAAAAGCCCGTCATTCGACGGGTTAAAGGTTATCACAAAATTAAAAAGAAACTCTCGGTACAATATTAGAACAGTGATGGCGTTTATTGATAAATCATATATCTAGCTTTCTTACTAAATATAATAAATTGTCAAGTAAATGCCCAGTTTGGTAAAGGAAATAAACTGATTAAAAACAGAAACTATAAACAACTGTAAAACAATTATAAAGGGTAGCGAATATTCACAGATTAGTCACAGATGGCAGAAACAGAAATTAATACGGAGCTACTGCTCATATTACAGCAACTTAGCTTATTCATATTTAATAATTACAAGCAAAAATTGATAATAATATTTAAAACAAAATAAGTTGTGTTAATTTGTTGGCAAGCACACAACAAAACTTCTTTAAAAACTACATTTTTTGTAAAAAAGATTCGGACTACTCTAGGAGTTTCCCATTAGTACTCCCATTGGTTATGCCCTTCACCTCAACGTCCGTCGCACAACGTACCCGTGAAAAGGCTACGTTGAGCTGCCCATGGCTGAACACTGTATTGGGCAGGTAAACTCCCACCTTGTCCAGGGTTTGACCTTGCGATTTATTAATCGAGATGGAAAATGTCTGTTTGACTGGAAACTGCTTTCGGCGTAAAATGAAGGGCAAGTCGGGATCGGTGGGAGCTAAATAAATACTAGGAATGAATGCTGTATTTCTTTGGGAAGATCTAGCTAAAACAGTGGTAGTTATTAGATTTTTAAACAATTTTGTCACCACCAGTTTTGGATGGTGACAACCCCTCCACCTGCCACCAGTTCTCACTGTGTTAGTAGACGTTTACGAAATCTCTATCGGTGGATATGGTACATCTACCGATCGAAAAACAGCTGATCTGCCGATACATGTATCTGGTTAAGTAATTTTCGAACGACATGTAGTAGGTTTATGTGATCAAAATAACCTAAAATATTTACAGTTGACATTTGTATGTACAAATTTACCAAACAATAGAACTTCTTATTTTTATTGGTTATGCAGATGTACCGAAAATAGCAATCATTTACCGACTGTTTATAAAGTCGGTTACTTCGGTATAATAATCAAACGCGGTACACGTTCACCGAACTTGTTTTCGAACGCAGTCGATGTAATCGGTAGCTACCGGTACAAATTTTGTAACTCATTTTGGACAAAAATAACGTAAAGATAATTATTTATGCAAAAATAAAATTTTGTTTGTTAATTCAAGTGTCAATAGCTTTCATTTGATAACCCAGTATTTTAAAAAATATACCAGATGAACTTAACTTCTTGTAGATGACGGCAGTATAATGTCAAATATGAAAAATGCATGAAAACTTACTTTTATTGCTCCATATGCCATCCGTATTAATTCTATGGAATTTGCCTTTCTTAAGCTTACGGCACTACAGGGTTCGGCGACACCTTAGTGAAAAACAGTGCCGGTTTAAGGATAGTTGGGGCCCCTAGGCAAATTATATTTGGGTCCCCCTTCAGTGGCGGACTAAGAAAGGTTAACGTCCGGAGTGATATTTTTTAAACTTTAATTAATTTACAGAACCCTAAAATGAACGAGCTATCCCGCCTCCATCTTTTGAAATTTAGAAAAGTGCATTTAATGACGAAACAAAAAATTAGTAAGTTAATGTGTCTAATTAAATATTTTTTACAGGAAAACTTGGGCTTAAAGGCTTAAGCCCTCCAAAGCCTGGGACCCCTAGGCACGTGCCTCGTTGCCGTAATGAGATCAATTATTTTGATCCGTTATCGCGGAGCTCATAGGCGGCTACCTACTCTGCCTATTAGGTAATCCAGCACTGGTGAACTGGGAGACATGCATGTGAAACCCTAAAAACCGAATTGTGTTCAGCAGTAATAAAGGGGTAGACAATCAAAATTTCAGAAAACTGCTAACAGGGTCGTGTTTAGGAGTCTAGAACACACCCAGATATTTAAATTAAACGAGATGAAACAACCTTTATTTTCTTGTCCATTTTCCGACCTTTCTGGGAAATAAAGTGCGGGACAAAAGTTTTTAGACTCATTTCGGGCAAAAATCTCGTAAAAACATTTTTTTGCAAAAATAAAATTTTTCTTCGTTAATCACGCGTCAATAGCTTTCATTTGATACTCCACTCATATTTTTATATAATATACTAGTGGTTCTTAACCTTTTTTAGATGACGGCACTCGAATGTAAAATATGAAAAATGCAGGGCGCCCTACTCTCATTTCTCTGTATGACAGCCGTATTAATTCTACTGAGTTCGCCTTTCATATACCTACGCAGGGTGCAGCGACACCCTGGTTGAAAGCCACTGGTGCACGCAAATAGTCATTCGAAACTCTTAAAAACCGGATTGTGTTCGTCAGTAAAAAACACCTCAACTAAAGTAAAAAAGATTTTAAAATTTTAAGCTATTATTCGGGAACCGATTTCGGAGTAGATAATCAAAATTTCGGAATACTAATAACAGGGTCGTGTTTAGGAGTTTCGAACACCCAAATATATTGTCAACTTCATTTTTTGTCCCATTAAGATAACATGGGAAATTTTTTGGGTCGCAGGCTCGTCCCCTTTTTGAATTTTCTAGGTTTTAGATTTTTCTTATCTTAAAAATGCTCCCAGGAAACTGCATGCCAAATTTCAACTTTCTAGGTCACCGGGAAGTACACAAAAACCTCTGGAAGGACATCTGACAGACACCTCAGAGATTTTATATACAGTGGTACGTCGGTTTTCGTCGATAATCCGTCCGAAAACAATCGTTGAAATCCGAAACCGACGACAAACGAGGCAATAATTTCTAACAATAGACTCTCAATAAAAAAGGCACAAAAACACTAACACTAGAAAGCAATGAAATTGTTTGGCTAGACGGGAGGGCTAGATGCTCACACAACGAGAAACAACGCAACACTGCGACGCGTGGGTCGCGGTACGCCGACGAAATCCGAGGCACCGACGAAAACCAACGTAAACATTTTTCGCGAAAAATCGACGAAAACCGAAACCGACGATAACCGAAGTTAACGAAAACCGAGGTACCACTGTATAGACTAGTGCACCCGTTGCCAACCGTGTTGGCAAACACATCATTATCTTAATGTGGAACTTGCTCGACACTTCAGACTTCTTTCTCTAGCCATACGCTGTAACTTCATCCAATTCAAATTGAATCAACTCTTCGCCCATTATTAAAAACTGGACAAATAATGTGTATTATTCCGAATTATTTATTCATTAACTTTTTAAGATGGGAAAACGATTCATTTTCACTCAGTGCATTACATTTATAATGTTAAAACTAAAAATGATTTCAGACGTTAAATTTAAAATATATTTATTAAAATAAATTTTCCAATTTCTTATATAATATAAAAATACGCACACGGAAAAAAACGCACACGGATTAATATGCACACGGAAAAAAGGGCACATGAAAAAATAATCACACAGAAAAATACACACACGGAAAAAAAGCGTACTTACACTATATCTCAAATCAGTTTGAAATAAATCGTGAGAAACTATTACACAGTAAAATTTAATTGTTTGTCCGCTATAATATATTGCGTTCACATTTGTAAGGTCAAACCAGATCTGGTTATCGTGGTTACTTTTATAGTGTAGTACTGACTGTTAAATGTAAATATGTCATTTCAATATATTCCTTACGCTGTAAAACCTAATTCAGATTTGTTGGTTATGATCATTATAACTATATAAGATATCATTTATATTTATGACATATGTCAAATGGAATAACATTTTAAGAAAGTGAAATGTTTTACCATGTTTTAATACCAACATGACATACAATTTCAAAGGTGCAAACTATTGAATGTATCAATTTGTAAATTTTACCAAAATATTTTAAATATTTCGAATCTATTTTAAATTTACATAAATAAGTTGTCACTTAGTGGCGCTGATATGAATGACCAAACTCGGCCGGTGATTTTTGTAAAAATTATTCATTTTTACCAAAGCGTGTTTTACTCACTGCATTATATTTACATTTTTGAAAATTTAAAACGTTAGATAATTTAAAACGTTAATCGTAGAAATAAAAAAATAATAAAGCACTGAAAAAATAATAATACAGAAAAGAAAGGCATAGTTTTCTTACTTACTTCCATTAAAACCAAATAGTTTTTAAAATAATTATATTTCTGCTGCTATTATCTGTCTCATTTTGTAATACGGAACTAACAATTAAAATTTTCTTGTTTATCCTCGCATTAACAGGATTAATCCCAGAATTTAAAAAAAAGTAGTTGTTTTTTCATTAAATACATATTTAGTTATATTTATCTCGCGATGTATTTTTTGAATTCACCATATTTATCTTATATATAGGCCAAAGAGTTGTTGCAGGCTTGTGCAACTCTGCCAAATTGCATCAATTTCTACCGTTCAGACAGACACATGTGGGTCGTTATATGGAGATTTTAGTGGTCATACCTACAAAACCCTAAAAAAAAAATATTTTTAGTCTGTAATTAATAAATAGTTTTAACAGTAAGAAAGTAATATTTAGTCAATGTTGTTATGAATATGGTATTTTAATCTAGTGGCAGCCCGCGCAGTAGTAATGTGGGAGTAGAAATTTTTATATGAGGTGCGTTCGGCATAACTGTGCAGTGTTAACTGTGTGTTGTGCAGGTTTTTTGTCACGTGACCCCTGTGTATACTGTGCAAGAAAATCAAAGACGAACGCTTTGTTTAGATTGTGCAGTTATTCAAACTATTATTCTATTTTTTTTATTTTTTTTTTGTAAACAAATGAATTATATGTGTTATTCAGGGCCGGCGCTAGGACTTGCGGGGCCATGTGCGAGAAGAGCAAAAAAAGTCTTCACCTGCCAGATCCAAGTGAGGAGCAAAAACAAAGTCCTCATATCCACGCGCGGGGCCTCCTGTTCAGATCCAAGTGAGGAGCAAAAAACAAGGTCCTCATCTCCATGCGCGGGGCCTGCTGTTCAGATCCAAGTGAGGAGCACAAAAAAAGGTCCTCATCTCCACGCGCGGGGCCTCCTGTTCAGATCCAAGTGAGGAGCAAAAAAAAAATTCTCATCTCTATGCGCGGAGCCTGTTGTTGAACCGCGGGGCATGCTGTTGACCGCGGGGCCATGTGCCGCTGCACATGCTGCACATGCCTCGCGTCGGCCCTGGTGTGATTACATCAAGTCTGTCTCCTGCTAATTGTTTTGTACGATAATACATAAATGGCGCATGACGGTTTTGCGATGCTTTTAAGTAATATAAAAGAAATTTTAATGATGAGGAAGACAATTCAGGAGAATTTTCCAAACCAGAAAATATTTTGTGCACACAGAAACTTTATGACGAACGCTTCTTGTGTATATTATGCAGAATGTGTAGATTATTAGCTTATGCCGAGCTTATGGTAGGTTATATAAATTAAAACTTACTAACTCTACATTTTTAGGGTTTTGTAGGTATGATCAAAAACCCTTATACTGTCAATTTGTCGTCTGTCTGTCTGTCTGTTCGGTAAAAATTGTGCCAAAATTGTGCAAAAAAAATGTTGTCCCACACCTTGTAGCCCAGATAGTTTAAACTAAAAATCTGAAAAAATTCTAAGTAATGTACATTTTTTTGAACCGAAATAGTACATCAGATTATGTTTTCGGAAAATAACGCATTTTTTGTGTTTTTTTGCTTCACCATGTAAAATATTTAATAACTTATGTAACAAAGTAATCCAGCATGCTTTCTTGGTGTAATGGTTAACGCTCTCGAGTTTGCAAACCAGGGTCCTGTCTCGAGACAATTTTATTTTTTCTGTTTTTTTTTGCATTTATATTTTGTTTACATTATTTTTTCAAAATTCTAGTTATATTTGGGCAAATGTTGCATTTAATTTTTAAAGGCGTAAATTTAATAACCACTGGAAATTGTTGAATTTGAATACACGAAATCAGAAGGTCATAACTCCTATGACTTAAAATAAACAATGCACCTTGCAATATATAAAAAAAAAAAATACTGCACATATTTAGAAACCTAAATAATGGTATTAGGCATTCGAATTAAAATTAACAAAAAAAATAAAATATTTTAACATAAAATTTGTTTGTGTATCCCAAATAATCATCATTCACTTATTAATACCTGCGAAACACTGAAATGTGTGAAAATTCACACTTCACATCAAATTTTTCTATATAAGCAATTATTTCTGTTCAAGAGTGTTTATAATTAAATGAAAAGATATAACTTTCAGACTTACCATTCTCCCTTATTCCTCTTCTCCAAATATCAAATAGGAGAAAACAAAAACTGCACTTTTTACATTACAGCCACAAACCTACGCATATTTACTATAAATGTCCGGATTATATTATTGAAAATTATTTTATGTTTAAATCAGGGCTGCGAACTGGTAGGAAAATCCGATCCGGTTCCGGTTCACGGTTAACACAATTTTTAAGGTTCGGTTTTTATTCGGTTCACTATTTTTATTTATTGAACCGGTCTTAAACCGGTTCATAACATAGATTCGCGGTTCGGTTTAAAAAATAAAATATACCCGGTTCTGTTTTTACACGAATTTTTACTTCCTCATATGGGATGAGGGCGCTTTCTCATATGGGACGAGGGCGCATGCATTCGGTCGCTTTTGGACCCCCCCCCCAGTTTTTTTTAGGAATCTCCACGTTTTAGACCCCCGAGAATTCTACAGGAAAGTATCTATCGTGTAAAAACAGAATTAGGTGTATAATTTACTAATAAAATTTAAAAACGAATAAAATTAATCAAGTTTTTTCAGGAATCTTGACTCAGGATAAATATTTTAAATAAGAACACAATCGCAATTATGAAAGTATATTATTTTTATTATTTACTTATCTTTTTTTATTTTAAATTTTAACTTTTAAGAAGTTTAAAGATGTTAAGTTAAAGTTGAAAGTTTTATCTTATACAACATATACAGTATTGGCCATAAAGATAGCAACTTTTGATAATCCTATTTTATTTTTATTCTATTCAATATTTTTAAAATTAAAAAAATGTAATTCTTACCTTTAACAATCCTCTACATATATTATAGTAAAAAATTAAATTTTAATAGTAAATTCTATTTTTTTTTTATAGTATTTATTATTTTTACCTGGACATAAAGATAGCAACTACTCTTAAAAAAATCTTTTTTTTATTAATTAAGAAAATGAATTATTATTAACAGATCATTTTTAATATTTTGTATAGTAACCACCAGTATTTATAACTTCCCGACATCTTTTCGCCATTGATTCTAATAATTTCGTGAACATTTCATTATCAATATTAGACCAGGCACCCTGCAAAGCTTTAAACAATTCTTCAATATTTGAATGTGTTTTGTTTCTAATCTTTCTGTTGACAATCTCCCAAAGGTTTTTTATTGGATTTAAATCGGGTGACTGTGACGGCCAAGTCATTACGTTAATTTTTGAATCCTCGAACCATTTTTATACCAACTTCGAAGAATGTTTTGTGTCATTATCATGCTGAAAAATATGTTTTAAAGGCATGAACTCATCAGAATAAAGAAACATTTTGAAGGATGTCTATATATTTAAATCGATCCATTATTCCTTCAATGTGGTATAGAGGACCCATACCATATCCAGAGAAACAACCCCATACCATCACACCGCCTCCGCCATGTTTAACTGTTGGCAAGGTGTATTTTTGAACAAATCTTTTATTAACAGGCCTCCTAACGTAACTTACACCATCACTTTTAAACAAATTGAACTTAGATTCATCACTAAAAATAACTTTTTTCCATTGATCCACAGTCCAGTCAATATGATTTTTAGCAAATTTTAATCGGGCCTTCACATTCTTTTTGGATAGAAGTGGTTTTTTAGCAGGAAGGCGACTAAAAAGATCCTCACTAACTAATCTTCTGCGAATAGTTCTTGTTGAGATGTTTTCTTGATCCATTTGTGGCAAAAGGCCGAAAATTTTCTCCGATGACAGAAAGGTGTTATTGGTAGATAAATAAATAATTTTTTTATAAGTTCATTTTGTAGTTTTTCGTGGCCGTCCTGGAATTTTTTAAACTTCAAACGTACCTTCTTCTCGAAATCGTTTTATAATTCGCGACACAGTAGATTTATAAACATTTAAATTTTGTGAAATCACATTTTGCAGCAGCCCGTCTTTAAAACCAGAAATTATTAAGTTTCTAATTTTACTTGAAACAGTTTTACTACGACCCATGATTGACAAATATAAACTGAAATATTACTTGTGCACAACATATTATTTATGGATAAAACCTGCATATAACAAGAAAATTCAACTAGTTGCAATATTTTTGTCCAAGCAAAAATGAAGAAATAATTTATTATTAATCTGTGAGTCAGTTATTTGACTATTGATTGATGTAACAGATAAAATATGATTAAATTATAGAACTAAGAGTATTTATTTTCCAATATTATTATTAAAATTTGAAAAATTGAAAAATGTTAAAAGTTGCAATCTTTATGGCCAATACTGTATATACACGTTTATTATTTTTTTTAAATACATAATGGTTTGAACCCGTTCAAACCAATTCAAACATCTTCACAAAGCCGGTTCGGTTCCTCTAAACCGGTTTTAGAAGATCTAGTCGGTTCCGGTTCGCGGTTCGGAAAATCTGCCCGGTTCGGTTCGGTTTCGGTTCGCTGTTCGGTTCGGTTAGCAGCCCTGGTTTAAAAAATTATGAGTACATACATATATCTTCCAAGTCTTTTTATTTCAGCCTTATCGGTGGAATATCAACTAAAAATGGCTCCATTATTAAAGTTTGCGCAGAATTATTTTTTACGAAAATAAAAATATTTTTAACACACATTCACACGTTAACACGATAGCTATCGTACAAGTTTACAATGGCTGTGCAACCTGCTGGCTCTTATGGCAATGGCCCTAATCTGTGTTAGCGACGCGCTAATGCGCAAACGTTCAATGTTAGCAGGGTGTTGGTGCTGTGTTACATTCTGATTGCAAATCAGCCTGTTAGCGTATATTACGTTAGGAATTTAAGAGAAAGTACTCAGTATTTTTTTTTGCAAATTTTATATTATAACTAACATATTACGGTATTGAATAAATATTATTATAATCGAAACATTTAATATATAGAAGAAACTTAAATATTTCGGCCCAACTTTCGTATATATCCTACACTCACGGTAATTGTAGTCAGAGCCGTAGCAATGTTTTTGGCGCCCTTGGCAAGTAGAGTAAATTGATAAAATTTACTTCCTCAAATCCAAGTGAAGAGCGAAAAAGGGCCTCACCTCCCAAATACATGTGATGAGCACAAAAAAAGGTTTTCACCTGCAATGGCGCCCCTCATGAGGCCCCGCGCCCTTGTCAAACCTCGCGCCCCTGGCAAATGCGCCAACCCGTTGCTACGGGTCTGATTGTAGTTAAACTTCAAGGTGTTAGAATTAATAACGACTGGCTTGAGTTGCGTATTACAAAGGCATTAGAGCCTAAATGAATAACTGCGCACCAAAAAAACTAGGCAATTAGGTTAGGTTAGTGAAGTTCAGTGGTGTGTAAAAGACAGTCATGTTTAAAAAAAAAAAAACGGTTTGAGGTCCCAACCAACTGTTCGTTTCACACTACGACCCATCCTACGAAGATCGTCGTAATTCAAAATTTTAATTTTTTAAGTTAAATATTAGAGTACACGATATTTTTTCCGTGAAAAATAGATATATCTTACAAAACTGTACGTTATGCTACTAAAATTATAGTTTTGTGAGATACAAATTTTTTCATGGAAAGTTTAGACGATATTCTAATATTTAACTTACATTATTTAAAAAATAAAGATATTGAATTACGCCGATCTTCGTAGGACGGGTCGACTAGATGACTTCGAGGATGAAAAACTCCCGACAGTTCCTCGACGCACGGTGCATTATTCGACATACTTCTAATCAATATTTTAATATATTATTTAATAATCTTACAACTGTTCTAAGTAAAATACTGTGTAATAATTTTTTTCACGTCAGCTGCTTGACTATTAGTGTCTAATAGGGTTGCATTATTGTTACATATATGAGATATATTGGTACATTTTGTTTGTTTTGTATATCCTATAATATAATACGCCTGTTTGTATGTTCGTATGTTTGACCGGTCGTTTCTTCATTCCCCGATAGAGGCGCGCATATGTTAATTATTTATGTCAAAATTGTTTAAAATATATTGTTGATGCAATAATAGTGAATTTTCTACGAACACTTTTTATAATTATTATAAGATGCAATAATAGTGAATATTCTACGAACACTTTTTATAATAATTGATAGAATTGTAAGAAATTATTGTTTATGTATTGGACAGTAGTGTGCTGTGAATTTTTGTTTTGAGTGTTGACATTAAATTAGTAAAAATGACAGTTGTGTTTTTCATTAAAAAATCACTTCACAATTATTAATTTAGTTGTGAAATACACGGATCGGTTTTTTTACGAAACAAAACACAGAAAAACGTTATCCTTCCGTGATATTCGACATTTTTGATTAAAATTATTATTAGCAGAAAAATAATTATTTTAAAAAATATTTGGTTTTGATGAAAGTAAGAAAAATGTGATATTTTTTTCTTTATTATTATTTTTTCAATGCTTTATTATTTTTTTATTTCTACGATTTATAGGACAAGATTTACAATATCCCACTGCAAACTCTATACAGATGGCAGCACATAACGACTACACTAAATAATTCAAGAATTATCAGTGGCTCTAAAACAATGGTTTATGTTTATTTATCACATTAAAATATCATTTACCTTTTAGTTTAGGTTAGATTCACCTTAAAATAGGGTGACCAGATTTCAGTGAAGGGAAACCGGGACACAGGAAAAAAAAAGGTCCTCTCACCTCCACAAATTTAAAGTGAAGAGCAAAAAAAAAAAGGTCCTCACCACTCAGATTCAAAGTGAAAAGCAAAGAGATTCAAAAACCGGGACAATCGGGCGTCCCGAGAACAGTTTTCGGGACACCGGGACAATTGACCGAAAACCGGGACGGATGGTCACCCTACCTTAAAAGCACTATCTTAGGTTATGGTTGATAACTGTTTTTTTTTTTTTTTTTTATAAACCACCTAAAAATTAATTGTATTTTAACTGTTCTGTGCAGGGCTAGGGACAGTGATTCACCTTAAAAGCACTATCTTAGGTTATGGTTGATAACTGTTTTTTTTTTTTATAAACCACCTAAAAATAAATTGTATTTTAACTGTTCTGTGCAGGGCTAGGGACAGTGATTCACCTTAAAAGCACTATCTTAGGTTATGGTTGATAACTGTTTATTTTTTTTTTTATAAGCCACCTAAAAATAAATTGTATTTTAACTGTTCTGTACAGGGCTAGGGACAGTGATTCACCTTAAAAGCACTATCTTAGGTTATGGTTGATAACTGTTTATTTTTTTTTTTTTTTTATAAACCACCTAAAAATAAGTTGTATTTTAACTGTTCTGTGCAGGGCTAGGGACAGTGATTCACCTTAAAAGCACTATCTTAGGTTATGGTTGATAACTGTTTTTTTTTTTTTTTTATAAACCACCTAAAAATAAATTGTATTTTAACTGTTCTGTGCAGGGCCAGGGACAGTGATTCACCTTAAAAGCACTATCTTAGGTTATGGTTGATAACTGTTTATTTATTTTTTTTTATAAACCACCTAAAAATAAATTGTGTTTTAAAAGTTCTGCACAGTCCCACCTGTTTAGAATCTCTGTATATTGAACAAATGACGTGTGTGTGACGCATGCGCAGTGTTCAGTGGGATATTGTAAATCTACCCCCTGATTTGAGATATAGTGTAAGTACGCTTTTTTCCGTGTGCCCTTTTTGCCGTGTGTGTATTTTTTCATGTGTGCTTTTTTCCGTGTGCGTATTAATCCGTGTGCGTTTTTTCCGTGTGCGTATTTTTATATTATATAAGAAAATGGAAAATTAATTTTAATAAATATATTTTAAATTTAACGTTCCAAATCATTTTTAGTTTTAACATTATAAATATAATGCACTGAGTGAAAATGAATCGTTTTCCCATCTTAAAAAGTTAATGAATTAATAATTCGGAATAATGCTCATTATTTGTCCAGTTTTTAATAATGGGCGAAGAGTTGATTCAATTTGAATTGGATGAAGTTAGGCGTATGGCTAGAGAAAGAAGTCTGAGGTGTCGAGCAAGTTCCACATTAAGGTAATGATTTGTTTGCCAACACAGTTGGCAACAGGTGCACTAGTATAACTTATATTAGCTTATGCATATTGGCTGCCTGTAAGAAATTAAGTATGTTATTAGTCATTGAAAAAAAGGTCCTCGCTTCTGAAATACAAGCGATAACCTAAAAAAAGGTTCTCACTTCTAAAATAACAATGGAGACCGAAAACAAAAGTCTTCATCTCTATTTTAACAAAAACGTTTTTTGAGCTCTTGCCCCTGAGACACCCTCCCCCGGGGGGGAGGGTTGCACTACACACGATCTATGCAGACTACTGTCCGTTAAATAAGTGACAGTCATTCATTTACTTATTTGAATGAAACGACTAAACATCCATCATGTGTTATTTTTCAAAATTTAAAGAATTTGCACTATAGGTACAGTGCATATACACCGCTCATGTACGATATAAGAAGCAAACAGTCGCTCAGCTCTATATTTGTATTTCATATAGATTAAACTCTCTTAAATGTCCATTTGAATCACAGAAACTTCCGGATTTCTTATCTGTCTTTATTGCCGGAATAAACTATTAAACTATTGTAAATGAGAAAAACTGAACGCTTCCTAATTGTTTTGAAGAACGAACAAAAAAAACAATAGAATTTGTTGTTGGTAATCGGTGACTGGCCAAGGCTTATAGATTCTAAAGGTTGTCTCATATGGACATGACCTACGCAATGTCATGTGACCCGTGACGTCAGTGCCAGTCCTAGTATATCGTAATACACATTATAAGCGTTTCACCTCACATTTATAGTAAAAATAACACGTAATTAAGAAAAACAATATTATTTTAAACAATAATAATATTTTACAATGTTTTAGGATTACCAATTACATAAATATACATTGAAAGATTGTTCCCTTAAAAGTAACTGTAAAAGAAAAACCTAAATAAAATCGTAATTTGCATTTAGATTTAAATTGATTTAAGTAAGAATTATTTTTAATTTCTAGAAGCAATTCATTTAATAATTTAATATAATCCGTCTCAATTTGTAATACGTAACTAGATCTGGTTACTTTGGTGACTGTTGTGGTGTAAACAGACTTTGGCGTATCCGTGTGAACCAATACTATGACAATATTATAAATGTATTGTCAATATACAACATAAAAAATGAACTTTACCTGTTAGTTCCGTATTACAAAATGAGACAGATAATACCATTATTGAAAATATAATTTAATGTATGCTATTTTTTATGTATTTTTTAATATTTACAAATATTTTTATTTTGCTAATAAAATTTAAAATTGAATAGTTTCCTAAGGCTGTAATTAGTTAATTAAAGGATACATGGATAGGTGGGCAAATAGAAATAAGATAACATAATGAAAATTATTTTATTTTTTACGAAAAATACGGCAACAACAAAATGTATTTAAGTATAAGCTATTCCAAACCTTTAAGCGGACCAAATGGAATTTAAATTTTATTAAGTTATCACAAGCTAATTTTTTAATGTTTGAAGTTGGGTATTGCTAAACAAAATTATTAAAAGCTTAAATTAAACGTTAACAGTTACTAGAATTCAAAATCTAGTTCCGCTTAAAACCAAAGAAACAGGCTATAACTTATCTATATATATAAAAGCAAGTGTCCTGACTGACTGACTCATCACCGACCAGCCCGAACCCTTGGGCCTAGAAACTTGAAATTTGGAGAGTATATTCCCTCCATGACGTAAGCACCCACTAAGGGATTTTTCGAAATTTAACCCCTAAGGGGCGAAAAGGGGTGAAATGTGATTTCACGGATTCTTTAATATCTCTTCGGGTCGATGGGATATCGACTTAGTTTTTGCTTACAAAGATTACACATACATATGCCGAAAAACTTATTTCAGGATTTTGTCCTAATCAACCCCTAAAGGGGTGAATCTACAATCGGGGTGAATTTTACATCCCGTCGTATTTCCTGTGTTTGTTGAGTTATAAGGTTTCTTTTTGGCACATAGGTGTCTTTTTATAATATCTCGAAATGGTTTTGACAGTTTTTTAAAATTTCACCCCTAAAGGGTGAAAAGGGGTAATATGTGATTTCAAGGATTCTTTAATATCTCTTAGGACCAATAAGATATCCACTTGCTTTTTGCTCACTAAAAATACCCATACAAAACCGAAAAACTAATTCCAGCATTTTGTCCTTATCAACCCCTAAAGGGGTGAATCTACAATTGGGGCGAATTATACATCCCGCCGTATTTCCTATGATTGTTGAGATGTGACATTACTGTTTGGCACATAGGTGTATTTTTAAAATATTTCGAAATGGTTTTGACAGTTTTTTAAAATTTCAGCCCCAAAGGGTGAAAAGGGGTGACATGTGATTTCAAGGATTCCTTAATATTTCTTAGGACCAATATCAACTTAGTTTTTGCTTACAAAGATTACCCATACAAATGACGAAAAACTTATTTCAGGATTTTGTCCTAATCAACCCCTAAAGGGGTGAATCTATAATCGGGGTGAATTTTACATCCCGTCGTATTTCCTGTGTTTGTTGAGTTATAAGGTTTCTTTTTGGCACATAGGTGTCATTTTATAATATCTCGAAATGGTTTTGACAGTTTTTTAAAATTTCACCCCTAAAGGTTGAAAAAGGGTGATATGTGATTTCAAGGATTCTTTAATATCTCTTAGGACCAATAAGATATCGACTTGCTTTTTGCTTACAAAAATTGCCCATACAAATACCGAAAAACTAATTTCAGGATTTTGTTCTTATCAACCCCTAAAGGGGTGAATCTACAATTGGGGTGAATTATACATCCCGTCGTATTTCTTGTGATTGTTGAGATGTAACATTAATTTTTGGCACATAGGTGTATTTTTAAAATATTTCGAAATGGTTTTGACAGTTTTTTTAAATTTCAGCCCCAAAGGGGGAAAAAGGGTGACATGTGAGTTCAAGGATTCCTTAATATGTCTTAGGACCAATAAGATATCGACTTGGTTTTTTCTTACAATAATTACTCATACAAATGCCAAAAAACTTATTTCAGGATTTTGTCCTAATCAACCCCTAAAGGCGAAAATCTACAAACGGGGTGAATTGTACATCCCGACGTATTTCATATGTTTGTTGAGCTATAAAATTTATTTTTTGCACGTAGGTGTCTTTTTAAAATATCTCGAAATGGTATTAACAGTTTTTAAAATTACATCCCTAAAGGGCAAAAAGGGGTGAAATGTTAATTCAATGATTTCTTAATATCTCTTAGGACCAATAAGATACCGACTTGGTTTTTGCTTACAAAGATTACTCATACAAATGCCGAAAAACTTATTTCAGGATTTTGTCCTAATCAACCCCTAAAGGCGTAAATCTACAAACGGGGTGAATTGTACATCCCGTCGTATTTCATATGTTTGTTGAGCTATAAAATTTATTTTTTGCACGTAGGTGTCTTTTTAAAATATCTCGAAATGGTATTAACAGTTTTTAAAATTACATCCCCAAAGGGCAAAAAGGGGTGAAATGTTAATTCAATGATTTCTTAATATCTCTTAGGACCAATAAGATACCGACTTGGTTTTTGCTTACAAAGATTACTCATACAAATGCCGAAAAACTTATTTCAGGATTTTGCCTAATCAACCCCTGAAGGTGTGAATCTACAAACGGGGTGAATTATACATCCCGTCGTATTTCCTGTGTTTGTTGTGTTATACAATTTCTTTTTTGCACAAAAGTGTCTTTTTAAAATATCTCGAAATAGTATTGATAGTTTTTTAAAATTACGTCCCTAAAGGGTGAAAAGGGGTGAAATGTGAATTCAAGGATTCCTTAATATCTCTTAGGTCCAATTTTTGCTTACAAAGATTACTCATACAAATGCCGTAAAACTTATTTCAGATTTAGTATTTTTAAAATATTTCGAAATGGTTTTGACAGTTTTTTAAAATTTCAGCCCCAAAGGGTGAAAAGGGATGACATGTGATTTCAAGGATTCCTTAATATTTATTAGGACCAATAAGATATCGACTTGGTTTTTTCTTACAATAATTACTCATACAAATGCCTGAAAAACTTATTTCAGGATTTTTTCCTAATCAACCCGTAAAGGGGTGTATATACAATCGGGGTGAATTAAACATGCTGTCGTATTTCCTGAGTTTGTTGAGTTGGAAAATTTCTTTTTGGCACATAAGTGTCTTTTTAAAATATCTCCAAATAATATTGACAATGTTTTAAAATTGCGTCCCTTAAGGGTGCAAAGGAGTGAAATGTCAATTCAAGGATTTCTTAATATCTCTTCGGGCCAATAACATATCGACTTGGTTTTTTCTTACAAAGATTACTCATACAAATGCCGAAAAACCTATTTCAGGATTTTGTCCTAATCAACTCCTAAAGGGGTGAATCTACAATCGGGGTGAATTTTACATCCCGTCGTATTTCCGGTGTTTGTTGAGTTATAAGGTTTCTTTTTGGCACATAGCTGTCTTTTTAAAATACCTCGAAATAATTTTGACAGTTTTTTAAAATTTCACCTTTAAGGGGTAAATGGGTATTTTTTATTCGATAGAACGTTTTTTGGACATAGATACATGAAATTCGCCAAGTATATTCTTTCCATGACGTAAGCACCTACTAATAAGAGATTTTTCGAAATTGACCTCGAAGGGTCTAAAAAGGGGGTCAAATGTGATTTCAGGGATTCCTCAATATCTCTTAGGACCAATCAGATATCGACTTGGTTTTTACTTACAATGGTTATCTAAACAAATGTTTAAATAACATAGGAATTCAGAATTTTGTCTTAATTAACCTCTAAATTGAACCCTTCGTATTTCCAGTTTCTTAGTTCCAATCTTTGTTGAGTTATAACACTCATTTTTGATAGAACATCTCTTGGACATAGAGACATGAAATTCGGTAATTATATTCCGTCCATGATGTAAGCACCCACTAAGAAGGGGTTTTATGAAATTCCAGCCCTAAGGTGTGAAAAGGGATGCAATTTGATTTCAGGGATTCCTCAATATCTCTTAGGACTAATGAGCTATAGACTTGATTTTGTCTTAAAAAGGTTACCCATACATTTTTTTTTATTCAGGATTTTTCCCTAATCAACCCCTAAACGGGTGAATCTACATTCGTGTTGAATTATAGAAACCTTTGTATTTCCAGAGTTATAACATTTAATTTTGGTGCATAGGTTTCTATTCAAAATATTTAGAAAGCGTTTTTACAGTTTTTTTAATTTCATTCCTAACGGGGTAAATTGGTATTTTTATTCGATAGAACGTCCCTTGACATACAGACATTCGGGAAATATATTCCCTCCATGACGTAAGCACCCACTAATATGGAATTTTTCAAAATTCGGTCCCTAAGGGGGTGAAATTGGCTGAAATGTGATTTCACGGATTCCTCAATATCTCTTAGGACCATTGAGATATCGACTTGGTTTTTACTTACAAAGGTTACCCATAAAAATATAAAGTTATGTCAAAATTATACCCTAATCAACCCCTAGAGAAGAATTATAAAACTCTTCGCATTTTCTTCGTTTGTTGAGTTATAATATTCCTTTTAACATATATATGTCTTTCTAAAATGTTTAAAAAGTTTTACAGTTTTTTTTTTTACTCAGTAGTTCGAGCCCTATCTAGTGTAAAAGGGTATAATGTTTTTTCATGGTTTCCTCAACATCTCTTAGGACAGATGAGATATCGACTAGGTTTTTGCTTACAAAGGTTACCCATACACATGTTTAAAAACAAACTAAGGATTTTATACTAATGCGTCCGTCAGTATACCGTAGCGAAGCACGGGTACTCAGCTAGTATATACATATAATTTTATATGTTGTGTTTCATTTTGTATACCTAACTAGATCTGATGATTTTAGTGACTTGTGGTGTGTACAGACTTTGACGTATCCATGTGAACCAATACTATGATAATATTATAAATGTATTGTAAATATACAACATAAAAAATTGATGTGAAGTGTGAATTTTCACACATTTCAGGGTTTTGCAGGTATTTAGTAAGTGAATGATGATTATTTGGGATGCCAAAACAAATTTTATATTAAATTTTTTTTTTGTTAATTTTAATTCGAACGCCTAATACTTTTATTTATGTTTCTAAATATGTGCAGTATTTTTTTTTTATATATAGCAAGGTTCTTTAAGATTTTGAAAATTGCGCCTATGGCTTTCATTGGTTGTTATAAGCTCCGCCCCTCTGATTTCGTGTACATTGAAAAAGAATTTAATTATAATTTCAACAATTTCCACTGGTTATTAAAAATTATATGCAATATTTGCCAAAATATAACTAGAATTTTGAAAAAATAATTTAAACATAAAAATGTACCAAAAAAAACAAAAAAAAATATTGTCTCTTCTCGTGGGGATTGAACTGACTTAGTTGAGTGAAAAAACCAGGGTCAGTACCACTACACCAAGATAAGCCTTTCATTCGGGCGTGTTACAAAGCTATAACTTGTGTACATTATTAGCAAAAAAAACACAAAAAATGCATTTTTTTCCAAAAACATAATCTGATCAAAAATTCCTGTTGTACTATTTCGGTTCACACCAATGTACAATACTTAGATTTTTTTCAGATTTTTAGTTTAGACCATTTATCATAAATCGCTTCAAAATAATTTATTTTGCAAAAATAAAAGTTTGATCGTTAATCCACGTACCAAGGGCTTTCATTTGATACCATACTCAAAATTATAAAAAAATATTTTTATTTTCGATGAGCACATATTTGTTTATATTTTTAGGGGGATATGTTTTTTAGATGTTTTAGTATTTTTCCTATGTGCGGGTCAAAGAGTTGTATAAGCATGCCAAATTTCAACTCTCTAGATTTAGCCGTTTGGCTACAATTTTTACCGAACAGACAGACAGATAGACAGACAGACGACAAAATGACGGTATAAGGGTTTTTTGGTCATACCTACAAAACCCTAAAAATGAACTTGCCCTGTGAGTTACGTATCACAAAATGAAATATATAATACAATAAAAATAAAAATAATTTTAATAGTCAGAATTTTATTATTATTATTATTAATCAGGTACACTAAACATATACACAAAAGATTGGATAAAAATTATTCCTATATGCTATAAAGAAATTTATACTATAACAAAACATAATGTTAAATACATTTATTGGGCTCTATACATGAAAAAATTAAACACAGCAGTGAACAGTTACAAAAAAGAAATAATAATTTTGACACGGTACATATAAATGTTAACACCAGAAAAAACAAAACTATCTATAGTGCGTTCGAAGGTGAGTTTGCAGTATAGCTCTTATGGCAAATGGGAGCGGTGTTGCCAAATGTTGTAAAAGTGTCAAATGTGTCAATTATAATAATATGAAAAACTCGTATTATTTACAAAAATCAACTCTTATAAAACTCAAAATAACACTCAACAAAAACAAATGGCCATTTGTAGAATACTGCGTCTTCACAGATCAGCGCGTTTTAGAGCTGGCAACGTCGACTAGCAAGAAAAGGATAGCTTCATTCTGTAAACCCATTAGAGAGTATGAAAAAGAACTACTCCATATGCCCTGTACTGCAAACTCACCTTCGAACGCACTATACTACCACAACAACGTTGGTTGCTAGGCTAATGACATCATGAAAAACGTGTATGTCACACACTCCCCCTCTGGTTCCGGTAAGGCGGCCTCGCTGAGGAACCAGGATTTCGCATCGTGCTCGTACCTGACTTCCGGGTTGAAGCTGGTCGTCCTCTTTTGCTCTTGGGGTAGAGCGGTATTGGGGCATCTTGTGTCCCTGCGACATACGGAGTTAATTCGGTTGCGTGGTACTTACCTACGATTACGTTTGGTTTCCGAACTTCAGAGACTTCAAATGTCGTTGGTCCCATAATTCTGGCAATTCGGTACGGACCAAACAATGTTCGATTGAGAATCAAATCAAACATAACCCGAAAACATGGAATTGAATTCAACACAAGGCATCAATTTTCACCATCTTCAACAACTTCAAAACGAATTTTGGTCAAGATGGTCCAGAGAATATTTATCGGAACTCCAACATCGCAGAAAATGGTTACACAAAACGCCGTTTGATATTGGAATATTGGTTCTTCTGAAAGAAGAAAATCAACCTCCGTTGAAGTGGAAACTCGGTCGCATCATCGAGGTTCATCCTGGTGAAGACAATCTAGTCCGCGTCGCAACGGTCAAGACCAGCACCGGAGTCTTCAAGCGATCTATTAATAAACTCTGTCCACTTCCAGTCAGTGTTTTTTAATAAGTTAAATTCAAATCAATTTAATTTTGAAAGGTGACCCTTCCAAGGCGGGGGGCATGTTCAGTAACATAGTAACTATTTTTTTTTTAATTTTAAATATATCATGGCGACGCGGACTAGATTGTCTTCACCAGGATGAACCTCGATGATGCGACCGAGTTTCCACTTCAACGGAGGTTGATTTTCTTCTTTCAGAAGAACCAATATTCCAATATCAAACGGCGTTTTGTGTAACCATTTTCTGCGATGTTGGAGTTCCGATAAATATTCTCTGGACCATCTTGATCAAAATTCGTTTTGAAGTTTTTGAAGATGGTGAAAATTGATGCCTTGTGTTGAATTCAATTCCATGTTTTCTGGCATTGCCGAGGTAAGTTTTCTTCCAATCAAGAAATGAGATGGCGTGAGAGGTTCCAGATCGTTTGGGTTGGTTGACATTGGAGATATGGGGCGCGAGTTAAGGATACATTCTATTCCTGTTAACACCGTCACAAACTCTTCATATGTCAGACATGTTTGAAGCAATACACGTTTTAAATGAAATTTAACGCTTTTGACCCCTGCCTCCCAAATTCCGCCAAAATGTGGAGAAAATGCCGGTATAAATTTCCAAGAAATTCCTTGGTTAGCTAAATTGTTTAAAATTTATGTTATTTGTGCTTGTGTTTAAAAATTTTGATAGTTCTTTACTGGCCCCTAGATAATTTGTGCCATTATCCGAAAACATGCATGAAGGTTTACCTCTCCGTGAAATAAATCGATTAAGAGTGGCAAGAAATGACTTGGTAGTCAAATCGGTCACTGCCTCCAAGTGAATTGCCTTGGTAGCAAGACATACAAACACGCATATATAGCATTTAATACGTTTAATACCACGACCTTTTGAAGGTCTGATATCAAATGGACCTGTATAGTCTGTTCCTGTAAACTGAAACGGGAATGAACGTTTTATGCGGGTAGACGGTAAATTACCCATAAATTGAGTGAGTGATTTTGGATCAGTTTTAAAGCATGTTAAACAACTATGAACGATTTTTCTAGATAAGCACAAATAACATAACAAACAATTTAGCTAACCAAGGAATTTCTTGGAAATTTATACCGGCATTTGTTCTGTTGTGTTGTCTTGGGCAGTAGTTTGGCAGTTAGCCCTTGCGCAGCTTGACTAAGAAGGTGAGTACGGACCAAAACTTGATCTTCTTCTTTATATAGCGGGGCTGGTTGGCGATGCTTGTCAGCGTAAACCTTTTCTTCTTTTTTAGGTCTCAAGACAACTGGATCAGAGCATGGGGGTTTGCATTCTTCAGTTATTTTGTCAGAAAACAGTTCATCCAATTCTGTGTGCAGAAGTTCCGTCTTCTGTTTTTCCATCTTGAAAGGTTGTACAGAAATTGGTGCCTGATCTGGTTTTAATATAATTCTGTCTTTTGCATACGGGCTTGGTCCTCCCCCTCGTCGGAAGATCCCCTTATGTTTCTTCCGTAAAGCGTTGATGCGCTTTCTTTCTTCTATTGTGGCATTATCCACTTTATTTTCTTGTAGTGCCACTTCTTCTACTGTGACATTATTCACTGTAGTAGATGCCAATATTTGCTGTGGGTTCCGGTTATCATCGTCGAAACTCCATTTATTGTTAGCAGGATCTAACACGATGCCTGCTTTCACTAGGAAATCAATTCCTAGTAACCTTCTATTATCATACTTTCTTGGAAATACGATCAATTTACTTAATACCGTTTTATTAGCTATGGTGACATCAACATCAGCAGTCTTCATCGTTTTGCTCGAGGTACTACCATCAGCTAGTGTTATATGTATAATTTCATCTACGAAAACGTACCGATCCTTAATTTTCTCGTACAGGTTCCATCCTGCGATACTCTTAGTACATCCTGTGTCAGCCAAAGCAATTCCCTATACCACAAATGGTAATCGGTAATGTTGGTCTTCTATCAGCATTGTCTTTATCTTCGGCTGCATAAAATTCAACATTCTGAAGACTTTCTTTAGATTGCGGCGTTTTTGGCGAACATTCAGGGCATTTGGATCGGATGACTCCTGAAGCCTTACATCTATAACAATAAACTGTAGATTGCGACGTTTCCATCGTAACATCGGTTTTCTCGACTTTTCGGTTGGTATCAGGTTTTCGCTTGTTTCGACAATCAGATATTGAGTGTCCAAACAATTTACAATGCGAACAGCGCGGTCGCGGCGATTTCTTCTCCGACGATTTAGATTCCAAGTGAATATGCTGAAGTTCCTTTATTGCCATTTCAACATCTCGGACTCGGTCTAATAATGTTTTAAAAGTATGGAATTCATTTCGCGTAATTCGCTTCCTTATATCGCGTCGCAAAAGTCCATACAGCATATCTAGCTGTACTCGTTCATCCAGTTTATACGGTAACTGGGAAATTAATTCGCGGATACGGATCACGAATAAGTCAGTTCTTTCATTTTCTAATTGTTCACGCGCGAATATCTCCCGGTACACTAAATGTGCAGGTAGTCTTCTAGAATAAATTTCTCGCAATGCGGCAATTGCGGCTTTCCAATCCGTGACGGTTTGCTTAACGCCCTTCCACCATGATGCAGCATGACCTTCCAATAGCATTGAAAGTCCTCTATACGCATTTTCATCGCTTATGTTCATGCATTCCTTATACGTAAGTATGGCATCCAAGAAGGCGTCGACATCAGCTGAATCGCTTCCATCAAATCTAGATGTGCACTTTGCGAAATTTCCGGTATGCTGATGTTCATTAATAGTACTCGCGGTATGTTATGAATTATCATCACGAACTATATTGGTAATACGTGTAATTAATGTTTCTTGCTGTTCATTCGTAAAAGTTACCGATTTGTCTTTTTTTGGTGCCATAGTTTCTTTTAAAAGTTCGGTATTAATAATTTGAAAACCGTTTGAGAGTCACTGGTTGTTGTTAATAAATTGTTGCAAAAACCGTTTGACAGTCACTGGTTAACGTTAATAAATTTATGCAGAAACCGTTTGACAGTCACTGGTTGCTAAAAAGTTGAATAATGTCTCAAGGTCAACTCACAGATGTCACTGATTTATATAAACCAATATTGCAACAATTAACGAAACTAATGTTAATAAAAATTTTATGACAAACTAGCGAACACAAAAAGATATTGCACTAAAGTCACAAAGTTTCAAGGAAACGCTTATAACTGTCATGTAAAACATTTATGTCAAAATAGCGAACACAAACAAGTATTGCACTAAAGTCGCAAATTTTCAAAATTGTTTATGACAAAATAGCGAACACATACTAGTATTTCACTAAAAGTCACAAAATACTGTATGCACATATTTTTTTTCAATAGCTGCACTACTTTTCATGCGAAATTTACCATTCCGGTGCGCGTTTTTTTTTTTTTTTTTTGGTTAATTATTTTTCAGGCCCACAGTTGGGACGCCAGTATAACAAAACATAATGTTAAATACATTTATTGGGCTCTATACATGAAAAAATTAAACACAGCAGTAAACAGTTACAAAAAAAGAAATAATAATTTTGACACAGTACATATAAATGTTAACACCAGAAAAAACAAAACTATCTACTACCACAACAACGTTGGTTGTTAGGCTAATGACATCATGAAAAACGTGTATGTCACAATACAAGTTTATTAATATTTTTAGAAGTTTTTGAACGATCTTTTTCTGTTTCGCACTTTCTCTTTTTACTGTCCTTTGCTTCTCTTTGTTTTAAATTTAAATATTTAATCCTTATAAATAATCTTTGTTGTATCACATCATTGAGATAACCGTTTACGTTAGACAGTTAAATAAATACTATTCTCTATCTGATTTTGTTAATACTTCCAATAAAACTTATCTGGATTTCGTTAAAATTAGTTCAACAATACAATAAATCCTCAAATATTGTTTAAAGTCTTCGGATATATTCAAAACATACCTTACCGTGCTCTCTATAAGCTTGCCTTGGTGACTGGCGACATTGTGGTCCCTGCCGAGAAAAAGTATTAATTTTCTAATTTTAATCATCATAATAATTTCTTGTACTTGTTAATATTTAGTAAAAATCACGAATTGTTAACATTTATCAAATAAAATCTGCTACACTATTGTTTTTCATGCTTTTGGTGTGTTCAGTAGCGTATCGTTTCTGAGTGAAACACTGTGGTTGTTTTAATATTTTCAATTGAATATTACTATTTTTAAATACATGTATTTAGCTAGGTCGGTGATAATAAAAATTTTTAGTGTTTTTATTTTCTTCATTCTTAGGGGGGGGGACCCGGGCTACTCCCATTGATGCGCAACTGATTAATATGTTTATCAACCTGCTCGATATATTTTTAACAACTGGTTCGGAAAAATCATGGAAATTTAACAGCCCGTTTGCGCGAGTCGCCTACAGTACACCACTGCTTGTACGACTATTTATTTCACACTAGATGCGTTCACGGGTGAAAAATCCTAGGCAGCTAATAGTATAACGAAGAAACGCTTTATTCGTTCTGAACAACAAATAACCAATCAGAATCGCAATCGTATTTTCAATAGCAATAAATTAAATACAGATTGTATTCCCGACTCGCCACTTCCGACTCATGTTCATAAAAAATACTTGATTTTTTACGTTTAACACTTTTTTGGTCATATTTTTTTGTTGTCAATAATTTTTTTTTTTAATTTATTTATTTATAGACACGTCAGCTACTTAGCTATTGGTGTCTTTGTTACTATCGTACAATGTTTTAGTATTTACATGTATTTACATTCTAACTATATTATCTTAAAAATATCAATGGATTGTAAGAATTGCAAAACATTGTTGGTCATTGCTGGGTCGGGTTTTAGTATGTCTTTAATGTCCTGTGGTAGGTTGTAGTTAGTACGTGTGTTAGTGTATAGTTGACAGTCGGTTAATATGTGGTTAACAGTCAGTTGTTCGTCACATGTCTCGCAAATTTTGTTTTCTAGTCTGTTCATGAGGTGTTCGTGAGTAAGTCTGGTGTGTCCGATTCTAAGCCTTGTCATGATTATTTGTTCACGGTACCTGAGGTCCAGTTGTGTATGTCGTTTTTAACTGTTCTAAGTTTATTGTTCATAGTCTCGCACCACTTGTTCAGTCTGGTCGAGTAGAGTCTTGTCTTGATGGTCTGTCTTAAGTACGTCTTGTTTGGGGCAATATGGCATATTTCATCCTGGCTGCTGTTGGGTTCTCGGGCTGCAGAATTCGCACGTTCGTTTCCCTCTATGCCAGGCAGGCACCCAGATGAATTGTACTGATTTTCTTTGTTCAATCATCTGTTGTAGCTGGTCCTGGATTCGTTGGATCCTCGTGTCCTTTGAGTAGCTGTTGTCGAGAGCTTGCAGTACGCTTAGAGAGTCGGTGCATACGGCTATGTTGCTGTAGATGGTTACTGATGCCATTTCGAGCGCCTTCTGAATTGCTACCGCTTCTGCTTGGAATACGCTTGTGGTTGTTGGTAGACTGTGCGTTTTCACCTCTTCGCCTTGAACAACAGCTATAGAGCAGTTATTGTCCATTTTTGATGCGTCAATGAAATAGAATTGGTACTGGTGTAGTTCGTGTTTAAGTTGTTCGAATTTGGTTTTTAAACGTTCTGGTTCAGTCTTTTTATATACGGTTAGGTCCGTGTTTTTAATTAATTTTCCAAACATCCAAGGCGGAGTATGGTGGAAGGTGGTTGACTGGATTTCAGTCAATAATAAGTTCAGTTGTCAATAATAAGTGAGATATTTAGTTTATGATAATGGTGGTTTAGTTTATATTATGGTGCTTCCACCTAAATATACTCTAGTGTTATGAGCAGGAATGGGAAGTCGGCAGAAATATATTTAACTCTCGAGTCGGTATTTTTGAAAACCGGCACAGACTCCCGATTCCGCCTCCCGACTCCGACTTCAACTCCTTTCACTCGTAATGGCTATTTCAAATGCGGAACTATATGGAATTTTTATTTTCTTAAGTTGTCACGAGCTCTTTTTAACGATGGAAGTGGGCTTTTGAAAGAAACAGACTATTTTACATTAAATATTTTAGGTTTGGGTGAGCTAATTTTATAAAATGAACTAGTTTTTATTACATCTTGACTTTTTGTGTCATCGATATATATAACATCGTAACTTAGTCATCTACTCATAATCAACGCCGAACCGAAACCACTGGATCTACAATCATAAAATTCGGCGAGTTTATTCCCTCCGTGACGTAAGCACCCACTAAGAACGGAATTTTCGAAACTCATCCTCTAAGTGGGTGAAAAGGGAGTTAAAACGGATAAAATGTGGCTTCACGGTTTCCTTAATTATTTTTTCCTCTTTTAATTCCCCTTAGGTCAAATAAGATATCGACTTGGTTTATGCTTACAAAGATTATTCATGTAAATATTAAAAAACTTATTTCAGCATTTTGTCTTAATCGACCCCTAAAGGTATGAATCTGCAATCAAGGTGAATTATAAAACCCTTCGCATCTGCTGTGTTTATTGTGTTATAACATTCCTTTTTGGCATATATGTAGGTGTCTTTTTTAAATATTGAGAAAGCGTATTGACCGTTTTTTTAAATTTCACCCCTAAAGGGGTAAATTGGTATTTTTTATTCAATAAAATGTTGTCTATACAAGGAAGCAAAAAATTCGGGGAGTATATCCCTTTTATGACCTAAGAACCTCTTAAGAAATGATTTTTCGAAATTCGGCCTCTCAGGGGTGAAATGTGTTTTCACGGATTCCTCAGTATCTTTTAGGTCAATAATATATCGCCTTGGTTTTTGCTTATAAAGATTGCCCATATAAATGTTGAAAAACTTATTTCAGGATTTTGTCCTAATCAACCCCTAAATGGGTGAATCTACAATCGAGGTGAATTATAGAACCTGTCGTAATTCTTGTGTTGGTTGTGTTATAATTTTTTTTTTTCATATTGATGTCTTTTTAAAATATTTAGAAACTGTTTTGACTGTTTTTTTTAAATTTCTCCCCTAAAGGGGTAAATTGGTATTTTTTATTCGATAGTATGTCGTCTATACAGAGAAATATAAAATTCGGAGAGTATATCCTTTTAGGGCTTCAGAACCTCCTAAGAAATGATTTTTCGAAATTCAACGCCTAAGAGATGAAAGAGGGTAAAATGTGTTTCACGGATTCCTCGATATCTCTTAGGTCCAATAATATATCGCTTTGGTTTTTACTTTCAAAGATTACCCATATAAATTTTGAAAAACTTATTTCAGGATTTTGTCCTAATCAACCCCTAAAAAGGTGAATCTACAACCAGGGAGAATTATAGAACCCGTCGTATTTCCTGGATTGGTTGTCTTATAACATTTTCTTGGCATATAGGTGTGTCTTTTTTAAATATTTAGAAAGTATTTTTATGGTTTTTCTAAATTTCAACCCTAAAGGGGTAAATTGGTATTTTTTATTCGATAGAACGCCCCCTAGACCTAGAAACATATAATTCGGAGAATATATTCCTTTCATGACGTAAGCACCTACCCTCTAAGAAAAGATTTCTGAAATTCGACCCCTAAGGGATGAAAAGGGGTAAAATGTGTTTTCACGGATTCCTCAATATATTTTAGGTCTGATGAGATATAGACTTAGTTTTTTCTTACAAAGTTTACCCATATCTACCAATGTTTAAAAACTTATTTCAGGACTGTACTCTAATCAACCCCTAAAAAAGTGAATGTACATTTAAGGTACATTATAGAACCCGTTGTATCTTATGTGTTTATTGAGTTACAACATTTCTTTTTGATATAAAAAATATTTAAAAAGTATTTTGATAACTTTTTCAAATTTCATCCCTTAAGGGGTAAATTGGCATTATTATTCGATAGAACGTTTCCTAAGTCAGAAATATATAATTTATACCACAAACAAAACAGATACGAAGGGTTCTATAATTCACCCCAAAATATAAATTCGTCCCGTAGGAGTTGATTAGGGCAAAATCCTGAATTATGTTTTTATATATGTGCAAGACCGCATACCTTTTTTTATATACCTGCAAGGTAATCTTTGTAAGCAAAAACCAATATCGACCTAGTCATCTCATCGGGTCTAACAGATATTGAAAAATCCATGAAAAACCATTTTTCACCCTTTTCACACTTTTGGAGATTGAATTTCCAAAAATCCTTTCTTATTGGGTACATACGTCATGAAAGGAATATACTTTTTGAATTTTATGTTCCTGGGTTAAGGGGACTTCCTATCAAATTAAAAATACCAATTTACCCCTGTAGGGGGAAATTTAAAAAAACGATCAAAACACTTTATAAAGATTACTATGATTATATATCTAAATACAGCTATGTGCCAAAAAATAATTTTATAACTCAACAAACACAGGAGATACAACGGGTTCTATAACTTATCCTAAATGTAGGTTCACACCTTTAGTGCTCGATTAGGGCAAAATCCTAAAATTTGTTTTCGTATCGGTAACATTTGTATTTAAACATTTGTATCGGTAACAATTGTAAGTAAAACCAAATCGATGTCTCATTGGGTCCGAAAAATATTGAAAATCATATTTTACCCCTTATCATCCCCTTAGGGGACGTATTTCTAAACATCCCTTCTTATTGGCTGCTCATGTCATGGAACGAATATGCTCTCCTAATTCTATGTTTCTGTCTAGAGAACGTTCTTTCGTATAAAAAATACCAAATTTACACCTTTAAGGGTAAAATTTAAAAAACTGTCAAAATACTTTCTAAAGATTTTAAAAAGACAATTGGTACGAGTAACCTTTGTAAGCAAAAGTCAAGTCGGTATCTCTTCAGACCTAAAAGATATTGAGGAATCCGTGGAAACACATTTAACCATTTTCACCCCTTAAGAGTCGAATTTCGAAAAATCCCTTCTTAGGCGGTGCATACGCCATGAAAGGAATATACTCCTAGAATTATGTATTTCTAGATCTAGGAAACTGTCTATCGAATAACAATACCAATTTACCATTTAAGTGATGAAATTTAAACAAACGGTGCAAACAGTTTCTAAATATTTTATAGAGTCACATATATGCCAGAAAGAAATTATGTAACTCAATAAGCACAGGAGATACAACGGGTTCTATAATTCACCACAAATGTACATTCACTCCTTTAGGGGTTGATTAGGGCAAAATCCTGAAATATATTATTTTAAACATTTTTATGGGTAAACTTTGCTAACAAAAATCCATATCTCATCAGACGTAAAAGATATGGAAGGATCCGTGAAAACACATTTTATCCCTTTTCATCCCCAGAAGGATCGAATTTAAAAAAAAATACTTTTTTATTGGGTGCTTACGTCATGAAAAGAATATACTCCTAAAATTATATATTTCTGACTTAGGAAATGTTCTATCGAATAATAATACCACTTTACCCCTTTAGGGATGAAATTTGAAAAAAATGTCAAAACACTTTTTAAATATTTTAAAGAGACACATATATGCCAAAAAGAAATGTTGTAACTGAACAAACACATGAGATACAACGGGTCCTTAAATGTACTTTCACTCTTTTAGGGGTTGATTAGAGTAAAGTCCTGAAATAAGTTTTTAAACATTGGTAGATATGGGTAAACTTTGTAAGAAAACACTAAATGTATATGTCATCAGACCTTAAAAATATTGAAGAATCCTTGAAAACACATTTCACCCCTGAGAAGCCGAATTTCAAAAAATCATTTCTTAGGGGGTTCTTAAGTCATAAAAGGGATATACTCCCCGAATTTTATGTTTCTTTGTCTAGATGACATTCTTTGAATAAAAAATACCAATTTACCCCTTTAGGGGTGAAATTTAAAAAAACGGTCAAAACACTTTCTAAATATTTTAAAAAGACACCTATATGCCAAAAAGGAATGTTACAACACAATAAACACAGAAGGTGCGACGGGTTCTATAATTCACCCTGATTGTAGATTCACCCCTTTAGGGGTCGATTAGGACAAAATCCTGAAATAAGTTTTTTAATATTTACATGAGTAATCTTTATAAGCATAAACCAAGTCGATATCTTATTGGACCTAAGAGATATTACGGAAACCGTGAAGCCACATTTTATTCCTTTTAACCCCCTTTTGACTTAGAGGATAAGTTTCGAAAAATCCGTTCTTAATGGTTGCTCTCATCATGTATCATGATATCAATAATTTTACCAACAATTAACAAACATGGTACTTCTTAGTGAATACTAATGCTGGACGTTTATTGCTAACAATCCGGTTAATCCGGGATAGTTGGCAAATTAGTATATAACCCACTTTAAAAAAAAAATCGATGCGCCTATTTTGTTTGCTGTATAAGTACTAATTACAGTAGATACTTTGTAAATAAATAAAAATTTATTATTCAAATGCATCTTATCTTAAACAAAAGCTATTATTTAGCGATAAAATTATTTTATGTGTCTTTTATTAAAATGCATGCTTATTATAATACATTAAAATACAAATATATTGTATCCGAAATTGCATGGTGAAACATGATGTAATAAAGGTATAAATAATATGCTCGATAAGTGGTGTAACGACGTAGTAACGTCATTCTTAAGAATTTATTACACACTAAACTTAAATTTAACAAAAGATTTATATGCACCTACAGTTTTATAAAAACTGTTAAGTGATTAAGGGTAAAGCTGCATTCACAGCTTTAAATTTAGTAGACTGTATGGTATGCGTTGTGGATAAATTTAATAGACGTTTTAACGTTTAATGACAGCGTTCACAGCTATGAAAATTAATGTGTAACGAATTTTCTGACATCTATGTTTTTCCAAACCAACTATGAAGGAATAAATGCATTTATGTGGCTTATAACGAACCCGCCATTGGCGAGATCGTGATTTCTTACTAAATTTTAGTAAAATTATAGCCACAACTACAGCAATTCTTTTTCCTTTCACGCTTTGCGAAATTTGTTGAAATGTGTGTGACAGTATTTTTTAGGTTATATAAAGTGAGATAGCTATATAACGTATATTACGGCCAGACTCCAACGTGATATAGTTGGCGTATGCCAGCGTGCGCTCAGCTCTCTGGTCGGTCGCTAAAAAAACCTAAATGGGGAGAGATATGAATTCCGTAGCCACTGTGAAGTAACTCCAGCGGCTATCAGCTGTCCAGGGCAAGGTAGAAGGCCGCCAGCCCAGTCTAGAGGTAGATGTGACTATGCAGGGTGGTCCTGTAACTACCAATATCTATGTGCGGCCTGAATTTTTATACGGCGCCTCGCTTCTATTGCCCTAAATTCTGGAAGAAAATAAATCCCCAAGGGGAAGGAATAGAGTTCTCGTAACAGAAACCCAATGTACTGAATAACAAAATTTATTAACAAAAATGTGTGGTTATAAGCCTGTCTCATTAAAACAGCGCACTAACTATATATAAGTATGGAAAACTGGCTATATTCGACACAGTCTATTAAATTTAGAGCTCTGAATGCAGCTTAACAGTTTTACTTGTCAGTAAGTGGAGAGAAATAATCCTCGATTTGATCATTCGCCAAGGAATTCCCGAATTCGTATGTTCTTGTTTTTCTAAAAATTCTAGCAAGAGCATATTATAATGTGAAACTCTTGAAAATTACATAACTGTAGAATTACTAGTATCGAGTGAGATAAAATAAAATTAATTAAACTTATCTACCATTTATTTTGTTTATACTTTTAATACCAATATATTATCAGGGGCGGCTTCGTGGTTATGCTAACTATGTGGTCACGCAGGGCTCCGCGCCAGTTCCTATTATTTTTAAGAAATTTAATAATGAAGCTCCAATCTGGATTTCTATGCCACTTAGAACTGTGTAACAGTCTGTAGGCAGGGTCGTGTTTTTTTTTTAGACCTGGGCAAGATTTTATACTTGGACTCCCCTAAGCATATATAATACAAGTGAAGGGTCAAGGGAAAAAACCGTGGTAGTCACTTTTTTCTTATTTTGAGAAAAATGAAATTTAAAGTTTCAAGTCTCCCAGATCAAAGCATTTAAAACTAAAAGTAGTTTATATGCATCCAACCTCTTTTGTATTATATTCAGAGCCGGCGCTGCCGGGCATGCAAGGCATGCGGTGCATGCGGACGCCACTGCGAGGGGGGCTTCTCGAAAAAGGCTACTTGCGCCCTACTTAGGGGCGCTCAATTAAATCTTGCCTGTGGGCGCCGAAGACCCTTGCGCCGGCTCTGATTATATTGTTCGGTGCATACAAAAAACCAAAATTTAAAAGTCAATTTTAATGCCCAAACCAGTAAAGAATATCATAAAAGTCCACATTCATTGGGGCAAAACCCACGGTAGTTCTTGACTACCGTGGGTTTTGCCACAATATTTTTAGTAGTTACCATTCACAACAACTCTTCAAGTGATAATAAAAAACAAAAACATAACAGGGGTATTCACGATCTTTATGTTTTCGAGGTAAAAGGTTAAAAAAATAAATAACAGTTACTATGATAAACAGCTGTTCTTACCTAGGATGATTAAGTAAAGGATGCGCTATTCGTGTGTAAAATGTGTGGAAACCCTTACTGAGTGAGAAAGATATATATCGCGGTACTGCGTACACACGTAAGACTCTATTACTGTGTTAAATTGTTAGATATACACAAGGTGGCGAAAAGAAAAATATTCAACAGACTTGTGATATTCCAAATCGAATAAACATAAGTGTATCTATTTGTGTTATATATTTTATTTCCATACTTTCCATTTAATCAATTATCACAACTAAATAAAAATTATCAAACAATCCCTTATAGGTAAAGATTAGAATATTTCTATGTAATGTAAAAAAATATATATCAAAATTAACCCCTCTGCACCCCCTCCCCATATATTTCATTTTTTACATCTGTCTTTCAATCCTTCATTAATCGAACGATAAAAACTAAATTAATTTCTGGTTTGTGGGGGGGATACTCAAAGGATGTGACCCTTCAACGTCTTATCGGAATATTTGAAAGGACCCATAGCTAGCCACCTCTGGTATTTTGAATCATTAAATTTAATAGAGATTCTTGCAATCGGGCCATAGTCATGTAATTTTCGCAACAAGATGTTTGGGTAGTATTATTTGGCACTAATATTTTTCAAGCTTATTTTAGTTTATTGTAACTACCACTTTAACCTTTAACTGACTATTAAATTCATAATACTGCCTCCTTTATTGCCAGCCTTTAATTTTTAAAATATCATTAAAGATTGTTTTAATGACAAATAATATTATTTTAAAATGATTAGATAAATTTTAAATACACATTTATACAGTTTTCCGTTTGACACGATACGCAGAAAATTAACACCGTGTTATACAAATTTCTCAAATACGTTATAAAATTTGCTGTGAAATTTCGAGATTTTAGAATAATTTCTAAGAAATGCCATAATTATTTTCATTTAAAAATACGCTTGTTTCAAATTCAAATGTAGCACATGCGCATTACGTAGTTGCAGTGTGCACAGTACAGACATATATTGCCTTCTTTCTCAACAGGGGTTTCCACACAATCGTCAATGTTGTTAGTATACGAATAGCGCATCCTTTACTTAATCATCCTAGGTTCTTACCATACAACTGTCAAATTTCTCCAACACTTTACCATTCACTTTTACCCCTTAACTAAACATCGTGAATCCCCCTAATATAATAAAATTATAAAATTCGGGGTCTCTAAAATTAGTTTATTACTTTTGAGAAAATATAAACTTTAAAAATTAAAAAAAATTACAAATTTAAGTTCAGTCATTATTGTCGCAAGAACAGTCGATGAAAACATCTTCTTGATTTTCTTGTACATTTGCACATGAAATGTTATCGTCAAATTGTTGAGCTTCCGGATTTCGGAGAAATTGTTTGAGATGCTGAAGATCGGCATATTTCTTCTTTGTTATTGGTAATGGCGCATTATGCGAACTTTTTGGATTTCTTCTTAAGAGTTGTGGCCAGTGCTGTATTGGTAAAATCAGCAGATATACGCTATAAACGGGGGGAGGGGGGTTAAAAAATGGCCAAAATTTAATTAGAATTAAAACGTAGAACATAGTTTTATAACTGTCATATTTTTTTAAATATATCCCAAAGGGCTTGGCGAGATGAATCAGCACTAGTCTCACTCGAACACATTTTCGACTGTGTCTCTGTTGCTGAGCGGTGGTTTACTACCGAAGATCGTACATATTTTTTTGGTTGAGACTTTTTAACTTGGGGTCCATTAGCATTAATGAACATTAGATTCGACACATTTGAAATAAGCAAAGATGCTCGGAAGTCAGTTATTATTCGTTAAGCTGAAACCGCGTTCACACTCGGCTGTCGAACAAGGTAAAGTTGATACTGCTGTTAAAAGAGGTTTTAATTTCTCCGGCACAGATTCTGTATTTTCTATAAAATCTCTTAATCCTATAAGGGCTTCTAGCTCATCGATATTAAATCGTCTACAAATTCTCGTTACTTCTGATTCTCCATCTTATATATATATCTATGTATATTATCTATGTTTATATTAATTGGATTTAAAGCAGAAATATCCTTGAGAAATTGTACATTTTCAGTATTTGAATCAGAACAAAGTTGGTTTTTATTAATCCGTATAATTTTGGTATTGCGAACCAAAGGGATATTTTTAAATGTTAATTCCGCGTTTGCTATTAGAGTTAGTTGTGTTTTTTCGCCAGGATTTTCTTTGAAACTCTTTATAATTCGTATGGTTCTTTTTATTAAATGTTCAGCTCTTGGTAGTGTTATTGTTCGCGACTGTAGTTCTGTAGATAATACTGACAATTCTTGAAGGAAGTCATACATGAGCCCTAAATCTAATAGAAATTCAAGATTTTCAAGTTTTTTCTTTAAACCCAGAAATGTAGTTTTAGAATTTTGATCTTCGCTTCATATGAATCCCATATAGCTCGAACTGTTTTAAAACTACTTGCTGCCTATCGAATTCCAAGAATTCGTCCTACCTTTTTAAATTTTAGTCCTAGTTCGTGGCATATACACTCTAACGCATGGGAATTTTTAGGAGACTGTCTATATAACGTATATAGTTTGTCTAGAAAAGATTTAAAATGGTTCATGCCACGTACATCTTTTATAGTATCAGATACAGAAAATTCGGGTCTATGATTTAAACAATGGCAAGTAAAAAGTTTCTGGTATCTTTGTTGAAGTCGGGTTACCACACCAGAATATTTGCCTACCATTACTGATGCGTACGGGCTCAGTGTACGTCGTATATGTAATAAATATACACAAGTAATTAGAAATTTATATTCACTATATTAATACATGTCAAATCATTCATCTCATAATATAATAATTTTGTATCATAGCAACAGACATACACAACAACCTTCCCTCCTAATTTCCTAATACGTTAGACGCTGGGGAGGTCTTCTGATCCTTGTACTTCTCCTTAAATGTTGACTAGGTGGTGAATGTGAAGTAGCCGGTTTGTGCATTGCCACAGGTTCTGTTACCGCCGTTGACTTCTTATTCTCTGAATCATTTACTTCCTGTATTTATTTTCTTTCTTGATCTTGATCTGTATGTTCTTCTTGTATCTTGGTAGATGGAACTTTATTTTCTTCACCTAGTGATATTTCTGGAACAGGAACTTGTATATCAATTTCATTTGGTATTTCTTCTTCTCCCATTTTACAAGGTCGAATATGTTCTACATGTCGTCTGTATAATTGTCCATTGACTTCAATTAAATAATTGGTTTCACCATATCTTCTTATTATTTTTCCAAAATTCCATTTCTTATTCACTTGCTCCATCCGTGGCAATTGCAATCCAGTTATTTTTCAAATAATCACCGTGAAAACCGTGTATTTTTAGGGTCGCTAAGAGTTTGTTCTCGATATGTTCTGCATCTTGAGAATCCAGCTCACACAAATCAAGAAATACACGATGTCAGTAGTAATGATTCACCGCCGCTCATATTATTGTATTTGGTTATTACAGTTAAAGATAAAATTTTTTAAAGGAAATAAACTACATTCACAATAAACGTGAGATGACGTCACACTTGGTTTATTTAAGTACCAACGTTATGATATGTTTTAATCAACATCAATCCATAACTCAGTTAGTACATTTATTTATTTTATGTTGGTAATTTTATACAATGTTGTCGGTTTTAAATTGGATAGTTCAATCGTAATTCTGACGTTAAATTACGTTTAGTGAGAAATTAAGTGAGGTTATATTTTATACTTTTTAAATATATTTGTAATTTAAAAGTAAAAATGCCCAAAGCTCTTAGTAGCCGTGCTCAAAGGATGGTTTTGTCTCTTATTAATTATTTTGAAAGAGAGCGAGACAATGGTGGACCTTTAATGGATGTGAAATGTGTCAGAGATGTGAGTAAATATAAAATTTAGTTTATATCTATGGTCTTTTCACTTGAATATATTTCTACAAATAATTGTTAATTAACTTTTTAGAGTTGCAGCTACTTTAGATGTCAGTATTTCTAAAATAAATAAAATGGCAGTACAACAAGCAAGAAATGAAACTGTCAGTAGCCCGAAAAAGAAACGAACACGTACTAAATCTGTTGTAGAATTAGACAATTTTACAACAGTTGGGATACGTAATGTAATTTATGAGATGTACCGTAATAGTAAGGACATAACATCTCTACGTGAGGACTCTTAATAAATTAATTTTATTTTAGGAGAGCATGTTACTGTCGACACTATTAATATAAAATTACATGAAAGGAGACTGTATGATGGTGGAAAGACTTCCCTTTGGAAGATTTTAAGAAATATAGGTTTTAAATATAAAAAGGACGATCCAAGACGTGGTCTAATGGAACTTCCCCAAATCGTTCAATCAATATCAAATTTTAGCTTGATTGTAGCAACAGTTTTCGAGATATTGGTTGTTAATTTTTAAAAATTGCAATGGTACCTTAGTAAACTACCATTTCTAACAGAGCGATTGAAACCAAAATTTAAGTGTTTTTTAAAACTCATAAAAGAGTTGTAGATATCAAATTTTAGCTTGATCGTACCAACAGTTTTCGAGATATTGGTAGAGTAAATTTTTAAAAATTGCAATGGTACCTTAGTAAACTACCATTTCTAACAGAGCGTTTGAGTCCAAAATTTAAGTGTTTTTTAAAACACATAAAAGAGTTGTAGATATCAAATTTTAGCTTGATCGTACCAACAGTTTTCGAGATATTGGTAGAGTAAATTTTTAAAAATTGCAATGGTACCTGAGTAAACTACCATTTCTAACAGAGCGTTTGAGTCCAAAATTTAAGGGTTTTTTAAAACTTATAAAAGAGTATTAGATATAAAATTTTAGCTTGATCGTAGCAACAGTTTTCGAGATATTGGTAGTTAATTTTTTAAAACTGCAATGGTACCTTAGTAAACTACCATTTCTTACAGAGCGATTCAGACCAAACTTTAAGGGTTTTTTAAAACTTATAAAAGAGTAATAGATATCAAATATGATGGGTGATATTTCTATAACGTACTTTTATCTGTATATTGTGTTTGTATATTTTAAAAGGTTTTATAATTTGTAATGTAAGTGAACAAAAACAATATTTAATTTTGTATCTTGGTCGATAAACAAATATTGTATATGATTAATAAAATATGTTCTATTTACATTTGTTACGTTCTGTTTTTTTGTAATTTTAACCTATAGGTCTGTTACGTAGAACGGTTTATTATCATCTAAAAGTAATTTTAGCATACTCATGAAATTTACACTTGCAGCTAGCGGCAATAAACTGTTTGACTGGAAATAATATTTGAATATTCATTATTCGAAACAAAATTGTATCTAACATCTGAAATTCAAAAATTTCTATTCAAATAATAAAAAATTTGACTCTTTATCATTGCTTTCCGATATCATTTAGTGGGTTCAGGAAGCAAGCTCGGAGTGTTCGAGAAAAGGTCTAAACGGGTTTATTCGAGCGGTCTGGAGTTAAACAGTGTGACTCGGAACACTCCGCGTTTGCTTCCCGAACCCGCTGTGTCAATGTGACACCAGGCGAAAAATTAAAGTAAATTGTATTAACAGAACACGACACATTTCTAAAAACAAATACTTCTGATGATTCTTATACACTGAAATTTATTTATTTTTTTTTTTTTAAATACTACATTACACACTTAATATAATATAAACCATAAATTTCGCGACAAATCGGTTAGAAAGAACTGCTGTGCATCATAATTTACATTAATTCTTTTCCTCCATAGGAAATATTGGTTTTCAATATATTTTTACAAGTTGTTCGATATAACCTAACTTTTTTTGACACTTTACGAATTGGCAACAAGGTGAGTTTTTCAAATGTGACGTCATTTCAGAGTTACGGTAAATGGAGTTTATTAACAATTTAAAATATTTAAGTATTGGAAAATTTTATATTTTCGCATGTTGTAATTTTTCAATAAGCACCGGGTATACGCTATTCGTTAAGTTCAAACCACAGCGTATACCGCCGTATATCCTCCAATACAGCCCTGGTTGTGGCATATTCTTTCGTTTACCTCTCTTCGATGCCCGGAAACTTATGTCAAAGGTATTTTAAAAATATACTTTTTTATAATACTTTAATTCAAATTAACTAAATTTTAATTAAAAAACCCTCTAAAACACAAACGAACAACAATGATAATACCAACAAAAACGAAACAAAATTTAAAAAAAGGTACTGAATATTGGGTTCCGAGTATAAAACGTCAATGGGATACTGTCTTCTATTTAGCATTATTTTTGCTATCATTTTTTTTCTTTACTGTAACTTAGTTTAGATATTTCTTCATTTCCCGTCCCCATCGCTATGATTTCATAATTAACTATACTTTGTACTAACCGTAGTAAAACTGATATAAAAAATTTAAAGGCATAATTTCTAGTTGTTTTCTGAATATAAAATAAAATTTTCTTAGATTTATTAATAGATTTTCAATATGTTATAACGTATATTACGGCCAGACTCCAGCGTTATATAGCTGGCATACGCCAGCGTCCGCTCAGCTCTCTGATCGATCGCTAAAAACCTAAATGGGGAAAAATATGAATTCCGTAACCACTGTGAAGTGACTCCAGCGGCTATCAGCTGTCCAGGGCAAGGTAGAAGGCCGCCAGCCCAGTCTAGAGGTAGATGTGACTATGCAGGGTGGTCCTGTAATTACCAATACCTATGTGCGGCCTAAAATTTATACGGCGCCAGTCACCTCGCTTCTATTGCCCTAAATTCTGGAAGAAAAATAAAACCCCAGGGGAAGGAATAGAGTTCTCATAATAGAAACACCAAAATTCTCAATAACCAAATTTATTAACCAAAGAAAAACAATATAAATTTAACGAAATTATTCACAATGCAAGGTGTTCATAAGGAACTACCACAATATCCTTTTATTAACAATACAAATTTAACTAAATGTTAAACACTGGATCAGACTAACAACAGTCGGAATCCAAGTGAAACTCAAATTATTTAAACATACAATACAAACTAAATTAACTCTGCTATCTGTGGTATAAATACCCAGTAACGTGGAATTGGATTACTTTCGTTACAACTGCCCTAGGGCTGCGTGAACTTCTGCACGGGAATTATACCACAATGGCTGTCTACGACGAAGTGGTGACCGTATTCCTCGAGATAATACGGCCTAAAAAGGTCCCGAAGAAGTTTAGAAACCGGAAGGCAAGCGCCTATCAAAACTCGATTGAAATTTTTACAAACTATCTCTCTCGCCTTAATACTAGTGAAATCCCAGTGAGATTACTGGCCCTGCCGTCGCGATGGAATACAGAAACCCAACAGGGTCAGTACTCCCACTCTATTAAACTCCTTATTATACCTCTTAAAAACCGGTGGTACGCCAACAAAAAAAAAATCTCCGCGAGATGCAAAAAAAGTTGACGCACCACCCCCCACCCACTAGACTCGACGGAAATAATCAAAATTAAAAAAACATTTTTTTATCGAGAACAAAAAAATTAATGAAGACTGGCCAAGGAAAATAAAAAAAACAATGCTTGTGGCTGAGGTTCTGCCCGGTTGAAGTTAACTTTAATCCTCCCAATACTAATACAAATCCGACCCTTGATAACGTGAAAAAGCAATTAACACGAATACCCGGCCAGGGAGTATTCACAGAAAGGGTTAAACCCGTGTGTTGGGAAGCTAGTTCACAACCTCGAGTTATCAAGGGAAAATACTTTACGGACAGACTGAATTTATATTACGCGGCAAAAATTTAATATGAGCGACTCGTGAACAAAAATTATTGTACCTCCAAAAATATTACGGTGGCGACACAACCCAACCGTACACGCAACGGCATACTCAATAAATCCAAAGCCATCTCAATAACTCAAAAATAGCTCAAGATACAACAACACTTGAGAAACCTCAATGCATTTCAGCTAATAATACAGTACAAATAATAACACACACTTAATAATCATGGACATAACTCATAAGGGTGTACCAGACGCAGCCCTACACTATTAACGTTAAGAATCACAAAAACATCCCCAAACGGGAATTCCAATACGTCAGTAGGGCAGGATTGCTTCCGTTACAAAATTTCAAAACATTTCCAAAATATACTTAGCTGAAACACAGTAATTCTCGCAACACCCTGTAGAAACAGGTCTCAAATGATACAATAATTTTCGCGCTACATCTTCCACGGATCGCTCCAAAATCGGCTCTTCAACCCTTACATGTGGGGGACAGTATAATCTCGAACGCAGGATCCTCCCTCGAGAACGAATGCTCAATTTCCGGCCCTCACATGCAGCCACTAGATTTACAAAATACAAAGAAATACCTTACATTAGAACTCTGCTTTATTCAAAACTGATCAGCGGGTAATACTGTATAAAAGAAACATACCTTGGTGTTTTAGTGGCTAAACATCGTAATTCAACTGCCATCTAGGGGTAGAAAACTCCTATTTCCGACGTAAGTCGCGTTTTGGACCTCCAAAACATGATGTATCACGTGCCTTTTCCGCTTTAGCGAATCCACAGGTAACCATAGTATTATCTTCTCAAATACTTTCACAAAAACTTGTGGAATAAAATTGGCACGTGTTACTGAGTCTCAACCCCTTAGCAGAACCTCTATACTTGAATTACGACATTTGAAGAGCCAAAATGGCATATCACAATTCATTATATATGCCCCCCCTCACCACTTTCACCTTTCCTATAACTGTCTGATGCGTGCGGCACCATGGCTTATCAGTTATCAAAAGCGACACCATAGTTTTATCGGCGCTTGTAAATTACGAATGTAAACATTGTATTTTTTTTTTACAAGTAGTAAGTATGTTCCTTATTATACGTAATACATGCTAATAGTCTGTAATTTCCAAGTTCTAATGAAGTATTCATACTCCAAAATGCAAAAAAAATTTGGTTATTTCCATGTGTCAATATGACATAACCTAAAAGTTTTGACAGAAGTAGAGAATTCAGATGTTAATTTATATTTCTGTAGCAAGAACGGCTACTTTTAAGTAGATTGTCAGGACTCTATTCAGTTGGTTTCGCAAAAATACACAATTCTGTATCCTTTAATGAGAATAGCATAAGTTTTTGTACGTGAGGTAGGTCAGTGTTTCAGTTAGTTTTATAAGCGGTGTTGTCAGCTAAAATAGGCCGTAACAATGTTTATTCCATCTTATATGTGAATCGATAGTTATTCCTAAATATCTTAGAGCCTAGATTCAGTCTATCCGCCTTGAATGAAGGCTGTTTACTTTTGTATATGTAAAAAGTTATGAATTTAGTTTTTTTTTGTAACTTCTTCCCATGAGTATGCCTCGACATACAGAACTGTGTCGCCAGCGTATGCAAGGACTGAACTGACTGCACCACGGTTTAAACTATTTGTGGTCTACATCGGTCAGTTGAACGAAGCAGACGTGTTTACGTACGCTCCCATGTATTATCTATTTTCTAATTATTATTCTATTCTATTCTATTATACAATTTGTTGGTTTCGGCTGTACGCCAGTCCGCCAGCGCTTAGAATTCTTCAGGGGGTCTTGTTTTATATGTTCATCTGGATTTTATTGAGATGTTCCATTAGAAGGGCACATGCTGCCGGAGTCGGATGTTGTAGTACCTCTTGTAGTGAAATAGGCGATGGGTAGTGGAGCAGCAGGTGTCTTATGTTTACGTCTACAGATATTAAGATACGAGCGTATTCTTTAGGAGCGTATTCTTTATTTTAGCTAAATCTACATGACACTTCTCTAACATCCATGTTGCCTAGTAACATACATTTATCACATATAACATCCCCTTTTTTCTGTCTTTAAGAAAATGTTATAAGTGACACAAATAAATAAATAAATTCACTTCATTATAAAGTCTTTATATTTTGTTGGTGTTTTTCTTTCTCTTGCAGATCGTCTTACTGTCTCGTATCTGCATGTCTTTCTTTCTTCTGGTCTTTCTTCGCTATTAACGTTTTCTGCAGGTTTATCTGCCTCAGGATTTATTTCATGTTCTTTTAGATGTTCTTCTGGTCTATTATATCGAATGTGTACTATATTTCTTCTATACGTACCATCTTCATCTTCTACTTCGAATGATCTTTTGTCAAATCTTTTCTTGACTTTTCCTTGTTTCCAGTAATTTTTGTTATTTTTCTTAAACCATATGTTGTCATTAGTATTAGGTTCGTTTATACTTTTGGTTTTTCTGTTGTAGTACTTTTCTTGAATGATTCTTTGCTTTCTAATTCTGTCTGGTACGTTTCTTTGTATTTCTGTTCTAAGTTTACTTTCTTTAATAGGTACATTGCATCTTAATCTTCGAGAAAACATTCTCTGAGCAGAACTCAGATTCATTTTGTTTGGAGTATTTCTCAGTATGAGCAACATTTGATAAATATCTTCTTTTTTCTCGTGTGCTTTTTTCATCATGTTTTTTATAATTTTTACAGTAGCTTCTGCTTTTCCATTTCCCTGTTGGTGCATAGGACTAGAAGTATAATGATGAAATTCCCACTCAATAGAAAATTGTTTGAATTTTTCTGATATAAAATTCGTACCATTATCTGAAATTACTCTTTTTGGTATTCCATACCTACTGAAATTTCTTTTGCATAACTGAATTGTGTGTTCTGCTGTCAAATTTGTCATTTTATCTACTTCGAAAAAATCAGAGTAGTGATCAACAGTAATTAGATAATGTTTATTGTGTAATTCAAAAACATCCATGCTAACTGTTTCCCAGGGTTTGTTAGGGATTTGATGTGACATCATTTTAGGATTTTGTTGAGCACTTCTATACTTACTACAGGCTTCACAGTTTGACACTGTATCTTTAATATGTTGCGATATATTCGGCCAATATACGGTATCTCTTGCCAGTTTTGTAGTGTTTTCGATTCCCTGATGTGCTGAATGTAATTTTCTGATTATTTCTTTTCTCATTTCTTTAGGAATGAGTATTCTTTCTCCTTTATATATTATTCCTTTTTGCGTATTTAATTCTGTTCTAATGTTCCAATATATTTTTAAATCTTCTGGAACGTCTTCTATTTTATCTGGCCAACTTTCTTGTATAATATTCCTTAGCTTTTGCATTTGATGACATTTTCTTGTCGAATCTCTAATTTTTTCCAATGTAATATTTCTAATTCTTAAATCTTCTGCCTGATCAATACTATATATTAATTTTTCAATTTTATAGACGTCAATATTTATAATATCTTCGTTATCATATTTCGTTTTTAATCGTGATAGAAAATCGGCTATGTGCATTTCCTGTCCTTTTATATAGCACAGTTTTATATCATACCTTTGAAGACTCATTATTATGTTTTGTAAGCGTTTCGGTGACTTATGTATTGGTTTTTGTAGAATATTTATTAAAGGTCGGTGATCTGTCTCTACAATAATATTTCTTTTGCCACATACATATTGGTCAAATCTTGTGCAGGCAAATAAAATAGCTAATGCTTCTTTCTTATTTTAACATAAAATTTGTTTTGGCATTCCAAATAATCATTATTCACTTACTAAATACCTGCGAAACCCTGAAATGTGTGAAAATTCACACTTCAAATAAATTTTTATATTTAACGTACACATTCTTGTTCGCAATTAGCTGGAATACTGACCGTATTATTACTGAAGGCAATTTAATACTGGCGAGTGATTTTAAAAGAGTTGGAATGTCCACATTATCAAAGGAACCTTTTAGATCAAAGAAGACTGCAACTAAGTGCTCTCTTTTAGTAAAGGCTATGTGTATATCTGTAGTGAGCTTCATTGTGCAATGTAGACAGGATTTGCCTTTCCGAAAAGCAAGCTGTTGACGTGGAAGAATACAATTCTTCTCAAGCCACCAGTCAAGTCTCAGTTTTAATAGATGTTCCGCTGTTTTAAGTAAACAAGATGAGAGAGCAATTGGGCGATAAGAATATGGTAGTTCTGGATCTTTTCCTGGCTTATGTATAGGCACTACATACGTGTCTCGCCATGCAGGTGGTATTTCATGTCCTAATTATATCATGTTTATAATGTTCAAGTGCAACTCTTTCAGAAGATTTATGTATAATGTCACATAGGATCTTGTTTTTTTCTTCACTGTTACAATTGGTGCTACTGATGTTTTCAAAAAGTTGGATACATGTACTATGATATAGTCACCAATCAGCTTTCTTAAGGTTACATGTTGGGAGGTGGTAAGCGGGTTGATTATTATTGCGATGACTTGTGCTGATCTGAATTTCTGTTAATAAGGGGAAGTGATCACTGCCATATGTATCGTTCAGGGTGATGCAATTAATGTTAGGGGCAATATCAGCAGTACTCAATGCAAGGTCAACAAAGCTATCAGCGTATCCAGGGCGAGATAATCGTGTCGGTTTTCCATCGTTTAGGATGTAGAGGTTATACAAATCTACAATTGTTTTACCAAAGTTGTCTGTGGTATGACTACCCCAGACAACGTTATGGCCATTGAAGTCGCCACATAGTAAGTATGGGGCTGGCAATTTGTTTATAACTGATTTTCAAAAATAATAGTACCGGGAGGAATATAAAATGATGCTACTGTAATGGAAGAAACCTTTACAGCTGTTACCTGAAATGAAGTGTGTCTACAGTTGAGCGGAATTTCTGTAAAGTTTATGTCATTGCGTATAAGTAATGCTGATCCTGCATAACCATCAGTTCTATCGTTTCTTATGATATTGTATCCGCTAATACGACAATGGACATGGGGTTTCAGCCAAGTTTCAGACAAGGCTGCCACCTCAATTTTGTCATCATGTAGTAAACGAAGTAAGTCCGTTTTATTGCTGTGGAGACTTTGGATATTCCACTGAAGCACTTGCATTATTACGTATTTGGGTTTGGTGATCGGAATTTACCTGAGAGAGGATGCTATAAAAAAGTGATACTAAGGATTCATTTTGTGTGTGAGTACGAAGTAAATTAACAAATTTCTGGACGTGTTGTTCCTTCACTCGACCTGAAGTGGAGGGACTTGATATTGCCCTAGGGGTGTTATTATTGTAAACGGGTGAGCTATACGTGAAAAGATTTCCGTTTTGGGTCAGTAGCAAATCCTGGTGTGCACTCCTGTCATATCCCGAGGAAGATGGGATTGTGTTCTGCTTCCACTTCTTCGGTGTACTTACTATTTTCGAATACGAGTGTGGTCCTGATGTTGTTACCATGGCAGACATAGCCATGGAAGAGGTTGATTTGATTAGGGAAATGTTGTGGTGTAACTGTCGGGTTGGGCGATGGTTTAGTTGATGTTTCTTCGAAGTATGTTTTCCTTTCTGTTGCCATTATTTTTTTAATTGCTTGTGTTTCTTCAATCCGGGACAGCTGGGGTCGAGCGTGGAGTCATGATCCTTGCATTAAATACAGACAGGTATGGTTATTGTGCATACTAACTTTGGATGCGGTCCTGCACATAGGGCACATCTTGTTGCACTCTTACAGAATTTGGCTGTATGCCCGAAGCGTAAGCAATTAAAACAGCGCAACACTGGGAAGACATAAACCTCCACGTCTGATGAGACATAAAATAATGTTACGTTAGCTGGGAGCCTGCTCCCAGCAAACGTCAAAACGACAGTTTGTGTAGGGGTGTATGTTGGTGGCGAAACTCCAGTTTGGCTGGATCGACGGTTAAGGCGGCGAGCGGAAAGAACTTTAACAGGGCTTTTTATACTATTTAATATGTCTTCAATGCTTAGGGAAGCATCAAAATTTCTGATAATTCCTTGACGAGAAGTCAAATGTGATGGGATAAAGACTTCAAACTTTTCTTTCGTTTTTTTGATTTGCTGTAAACTTATTTGCCAGTTCAAATGTTTGAAAGTTTATTCCAATTCTATCACGTCCTTTTTTTTGATATATAACTAATACCTGTAATGTTCTGCTGTGCCAAGATTTTTACTAATGCCATAGGGTGAATTTTGCTGACGGGTGTAGCTTTATTCTGGCTCGGTAGAGACTGAACATACACTTCGTAAGGAGCAATGTCTTCAGCCGTAAAGAAGTTTTGCTTTTTTGGACTAGAATTTGGATCCGGAGGGTCCGCCCGGGGAGGCCCCGGTTCTTCTTCACTCATTACACTACACTTCACTTAGTGTTATTTATTTTCACCCAGTATATTAAACAGAAATAGGTAAAAAATAAATCACGTGGTAGTATATGAATAGCACTTAGTTAAACACGTCCGATCACTACGAAAGTAATTAACAGAGTGACTACGAAGGTAATTAACAGAGTGATCTAATTATTAATTACTACAGCTTATCAAAATCATTTCTAATTAGCCATCATTAAAACATCTATTACGCAATAGTGTGATTCTGATAACAGCAGGTAGCAGTGACAATGCTGTCTACATTTTAGCAATTTATCCGTGTATTACAGGTTGCCTAAGTGAAATATAATTTAACAAGTTGTAATCGACATAAAACAAAAACCTGATCTTTTGGATTACTTCTGAACACAGGGGTAACCAAATTTAAAATGAATTCAAATCAACAAACATATGCCCAAAAGGCAAATAAAACGAGACAACCGACAATATATTCTTTTCTCTCAAAAGACCAAGCGATAATATTAAGTGCAATAGAAGGCATCTTTATAAAGGACTACGTCATAGCCATTGGAAACATTATCGGTCCCAAAAATATACAATTTGCATCTAAAATCTCAAATAATCGAATGTGTATTTATCTAGCTAGCAAAGAAATAGTCAACATACTAGTGGAAAACCATAAAAGTATTGAAATAAATAACCACAACATAGAAATAACACGACTAATAACACCATCAATAAAATTAGTGTTAGCTAACGTTTGTCCATCCATTCCACATACATTTATCGTACAGGTATTAATACAATATGGCATAATACCCGTATCACCTATGCACTTTCAAAGGGCTGGCTTGCAAGAAGATATCTACTCCCATATATTTAGTTTTAGAAGGCAAATATATGCATCACCTCAGAGTAATGCATATGTCACCTCAGAGTAAAAAAGTACAAGACAGTATTCTGTTTACTTATGAAGAAACTGAGTACAGGATCTTTTTGAGCGGCGATATTGTGTTATGTCTTATGTGCAACAAAACAGGACATATACCCCAAAATGCGAACTCTACCTAGAAAAGTCTACTGAAAATACACAAATATCTAGAAAAGGTACAAATAAGAGATCAGCACCCATAGACTCAGAACCAGAGATTAATCCCACTGAAACAACCAGTGACCACGACAGCAATGAAAATATGTTGGAAACTAACATTGAAAACAATATGGAATCAAAAACAAATTTAAGCCAAGAAAATAAAGAATCACATACTAATAATAAAACAATTACATCTCAGACAGAAAACTCAGTTAAACAGCAAAGTAAAAGAACAAAAAAATCAAATACAGAAAGCAGATCAATATCCCAAAGCCCTATTAGTCAAGTAACAATTGATGAACAAATGGCTCCTGTACACGATGAAATAACGGACAATTCACATAAATATGTGTTAACATTTGATGAAATAAAAGACTTTCTACAAAATGTTCAAGGATCCAACGAACAAATTCATATTGCAAGAGAATATACAACCGACATAAATAAAATAATTGAAATGTTAGATGTCATAAAACCTCTGCTATTGAACAGAACTATGAAAAGCAGAATAACACGGATCACAACAAAGTTGAGAATACAACAACATGAAGACAAAAGTAAATACAAGCAACAACAGAAACAACCTAAATCTAGCACCTAAACATGATTGTAATTCATTGGAATAATAACGGCTTAATATCTCATCTACCAGAACTTGAAATCATCATACGAGAACTTCAACCACACTTTATATGTATTCAAGAAACGCGGCTTCAAGAAATTAAAGATTTTAAAATGAACCAATATGATATATTCAGAAACGATAGACAATACGATCGAATAGCAAGTGGTGGTGTTGCAATTATGTGTAAAAAGTCAGAACTTATTTTCCAACTCCTTTGACTATTTGTAATATCTACATACCGCCAGATAAAATTATTAATACAAATGACATACTAGATATCATTTGTCAACTTCCACAGCCGGTTATTATCCTTGGAGATTTCAATGCTCATAATGTTCTATGGGGTTCACAGCACAATAATCAAAGAGGTAATGTAATAGAAAATACTTTATTAGACAAATTTACAATGTTAAATGATGGATCTGAAACATATATATCGGCTCGGTCAGGTGCTTTCTCACATTTGCGACCTCACATTTGTAGATGCTAGGCTGGCGGCAAGTATGACCTGGGAAACACTTCCACTACTCTTTGGGGATGGCCACTTACCAATCAAAATTACGTTAACTACTCAAGACGCGTCAAACCAGCTAGATGAAAACGAACGTAAAAACTGGAATTTCAGAAATGCTGACAGGGATCAGTATAAGGAAATAAGAAGAATATTAAAAAACAAAATATAATGGAAAATACAAATTTCATCGTACAAGATGTAACTTCATAAATAACTGACGCTGCTGAAATAGCAATAGGATATACAACAAGAAAGAATCGTAAGAATGTCCCGTGGTGGAAACCTGACTGCAAAGATGCAATTAAACGTTAAAAAAGAGCCCTGTATAAATATAGGAAATACAAGAATATTGAAAATCTTATAGAACTAAAAAAATCAAAAGCGATCTGTAGACTGACGATCAAAAGAAGCAAGAAAGAGTCATGGCAACAATTCGTGTCCACCATCTACAAATGCAGTATGGAATAAAATCAACAGGATAAAAGGAAACAATACACCTCGTGAAATCACTAATCTGGTAGTAGATGGGCAATTTATTACATCACCAAAAGAAATTGCTAATGCACTTGCTAATAACTACAGGGAAATATCCAGTGATAAATTCTATGACCAAGAATTTAAACGGCTTAAAGACGAAATTGAAGAGGAATGGATATCAATTGAACATGATAATACAAATCCACTTAACTGTGAGTTCTCTATGTGGGAACTTAACACAGTCATTGAAGGAATGAAAAAGAACTCCAGCCCAGGTCCTGATAACATATCCCCACTATTAATGAAACAACTGCCCGTCCAAGCTAAAAAATACCTCCTAGAAATCTACAATCACATATGGTTCTCTCACACCTTTCCAAATGTATGGCAAGAATCTATTATAGTACCTATCCCCAAAAGTCGTAAGAATAAAACTAATCCATCGAACTACCATCCTATATCTTTAACAAATTGCCTTTGCAAAATTATAGAAAAAATGATAACCAGAAGATTAAACTGGTATCTCGAAAATAATAACATTTTGACAAAAACTCAAGCAGGGTTTCGAGCTGGACATTCAACAGTAGACAACCTGGTTATTTTAACTTCAGAAATCCAACAAGCATTTAAAAATAAACAACATATAATTGCACTATTTTTTGACCTGGAAAAAGCCTATGATACAACATGGAAACTTAACATAATTAAAACCCTTAAAACACATAACCTTGAAGGAAATATATTATATTTTGTATACAATTTCTTAACAGATAGAAAATTCAGTCCGTTCAAATAATTTATATTCGGATAAAATGAATCCCAAAATACCCCAAGGATCAACTTTAATTGTGGCGTTATTCCTTATAGCAATAAACAGTATTTCACAAGCTATAAAAAACCCCAGTGAAATTTCTTCTGTATGCAGATGATCTGATTATTTTTCACAAGAATAAAAATGTGGCAGCAATTCAACAGCAGCTACAAAACACAATTATAAAAATAGAAGAGTGGTCAAAGAAAACAGTATTTAAATTCTCTCTATCCAAAACTAAAGCCATACATTTTACGAAATGAAGAAAAAGTCTAATTAACCCAACACTTACACTTAATAGCACAAATATATGTTATGTGAATGATAGTAAATTTTTGGGACTAACAATAGATAGAAAGCTTACGTGGAAATACGTATATTGGACCTTGCTTCTGATTGCTGTAGAAAATTAAATATACTTAAAATTTTATCCCACCATGACTGCGGAGCAGATAGGGCAACTTTACATCTAATTTACAAGGCACTAATAAGAAGTAAACTTGACTACGGGTCAATAATTTACTCGGCTGCAAAGAAAACTACTCTCCGACCCTTGAACTCAATTCACCATGCTGCACAAAGACTGATAACCGGAGCATACAGATCTAGCCTTATAGAAAGCCCATACTGTGAATCGAACGAACCATCCCTCCAAGATCGAAGAGAAGTATTAATGTTATCATATGTGTGCAACCTAGCAACCCAATCAAATCACCCGGTATTCCAATATATTTTCGACCCTACATCTACGGTAACAAGCATTAAAAAGTATACCCCCCTCCAAATAAGTATAAATGATTTATTGAACTCTATAAATATCACCATATCACACATGCAAGCAAACGAGATCTCTAAAATCCCTCCATGGCTTGTACAAATACCAAGAATTAATCTAAACCTCTTGCACTACGACAAAAAATGTCAAAATATCATTAAAAATAAATTCCACATCATCAAACAAAAATACGAGAAGATCCATTTTATATATACTGATGCATCCAAAATTGACGATAAAGTAGGATCGGCTATAATTATGGAAAACGAAACTCATAAACACCATCTTCCAGACGAAGTTAGCATATATACTGCAGAAATGACTAGCATATGCTTTAGTTTAAAACATATAGATGAGCTAAACACAAATAATACCAGGTACGTAATATGCTCCGACTCTCTCAGTTCTCTTCAGTCCATATCGAAAATATTTCCAAAGCATCCCCTTGTGAAACTTATCCAAGACCTCCTGTTCCGACTCTCCCAAAAAAACTTGGAAATTGTTTTCATTTGGATCCCATCACATACCGGTATACCTGGAAATGAACAGGCTGATGCTGCAGCCAAAGACGCTACTACCCTCGCAGTGACCAAAGTACCAATCCAAGCATACGACCTCAAAGCCGAGATAAAATCTGCAGTAAGAGAAAAATGGACACTGAGATGGAAGCAGATAGCATCAAATAAGCTCCGAACAATCCAGGATACAATTTCAAAATGGCAGCCAGTAACTGGAAGAAGAAGAGACCAAATAGTATTAACAAGACTGAAAATTGGCCACACCAGAATAACACACGACGTCCTATTTAAAAGAACCGATCCAACTATCTGCGAAGAATGCAATACAGTATTAAGTGTAGAGCACATCCTAATTAATTGTCAAAAATATCAACTGGAACGGAAGAAACATCAACTACCAACACAACTCAGAGTAATATTGAATGACGTCAATCCCCAAAAAATATTATCATTTCTTTTAGACACTGAATTATTAAATAAAATTTAACTGTACCTACTAACATGTTATATGTATGTATATTATATTTGTTACTTTTCTGATACTGTTATACAATATGAATTGAACGCAATAGACTTGTAAAGTGCTAATACCTAAATAGGTGAAGCACGTTAAATTTAAATTTAAAAAAAAAAAAAACTATTTGTTATAAGGTTATTTATATAAATGAGAAATAGTCACTCATGTGTCTGTCTGTCTATCTATATGTATGTATGCCTATCTGTATGTCTGTCGGCTAGAACTGCTAGAACTAGTAAATTGAAATTTTGTATGCTTTGACGCACACATAGGCATCTATTTATATTTCAAAAAAAAAAATAGATTACGGGATTCAACGATAAATAAATATTTTTTTAAAAATTTTAATTGGGATCAAGTAAAACTTCAAGTAATGCATAAATAAGCCAACACATTTTTATTTTTGTAAAATCAAATTTTGTTATGGGTTTTTTTGCCAAAAAAGTGTCTAAAAATATTTGTCCCCCATCCTATTTTTGGAGGGGTGGTCTAAAAATCTGAAAAAATTTCTCAGTAATGTACATTGGTGGGATCCGGAATAGTTCAATATGAATTTTTCAGCAAATTAGTCTGTCGAGAAATGTCAACTTTTGTGTAGTTGAAAAAAAATATTATTTTTTTAAATTTATTAGGTAGTATCAAAACAAAGCTAGTAAACGTAGATTAAGGAACGAGAAAAATATCTATATTTTAGGATGTTTTTTTACCAACAATGTGCAAAAAAAATACTCTTGTCCCGCACACTTTAATACAGGAGGGATAATCTAAAAATCTGAAAAAAAAAACTAGTAATATATGTTAATATCAAAGTTATCGAGTTTTTTCCAACAGAATGCTTACAATATCTACCTGACTACATAGAGAACTGAACAACTTTAGCTGGGACTTGATGCAAACGCATCTCAGGTACACTTGTAAGTCTCTAGATGGGAACAAGTGGAATGTTCTTCCAAAGGTTATCGAAATGTATGAATTTTCATACTTGACATAAATTTTTTACTAATTATTCCTGATAATTATTTTATGTTAAAGTAGCTTAAAGTTCTTTTTCAAAGTGTGTCAGATAATATTATAGTATACTAAAGTAGAATTAGAGTATATTTACAAACATTTCATTTGAGTGTATTTTGATTCTTGTAACATGGTATGATCTTTTGTCAAAAGTGCATTTCATTGTTAAAATTTTATAAACTTAACAAACACATGAACGAACTACTATAATTTTTTGAAAAACATGAACTTCGGGATCTGAAAAGTGTTTCAATATTGCAAAATAAATATGGCTTAAATTAGATAGGGAAATAAAATTTAAGGAACGCCACATTCCTTGTAAAATCGTCTTTTCGATTATGAAATAACTATTCAGCAAATAAATACAGAAGAAAACAACTTTTAAAGATAGAAGGAACAACGATACAAAAAATTAAAAGAAATATACCACTATTGCCACTTTTTGCCATTATTACCCAATATTTTATATCATGTCATTTCTATCAAATATGTAGGGAACCATAATGAAATGTTTACTGTTTAATTTTTATAATTATGGTGATTTGGCATCCAATCCAACCTCCAGTATGTAAAAGCAGGGCCAGCTCAAGGGTACCTGGCGCTCCGATGCAAAATTAGGTTAGACGACCCCCCCCCCATATATTTTTTTTTTTGATAACTATTATAAATAGAGAAAATTTAATTTTTGTAAATATGCGTGATATTCAAAATGAAGTGTGGTGGTAATTTTTAAAATAATAAAACTTTTAATGCAATGACATTGGCATGATTAGTAAACTATAAACATTAAATAATTTGTCCAATTTTGGATTTTTTTCTTCGTGAGTTTCTCAAATAAGATATGTATGACGAAAATCATTGACTAAAAGTATTAAGGTTAATAAATTTTATTTGAAGATCAACACATAAAAATGGCATTTTTTCCAAAATGCGATTTAACAGCTTAAAAGGTTGTGCATACGCGCAAACCCCATAAATATTACGGGCATATCTTATAGCGTTACGAAGACAGAATGAAACTTTTTTTACTATATTTTTGTAGCTAAAACAAAGAGGTATTATTGACTTTATTTTGATTTCTAATATCGTAGTAAGTTTAATTTTCCATTTACTAATATCTCATTTTAGAAGCATTTTAGATTTTTATTTTTTCGCTAAATTTCCTTGCATGCCCCTCTTTTACTAGAAGTGCCGCCCAGTAAAAAAAGTAGTTTTTTTCTAAATTTCCTTTTTGGCGCCACCCTTTTACTTGAAGCTTGAAGTGCCGCCCAGTAAAAAATGTAGTTTTTTCTAAATCTCCTTTCATGCCCCCCCCCCCCTTTACTAGAAGCCTTGCCGTGCCGCCCAGTAAAAAATGTAGTTTTTTTTAATTTTCCTTGCATGGCGCCCCCTTTTACCAGAAGCCTAACGTTCCGCCCAGTAAAAAAAAATACAAAAATGAATATTATTTTAATTAAAGCTATTTTGATATTGTAATAGGCTATAATTATTTTCTTCGACTCGGCGCCCCGATGCGGCGCATCGCCTGCATACCGTCTTGAGCCGCCCCTGTGTAAAAGATAGTTTCATGCAAAATAGAAATTTAAAAATCAGGTATCGAGTGCTAGGCGTGAGATTTATCCAAGGTTCAATTATAGTGTTTGAATAAAACTCATGATACCCTAACACTATGATAGGTAAACAGAATATTTTGGTACTTACCAACTGACGGGCCATCTTGTAGTCAACCTGAACTATTCTACACTTGGAATTTAACGTAAGGAAATTACACCACGTTTAATAAAAGTCGTTTCAGAATTAAGTTTAAGTTTATTAACACAAAATGTACAATTATAAAAATATATTTGAATATCAAAATATATTTGAAAACTTCAAGTTTAATATAGTTTAAGGTGGCGGGTCGAAGCCTACCTTGTCATAACATCCGCGGCCCGGTTTCCTTATTCGCCATTAGTCAAAGTTAGAGAGAGATAGTTAGCTCGAATATTTGCCAAAACAGCTATCAATACTTGCTTCTAAGCAGATAGCTGGTTGATGTGTATTTTGAAATTGAAATCGCATATACAAAATACAGACGATTCCGCTTGATTGGGCCACCACTTAATTGGGGCAGCCGCTTATTTGGGCCAAATATCAAAGAACAGAAACCAAACCAAGGAACCAACAGTAAATTTACATGTTTAATTGGGACAACATTCCGCTTAATTGGGACAGTAAATTTAAGATCACAGTACATATTATGCTACACATATTCTCAACCAGGAGGCAAAAAAAAAGTATGGCCGCGTTTCAGCGTTATTTTATGCAGGAAGGAAATGAAAGGATCCCTACATCCGCACTGAATACCTGTGCTGATTTTGTAGAAGTGAAATGTTACAAATCAAAAGACAGACTTGACGCATGTTTGCATTGAATTAAATTGTATGTACCTATTTATTATTTTATTTTGGAATTTATTATTATTTTTTCGTAAAAGTTTATATTTTTTGGTTATATGTAATTTATAGTTTTGTCCAAGAGTTTATAAAATAAAATTATTGAAAGAAAAATATGCATTGTTTAATTTTATGTGAAATTCGCTTACTTGGGGCAGCCGCTTAATTGGGCCAAAATGCCTAAGTCCCGATGTGTCCCAATTAAGCGGAATCGACTGTACTAGTATAGTAAATACGCTACATATTAAAGTCAGCATAGCAAATACCGTATTTTTTAAAAACAGATTTTTTTTATTATGTTAGGTCAATATGCCACCCAGACGTAGACCTTTATCCAAAAGTCGCAAACGAACTAAAAAAGCGAAATGTCAAGATCCTCCATATTGTGTAAATAAAAAAATAGCCATCGCTGGTGAAATTCAATCATAATTGTTACATTTAGGGGCAGACTTACATTTAAAAATAAAATTACCTAAGATTTTAGCATAGTCAATGGCGAGTCAGTACAATAACAAAATAATTAATATTATTAAGAAAAATTAGACATATATATTGACATAATTAAAACAGATATGTATGCATATTAATAATGTTAGTGAAAGTATGTATACATGTATACAATTAGTATTAAAATAAAACAATATCCATTAAAATAATTTAATTTTAATTTTAATGGATATTATTTTTTTTATACAAATGTTATACATATAACAAATTCATTTATATAGGTAACTAGCTGAGCACCCGTGCTTCGCTCCGGTATATTGACGATCTCATTAGTGTAAAATACTCGTTTTTGCTTTGTTTATAAACATGTGTATGGGTAACCTTTCTAAGCAAAAACCTAGTTGATATCTCACATGTCCTAAGAGATATTGAGGAATCCGTAAAATTTTATTTCAGCCCTTTTCACCCCCTTGGGGATCGGATTTTGAAAAGTTCCATATTAGTGGGTGCTTACGTCATGGAGGGAATATATTTCCCGAATTTCATGCCTCTATGTCAAGGGACGTTCTATCTAATAAAAAATACCAATTAACCCCGTTAGGGACGAAATTAAAAAAAAACTGTCAAAACGCTTACTAAATATTTTAAATAGAAACCTATGTACCAAAATGAAATGTTGTAACTCAGGAAATACAAAGATTTCTATAATTCACCTCGAATGTAGATTTATCCCTTTAGGGGTTGATTAGGGCAAAATCCTGAATTTCTGTTTTAAACATTTGAATTGGTAACCTTTGTAAGCAAAAACCAAGTCGATATCTGATCGGTTCTAAGAGATATTGAGGAATCCCTGAAATCACATTTCACCCCCTTTTTACCCCCTTAGAGGTCGAATTTAAAAAAATCTCTTCTTAGTGGAATATATTTTGCGAATTTCATGTATCTATGTCCAAGCAACGTTCTGTCGAATAAAAAATACCCATTTACCCCTTTAAGGGTGAAATTTAAAAAAAACTGTCATAATTATTTCGAGATATTTTAAAAAGACACCTATGTGCCAAAAAGGAATGCTATGACTCAACAAACACAGGACATACGACGGGACGTATAATTCACCCCGAATGTAGATTCACCCCTTTAGGGGTTGATTGGGAAAATATCCTTTCTGCAAGTTTTTTTGCATTTGTATGGCATTTGTATGGGTAATCTTTATAAGCAAAAATCAAATTGATATTTTATTGGTCCTAAGAGATATTAAGGTATCCTTGAAATCGAATTTCACTCTTTAAGGATGCAATTTTAAAAAATTGTCAAAACCATTTCGAGATATTTAAAAAAGACAACCATCAGCCAAAAAGAAATGTTATGACTCAACTAATACAGGAAATACGACGGGATGTATAATTAAGTCCGAATGTAAATTCACTCTTTTAGGGGTTGATTAGGACAAAATCCTGAAATAGGCTTTTCGGCCTTTGTATTTGTAATTTTGACAAGAAAAAACCCAATCGATATTTTACTGGTTCTAAGAGAAATTAAAGAATCCTTGAAATCATAATTCACCCCTTTTCACCCTTTAGGGGTGAAATTTTAAAAAACTGTCAAAACCATTTCGTTTTAACTCAACAAACACAGGAAATACGAAGGGATGTATAGTTCACCCCGATTGTAGATTCACCCCTTCATGGGTTGATTAGGACAAAATCCTGTAATATTTTTTTTTGGTATTTGTATGGATAATCTTTGTAAGCAAAATATCTTATTGGTCCTAAGAAATATTATTATATTATTCTAATAATAAACTATATTTTAAACTTTTTCGGCTATTTTATTTATTGCCTTACTGAATAAAAATACAAATGTCATTTTTAGGGTTTTGTAGGTATGACCAAAAAACCCTTATACCGTCATTTTGTCGTCTGTCTGTCTGTCTGTCTGTCTGTCTGTCTGTTCGGTAAAAATTGTAGCCAAACGGCTAAACCTAGAGAGTTGAAATTTGGCATGCTTATACAACTCTTTGACCCGCACATAGGAAAAATACTAAAACATCTAAAAACATATCCCCCTAAAAATATAAACAAATATGTGCTCATCGAAAAAAAAAAATATTTTTTTTTAATTCTGAGTAGGGAATCAAATGAAAGCCCTTGGTACGTGGATTAACGATCAAATTTTTATTTTTGCAAAATAAATTATTTTGAAGCGATTTTTGCCAATATTGTGCGAAAAAAATTTTGTCCCACACCCTGTAGCCCATATGGTTTAAACTAAAAATCTGAAAAAATTCTAAGTTATGTACATTGGTGTGAACCGGAATAGTTCAACAAGAATTTTTGATCAGATTATGTTTGTGGAAAAAAAAGCATTTTTTGTGTTTTTTTGCTAATAATGTTGACAACTTATAGTTATATAATACGCTAAACAGTAACGTGTTTCTTGGTGCTGTGGCTAAGATACTAGCGTTCTGCCCAAGAATTCATATTCGGACTCATGTTCGAGTCCTACGTAAGGAGACAATATTATTTTTTATTTATTTTTTTGCATTTTTATATTGTTTAATTTATTTTTTCAAAATTTTAATTATATTTTGGCAATTGTTGCATTTAATTTTTAATAGCGTAAATTTAATAACCAGTGGAAATTGTTGAAATTATAATTTAATTATATATTTGAATGTACACGAAATCAAAGGGGAGGAGCTATGACTAAAAACAACCAATGGAAGCCATAGGCGCAATTTTCAAAATCTTAATGAACCTTGATATATAAAAAAAAAATACTGCACATCTTTAAAAACTTAAATAATGGTAATAGGCATTCGATTTAAAATTCATAAAAAAATATTTTGATATAAAATTTGTTTTGGCATCCCAAATAATCATCATTCACTTACTAAATACCTGCAAAACCCTGAAATGTGTGAAAATTCACACTTCACATCAATTTTTATGTTATTTGAATGTTTTGTTAAAACTATATACTTTAGATTAATTGTGTAATATTAATATTAATTGTTTAGATTTACTTTTAAATATATTATATAAATTATATTTACCTAGTATTAATATTTGTTTATGTAGCAAAATAATGCTAAATAAAGTCTAATCTAATCTAATCAGTTTATCGCTATCTATAAATGAAACAATGCTTCTGGAATGGTTTTTGATTGGCGAAGCGCATGTGGAAATAAATTTGATATAGAAGCACGCGGCCCGCAGTCTAACGGATAACAGCTGAACTATTTTTAATACTGTCACGTGAGTGGTTTGATTGAGACAACTCCTGGTTTCAACATAACAATTTATTAAATATGTATATCACATTTACAATATAATGTTTGAATTGGTCCATGGAGTTGGGGAAGTCTTGGTTCACCCCGTGTTGGCCAGGATCAGCTTGGACCTATCTCCGAGGCCGAGGCTACCCATCCGGGAGTCGAGGAACCTGGACAAGTCTTCTTCCACTCACATGGTGACTACTTGCTTGGCTTCATCCTCGGTACAAGAATCTGGCGTCAGTGTCTTGGTCGTCACCGTGTGGACTATACGTGCAGCGGAGTTGGCTATGGGGTCATTCCATATCAAGTGGTCTGGTGGTCCCTGCTCGACCATCACGGATTTCGATGAAATTTTGTATGGAGATTCACACATGTCCCCAACGAATATTGGTAAAGTTTTACGATCATCCATGCAATACTTGCTGAGATTTAGTAATTTGTTTGACCACATACCGCAGCCTTCTATGGTATGACTCCGAGATTTCGGCAACTTTGAGACACAGTATCTCTGGCAATATTTTGTTGAGAGAAACAAAACTTTGCCAACTTATACAACTTTTTGCGCTCTATCAAACAAAATAATAAACAAATCTTCATGAGCGATTTCCGTGAAGAAAATTTGGATCAAACTTGGCCTAAAAATTTGCAACTCGAAAAAATTTTAAAGTTTGGCTTTTTATACCTCTGAAAGTAAAGGTACGATAAACGTGAAATTTTGCACATAATAACACAAGGTTAACGAACATAAAATTTCACACTCCTAATATTTTTCATTAGTTCAGGAATTGAGTGTAAAGTTGATGATTTTTGTGTAAATTCTAAAAACAGGGTATATTTAGCCCACTTTTACAAAAATATACCTTCTGGAAACTGTTTTAAATTATTTTCATTAGAAAGAGCATGTTTTAAACCCCCTAAAAAAGTAGGATTGGTTTTTCATCCCTGGTATATAAGGCCTTAGAAATAGGGACCAAGTTGAGAACGTTTCTATCACATGCTGCCATCGCAATATCGCATGCATTCCATTATTTTTCATCTTGTTTGTTTTATACAGGCATTATAAGTACCTAAATTGCGTTGATCCATGGTTGATCCATGAAGAAACCAAACTAGAGGCTTGAGATCCTCAACCAAGAAACCCACCCGTGGCTGGTATTGCACGGCTATCGGGCGTGAACCCTATGGCGATGGGGTTACTGGTTCAAGTTTCTGAACTGGTAGTGACAATGTCACCATGGATCAACGCAATTTAGGTACTTACATATTTATTAAAAATATATAATTAACGAAACGATTTTAAGTTTCGTTAATTATAGTTTTTTTATATTATATAGTTTTTGTTAAAACGCCAATGTTGAAATATTTCAAAATATTTTGTCTGAATCACCGACATACCTTATTGCTAATTTACATAAGAAAGTAAAATACAGCTAAACGAGAGCGTTGAAAGAACTGTTACGGAGTATTGGGGTCATTAATTGAATTGTGACAAATGAGACAAAGCATGCATTGCAGGTATTTTTATTAGATTGTACGATCAGCACGATATCTGTATCTGTATCAAGATATTTAAATTTAAGTATCTTGTATCTGTATTTCAGATACTTAAATCCAGTGGCGACGCTAGCTCTTAAAATCTGGGGGGGGCAGGAAATTTTTGAGGAAAATTTGGGGGAGGGCAGGAAATATTTGAAAATATTTTTTTATCGTTTACGCATGAAAATACAAGTGATGAACTAAAAAAAAAGGTCCTCACTTCTAAAATACATTTTTCTCCAAAAATATCTGGGGGGGGGGCAACTGGGGGCCAGACCAATTTTTGAGGGGGCCCGAGCCCCCGGAACCCTCGCTAGCGCCGCCACTGCTTAGACCGTTACTTTATTTTTATACCGTGATACCGAGCTGATATAATAGTTAAATTATAAATTAGTCTTTTTAAATATTTTATTTTTACTATAAACAAAATTCAGAAAACAATTGAAATTCTGACGTTTACAAATTAAATTTATATGGAATCTAAAAAATATATATTCTCACGTGTTTCTCGTAGCTTGTGAACAGCCGTAAAAATAGTAGGTATTTAGGTACCACTATAATAGGTACAACACTTAAGGAAAATGGGTCATTATTAATGAAAACTAAGTTTTTGAATAACTAGTGTAGCTATTTTGATGAGCAATTTACTAAAAACATATGAAAAATTATATCCACACAAGTAGTTTGGGAGTGGACTGTGGTTTTGTGAAGCCTTGGGCAAGACAAATTAAGGCCTTTTCAAAGTATCCAGTGAATGAAAATAAACTTTGATAATTTTTTTGAGGCATTTCTTCACTTGAGTTCGGGCTCTAGTCCGCCTCACCTAAGTGGCGGCCATGCTACTGTGGATATTTAGTTCATTTCCTAATTGAAATCAGTAAGATAAGTAGGTGTGTGTCCTAAAGGATATAAAATTGAATATATTATTAAACGTTCATATTAGTGTTGGGCGCGTGAATACAATTTTGTCACGATCACGCACGCTCACGAAGTCAGATTCAAAATAACACGCACGCACACGAAATCATCAATTTAAAATTACATAGTCTCGCTTCACGGGCACGTGACTTACGCGTGAGTCGTGACACGCCATGATTGCACGCACGACGTGTCACGACAAATTTTAAATCATGCACAAACACGTACGAAAGAATAATATTAATCATGTTCCCTCACGATTTTACCGTAAACGGCCATGTCACAAAGTGACACGGAAATTTCACGGCACGCGCCCATCACTAGTTCATATAAATTTAATTTGTAAGCGTGAGAACCTCAACTGAAATTTTGTTTATAAATTAAATTTGTATGGAATGAGAAAAAAAAAGAAATCACATATTTCTTATCAGTAATTTTTTATTAGTATCGTAGTGTTTTACCTTAAATTTAGTGGACTTTTTGTGACGTCACGGTCATTTTTGAACAGTTTATATCAGGCATGTGCAACTTCCAAAAGACCGAGGGCCGGAGAGCGATCTGAAATAAATTCGTGGGCCAAAACTTTTTAAGGATCTTTTTTTTTTAGAATCATCAGTTTTAAATTATTTTAAATTACTTCACTGAAATTGTCTTTATTATAAAAAAATACATTCTAAATTTTCTAAACTATACAAAATATATATAAGTTCCTAACATTTATAAAAAAATAGATGTTAAGTGGGAATTTTCATACATTGCAGGGTTTCGCAGGTATATAATAAGTGAAGGCGGCATGCTGAGTCATATGTTCCTCCCCTCTGGTTTCGTATACATGACACATAGAATGAAAATATAATTCCAACAATTCCAATTGGTTATTAAATTTACGCTCTTAAAAATTAAATGAAACATTTGCCAAAATATAACTAGAATTTTGACAAATTAATTTAAACAAAATAAAAATGGAAAAAAGAAACAAAAAATAAAACTGTTTCCTCTGCCGGGGAGCGAACCCAAGTATGTTAGGTAGCAAGCGAGCAAGCTAAGCATTAGACCAAGATACGTCTTCTAATATATTGTGTTACATAACTATAACTTTTGTGCATCGTCAACCAAAAAACACGAGAAATGCGTTATTTTCCGAAAACATAATGTGATCAAAAATTTCTGTTATACTATTCCTGTTCACACCAATGTACATTACTTAGATTTTTTTCAGATTTGTCTGGGCTTCAGGGTGTGGGATAATTTTTTTTTTTGCATAATTTTGGCAAAAATCGCCTCCAAATAATTTATTTTGCAAAAATAAAATTTGATACCCTTCTCAGAATTTTAAAAAAGTATTTTTTTTTTTCGATGAGCACATATTTTTTTATTATATATTTACTTTCCCAATATTTTTAGAGGGGATATGTTTTTTAGATGTTTTAGTATTTTTCCTATGTGCGGGTAAAAAATTTGTATAAACATGCCAAATTTCAACTCTCTAGGTTTAGCCATTTGGCTACAATTTTTATCGAACAGACAGACAGACAGACAGAGAGACGACAAAATGACGGTATAAGGGTTTTTTGGTCATACTTACAAAACCCTAAAAAACACAAGAAAAAAATTAAAAATCCATTAAAATGCATAAATATTGTTAATTAAGAACAAAATGTTTATTTAATTTTAATGGGACGTTTGGGAATTCATATTGCTCACAAGTTTGTCAATGTTCGGGGAAACTGCTCACATTTGTAAGTGCTTCCAAAGAGCGTAATTCTCTTCTGAGCAAAAGCTGTGAGTTTCCGAAATTTGTCAACTGGGAAATATTTCTTATAAAACTCAATTAGTGAAATGTCCTTCAATTTTTACTTCAAATCTGAGTTCTTCTGTAGCTCAAGTAGTTATATTTGCAGAGAAAGTGGCGTTTGTTCTACATCAACATCAACCGTTTAACTGTATTTGATCTCTGAAAACAAAGATCTACTCGCGGGCAAGATTCGATGGGATTTTGGATAGTTATCTCGGGCCGGATAAAATAAGGCAACGGGCCTGAGCCAGCCCGAGGGCCGTAGGTTGTACATGCCTGGTTTATATAATACTGATGTGACATGCACTGTTTGTTTGGTAAAAAATAATGTATTTTCATTTTTCATTGTTTTCTCAAAAGTATCTAGCTGTATCTATATACAAACATTTTTGGCATGTATCTGTATCTAGATATTTTTTATAATTCTGTATCTGTATCAGCATCTAGATACAATTTTTCTTAGGTATCTGTATCTGTATCTAGATATTTTTTTAAATGTATCTATTACAAGCTGTCAAGGGTCAAGAGAAGAAAATCAAACAAAAACATTGTGTATGTTCATATAATTAATGGCCGATGTTTAAATAAAAGAAAAAAATAATAATTTCAAGTGACGTTTTTAATTTATTAAAGAAGTTTTTATTTATTAAAAAATATATATATGTAATAATAATAATAACTATTGATTTTCATGCGATTACAGTAAAATATGTGCCTAAGATATACAATATGACTTACGAAACTCTGAAATGGGTAACGATTCACACTGCACACCAATGCTAAATTTTATGTTACCCAGTAATTTTTCCATTGCTCCTCCAGCTGGTTATCCAGTCGGCCACCATCTCCCCGACATGTTCTGGATATTTAACAACAAAACCATGATTAAAATTTCGTCCACAAACCTGTGCGTCCACAGTCGGTACTACATCCGATAGTTTCTTACAATGCGACACAGGTACCCATAAATCAGAACTACCATAATAAAACTTAAATTTGTCTTTGTTGTTGTTTATAATGTCAGCATCTATTTCTTGTACAGTGTCGATTGCGTGAAGTCCCAGATGGAAAACCTTGGCAATAATTGAGGGCTTTATCATTTCCAAAGTTGGTGAAATGCAGTCTGTAATATATTTTTTAGGAACAAATATTGTTAGGAAGTAAAGGTAGACTATTAAGTAAGCGAAGAAGTAAGGGAAGAGAGTGAAGACCCATGAGAGAAATATGACAAATGGTAGTATCGGTTCTACAAAATATTTGCAGAAGACGCCGAGTGGAGTTCCGGGTAGATTATAAATCGTTGGAAATAACATTGATGAGCTAATTATTCTGGAACGGATATCTTCTTTTTTCATAAGTTGTAAAATCATATATGTGCCAATAGAATGACCCACCATATGTAGTTTAATGTCGCGTGGTATATATCTTCTGATAAATTCAGCCTAAAAATAAAATAAGAATGCAAGAATGTGTGATAACATTTATTTATTACAAACATAAATATTGAATGAACTGACGCAATTCTCAATTAATCATCTAAAGCAGCGGTTCTTAACCTTTTTATACTCGGCACCGCCCAACTAGCCTAAAATATTTTCTGGACCCCTTAAGAAAAATTTTGAAATAATATTTTAAATGTTCTTGATAATTTATTGTTTAATAATTAAGTTTATTGTAATTTTAAAAGCAAAAACTGGTAAAAATTAAGATTTTCTTTTAATTTCGGGACTCCCTAAGGTCTTTTAGGGACCCCCCCGGTTAAGAACCGCTGATCTAAAGAACTTGCAATTTCATGTTTGTTTATTGAATTATGTATTGCATTTATTAAGAGCTTTAAAATAAATGTTGAGTAAAATTGGTTACGATACATGGTTCAGAACTGAATTGAATTAGCGTATCTCTCTATGGCAGGTTTGTCCAACCCGCGGCCCAAGATGGCTATGAATGCGGCCCAACGAAAAATCGTAAACTTACAAACCTTATAAGACTGCGATTACAAGTACCATTAATAACACTACAAATACAATTTCAACTTGCTATTAATTTATAAGCGATGTATTTTATAATTTAATGCGTTTTTAGACAGAATCATAAAATCATTCTCAAACTATATAATATATTAATTAGTATTAGTATTATTTTATGTGCGGCCCAAAACAACTTGTTTTCTTATAATGTGGCCCAGGGAAGCTAAAAGGTTGGACACCCCTGCTCTATGGTATTTAATACGACGTTGCACATCTACATCTGGAGATCTATAATGTTCATAATGTACTTCGATCCTTTTCGCATGGATATTCCAAGTAGTCAAATGTCAAATTCCACAACATAATCGAGTTTTAAATATTTTTTAGTCTAAGTTTTACTTTTATCATTAAACTAGTTACAAATTCCATATTTCAGAACTACGAAGAACAAGCGACCTTTACACATAGATGCTTGCTCATGCGATTAGATGGCGTACACGTTTGTACGCGAGAAAGCGTGTGTTGTCTGTGTAAAGAAAGCAGTATTCTACGTGGTAAAAGTAAAGATTGTGTTCAGTCGCGATCTCTTGGGAACCCTTGTATTCCCTTGTATTCCCTTGTAAACTTCTTGAACAAACTTGTTCATCAATACGCGCTTTACCACGCAACCACTTAGTAACTATTCATAAACCCAGTATATTTTTTAAAATACGGGCATATATCTAAAAAAAAATATTTTTTTGTTCTGACAAATCGAAAGCTCCCAAACCACGAAACCAGACATAAGAAAATTGTTTTTTTTACAATTTATGTAAGATGATTTTCAAACAAATCATGTAAAACCAAAAATTTCATAAATAAAAATTAGTATGTAATTGTAAACAAAATGCATATTTTTGGTATAAAAATGCACCTTATTTATTTACTATTTTTTATAGAAAAAATCTTCCACACTTCAATTTTAAAAAGAGTAGATCGCGTAGTTTCGTAACTAGTATTAAGCGCGGTTAAGCGCCCGAGAGAAATTGGAACTCAAAGCGAGCTGGTTCCTCAAGTTTTCTTTTTGGATTTCGCCCACAATGGTCATCACTGGAATTTGTTGAAATTCTCACCACCCCCAGTAATTATTGAATTTCTACCTTTGATTTGTTTTGTCATTTGTTCTCGCTTGTTTTTTTTTTTTTTTTGGGGGTCTTAGACATATTTTGCTTAAGGGACTAAAATTCCTAGTTACGCCACTGAGATCGCGGATGGATTTTTATTGACACAGTAGATCTTATGGTAAAGCTACATGATTTCTCTGCTACAATTTTTTTAAAAAGTATTATATAAAATAAAGTATACGTAAAGTATACGCTGTGATTATTATACGTACGAGTATATACACTGCACTGAAAATAAATAAATAAATAAATATCCAGTACAGGTAGCTCGCGATTTACGACGGTTCCATTTACGTCTTTTCACAATGTGACCTATAAAACACCAGCTATAGGTTTATTTAGTCTTGTGGCTAGCCTTTTAAACAGCCGAGACGGTCGTGCGGTTCAAAATCAGGTGAAAGTATAAAAAAAATTAAGGGCGCCAATTGGTCTGAAATAAAATAATTGGGACCGACCAATAGATCCCACGCACAGACTAGATTTTAACAAAGACTGACTAAATCAGTCTCACTAGGCGAAACCTAACCTAAAATAAGATATTTGGGACATAAGTCAATAGCAACGACTGAATATAGTAAATACCAAACAAATATAATTTATTATAATTCCAAATCGTAATGTAAAATATATATATATATATATATCAATAGCAAATTTAGAATAATTATATCAAGAATAGCAAACAAATGTGTAAAATTTAAAGTTAAATTTGGCTAAAACGATTTTACCAGAATGCGCTGGATTACAAAATTTTTCCGGGTTGGTCGACCAGCGCCACGAAATTCCTACACATTCCGAATAAAATCTAAACGTATTAAAAAATATATACTAATATTCAAAATTTAAAAAAAAAAAACAACAATATATAAACAATAACACAAATAATTTTGATTAAAAGGCTTATCTGGATTTTTCTTTGAAGTTTCCTCTATCCAACCTTCTTTCGACGCTCGGTACGTCCAGCCCCAAATTATCCCAACCAGTACGCCAATGCCGTAAGCTGGCTCTGGATATTTCCTGCGACGCACCAAGAGGGAGAGAGAGAGAAAAGGAGAAATACTGGGAAGGAGAGCCTAAAAAATATATCCATTGAATTTCGGTAAATGCTAGCGTTTTAAGCGCCGCATACAATTATACAAAAATATACAAGCAATATAACACAATAATTTTGATATTTACCTGAAGATGTAATGCGGCTCTCAGTAAAGTAAATTTTGCAAGTGACGATTTTTATCCGAATAATTTCGTAGGAACACAATGCCCTTCTTCACCTGTTTGTTCTCAAAAAATCCCTATACAGGTTTATAAAATATTCTATACTCTTCTCAGTAAAATTATTTTATTTTGCTCAGAACAAAGGTGCGTCCACTTACAAATAAATTTTACTAATAAAAAAAAAAATGACTGTTTGTTACCTGTATATTATTGTGTAATCATGGTTACCGAAATCTATGCGATATTGTCTTATTTTAATAAAGTAGGCTGCTGTACATAAGCGTAGAGTTTTAAATTTGTTTATAAAATAAACAAATTTTCTTTTAAAACGTTACAACAACATCGATATTGCAATCGATAAACCAGGTGATAATAGCAACCTTTATGTACATGGTGAAAGTTGTTGATACTTCATATAAAACAATTAAATATTATTGGCGGAAATTCGATATAATGAAGGGCATTAACAAAATCAAGGCAGATTGGGACAAAATGTCAGCAGAATTATTAAATGGAGTGTGGCGCAAAATTCTTGCAGCATTTATCCACGACTTCGATGGATTAGAGTAAGTGCAGAATGTTAGTGAAAATTATGTTACAACTAAAGATGACCGGACAAAAGTTTTAGATAGCTAAGTTATGGACAGCCGCTCTCCAATGAAAATCTGGAATTACCGTATAATTAAATTTCCACTCGGAGGAGGAGAAATAAACGACGACTAATCTCATTTGAAAAATACAAAAACGGTTGATCTCCAACGCATTATTTCAACCATAGATTGACCACGACTTGGAACACAATGCCAACGTAAAAAGGAACGTATTGACATCCACTGGTCCTTATTCTGAAATACTTAAAGAAAGAAAAAGATAATTTAATCAGTTAACACTGTTTATTTTATTTTTGTCAAAAAAGGGGTAAGAGATCCACAATCAAGTTGTTATATGAGAAAAAAAAAATTATTTTTATAATTCTAAATTTAATAGTTGAATTATATCTACATTGATTTGAAAGTTTTAAATATAATAATGTTAAATTAGATTGGTTTTCGTATTTACCGACGGTGTGGAACTTAACCTAATACCACGCTGCTTAATCAGTCCGAAACCTACTAAGAAATGAAATCCAATAACACCTTAATAAAAAATGCTGCGCAAGATTGGTTTTTGGCGAACAGATTAAGCAGAAACGAATCTAAAACACAACACCTATTGTTTTCCCTAAGACCAACAACAGAGAATATTAGTCAAGATTCTGTTAAGTTTCTAGGAGTAACTATTGGTATAAATCTCAGTTGGGAAAAACATGCGGAAACAACAACGGAAAAATTATGCAAGGCAATCTACTGTATAAGAAATCTAAAATCTAAGGTACCCAGAAATGTCCTGGTGACTGCATATCATGCCCTGGATGAGTTGCACATCACATATGATTTGTTAGCTTGGGGACACTCCACACATACCCAAAAAAAAAAACGATTACAACGGCGAGTTGTTAGAGTGATTTGTGGTCTGAATTACAGACAAGACTGTAGACAACATTTTGTTGAACTTGGTCTGATGACACTACCGTCCTTATATATATTCTACTGCCTTGTTTACATGCATCAAACCAAGATAATTTCAAAACGCAGGAACAAATTCATAAATATGAGACGAGAGGGAAACACTTGATAAGACCAGCATACATTAGAGTAGGTTGTGCCAGATACTCAATTAATTATTATTGCACTAAATTTTACCTGAGAATATTAAAGGTTTGCCCAACTCGTTTAGAAATATTTTAAAGTAATTTTTTAAGGAAAATGTATTTTACAATTATGAAGAGTTCCTTACAAATGATTTCAGTAATGTAAGTTGTTAGAAATAGTATTTATGTAAATTTTAAAACACCAATAAATATTATTTTTATTATTATTATTAACTTAATAACTACCATCATTAGAAAAAATAATTCCGTCTCAACCTAGGGAAAAACAATGATTATTGGCCTGATAAGAGATAAAAAAAAACTGCACGTAAATAGTAATTGGTCTTTATTTTTTGTGTAATCTATGTACCTATATAATGTTGGAGGCTCTGTTTGTACAAAAATGTTCTTAATATTGGATTTGGTAGCGGATTTGGTAGCAGACCTAGTTTAGACCATTATGACCCTTTTTAGAATTTTTGTCTTGTCATTAAGTTTGTCTGTCTGTATGTATGTATGTCTGTCTGTCTATGTGTCTGTTCGTCCAAACTCAAAAACTACTGGTATGATTCTGATAAAATTTTGTGTATATAGGTATTACCACTTCCATGATAGGATACTTTTTATTGGCGTACCTCGCTTAGCGAATACCTTTTTTAACGAAATACATTGTAAATCTGGTTTTAAACAACCAATATCCAGCTGTATGTCCGTCAGGCTGTTTCTCTATTATGTAAGACCCAATCTAAATTATTACCGACCGCCAACATATATAAGGGAGGTATTGTAATCATACCGATTTTGACATTTCGAGATTTCGATGGATCTCCACGAATTGAGGTTCCTACTTAACGTTTTGACTATTTTTAGCATGATGTCTGTCGGTCTGTCTGTCTGTCTGTCTGTGTACACGTGCATAGCAAATTCGGCTAAAAGGATTTTTATGAAACTTCATATTTAAACTTTTGACATCGATTTGATCTACTTTTTGACAATATTTTTAGTAAAATCTCGTACGTACTTGCTTATATGACCCCACAAATTAATGTTTCATACATCAACCTTTTTAGAACATGACAACAGTAATGAAAAGACAACCCAATTGTTAAATAATGGTGACAACTTTGAAAGAGTTTGTAGCTTCAAATACCTGGGCAACATGATAAATCAAATAAATCGACCGCCAACATATATAAGGGAGGTATTGTGATCATACCGATTTTGACATTTAGAGATTTCGATGGATCTCCACGAACTGAGGTCCCTACATAATGTTTTGACTATTTTGAGCATGATGTCTGTCGGTCTGTCTGTCTGTCTGGCTGTCTGTATGTATGTCTGTCTGTCTGTCTGTCTGCCTGTCTGTCTGTCTGTCTGTGTACACGTGCATAGCAAATTCGGCTAAAATAATTTTTATGAAACTTCATATTTAAACTTTTGACATCAATGGCACGAGTTGATCAACTTTTGGTAAAAATCGGTTAACTAGAAATGGGAGTTTACTCTTGTCGGTTTTAAGGTTTTTGTGAATATTTCACAACAGAGAAATATTTCGAAAAAAAAATAATTTAACAAAAGTTGCTATAAAAGCAACAACTAACAACTTTTATTTGAGATATTTTTTGATAAATCGAAAAAAAATTCAAAAATTTTTCGAAATTTTTTTTAAGTATCAATTTTTTCATACTTATATGCAGTGTTGAACATAGATAACTTAAAATATTATCTGGTCAAAGATAAGATAATACCACCTTTTTGTGATCTAAACAAAGATAAAGATAATTTAAAAAAAAATATCTAGAAAAGATAAAATAATCTAAGAAAAAATCAGATAATAGATAAGACAAACCTCCTTCACATTTTTATGGCGCGAAACTCAAATTATCTATGATAAATTCATCATATCGCTTTCATCCAAGGGGGAATCAGTTAAAAGTATCTCGTTTAATAAATATTGTTGATTCATATTTACATATATGTATAGCTAATTTTGTCATTTGCAGAACATCACAGAATATTGAGGTTAAGTTTTAAATAGACCATATAAGTAACTACGTCACAAAATGGGATTCAATGCTGCCGCCTCGCGGTTGGTTTCCTTTTATTTGAATTTAGCATGTGGTTTTTTTTTTAAATTGTATTTTGGAAGTATAAATTAAGTCTTCAAAGTAAGAAAATACTTCACATCAAAACTACAAGTCAATATTTATTAATTAAAACTCTTTTTTTTTATACATTTCTAACTTAATATATCATTATTTTTGCAGATCAATATTATTTTGCAGGTTAATTTTGTTAATAATTGTTATTATGGCAAGTAACATAGCAATAATTCTGTTTGTCATTTCTAATTAGTTTGAAGGAACAATATATTGTTCTTATTTTATCTATTATTGATTTTTATTTTCACTTGTCAAAAAACGAAAAAAAATGCAATTTAGAATGTGACTGTAATGGTTCCAATTTGGAGCAAAATAATACATCATTATGCATTCTGAAACAAAATATTAATGTTTACTTAGTTTTAATTAAATAAATACTAAAGATATTTCGATTTTTATATTATTTAAAAACGTAACCTATAAATATATCTTCGAATCCTTATTTATATGTTTATAAATAAATGTTTCTATGATATAAGGTATCTGACCTACAATAAAAGACCTTAATATACCACTTCAAAACTTAGAGAAAATCATCCCCAACAACCTACCACCATGGATTATAATACTACCAGATATTAACATTGATCTAACGAGATACAAAAAAAATATAACACCTACAGAGAAATTCCAGGAAGAACTAAGAAAAATTAAAAGAAAACAACCAGAGAATACAAAGATCATATACACTGATGCCTCAAAAAAGGAAGACCAGGTTACAATAGGGTTCAAAATAGACGACAACAAAAGGAGCTACAGCCTGCCCTCAACAGTCTCAGTAACGACCGCAGAAATCGAAAGCATCCATCAAGCCATTAAAGATGCTTTCAGACACAAAGAGAGGACAAACTATATTATCTGCACCGATTCACTGGGTGCAATCAAGGAAATAACAAACCCCAACACAAAACGAAAAAACACGCAACAAATTCAACACCTTATACACGACACTGTAATACACGATAAACACAACATAACACTCTTATGGGTTCCAAGTCACAAGGGCATCGAAGGCAACGAAGACATACATAACTACATTAACAACACCACACCTACACAATCACTAAATCTATCCACCCCAATTCAAGACATTCAAATAATCATTTCACAGAACTCACAAAAAGCACAACAAGCCAAATGGACTGCAATAAAAAATAACAAATTAAGATCCATCAAACCTGATATTCAAGTTTGGAATCTAAACACGGATAGAAGAACACAAACCATCCTCACAAGGTTACGAATAGGGCATACAAAATTAACCCACGAGCATATACTGCAGAGAGATAACGCGAAGATCTGCGATGAGTGCTGCGAAATCCTCACAATAGAACACCTCCTATTAGAATGCCGAACATATGCAGATCTGAGGGCCAAACACAACATAATACATTCCCTTAAACACACCCTACAGAACACCACCACAGCTAACACGAACATAATAAACTTCATCAAAGATGCCCAACTAGTCAGCAACATTTAAACCCAAAACCACATCACTCATAACTTATAATAAACACTGTATTTCAAATTTTTATAAACACAATATGTAACAAATGACATGTAATTATAAACTAATTATTGTAAACTTATACCGACGCTAAAAACCATGTAGTTGAAGCGTCGTTAAATAAAACATATGGAAAAAAAAAAAAGGTATCTGAACTGTATATATTAGTATATACTAATCAAAGATATAAATTTTTTGCTCCAAAATTGAAAATATTCATAAAATTAAGGTAACAAAAGTAATGACACATGTATTTTAAATCTCCCAAAAAAATCCAAAGGGAACCGTTGACAGATGGCAGCACATGTATGTGACGTCACAATAATATGGTCTATTATCTATAAAAATTATCTGAAATTACAGATAAAGATAATGAAAATACCTATCTAAATGAGATAATAGATAAAAATGTAATGAGATAGAATGTATTTTATTTATTTATTTATTTGGAATACATACATGGACAGCCAACAGAAGGATCCAATTACAGGCTGCCACATACATTTTATACAAGTACTTTGTGATGGCGGTCGGTCCTGTAATGGCCACAGCTGATTGTTTAGAATTCACCTCGGAAATGTGGGACCTCATTATGCCCCACCCTGTATGTTTACGTGACGTGAACATTGTCCACGCGGAAGTAACTGGTAAAAACGCCACAAAGGGGCCCAAAATACTGATTAAGAATAACAACTAAATACATAAACAAAGTGTATAATAAAATTAGGTCTGGGTCTTGGACCTATAAACAGTATTATTTCAATATTACTACGTATTACAATTACCGACAATGAAATGAAAGAAATTATACAACAAAATCACAAATAATAAAATTGGATATTGATTTCTATATGCATAAAAAAAATCTAGTACCGGACCCCCGTAATTAGTACCGGCTTCCCCCGTCTCTAGATGCCCCTGCCCATTATACCTGGATTTGTGTTACGCCGATTCGGTATGAGCCGGTTTATATAAGAACGGAAATGCGGCATAAACCGAGGGCTACCTGTATTTACCATGTTGAAAACATTTTGTACATTAAATATTTCTTACCTTTTGTTCTATTTGTCCAGATGTATCATAAAGCTTTTCATTATTCTTCAAAGGTGGTATTTTCTTCACTAAATTCTTATCTTCAGGTTCCTCGTGGCCAGAATGACCTACTATCCAAACAGGAAGTCCTAATTTCTTGTGCAGTGTCTCCAGAAATATGTTGTAATACCCAGAACATCCTGGATTTCCAGGTATACAGAGTATTAACTCTTTACTGGTAAATTTATCATCTACCCAAGTACCCCAAGTAGTGACACTTGTAGGTATGTTGTTCACTTCAACATAGCCTTGTTTCATAGTGATAATTTTGATAAAGCTTGCGCTAAAAAGTTCAAAATATTTACAATCAGCCCATTTTTATTAAAGTCCGTTCTAGATAACTATGAAATGACCTCACACTTGTTTAATTTAGTTGCAAATGTTAGAATGTAATGTGACTAACATACAAGCATTACTCAGTTGTTACATTTAGTTTCCACAGGTTGGTAGCTTTTTCCTATGTTACCAGATCTACTTATACAGCATTTCCCGACTAATTTCTGTTTATCACGTTGATGAGTGAGGCTAAGCTTACATTTTATTTTGAATTGTATCAAATATTATTATAGTAAAAACGGCGATAGCTCTTAGTAGCCGCGCCCAAAGGATGATTTTCTCTCTTATTAATTATTTTTAATGATTCTTTTTTTTTTTTTTTTTTTTTATTTTTGGCCTTTGCTGCTGTGGCAATTAGCCAGGACAATTTTTTATTTGAGAAAATTTCCATGCCTGAACGGGATTCGAACCCGAGACCTTCGCAACGCAGAGCACATGTGTTACCACTACGCTACGCCGGTCGGCTTTAATGATTCTTATACTGTGCAATTTACATTTTATTTTATTTAGTTCTGTACGGTATTGAGCATTATGTTATATACATAGAGACACCCTTACTAATAAGTCGCGATACACCGGTTGGAAAGCACTGCTCTATATCATAATTCAATCTCTTGGTTCTACAAGGTTTTCAATCTTTTTTTAGAAGTGGTTGGATATAACCAGGAAGGTAGGAAAAGAACATACGACTAAGCTTGTCAATATCGGTATGTCGCCAAGTGCCACGATTATTAAAGTAAAGGTTGTCTCGTAAGTTCTGACCAATCAGAGTGTGAGAGGGAATACGTCACACGTATGCGTAGTTCAAACTAAAAATCGAATACAAATATAATCTTAGGTATATTTAACTAAAAATACAAAAACAAATTGCTATAATAATATAGTAATTAATAAAATTGTAGGTTATATCTGTTTTTAAAAACGGCTGGATGTATTTTAACGAAATTTGGTACAATAGAGTAGAACCAGTATTCAAATATAGGCATGGTATCTCCAAATTTTCTTTCTTAGGGGGTGTTTCTGGGACACCATAAAACTAAAATATTGAAATATTTCACTTATTATTTACTTCTCATCAAAAATGAATGTAAGAAAATTTATTTAGAGCGAAGAAACATTCCTTTCGAAGGAAAAAGAAATAGAAAATAAAAAAATTAAACGATTTTTTTTTTTTATATTTATAGCCAAAAATCAAATTTCACGTGTATACAACATATAAGATAAACAAAGACTGACGTCCGGTTAGCATACCGATGACGAGGCTACGCGTCAACGGTATGCTAACCGAAACTTTATTTACCCCCACCACTACAAGCTACGAGACAACCTTATACTTTAATAATCTTGGCCAAGTGCGGCGGGAGAAACTTACCGGTCGCCATATTGTGTCACCAAAAATGGCCGAAATATTATAAGCATGTATGGAACTTCACAGTATTTATTCAGTTAAAATTAAAAACAATGGTCAAAATAAACATATTAATTCTATGTATATATGTTTTTAATACAACACTAATTTTAGAAATGTTTATTTTTTACGTCCAGTATACACTCGCATAATAATAATATAACACAATATTCCATAAGGAGTCAATACACATATAACATTAAAATAAGAAACAATTTTTGATGGTAACTTCCAGGAAATATTAACAAAACTAGAAGTACGACAGAATGTCAACAAATGACATTAGCCAACACAATATGGCCGCACATGTTTGGCGAGGGGACAAGGTCATACGCAAACATTACCTCCCTACCTCCCTAGATAAAACCCAATGAGGTGTGTAATATAGAGACTGAAGGAAGACGACTTGTTATGAAGCCAACACCTCCTTAAGCGGGGTGAGAGGGTTGTAACTAAGATTTGTGAGGGTAGTTTACATCAATGTTTTGCCGATAAGAATTGCAAGTAAAAATATATTTTTTTAATACTAGATACTGCAAATTTTTGTTGTAAAGAATTTTTACTGAATTTTTTACTGTATTTTTAAGATAATTAGTAGGTTGTTAAATTACAGCTTCAGATACTATCTAAATTTAAAACGGGCAGATAATATATCATTTATTCCAAGATAAATTAAAATATCTGACAAATTATAAAGATGTATATCTATAATCAGTGCTGGGTAAAATACTTTTCTGAGTATTCGAAGTATTGAATACAAATACTTTTCAGGAAAAAACTACATATGTAACATTTTAATTAAACGTTACTTGAAATACATTTCACAACTCTTTAAATGCAATTTACGGCAATATTATTAAAAGTTTAAAGATGATGGAAAGGTAAAATAGAAAAATAACACAATAAAACAACGATGACGAACAACAAAACAATCATAAACACAATATGGCGCTGGTGTTTCTTCTAGCGGTAGCTTAACAAAATAAATGTTAATTTGGCAACCCGTTATACTCCTAGGGCAAATCCTTCTTCCGTCTCCGCAGGGTCTTGACTTCATAACAAACAATGATAAGGCATAGAGCAGGCTTTGTCTATTTATATGACGTCAATGATATAACCTAATTGTTTGACATTTGTAAACATATAACAACTGGCAGTACTACACCTAAATAATATGTGAGCTATTTTAGTTTAAAGTATTTAAAAAACATCAATTCTTTATTCTTAACAACTTCTTTGATATAAATATTTACTATTAAGTAAATAACAAAAGAGATATCAAATTGAACAAATGCGTAGAATAAAAAAAATATTTGTTTTCTTATTTTAAACAATTTTTGTCATATACGTTTTTGTTAGTTTCCCAAAACCCCCCTTGGAATGATTATTTTAAGATGCCATATAATCTATGTTGGAATCCCGGTTACGATTTGTCATTATACCAAATTAGGCGAAAGTATATCCAGTTGTTTTTGTGTGAACAGACATAGAAACATACAGACAGACAGACAAATGGAAGGACGGACAGACAGAATAGTAGACAAAAATTTATATTTTAGTGGGTATCATCTTATAGTCACCTGAAACGTGCAGAAATGTAGCTTGACGAAATAATAAAAAGCAAATATAGCCACCAATTTTATTTATATACAAGAAAATTAAATAATTGTTCTAGGAAATCTTAACAGAACTTCGTTGTGTCACCGAATTTAATTTATCTGTTTCAAATTGTCTATTGTTGCTGTGCCAACAAAATGCTATTTTGAATCAATGAACCAGAATGAAAATCAAACGGCAATTAGTTCAAGGTCTTATTTTTTATGAATACTTTTTAAAAATATATTTAACTGTTTCCGTATTATCTTAAATTTAATTGTCAATAATTTTTTTGTTTACTATATATTACATACCTTTTAGATTGTGCGACTGGTGTAATTGTTAATCAAAAATTGAATATTGGTTATTGATTAATTAACTGAATTGTATTGTTGTATTTACTTCTATTGGCTCTTTGTTCGAACTGTTTTCACTTCGTTTCAGTTCTTCGAATCAATGTTTGACCTTAGATAATCAATTATTTTATTTATTGGTGATAAAGTACGATTATTTTTATAGAAAATCGTATTTTGCGATGTCAATGTTTTCAAAAAGAAGGATTTTGCACTTTAGCCTTATGACTAGAAGGATATTAAATATTTTTCAAATTGTTTTTTAAACTTTTTTATGGGTCAATTCTCTGCAACCCGGAACGCCTTCCGTGAACAATCTATGGGTGTTACGGGTGCCTATAGGCAATTGGTTGATTTGCGCGCAACCGTAATATTTACATAGGTACACGTAACACATATAAATTGCTTACGATATACGTTACGGGTTGCACAGAATTGTCCCATAAGTACTAAGAAAATTTAGAGAATGTGTCAGAGATATTATTTCGAGGTAACCTTAATTATGTCTTCCGTTCTAAAATTGTGTTATTATTTATGCAATAGAATAAGGAGTAGGGTTTCTGCTATTAAATATTTAAGCCAGGGATGAATAACGTAACGTAACGATACCCGATACCGTTATAATAATGATTCAACTACAATTTCTAATACAATAACGTAAAGATATTTTTATAACGTTATATAACGTTATAATAACGTATAACAATTCTTAAAAAGTTATTTTGTAATGTCATTTTCATAACGTTATAAAAATATTTTTTAAATGTTTCCTTTGTACTGGATAAATGTATTGTGATTTCAAGTAAGTTTCCATTTTCATAGACATTTTTGTATTTCCTGAAAACAGTTTTCAAACACAAGACAAGTAGGTATAATTTGATATTCACCACCAAAACAGATCCCAAATATAGGTAATTACAGAGTTACAAATAAAAATTATTTTTATAACGTTATAAAACATTATTTACGTTATGTTATATAACGTTATATAACAACAATTATTTTTTTTAACGTTATTTATAACGTTATGTAACGAAAACAAACAATAAATAACGTTATACAATAACGTAACGATTTGAAACGTTATTTCATCCCGGATTTAAACTAAGTCAATGTATCAGTGGCGGTGAAAGCGGGGGGGCTCAGGTTCCTTAGACATTTGGCCCCCCAGATATTCTTGGAAAAAGTTCAAAATTTTAGATAAATCTAAGTGCGCGGTTCATTTTGGCAATATTTCGGATTGTTACGTTTGCGTCCCGGTTTGATCTTTTCAAAATTCAGAACCATCATTTTTCATTATTATTTATAACGATAAAAAATATTTTACTCCCCTCACATATTTCCTGTCCCTGCCCCAGATTTTAAAAGTTAGCGCCGCCACTGCTGTTTATACTTATGTATCTATAATAATACAGTTATCCCTCGATTTACGTGGGTAACCCCCAGGATCGTCTTATGAATTGTAAGGGCCCTAGGCCATAGGTATTTAACGGGCCCTCCTCCCAGGAGAAATCTAGTCAAATTAAGAAAAATGATAAGCGATTTCAACGATTTTGAGACCAAATTTTTAACCTTAATTATTCATTACCGCTATATTTAATTTTACTAAAATGGTTGATGCAAAATTAACGACGATTTTTTTTTTGGAGTTTTTATTTGGAGTTTTTATTTTGAGTTGAAAAATGACGATTGTTTTATGCAATAATTATAAAAATCAGGGCTTCGAACCGTTATTTTTTTCGTTTCGGTTTTTGTTCCGGTTCAATTAAAAAAATATATATCAGTTCGGTTCCGATTTTCGTTCCGGCAAAAATAACAGTTTTTTCGGTTTTCGGTTCAGTTCCGAGTGATACATTTTTAAATGCTTTTATTTGTATTAAAAATTTATTTTCTACTATAATTTAGGAGAACATTTTATTCCTTATTTTGTAATAATCATACCAAGACCGCTGTCAGGGGGGTCTGGGTGTGCCCCCCCCCCTGAAGTAATGGAAGCGGATTTTTTTTTACTTATCAGTTAAGAAATTACGATTTTTTTCTGCTCATCAGTTTAAAAAATAATCTTAAATAAAATGTATTTTATATTTTGGTTCACTCCCATAAACATTATCTGAACTGAAATAAATCGATATTTTTTTTTCGGTTCAGCTCCGGTTTTCGTTCCGACAAAAATAACGGTTTTTTCGGTTTTCGGTTTTCGGTTCAGCTCCGGTTCGAAGCCCTGATAAAAATATTCTTCTGTTTTTAGGTGAAAAAAATGCGTGTCTAAAATCATATTCATGTTCGTCATAAAAATGCTCTACCACTTCGAGAAAGGATGGAAAGCGGCACAGTCATTTCGCGATCTCAACGAGCTTTTTGGCAAAGGAACAATCAGTCAAAAACAAGTTGAAAGATAGTTCCACAAGTTCAATTCGGGTGACACAAGTCTTAAGGATGATGAAGGAAGAGAACGGCCATCGGATTTCGACGATCAGGCACTTTGGTCAGCCGTGGAAGAGGACGATAGCATGACAACTCGGCTACTGGCCGAAGACTTCAATATCGCCCAATCCACGACTATACGTCGCCTAAAAAGGCTTGGAAAGTGTGGAAGTCGGTTAGATGGGTGCCTCGCGAATTCTCCGACAGCAACAAAGCCGATCGAGTTCGAATTTTCACCGAATCGCTGCAGAGAAACGAGCAATCGTCATTTTTGAAGAATCTTGCTGGTGATGAATCGTGGTTACTCTTCAAAAACGTCAAAAGAAAGAAAGTTTGTGTATCTCCGGGTGAAACACCGAAAGGAATAGCAAAAGGTGAATAACATAAATTGTATAATGTCGAACAGGAGTTCGTCTGAAATGATTTTCCTGATGTATTTATAATATTAATGTTATTCATTTTGTTATTTATTTATTTATATTTTTTGTAAAATCAGTAACTTGGTAAGTCATAGCCTCGTTGGCTAGACGAAAAAACGGCCCTGGTAACCCCCACTGCCTGTCTTTCTGTAAAAATACCACGCAGTAAGTATACGCGCCATGCGAATCATTGTTGCACTGTGTTAAGGATTTAATTAATGTTTATACTAAAAAAAAAATTAACTATTTATACACGTATAGATAAATAAAATAAACAGTAAATCGAGTAATTCGAAATTTTACCGCGCAATACGAAATATTAGTAGTAATTACTAAACCACACAATTCCGAAACCGTACAGAACAGATCCGAAACCGTAGAAATCACGCAGATCGAGATATTACTGTATACACGTACAGGATGATATTAAAATCTTGTTATTATGCAATAAATCAGTCATTGTATGAATCGCTACAAAATATCCTGAACAGAATTACCGTTTGGTTTTTAAGATATGTTTAAAAATACATTAGATTATGATAGTATTATGATCTTTTTAAATAAAGGTTCAGTATATTAAAAAAGTCTGTTCAAAGACAAATGAACGAATCATCAATCAACTTATTAATTCCTTTCTTACTTGTGCTTACAAGGCATGTCCGAGACAGTAATATATAAATAAGTTGGTTGTTGATTCGTTAATTTGTCATTGTATCGACTTCTTTAAAAAACTGAGTTATACTTAAATTTCTTTTCAAGAATAATTAGTCTTTGGACCGCGTAAAATAAAAAAACAGTTTGATTATGAATGTGGCGATTACCCAATGTACGACGAAACATTAAAATTCAAAGTTGATTGTTTTATTTATTTTTTCTCTAGATGTAATTATCACAGTAGGGGAGCGATTCCAAACTCTTTCTTCTTTCGAATTTTTGTGGAACATTAATAAATTTAAAAATTATACTGAAAATATATTAAACGATGAAAATCTCAACAAGCGAGATATTATTGCTGTAGAGCTCGTTCAAGAATTACAATTTTTACTAAATTTATAAGAAGAAATCATTAAGTCCTTCATTGTGTTATATTAGGTATAGGTTGTATTGTTCTATGTTATATGATGATAATATACAAACAATAATAATAAATGTTTTAATGTGTTTTTACCGATCGCCAATAAGGGAGGTATTGTGATCATACCGATTTTGACATTTCGAGATTTCGATGGATCTCCACGAATTGAGGTCCCTACACAACGTTTTGACTATATTTAGCATGATGTCTGTCTGTCTGTCTGTCTGTCTGTCTGTCTGTCTGTCTGTCTGTCTGTCTGTCTGTCTGTCTGTCTGTCTGTCTGTCTGTCTGTCTGTCTGTCTGTCTGTCTGTCTGTCTGTCTGTCTGTCTGTCTCTCTGTCGGTCTGTCTGTCCGTCCGTCCGTCCGTATGTCTGTCTGTCTGTGTACACGTGCAGAGCAACTTCGGCTAAAAGGATTTTTATGAAATTGCATGTTTAAGCTTTTGACATCAATGGCGCGAGTTGATCAACTTTCGGTAAAAATCGGTTGACTAGAAATGGGAGTTTACTCGTGTCGATTTTAAGATTTTTGCGAATATTTAGCAACAGAAAAATATTTCCAAAAAAATTATTTAAGAAGAGTTGCTATAAATGCAATAATAGACCGGGAGCTCATAACGGTTTTTGGTCTCCGATTTCAAACAGCATGCCTTTTGGAGAAGAGAATATTTACTATGTGACAACAAAAAAGGGATGGTACTAAACCCCTGCACGCTTTCCGGTCATAGGGAAAATTGCATTTCCACTTGCACAAAAATTTTGTGTTTTTCTCTGATTTAATATTGCTTGCCCTTTTGTCAAAAGAAAGTTAAAACAAATTTAAAGTCTTTTAATTACAGGCATGCGATTCGGAGGGTCCCAAAGGGCTCAAACGGTCACGTGATCTTGTAATAAAAAAATATGATTTTCCGCGTTTTCATACAGCATGCCGATGAAAAGAATTAAAGTTTGTGTCATAAATCCTCTATAAAAAAAATGGCATGCAACCCTCGTTGGCCCAAGGGTGGAAAATTTCGGAAAATATTTGTGAAAATTTTAATAGGATTTTACGTGATTACTTTTTGCATGCCATCTTAACTAAAGGTTATTGATATAATGCATTGCTGTATAACATAATTGGCATGCAGATAAGGAGGTCATAAAACAGAGGCATGCTTCGGAAAAGTTGCAAAAAAAATTGGAAAATTTCGGAAAAAGTGGAAATGCAATTTTCCCTATGACCGGAAAGCGTGCTGGGGTTTAGTACCATCCCTTTTTTGTTGTCACAGGGTAAATATTCTCTCTTCCAAAAGGCATGCTGTATGAGATCGGAGACCAAAAATGTCATGAGCTCCCGCTCTATAACTAATAACTTTTATTTGAGACGTTTTTAAAATTCATACTTATATGTAACGTTTCCATGGTCATGATAAATAATATCTCTGTTAGAAAATATTAGGCCAAGTTATTTTTACTCTGCTGCTAGAATGTATTTTATACAAGTACTTTGTCATGGCGGTCGGTCCTGTGGTGGCCACAGCTGATTTATAAAATTATTTTTAAAATTATTTTTCATAGTGGATATTAATTTATTCCACTCATATTTCCATTTTCTATATCAGCCATACAAATTAGGGGCGCCATACAAAATATTGCACAAGGGCGCCAAAACTGCTAGGCGCGGGCCTGTATATAACTGCGATTCATCCTAAAGTGAATTTGAAATGTGATATTATATCACTATATCTTTCAATGGTATTTTCTACAAAACTTTTAATTCAATGTATAGCCTGCCTTGAACTTCAGAACCAAAGCCGGCGCTAGCTCTTTTGGCGCCCGGGGCAAACCCACCAAACTGCGCCCTTTTGTTATAATATACAGTGGCGTACCGAAAAAGGGAGGGGGGTTAGATGCTCGCAATCTTATTTCAAACATATTCTTTTGATTTAGATGAAAATATTATAAAAATATTTTAAAATGTTTTTACATTTTATCCTAATACTAATTATGGTTAAGTAAATTTGCTGATACAGTGGTACGTCGACTTACAAACCTCTCGAAATACGAACTTTGAAAGATACAAACTTTTTTCATATCCTATTTTGACTTCTAAATACGAACCGTGATGTTTTTCTTTTTAAATGAATCAAAGCCTGTTTTACATTACGCTGTTACCTTTTGACGAGTATTCAAGAATTTTTATTTCCTCCTACATTTTTCGTCAAAAACAACAATCCAACTATATATATATATATATTTTGAACTAAATAAAAATAGAAAAACTTAATAAAAACTTAGAATATGTATATATAGGCGTTTTTTTTGACGCCTCTAAGAGCTGGTGCCCCTGCCATTCAACGCCGCTGATCAGAACCAGTAAGGGGGGGGCGGTTTCCTTAGCACACTAAGGAAAAGGGTGCCACATTGCGAAGGGGAGGACCTTTTGTTTTTTTTTTTGCTCATCACTTGGATTTTTGGAGGTGAGGACCTTTTTTTTGCTCATCACTTGGATTTTGGGAAGTGAGGACCACCTTTTTTTTGCCAAGGGCGCCAAAACACAGTTTTGCCCCTAGCGCAAGTTTTCCTTACTGCGGTTCTGATCAGAACTACTCGATGTTGATATATCATTAATTGCAGAATATACTGAACCTATAAATTACAGATATATCATTATTAAATATTTATTATCTGGAGTGCAAATTGCACTGCACGATTGCAAATTTCATTGGTTTTTTTATCCATCGTCTTTTAACATTGCTTCATAAATAACACTTTGGTTCCGTATAAAAACTTTAGATAATCGAAGTTTATATCTGCGTTCCGGGTGGGCATGAGTATGAAAAAAAAAATATATGTGAAATGGTAATTTTCACATATCTCAGGGTTTTGTAGGTATTTAATAACTGTAAGAAGCCAGCATAATACTGGACGTCTAGGAATATTTATTCTACAATCACATCAAAATCAACATATTTTGATTATCATTTTGATTCGTTATTCGAGTACTAAGAGCTTCCATTTAATTTTTTGAATTCCATTTAATCTAATTTAAACTTCCATTTAATTTAAAAGTGTATTCAAGAGTGCATTCAATTGGAAAGAAATACTTTGATAAATGGCTTAAATTTTTTCAATTTCAGATTTCACGCTGTTAACAGTTATTTGATTTATAAGTATTTCATTCTAATGATTGATTTATTCCTCTTTGATACCTTGAAAGCAAAAACCTAAAGTAATTCAAATAATAGGTTGAATCATAACGCATAATAGTAGGCAGAGCCTACTGAACACTACACATTACACTCTACACACATGAACTCGATTCTCAGCTGTTACCTTTTTTTATTATATTTTATTTTATTTAAAAAAACATAAATATAAAAAAATCCATAACATTACTAACCATAATTTAGTCATGAATTAAAAAACAATTAATTTTGTCAAAAATACAGAAACTTCAATATTTTCAAAAATGAAATCTAACGAAAAATTCCTCTGGTACGTTTCCGGTTTAGATCAATTTACATTATTTAGATATTTTTTTCATATTTCTTGTTTAACCCCTTCGCGTTAAAGGTTGCGGGACAGTAATTTTTTAAGTATATTTTTGGAAAATCTTGTTAAAATAAAAAAATTGTAAAAAACTTATTTCCGTTCCTTATCCTACGTCTTAAGAGCTTTCTTTTGATACCACTCAATAAATTTATAAAAAAATACAGTAGTATTATTTTTGAACGACAAGGAGTGAAACAATGCCAGGATATAGTACCTCTATATGGTTAATACAGGGATACTATTGTAAATTTATAACCTCTAGATTGGCGCTATTTCCCCAGTTAGCCCTGGTCTTTTATAAAAATAAAAATATAAAAACATCTGTCACTAGTTTTGTTACGAATCAGGTTAATATGCGCCTAATTTTACTGTGACTGCCGTGGCTTCGTGTTAAGATGGTTGCCTATAGAGGAATTGCTACGGATTCAATTCCTGCTAACCTCATTTTGACATTATCAACTTCCAGTATCATGAAAATTAGCTCATGGCTCGACTCAACATCGAGGAATTAATCTTACTTAATAAAAGGAGTTTCTTTTTATACACGGATAATTAGGCTTACCATACGTCCTGTTCTTAACGGGACAGTAACCTTTATTGTTCTGTCGAAATATGAATGATATGAACTATTTACAGGTAAGAATTATTTAATAATGTTAATCCTATAAGAGGGGAGGTGAACAATCTGGTCATCTCAAGTAAGGTTTTTCCTAGTTTAGTCAATTTCTTTATCTCGTACGTCTCCAATAACTGGCTAATTTTGGCGACGGCCCCTAGCGCACTAAGGAAAAGGGCGCTGACGGGCTTGCTAAGGGGCGCCATTTGGAGAGGTGAAGACCTCTTTTTTTTTGCTCGTCACTTGGATTTTGAGAGATGAGGACCTTTTTTTTTGCTCATCACTTAAATTTTGGGAGATAAGAACCTTTTTTTTATTTTCCAAGGGCGCCAAAACACCGCTCTGCCCCTAGCGCAAGTTTCCCTTACTGCGGCTCTGGCTAGAGTTTAGTTTGTTTGCTATTTTAGAACTGATAGATGCCAAATAAGTAGAGCCCTGCGCGGATAAGCTTTTCTGTATCCGCATCCGATCCGCATCCGCACATCCATGATCCGCATCCGCAGCTTTTGTAAATAACAAATCCGCATCCGATCCGCATCCGCAAAAATATCCGCACTACAGGTTTTGCTGTCAGTTTGGAAAGAACTAACATATTTCGCCTGTTTAGGTAATCTCTGCTCTAAAACGCTACTGAAAATTTTTGGATATACCAGCTTATTTATTACTAACCTAACCTAAGGGACCCCAAAAGTTTTAAGGCCTAGATGCGCTAATAACTTATTTAAATCTAGATAGAGAGAGAGATAACAATTTTGGGGGGCCTAAGCGTTCTTTTTCGTAGGGAGTAAGTGGCGTGCTGCTTTTTTTAATATTGAATTTAAAAAAAAAAATCAGAAAAGTTACTTGATAGAAGGTGCTTCATATTTTTAGGATCAAGTAATTCTCTTACGCCATTTCGAGTTAGGCGTTGCAACTTTTTCAAATAGCAACATGTGTCATTTTTAAAATTTTTGGGATCTGCAAGACTTTTTACTTCGGGTAGTATAAAAAAATTGGCAGGTTACATAATAAAATTTTCGAGAAAAAATTATGTAAGTAAATTTTGGTATTTAAATAAAACTTACTAATCAGTTTTATGTAAAAAAAAAACCTTTATCAGATTTAAAAGCCAGAATTAGAGCAGAGGTAGGAAGAATTACGTCGAAAGTGTACCAGGAAACTTTTGTCCAAAATATTATTTTTTATAATATATTCAATAATAAAAAGAAAGTTAAGTTGATTGTCTCAACTCAGTCTTGATCATGGACAATTGTCTTAATAAAAAGAATGTAAAGTGAGATTGAATGCTACAAAATATCATGTATATACAGACAACCGAAAATAACCGAGAACTGCGTAGTCAGAACACAATTGCTTGTTTCTCCGAAAGTAACCGAAGATTTAATGTTCACGCGGATATTGCGGATAAGCGGATATGACATTTAATCCGCATCCGATCCGCATCCGCATGGTTTAAATAATAATTTATCCGCATCCGCAGAAAAGTTGCGGATATCCGCGGATAATCCGCGGATACCCGCGGATTTGCAGGGCTCTACAAATAAGGTAAAGAAACTTATTTGATAGGATTTATTACCCTAATTTTAGAATAGATTTTGCTAAGGGCTAATTGTTTGAGTTTTTTTTTTTTTTTTTGTCTGGAAGAGTGTCAATCAACTGAGGATTGTAACCGTTGTTTTCTGCTATGGTCTTGATTATGGAAATTCCATTGTTGAAATCTAACGTGTTTAAAGGCACTGTTACTAAACAATGAATCATACAATGGAAGGCTGTTAATTTATGTGCTGTTGGGTAGAAGATTAGTGAATAACAGTGTCTGTATGAGTGGGGTTTCTTAAAATTTTGAATCCGTGTTGGTTTTGAAATTTGGTGATAATTAAATCCAGATAGTTTAAAGAATTGTTTATTTCTTTTCTTTAGTGGATTGGATGTTTTTCCATTAATAAAAACATCCATACACAGGGCCGCCCCGACGAATTCTAGCGCCCCGGGCAAATATTTGAATTGCGCCCTTTAATGAATGATAGGTATATTTTTAAAAAATTATATTATTTATATTGGTTTTAAGCCCATTTTTCGTTAAGCGGTCGAAAACACCCGATGAAGTTTTCTTTTTCAACTCACGCATGGTCCTCACACACACATGTAAATGAATATCGGACGGAAATTTGTACCTACTATCCCTAAACTTTAGAGTTTACTGTTGAAAAAGTACGTGATTCATACTTACCTATTACCATAAAACAATTACACTCACAAACGCGCGAAATAAAAATATATATACATAATATAAAATTCAATATCCTTAATTTTGCGCTCCATGTTTCGCGGCGCTCCGGGCTGGCGCCCGGTTCGTCCGTGCCTTGGGCCGGCCCTGTCCATACATGGAGTGCTATCAACTATTATAGAACAACTAGCTGGAGCACCCGTACTTCGTATTTTTCTTGTAAAGTATATTTCTGCTATAACGTAAATGACAAGTGATTTGGTCAGGTCGTCAAGGATGAAATTTGTAGTTAATAATATTGCCAACTCTAACAGCGTATTATTTGCCATTGGCTTAATATTTAACCGTTCTGTTTTTTTTTTGTATGTTTACACATTTTGCTTGTTTAAAGAAATCATTGTACGCTCTAAACAATTACAAAAACTTTTTTTAACAATTAATTTTGTTGAAAATAGAATGGTCGGAAATTCCCACTATTATGAAGTATGAGTACTTACGTGGAACTACGGTATCGCAGACCGCGCGAAACATTAATAGTGTATTTGGCTCTAGTGTTAGTACGCAGCAGACAATATCAAATAGGTTCGCCAAATTGCGTACAGGTACCTTAAAAACCAAAAAAAAAAAAAAAACTGGCTCATCCATCACAGTAGAAATATACTGCAACCAACTGGACGAAATGATGCAAAAACTTAAAGAAAAACCGCCTAGATTGGTCAACAGATCGACTCCTACCTTATTGCATGATAACGCTAGACCACACACTGCACAAATGACTGTGGCAAAACTACAGGAATTGGAGTTGGAACTTCTTCATCATCCTCCATACTCACTAGACCTAGCCCCCACTGACTACACTTCTTCCGCAATTTGGACAACTTTTTAATAGGAAAACAGTTTAATTCCGACAATGCTGTAAAACTGGCCTTCCAGGAATTCAATAACTCTCGTCCGCCAGGGTTTTATACCACCGGCCTGAACAGTCTGCTGCTCAAATGGCAAAAGTGTATAGACAATATGGGTGCATAGTTTGATGAATAAAATAATTCCTTATATTTGTATGTTATCACTGGCGCACCCAGGTATTGTTGTAGGGGGGAGAGCGGAAGACAAAATTATTTAAATTATGAAAATGTAAGTATTTAAGTGATGACCTAAAATAAAAGGTCCTCACTTCTAAAATACAAGTTACGACCTAAAAAAAAAGTACTCATCTTTATTTTTAAAATTTTCTAGTATGTTTGTGTATTTTTATTTTTATTTCCTTCCTTCTTAGGGGAGGGGGGGTCCCTGGGTGCGCCACTGTATGTTATCAACTAACTTTGCCTTTTTTTCTACAAATTTCATCCTTGACGACCTAATATTTCAGTTTCAACAAAATAATCGTTTCTTTTTTCTAAATCACTCTTTTGTATATATTTTTCATGTAAGATAAATAATAAGTGAGATACTTGATTTATAGGTAGCTCTTCCCATAGCTCCCCAAATATATATTTTATTAAATACTTCATTGAACAGAGAGAAATAGTTTCTTTTCCAATATATATTTTTGCTAAATATAAATGATAAATGAGATGTTTCAACCTTATAAGCAGGGCTTCGAACCGTTATTTTTTTCGTTTCGGTTTTTGTTCCGGTTCAATTAAAAAAATATATATATCAGTTCGGTTCCGGTTTTCGTTCCGACAAAAATAACGGCATTTTTCAGTTTTCGGTTTTCGGTTCAGTTCCGGTTCGAAGCCCTGCTTATAAGTAACACTTCCCTTGTCTCTAAATAATCTTCTTAAAATAAGTAATGTGAGATATTTCAAGATTTTAGTTTTAGGAAGTATATGAATATTTGGGACATTACGGGGGACTCCTAAAATATTCATTCAATCGAAAAAGTATGTACAACAAAAAATCCCCCCCCCCTTTACTCCACAAATATTCATCTAATTGAAACAATGCATTTAACAAAGAAGATTTATTTCTTATTATAAACAATTTTTGTTGTCTAAATTTTACAGTTAAATCAATAATAAGGGAGATATTTTAAGTTTTTTATAATGTTTAGCCCGGAACACCCCCCTAGAATAAACATTTTCAGATACCTTATAGGCTTTGTTTGAATTCTGGCTTTACTGTATCCTCATACCAAATCATGTGAAAATATGTCAAGCCGTTTTTATGTGAACCTCAGACAGACAGACAGACAAAACCGCAATTTTCTTTGCGGATATTGGCTTATAAATATTTGAAACGTGTAGAAACCAAATATGAGGTCGAAAAAATAAGAAAACAGATAAAGCCTCCAATTTTATTAATATAATTATCTATACATTTTATAATTTTGAAATTATGGCTTCCTTGATTTCTTTATTGAACATATCATTAATTTCATTTAAAATGTTCTTGCTGTTCTAGATGATGTTGATAATATTTCTGCCAAAATCTGTTCTTATTAGTGACTATCATATTTATTTATAGTCTGTTCAAACGTAAGAATGCAGTACAGGCCAGATGGTGTAGTTCTTTTTCATATTCTCTAAGGGGTTCTCCCAATGACTCTGTCCTTTCATTTCTTGGCGACTTTGCTGGCTGTAAAACGCGCTAATCTGTCAAAACACGGTATTCTATAAATGGTTATTCATATTTGTACCGTGTTATCTGTAGCTATACGAGTCTCCGATACTTTTTCAGTTTAGTTTCAATGAATTAACAACAAAAACATAAAATTGAACACTTTTACAACATTTGGCAACACCGCTCCTATTTTCCATAAGAACAATACTGCATTCTTACGTTTGAACGGACTATAGTAATATTAGAAAACGATCTGATCAATTTGAATAAATGATATTCGCTTGAGCATTCTGTTAGCTCTCCTGTCTACAGACTCTCCTAGATTATCCCTACTGTGTCGGGCCTGCATTTTTAATGTAATTTCCCATTTATAAATTTATCTATTTTAGTCTAATATTGTTAACCATAATATTGATTTTTTAAATATTTTTAATAACATTACTGTTCGAAACTTTTACCGAATCCTATTTATTTATTTTTATTATTATACAGGTATAGTCTATTTCACGATAAGTTGAAGTGACTATCTACTTATGGTCCTAAGCACAGTGGGTGGTAATTACAAATAACACTAATCGCTTTGAATTTACTTTTTGAATCAGATAACTTGTGATTTGTATTAAATAGTTCAGTACGTGTTAGAAAAATGTGGCGTCCTTGGAACGAACAATTAACTTCTGTGCAAGCAAATGAAGCAGATGACTATGTGAACATGATAGAAGATGATGATATCATCTTCATCATGATGAAGAGACAAGCAAGGCAACGAAAGTAGTGATGACAACAGTATGGAATATTGTAAATAAATCCATTGATAGGAGAAGAAAACGAAAGGAGTCATGGAGTTATGGAGTCAGAGCGATTAAAACTTTTGAGAGAAAATTATTTAAAAAACATTAAAAATACATAAAAAAATACAGAGAAGATAAAAGGTCAATAATTTATTTAGATGAAACTTGGTACGACACACATGAAACAAACTCAAAAGGTTGGGTGGATACGTCAAATAAATGTCAAACAAGAGCACCGTCTAATAAAGGTAAACGTATTACGATACTTCATGCAGGTTCTGAAACTGGATGGATACCGAATGCACTCTTGCTTTCGGCGAAAAATATCAAAGATTCTAGACTCGACTATCATGACGATACCACGGCGGAAATTTTCGAAAACTGGTTCGAAAATAAATAACTCCCGAATATACCGGCTAACAGTGTTATTGTTATGGACAATGCAAGTTACCATAATCGGCAACTAAATAAAGTACCGGATAGTGCAAACAGTAAGAAGGAAATCCAAGGCTTTTTATATAAAAATGATATTTACTTTGAAGAAAGTTATAAAAAAAATTGTTAAATTAAATTATTAAAAAGTTATAGTTTTTCTAAAGAATATGTTTGCGATAATATTGCTTAATGCAAAGGACACACAGTTTTACGACTACCTCCGTATTATTGTATATTCAATCCTATTGAACAAAAGTAAAGGCGAGAATAAAACGGAATAATGTTTCTCCCACTTTAAACGGCACTGTGATAGAACTTATAAAAAAAGAAGTGGAAAATATCCCTGTAGATAGTTGGAAAAATTGTGTAAATCATGTTATTAAAACTGAGGACAGTTATATTCAAATAGAACGTACTATAATCATTAATTTAGAGACTGATTCAGAGAATGATTTGGACTTGTAAGATTTTTTTTTATCTTAAACATTATTTAATTTAAAATTTATTTTATTGTAATGTTTTAAATACTAATTGTAATGTTTTAAATTTAATTATAAGTTCTATAAATTAATTGTATTTATAATAAAAATAAAGTTTATTTTTATGATATCTTATGTTTATTTCTTGTTACAATTGTGTCATTACATGCTGTAATGTAATTTATACCTGATACATCTCTGGCTAGTTTATGGGTACAAACAAGGGACTAGAGTTATTTGTAATTGCCACCCACTGTGTTTAGGACCATAAGTAGATAGTCACTTCATATATCGTGAAATATACTATACTGTGACATTTAACATTATGTATTTAACTATATTTGTATTATCATTGCGTTCTATAATTATGTTTGTATATCATTTGATATAAATATTTTTTTAATTGTAATGTACGTATTTAATATTCTAAATATTTCTATATTTATTTATATTTGTATATATTTCAAATCACATGTAAATTCTTAGTGTGTAATAAAGGAATGTTATTACCAGGGGCGCAGCCAGGATTTTGTCTTGGGGAGGGCCGAATCAAATTTTTCAGATTCCGGGACGCGGGCCGCCCACTGCCTTCAACCTAATTTTATTGTGGTCTCTGAAGCGTTAACGAAAAATACTTGAACTTATTTAGGGTAAAAATATATTTAAAAATGTAAAATATACTCTCTTCCCGCTTTTCTGTTTATAAAAAATTTCAAGGAGTCCTTTGGCAAGTTCCGTCACTGCTTATCATTTTGTATGAAAAATAGACCGCGACCCAAATCAGTTTTACACCCCAGGTGTTGGATATTGATGTTTATATCAAATAATAATTCCATTATTTGTTGATAAAAAAAAGTTATTGTTAATCCATGTATCAAAAACTTCCATTTGATGTCCCTCAAAATTAAACAAACATTTTTTCTTCGATAAATACATATTTGTTTATATTTTTCGTGGAATATATTTTTGAAGTCTCAATATTTTTTTTGAATTTCAACATTAATCATAATAAAATATAGCTTATATTGCTATTTATTAGTTATATATATATATATAGTTATTTTGCTGTACGATTATTTTAAATTGTGCTCTCCTGTGCCCTCCCTGATTACGCCACTTTTGTTCAGTACATCTTATATTAGTCATTTCTGTTTGTAAAACATCATAATCTCAAAAATACCTAAGAATATATTGATATTTATTAATCTATAAAATAAAACCAAATGCCGATTTTTAGACCGCGACTATCTCCAAAACTACTTTTTTTAGTTATATTTCAACTGTTTCTACTCTATTTCACGTTTGAGGAGTCATTTTAAAATTACATTATGAAGGTTATAACGAAGCTAGATTTCCACTTTATCTTACCTGAATCTAGTAATTAGTTGTTTAAAACAGTTTTATCATTTGACTGGGTGAATGGTTTAGTCGATGTGTCAGGGGGGAAAAAGGATCAACGCTCCCCTTCATATAATTCGGGGAGCATATTTGGAAAGTGATGTATTTTTACTTGAACAATAATTATGTCACTTTATCAAGAGTAGGCAATCTTAAAAAAATAATTATTTATTAAAACAAAAAAAAAAAACAAAAATGCCAGTATTGTTTACAATGAAGTAATTTAAAAATAAATTACTGTTGCGGTTAACAAATTTTAACTTCAACTCCCCGAGCAGGGCCGTGTAATCTGCTAGTATTGTATAAAACTTGATAAAAAAATTGGGCCAATTGTTCTGGCCCTGGGGAGGGCCGAGGGCCGTCGCCCCCCGCCTTGCCTGCGCCTCTGGTTATTACTATTATTATTATTATTCCACTTAGAATGTGTGGGCAGTTTATTTTGTCTGTTGAAAACGATTTCGTGACAGTTTTTCCAAGACGCAACTGTTACACTCATATTAATTTCCAGTGTGAACATAAAATATTTAAGGCGCCTGTAAGTATACAACTCAATTTACATTTGTGATATTTAAATTGCATAAAAATAGTAGCACTTTTTACATGATCTCTTTTATAAATCTTGCGAGAGTGTAGACAATTTTGTTAGTTAAATCAGTATTTATTTTATTTCTAATGCTTCTAGAAGTGTTTACAAATATGTTTTCATATCGATTTTTTGATATAGGTTTATTTTCATTGGGTTTATTATTCTATTGATTTTGCAAATGGATACACAAACTAGAGTTATCTAATCTGGACGATTACAAACAACCCCAGGAAACTAAATAAGTTTTGAATGAATCAAAATAAAGTTTCATTCATAAACACCTGGTCATAAATTTGCTTGTTTCTTAGGTACTATATGTTTTGTTTAACTTTTTCATTTACTTCATAATATTTACATTTTTACTTACCATCTTTTTAGTAATATATATAATGGCACTTTTATATTTGGGACATAAATCAAACAAATGTATAAATTTCGTGTATTTTATTAAAATCTTGGTAAAATACAGTTTGTACAGCAACAAATGAATGGTTTAAACTAATGAAACATATTTACTTATCAGAAACGTTCACAATTTGGCGTGCGATTTAAAATATTATAATAAATAAATTATAATACTGTATTTAGCCAGTTGTATCTACATTTTAACAAAACAGTGTTTGACTAGTCATACAAAGGCAATAGTCTTCTTATTTATATAATATTTTGCAGCGAAATCAGGATTGTGTTACAGTTTGTTTATAAAATGAAACAGTTTTTTTAAAGGTTTGTAATGTCAATTTAAATCCTGATTAACACCACCTGAATTTTAAAATCGAGATTCAAGAACACATTAATCTGATAATAAAATACTAGTTTTTTTTTTTTTTTTTATTGCTGCAATAGATACTTTAACACGAAAATATGAATCTAATTTGATCACATGATCAATGCAAGGTATTAAAGACTCAATATGAGCCATATACGATATTTTAAATAAACTAATCCTTATGAATTGACTACTTAAATTACAATAACGAACTAAATCAAAACTAACAAACATTTTAACAATTAATTTAAAGGTTACAACATTTGGGCCATGCATATATCTTATGTCGAAAACACAGACTTTAACATAATCTCAAATGTGTAGTTCGTAATGTAAAAAATATAATCACATGCGAAATTAGATTAAAAAATAAGCGAATTTATAACTACAAAAAAATTGACTTTTTACAAATATATACATAACTAATAATACAGTTTCTCCTTATTTCACAATTTGGAGTTTTTATGTTTACGTTTTACATATAAAAAAAAACTCAAGTCAGTCTCATAAAAAAATAGCACCGTTTAGGTGGGTTGGTCCGTATAACATATGTACTTAAGATCGTTTTTTCTAAATTTAAACATCTGAGTAAACTCAAATACAAATTGAAAATTTGCCATTAGTTTAATTCTATTTTGTTCACAGCCAATAGCAATTTTAAAATCGTCAAACATTAAAATGAACGCTCTCGTAACCGTACTTCGTGAAATCTCCACTTTTCAGGTTACTTCTCTTGCACATTATGTCTTTGATAAAACCACGGTGCATTTGAATGATTTTAGTAAATTTTAGTAAACATAAATCTGTTTTAATTGTGGTTTTAATTCAGCGGGAATGGTGTAAACTTCGGTAGGCGGTTTCTTGTTGACGAGACGACGCCAACGGCCACCGAGATTTTTTCTGAATCCTCGACAAAAACCAGGTCTCTCCGTTGGGAGGTTTTGTACCAGCGCATCCTGAAAAGAATTAATAAAAAATTAGTTAAAACTCAAAATATATAAAGAAATGTACTGTGTGTGTGAACGTAACCATAGAATTGTTAAAGTATTTATTACCAACATAAAAATATAAAATATTACTTAATACATTTCGTACATTATTAAAATTTAACTGTCTTTTTGTCTAGTCTTTGGAATTGTCTTGTAACAAAAATACTTTTATCTTAAAAGGATCCAAAAATAGTTCGTTATTTAATTTTGGCGTTAACAGATGGAGTTTAAATTCAGTAATCGCGAGATATTTTGGTCCCGTCTGACGCCAGACCGTTAGGGAGAGCATGGTTTTAATGAAAAGGGGCGCTTAATCAATATATACATGTATGCAAGTCAATGAACTTTGCCTGCATTACTTACATAACTACACACGTGTAGACTATCAAATAACGTATTGATTTAAACAGGACAGATTTTACATTTATGCTGACACGATTGACCTTAAGAATTTAATGTCAAATTTATCGTTAACCGATATCGAGTAGCGTGACGCAAAGTGGGTGTAAGTTTAACGGATACTTGAAATCAATGTTAGTAATTTAAATACTATATTGTAAGAAAGGATTCCTCGTTGGAGCGACTTTAAAATAGTTAACTTCTAAACAACTTAAGTTTCCAAAATTTCTAGATGAATTACTTCTTTGTAGCTAAGCGTTCAGGAAGGACAAAATATGCAGACGGTGCGGGGTGAAGGGATGCTAACCTAACAGACGTTAACGTAAAGTTCGTTCCCCTCCGTAGAAGGTTATTTTTGAAATAACCGTCTTAGTATCCCATGAGAAATATGATAGGTAACTAAAGATGAAAGACGAGTTTTACAATAGTTTTGCAAGGATCTTGCTTTCACTAACTTTCAAATGTAGGTTGGTAAGACTGTTCAAGGAAATTACTGGTATTGTTGGATGCAATATGACATTTTTACTAAATATCGACTCTCGAAAGTATTTAAAAACTAAGTAATACTTTTTTAGGTAACAATATTTATATAAAATTACTTTTTAACATATACAAACGGTACATCCATAATAAATCAAATTAGTTATGAGAATTATTGTCTCGTAATTTAGTTCCCCTTATAATACATAACATTGATTTTATAAATATTTATAATAATAATTGCATAAGTAACCTTCCCGTTAAAAATTCTATCCTTTGATTAACTTTAATTGGTGTTTAAATTAAAATTTACTAACATAATTTTTTGTTGGGACTGTATGTAGAAATTAGACCGGAAGAGAAATTTTAATACCAGAAATTTACTCATTAAACCGTTAAAGCAATTAAAAATATGTGACACAAAAAATAACAATATTTAGGTCAAGTTTTTAGTAACATAGTGATAAGGTATTACTAAACCCACAAACTATTGTATTACTATCATTTAAAATTTGGCGCACTGCCAACTGTAATTTTTAAGGATTTTAAAAATAATTTTATGGATTTTAAGATTATACTCCCGGTTTTTAAATTAATAGACTATTGTTTAATGGCCAACAGTATGAAATGTATACATAACAACCGTTTTCTTCATTTAACTTTAAAGAAGGAATTTTTTATGTAAGGCTCATTCAGGCCTTGCTCTCAATATGCAGTGTCCTAAATTGCAAAGTTTTTGTCACTTTTGTCACAAATGTAATATTTGACATTTTTAGGGCGGTTAGCAGGGTTAAAACAATATTTAGCGCATTAAGAATACTTCCTTTTGTAATAATTTGGTAGTTTGCTAGTGACGATTGGGGTATGTAGGTATGTGTTGAATTCTAGTGTGTTTGTTCTTGCGTTGTGTTTTTTTGACATGTTACAACGTTAACTTACTTGATCATTGCTGTACAAAGTGAATTGAGGCGGAGGTGGTGGGTATTGCCATAGAAACTGTCCCCTGTACGCCAGTGGATCCGGAGGGATGTTTTGTGCAGGAACTGTTGTTCCATTGTTGCCATTCACAGGGGGTAGGTTCGTCGCAGTCTGAAGAACGACTTCAGCAGGGTGGACACTGTTGCTGTGTTCCTCCCTCTTCCTCAGTTTGCTGCGAACAAGCCGTATCGCTATCATAGTACCGTTGCTTCCAACCATTTTATCCTTAGGTGTAAGTTTCGAAAATTTAAAGATAGCTATTTTGAAGCCTTTTGTCTCCCAAACTCTTTCGAGTTGGAAGTATTTGGATCACAAGAAAATATAGGTTTTTACACACAGTTAATTCGCAACTTTAAGTTGCTTGAATCACAGTTTTTGTGAAGTTATTTTGTATCACACAACACTGTTTGTTATTGATATTGCACTAAACTTCACACAAGACACTTATTTATTTATTTATTTTGACTAGATATTTTCTTTGCTACGAGGGGCCTAGCTTTTTAAAATTAGCCAAACAACCTCTCAGAAAGTTGTAACTATTCTGAAGGCTTGTAAAACCGCTCAATTCTTTATATAGTTTATCAGTTAATCGTTGAAATGAGAACGACATATTGTGGAAGTGGGAGAGTATGCTTTAACAGCCAATCACGTGAAGGTTAGATGGCGCTTGGGTTGTTCCACGTTTTACTTTTTAAAACTGATTTCGTTGTTGGAAAAACCTTATTTTCTTGTTTTTTGGAAAGTAGTTTCCCGTAAATTTTGGTGTTACTAATAAATAATATTGTTGTTTACAAATATTATTATCATAGCTATCTTTACTTCGAAATATTTATTCAATGTTTTGATTTTTATGCATAAATACGTAAATAATATGTTTTTGTTAGAAAAAATAGCAATAAATTCTTTATATAAAATTATTAATAATAATATTTTTGTTTACATAAGTTAATGACACCAAATCATAAAAAATATATATTTTTTATAGCATAAAGTTTATATATTATATAACAACACAAATATTTAAGTAATAATAGAACAATAACAACTTTTTCTGTACTCATATATGAACTTATTTTTATTCAATAATCAAACTTTAAACGTCAAACAGATATGGACAATATTTTATTTAAGGAATATAATAATTTAAAAGGTGTTCAATGTTTATAAAAAATATTGATAAAATCACACAGACCTGTGTTTTTGGGTATGGAAATATACTCTAATAAATGAATATATTACTTTCCAATTTCGTTAAGTTTAACTGTGGTATTTAATTGTAATGTATATTATTAACTCATTACATAAAATATATAATTATTAGTAAAATTATGGCCAAAGTACGTAAAAATGTGTGACGTTGATAATTTTTTCTTATCACAACGCCTACTAAGAACTAGTTTATGACGTTTTTATCATAAAAATGTATGCCTAAATTACTATTACAGAAATACATCAAGATTACAGTACTGGGAAACCTAAAAAAACTACAAACTACAACCTGATGTGTATGTAATAACAACTATAGGAAAAACTAAATTATCACTCTATTTTTCTCAAAAAATGGTATAAGACCAAGCCATTTTTAACAATACTACAATAGTATAATAATACAATAAAAAAATACTAACTTTAAACAATCCATTCAAAATTTAATATTGTTTTTTTTTTTTTTTATATTAAGTTTCGGAATGTGTCATAATTGTGCAGAAAAAGCAAAATTGAAAAAACTGAATTGTAAAAAATATACACATTTATTTCAAAAATACATTTATGAGGATCGTCTGTCTTCTAAACTTCGAAACATAAATTTTTAAAACAGTTTTTTTGCAGAGCCCTGCAAATCCGCGGTTAACCGAGGATTATCCGCCATTTTTAATTTTTCTGCGGATATGGATAAATTATCATTTCAATCGTGCGGATGCGGATAAAATATAATATCCGCTTATCCGCAACATCTACCTGAAAATGAAATCTTCGGTTTGGACACCTCTTTCCATGAAAGAGGCGTTTAGAACCCCAAAAATGAATCGCTGACATTTGGATTGTACTTACGGTAAGAATGAAATAAAGACACGTTAAATACTTAAATATATTGTACTTTATATAACAGTCGTAGAAAAAAAACAATTTCTTTGGATTTATTGCTAGTTTATGAATTTAAAAATAATTATTTAATGTTTCACCTTATTTGGCATCTTTTGGAAATATTAGTAAAAATTAACATTAAATTTATAAAAATAAAGATTTTGATAAATTGTTATTCAGAGTGCGGATTTCAGGGGTACAACAAATAAATACAATATGTACTTTAACACTATTTAATTAGAACCTTTTGATAAGTAATAGGTAAATTTTTTTTTTTAATTTAATGGGCTTTGCTGCTGTGGCAATTAGCCAGAACAATTTTTTATTTGAGAAAATTTCCATGCCTGAACGGGATTCGAACCAGAGACCTTCGCAACGCAGAGCACATGTGTTACCACTACGCTACGCCGGTCGGCAATAGGTACATTTATATGTTGACCAAAAACAAGTACATTCCATAGGCTTCTATGTTGCTAAGTATACAATAAACTTTAAACATTCTTTGGCGCGGATATATTTAAATTGCTATATCCAACAGATTTTAAATTATTTGAAATCGTCAGAAAACTTATATCTTTTAATAAGATGGTTTTAAGAATTTAGTTTTTAACATTTGCTGGTCTTATAGCTCTTTTCATTTTATTGAAAACTCTACTCTAAAACAATCGTGAGATATCTTAAAAAACGTGAGATATTTAAGTTTCTGACATATTCCTGTTTTAAGTTTTACATTTTATATAAAATTGGTTTAAAAGAGAGTCGAATTGTAATTTACATCCTTATTTTTTAATATATATAATCTCAGTACGGAATTAGATAGAAAATATTTTTCTGGACTCAGTAATATGTAATGTGATAAAATCCAAAAAAAATCAGTAGTGTTTTAGAGCAGCGATATGCAAAATAAGGTGAAACATCTTAGTTATTTCCAGACTGACAGTAAATGCTGTTGTGTTGATCAGATGTGATCCATAAAAACGTATCCGCGCAGGGCTATAGTTATTAGGGTTGTAAATCGAAGGCAAAACATCGATGTTGAACATCGATGTTAACATCGGCGCTGAAACATCGATTTTGAAAAAACATCGAAGGGATAACATCGATGTATCGGAAACATCGATGTTTTATTAAATATTAAAAAAAAAACTATTTTTTATATTATATAGGTTTTATTTAATAATATAAAGATAAAATACGAAAAAAAGTAACATATAATACGAAAAAAAGTAACATAATACACAAAAAGCATTTATTAAATTTTTAAATAGATTGTGTAACAGACACATTCAAATGTCCCGCCGCTGCTTATAACCGTTTGGAACAGCTTATATAAGCCGTTCACTTTTGTAAGGACAAACTAAATCTGGTTATTTTGGTGATTTTTATAGTGTATTACTGACTTTTATAAACTTGGTTATATTGTAAAAAGGGCTTTACAGTTTGTATTATTTTAGGTTAGTATTATATTTACAAAATATTTAAGATGTCACTATTCAAAATCTAATATGACAAACGATATTTTTTTAAATGACGGCACGTTGCCGTTCCGTCGGCGTTCTTACTGAAATACTGCCAATATATACTTTTTGGCGGCATTTTTAGCAAGTAACAATAGATTATTTCTATTAAATTTCACTTTATTTACCTCGTTCACTTATACAAAAAATGGCTCGACAACAAAACTCAAAGAGCAACAAGTGTTAGTTTCGTTCGTCGTTGTCATTATTTGCAAAAATTAGAAGTGTCTTCTTATTTTTTTCTTATTCTGCTAACTGCTAAGAAGAATAAGAACTAATACTATTAGTATTGTTATATTACAATAGATGGCGCTTATATTTTGTGCACTAATTTTAATAAAAATAAAAATTTTAAGATTCCAGCGCCTCTAGCGGTAGTTTCTGAATTTCAAAGTTCAAAACGTCGACATCGGTAGCAGACATCGATGTTTTATCGATACTATCGCCACCTGAACATCGATGGTAAAAACATCGATGTTTTCAGGAGAGACATCGATGTTATCGATACATCGATGTTTTTTCCCCATCCCTAATAGTTATGAGCAATGAACAGCGCAAGTGTTTATTTATCGCTGTACCTATCATACTAGGGAACACTTAAGATTATTTGTATTTGTCAAGAAATTGAAATATCTCTGTTTTCGTGTTTTATGCAAGACTAGTTGAGTTCAGTGTCATAACTATGGGCCCGCTATTAGACCGGGAGCTCATGACAGTTTATGGTCTCCGATTTCATACAGCATGCCTTTTGGAGGAGAGAATATTTACTCTGTGCCAACAAAGAAAGGAGGGTACTAAACCCCTGCATGTTTTCTGGTTATATGGAAAATTGCATTGCACGGATATAAAAAATAAATAAAATAAACAAGTAAATTTTATTTTTCGGCAAAGACTCTATGTTGTTGAAGACAAAGTATAGTAATAGTTCAAATAAAACAATAATTTTTTAAAAAAGGTAATAATCTAGAAATTATGTTAACTAAAATTAACCAATCTATTGCAGTAATTTTTTGATAAATATCTTTTGTCAGAGATATATAGTTGAATTCTTTGGTTTAAGCAGACCTAAACGAGAATTTCTGAAGTTGTCGCGAAAACCGAGCTTCCCTAGATTATTTTATGTTTCATGTTTCATGGCATTTATTATAAAATAATAGAATATACAATAGATTTGAAAATGTTTGGAATACATACCAATTTAAGAATTGAGACATTTATATTACGAATGACATAAAAAATAAGAATCAGCTGTGGCCACCACAGGGCCGACTGCCATCACAAAGTACTTGTATAAATTACATTCTAGCAGCAGAGTAGAAATAACTTGGCCTAATATTTTCTAATAGAGATATTATTTATCATGACCAGGGAAACGTTACATATAAATATGAAAAAATAGATACTTGGAAAAAACAATCAAAATTTTTCTTTTTTTTTTTGTCAAAAAATGTTTCAAATATAAGTTAGCTATTGCTTTTATAGCAACTTTTGTTAAATAATTTTTTTCGAAATATTTTTCTAGTCGACCAATTTTTACCAAAAGTTGACCAACTAGTGCCATTGATGTCAAAAGCTTAAATATGAAGTTTCATAAAAATCCTTTCAGCCGAATTTGCTCTGCACGTGTACACAGACGGACAGACGGACAGACGGACAGACGGACAGACGGACAGACGGACAGACGGACAGACGGACAGACGGACAGACGGACAGACGGACAGACGGACAGACGGACAGACGGACAGACGGACAGACGGACAGACGGACAGACGGACAGACGGACAGACGGACAGACGGACAGACGGACAGACGGACAGACGGACAGACGGACAGACGGACAGACAGACCGACAGCTATCATGCTAAAAATAGTCAAAACGTTATGTAGGGACCTCAATTCGTGGAGATCCATCGAAATCTCGAAATGTCAAAATCGGTATGATCACAATACCTCCCTTATATATATGTTGGCGGTCGGTAAAAATGTAATGACATTTTATAATAACATGTCAACTTAGAATATACAATGTAAGTATGATTTACAATAGCTTAAACAAAATGGCCAAAGTCCCGATTTAATCGTTTAAAGTTACTATAAATTCAACTTTGTAGTAACTGTAAAAAATGTCAGATAAATCATTTATTAAACAGTGAATAAAACTTGAATAAAGTCTTGTTTTGAGGCATCTTCAAACACCCAAACTCATTCAGTTTTGAGCAAGCGGTACTTTACTTCAAAAGTACTACTGTTTGTTTTGTTTGAAAAGTCGCGCGTGTATAACATTTGTTTTTATTATTTTACTGTCTTATTAAATTTATGTTCTAATTCAAAGCTGCAATTCCTCAAAGAAGTCATTAAAAAAGTTAATAAAGTAGTCATAAATGTAAATATTATTTGGAAATCTCAAAACTCAAAATAAATATCACAGTTTATATACCTAGGTAGTTAAAAAATTATGTTGCTATGTTCATTTCGAAAATTTCCATTGATTTTTATATATTTGAATTATACAAAATTACTTTATCTATTTTTTAAATAATAGTTCCTTGATAGTTTCTTATCAAAATGTTAAATGAGTAAAATTTGACTTTATCAAGTTTTAAATATTTACGTTAAAAAAATTCTAGAATGAAAGTCATTATTTAAATAAATTTTGACCTAGGATAGCAAATGTTTTGAAATTTATTTTTTGCACAAGGTTACGTTAGGTAAATTACCCGTCTTAATAGTCAGGTCATGCCAAGAGTATTTAATTTTTTTACATAAGCGCCGGAAAAGGGGTAAAAACTTGAAAAATGTCAGTAATACCTAGTCTACTTTATGATTATGTTCTTTTTTACCAATTAAACTCATTTCCACATTCATTTGTGAAAAAGATATCTATATAAATAAAACTGTAGGCTATTTTTTGTTTTATTTTTCCGTCTTCATATTTCGTTTATACTTACACGTTTCAAATGATTGTAAGACAATATCTATAAAAAAAGCCAATGTCTGTCTGTTTGTCTATTTGTCCGAAGTGTACACAAAAACGGCTGGACATATTTTCTAGTAATTTGGTATGTTGCGCTAAACCAGAATTCGAACTTAGGCTAAATAGTATCTCAAATTTTTTATTCTAATTGGGGTTTCGGGGATACGTCAACTAAAAAGCTAGAAAAATCTCACTTATTAATTACTTTAACAGCAAAACGTATAATAATAATAATAATAATTTGAGCCGAGAGGCAAGCACTTAATATTTTCTGGCAAGATATTATAAAATTTGGTGGAGTAATAATTAACTGAATATCTGGTAAAACTGAGTCTAGTGTATGTCGGCCGTATTAAGTGTTTACCCCTTGTCTCATATCTATGTAGTTCTTGTTGGCTATTGAACTTATTTTTATTTATGTGCATGTAAATCAGGCAGTGACATATGTACAGACACGGGAATGTCATCACTCCTAAAATGTAAAATATTTTCGACAGTCCTCTTTATACTTTAGATCAGAAATAATTCTAACAACTCGTCGGTGCAAGCGAAAAATTCGCTGTGTATGGGTAGAATGTCCCCAAGTCAGCCTTTCATTGTGAGCGAGGGGGTGGAGACTTAAAAAGCGGAAAACAATTTTATTTTGTTTTCCTGAGGTCTCATATAACGAAAAGTGAAGTTCTACAGCCCGGAGACCTGGTGCTTTACACCAGCCACGCCCCACATACATCCAGCCCTAATTTTACCCGTTATTATAACAATTTTAATCCCCTTTCAGTACTACATTTACTCAAAGTTTCAGACTCTCATAATTTTTGTCTGTAATTACGAATAATATAACTCTATATAATAATAACAATAAAATAACAGAAACTTTTTTAAAGGCCTTAATTTGTAGAAGCGCACTATTTTTTTTTTTTTTTAACGAAAGAACCGTTTTTTTATGTTGCTTCCGTCTTCTTGTTCAAGCAACTTCCTAGAAATATTTTATTGCGTATTGTCCTTAAAAATAAGGAAGTTAACGTAAGACAATACTGAAACATGATATATTAGAATCACATGTTGAATCGGATAATTGGCAATTTTCCATCTCCGACACCCACAAATGCTTCTGTGCTTGCATTTAACTTTTGCTGCACGAAAATAGCGCGAGCAGCGTTACATAAAATTAAGAAATAAAAAATACTACACACAGGTAGATTGCCCTCTACACACATTTAATTTTATTAGACAGTTGCAAAAGTTGAAGTGAATTATATCATTTAATCACGAAAATAAAATTGTTTATAAACTTGATGACACATTTTACACTTAATCGCCTAAAAATTTAATAGAGCATAGCCAAGTTTTACTCAAGTAGAAAATCGTCGAAGAATATCGTATTCATAAACCAATAGAACACATTTTAGAACTTATGTGGCTTTCAATTTGGGCGAGATTATTTAAAAAATACCATAAAATGTAAGTCTGTAATGCGTGTAAGGTCTGTAAAGTCTTTAGTATCATACTAAACACAAATTGTTCCCTTTAACAGTACTGTAAACTTCCAACGTTAACCGATGTTATAAAATTTCGGTTAACACTTGTACCCCAACACATGTCGCCATTAACAGTGTTTACATTAACCGATGTGTTCAGAATAACTACTATAGTCAGTAAAGCTTTTAAGATCCGTGATGTCCATAGAGTTAAATAATTCTGCACAATTTGTGACATCTGTAAACACGTTAAAGACCTAACAGATGTATTATGTTTTTTATTGAAATATTTGTAAAATTTTATATGACCTACAACCAATAAAAATTCTCTTCTAATCTGGAAAATTTTGACAGTAAATTCTTAATTATCTACAACAAGACTTCATATTCGTTCTGTGAAATTGTGGGAAGTTCTTTATTAACAATTTGAATTGTTTCTGACAATCTTAATTTCTAATTTGTCAAATATCTTGATCATGGGAATCTTCCCAATATAGTTCTCATAATTCTTACGTATAACGGATGTTTTTATTAACTCCAGCTGACATTATGACGTTAGTCTCAATTAATCTAACTCATCTTAGTTTCGGCAAAGACTATTATGACTAAACTTGTGCAGTCACGAACGTTAGGTCATAGTTGCAATTAAGAGAAATGGTTTAATTAAGGTTTAAAACACAATTAATTCAAGGATTTCATGAATTTACGATACGATTTTGTAACAAAATTGAATGCAATTCCGTAACAGAAATATATCAGTGATATATTTTCGAGTGCGATCTTAGACGATTAAAGCCTAAAGGTATGACTCTGCTGCCAGGTTATAATTTCTTAACGTGTATAAAGTAATAATACGTAGTCAACGTAAACGTTTTGTCAGAAGTCTAGTTCTGTAAGTTTTAAGTATAGCAGATGAACCATCGGTAAAATTTAAATTAGAAATAAATGGTTGATACAAATGATTCATTAGAAAATTTTCTAAAATCTGTCTGACAAATAGTTAGTTAATACCAATGCCTGGTTAACCGGGGAATAGAGCAGCACTTACTCCAAGAAGCAATTGCCGAAAAGGCTGTAAATATATGCAGAAGTAAAAAAAATAATGTTTAGCAAAATAACATGTTTCGGTATATTTATTTTTAAATACAAATAACGTTATAAACAGAGTGAGCTGAAAGTTTTGCAGGGCCCATCCCAATCTGTATAATATCGTTCGGTTTGGGGACCCCCTAAGTTGATCTTGATCCAGAACAAACAATTACTTAATTCGGCTGACATTGGCCAATTCAAATAATTCATCAGAGTTTTGTACTTGTAAAATACCTTTCCGATGACTCGTAATAATTTGAATAATATATTCACAATTTTTTACACTGGTCTATATCATACGGTGCACGAAGCCCACTCCAGAATTATTGAGAATAAAACACATGGTTCGTATTTTTTAGGGTTTTATTTTAAATATGTTCTGTAGTTCCCTTCAACAATAATACACTTGACCATTATTTCCTTCCTCTTCTTAAAAGCTTCCAATTAATCTTATTTAGGAATATCTTCCATATAATCATGAATTGCAGCATTAAACACTTCTTCAGAGGAAAACCTTCTACCCCGTAATTTTTAAGCCCAATAAATAGCCAAAAGTCGAAACTATCCTATGAGAAGACGTATTATTATAATGCAACATAATCCCTTTCTCTGCAACTCTACTGAGCACTGAAGGCAAATATTTTCATTGTATCATTTAGCTGTAACTGTCTTCGTCCATCCAGCTTAATTGCTTTTACCAGGCCCGTACTTCTATAAAATACTGCATATATTACTTTTTTATGGCTTGTTGCTTCTTGGATATTATTGGAGTTTCCCCATCTTCATGATTCCATACACGACTCTCTTAGCGTGTACTTACGTCGAAAAAAGGAATATAAGTTCCGTTACCTGTCACAATTTTTGAAAAATTTAATGTCCGCCTCTAGTTAAGAGTTTTAAAGTTTCATGGCATATTCTTACAAGCTCCGCTTTTTAGAAATTAGAAAGCTGATGTTGCACAAAACAACTGACAACTTTTTTAAATGTAGGTGAAGTTGATACTGCATTATAGTATAAATGGTTTTATTGTCTTCTTTAATTATATTTTTAACAACAGCAATGTTTTGTTTTTTTTTTAACAGCTGTCGGAGGACATCCTGCTCCTTTTTGTTGAGCAGATATTGCGGTAAATTGTAGCCAAAGAAGGTGCTTGCTTACTAAAAACTGAATCTAAATTATCTTTGTCTTCATAAGCGCTTAAGCCTGTTTTAAAATCATAATAAATCATGATTCAAAAATGCTCTCTGGTTGATTCCATATTTTTTCTCAAAACGATATTCTTAAAAATTTATTAACTGAGCTCTAACTAAACAAATCTTTACAATATAACATCAAATGAGAGGTAAATAACTACATAAAATGATAGTGCTACTCTTGTATTCCACGGCCTATCTTATTTTCTTATTCGCAATAATTCTAGCGTGACCCTCGTATTAATATGATTTTCGCAGTAAAATTACACGCATCCTTCATGAATGAAAGTCATGATTGAAAGATTAAATTTTTTCATTTGAAGTGTGCGCATTATCTGAGATTTTCAAAGTATAACATTTAAAATTGCGATAATTATTACTCATCTTACACAACGCGATATTTACACGATAAAATTTCGAAAACGTAGCACAACTGCTAATGTGTAAGTGAATCATATTAGATTTGTTGTGATAGTAGTACCTACTCATATAAAGGGAGCATTATGAACATAGTGATTTTGATATTTGTCTACGAACTGAAGTCTCTATACATAACCTTTTGACTACTTTTAGCATAATGACTGTCTGTCCGTCCCTCGATCCGTGAACATGTGTAGAGCGAATTTGGCAAAACGGATTTTTATGAAATTTTATATTTAAGCTTCCGATATCAATGATACCTTTTATCACTTATATACCGATATCTTTTATCACCTTTTAATAAAAATCGGTCAGCCGGAAGTGGAAGTTTACTCGTGTCATTTTTAAGTTTTTTGCGAATATTTCGTAACAGAAATATTTAGAAAAAAATATTTGAAGAAAGTTGCTGTACAACATGACAGGATTTTTTTTTTATTTTCTGAATATTTCCTTTACTAAATTTACCATATGAATGCGTGTCCGTAAGAAAAAAATACTAAATAAAAAAGTTTAGGAAACCAAGAGGGACAGCTGCGTATAGAAGAAAATATATTTTTTTAAACCAGTGATTCTCAGGCTAGAGCACAAAGTTATAATTTTTTTAAATTAAATTATACATATGTTTTCGATCCATTCGATAGCGTATTCTCTGAAACATTTTATAATATCCTTTACATAAAAATATTTTAAAAAAACCTTGGTAGTGTCTATAATAAAATAAATAATATTTTTCTTGAAAATAATATTATGACGTAAAAAAACGTAATAATTGTTTGTGGGGATAACACAAGATTAAAGATTTTTTTTAAAAAGTTTGCATTGCTATTTTTTCTAGTATTATTTAAATTTAAAAGTTAGTTATATTCACCTGATAGTGACTGCCAATAGTATGATAATAACACCCACCAGCACCATAGCAATGAGCACTCCGCATATCATATACACACTCTCATTGGGGGCATCTGTAAAAAAAAAAACACGTATTAGCCACCACACATTTAGAAAATATTTTACTTAGTAAGATTATATACCACTTGTTTGGGAGAAATTATAAATTACAGCTAAAATATTTAAAATAAATTACAAATATATCATATTTATTATTTTATTGCCAATATCTCGATATTAATTTGTTCAGTTGTTCATAAGCATAAAAACAACTTTAATTTATGAACTTAAAAGTATTTTTCTACCACTGTGCGTAAAGTAGGCACTTTACGCACGTATTACAGTGTCTAAAATTTAATACCAAAATATATCAAATGTACCTACACTTTCATGTTATAAAATACGTAAATGTAAGTCACGAGTAATTGAATATATTTGTAAAATACATCATTTCAACTGACTTAAATTTAAATAATCATAATAATCGATTAAAAAATTTATTTTTAATTTATTTTGTATTTTTGTCCTTTGGCAATTAGCCATGACGATTTTTATTTTTGAGAAAATTCCATGCCTGAACGGGATTTGAACCCGAGACCTTAGCAACGTAGAGCCCATGTGTTACCACTACTCTACGCCGGTCGACGATTAAAACATTTAAATCAAAAACATTTCTAATAACCAACAATTAGATACTGGTCGACCATATTATGTTGTTAAGCTAACCCTCTGCCAATATTCTAAAACAAATAATACATTATTAACATTAGTCTGTCATCTTGTGTGAAATTTTGTTACTAAACACCAAAATGGTGAAATATTTTAAAATTATTATCAATATTCAGTGTTAGAAAAAATTGCGTATTGCGTTTTACGCAATACGTGTGCGAAGAACTCTTTTCACTCCCGTGGGGATCGGCAATCTCATACAATCTCAACTGATGGCTCGTGCGAAAATTCGCACTGGATTGAAAAGGCCACTTTTACACACTAATTATATAAAGAAATATGTATTTTGAAACAACCGGAAGTTGAATTTCAAACCAATAATCTTAGCAAATCATTATTCTTGCTGATTTGTGATTTAATAATCTTTAAGGCATATTATAATTTAGAGCTACTAAACGGTTGTAAGTAGGAAAAAAAAAAAATCAGAGATACATTGAAAAGACGTAAGAAGGTATAAAATGACGCTCGAAAAATACGAGTGAGAAACTGAAAGGGCCATCAACAGTTCTAAACTTGCAAAGAAGTGAATAGAAGATGTTCGTAATCAAAGTTGAGGAAACTAGAAAAGGTCGAGGCTGTAGCACAACTGTTGATAATAATAAAATAGACCCAAAATTATTCTTGCTGAGCAAAACAAGTGCATCAAAGCTAGAAAGCCGCCCTTTTTGCTAAAAAGTTATAGTTATTTTGAATGAGAATGCACTTTTTGCATGTGTTTAAATATTTCACTTTCATCTTTTGATATTTAGAAAATCACATTATTAATAACTTCTAGAAAAAACTAATTTTACTAAAACTAAAAATGTAGGGAGCATTGCACCATGTCTGTGATGACGCACATTACTGCAAGTTTCTGGTTTTTTACTTTAAACTAAAGCGGGGCAAATAAATTTAGACGATTCTTGAGCAACATATAACATGTATAACGGATACAAGATATTATTTTTGGATTTAGATTTAGTATGTTCTTAGTTTAACAAATGACTTAAAGGCTGTCTTGTTTCTTAATCACTAAGGAGGGAATTTTAACAATTTTAATGGTTTTCGAGATTTGGAAACGCAGAAAATGCAGTTAGAACATGATATATTGATGACAAATTATATGCTGCTACAATGTTTATTTAATCACGAAACACGTTTATGATTTTATTGTGTATCATGTATTTTCTTTAAGGGAAAGTTTCCATTTTGAAATAATCGTTTACTGGAGCAGTTGGGAGTCAATGAATACAATTGAGGCTAAAGAAAGTACTGGAATATTTTGATATTGGTTTTTAATGAAAACAGATAATTTATTAGGTTAATCAAACAATGCTATGAAGTAGCTTTTCAGGCTAGTTGAGATAGTTAATTGCTATAAAGTATTTTATCATTTTTCATTTTCGAAAATTATCAGAGTACTTTGTAATATTCCATTACACAATTTTGACAATCAGAAGGTCATTTAGTTACAATAAAATTTGTGTTACATAGTTCTGTACCCTATTACCGTAATAAAATTCAACATACATATCAAACGCACAATTATATTAATAAAATAATTAGTATTTGCATAGATATAAAATAAATTGACATGAAAAATGTTTTATGGCATAAATCTCGCCAAAAAGATTTATAATTTTTTGTGTGTTAATTATTAAGTATTTCATACTTAAAATGAGTACCTGTTTATACAGGGATAATAGGACCGGTCGAAATGCCATTCTGACCACGTGGCTTTCATATCTGTGGCCGACGGTCTAGAAACGGAGAACTTACCTTCTCTGCCCCATATACGCCTATCTAGGTGTTGGGATCCTATTATTTTATTTATTTTATTTATTTTGTGTTCATTAATTTACGCTTCAAGACCTTTCATTTGATGCCTCACATTATACTTTAAAATTATAATTAATTTTTTGATCAATTCGATAATGAAAAAATCATGTAATAAAAAATTCCGAACGTGCTATTCCGGTTCACCACAATGTACATTAATTTGAACTTTCTTAGATTTTTAAACCAGCCCCTCGGAAATAGGGTAGCCCATTCCATAATTTTTATATTCATTTGTTATGCATGAATAAATTCACACAAACGTATGTGTGATTTTGTATACGCACCACTCCTACCACGGTGGTGGGAAGAGCGAGTGAAGCAGCGATATTTCTTTCTCAATCCCCCAACGAATGACACTTAATTAACTTGATAATCCTTGGTTGAACCATAGGCTTTTTTAACCGTCATCAGCCAATTAAATTCTGCTGAAGTATATTTGGGTATTTACAAATAGATATCTAGTTGAAAGGTTTTCATGCAAGTTTGTGAATAATTATTTATTGAAATATTAACAGCAGCAATAGTATTATGTAATACATTGTAATTTGAAAATAACATGGAGGACTCATCTGATTTTTTTTTTTTGTTAGTCATCCCTCTTAGCTTAATTCTAATTTCTAAGTTCCTGTAACAAATATCGTATATTTTCCTGAGGTTTCTTTGAATTTGTGACAAATTTTTCAACATATTTTCTTCTTAAGTGAACGAACTGAAATATTCTGATCTCAGACTTATATTATTTTCTCAAACACACTTCACTAATATCTGTCATAACGAAGTTATTTTTGCCGTGTTATACTTTCGGTTTTATCTCAGACATCAGTTTTATAAATATACTTAAGTCATATACATATTACTTAATCTATAGATTTCTATAAAGTTGATTTCTGGAAAGCGTACAGAATATATATTTATATCGGCAACACGCAGTCTGGCAAACTATAAAAATGACGACATTATTATAAATATATAAAAATGTATATTTAATTTTTGGACAGAAACTAAGGAAACAAAATTAATATCATAAACATCATATTTTATGATTAGAATCAGAGTTATTTTTAATTTACGCAAAACTGAAAAAAAAAAAAAATTGTTTGACACATCAGGCAAGAGAGGGTTCTTGCTCTCTCTCACCCCTTGGCTCGTCAGTCGGGATGATTTTTGACCTTACTCATTTGTTGATAATGTTAAGTGTCATATCATTCCATGTATCTTGTACGATCTATACTTGGTAGATCTTCTGTAAACTGATTTTGCGAGATTTTCCCACGGATGGGGATGTTCAATCTTCCTGCCTAGAACTTTTTCATTCTGTTCTTCATCATAATCGTCGGCATCTAATTTTCTGTGTGAAACATAGCTTTGTATAAAGTCCGGGGATATCTTTTTTGGATTAATCGGAGATTCATTTAATACTATATGTCTGCGTTTCCCAAAGTGTGGGTCGTGACCCGGCACCAGGTCACAGAAAAATTTGGCGAGTCGCGAAAAAAATTGTAAAAACACAAAAAAGATTTTTTTGTATATATTTTTTTTTTACGTCAATTAATCACTAGAATAGTGTGTATTTATGTTCTTTATTACTATACTATATTCTTTATTACTATACTATACTCTTTATTACTATTTATTACTCTTTATTACTATAAAGCTACTGCTTTAAAATAAAATTTGTTTTGTAAATAAATGTTTTTTTTTTCATAAGGTGGGTCGCGAAAAATTTTAAAACCTCGTACCGGGTCGTGGTCAAAAAAGTTTGGGAACCGCTGCCATATGTTATAGTCCATGTTTAGGGTCATAAATAAATTGTAGCTATAGTTTGATTTTAATTATTGTTCTTAATATAGAATACGCGTGTATAGTATTGGTAATTGTAAACATACGAACAATCGTGTATTTCAATTATGCACATTTACGTCAATCTTTTTTTTTTTTTCTTTTAGTACTGTCTTCATTAGAATTAATTGTATGTTGATTAATATTGTTTATTGATAAATGTACACACAGTGATGCGGTATGATAAATCTTTAATATAGAACAATCTTGAACGTTAAAAGAATATCTGGTCAGTTCTGGAAATATGACATTTTCCATTGCAAACTGGTATGTTTAAAGGACAAAATATATTGCCAAATAAATATAAATTTTAACGAGGCAATTGATATTTTCATAATTTAGTTAAATAATTTCTGATTTTATCATGTCTGATTTTAGCAATTTTTTATGTAACATGTATTTTTATCTTATTTTAATATACATTGTAATTTGCTTTTTATGTAAGGTTATTTTTAACGAAATATGTATGTTTTTATCACTTTATATACTATTTTTATATTGCTTACATGTTTTTTAAATTTTGATTTTTAATTGTTTTTAATTTATTTGTAATATGCATGTTTTATTACTTATGTTTGTATATTAGGCTCATCCTATTTAAATAAAGTATTATTATAAAGTAAAAATAATTTGTAACTTGTAGAGTAGACTTTCATCGGAATTAGTATAGGAGTCGCAAAAACTCACGGGGGTTGAGCAGTGTCGGTTTAAGTTGTAGTAGGCCCATAGATATGGGGCCCTTCATACATTGTTAACATATTTGTATACTATTTATCGTTTTGACATGTTTACTTATCAAAATGTAAAAATGTTGTTTTAACCAATCAAATTCAAAAAGTCCCTTGCGCAATGCGCTACATAAATGTCGATAAAGAAACAAATAAAAAGATTTTTTACTTCATACATATTTGAAAATTTACATTTTTTTTTTTAGAAATCAACTTTACGGTAATAAATTCTTCTACAATACCTGAAAATTGCAAATTAATTACAACTACATTCTCAATGAACATGAAACAAAGTTTGTTAAGACGATCTTGTTCCATTGTTGCTCTATGAGCATTTTTAATTAAATTAAGTTTCGAAAAACTTCTTTCTCCAAATACATTTGTAGTCATCATACATATATAAATCCAGAGTGCTATTTCAGCGTTAGGAAATAAATAAGTTAATCCTTTCTTTATTATTAAAATAGTTAAAAAATTTAAAAAATCAAAATCCACAAAAAAAAATCAAAAGTTAAGTTTATTTATTACATTTTTATCAAACTAGAATAAATATTGGTTTTCACAAAATATCACATTATTATTATTATTATTATTTTATTAAGTGGCTCAGGGACCCCTAATGAACAGGGCCAGGACTCAGGGCCCCTAGGCTGTAGCTCTTAAAGCACATGCTTTAATCCGGCACTGGGGCTGAGTAGAAATTTTTTTAGGCCGCAGATAGTTTTAAAAAACATAAAACATGTTTCTTATCATTCCATAAATTTTAGTTTAATTTTCAATGATAAAGTTCTGTTAAGTAAAGGCCCATTTAGACTTCCAAATTAAGCTCTAATCGGTTTTAATTTTTCTAGTTTTAAATTATTTAATGTGCTTTGGAAAACCAATGAAATATTCTGTGTGAAAAATTAGTTTGAGGTTTTAATGTATTCGATTTTAACGTTTTTAACTTTCACGATTTTATGTATAACGCATAAATTTTAGTTAAAACTACTAATTTAAACCAATCACAAGCCCGGAAGAAATCATTAAATTTGACACTAATATGTATTTCGCGCAATTGTTGCCGTTACAACTTTGGCTACAATTTTAAACACTACAAATAGACTTAGACAATAACGATGAAGAGTATAATTTATTTTTGAAAACTACGAATGAAATAATTTTGTGCAGAAAATGAGATTATCCATCTTAATTTCTGCTTAATTCACAGTAATTTAACTGGTAAATCGGACATATATGAACACTGTTGCGTGTGTTTTAAAATTATATTAAAATTAGGCAAATAGTTAACCTAACTGACAGGCCTAAGAAAAAAATAAGTTAGAGCTCGGAATTGTAGGGTGCATTCATGATTATTATTATTGTTTTATTTATATATTTTTTTGATACTTTTATTTATTAAATATTCTTGAACTAAATATTGCAACTAATGTAGACATTAAATCATTTAAAATTGAAGGTCATTCAGTGGCAATATCATTTGAATTTTTATTAATAAAGTTGTTACCAATCGCCTGAAACACATGCACAATGTTAAATTAAATTATTTATTTATTATACACTAACTTACAAGTCGATAGTCCATTACAAAATATACACTGTTTATATAATAAATATATATTTATGTTTCAAACAAAAATAAATTACATTTGACGTCAATGAAACTATATCAAATCTACACTATATTATACATACTATAAACTATATACTACAAAAACTACCGAAATTAAAATTAATAAATAAACAATTTAATTTTTACCAAAACAATATGTCAAAAATATGTCTTAATATGTTTTACTAAGATTTGTTTTGAATGTTAACCGCATTAATCCAGTAATGTTTATATTTTATATAAAAAAATATATATATGAATGAACGTAAGTATATTAATTTACGTCAGAGCACTACGAAGTAGTAATCTTTACAATATTAATGTTAATTGATTAATTAATTTACGGATAGATATACGCCTTTAAAATATTAACCAAAGTTCATTTGATAGTAATTTTGTTTAGTCATATTAAAAAATAAATAAATGAAAATTATGATACTCCAAAAACATTTAAATACATGGTCTGAGGCATAGCTTCTTAAAATAGGGGGTCAAGTTCACAAGGGAGTAATGTAAAAATTATTAAGGGTCGTCCTATAGGCTTTTCTAATTTCAAATAATGTTCCAGTTTTTAATTTTGTTTTTAGATGCTATATAGCAGGGCTGTTCAACCTTTTTGTATTTGGGATCCACATTTTTTACCGACCGCCAACATATATAAGGGAGGTATTGTGATCATACCAATTTTGACGTTTCGAGATTTCGATGGATCTTCACGAATTGAGGTCCCTACATAACGTTTTGACTATTTTTAGCATGATGTCTGTCGGTCTGTCTGTCCGTCTGTCTATCCGTCTGTCTGTCTGTCTGTCTGTCTGTCTGTCTGTCTGTCCGTCTGTCTGTGTACACGGGTAGAGCAAATTCGGCTGAAAGGATATTTATGAAACTTCATATTTAAGCTTCTGCCATCAATGGAACGAGTTGATCAACTTTTGGTAAAAATCGGTTGACTAAAAATGGGAGTTTACTCGTGTCGATTTTAAGATTTTTGCGAATATTTCACAACAGAAAAAATCTCGAAAAAATTTATTAAACAAAAGTTGCTATAAAAGCAATAACTAATAACTTTTATTTGAGACGTTTTTTGATAAAACGAAAATTTTTGAATAATTTCTGTAAAATTTTTCGAAATTTTTTCATATTTATATGTAACGTCTCCATGGTCATGATAAATAATATCTCTGTTAGAAAATATTAGGTCAAGTTATTTCTACTCTGCTGCTAGAACGTAATTTATATAAGTACTTTATGATGGCGGTCGTTCCTGTGGTGGCCACAGCTGATTTTTTTACCACGATCGACCAGAATGCGTAGCCGGCCACGGGGGGGGGGGGTTATATAGTACCGTTCCGAAGGGGTTCCTCCCTCGAGCAGAAGATTTTGAAAAAAATCATCACATATTGCAATTTTAAAGCTGTTTATCATGTAAAACTAACCTAATACGCAAAACGAAATTTACAAAAAAATGTTTATGAAGATTCTTCATAGGCCTTTGATCGCGAACGAATTTTATGCAAGATGATTAGAAAATGGTTCTTTATTTTTAAGTTTTGTTGGTTAGGATATGTTGAGATAAGGTTTTTTTTTCGGTGCATTTTTATAAATAAGTGGTTTTTTGATGTGCGATCACCGGTCTTTGTTACAGCAAATTTCGAAAAATTATACATTACATTCCGCCATAAATTTCTTTGCCGGTCACCTCCATGGCAATGAACGTATTAAGGTGGTCCTAAATTTATTGAAAAAATAAGAATCTATTATATAACGTTTATATACAACGTTTATTAAACATTTCAAAATGACATTTGAAGGTAGGCTAGCGAGAAACTTGTTTTACTTTTTACTTTATATTTATAAAATGTATTTTTTAGTACATGGAAGCAAGAGAAACTATTATATAACGTTTATATACAACGTTTATTAAACATTTCAAAACAACATTTGAAGGTAGGCTAGCGAGAAGCTGAAGATTTTCAATTTCATTGTTTTACTTTTTACTTTATATTTATAAAATGTATTTTTTAGTACATGGAAGCAAGAGAAACTAAAGATCTACTTAAAACCACTCCGCGATCGCCCGGTAGATCGCGATCGACTGGTTGGACAGTCCTGCTATATAGCCTACATTCGAACCCGATTATGTTCTGTCATTATACTTAAAGTTATGTCAAATTACGTGAAAATTTGTCCAGCAGTTTCTGTGTGCATCTTGGTAAAACAGATAGACATAAATGGATTTTTCATGGATATGGACAAAATATAAAAACGAAAAAAAAAAATTAAATAAAAAGAACAATTATAGCCTCCAATTTATAGGTGTTTATAGGTGTAGACATAATAAAGCATCACAAATTGCACCTTGAGCACAATTTTCAAGCACATTTTAATACTTTTTTTCTGTATACCAATACTTATTAGATCGTCGGTCAGCTGATCTCTCCATCTCTTGCGAGGTCCTCTCATTGTAGGACGGGAGTTCAGTTTTCCTTCTCAGATCTTCTTTGATAAGTCCTATTGTACAAGCTTCGATGATAATAAGGTCAGTTAATAAGAAATTATATCCAGGTCATCTGTGTACCCTAAAATGTTTTAGTACAAATTTAACTGTAGACCACGGTGGTTCGTATGTAGGGCTTTTCGTAGAACCATCTCCAGCAAGAGGTTTGTTTGTATATATGTAATTACATAACGAATGATTTTAAAAAATGTCAGAATAATCCGTGGAAGTGAAAAACAACAATAAAAGCATGATGGTTATAAAAACAAAAATTAAAAATGTTTATATTGTCATTTTAGACAGTTCTTGTTTATTTAAGTGTTTGTGTCCATGTTTACTTTCTATTTCATAAAAAAAAATAGTAAACAAATAAATAATTAAACAATATATTTTTTTAAGAAAAACGAACTGTTTAAAGCAAAATTTTAATTTGCTTAGTAGCTCTGTAGTGTCTAAGGCAGTGGCGCAGCCAGGATTTTGTCTTGGAGAGGGCCGAATCAAATTTTGAGGGCACGCGGGTTTATACGGCCCTCAACCTCATTTTTTGTGGCCCCCGAAGCGGTAATCAAAATCACTTGAGCTTATTAGGGGAAAAATATATTTAAAAATGTAAAATATACTCTCTTCCCCTTTTCTGTTTATAAAAAAAAAATCCAAGAAACCCTTCTGGATATTTAAAGTTCCGTCACTGCTTATCATTTTGTATGTAAATAGACTCAAATCAGTTCGACACCCCTGCTGTTGGATATTGATGTTTATATCAAATAATAATTCCATTATTTATTGATAAAAAATGTAATTGTTAATCCATATATCAAAAACTTTCACTTGATTTTTTCTTCGATAAATACATATTTATTTATATTTTTCGCGGGATATATTTTTGAAAGCTCAATATTTCTCTTACTTATGTTCAGTTCTCTAAATCAGCCGCTTGGCCACAATTTATACCGAACGAACAGACTCATGTGACGGAATAAGGATTTCTTGATTAAACCTACGAAAACATGCATTTTCTGTTAATTTCAACACTAATCATAATAAAATATAGCTTATTATTATTGTAAAATACATAAGTTATTTTGCTGTACGATTATGATAAATTTGTTAAATTTTCATTTCATTAGACCTTCAGAGGGGGCTTGTGCCAGGGCCGCCCCTAGCATTTGCGGGGCCTGGGGCAAAACTAAAATTGCGGGGCCCCTAAACTGGATTTGCGGGGCCCCATCTATATATATATATATATATATATATATATATATATATATATATATATATATATATATATATTGAATAACGATATTTTCTTTAATATTATTAACTATTAACAAAGTTCACATACTTATATTCAATGAAAATATAAATTTTTTCCAACTATTTATAAAACTTGGAATAATATTTTTAATGTATTTTATTATTTTATTAGTTAATGGTCGAAGTGCGGGGCCCTTAAAGACGCGGGGCCTGGGGCAGGCGCCCCACTTGTCCCCGCCTAGGGGCGGCCCTGGCTTGTGCCCCACCCCTCTCTGAATACGCCACTGTTGTTAACTACAACTTATATCAGTCCATTTAGTGTGTAAAACATCATAATTTCAAAAATACCTAAGAAGATATTGATGTTCACATTTATTTTCAAAATAAAACCAAATACCGATTTTAAGAGCGCGATTGTTTCCAAAACTACTCTCTTTATTATATTTCTGCTATTTCTACTCTATTTCACGTTTGAGGTGTCATTTTAAAATTACATTCTGAAGGTTATACCGAAGTCAGATTTCCACTTTGTCTTATCTGAATCGAGTAATTAGATGTTTAAAATAGTTTTATCATTTGACTGGGCGAATATTTTAGTCGATGTGTCAGGGGGAAAAAGGATCAACGCTCCCCTTCATATAATTCGTTGGAGCATATTTGGAAAGTGATGTATTTTCACTTGAACAATAATTATGTCACTTTATCAAGAGTAGGCAATCTTAAATAAATGTTTATTTATACGAAACAAAAAAAAAAACATTCAACTTTCCGAGCAGCGCCGTGTAATTTGTGGTCCTGGGAGAGGCCCAGGCCCGTTCCCCCCCTTGGTTGCGCCACTGGTTGTGGTTAACCAATTTTATCTTCAACTCTCCGAGCAGCGCCGTGTGATTTGCTGGTCCTGGGAGGGGCCCAGGCCGTCGCACCCCCCCCATCGTTGCGCCACTGGTCTAAGGTTATGCACGTATAGTCTGTTTCTTCGGTTTAAGCGGAACTACATTTTGAAATATAGTAACTTTTAATGATTGAATGAGTCTTTTGCTAACTTTGTTCAACAACAGCCTCATTCAATCGTTAAAAGTGAGCTCGTAACTACTTAAGAAAATAAAAATTTCAGTAGAATTAAATTTTGAAAACTAGTAACTAATCTAGTAATGATTGTATACGGTTTTTGAACATTTTATTTAACAAAAGCTTCATTCTATCATTAAAAAGTAAGCTCGTGACAACTAAAGAAAATAAAAATTCCATTTAGTACCGCTTAAACATTTTAAATAGACTATACGTGATTGATTTTTCGGTCTACTGGCATTTTATTTTGAATTTTTTTGAGCGTGGAAGTTTGATGATTAGTTTAAAATTTTCTTAATATTCATGCCTTTCATAATGTTTATTTAAAATTGTTAAAGTTAATTTAAACTACTTTCCAAGAATTTATATTTCCTTTAATCTTTTAAAAGTCAATATAAATTTATAAATATTTGTACTATTGCATATAAGATGCGTTATTGACCTAAATATTAGTGAAAGCAACTCATTTTTAAAACTTAGTTTAAAAATAAACTGTTTTTTGCGACAAAAATTAAAGGTAGATAATATAAAAATTTCCATAGTCGAATGCCATAATTCTATTTAAAACCTTGAGGTTTTTTTTTATAGACTAGAACTTTTAAGTCGTGGGCTTTGAACAATATATGTAGGATGAAATATAATGTAGAATATTACACAATACAAAGATAACATTATGGATTTCTGGTATATAATTTTATGTAAATTGTTAATTAGAATTGATTCCGAAACTAGAGTAGAACGGAGAAACATGCTATTAAAATATTTGCTTGACAATAAATATTAATATTCAATAACCACAATTCGATTTGAGTCTTTATTTCTGGTTGATCTGGTTTATTTTGAGTTTAGACTAAATTATTTCAATTAAAATTTTTATACACTAGCAGTAATGTAAACAGCATTACATCTAGTTTTAGTGAACAAAAAGACATAATTACTAATGTCCAGGTAAACGGTAAATATTGTGCATATTAAATTTGCTACTTGGCCGAACACGAAACAGGGTTTATTATTATTATTATTACCATTTATTTACCAGCTTCTAGGCCAACAATATGCATATAATATACAAGTAATAACAAACAAAACAAACAGATAATGAACAGAATAATTATATAACATACCAGCCCTGTTTTAATATCACAGTACACACCTAATAAATAAAATACTTTTTTTACAAATCTTTTTTATCATCTAGTACTAGATGAAAAGTAAATATTTTTCGGTGTAGGTCCATTCGTTTACTTTTCAAATCGCTAGATGCTAACGCCATCTGTGAAACACAGACACATTTGACAGTAGTTATAAATAACCTAAACTGACTGTATAATGTGTATTGTTTAATATTTTACTGTCAACATTTTATTGTTAAATAATTTACTGTTTAAAAGTGTCGAAAGTGGTGCAATTTGAAACAAATAGATCTAGAGTATATAATGATATATAATGATATATTAATTAATACACCACCAGATATTGAATAACAAGCAAATGTTGCAAAATTAAATGTTTCTAATAAAAAAATACTTTTGGTCACCTAAAAAATATAAAATTGTACCTTTTCTAAAAAGTTCTTTTTCGTCCTCATCTGTTTGAAATCATCAAATTAAGATGCAGAAAAAGATAAAATTATTACGCACGACTCGACCGAAACTGTTTGATTACATCTCAATTATCATGCCGAAAATACATTACGTCTGTCAGCCTGTAATAAAGACAAAATACTTGCCGGGCTGTTAAAATGCCAAAACGCGCGCTCATGATAACTAGTGAAGTATGTTCAAATATCAGTTCGTAACCGACAAGTACGTTATAAAATAGTGAAAATAAATATAAAATAAATTGTGCGTAAAACGTTGTATGTACCCCAAGCAGAAAAACATTTACGCCTTTGGACGAATAAATGTCCTCCGCTATGCTTGCGGCTTAAACTTGGATGCTTATTTTGTTGACACCAAAGTTACTGCAGATGTTTCAAGAACTCCTGCTACTTATTGGCACCACTATGGTTTTATTGTTCTTAATAATTCAATAGCTAACTTCGATTTACAGAGTTTTAGCTTCTAAACATATATAATCTATTTGCGCCAAAACGAGCTCCCAAATATGCACATCCTCAGTAGCGTATCCAGAAATTTATGAAGGGGGGTTGCAACAGATGATTTCACTTTTTATTGTTTTGAACAAATATAATTTTTAATTTCTATATCAGTATATGTACTTATTAACTAGTTTCGTTCGGGGACAATTCGTTATTATTGACCTAAATTTTTGGGAACTTACAACATACTTACTCGTAATTAACAAAGTAGACAGGACAGAAGATAATACTGTAAACAAGTGGAAGGCCAGGATTAAACTGGTAGTAAATATTATTACTTTACAAAGAGCATCTTTAAAAATAATGTTTTTAGTTGTATTATTAGGCGCTAGCAGTACGTTGCTTGACAGGCGAACGCCCTATATAGAATTGCCCTTTCGAGAAACATAGACTCCGCAGAATAACGTCAGTTATCTGCAAGGGGCGCCACTGCGACTTCTGAATAGTGCATGAATCGTGTACTTACTTTGCCACTGACGAAACTTATGTTGTCGCTGAACGGAAAACATGAATTTCATTCAACCCGCGCGCAATATTTCATTATAACTTTGAAACTACTGAAACGACTTTAGTAAAACACAGATCAAAACCTGACCAGATGATGTATGTAGCTATAGACAGATTTAAAATAATATTTATTTATTTTTGTTGCTATTGTTGCCTTTGAACAATTGGGGGGGGGCACATGGTCCCAATCCCCTTCTGCGGTTCGCCACTGCACATTTTATTAAAAGGGCGCAGTTTGGCTGTTATTGCCCCGGGCGCCAAAAGGGCTTGCGTCAGCTCTGGTTGTACGAGTTCACCTTTTAACGATTGAAGCGAGCATTTGATAAACAAAATGGTTAAAAATCTCACTCAGTCGTTAACAGATTTAGAAATAGTAACTTTTAACGATAGAATGAGGTTTTGGATCATTTTGTTTTGCCAAAACCCACTTCTATCGTTAAAAAATGAGCTCATGACAACTTAAGAAATTTAATTCCATTTAGTTCGGTTTAAACATTTGGAATAGACTTTAGTTCCCTCTGTTTCAGTAAATATGGTCATTGTCATCAATTGATGCCTTTTGACCTCACACAAATCCTCTAGTTTACTGTTAGGCGTCATGTCTTTTCAGGTATCTTGTTACCTATGTATACTCAGATCTTCCGTTAATTAAAAACTATTGTCTATTTATTAGTATTAGTATTATTATAGAATATATTTTTAATAGACACCCTTAAACTTAAAAACACTGATAATTTATATTTATTACTTACGGAACTGTTTAAAAATCTTGACCTCCAGCTTGCTGTTAAATCTTATCAGTATTTTTTTGCAACACAGACGGTCTTATTATCAGCTATTAATAGTGTAAAATACGATATTTCTGTTAAATAAAACAACTGAAGGAAAATTTATGCTATTTATAGCACCCAATAGGTCAAGGAATAAGATTAAATGTCCCATATGAATTATTAAAAAATACTTGTAATTTATTAAATATCAGTAATTGTAGCAGGCGAGAAAAGTGAGACAGGTTTTAATAAATTAGTTTTTTATTGAATCAATTTTAATATTTCAAGGATACTCATATATATATATTTATTTTCAGAAAAACTGTACATACACACTAACTGACACATAACATGCCAGAAGATAAAACTTCTTCAATCCAAAGATTAGTCTTAATGATTTGTTTCGACTCCATTTCCATCTCTTTTTCATCGCTTTAAAGTTTCGTAGGTATGACCCAGAAACTCTCATCCCAACTGTTTCAAGTGTCTGTCTGCCTATCTGTTTCCTATTTTCTCGCGTTTCGTATATTATATGCAGAGTGATTTAAAAAGAATGATATTATGCAATATCTGAATCATCACATGTGTCTCTACAAAATATCTTGAACCGGCTTTGGTCTTTCTAAATTGCTTAAATTTGTTTCCAGAAGTAATTAATAATTTTCGTTGGCTATTAATTACTATGTTTAACATTTTTTAAAATACAAATTATAAATACTTTTCATTTTTAGAGTTTTGTAGGTAGTCTGTTCGTCTGTCTGTTCGATTAAAATTGTGGCCAAACGGTTGGACCCAGAAAATTGAAATTTGGCATGCTTATACAACTCTCTGAACTACATATAGAAAAACTATTGAGAGTTAAAAAAAAGACATCGCAGGAAAAATGTAAACAAATATATGTTCAACGAAAAAAAAAAAAATTTTTTTTTAAATTCTGAATGGAGTAGCAAATGAATTATCTTAATGCGGGGATAAATCAACAAATTTTTATTTTTGAAAAATCTATTTTTTTTATGGAATTTCTCCAAAAGTGTGTCATAACTTTTGTACTCCACCCTATTTCACATAAAAGGTTGGTCTAAACATCTGAAAAAAATCTCAGCAAGGTACATTGATGGAAAAAGGAATGGTTAAATAAAAATTTTAGATTAAATTAGTTTTTCGAAACATGTCGATTTTTTACCGACCGCCAACATATATAAGGGAGGTATTGTGATAATACCGATTTTGACATTTAGAGATAACGTCTCTACATAACGTTTTAACTATTTTTAGCATTATGTCTGTTGGTCTGCCTGTCGGTCGAGTACACGTTCAGAGCAAATTTGGCTAAAATTATTTTTATGAAACTTCATACATAAACTTTTGACATCAATGGCATGAGTTGACCAACTTTTGGTAAAAATCGATTAACTAGAAATGGGAGTTTACTCGTGTCGGTTTTAAGATTTTTGCGAATATTTCACAATATTTCGAAAAAAATATTTAACAAAAGTTGTTATGAAAGCAATAACTAACAACTTTTATTTGAGACATTTTTTAATAAAGCGGCATAAATTAAACAAGTACTTTGTGATGGCGGTCGGTCCTGTGGTGGCCACACCTGATTTTTTGTTCTTGGATCAAAGGACGTGAATGTGAAGCTATGAAACGTACATTAAGGAACGAAAAGTAGTTTTTAAATTTAATTATTATAACACGACTTTTCCCAAAAATGTGCTAAAAATCTTTTGTCCTCCACTCTATAATCCAGGGAGGTTAATCTAAAAATCTGGAAACATTCTGAGTAATGCACATTAATGTGAACAAGAAAATTATAGCAGGAATTTTTTATTAGCTTATTTTTTCGAAAGTTATCGAAGTATTTACAGCGCCGAGGTACCAATATTTAATTGACTAACTGTCCAAATGGGCAGCTTGATGCATTCGCATTTTTCAAAAGGTATCGAATTTTCTGATTTTTAATATGTACCCACATTCGTTGTCACATGCAAAATACATACAAAACACTGAAATGTGTGAAAATTTACACTTCATATAAATTTTTAAGTTCAATGTTTGGAAAACATAACAGATTACATCCAATTTAAATCATTCTTTCCATTATAAATTAATGTCGTACTTGGCAGATATAAAGAAATATGTTGAATCATGTTATCCCCATTAAAATTACCTTAAAATAAAACGTTACCAAATAATCATATTTTGGAAGATAGCCTGTAAAATTGTTGTAGAAATATTCTCGATTTCAACACGTTGAAGATTCATTTTTGGGACCATTTCCAACAAATAGATACGCTTAATATATTCAAAACAGTGTCCCAAACTAATTAGACAATTAAAATTTGTAAAAATATTGTCAATAAACATATTACTGGTAATTTTCGATTTCTTAGAAAGTATTTGTAAACAATGGAATTAATGTTTGTTTATATATTTTTTATTATGAAACAGGCACGAGATTCTTACGTCAGGTAAAATTTTATTATTTTTATTATTTACCTGATGTGATGTTAAGAAAGAATTCTACATTTGTGGTTTGTGAGTCATGGTATTACATTGGGATTTTGTAATTCACCTTGCCGGTGGCTATTGTAGGTGCCGGTTTAAATCGGTAATTTCCCGAAATTAATGAATTAACGTACTGTTTTGATTTGAAAATGTTAACACAAACGTCAGAAGGATTGGAAATTTGTTATTTTATAGAAGACGTCATAGATTTGAAAATGGGTCTTCACAAGGAGTCTTCGGTATACGAATTTAATTGATTCATGAATTGATGAATTTTACTGAATACATAAAGCGACTAATGTATTAAGTACAATTCAATGCCCCGTTCCAGAACTTCAAAGGTTTCTACCAAACCTTTTTGAGGCTTTTTAATATTTTTTTGGAACTTTTCCTGATTTCTATTTTAAAAAATGATAAGATATGAGTTTAAGGTGTAAAATCTCCCGTTGAAGTTGAATCTGTTTCTTTGATTTAAAGGGAACTGAATGGCATTTTCGTTTTTTAAGTTGTCTTGAGAAAGGAGTTTACCTAGATTATTTCATATTTCATGTTAGCATCTTAAAACTTAAAATTCCAACAGGGAAACTATGGAAACGGGTGGCATTTATTATGAAACATATAATATATAATACATTTTTACATTATAGTAAGGAAAAAAATAAATAAGAAATGGGAAACTTGTATTATAATGACAGCCAACTTAACCAAGAATTTTCAATGTATATTTGATTTACAAAGCTTAAACAAAATGGCCAGAAACCCGATACAATAGTTAAAAGTTACTAGATTTCAAAATCTGTTTCGCTTAAACATTTGGAATAAACTATATATTAGTACACCAGATATTAGTTAGGTAGTTATTTTTAAGCGCACAGTATCTATAGCTATTAGCATCTATCACAGCCCATTTACTTATCTACACTAAAATAAAAATCAATATACCCATTGAATAAAAAGACCCAGGAAGGAACCTAAAAGCAATCTTACAGGGAATTAGAGTATACCAAAGACCCACTTTATAAAGTATTGAATTGTAACATAAAATAATCGAAAAGTGCCAGAATCTGTAAATCGATGTCTTCGCAAATTTATTGGCGGCGTAAAATAACAAACGCGCAGAATTGGGAGAATGGACTGGCCAAATAGACATATACTTGAAAATAAAAAGAAGAAAGTAAAGTTAGGCTACTGTTCGAAGAGCTCCTATGGAGGTGTGCATGTAATACATTGGATGTAGGCTGCAAAGCAGTAGTTGAAAAGGACGCCCTAGAAGACTAAGCGTTGATCAACGCTGTCAGATATAAAAACTCAAAACCAAAATACTCTACAATTACAACATTGTCTTGCAGTAAGTGGTAGATAGAGGAGTTGAATGAAAAAGTTTGATTAACTATGCTCTTTTTCGGTCATAGATGAACATAAAATAATATGTAAACATCCTCGCTATACATATTATCAAGCGATTCTTAACCGGGGGTTTACCGAGTTACCCTAGTGGTCCGTAAATTGTGTCAAAGAGGTTTGGGAGCCGTAAGTGCAATACTGATTTTTTTTTTTTTTTCTCAAAAGCCAAAACGAAAAATGAATTACTATGTATAAGGAGGCACAATAAAATAAAAAATCATATCTTTATTGTAACAATGAATATTTATGTATTACAATAGGTATAGCTACAATTTAAAACCAACGTTCCCCACTACATGCATGCACGCACGTAGGCGATGACCGAAAAGGCAGCCGTGAAGACAAAAAAAAAACGGTAGAATGTTAATATTTTAATGCATTTTATAAAAATTACCTTCCGGAGAAAAAAACTCTTCCCCGAACCCCTTTACCCCACAAGCTGTAGAGTACATGGACTGAGGGATATTTATTAATTATATTTCTACATAGTCACCATTTAGATTGAGACACTTATAACGAGTTTTTGGGTACGCTTGTCGCAAAAATCGGCTAGTTTGTCTTAGATTTTTCACTTCGTCGTCATTTTTAAGTTCTAACCACCCGGAGAGTCCCTGAGATGGGGGAATAAATGATAGTCACTTGGGGTACGGTCGGGAATATATTATGGGTGCGGAAAAGTGCCCCAGTGAAATTCAGGAAAGTCAAGTGTATATAATATGAATATATGGACCCTCCGAGATAGGGGTCAGCCAACTTCAAAAGATATTATGATACAAGGGGTGCGTGATGACAAAAAGGTTGAGAAACACTGATTTAGATGAATTAAAAATATTTTTATCAAAAAAGCATAAACGTAAAATGTGTATTTATGAAATTAAAATTATTAAAATTTTAAGATTCTTTTCATATGCTCTCCAGTGATATTTACACGTTTTTAGATTATAGATATGTTTATTTTGGTCTTAAGTCTGAAGACCTGAGCCAACTCTTTAGAAATTAAATTTATTTATTTCAAAGAAAATCCCTAGCTGACAATTGTTAATACATTGGGATACAGGTCAAAGTGGGCTTCATAAGATTTTAGGGAATGCAGACGATCAGAGTGCTATTTCAAATAATATTTAAGATGTATACCTGACAATTCATTTGAAACCCGCCATTTCAAAATGTGGAACATAAAAAACTGAATATCACATTGTCTGTAGGCAGGTAGTCAGCAGATGAAAAGAAGATCAGCTTGCAGGTAAATTGGAAAACATTTGAAAGTAGAATGCGATTAAATTATATTGGAAATTGAGCTACTTACGCAGAGTCAGATTTTGGTCTGGGTCAAATTCAATATTTTGAATTGTTTTTGCGCCATACCGGCGCGGTCGACAAGATGTTTGCTACTCGGAGAGCAGCGAAGGAAGATACGTAAAGAATTATCTTCATAATTCAATCTATTTTATTATTCCGTTTTTGGACTTTCAAAACAACACTTTTCTCCAGAAACATTAAGATCTAGGCCGGCCCTTGGGTGAGGCGAACTAGATCCAGGCTTCAGGCTTTAGGTTATGAAAAACCTCACAAAATTTGCCAAGATGTATTTTAAATCACCAGATACTTTTGAAGGGCCTCAATGTTAATATTTTGCCTCAGGCCCCACAAAACCAAGGGTCGGCACTGGCTAAAATCAGACTCTACCAGACTATAATAGACTTGTAAAGATGTTCTTGTAGAGATGATGATAGACTTGATGGGAATGAAAAAGGATCTGGGAAGGAAAACTGAATATTTGGAGATTCCTGGTAAGAACTCGCAACATATGAAGAAACCAATTAAAATAAAATCAAGTGCTGGCATACAAAATACCTTAAAATACTTAAATAAAAATAACACAGTAAGATTGTCAATTTAAAAGTTAGCCCAACTGACCCAAATGTCCAAGAAAAAAGAGTGATTTGCATAAAATTTATCCGATAATCCTTTTAACATGTTTTGTTTAGTATTTTGTATTTTACTTAAAAGTTATGCAATAAATAAAATATGAACATGAGAATGTCTACATATTCGTCTCTCTAGTCAAAAGTGCAAGTCCAAATATTACTCATCATTATCAACCAATATAGTCAATTTAGCGATTTGCATTAAACCATATTTCGTTCTTACTCATCGATTTAAAAATCCATCAGTCGAGGTCATTCTGTGTAGTCATACACCTCTTGAGGTCGTTTACACTGCACGAGCCACACGAGGCGAGTTGACCGTGCAAACCTCACTACTATAATATTACCAGACACATAGACAGACATCTTCTACAATTACACACGGAATATAAACAAAGTAATGATAATTCGAGCACGTTTTAATGTGTCCTTATGCAGGAGGACATTGTATATTGGTAGTTAAGGAAATTAAATTGGAGTTAAATTAGTACCTATGGATCAATTTAAATGCTATTATAGGCTAATTTTGACAAGGTTTTATTGGTAATATTGCCAGATTGAAGTACGGATAAAAAAAAAATTAGGATAATTGTAAATTGAATCGTAAAGACAAAAAAAAAGAGATCTCAATAAAGAATTTTCCAATTTAATCTAACCATGACAACTTTAAAGCCATTGAAACAAATAATATTTTGCGTTTTATAAATTAAATATTATTATTAAAATTATCTTCAAGTCAACTATTTTTGCATAATTCGGAAAACTAAAATAAAAAAAAACTAAGTATAGCTTTGTCCTAAAAAAACTAACACAAATATGACTAGCGAATAGCATTAAGGGTGCGCACAATCGTACAGTTTCTTTTACAAGACTAACAACCTGAAATAAAATTAGTAACAATCTATATATCAAAATTTTCAGCGAATTTTTATCTATCTAATAGGATATTTTTAATTGTAAAAAGAACTGTCATGTACTTGTAAATAAACAAATTGCGTTATAGACGCCATCTTGTAAACCATTCGACGCATATTTGTGTACCATGAGGCAAATTGTAGCTAAAGCTCCATTCTAAAAATATGTTTGGAGATAATTTGTTCTATTGTGAAAATTACTTATAGTTACTGTACTTGGTAATCTACTTTTGCCGCCACCTCGAATCTGCCGCGGTTCTTAATATAGGTGCTGCGGATAAAAATGATTTATTTTATGTAAAGAATACTTGTACCAAGTGGCATTTCATTATCATCAAGTATAATATTTTTCGACGAAGGCTCTAAACTATAAACAATCATGTCGAAAAAAATGTTGACGTATTATTTGAACATTTCTACACAAAACTATATAAATATAAAAATTATTTGAAAACCACAAATATATTTAAAAAATTACAGAACATTGTTGTGTGATACCTATTATTAAGTTATTGAGCAATAACATTTTTACAATAATTTTTTCTACAATCAAAAATATCCTATTAGATAGATAAAAATTCTGTGCAAAATTTGATGTATAGAATGTCACTAGTTTTATTTCATTTTGTTAGTTTTGTATAAGAAACTAATAATCTCTGGGGGTTGTACGTAGCGTTAACGTTTAAAATGGTAATGTGATGGGTTAACTCATCGGTTCCCAACCTGTGCTCCGCATGCACTTCTCATGGGCTCCAAAGCCATTCCAGGAAATAAAATAAATAAAATTTGCATAAAATCAAAAGAATTGGAAATAAAAAACAGAATCAAAATAAGAAAACTGGAACTTACATTCTGAAGGATAATTGTCCAAGTTCAATGTATGTCTGAGTGATTTCTGATTCTAGCCGATTTATGACTAGCTGGAATGTGATCGGCGAGATGCATTGTTGTTTGAATAATCTACGTGTTTTTGATTATTTGCTGATCTTATAAAAATCTTTATATCTGTCAATAAGTGAGCTGAGAAAGAGAAAAGTGAATTTATAGTGAAAAAATCTACTCCCTACCCCCGTAACATTTACTAAACAACATTAATTTGTAAGACATAGGGTAGGCCTAAGGAGATCAGCCATAGAAATTGATTCTAAAAAGGGCTTCGCAAGTCAAAAAGGTTGGAAACCACTGGGTTAACTTATCGTTAACGTCGGTGGTCGTAACGTGGGACGACGTAAATAATAATCAAAAAATCATTTTATATGAAAATTCCGGTGTGTAAAACTTTTTAACTAATTTAAATGTAACTATTTTATTCCTACATGATGTTTTGTACCATGAATTCAAAAAAAAATTACATAAGGGTTGGCTGTGGAAAAATAAAATAATGTCTATTGCAAGCTTTATATAACAATTGACTAACGTTTAGGCACAGCCTTTGTAATCATTAAAATTGGAAATTATTTTTTATTTTTTTAAATTGTATTGTTTTATTGGCCATTAGTCTATACAACCATATTAGCCAGCTAAATACAAATTTATACATTATATACAATATATTTTTTGATTTCACAGGTACAGAAAAATAAACATAAAAAACTAAAGAAGCTGTTCCAAATGACCACCGTTTTCCTGCAGACACAAATTTACTCGTCTTTTCATACTATTAAAAGCATATATAAGAATTTGAGTTATATTGGCACACTGTTCGGTTATTCTGTTTTGCAGTTCCTCGAAAGCAATATGTGGAAATTGTAGCCGAAATTCCTCTAAACATGACACCGCACTGTAAATCCATTCGCCGTTCACTGGAACACCATTTCGAAAATATGATTCAATCATAAATTTTTTGTGTTCTATTGTAATAACCATTATAATTGTAGCTTAATTGAATTTTCAATAGAAACTTTTGACAATAACAGTGATGACAGTTAAGTAATTAACAGTTAAAGCTTGCAGTACACATTATTTTATTTTTCCACAGCTAACCCTTATGTAATTTCTTTTTGAATATATGGTATTTTATTGTAGGCCTGAAAATGCTGGTTTAATAAACAGCAAACTAGTAGCCCTTACTTTTTGATTATTATTTACGTCATCCCACGTTGCGACCACCGACGTTAACGATAAGTAGAGAATAGATCCGTTTATCAGTCAGAAGCTCTCTTCGTACACTCTTTCGTCTTGTCAGGCCGATGCAAAGTTCAGGGTTGGATCACGACATGTAATATTAAAAATATTCAACAGTGAATATACCTTAAGAACACTTATAAGAATTCAGGCACACCACTACACACACTGTTTCTCAAATCACTATTGACATGTCGGTACGTGTATTAAATCTGGACGTAGATCTCAATTCGTAAAGAAATATCTCGTGGGTGTTTAGAAAATTAGATCTTATATTAAAGTAAATATAACACTTCAAACACACCTCTGAGTTTTTAAATGTTAAGTCTAGATTAAATCCGATCTTCATGCATATTCCTAATATATTATACTAGTAAAATAATCAAACTAAGGCTATTTTTAAGAATGAAAGAAGGCAGAATAAACACTTAAAAATTAAAACTCGTCGACTAATGGAGAAGAGCTCGCAAAAAAGGGATCTGCAAACCGAAGATGTAAAAGAAGAAGAAGCAGAAGGCTATTTTTTACATCACATAAAAACGTGTCCTTTTTTCATTTGTTTATTTTTCTATTCACTTCCTCTTTTGTTTTCATTTGTAATTTAAAACCATTTTTATTGACAGTCAAATTGTTTTTTTTTTTGCAATTAGAAAGTTATCAAAACAAAATATAATAATTTTATTTCCTTTATTCGATTGATTATTTCCGAGGTTAACCTATAAGGAAGCTAAAATCTTCAGTCAATAAGGAAATTTTTGATAATTGCTCAATTTGTACCTATTTACATATTCTTTATTACATAGCATGTAAAATGCTTAATATGTTAATACAAACATTTTATCTGTCTGATAGATAACATATTTTTAGCAAATTGATAAAACGCAATATTAGCAACAGGGGACCATTTGATTTATTAGTCTACATTCTTAACGATAATTTTTATTTTTTATCAAGAAAATTTGTTATTAAAAGTCTTGTTTGTCCGTCTTGTAAAGTTATTTAAAAATATTTAGTAGACACTCTTTATGAAGATTAAAAGAAATATGATCCTTCTCAACTAAAATCTTATTGTCGATCTTTTTCTTTATTTAGCTATGTTAATATCTCTTTGTGGGCACTGTCAGTCGGATCAATAGTCCATCCTGCTCAGTTAAGTGTCTCTATATTTGCATTCCCCCTCTTTAATTTGCACAGAATTCACAGAAATCCTAAAAGATGGACGGGGCTGAGAGTTGAATTTTCTGAACTTACGACACTACACTTGCGACACAGCACTGTACTGTAGTAGAGATTTTTTCAAAATAAAGCGATCCTATTGGTTGAATATCTAGTACCACGCTTCCAACGCCAGCATGAAAATGATACATTATTGAAGATATCATGAATATCAAGGATATCAAGATATTACAGACAAAAATCATTAGCGGAAATATTCTAAGCTAAAGAATCATGGGTTTTAGAAAAACTGCATGTTTAAATAATCTCACAGAATAGTGCATATCTGTATATCTATTTCCAGTTGCTATACAAAAGTCAGAATAGATTATTGCCAACCTTCGAAAGAAGACGGCGCAGAAAAAGTATAATAAAAATTAAAAAAATTTATCACAATTAATTTTAAATCAATCTGTTGACTAATTTTAGTATTGATAAAACGGAACAGTTTTTTGTTTTTTCAATCTAAATCAAAGGTAATAAAGTGTTCTTTCAGGCCAACGATCTCGATATAAAAAGTAGATCTAACCGAGCAACTGTTAATTATAATTTGGAAGCAGAGCATGAAGGGTTTGCGGTCGAGTGACTTGGTTTATTGAATAGTAATCGAACTGTTCTATTACTAACTGTTCTCAATAGTCAAAACTCTATTCCTAAACATCTTTAGTATCTTGTCTCTATTTGTTATTATTAATCAGACATCAACACTTATCAATAAATCAATAAATACTGATTGATGTACTAGAAATCGCCAGTTGGAAGAGGTTATAAGAGAGAAAAATATTAGTTATTTTTAGTTGACGAATAGAACAAGCGTATTTTCATTTTGATGGGTCAATTTAAAAATGCGTTGTAATATTTTAATTTTATTGAAAGTCAACAGATTGATAAATGCGACGGAAACTGATTTAACTTGGTAATAAGGTCGTATGAGACAAGAGACAAAACACTTTAACAACACATCCTTATAATACAATTTTCAACCCGGATCGCAACACTGACGTCAGAAAGGAGTCATTCAGGAGAAAAGAGTAGAATGTGTTATAAAGGTATAGTAAAAGGTAAAAGCTCTTTTATCTGGCACCTGCGGGACCAGCATGTTGCCGAATAAAGAAATTTTCCGAATACAAGAGAGTACCTACGCATTGAATGACACCGTTTTCTTTCCACAAATTTTATAAGCATGTTATATATCTACTTCATCGACGGTTTTTTTTTATGTATCTGTATAGAAATGTAAAAATGTAAAAAAAATATATTATAGTAGTAATATTTTTTCGAATCGAATTATTTCTAAATACGTGGGTTTATAGAGTGTGCTGGATAAAAGAGCTATTCTTAAAACTCGTAAGACTAAAGGGTACAGTTCTAACCCGTGCGCTTTCCAAAATATTCTGAATTATTTTATTATAATTGCGCCCATTTATATAAAATGCATTTAATTAAATTTTTTGCTAGCTGTTCCTTCATTTCATATATATACTATAGTCAAACACTACTAACTATAGTCCGTTCAAAGGTGAGTATGCAGTACAGGACATATGGAGTAGCTCTTTTTCATACTCTCTAATGGGGTTACACAATGACGCTATCCTTTTCTTGCTTGTCGACGTTGCCAGCTCTAAAACGCGCTGATCTGTGAAGACGCAGTATTCTACAAATGGTCATATGTTTTTGTTGAGTGTTATTTTGAGTTTTATAAGAGTTGATTTTTGTAAATCATACGAGTTTGTCATATTATTATAGTTGACACATTTAACACTTTTACAACATTTGGCAACACCGCTCCCATTTGCCATAAGTGCAATACTGCATACTCACCTTTGAACGGACTATATTAAGTGCAGCAAAGAGGACGTCAGAAATCTTTTTACATTTTCAAGTTCGTAGGAGTGCGTTAAAATAATTTCTGCTATCTGCTTTGACGCGGTCCTTAACCAAGCAGGCGTCTACAGTTAGAAAAAGATTATTGTTTTTGCAAAGAATTTAGTACTTTTTGAGAGCTAGCATACACATAAATGTTTTGTGGAATTAAGCGTTAAATAAATGAAATATTATTAATACATATGCATGAACTTCAGAAGCCCTCTGTAGCTGGTTATCTCTACTTCTAAATGGTTGAAACTAATTATCACTTCTATTGATGCTCCATGTACATCTCCAGATAAGTCAATCGCTCAAAGCTGCAAAAATAGCAGGCAATAGTAGAGGAATAAATATATGAGAGAAGAATGTAAAATCTATAAAGTAACTCTCTAAAATTGTAGGCTAGTAACTCGCAATTTGTTATAACAATCGCTAGCGAAAAAATGAGGAGAGGGCTCTGCGCTATGGAGGTAATGGTATTCGTAACTAAACTGAAAATGCTAGTCAAAATTAAGTTGATATAAAAGAAAATAAAGAAAATCGGCTTTCGATGGCAAATATAATAACAGCTTGCAAAACTGCAAATTACATTTTTCCAATTGCAAAATGTGAGCTCGCCAGTGGGTTTTCCGAGGGGGGGGGTCCGCCTGTTCTGACATAAGCCACAGAAGCTAAAACTAAAACGAAGAAATTTTGAGAACAGAAATGAAAGTTCTACATGCAATAGGAGGAGTTGGCCTAAGAGACAGAAGAATAACAAGTCGATTAGTAAAATCTGTAATATCCAAAACTCAGTAAAAGGGCCGAAGAAAAAAAGAAAGAACATACAGAGAGGATGGGCGAAGGAAGGCAAATATTTACTAAAACAGATGACCTTTTGGGAGAAGATCCCTCGAAACGGCCACCCAAGAGATGGACACAAATTGGTTCTCATTTTAAACTGAATAAAGGCCGGATAAACAGGAAGAAATTACTAGTCGTGAGAAGAAGGCATGTATTTTTTAACACCATTTTAAACGTTAATGCTATTCGCTAGTCATATTTGTGTTAAAATTTTAACCCCGTAGCGTTAAAATAGCCAGTTAACGTTTTACAATAAGCGCCGATCAAAACGGTGACTTTAAAAGTTAACGTTGGTGTTTAGTTTGTAAAAATGGCTGATCCTATTTTAGTAAATGTCATGTTATTAAAATAAATTCAATAAAATACAAGATGGTCAGAATATTAATTATTATAAGACAAAATTCAAACTTTATATTACTCTTTAAAGTAAATTCTTTACAGTAGAGCTAAAAATGATCATTCGTCATCTTTGTAATACAAGTATTCTTTTGAGTTATTAGACGCAAGTTTACGAAATTGTGTAGAAAGGAAGTAAAATGGAGTATCGAAGAGCAGTTTTGGTTTTTGTTGATACAAAAACCAAAACTTAAAATTATCTTCTGAAAGATACAAAAATCACTTATGCCTCTGCCGTGCTTCAAAATATCGCAGTACTATTAATGGTGTATTATTTGAAGAAATAATTGATGACAAGGATAATATTTTTTTTTTATTATCATTATCATCAAAAAAAAACAACCTTATTCCACATAATCCAGGTTGTAACAATTGAATTTGACTAACTTTGAATTAACTTTTGAATTTTTTATGTTTAAAAATATTTTCTTTCAGGCCTTCAAACAATCGGCAGTGACTGACTTTCGCCCGAGACAAAAAAGACATTTGTCTTGGGCCCGGATTTGGGAGGTAAGGTCCTTTTTTTTTTGCTCTTCAGTTGGATTTGGGAGGTGAAGTCCTTTTTTTTGCTCTTCACTTGGATTTGGGAGGTGAGGACCTTTTTTTTTGCTCTTCACTTTGAACGCCTCTAGGTTGAGGGCCCGTAAAACATAGGTTGAGAGCCCGTAAATCATAGGTTGGGGGCCCGAAAATCAAAAATGTCTTGGGCCCGGCGAAGGCTTGATCCGCCACTGACAACTGGTTACAAGAAGTGATACGAATTAGAAATAGCATACTAAATCAATTAATTATTTAATAATTAATATTACAAAACACCTTATAAAAATAAAATAAATTCACAATTTTATTCAAAAATGAGATAAACTGTTACAATGTAGTATATTAACTGACTAAATAAAAGTTGAATATTGTTATAATTATACTTAATGTACTTTGGAAACCAGTTATAATGACTATCACAGAACCAAACATTTCTCTACCAGTTTTAAAATAAATTTCGCCACAGTGAATATTTAAATTTACACCGAAATATTGAGTTAAGATTTTCTTAGCATTTAACACTTGTCAAAAACGTTAAAACTCAACGTAGTATCGCATGCGCGTGCAAAAATCCTCTTAACAAGGTATTTTAGCACTTCGCGTTAACTTATATGATATTAACGCTTACCTTAACAAATGCTTTTACAGTAGACATGGTGTTAAAATAAAAATTTTAACCTGAGGCTAATTTTAACGCATTTCTTACAAAATACACCCGAAAGTGCATAGTGATCTGTTATCCTCGTAGCTTCACATCGTTAAGGCACGATGGCGGATAAGGCGAGCTTTCGAGATATATCAGTGATGAAACTGCGTAGTGAATCCTCGAAGCCTCACGTGCGTTTTATAGACTGGCCATTTGTTGATATTTTTATTATTTCACATACTAGAATAAACTTTTTATTATAATTTAAATTTAATTTCAATAAAATTAAATAAACAGTTAAAGGTGAAATAAATTTGTTTACAAAATAAGTCCATTTAATTAATTTATGGAATAAAAATCAGTAAACATACAAAAAATTATATATTTATAGATTAACTAACTGAAAATTATCATTAACGTCCTTTCAAAGTTTTTCTCTTTTTTCCAATGTCAAAAAATATTGCGTTGGTCATGTTTCTATAAAAATTCTTCAAGAACAGATGTGTCAAATAAAATAGTCTCGACTCTAAGTTATCCAACAAATAGACTAGTTGCTAATTTTATATTTAGACTAGGTTTAATAATCCCTTGGTAACACTATGACGAAAACAGTTTAACAGATTTAGATAAAAAAAAAAATATATTATAACTCTTATGTAAAGTTTTCTTATAGAATTTTGTTACTATGGAAACTATTAATCGTAAGCTTAGTTATTTTCAAACAGGAAATCTCAAACAAATTGGCGTTCAAATTTGTAAAAATATTATGATTTACAATGAGAGGCTACACTATATTTGTACCCTAAACTTTGATACATTAAACTTTAAACCAAAATTTTTAATGTTGCCAAAGAAATTTGCTAGAAAATTAAAAAATCTTAGTAACTGGTTAGGACATTTAACATTGTACATAGAACAAATCTAGCTTATAAACTTTTACGCAGCTAACTTTTCTACAAATTTTTTCTTTACGCGCAGAGGCCTAGTAACCGTTTATTGTGTAAAATTCAAATAAAAAATAAAAATTTGGCATAAACAAAAAAAAAAAAAATGATAACCGTAAATGCCAAACCCGTGAATTTCAAGCACTAACTATAGTCAATCGTATAAGTTTGTAGCACTTCGTTGAAATCTTCGGCTTCGTTATGGAATAAAGAACTACTATAGAGGCATACCTCGAATTTCGTACCGCTCTCACAATACGTTCACTTGTTCATCCGTACACTTTTCCGTTACTCATTTTCCGCATTCTGTATGTTTCAGTTACTTGTACGATTTTCGATGACGTCATTGCACGAATAGTTCTAAATAGTTAAAGTGAGACTTATAGTTATTATTATTACCTATAGTATTATTTTTGTTATAACTCAACTAATTTTATTTTTGTTATTTTCGTACGTAAGGCCCGTATATGAAGGCTGCAGTGTATAAAATACATGAATTAGTGAAAATAAGATATAGATTCGCTATAGATGTATTTTTGCATTTCTTACATGCTCTGCAACTATTGCGTACTTACATAACTAGACCAAAAATTACCATTCTTGCGCCCACATCCTTGGTGATGAACAAAAAAAAAAAAGGAAGACGGAGCGAAGTGATGAGCAGAAAAAGGAAAGTAATTTTTGCACCTCTGTCAACTCTGGTCTTGCGCCCTTGTACCAAGGCAGGTGCCTACTTGCCGCACCCCAGACCCCAGCCCTAGGTATATATTTTCAAGGTACAGTATAAATTTGTAGAGTACAAAAATTATTATAACATATTTCTAAATTTGTGGACATAGCATATGTGGACGTGCTTTGAACTTTAAGTTTATAATATAATTGACAGAGGAGTCCGTGTATTCTCGGTGAAACATATTTAAAATAAGATTAATATTTGTGAAACTTACCGAGTGTTTTATTTATTAATCTTATTTTAAGTTTATAGTAAATTTGTACTTTACACGTGACTGAGAAAAAAAAAATAATAATATGAAGTATCCCGACGTCGATAAATAATGTGTGGTAAAAAGACACATTTAAAATGTTAATGCTAAAATATTTTACTTTCAGAGTACATTGAATAATGTATAAACCTGTTATGTGCCACTGATTTAGTCAATGATTCTACAAATCATTGTAATTTTTTATAATTTTAAGCATAAATTAATCAAATTACTACGTTCTGATAACCCCAAGTTATCAATTTCATTAATGAATATTTTGAAAAATGAATTCTGGTTAGTAGTGGTTACAATATTTGGACATAAAAAATAAAGTCCTGTCAATATTATTTACTAATTTTTTCTGAGAATTTTGTTGAGGAAAATAGGATTGTAAATTGACGTATGTAAAAATTAAAAGATTAAAATAAAAACCAAAAATTAACAAATAACAATTACAAGGTCATAATTAAATAATATCATTATTAAATTGCATTACTTTATCCGGATACATCTAGTTTTAAACCAAACATGAACATTTGAAACTGAGGAAAATCAACTTGTAAACATTTTACATAATTCAAACAATATAAATCCAAAATTTAATAAGTACAAATATAGTTAATGCTCAAGAATGTTTTGAGTAATGTTTAATTTATTTTGCGACGTCACTACTGCACCTAGTGAAGCATAGAAATTAGATAAAAGATGTGTGTTCAAGCATTAAAATGAAGACAACTAGTCTAAACTAAAAATGGTGCTTCTTGAAAATGGTGCTTAAAAGGTAAGGGTAGAGTTACAAGTTAGAAGTGCGTTAAAGACAGTACTTTAGTTGTAAAAACAGCTGAGGATATACTCTACATATATCGTAAAAATCATAGGGTATACGCTTCGAATAATCTCGTTTACCAGATTGAAATTTAGAAAAGCACAGGGTATGTTAGTCATTCGAATCAAAGCAGAAGGTATACGCCGTATACCGCCGTATCACCTCGTCTACAACCTTGGTTAAACATATATTATATAGGTAGATGATATCTCTAAGATATATTACATGCTATGTTATAGATAAAATATGTTATATATGATATCTCGAAGAACAGAAATTTGGCCTACGAAAATTAATTATGTCTTCAATACTACTCTCAAATACAACGCCGGACATCATGCTGCTGGATATGAATAATAAACATATACTCAGAGAGAATTCAGATGGCCAATCGATCGATTGAGAACCGATAAACAACTATATATCTATTTCACACAATGCTATGTAAACTACCAATAACGTTTTTGAACTACTCTTACCAACGTACGTCCGTAACTTTTATCTTCGTTTGTTATATTTGAGTATACATATTCACATAATATTATGCTTGTTTTTGTATATGTACCACTCCCAGAGCTTATATCCGAATTTTGTAAACTATACTCAGGATATAAGGTACAAGGTAATACTTAGGTATTAATAATCTATATCATGAATGCTCTCAAGGCTTCAATAATAATGAATAATTAAGACCATTCCCGTCTATAGATCGAATACCATTTCCTTAATATGCAGGATACAAACAGCATTGTTGCGCATCGTGAGAGCGCATAATCTTGTGTATCGTCCATAACTGATCGCCAGGGTTTGGGATAGAGTAGGGTAAATTTAGTCCCACCAATCTCTAGGACGATGTGACTTAAAAACGACTGAAGTTTGCGACTGATGGATCGGTTTGTCAAGACCTGACTAATCCAAAGATCAATAATAATTAGTATTAATGACTAACGAGATAGATATGTAAAATACTTGGAGGTGACACTTATCAGAGCAAGATGGAGTTTTACGAGGCCTAAATTCAACTGTACTGACACTAATCCTAGACTCACTTGCGCATTTCTTATTGAAAGCAGCCAGTTATTATAAATAATGACGAAGATTAGGGAAGACGTATATTCAAAGATGAGTCAATTAATGCTGGATATGACGATAATGATGATGAAAAATGTGCAAAATAAACTATTTTTATTTTTTAGTTTATTTATATATTTATTTATTTTTTTGAGGACATTAACGTTGTGATCATTAAATCATGTAACAGAAATGTCCACTTAACAGATTAACTGATTTATTTATTTGTGTTCATCTATACAAGTCTTCATTTATCGTAGTATACATTTTAATCTAGTTTATTCAATAGGGTGTGATAAATACTAATAGCCACAGATTAGCACAAAATTTAATATCCACAGATCCACATGATGATAATGATATACTACAACAATTTTAATTAACCACATATTGTTACAAAACACGGTTACAAAATAGAAGGCGCCGGATGGTCAGGTCCACTTGTTTACCCTGTGGATCTTAATCCTGGTTTATATAGTTCCATTATATAATGCATGGTATGATCATAAAGGGGAGTCATTGTTCTAAACATCTGTTTATAATAAACAGAATATAGTTAGTTCTGTCATTCTTATGTTATGCTTGTGCTATTGATCTATTATATATAGCGTATAAGCCAACATTTAGACACTTAAATAGATAGACAAAATAAACAAAATTTATACAACAAAATTACCTTTATTTTCATTTTTACCACGTAACATTATCATGTTAGACACACAATTGAAGGATGGTAGAAGTGCTATCCATCAGATCATCAATGTCGTTGCCACCCTGTTGTTGTCATGAGATATTTCCATTTTTGGTAATATTTGACATTCTTTGATAAAAATTTTCTGACGTTCAATATCATCCTATTTGTTAATTACATAATCTTTGTTTACAAAACATTAAGTTTAAACCAATTTTAACCCATCTAAAAGTAGTATAATTCCACTATTTATACCAGGTCGAATACCTTTATATCCAAAATACTTTAAATTACTTACTATTATACAAATAAGAATTAAATAAAATATTTAAACGTAAAAATTAACATGTTTACTTGACAAATAGTGAACCTAGCAACAGTGATAAAATAATATTCATGATTCATACAATCAAATAAGACCATTTTAATCAACAGAGGCAACATACTGATTTTGTTGTCTCATCGCAATTGCTAATTTATTATTTATTATATAAGGTGATACTAGAAATTAAATATGTCCCATATTTCGCAGGAACTAAATGGAATGGTGTTTTTTAAGATTGTTTTTCTTGGGGCGATGGTAGAATGTAAAGGGTAAACTTCTATCTCGCTAATCTAACTAATGTTCTTCTATCTTGTTCTATTAAGTGTCAAAACTATTCAGGGATCATATATATTGATACTCGCTAGATATCCTATTAGCTAATCTGGGGGAAAATCTTGTCACACGACTGACGGATGTTCAGTATTCCTTTTTAGATCTTATTTACCAATCTGTCGTCATTTGTGTGATATTAGGTTATCTCCATTTACTATTAATTTGTATACGACCAGAGATTTGGCGTAGTATTTTGAGGATCCTCAATTAAAGGTATCTAAAACTGCTAAGGCTGTGGACATTTTAGATGAATGGGCATTGTATGTCCTAAACAAACATGTATTAAAAAGCTACAGCAAGATGGATCCCGCATTTGCCAACAATTATTAACTTAATCGTCCTCCTAACTTAATACGATTTTGTTCTTCGATTTGAAACCATTGATGAAACTTATCATAATTATTAGTCCTTTGGTTTCTTTTGTAGGGTTCATAGTCAAGCAATGGTCTTGGCAAATGTTATGGCTTTCATTTTTTGGGATAATAAAAAAATATTGCTGATTCATTATCTTATGGCAGGGTCAAACGATAACGGTATATGCTAACCTTTTGGACCAACTAAGGTTCCGTAAAGCAGACACCATTTGATTTGCACTTCGATGTTGACAACATGACAAGAAATCATGCATTATATGGACTATATAAAAACTACAATAAATGACATGAACTCTGAATTCTAAATGATATCCTTGACCAAAGTTTCGGTGTGTGCTGATTAAACATTAACAAATATTTTTTTATAATAATTATCCCTAATAATTAGTAGCACATGTGTTTATATATGCGTAATTAAACACGATAAGATACTATCATTTTTTTTACACAATAATTTCCATTAGGTCGTATGCACTCTGATCTAGGACATAGTACACGCATATAATTCGCAGTAATAATTTAAAAAATTACCAATTTACGACATAAATAAATAAATTGCAACAGTCACGAGTAAATATTGTTGCAGAAGTTGTCAATCATGCACGTGCGGGAAATGAACAAAGTAGCATTGAAGTTAAGATCAGTAGGAACATTTTTGTATAACAATTTAAGGTCGTACAAGTCACTTGGTTACATAACAAGACTAGGAATTGTCTAATTGATAGTTTTTAAAAGATATAAATTTGCATATCTAATGTATAGTTTTATAATATTATTTATGGAAATCATATGGCCAATAAATGACTTCCCGAATACAACAAATTATTTTTAATAAAAATTTAACGCAACATAATAGTATTTTATTTAACAAGCATGAATTGGAGACTGTATTGCACGAGGATGAAGTTTACCATCCGAGACGTTGGCGAGTGTTATAATCATCCGTGTGTAATATAATATAATATAGCCATTAGCCATTATATGGGAGTTAAATGCAATATTTTATCTACAACTATATATCATTATTACAGCTATTTGGAGGGTTCAGAAGCCAAACAGTGTAAGTAAAATTTTCCCCGAAAAAGAATTACGTAGTTCAAGAACCCCTTTGTTGTTAATACTTTCAGTTGACAAAGCAATATTATACTTAAGTATATTTGTATGTTATCTATCAATAAAAATATTCTTCGGTATCCTATACAAGCAATAGTATTTTTTTACTTTAAGACTTAATTATCTCATTTTCAATGTTTATTGACTTGGTGTCCCGACATGTGAACATACGACAGATTAACATGCGACAGATGAACATAGACACATTTTAACACACGACAAATGAACACTATGACATAGTATCATAGCGACAAATGAACATGAACAGTCAATTGAACACACGTCATTTAATCTCACATTTCATTTTTATTTTTATATTTTATTTATCCTAGCATATAAGTCCAGCGGTTGGTCAATGGTTGGTCATAGGTTGGTCATCGTTTAGCCAGTGATTGGTCAGCGGTTGATCAGCAGTGGTCAGCGACAGAATACAGACTTTCAGATTTATTTATATAGATTTTCAAAATCAAATAATTATGAGAAAAATGATGTTTGGTAATTTTTGAGATTTTTTTATATTTTTGTTTTGATCTATGAAATAACTTGGTAAATATCTTTATCTTTATCATTTTGGTTATTTTAAACAATGTTATACTTCTGTATATCTCGATGTCGGTAGGTAAAAATAATGATTTCGTTCTAATAAGTTTGTTTATTAGTGAAGCGATTATAGGTACATTGGAACAAAGAAATAAAAATGAAATGTGAGATCAAATGTCGTATGTTCAATTGACTTATGTTCATCTGTCGCTATGATAATATGTCACAGTGTTCATTTGTCGTGTGTCAAAATGTCCATTTTAAAGTGTCGCATGTTAATCTGTAGTATGTCAAATGTCGTGGTACCATTGACTTACACTGATTAGCTTCTGAACCCTCCATATATCATTAAAAAAATAAATTTAATTTAAAAACACGGACATTCTGTGCGTCAATTGTAAAATTTCAGAATCTACGTCATCAAGATGGCTACCGAACAATCAGCTGATTGTAACGTACAATAATGTTAAAAAAAGCACAAAGCCCCGGTTTTCCTTAATTCGTCACTACATACTGATTACAAAACCTACGCCAGTGGTTTTCAACTTACTCTACGTAGATACGTAGAGTCTACAGCTGTCTGGAATAGATATTCCAGACAGCTGTAGACAAAGTAAAATGGCCAACATCCGAACTATATAGGCACTTCAAGATCCAGAAGACGAACAACAGGTTCAGTATCCCATTAAAACACTCAGTAAAACCGAACACTTTAACGAACTTTTTAAAAAATACTGACTAATAATATTGAAGCCTTTTCCCATTTTTCTAGTGCTAGGTTATTGGAGGTTGAGTATTATTCTTGCGGCATCCTTTTCTATATTTTTTGCCACTTTTTTCTATTCAGAATATAGTCCAAGTTTGTTTTCATTCCACTCCACTACTTCTTGTTACAGCTTTTTGAATTTTTTTTTTTATTTCATTTACTTCTGGGTCGGCCTCTGATCTTTCTTTTTTGGTGTCCTTACCTTGAAAACTCGTTGCCTGGTTTTTATTGTCCATTTTGCCAACATGTCCATACCATTCAAGGACTCAAGCCCTTTGTATGCGCCTGACTCAATCTATAATATTTTTATTACTTTTATGTACAAAATAACATAGGTTATAGTATTCATTGTTAGGCTAGGTTAGGTTACACTACGGTACAATATGTAAAACGGTAAAATAAACAAAAAACAAGCCATTACTTGCAATAAATTATATTTGCCTCTCAACAGTTGTTTACGTGAAATATGTGACACTTCAAAAATAACAACAAAAACCTAAATACATTCCACTTGTTGGATTAACTAATAATCCACTTATGCGAAGATAAAAAATTTGGATAACATGTTTTTAGTTAGATTATACATTAAAAAATCACTGAATTACAATCGAATTTAGTCCATTCCAAAGGTCTCAGGTTTATATCTCAATACCGACACATATAAAATTTGATGTGTATGGTTAATCAACCACTGTGAATTTCTTTTTTACATTTTCTTGATGTCCAGTATTAATAATACGTATATTATATACAGTGTTTTATATTATATAAGACAATATTGATGTAGATACATATTAACAAAAAGACGATTCATCTTGTAAATAAATAGACAATAAAAACCAGTGGTTTTTAACCACGGATGCCGCGGCTCCAATGGTGCCGTAAGAATACGAGGGGTGTTTGATAAATCAGTGACTTCGAAATGAAAGTTTTTTTTAGCATAATGCGACTTATTTTGCAACATAGTCTCCTTTAGCTCGATACATTTTGCCCAACAATATTTCAACTTCTTTAAGTCTTCCAAAAAGCACGATTTCTCGAACTCTGCTAAACAGGAGTGTGTGTCAGCGATGATCTCCTCGTTCGATGTAAATCTTTTTCCAGCCAGCCAATTCATCATGTTTGGAACGAGAAAGAAGTCGCAGGGGCCAAATCTGGAGAATAGGGTGGATAAGGAAGCAGTTCGTAGAGCAATTCGACCAACTTGGCCGTTGCAATTGCGGTCAAGTGATGCATTGTCACGGTGGAACAGAACGCCAAATAGCCGGCTTTTTCATCAATCGGTAATAAATTCAATAAAGCGGCATTATGTTGTCCTGCGATCGTATTTCCATTTTCCAGATAATCGTTAAGTTTTTGTCTCGCGAATCCTAGAAATCATGGCCATGACTTTTCCTTCCCTGTTTGCCTTCTTCGGAGCACGTTCGCCAAGAGAAATACACAAATGCACTGTTTTGACTTTTCTTTCATTTCTGGTATGTAGTGATGGATCTATATTTCATGAACGGCTATGAATCACCGAACCCGTTTTTCCAAACAGGGCCAGCGTAACGCATGGGTTAGCGGGACAATTGCCCAGGGGTCCGCGCTTGCTGGGACGCCGCACAATACACAATACAAAATGGGGCCCCGCAAAGTTTGCGGCCGGCTCTGAGTTCAAAGGTCAACTGTATGTGGGTTCATAATAATTCTATTTCGTATAAAACCATTATATATAACACAGGTTTTTGAAAATCTAGCCAAACAAGTTGCCAAATTAAACCTTTATCTAATAAAATTGTTATAAATTAACTGTTTTTTTTTCTTTATATTTTTCTTTAGACTGTACCGTCGGCATGATTTTGTTGGCCCGAGGTTTATCGGGTCGCTGCTCCTAAGTCTGACCATCTACATAGCATGAGACCCGATGTTTCTCGATTGAATGTTACCGGTCGCCGGTCTTTGTATGCGGGTTCTAAGCCCCTTTGTCCTTTAAAATCGGGGTCTATGACATGACAGGTTAAAGGATTTGGTTTCAAACAACAAAAAAAGTGTTAGAAGGTGGAAGGAGATTTTGAATGTCTATGCTATAAATTATAAACAATGTTCTAATTATTTAATCGAATGATTATATTAAAGAGTCACATGTCATTTGTGAAAAATATCTCAATTATATTGAGTAGGTCCAGTCGTCATATGGACGTTTCAAACAAATTAAACTCAATCTAAAACCTTCTCTCATTGGTAACAAATTCGAATGACGCAACAAAAATATAAATCATATTGTTAATTGTCTCAATAAATATTATTAAATTAAAATTAATTTTAATAACTTCAAAAGTCAACATCTAAAATAAAAGAAAATTATAGATCTGTTAATTTAACATAATGAAAATGACACTTTAATCCAGGCGCGCACACTAAAAATGTCCTGGGAGAGGGGGCAATTCGAAAAAATATCCGTAAAATAATACAAATTTATCATCTTTTACGTAGAGGGGTGGGCTCATATAGTAATTTAATTTTGATTATAATTTTATTTTTGTTAATAAAAAGCTTTTTTTATTTTCAGTTGCTTAGTTTTTATTAATAAGTGAGTGATTTATTCGTTCCTGCGGGAGGGGGTCTTAACTCGAAGACCCCCACTTGTGTGCAAGCCTGCTTTATTCAAAACTACCATACAATATATTAGTGCAGAAGATTACAGCGAACATGACACGTGATGAGTTGCGTAAGCAGATGGTGATAAGGGCAGGTTAGAACCCCCCCCCCTTCATGTAGCCGGATTTTTTTCGGTCATCACTTCATTTCGTCCTACTTTTTTGGCCATTACTTCAATTCGCCATCTCAAATCCGTTGTTTTTTTTTCTGCTTATTCAAAAAATAGGCATATTTAGATGCCAGTTTTTTACCGTTCCCACTTGAAGAAAACTTGACTACGCTACTGCACGTGATGAGAATGAAAGAGGGCAGAATGGTAAAGAGGATGTAGGGGACATGAACCAACAGATCTGGAAAGTATGGATATACAAAATACATTAGGATCGAAAAAAGTCGTCTAGTAGGACTAGAATTTTATTTAAAAAAATGTTAAGTTGGCAATTCTGTGCTGTTTATCATTTTTGAGCATGCACTTTCGTTGTTTGTGATCATAATGTGAATTTTTCAATAATTATAATACAAACATATCTTTTTACAAATACATGTTTGTTCTGAATATAACCTCAAACTCGGACTTCAAATGTATGTTAAATACTGGAGACTGATATTGCCAACCTAATTTAAAAATAAATAATTTCCGCGACTTACTATACTAGCGTTGGCAAATCAACGCACTTACGGCACACGACGTAACAAACGACTGTATTGTCTGGAACATTGCAATCGTTTGTTACGTCGTGTGACGTAAGTGTGTTGATTCGATGACGCTAGTATAGAAGCCTTTTTTCCTGAATCATATTGTTCTTTAAAAGTCTGTGAGGAACCTGGAGAATTTGTGCGAATGACGTCAAAGGTCAACCCGACTGACGGTTGTCAAACACAGGAAATAGAAGAAAAAGGAGAATAATAATACTAATTAATCCGTTAATTCCTAGTATAACATGCTCTCTTCGAGTCTGAATCGGCTGATACTAAACTTGTCAAAACCTTGGTTTCATTTTAAATTATGCCATCTAGCGAATGTTGTGACATCTATGTTTTTTCAAACCAACTACGATGGAATAAATGCATTTATAAGACTTTTTACGAACCCGCCATTAGCGAGATCGTGATTTCTTACTAGATTTTAATAACAAAATTATAAACGCAACTACAACAATTCGATTTCTGAAATTTGTTGAAATTTGTGAGAGAATTTTTTAGGTTATGTAAAGTGAGATAGATAAAATGTGTGTTTATGTGTCTGTTTCATTAAAACAACGCATTAACTGTAGTTTGGAAAACAGTCGACAGTCGAAAACGCATAATCTATTAAATTTAGAGCTGTGAACGGTCGCTTGCGTTACCATATGACAAACTTGTTAGTGACAAACAGCAGTGAACAACTCATAGCGTATAGTATATTAATTTTAGAGCTGTGAACGTAGCTTTGAGTTCGGAAAGTAAGAGAGATTTATTTAGTTAGTTAAAAATTTTTGCGCACAGCAACAAAGGCTATTTGCGCCCGGAAAGTAAAAGAGAGAGAGAGAAAGAGAGACAGAGATATATACATATATGTAGAAACAGAGCTATCGAAATTTGCTAAATAATTTTATTTTAAAAAGATCTTCATTCATTATATTTTCTTTGTCTTAGAGGTTATTTGCCTAGACACACAAAAAATATTGTATAAAAAAGGGTCCGGAAATTCTTTGACCTTTTTTGTTAGGTTTCAGACGAATATGAACTGTCTGGTATGCTGAAACCTGACTAGATTTAGAAATAAAACAAAAGACTAGTTTCTAGTTAATTTTATAAAACGTTCTCACATAATTATTGTTTTGATCTAGATAACATTTTGGCAAAGCATCAATATTTTTTTAGATTCTTTGTTATAAAGATTTTATTTCTTTTAAAATAAAAATAGGTAGAAAGTATTATAACAGGTTGGAAATAAAAAAAACATCGGTGTTTTCAAATAATATTTCTAATTTTTTTTTTTTTTATTTATGTTTAATAAGTTATGTTCTTTTTAAATATTGTTATTAAACCCATAGTGCCTTAGTGATCTATTAGAGAAAAATACACTTTCTATGCGATAAACTACAAAAATACACGAGATTTCTTTTAAAAAAACGTAATTTAAAAATGAAAATGTATAATAAAGTCTATTCCTAATGTTTAAGCGGAACTAAATGAAATTTTTATTTTCTTAAGTTGTTACGAACCCACGGCTTAAGTGGGCTTTTGCTAAACAAAACTATTAAAAGCTGCACATAACAGTTAATCGTTAACTTATAGTCTGTTAACGATTTAATCGTCGTTTATTTGACTTTCAGTTGTTTTTATCATTAAATATTCCTATTTGTAGGCTTCATATTTCCTGATTTAAACTCTTTATTATCTCTTATTATAAAGAAGTTAACAATGTTTAAATAATTAAATAGTACGTATATAAGGATAAATGTAATTGTGTTGCTATACCAGGAGTGCACACAGAAAGGCTAAAGCCCCCCTCCATTTTTCCTGTAACGATTTAATACATGAGCTTCCCCAAAGAAAAAAATTTGGCTTATTAGCTCCCCCTCAAGAAAAGTTTCTGGGTGCGCTCTTGTGCTAATTGATCAGGGTGTGTGCTGTGGTATTGTTAAAAATTGAAATTAGTAAATTAGATTCTTCTATTTATGCAACCCATCCACAAAAACCAGTGGCGTAACTATGGGCCCTCTATAACCGCGGGGGGAACTTTTTTTGCATCTTGTTCTCTCAGACAAAGTTGACAAACCTACTAGGATGCCCAAAGATAATTCTGCTGGTGGATGGGCAAAATGTGAAGTTATGCCACTGGCAAAATTGAATATTCTTTGATATTGTTTTTCAAAAGTGCAAATCACAACAATAATAAACTCCAACTGAATAATTTCTTTTTATGTTTATCAACATACTCTCTTATATAGCTTGTTTTAAATGTTTTGACGCAAACTGCCTAAATCGAATTGTCTAAATATTTTTCTGTTTGACTCCGCTGATTTAAAGCGTTATGTTCTGTTTTACAATGTTTGACCTCCTCAACTGTTTACAGATCATACGACTGTTAATAAAGGTTAATTTCAAGCCATACGCTGAGTTCATGGGATCAGCATTGTTCAATACACTACAAATAAAAAAAATCATATGACTGAATACGAATCAAAGCCTTGTGCAGTTTTTAATTGTTTGCTATCCATACCCTTGAAAGATAGAAATTCTTGAAAATATGTTAATAATGATCTTGAACTCAGGATGCATGGATTTTGACGTTTTATTTTTGTTTACGAGATATTTTTTTAAATATTATGTTTTGATTGTTTTTATTTTAGTATTTTTAAATTTCGATTTAATTTATTTATTTTTAAACATTCCGAGAATATGGTAATACATACATTTTTGTTTACTTTCGCTAATAATTGGATATTTTAATTTAGAAAAAATTGTAAACACTTTCACGATCTTAGCAAGTACCGACAGTGTTTTCAAAACCTTTCGCCACTTTTTTATATTAATACAGAAAGGAAGAAGAAATGGAAATTTGATTTAAAATAATCCTTGTAAAATTGTTGATAAATAATATATGTATATTAGAATATACTATAAAATTTTGCTTTAATATATATCGCTGTTATGTACATATTTCGTACTTGAGCATTCAGTAACTAACAGAATTTTGTCTATTTAACTAGTTAATTCTTTCAGTCGAGGTTAAATTATCGATACTCGAAAAACTGAAACAAAACTATAAAAACTGAAAAAGAAAAAGCTGATAATAAAGAATCCATTATTAAGACTTTGACAGTCAAGAATATGAAGACTTCATTAATTATGAAAAATTTTTGAATATCAGGAATGAATGTGGAACTAGTGGAGAGCGTATCTCACAACTAGGCAGAACAGATGCAGTATGCAGACCATGATGTAGGACTATCTATCGAGAAAAGATAGAGAATGATACGTAGGGTGAAACATAGTCCTGCTTGACCAGGAACACGAGAGATGTTTGTCATTGAATTCTCATGATCGCCAGAAAAAAGCATGTCTTTGAAGGAGGTCGAAAAGCGATAGAAACACTCCGACCTTCTGTTTAAGCTTCGGTAAATGTACCCGAAACTCAGAATTAAGCTTGTGGTGCTCATCATGGTCGTTCAAGTAGACATTTTATAGCATTGCTGTCGGCAGATCAATTTCCACTTCTTTGATCTGTATAGTGCAAAACGCAGGTTTAATTAGATCTCTAGGCACTTTGAAGACGCAGTGCGAAGAGAAATAGCCACTGCCGCACATTTCCAGGATCTGGAATGCGGGCAGTGTGTATTTTCCCCTTCAGGTATTCGTATGAAGTGCTACCTCGTAGTACAGTGGTACAAAGTCTGAAGTACAGTGCTTGACGGAGAATGGTTTAAGACCTAAACGACTACCACCTAGATAATAATTTTTTGTATGAATTTAAATTTATATTTTTTTTATACAAACACAATACTGTAAATTAAATTTTGCATTTAAAAAAAAAAGGAGGACGGATCAAAGTGATGACCAAAAAAGGAGGAAGTTTGAAAAATCCCATTGTTAAATAAATATTTTAGAACACATTAAAAAAAAAAGGTTTTTAGAGCTTTGTAGGTATGACTAAAAAACCCTAATAACGTCATTAATGTTTCTGTCTGTCTCTCTGTACGTTTGTATAAGAAATTTTGGCCAAAACGAATAAAAAAATCAGTTTTTTGATCAGATTAGTTTTTCGAAAAATATCGAACTTGTTGTGTCTTATTAAAAATTGTTATATTTTTTTGAAAGCCGTAGCTTAAGGAAGAAAAAGTTATTTTTTAAAATTTCTTTATTTTAAGACGATTTTTGCCAAAAATGTACAAACTTTTGTCCCACACCCAGGAGGGTTAATCTAAAAATTTGCATAAATCTAAATCATGCACATTAATTTGAACCGGAATAGTACAACAGGAATTTCTGATCTGATAATTATTTCAAAAGAAATCGATTTGTTCCAACACCGTTCTTACAGTATTTAACCGTGCTTACTCTATACGTGAAAGACTTGGATTATCTTTCAAAAGTTATCGAAATTTATGATTTTTAGTATGTACTCACAATTTGTTATCATTTACGCAATACCTACAAAACCCTGAAATGTGTAAAAATTTAACCGTACATCAATTTTTAACATTTTTACACTTTTTTAACTTTCGTACACATTTTCAGAAATCTAATACGAAAATCGAGGACTGTCTGTATATCCTGAAGGTATTTTACACTTCAGGATATAGGTAGGCTCGTTGAATCTCCTTTCCCCTCTGCTACTGCTGAAGACATCTGTTATATGGAGACCAGACAACTTATTGAACCCAAGCAAGGGGAAACACCTGCCTCTGAGTACGTTTACCTTCCAACTATACAAGATAGCATTTTATAGCCCCATATATTTGTAAATCACTAAACAATATTTCAAGTATATAAAAACAGTCTGAAAAAGAAAACTTAAACAGATATTTCTGAAGTGTTAAATGATAAGTTGCCCTCTAGACAGCAAGTCACGTGATAAAAGTGACCGGGATTTTTTATATCACATGATAGAAATCGCGTGATATTGATACATAGTTTGCAAATCACTCCATAGTTTTCTAAAACACAGTCTTGTGTCATAAACTAGCAATTCAAAAACAACAGCTTGTTTGGACAGTTTTATATACACGTTGGACATAACTGCATTGCTGTTTTTTTCGTTTCCTATACTATATATAACTACTTGATTTATTTATTGGCGATCGCTTTCATTACTGGGTCTTTTAAAAAGTACTCCAATGTAAATATAAATGTCTTCAGATGGGCTCAATTAGTTTTAATTAAAAAGGTTTAATGTTTCTTTTGCGTGTCTGTTTCTTGATTACTGTTGATTTAGGTTTATAAACAGTGTATGTTAAGGTCATGTTTGAAAACAATTGATCAAAATATTGTTTTCTAACAAAATAACAACAACAAATTGGTTACATCAAAGTTCGCATCGAAAGTTTTAGACGATTTTAGGGGGAAAATAGACACGTAATGAATAAAACTACTGTAACTATTTATAGAAAATTCTGACATTCAATCAGACCAATTCTGTAACTCAGTTACTATGATTTTAGTAACTAAATTGGTCACTATGAGCAAGGTCAATTACTATCATGAATGAAAGTCATTATACTTTTTATAATATTTTATCTTGTAGTAACGTTACTACACAGTAATTTTTTACAGAATTGATCTGTATGTGTTGTCCGAGGGACCTTGATTATTCCTTGTGATCCGTCGATGTCGAAAATTAAAGGTATTAGTATTTGATGCTTAATTAAATAGACAATTAGAGAAATAAAGGTGAGTGTAGAACAGACAACAGAAAATATTTCCTAAAAAATCGGTTTATCAACGTTTAACGATCGTTTTAAAATAATTATTCAACATATTCTATTCTATTGATTTCCTCATCCTTTTTAGATTCTGCAAGTTTCCAATGACCCCTTTTGCTAAAATATCTAAATAAAATCTTTTAACACGACATTCAATGGCGGTGTGGAAAAATCAAGTTTTTTCTGTAAAATGGTTAATTTATATTGCACTTTGTATCGTTTTATTATTATGATTTATAATTGTTTTAACAACTGTTTATCCTACTTAAATAAATAAACTTATTAACAATATAATCTGTCCCCTTATTAATTTTATGTCAACTGACAGTTTTAAGGGATACATTTCTCTTGAAATTGAAAGTGATCCTGCCGCAAGAAATAAATGTTGGCTTCTGACCCCCCCCCCCAAGAAATAATTCTGGAAAAAAGAAGAATACAGATGGCAACAGTTGGAGTAGGAAATCCTATTTTTTTTTCGTTATTTTTTATGTTTTCTACGAGGTGTGTAAATTAAGTAATCGGACTGATTTTAATTTTTTTTTATTTTTTATTCGAATAGAATTACAATTTAATATTGTCTCTCTCAAAATAACTTCTTTGGGAAGCCACACAGCGCTGGAGACGGTTCTTCCAATCCTCATAGCAGTGCTGGTACTCGCATACTGGAATAGCTTTCTGCTGGTCGGTTTCGGACGTTTGAATGTTTTCGAGTGTCCCAAAATGATGTCCCTTGAGGTGATTTTTCAATCTTGGGAAGAGGAAAAAGTCACAAGGACTCAAGTCAGGCGAATAAGGAGGTTGAGGAGCCACAGGATGTTTTTACTGGCCAAAAACTCGTTTACTGAAATTGCTGTGTGACACGGCGCACTGAACAAATTTGATGAACGGTAGTGCGAGTCAAATTCAACTCTTCCCCGATCATTCTGATTGTCAGCCGACGATCTGAACTCACAAAATCCCGGATTCTGTCGACATTTTCATCGGTTCTTGAAGCCCTTCCTGTGCGTGATTAATCTTCAATCAACTCTCGTCCTTCTGAAAATGCCTTAAACCACCAAAAAACCTGGGTTCTTGACATAACACTGTCTCCGTAGGCCTGCTGAAGTTTTGCAAAAGTTTCCATTGCACTGTGCCCAAATCTGAAACAAAACCTGATAGCACAACGTTGATCGAAATGAATGTCACTGATTTTTAGAAGGCATTAGAAAAAACTGTTTCACGAAAAAAATCGCTCCGGACAACAAAATTACTCTAGCGAGTTCAAACTCGTACTGAAGGCGTATCTCATGTTCACTTGTCGCCCGTCCAAGTCCCGCGTCCCAAATTTTGCCAGATTAAACGCTATGTTGCCAGTCCGGTTACTTAATTTACACTCCTCGTATAATATAGAAATATTACGTAATATTAAGGTTTTAATAATATAAAAAATAATAAGAAACAATATCAGTTGATTCAAACTCGCTTGGCTCCACTTTTACTTGTATTTCTTTATTACATTATATTTCACCGTGAAATTATTACTAACACTTGCATTTAAGGCAGGTCAAAGTCCAACAATTGTTCTAAGATTTCAATTATTAGTATAGTCCTATTAATTTAAGAAAAAAATCGTGTTTGTGCAGAGATCCATTTTGGTCTGAGGTTCATTATTTTGAAAATTATGGGTGTTTCTAAAGTTTCCCGCTAATATTTTTGGAAAAGATATAGTGGCGTGGTGTTTTCTACTCGGACAGTAGGGCGATAAGATGCGCAGGGGATTCTCTTCATAATTTAATATGAGTATAACTACATATATATATAACAGAACGAATAAATTCAGATTGTTATTCTACCGTATTTTATTAGTTACACAATGTAAAAAAATATTATCCGGTCATGCACAGTTAATTTCAGTTGCTTAAATTAGCAGGATAGCCTATCCTTCTAATTATTTTATAGGATATAAACCCCATATAAACTGTTCCGCAATTGGTTAATCAAACAAGGTTAAATCTAAATAACCAAACGCTGAAATTTACCGCTGCGTTTCTAAATATACCTTGGTAAATAAAGCACACCCACTTTAACAATTTATTGTTATTACTTATTTAAAATAAAAGCAATTTATAAATTAATGGTGAAAAGAGAAATTATCTAGGAGGAAAATAAATCTAGTTTAAGGCTCAATTCTAATGTCAATCTAGGCTTAGATGGTCAATACAAAAAAAAAAGAAATGAAAATAGAAACAAAATGTTACTAGCACATGACTTTCCAATTATAACTTGCATCAAAATTTGAAATATTCACTTTTTTTCTGTTGATCTAAGTATAGACACTTCCTGACAAGAATATCTGTTATTCTTGCGGATATTGAAGTTAAATATTTACACTTTAACAGAATTACTTCAAATATCTGTTTCCTGCTTCACAACCGTCTGCAACGTACATATATCATATCACTTCATAAGATATAATCTACATTACAACTCCATTATTGCTAATAATAACCATATAGGATATCATATTACGAGCGTTTTTGGTCGATAATTGTACATTTGACAAAAATATATAGGTATAAGATTTTTTAAATACAAAAATTGTTTAATCCGAATAACAGAAACAAACTAAAACAAAATGGTAGTTGGAACTCATCATTCACCGCCCGTGCTTTCGTAAGGGATGTCTTGTGATCTTGTGCATTAGACACTTTGGGGCTAGAACCTATGAAAATTTTAATACTTACGAAAATAAGATTCACAAAAAAATCCTCTTTTGTCAAGAGTGCAGAGGTTGGCAAATGGTCAATCGGGATCAACTGGTCGACCGCAGACACTCGGATGGTGGATCGCATGATCAAGATCATTTGGACATACTTTTTGGAATAACCTTTTCTTGCTTGCTGGGTCATTCAGATTCAATTTTTTTCTAATTGACTGATTTGAATTATTTTACCCTTATTTTACTCCTTCTGTTATTTGGACTTCCATTTATTTTTTTTGCTCGTCAGTGTTTCGAAATGTACTTTTGTTTTAGTAGCTCACGATACAACCAAGAAGTAAAACATATATCTGAATGCTTCTCAGTTTGCCCACATCTAGCTTAGGGCCTACGAAACCCTTAATGCGGCCTTGCCTATCATTCATGGAAAGACACATCGAAAATAATTTATTACTATATGAATAAAAGTGTTATTACTTATAGTTTATATATAAAGTGCTACTTATTTAGAATAATATTAAAAGTTGACGCAAGAAGTGCTGGTCAAAAGCACTTGTTTTTCCAAAATGCAAGTATTAACCTAAAAAAAGGGTCTTCACTTCAAAATTCAATAAAAAAAAAAGGTAATCGCTTCTAAAATTGAAGTGTATTCCTTAAAAATACTAAAATCACGTGTTTTTTGAGATCTTAAGGGGGGACTCAAGCCTTTGCTCCCCACCCCCTCCGGAAGCGCGGATCTTTGTTGCTACTTTCGTCATTATTATTTATATTTTGCAATAAACTGTTGTTAATGACGTAAATGTTAATAAACCTTTGGTTGAATTTATTTATTTTACTTACATTTAATGTAAATCTCTTACGTACACTATATTGTTTTACTTTTAATAGTAGAAAAAAGAATAAATAAACATTCTTCAACGACTACGGCAGATTTATTCTCCCACGTGCGAAAAACAGAGATTAAAGAAAATTTCGAAATTATCGAAATTTATTGCAAAAATATTAAATAAATATATTAACATGTGTAAATGTCACTTACATTTTAATTCAATATTTAGTCTAACTAATTTTACGATTTCTTGTGTTTTTATATAAACTCATATCAATAAATCGTGTGTTCAACGCTAGGCATTAAGGGCAACTCATATCGTATGCTTGTACCAGCAATTTACCTCAGGACCTTTGTTAACGATAGTACCATTTACGTAACACCAGTTGGTGTAAATTATATTAAAATTTATTACTTTACGTAACATAATATATTACTATATTCCGAATTTTTAAATATAGAAATCTTTTGTTTATGTAACATTATAAGCAATTGTAATTAATGTTCTTTGCGATTTTTTATTCTTTATCAACTAATTTGAAATTTTTAGTACAGCAAACGTAAAATGAAAAGGAAATTATTGGCTTAGTACTATCTAATAGTACTAGTTAGTAGTGGGTTACTAACCGTTGTGAATATTTAGGCTAGATTGATGTTGCTATGTATGCAAAAACATAGAAACCCCCATTTTTTAAATATGTACCCGTTATGCCCAAAATGAGTCTTCTACGCAGTTTCTTTTCGTCTTGAGTCTGCTATATTTACATAGATGCATATAATGCATTCATGATGTTTCCTTATCTAAGTAGGCCATGTTAGGGTGGCAGTTTTGTTGGTAGCCATGCAAAATAATTAGAACATGGGAAAATTAAATATTAAGAAAATAGCGTAAATTTTTTATTTAATATATTTTATGTAATAGGTATATTTTCATGTATAATAACTCATAACTGTACATAAAAATATATATATAAATAAGATTGGAAGAATGTTATTATATTTTTAACATGTACTATAATTTATTATAACTACGGTAAGATACCTACATCCTTTATTATAGAAGAGAGTCGATATCAAAATAATATAAATGTAGTATAAACATAATAATATAAATGTGATATAAATAATGTAATGCCATGTGTAATATGTTCATTATTTACGGATTAGCACGCATACGTGTCCCATTATACGCGGAGTGCAGTATGAGCAGCTTTATGTATCTACAGTTGGACACGTAATGCATTTATTATTTGATGGTTGTAGATAAATATATTTTCTTAAACTGAGACCTTAAACTTATTTATTTCATAGTACCCATAAATATGTTTATAATAAAACAACAATAAAATAACAATTTTTAGTGTTTGTAGGTACGACAAAAAAACCATTATACTGTCATTTTGTCGTCTCTCTGTCTGACTGTCTGTCTGTCTGTTCGGTAAAAATTATAGCCAAACGGCTAAACCTAGAGAGTTGAAATTTGGCATGCTTATACAACTCTTAGACCCGTATATAGAAAAAAATTGATGTGAAGTGTGAATTTTCACACATTTCAGGGTTTTGCAGGTATTTAATAACTGAATGATGATTATTTGGGATGTCAAAACAAATTTTATGTCAAAATATTTTTTTATGAATTTTAATTCGAATGCCTAATAACATTATTTAAGTTTCTAAACATGTGCAGTATTTTTTTTTTTACATAGCAAGGTTCATTAAAATTTTGAAAATTGCGCCCATGGCTTCTATTGGTTGCTTAAATCATTAGCCCCACCCTCTGATTTCGTATACATCAAACAGAATTAAATTATAATTTCAACACTTCCCACTGGTTATTAAATTTACGCTTTTAAAAATTAAATGCAACATTTACCAAAATATAACTAGAATTTTGACAAAATAATTTAAACAAAAGAAAATTGCAAAAAAAAACAAAAAAAATAAAATTGACAGGATTCGAACTCTAGTTTGCAAGTTACCTGTTTGACAAATTAGAAAACCAATGACTAAACGCACATCGCCATGAGCGCTGACGTATCAACTTGGTTACATAGCGAATTAAATATTTAACATATTTTGGTTAAAAACACAAAAATGCATTATTTTCCGAAAACATAATCTGATCAAAAATTCCTGTTGTACTATTCCGGTTCACACCAATGTACATTACTTAGAATTTTTTCAGATTTTTAGTTTAAACCATCTGGGCTACAGGGTGTGGGACAAAAATTTTTTTGCACAATTTTGGCAAAAATCGCATCAAAATAATTTATTTTGCAAAAATAAAATTTTGATCGTTAATCCACGTACCAAGGGCTTTCATTTGATACCCTACTCAGAATTAAAAAAAAATATTTTTTTATTCGATGAGCATATATTTGTTTATATTTTTAGAGGGATATGTTTTTTAGATGTTTTAGTATTTTTCCTATGTGCGGGTCAAAGAGTTGTATAAGCATGCCAAATTTCAACTCTCTAGGTTTAGCCGTTTGGCTACAATTTTTACCGAACAGACAGACAGACAGAAAGACAGACAGACGACAAAATGACGGTATAAGGGTTTTTTGGTCATACCTACAAAACCCTAAAAATACTAAAATATCTAAAAAACATATCACCCTAAAAATATAAACAAATATCGGCTCACCGAAAAAAAAATAAATAAATAAATTCTGAGTAGGGTATCAAATGAAAGCCCTTAGTACGTGAATTAACGATCAAAATTTTATTTTTGCAAAATAAATTATTTTGAAACGATTTTTGCCAAAAATGTGCAAATTATCCCACCCCCTGTAAGCCAGAGGGGGTAATCTAAAAATCTGACAAAATTCTAAGTTATGTACATTGGTGTGAACCGGAATAGTACAACAAGAATTTTTTATCAGATTATGTTTTCGGAAAATAACGCATTTTTTGTATTTGTTGGTTGACGATGTAAAATATTTAATACGTTATGTAACACAGTAATCTAGAAAGCATTCATAGTCTAATGGTTAGCCTTCTCGCTACCTAAGCTGCAAACTAGGGTTCGCTTCCGGGCTGGGGACAATTTTATTTTTTCTTTTTTTTGTAATTTTATTTTGTTTTAATTATTTTGTCAAAATTATAGATATATTTTGGCAAATGTTGAATTTTATTTTTAAAAACATAAATTTAATAACCAGTGGGAATTGTTGGAATTATAATTTAATTCTATATTTCAATGTATACGAAATCAGAGGGGCGGAGCATATGATGGAACAATCAATGGAAGCCTTAGGCGCAATTTTCAAAATCTTAATGAACCTTGCTATATATATATATAAAATAATAATACTGCACATTTTTAGATACCTAAATAATGGTATTAGGCATCCCAAATAATCATCATTCTCTTACTAAATACCTGTGAAACCCAAGATGTGTGAAAATTCACATTTCACATAAATTTTTTGAGATATGCTTTTTATTCGGTAGTGAGCGCCACTGGAAACCGAAGAAGGAAATGAGACATTGTAGTGGAAATGAACTGAATACCAAGATGAGATTTAGCAGTGAAATTTTTTGTTCATCAACCACTCATGAATCATAGAAAAAGTTGGTTAGCACAACTGACTAATATATATGCCCAACTTTCAAAGAATATTCAACGAATTTCCTTACAAACATGAATGGTTGAATGTTGGTGATTACGCAGCTCCTACTGACATCCATACATACATACATATTTTACAAACACTACATTGACCCAAATTTGTTAAATATGTACAATTTCGTGTTGAATTATTATGCAACAAATTATTGCGAATTTTAAAAAATTCACCATTAATTTAAGGCTCGGGATCATATAATTAAAAGTATAATTAAGAAATATTTTTATATCTCATCATGCAGGATTACTCGTTACGATGTTCATCGCTTTTTTAGTCGTCCTGGATCGCAAATCATTTGATGTTAATATTCTCTAACTTGTTTCAGGATTCACGTGTGAACTCTGTGATCCGACTCAGGGCCGTAACGAGGATATTCAGCGCCGGTGGCAAGTGTTCAAGTTGCGCCCTTTCGAATATTTAGGCGCCCCTATTTTGAATGTTGATGAGTAAAACGAATCTAATAAGTGATGAGCAAAAAAGAAACGTTCGCACCACGAAAACACAAGTGACGAGCAAAAAAAAGAAGTCCTCACCTCTAAAATACAAGTGACGAGCAAAAAAAAGGTCCGCACCTCTAAAATACAAGTGACGACCAAAAAAAAAAGGTTCCTCACCTCCATATTGCATGTGATGTGCAAAAAAAAAACAGCAACTAAAAATTTTGCGCCCTCCACACTGCTGCGCCGGTGGCGGGTGCCTCTTTCGCCACGCCTTAGTTACGGGCCTGATCCGACTACCCACACTAGTTTTGCGTAATTGCCTCTTGTACTAAATTCAAACGCCTATCAATCATTAATGAACGCTCTGTATAAAGCGTTTCAAATTTATGTAATAATTACAGGCTATTCCAAACGTTTAGGCGGAACTAAATGGGAATTTCGTTCTTTTAGGTTGTCACGAGAAGGGACTTTGCTTGGGATATTTAATTTTTGACGTTGAAATGTGAAAGTTTAAAATTCCAACAGTGAAACCATGGAAACGAATGACATATGTCAAAAATAAAATATTTTTTTACATATTTTAATGACAAAAAAATAAATAAATGGGAATTTTGTATTAAGAATGGCACAAAGAAAATGACATTTAAAAATATTATTCTTAACCAAAAAATGTTTATTGTTAGTATGATTTACAAAGCTTAAACAAAACGGCCAAAAATCACGATTCAAACGATGAAAGTAACTAGATTGCAAAATGTAGTTCCGCCTAAACGTTTGGAATAGCCTATATCTATTTCTTTTACAAATATTTATTTTTGTGAAAATGTAAATACTAACTTTATTCAGCATAACCTCACTTCTAAATGTCAAAAGCAGCAACATACAATATCGTGTCCACATTTTGTGTTGCACATGCGATAAATGAATAATTTGAACGAAGTGGCACGTTAGTCAATTTGAAACACCCTGTAGTTTTTAAGACATCTGCATCTAGATCATTGTTTTATCAAATTAAAATAAATATACTACCAGATTTCCGAAAATGATCCTACTGAGTTAAAATTATAACTAAGAATATAAATAAATAAATATTTCGATAATGTTCTAATAACGATAATAAAACCGTAGATTACCGTAGATTACATTTAAGTCCTTTCAAATTCCAGATTCTTAGCCATTTCCACACAATTTTTACTTTTCAGAACATTTTCATATAGATTTTTAAATGAAATATTTATCGGTTGTGTTTTCACAGTCATTACAGATAATTAGAACATATTGACATTTTTGTTTATTTCAGAACGTTCAAGTGGAATATCAGCATATGGCTATCATATGCAATCGAAATGTATTATTTTGAACAATTCCGAAAAATATTAAAATACTGAAAATAGGCTATTTACGTCATGAAGTGACATTTCATTTTCAAAATTATGTAAAAATATGATTTATACATTATATTAGTTTGTGCTTTTAAACAGTTGAATACCAATAATAGGTATAAATAGTTTGAATTGAACAAGAAATCAAAAATAAAATTCAAGCTGCCAATTTATGTTGCTTCTCAATGGGTTCTTTCTTCAAAACAAGACTCATCTCTAGAAACAACAAGATCAGGTTTTGCTAAATAAAATAAATAAAGCGTATATATATATATATATATATATATACATTTTCATTGATCTGGATGGGACGCTTTATTTATTTTCCGGTGGTAGTGCGAGTTATACAGATGAAAGAAGACATAATTGCAATGGGGATCTGGAAAGGAAGACACTCTTACAGGGGTATTCTGTACAGACTTGTTCACTTTAGGTATGCTCGTGATAAAAGATAGGACATATGTTGACCTTGAAGGCTTTCAGTCTATTAACAATAAACAAACTAAGAATAACTACGGCTAGACCTCGCAACGGTTCAAGAAATGAAAGAGCTAGGGAAAATTGATACACAACACAACTGTAAAGACATGTAATTTAAAAGAACAAGATTAGTGTATACGAGACCAAATTTTACTCAAAGCAAAATACCCAAGAAGGGAAAGGACGAGCATATTTTAATAGTCTTAAACTGTAAAAACAATAATTATATACTATATATTTTTTTATTCGCCCTTAATATAGTCTCTTCTTTATCTTCTTTGGTATAGTCAGTCAGGTAGATTTTGCTTCACTCACACTACTCCTCCATCTTTTTGTTAATCGTCATGTCGTTCTATGTATCTTGTACAACAATACTTGTTAGTTCTTCAGTTAACTGATCTCTTCATCTTTGCCATAATAAAAATTTATTTAATAAGTATATAATGTAGACCAGTATTTCTCAACCAAAAACGCACCGCGGACCAGTAAAATACCAGGTAACTTTTGCAGGATTTCAAAAATATTATTACAGGCGAACCGGAACGCCACTTCATAATTATTGTGTGATCAAAAAATCAATAATGAAGAAATATTTTTGGTAATTTCACTAACCGAAACGATATTTTTCATAAATTCACGAACCGGTTTAACCACCTATATAGTTTTATAATTTGACAATAGTAAATTTAATTTAAAAATACATAAATTCTGAGAGTCAGTTGTAAATTTTTAAAACTGACTCCGTCAATATGGTTACCAAATCATCAGCTGATTGTAACCTACAACAATCTTCAATATATATATATATATATTCCAACTTATAAATAATAATCAAGTTATAAATATGGACTGTGTGAGGCGTAAATGAATGACAAAAGTTTTAAATAACTAACTTACTAAAAGAAAAACTTGCTGTGCATTAAATATTCATTATTCCCGACTGATTTCGCATGCGCGTCACATTATACACGGCGGGCAATATGAGCAGCTCTATGTATTTACAGTTGGACACAGAATGCAATTATTATTTGATGGTTCTAGATAAATATATTTTTTATTATCTTATTAAATACATTTTCTTCCCAGAATTTCTTAACCATTTTGTTTTACTCCATCCTCATCATGTCTTCTATTGACTGTCATGTAATACTTGTTTTGAGTACAAAGTTCGAGTATTTTTATTCTTGCGGCCAGGGCCGGCCCTTGGGTGAAGCGAACTAGGCACGAGTCTCAGGTTGTTGATGAAAGCAAAAAAATTCTCAAAAATTCCAAAGTGTACTCTTATATCACCGGATACTTTTGAAGCGCCTCAGTTTTAATGCCCTGCCTTAGGCCTCAATAAACCAAGCCAAGCTTGCGGCATTGCTTGCGGATTCTTTATTTATCTTCATATTAGAAACTTTATTCGAAGATGTAAAAACTAATACTACTTTTGTCGGAGCAAATCTAATTTAAATTCTGTTCATTTATGTACTGAATGAAAAACTATTTTTAAACAAATTTATAAATAAGAAAAAACATGAACATTGACATTGCAAATAGTCAACAACACTATGTAAATCGAATATTTGTTCTAACGTATATGTTTTCTTTGACTCAAGTAGACCAACAAATTAGCATTTACGATGCACAGTAATAAAGTGAGCTACTATATGCTAATAAATTTAGCAGAACAGCTATGAAAGTGTTCTATGAACACTAAGGTGTTATCTTAATTGGAAAAATCTTCTGGAAACCCCATAGAATATTTATTATTTTATGATTCAACGTCATGTTAAAAATATATTTATGGATGGATACGAAGTATATAAACTTTTTTTTATTAATTTGCGTTGATGGTATAAACCGAATTATTTAAATGTGGCAGACGTATAATAGTAAAAAATATATGTAAACATATTTCGTATGCATGACTGAAGTTTTTACAAAATACGTTTTATATAAATAAATAAACAGTAATATAGAATAAAATAGAGTAATATAGAGTAATATGGAAAAAAATAAACAGAGTAATCCAGCTACAAACTGTTTTGACAAAATGTTTGAAACTTACAAATGTACAGGTGTGCACCCAGGACATATATCAGTAGGGAATTATAACAAATGAAGAAACAAAATTAACGAATAAAAAGTAAAGGAGAATATAAAAATTGATGTAAAGTGTGTATTTTCACTTTTCAAAGTTTCATAGGTTTGTAATAAATCAAAGTTTTTATGCAGAATTTTTGCAGTAATTGTGTCAAAAGCAATTTTCTTTTTTGAAAATCAGTTAATGCTATTACATATATATAATAATTGCCTATAGGTACCCGTAACGCACATAGATTGATTACTGAAACCGTTACGAATTGCATATAATTGACCCATAAGATGCAAATTAGATAAGAACAAAAGTCCCACTGTCAAGGGGATGACTTTTGATGGGAGATGCCAGAAGATAAAATAGGGAAAGAAGAATGAAAGAGAAGAGACTGGCATGGAGGATATGCTAAGGAACCTGATCATTCCTCGAACTGTGGGAATATCTCGCAAAAATTGTGGAGAACAGCTAACGATAATTCTACTGTGACTAATTGGTACATAATTCGTGTTCAACTGTTGAAAATTGCAGGTAAAAAAGTTCAGATAACTTAACCAAATATCTGCATTAATATATTTGATTTAAAAAGAGATTTTTTTGTTAAAATGATGTAGGAAATATCGAAAAAGTATGTTTTACATCCTTATTTGTCTTTCAGAAGATTAAGGTCATACAAAAACATAATCTAAACATTGTTCCTTTTGGTGTAAATACATTTCTACAATAAATCAGATCTTTAATATATTCAAATAATATTTAAAATAAATAATTACTAGGCAAATAACTATTATTAATTACTTGTCTTAAGTTTAATATCTCTATTTTGATTTAGCACTGACAGCACCGTTTTATTAATATTTTTTTCAATTCAAACTCGGAAGTGATCTTATAAAAATATAAACAACATACTAGTTTACATATCACTTGTCCTTTTAACATTTCCTTTTGAAGTATTTACACCGAAAAGAAGTGGCTTGAGGCTTATCACTGTTTCCTGACTTGCAGCATTTCCTAAACAATAATAATATATCTGGGGATTGACTTATGAATATTCTTCAAACACGAGGTTCTGAAGTGAAGTATGAGTACTTCCTTTAAACATACAACTTGTCCATTGTTCACTTCCTGTAAACAGTTAATTATAATACTCAACATTATCGAAATTCAATTTATCTGTGACGTAGGGGAAATTTAGATAAAGAGAAATTACACTATTTTACGCTAAATACTTCATTTTTAGAAAATTGGAGATATTATATTAGATACCCGTAATTTATTTCCTGTTATTGCGTATTCTTTAGATTTTCGAATATTTTACGCATACCTGAAGAACCAGGTCTAATTTATTTTTATTTTTTCATTCTACATCGGCCTATTTCTGCGACGAGGCTAATCGCCGATGCCAAGGGGCGAGCTCGTACACCTGGGTGAGGGGTGAATGATTGTGAAAATGCTCGCCCGAATAATATCACCAACGGGGACTTGAACTAGCAACCTCACAATTCAGACTGTTGTTACAAGTCAGAACTGCAATTTAACGAGCTCGGCCACTCAGTTGGCTAAACCACGGCTAGACTAGCATCATATTTCGTATCGAGATATTTGGATGGAGTCGGCATGGGGAGCGATCAAAAGTTAAAAAAAGTTTTCATCATTTAATTTGTGTGTTAGGTTAGTAAGTTGTTTTAACGTACTTTATTCAAATTCATTCGAGAACATTTCAACTTTTATGCATCACTGTGGCTCACCATAATATTGGTACACAACGTTTTGGGGTTAATTATTTTTTACAATTTAATTGTACTTATGTTTTTCATTTTAAAACTCTTGTGAGCCAATTTTGATATTTCAATATCACAAAACTTATTTTCTCTTTGCAATAAACTTTTCTGTCATTTCAATCATTTTCGAAATATTTTATGCATGGAACATCAAAAACGGGCCATAATTAGTTCCGGATGAAGGGAGATCCCACTTCTGATGTAAACGCTTCTTAGCGTTTGTAATAATAATATTAATTAAAACACACAGATCCAAGCACAAACGAGTATTTATTACCAAGTCTATTTACAATCTGTCACACATATGTCATTATATTACAGTTGCTATCGTTACATATTACAAAGGACGACCAACCACTAGTTCTGATCCTAACAGTTGAACTAATATATAATAGTAAATATTGCAACGAAAATTCAATATAATATTGTTTTACAAATTTAAATTTTTATAATTTATTTTTTTAACCTTTTTCAGATCATAGGCAATCGGTAAAATATTGGTATCCCGCTGAACCACTCCAGCTTTGTAAAGAACCAAGAACTATATATAAGTTCAGAGATATTACTTAAAACTAATAAAAATGGTTTTTAATAATTCCAAAGATCCAATAATATCGATATTATATATTGGAAAAAAATAATCAGATAAAAAAATCCGGGTCATATCAGTGTTCATTACTCGGAATTTTTTCGTATTTTTAGACCAGCCCCACTATATATATTAGGTTATAGGGCAGTGGTGCCCAACCTTTAACTTGGCTCGAGCCACTTTGGAATTTAAAAATTTTGGGCGAGCCACATATATATTTTGCTTTTAATATTTCAATTTTAAACATATATAATAATGCGAAAATAAAATTTGTATTATCTGTCTCATTTTGTAATACGAAACTAAGAGGGAAATTTCATTTTTATGTTGTATGTTTAAAATATCATCTTAGGGTGGTAATTCTGAAGTGGCACTTTTCAAAATATTTGACATGTCTATCAAAATTTTGACATGTCAGTCGCAATTTTGACATGTCAATTTGTTATCTGACATACATAGTTTTTGAGTGAATATAACCTCGATATAATAAAACTTAACCAAACATTTAAAAGCCAGGTTTACCAGTTCACATGTTTCCATAAAAGTCTATGTACACCACAACAGTCACCAAAGTAACCAGATCTATGGTCTATTTCAAAGTAGAAAAATGTGTGTAAGAAGATAGGAGCTGTTTGTCCTTGCTTCGGATTGGTTTAAATCGTCATCCCTATTACACTGTAAAAATATTGTTTTTAGTCCAAGTTGACAGATGTTCAGTGTCGTACATTGCAAATATATATTATTTATATTATTTAATTTTTCTCATATATTTTGGTATTATTTACATAGTTAGACTTTTATTTATATTCTTGGCGTAGATTTTATGGAGAAAATTCTCCATGTAATTTGTTTTTACGCAGTTATATATTTTTTAGGTTATCTGACATATAAATATTTTTTGACATTTGACATTTAACAGATCAAGAGAGAGGACTAATGTGAGGCCAAAAGACAGCCCAGCTGATTGTGCCCAAAGAAGAAGTTATTGATATAATTTTTAGAGCTTCATATATACATATACTTTTAATTTTTATTTACAATAATTATTTAAATAAGAAACTTTAGCTCTGAAGATATATTGTTTGTTTTATTGCTTTGTTTAAACTCTTTTAGCCAAATCTCTCTTTTTATATAAAGTACATAATTTTTAAAATTAATATTTTTTTCAAATTTCCCATTAAACTGAATGTATGTCGCATAAATAACGTAAGTGTATTATCTGCCTTGTTTATTTCAATATCTTATTAACCTTTTTTATATTAAAAAAAAAAATCACTTGCTAACCCAGTTGCTACGCCCATGCCCTAGTTGTAACTTATTTTAAATTTCCCGCTATACTGTATTTGATCAGTGTAAATCGTACTCGGTTCGCAGCGCTATCTACTTTGTTCTACTTTGAAATAGACCATAGTTTCGTATTACAAAATGAGACAGATTATAATATGTTAAAGAAAATACTTAAGAAGATTACAAATTAAATACGCAAAAAAAATATTTTAATGTGAAACCTGACACTGGAATTCTTCTGCCAGTTTCTTGTACTCTGGTACATACGATATTATCTGTCTCATTTTGTAATACGAAACTATGGTCTATTTCAAATAAAAAAAAGTAGATAGCGCTGCGAACCGAGTACGATTTACACTGGATAAATACAGTATAGCGGAAAATTTAAAATATGTTACAACTAGGGCATGAGCGTAGTAACTGGGTTAGCAAGTGATTTTTTTTTAATTTAAAAAAGGTTAATAAGATATTGAAATAAACAAGGCAGATATAATAATACACTTTAATAAAAATTCAGTTTAATGGGAAATTTAAAAAAGTTAAAAAAATATTAATTTTAAAAATTATGTACTATATATAAAAAGAGAGATATGGCTAAAAGAGTTTAAATAAAGCAACACAATATATCTTCAGAGCTAAAGTTTCTTATTTAAATAATTATTGTAAATAAAAATTTAAAATATAATTATATATGAAGGTCTAAAAATTATATCAATAACTTTTTCTTTGGGCACAATCAGCTGGGCTGTCTTTTGGCTTCACATTAGTCCTCTCTCTTGATCTGTTGTCAAGTGTCAAAAAATATTTATATGTCAGATAACCTAAAAAATATATAACTGCGTAAAAACAAATTACATGGAGAATTTTCTCCATAAAATCTACACCAAGAATATAAATAAAAGTCTAAATATGTAAATAATAACAAAATATATGAAAAAAATTAAATAATATATATTTCCAATGTACGACACTGAACATCTGTCAACTTTGACTAAAAACAATATTTTAACAGTGTAAATAGGGATGAAGATCTAAACCAGTCCGAAGCAAGGACAAACAGCTCCTATCTTCACAAAAGGTTATTAAATGAAGAACTGTTGTTTTGTTTCACAGATTTATTTATTTTACTGACCACGGTTTCGGCTTGCGCCATTTTCAAAGTAACAATGATTTTTCATTTCAGAGTAACAAAGTAACATCATTGTTACTTTGAAAATGCCGCAAGCCGAAACCATGGTCAGTAAAATAAATAAATCTGTGAAACAAAACAACAGTTCTTCATTTAATAACCTTTTGTGCATTAGCGAGTTTCACGAAGTCAAATTGTCGACAATTAAATATATTAAAGCTCCTATCTTCTTACACACATTTTTCTACTTTGAAATAGACCATAGATCTGGTAATTTTGGTGACTGTTGTGGTGTAAATAGACTTTTATGGAACCATGTGAGTTTGTAAATGTGGCTTTTGAATTTTTTATTAATTTTCATTATATTAAGGTTATATTCATTCAAAAACTACATATGTTAGATACCAAATTGGCTTGTCAAAATTGTGATTGACATGTCAAATATTTTGAAGGGTGCCATTTCAGAATTTCCACCCTAAGATGACATTAGAAATATGCAACATAAAAAATAAAGTCTCCCTCTTAATGACGTATTACAAAAAGAGACATATTATAGCTAAATTCATGCAGTCATTCAGATGTTTATTAGTTATCCTGGATCTGAACTTTGATTTTAACAAGTTCATTGTTGAAAAACCACTTTCGCAAAGATAAGTGTATCCAAAGCAGAAGTTTAATATTTGAAAAGTTTCTTTTAAGAGTGGATATGTTTTCTCACCTACGAGTGTCCTAAAATCTGTTCGTGATATTCTTGTTTTTAGCTGTAAATCAGATTGAAAATTAAATTATTTGTATTTCTAAATCAGTAGCATTTTTATTTATCATATTTGCAATCTGTTCCGATATTTCAGAAATATTAGTTATCAACAAATGGATTTAAGATGAATGTAGCAATTAATGAATTTTACGAAAATCAGAAAATCTTATTTCAAAATTATTTTTAAGCTTAGCGAGATTTTCAGAATATTTGTCTCAATTTGGAAAACTATATCCCGAAGAGCGATTCAGGCGATGCGCGCTGTTTCCGAACGAAAAATTTACTGACCAGTGGCGTAGAAAATTTACCGAAAACTTTTTTACAAATAATCATCCAAATTAATACCTAAACTTATAGTTTTTCTTTCTTTATATATAGGTATAAAAGGTATGTCTGAGCAACTGTGGCCATTAACTGGGGTATTGTATTTTATAGAGCAATTAATTTTTAGACATAACAAATATCCATGCCCGAGTTGACAAAATGAGCGACATTAAAAGTCGCCGCGAGCAACACGTGGCTCACGAGCTACGGGTTGGGCACCCCTATTATAGGATATAGCATAACATTTTGGCAATCACCTGAAGATAAAAACAAGGTTAAAGTACAGTATATGACTGACAAATTGCAATTCTAGTGGTGGTTGAAAGTATAAGGGTTTCTTACCTACGAAACTCTAAAAATAATCCTCAAGGGTAGCTGATAAAAAGCGTGTTTAACTTAAAAAGAAAACTGATTTAGATTAATTTTGCAAAATAACATTGTAATATGTAACTATTTTTTTGGCACTTGTTCCTTTTTACTACTTTGATAAATTAGATATTTAATATTTCTTAAACACTAGTATAAAAAAAAGAACATTTAACTTTATAAATGATTTAAAAAGTGACCGTGAAAGTAAAATAGAGCTATTAATTTAAAATATGATTTCACGTAAAAAATCACACAATAATTACATGATACACATTTTTTAAATTCCAGGATTAAGAAAGTTAAATTAAAATTATTTAATAATTAATTTAAAAATACTTTCTTTTTCACTTCAAATTAACCTCATTTGATAAAGTAAAATTAAAGTTGTATGAAGAATAAAAACATAATAGTTTTTGAAGGTGATAAACTAATATTTTATGCGCTGTTTAATTCTCGGAAGTTAATATCGGCCAAACTAACTAAATAGTGCCAAAAATAAAATATAAAACGTAGTTCTAAATAAAAAAACCTACTTATAAAATTAAAAATAGAAAAAAATAAACTCAGACTATATAAATTTAGATTAGACAAGTGTGAATTATTAGAACCAACACTTGTCTCGAAGAATGATTTTTTAATTTACCCTCAATATTAGATATTGAATTTAACGATTTTACATTTATTAAACATGTGTTTAGAAAAAATATTTTGCCTTTGAGAACGATGCCCCAAAATAGAATATTTTGAGAGTTCATTCGCTTTACACCATAAATAGATTTTATTTTATTTTTATTTCTTATTTTGCTGTTTTTTGTTTTTGATGAATATGCAACAATTTTGAATGGGTTTTTTCATTTCTTACTCTCTCGAAAATTAACTTTAACAAGCATGATTTGTGTGACTGTGTTGTGGTAGTACTACAAAAGCTAACAAGCTTTTTTAGGACGCAATAGACAGTCTTAATTATTATAGATTCCAATTTATAATCAATTTTCACTTATCAATTATTCTATTTTGTCATAATTTTTCTTTTAAGGACATTTTCACATATACCGGTAAAATCGTTGCTGGTGCCGGCGCAGGATACAATGTAATTAAATGGACGCTTCCACATATGGTCCAGCCCGGCCGTCACATCGATTAATGCAGCCGGCGTTGATTTAATTTTTTTCCTAAATTCAAACTTTTAATTTTCCTCTTATGAAATTTAATAATAATAAAGCACAATCCTAAATGCACGTATGTAAGTTTTCTTATTTTAAAGATAAAGAGGGATTATAAGGTAGGTATATATGCTGTGTTCGGATATTAGTCGAATATTTCTGTGCCTGTACATTCGGCAAGCGTGGGTTGCCATAAATCTCCCAGCCGGTATCGGGACACAGACATAAATTTCACGACCGATATCGGGACATATCGGGACAAACGAAAACTGAAAAAAAAAACACGTACGAGAAAGGTAATACGTAATGCACTTTTCTTCAACGCTCTTATTTTTCCACTCCCCGGAAAAAAATATTATTCCCCAAGAATTTTTTTAAATATCCAAGTCAGCTGATGCATAAATAATAGCTTCTTCGAGTTTTCTGATACTGGCATTTCGAAAAGCAACATCTAATCAAAAACTTTCAATTTCTGGAAAGATACTGACCATTTTTTAAGGTATTCCATAAAAACTTAATTTATGCACCAATTTTTTAAACAATATTTTTGGTTTTCGTTTACCTACCTTTCTTAAGTTCGGTTGGTTTCATAAAATTGCATGCTTTTCTGTTAACCAACGAAATATTTTAGATACTAGACGCATATTATTTAATTAAATTGTATTGTTTAATTAAAAAAATATAAATGAGTATTGTCGATAACGGTGACAGTCCCGATATATCGGGATGGATGGCAACCCTAGGCAAGCGACATATTTACCTTTATTATAAAACATACTATTTTACCAGTGATGGAGTGCTTTTCTCACGAAAACTGGCCAGTGATGTCATAGTATATGCCGGGATTAATGACGTCAAACCAATAGATATACAACTTGCAGTCGGTTCGACGTCCATTGCTTAGATACGAAGAGACTGTATGAATTCTGGTTTCTTCGCATGTGACGTCATTGGCCAGATCTCGTAGGAAGGGCACTTTACTTAGTAAGTCTTGTTATCAGCTACTTTGTAAAAATAATCGTATACTATTTTACCCACAGTAAATTTTATTATTATTTCTTTTTTTGGGATATACTACAACTTAAAAAAATTGTCTTAAATTATTTTAGCACTATAACGAGTAATCATTAGAAGAAAAAAAACTGAAGTAGGCTGTGGACAGAAATGGGTATTTCTTCTATTGTATACTGCAAGCAATTGAAAATTTAATTTAATTTTTACAGTGACATTTATAAATGCCCTAGACGACAAAGAACTGTACAATGGACCATTTTAATATTTAATAAATACATCATCTATTTAAATTGTTGTTTTTATATAACATTTTTATAATTATTCATTTCGTATGGTATAATAAAACACATGCTAAAACTGTTGTTAGTCAACTACCAATTTTTTTCAAATGATCGCTTGGTATACTTGTGAAAAAAAAATCTATATTGTTTTTGGGTGGTCTACTGGCTGATCTTTATTGATTGGTGGATAATCCATGCAGTATAGTTTTATAAAGTTTTAGATTAAATGGTTTTATCTAATTTTTTAATGGTGTGTACTTTTGAAAGAAAGTTCATGGAGTCCAGGGCAGACACGAGATGAGATGAAGTTGTGAAACATGTTTCTTGTTCCAGCTGTTTGCTGACCCAAAAAGCCGGGTTTATTCTTAAGAAGCAACGGTTGTTGTACGTTTTGTACGGCTTCGTCAACATAGCGCCAGCTGTTGCAATCACCAGAGACTACTTACTTTCAGCAGACCTAAACGGTTACAAGGAAAATTATATTTATTTCATACAGCAAAACAGGGTCGGTGTAAGGCAAGGGCGAGCGGAGCCTGTGCTCCAAGCCCCGCGCTGTAGGATTCTCGCGGCGCGAACCATTTATTCGACGGTTTATTAAAAAGAAAAAAAAAAGACAAATATAAATTACATCCTCATGTTTCAATATATGGTTGTGAGGTGATGATACAGATTATATCTTCAGATACAGATATTCTGAAAACTTCTGTAGAATATTTTAAAAAATTATCGTAAATTCGTAATTTAATTCCAAATTTAACAATTGTGTTGAAGTTCGAGAGGTTTTACTTGCCAATGAAATTGAAAACAGGCGTATGATTTAATATAAAGGATTTCAAAATACCAACGTTATTCTTCTTTCTGAGAGTGAGAAAGAAATATATTTCAGTTTCAGTCTGTCTGTCCTGTCTTTGTTGGACGCGGCGCATATATAAAAACACACACGTTTATGTGAATATATTCAAATATAAGAAACGAAAATAAAACAACGCACGTACATGATATGAGCAGTGCAAATACTTTATAGAAGGTTTACATAGAATTTTGTGAAATAGGTATATATTTCATTATCGTTATAATAAAGAAGTTAGAAATGCTTAAAAAGTTCCCAAAAACATCCTGTATATATTTCGTATGCAGTAATGGAAGAATAAATGATTATATGTTTGTCATTTTTCAAATACCTAGGCACAGTTTTCGCGGAAGATGGAAAAATGGATGAAGAAATTATGGAAAGAGTAGGCGCAGCAGGAAGAATGTTGAATAGCATCAAAGCATCGTTCTTAACTAAAAAAGAAATACCAACTAACATCAAGGCAGAGATCTTCAAAAAAGTGACAGTACCAATTTTGACATACGCCACAAAATCAGTAGAGACTATAATAGAAGAAGGACAGTTAAGATGGCTGGGACATAGACACATTATGAGTGAAGACAAAATAGTAAAAAGAGTTTTTGAAGCAAGAACAGTGAAGAAAGTTAGACCAGGAAGTCCGAGAAAAACCTGGCACCAAGAAACAAAAGAAGCTGCAACGAAGAGAGGCGTAAAGTGGGAGGAGATAAGAAAATATACAAAGGACAGAACACGATGGAAAGAAGTATGGAGAACAGCACCAGAAAATAAGTAACTCGACTAGAGCCTTACACCGAAGGTAGAAAGGCTGCAGGATTAAGTAAGTAAGTATGTTTGTCAGTGTTGGCAGGTTTTTTAACCAGGATAATCTTTATTCGGTCACATTATTCAGTACGTGTGCTCCTCCTGGGGGAGGATGTGGCTACTTTCACGACGCTCTTCCCCATATTCTTCCTTGCCAGCAGTGTTTTATTCAGCAAAACAATACTAAAAATTACAATCGCGCAACATAACACCAAAGCCGAAACAACGAATGTCGGACAATTCATTACACGACATAGCGCAAAACCGCCCTTTTCAGAGCGCGAATAACTGTCCTATAAATGGAAGAAATATTTCAGCAAAAAGCTGATTTAAAAATGAAAAAGACGTGCTAGAACTTAAAATATATATTATATAAATTTAACAAATGCTTTTATTGACGTATGTTTAGGCAGCTGTACCCGATTTTTATCTTTCTTAGAAAACTGTTTTTAGCTATTTGAAAAAATTTATATTATATAAATATTCTATATTTAATATTCAACTTGTAAATTGATGTTAATTAAGTTGAAATTTTTAACATTACTACGCCCTTTAGTAATATAAATCGCACCCCAAAATGTTTTTCATTATATTCACTTGGTTTTTTTGAAATGCTTTATTTTACTTTTTTGTCGTTTAGGAGAATACCCTTAGACAAAGTTGACAATCTAAGAGCAAAGAAAATTCTGTGAGGGAGGGCAATTATGTTATGCCAGTGACTTCTAGTATACGATTACGATGACATGCTAAATAAAATAATTTAGTATTATCAAAACTAGAAATTAGAAGAAATAAAAAACAAATACGAACGGTATCTATTCTAAACAGGGCCGCCGTGAGGACTTCTGGGGCCCCGGGAAGAAACTTTCTCTGCGGGCCCCGGGGTCCTCGATGAGCAAATAAAAGGTTTTCACTTTCAAAATACAAGTGATGAGCAAAAAAAAGGTCCTCACTTCCTACGACTCTACCCAGGACCCCGGGTCTCAAAAACCCCAAGGCCCCGGGAATTTTCCCCGGCTACCCCCCTCTTGTCGGGTCTGATTCTAACTGCTAAGCGACCAAAGTTGGCAACTTTTTGGCCGCAAATGAAACTTTGAGTGGTATCTTTTGGCGTAGTCAAGAACTAACAGAATTGGCGATTTGTTACCAAATGCTTAGCGGCAGCAACAGTCTTGTTGATATGTGTCATGGCGTCGGTCGCTTGATTCTAATTGGTCATTAAACGAGTATGGTTTGAAATTTGTTGCATTTTTTCGCTTGTTACTTGAGTTTATTGTTTTTTTTTTTTAATATATTTGGAGTTGATTAGTGTTTACATAGACACAAATAATTAATAATATATAAAAGATTATAATGTTTGTTTTTTCATTTTACATTGACTACTTTACAGTTTGGCGGGTGACTAATATGGCCGTCGATCGTTAACGTTTAGAATGGACACCCAGAATATATGTGATTTAACGAAATCAACTACATTGGGTGCGTTATGTTGTGCCAATTCTGGTTTCGATTTAATCAGAATACGCGTTTTGTTGGGACAATATTCTCATTCTATTAATTCTACTCATTCGATGATTTGAGGTCGAACGACTGGAATGAATAAGTGTGGTGGGGATGAAAAGTAATATTTGAATGCAGTTGTTTTCATTTGGTTTTTAAATTTATTAGAATTAAATCTTGGGATTACTGCTTCCAAATAATTTTCACTTTTAGGTATATTATCATTTTGTGTCCTAAAATAAATACCTATACAATTTTAATATAGTATTGTTAAATCTAAACTTAAAATGTATGTATAATTCGATTATTCGTTCTAAAGTATTACGTTCCAGAATATTTGCTCCAAATATAAAGTTTTCCTCTTCTGCATTTATTATTTAGATTATCAATTTATTTAGGTGAAATACGTTCGTATTCACACGCAGCCAAAGTCTAGGATGTTCTACGACCATATGACTTAACCTCCATGTAAATGTAGGTTTAGGAGTCGAGTAAGTTACTTACTTAACTGTCGAAGAAACAAGAAACCAATTTTAAAACTATTCCTGTTTTCCTGTTTCCTATCTTCTAACATTGTCAATTCCTTTCTAATGGTCAGTCATTACAACCGCCCTATCTTCTGTGATGGATGATGTTTATGATGTTAGTTTAACGTAACATTAGAATAGGTAATATTACAACATATTATTATATGATTTAGTTTACTATGGTTATTGTTCTTTATAGCACCTGAGGAAGCTAACAATGGTTTACCGAAACGTTGTGTTTCTAAAATATACGTATTGTCCATAAAGCTAAGTGACTCCTTTTCTTTTTCTTAAACGTCAGAATTTCAATTGTTTTATGAATATTGTTTATAGTAAAAATTAAATATTTAAAATGACAATTTATAATTAAACTATTACATCAGCTCTGTATCATGGTATAAAAATAAAGTAACGATCAAAGTATCTGAAATACAAATACTAGATACATAAATTTCAAAAAGTATCTAATTTATATCTAGATACTTGAAAAAGTATCTAGTTACTGTATCTAGATACACTATATTGGCCGCCCTCTAGTTACTAACTACATAAAAATGCTAAGCTGGTTTGTTAAATGAATCCAATATTCGACACAAATGCTTAAAATTCCAAATTACAGTATTTAACCAGGTAGGTGTCTTGTGCTCCTAACTTAACTTCTAAGTTTGGCGACAGCATTTCCTCGATTTCTCTTAAAGGAAAACATGTCGAAACGAAAATACGTCACTAATTTGCATCAGTTAAGGAAATGTAATATTTCAGTGTCACCCATGTTACCCTGTGGGCGCAATTAATTTTAATCATTGAAGGATTAATAAAACTCGGTCATATTTTTTTATTATAAACTATGACGATAATTTTGATAACGTCGCAGTTATAGAAATGGTAGCACAATACTATTTGGATTTCATAATTTAATAATATTTCGATCGTTCAATTGACGTCAATGCTAAATTAAATATTCAGAAGTTGAGACCAAGTCTAATAGAAAATTCATTACAAAAAGAATTGAAATGTTTAAAAATACTATATTAACTTTAATTCTTACGTCCCTATATTGAAATTAATTAAGATAGTTCATACATTTTTAAACAAAGTGACAAGAAAGCTTCATACAGGACAGCTAGAATTATACAGGGCGTTTGTTTGAAACGTCGCACCTCGAATAACTCCTTTATTTTAAGAGATACAAAACATTCTTCAGGAGAAAAGTTAAACTAGACAAAAGGGCCCACTTAAGCACTATAGTAAGAATTCTGCATCACTTACGGTTTCAACGGAAATTGTTTCAACTTTTTATCTAGCATAGGGAATCAGTACTTCAATTTTTTTTCTTGAATGTATGTACATTAAATCAGCTTTACAAGGATATCAAAATATCATACTTTAATTTTAACCATTTCAAAATGGCGACCATTTATTTACTAAATCATAAATAACATAAATCGTACAAAGTTAAACATAGCAAGCAAAAAAAAAAAACAAATAAAACCTGGAAATTTTTATGCCTATTAGTACGAGTTTGATATTAAATGTGATAACATCAAATCGTTTGTAAATATGGCTTACGTACGTTATTCAAATGAAGAAATGACAGCTATGGTTCTGACATTCGGGAAATGTCAAATAAATTCTGTTAGGGCCCAGCAACTCTTCCAAGAAAGGTATGCTTAAGGTAAAGGTTAGAAGACTTAGAACATAGGGTAAGAACAGCCATCAGGAAAATTCAAGGGTATATCGTTCTAAATGTAATGGAAGAGTTTTTATTACGAATGAGAAAATGTGTGGATAACAACGGCGATCATATTGAACATTTGTAAATTTTCCTTACTTTATTACTAACTTTAATTATATTTTGTTTTATTATTTTTCCTAGTTACATAATGTTATATCTTTTTATAATTTAGTTTCTACGATTTTTATGTTATTTATTATTTTGTAAATAAATAATCGCCATTTTGAAATGGTTAAAATTAAAGTACCGATTCCCTATACTAGATAAAAAGTTGAAGCAATTTCCGCTGAAACTGGAAGTGATGCAGAATTATTATTATAGTCCTTAAGTGGACCCTTTTGTCTAGTTTTCCTCTGAAGAATTTTTTGTATCTCTTAAAATAAAGAAGTGATTCGAGTTGCGGCGTTTCAAACAAACACCTTGTATAACGGGGATAATAATTTTGGTTAAATTTATTTAAATATTTCCACCAACAAGTTTTTAAAATATTGCAAGACCCCTGTTAACGATACACCGGTCGACGTTATTTTCTTACAAACATTACACACAACTACTGATTTCCTCAAAAATATAAAATAGTCACCGAAATTAAGGTTCAATACGTACAATAATAATATACCTAAGTCATGCTCTTCCGGATAAAGAACTTCCCTAAATCCATCCATTTATTTTTTCTGCAGGTTTCCGGCTGTACTTCTTATTTAGTCTTTCCATCTCCTCAAACTTCTTCCGCATCCTTTCATACTATCCAAAGATCTTTGATAGTTTTACTCTATCAATTGAACATGCCGAGCCCAGTGCCATTTTAGCAACTTAATTTTTTTTTTTTGTACATTTTCCATTCTTGATTTTTTTTTTTTTTTCTTAATGTAGCATGAAAACTCTTTAATGAAAATTAACAAACTGGAGATTCCAGACTTTATAAATCCTATAAATGACTTCCAAATTATGAGTGTTGCTCTAAAGCTAGACAGGGCGTTACGGAAATATTGTTCTTATGACATGTAATGAGGAACCAAGGAAGATCAAGGATTTCTTGGCTATATTAATCCGTAAAAATGAATCACAGTTGCATTCACAAAACTATTTCGGATGGCAAAGAGCAAGATGCGTAATGCCAAGATGATAGACAACTTTCGAATGGAATAATTCAAGAGAAGACGAAAAAGAAGCGCTATTTGTTACCTATGCGTTATCCTAGGTCTCACTATACGTAAACTTTCATTTAAACTTGACAAAAATTTGGCTGCAGGGCAATTAGAAGTTTTCCGCAACAAATTAATTTTAAAGTGGTTGTTTATTAAAGTTTTTGGCGCTTGTCACAGTAAACAATTTTTAAAAGGCGCCAATAGTCCTGGGCTAGACAGCAGACAATATTGTTTAAACAAATGTTTTACATTTTCTTTTTGTTTTAAAGGGAAAACTTTATTATAAATTTTTGAGGTCGCAAAAAATGTAATATATAATTACATTTTATGTAACTTTATACACATAATATGAAAATATTATATACTATATAACTTATTATGATAAACACAAACTAAATAAATCACATTTATAATCCCATTATTTAGAAAAGAATTTACCTAATAAAAATTCTCACTTTTCATTTAGAAAATTTATCAATAATATTGTCATCGTTCGTAATCAAATGATTCAACTACGTTTTGAACATAACTGAAATAAATACCTGAAATAAAGTTATTGTTGTTATAAAGTTATTATTATTATTATTAGTAACGCTTAAATTAGTGTGACTTGCAGTGGTGCCCACAGATTTTTGGCTTGGGAGGTCCAATTATAGACATAATTTTTATAAAGAAATATTATATATTTAAAACTTATTATAAACAATAACAATGATTATGAAATTTATTGTAATATTATTTATAATTTATAATCATTTTGGCAATGTTTTTATGAACATTTGTACAATGTATTTCAACGTAGGTACACTTAAAATTTTGGTAGGGGGGTGGTCCGGACCCGTTGGACCCTTCCCCCCTTGTGTTCGCCAGTAGTGACGTGGCGAATTGCGTTTTTCACATGTTTTAAAATGGAAAATGATGTCATGACATTAGGAAATATAGATTTAAGTCCTTCCAGTAATAACTCAACTAAAGGGCCGACTCAGCCTCAAGTATTTCATACTTAAAATGAGTAGCTGTTTATACAGGGATAATAGGATCGGTCGAAACGTCACATCGATGGCTTTCATATATATGGCCGGGGGTCTAGAAACGGAGAACTTACCTTCACTGCCCTATATACACCTATCTAGGTGTTGGGATCCTATTATTTTATTAAAAATCTATACATAAAAATTTGCGATTTGGCGAATTTTTATCTGTCTAATAGGATATTTTTAATTTATAACAATTTTATAAGAAACTTGTAATCTCTGGGGGTTATTCGAAGCGTTAAGATTTGACTATTTTCTTCATAAATGTAGTTAATGAACTTCATCTTTAAAATATTCCATGTCGATCTTTGATATTTGCCTTTTTATACAATCATATAATTGATCATTTGTTTTTACTATCATCATTTTTTTTTATTGTAAATTAATCAAGAGAATAGAAAAAAATGAAGGAATTATGAAATATAAAAATCAGCTGTGGCCACCACAGGACCGACCGGCATCACAAAGTACTTGTATAAAATACATTCTAGCAGCAGAGTAGTTATTATTGTAAAAGACAATAACGTATTATGTTACGTTGACAATTTCATAATGTGTATTTATAATTTACGATGGAAACGAACCTGCATACATACAAAAAAAAAGTTGTTAGTTATTGCTTTTATACCAACTTTTGTTAAATAAATTTTTTCGAAATATTTCTCTGTTGTGAAATATTCCCAAAAATCTTAAAACCGACACTTCTAGTTAACTGATTTTTACCAAAAGTTGATCAACTCGTGCTATTCATGTCAAAAGCTTAAATATGAAGTTTCATAGAAATCCTTTTAGCCGAATTTGCTCTGCACGTGTACACAGACCAACGGACAGATAGACAGACAAAGAGACAGACCGACAGACATCATGCTAAAAGTAGTCAAAACGTTATGTAGGGACCTCAATTCGTGGAGATCCATCGAAATTTCGAAATGTAAAAGTCGGTATGATCACAATACCTCCCTTATATATGTTGGCGGTCAGTAAAAAAGTTAATACATGTATAACCCTCTTCATTTTGTCAACGCCATTTCTTCGTATAATATCCACGATTAATCTACGGAGTTCGCGACACTTCATTTACCTACTAAATCCTAAAGTGCTCGCGGTACCTCGCTTGAAAACCATGGCATTAGTCAATATATGCAGTTCGTAAGGGTTCGTAAAGACACATATTCATACAAGTTGAAATTCTCTGTTTTAGACGGTTTAGTGTAAAACACAAGAAGAAAACTTCAAACAAAAATATATGGTTTTATCTACATAAACAATACAATTATTCATTTTTGATAAAGTAGTTATGAAAACCACATACATATGAGACATCAAAATGTGATATACGTAGAATGCAAAACTATTGTTTCAAAATAAATAAAATGTATCATACCATTTCTCACATCACCCTCTATGAGCATCGTCATTCAAGTTGACTTTTACTTATCCTGGTGCTCTTGTTAGTAATCAAGACTTTCTAGATATCTCGCTGACTACTATTCAGTTCTGTCCTATAATTTTTTGACCATTTTATCCTTGTTCATCCTAATGATGATACACGTAATAACGTGTATCATTTTCTGTATGATCATGTGAGATGGGAATCTCCTATTGTGACACGTGTAATAGTCTGTTTTGCAAAATTTAACTGAGTTAGCAGGGCCGTCTTAAGAAATTCGGCGCTCGTGGGCTACTAAAAATAATGCGCCCCTCTTCGTAAGAAAGTTCACAGAATAGCAAACGGGAAAATAAAAATTGCCGCCCCAAAAGGCTTGCGCCCTGGGGCTATAGCCCATTTAGCCCTGTGGTTAGGGCGGCCCTGGCATGCAGTTAGAGTTTTGCTGTACGCCAACAATTTTTAACTAAGTAACTTATTTCCTGAATGACACTCAGCTGTGACCAGCTATCTTCATTATTGGTTTTTCTTTATTTACCATTGACTTTAATTGGACTAATCAGTAGAGCAACCAAAAATTTGGCAAAGGGGTACAACTAAAAGAAAAAAGGGAGGAAAACTAAAATAAATAGATTTTTTTACTTTGTTGCGTTACTAGCAAACCATGTATTCTATGATTTAAATTTATACTTGTGCAACGACTGGCTGTAATTTTTACTTATACACTTACATATGACCAGTAGGACGACCTCGCAAGAGATGGAGAGATCAGCTAACGAAGATCTAACAAGTACTGGTATACAGAACACATGGAAACGACAATTAATAGATCAAGATCAGGATACAGGGTACTTGGCAAGACCTGACAATGAATAGATCGAGATGGAGGACTTATGTGAGTGAGGCCAAAAGTCAACCTGACTGATAGTGCCCAAAGAAAAAAAAGAAGACGCTTACATATAAACAAATGCAATTGTTAAAAAAACTCCACTGGGACTTATTAATACTTAAAAAATTTATGTGAAGTGTGAATCTTCACACATTTCTGCGTTTTGCAGGTATTTAGTAACTGAATGATGATTATTTGGGATGCCAAAACAAATTTTATGTCAAAATATTTTTTTATGAATTTTAATACGAATGCCTAATACCATTATTTAAGTTTCTAAATATGTGCAGTATTTTATTTATATAGCAAGGTTCAGTAAGATTTTTAAAATTGCGCCTATGGCTTCCATTGGTTGCTTAAATCAGAAGCCCCGCCCTCTGATTTCGTCAAACAGAATTAAATTATAATTTCAACACTTCCTACTGGTTATTAAATTTACCCTTTTAAAAAATAAATGCAACATTTACCAATATATAACTAGAAATTAAGGTTGAAGCTGTAGAGCGATCAGAAAAATGAACCTGTCAAACCAATTCAATATAACTAGAATTTTGACAAAATAATTTGAACAAAATAAAAATGCAAAAAAAAAAACAGAAAAAAATAAAATTAACTGGATTCGAACTCTGCAACGTTCGAACTGCAAATTACAAAGTGCATGACAAAACCAACTGAGCCACTAGAGGTACTGATCTGGTGTGTTACATAGCGAATTAAATATTTAACACATTTTAGTTAAAAACACAAAAAATGCGTTATTTTCCGAAAACATAATCTGATCAAAAATTCCTGTTGTACTATTCCGGTTCACACCAATGTACATTACTTAGAATTTTTTCAGATTTTTAGTTTAAACCATCTGGGCTACAGGGTGTGGGACAAATTTTTTTTTGCACAATTTTGGCAAAAATCGCATCAAAATAATTTATTTTGCAAAAATAAAATTTTGATCGTTAATCCACGTACTTTCATTTGATACCCTACTCAGAATTTTAAAAAAATATATTTTTTTTTTGATGAGCACGTATTTGTTTATATTTTTAGGGGGACATGTTTTTTAGATGTTCTAGTATTTTTCCTATGTGCGGGTCAAAGAGTTGTATAAGCATGCCAAATTTCAATTCTCTAGGTTTAGCCGTTTGGCTACAATTTTTACCGAACAGACAGACAGACAGACAGACAGACGACAAAATGACGGTATAAGGGTTTTTTGGTCATACCTACAAAACCCTAAAAATGCGTAATTGTTTATAAACGTTTTTGTTTTTTGTCTCAATTACAAAAAAGGCTATTCCAAACGTTTACGCGGAACTAAATGGGAATTTCGTTCTTTTAGGTTGTCACGAGAAGGAACCTTGCTTGGGTTATTTCATTTTTCACGTTAGAATGTCAAAATTTAAAATTCCAACAACGAAACCATGGAAACGAATCACATATGTCAAAAATAAAATACTTTTTTTACATATTTTAATGACAAAAAAATAAATAAATGGGAAATTTGTATTAAGATATTAGATACGGACCATATTTAATATAGGCTATTCCAAATGATTAGGCGGAACTAGATTTTGCAATCTAGTTACTTTCATCGTTTGAATCGTGCTTCTTAGCCGTTTTGTTTAAGCTTTGTAAATTCTACTTACAATAAACATTTTTTGGTTAAGGTTAATAATCATTTTAAAATGTCATTTTATTTATATTTTGATATTTTGTGTCATTCTTTTGTCATAAAAATATGTGAAAAGGTATTTTATTTTGGACAAATGTCATTCATTTCCATGGTTTCACTGTTGGAATTTTAAATTTTCACATGCCAACGTTAAAAATGAAATAATCCCAGCAAGGTCCCTTCCCGTGACTATCTAAAAAAACGAAATTCCCATTTAGTTCCGCCTAAACGTTTGGAATAGCCTGTACCTACAAAAACTTGAAATTCTCACTCCACATATATTTTGTTTTATACTACCCAAAAATAAATGTATTCTCTTGTCTTCTTAAACTACGACTTTATAATTATTTTTAGTATGGAAAAATAATAATAACAATGACTATAAAATAGTCAAGTGTAAACAATTTATTTGTAGCGTAATTTTTATAATCAGTCGTAATGCTATGGAAAAACAAAAACATCGCAAAGTTCATTACCTGACAAATGTCATATTTTATTGATTAGTAATTAGTGACTAACGCCAGCACAATAACAGATGGGATAAGGTGTAAATAAATATGTGCAGTATTTTACTACTTCTATTATAGTAGTTTTTATTTTAGACTGTAGTAATTCAAATACTATATATACCTGAAGGTTAAATATTTTTGTCCGACTAAATTGGTTGGGCAATTCGATAGCTTTGCTATTATTTTGTCTGCCAAATGGGTTGTCTTCGGAACTTAATTTTTATTTCTATTATGAAACATATAGACATCTTTAAAATCAGACAAGTTATTAATGGTTGCAATTGGTCAGTTTATTTGTTTAATGGATAGTTATTTCGTATCGATTTTAAAATAATGGACTATTTCCCCATAGACGATTGGTATAGTCCATTATGATAGGGTTTACTGGCATATTGATTTCCTGTTTTATATTATATATTTGATATTGCGTTAATTATATTATTTTATTTGTACATGAATGGAAAATTTGCCGAAAAGAATGATACTCCAGCGTCCCAGGATTCAAAGTGTGTGCGGAACACGGTTTCCTACAAGCCGTCAAGGCGTTTCGTGGGATAAAATTGAATTACTATGGGCCGGTTTCTGAAAGCTTAGTTAACTATGACCAAATGGTTAGAAAATAGTTACTTATGGGATTGTTATATTGTAACCGAGTTTATACTCTATCTCAAAAAGACTGATAGTAATAAAATTTATTATCTGTAAAAAGTTATTGTTTTATCACACAGAAGCGGCAAAACAAAAGCGACAAAATATGAATAGTTCGAAACGAAATATTATTAAAAACAACCGAGTATGCCGCACATATTATATGGGAATACGAACTAGGGTTAAACACAATAGACCATAAAAATTTGACCCTAAAATTTTGAGGAAAAATATGGTCTCAGGGGTGTTTTTAATGATATGGTAAATATGGTCACAGGCGTGCGTTTAATAAAATGATAAATAGTAATATAGAAATACACAAAACCAATTTAAACGTGTTTAAAATGTGCATGCCACTGGTAACTGCCTGACAAAATGATTTATTACTATCAGCCTTTTTGAGATAGAGTATAACAAAAGATTAAACTCGGTTATGCTTTCAGAAACCGACCCTATAAGTTGATAAATGCCTCAAATAATTTAATAATTAAAAGGTTTGGAAACTTTTATCGTGGACCGCATGGGTTACTTTTTTTTATATAGTGGACCATATTTGGTAGAAGAGATAGTATATTTAATATTTTTCCATATTTTGAAAGGTATATACTTATATAATAAGCTTCATTTCTTGTGATCACAATTGTTAATTAAATATTGATTTTATAAAGCGACGATTCTAACCGAAAATGGAAAATATAGAATAAAAAAAAAACAATAGAAGCCCCTAAATGGGGTCGCAAAGCAAAATGATGTGGTCGCGAAAATTAAACACACTGACACATGAATTTAATGTTAATATATACTCTCTCCGTTCCAAAATAAGTGTCCGATTTAGGAATTTTATTTGTTCCAAAATAAGTGTCCAATTTCATAAAAAAAATATGCAAAGGGATATATAACGTATTTTCACAACTAAACTAAATGTGAGGAAGCTTGTAATCGTTGCTTCCTCTATGAAGCATGGTCAATTCCATACACTTCTGCAGTGCAATGAAACAATTGTCTAGTTTTACCGCGGTTATTTCATCCCATGTTTTATGTACGGCCGCAATGAGTTCATCAATACTGGACGGGGACTCTTTGTGTTGTAATGATTGAATGGCGTTAAAGATACCCAAATCAAGGACTAATTTAAATAAATAACTACTGATACATTTAATTTCATTATTACAATAATCCATTAAAAAAACTAAAATGGAACACTTATTTTGGAACGGAGGGAGTATGATTTATATTAACTGGGGTCGCGAATAATCTCGATGATAAAAATGGGCTCATGAATGAAAAGTTTAAGAAGCGCTGGAAGAGAGTATAGTAATGGTATAAAGAACGAAATTACAGTTTGTTGCTTACCAAATGAATAAAATTAACCAAAACTAGAAAATCTGCAAAATATAGGTTATGTACAACATGTTATAGATTACTCCTATTTAAATAAATATTTTCGTTCATCTTGAATTCACACTATAAAGTCTATATAAAGATTATTCTACAGTATGTAAGTGTCAATAATCATAATCACCACCCGCTTCTCCTAACGCCTTCGTCGGGACTGCTATAACATACGCGTAGTAAGGAATACAAAAAAATATCTGAAATTATTTTCAAATTGATTCTAATATCCTTAAGTATGATTCTAATAAACGACTAAAATATAATGAATTTTACCATTTTGAATCTAGCCTTTTAAATTTGATTCTATGAAGAGGCTGATTCTAATAACCGATGATCACAATAAACTGTAATTAGAAATTGAAAAAAGGCAAAGTTCATTTCCAGAAATCTTTTACGAGCTGGTTAAAATCTATTGGCAGGCCGGATGCTCCAAACGCGGGATACTATTTTGCAGATCTCTGATGTATTAAATGAAACGTATTTATATTATTTTTTTTTTACTTTTAAAATATTTGTTAAATGGAATTTACTGGTTTGTGGAGGGATGTTCGTAGATTTTTGAGTTATATTCGTGAGTTTCGCACTGATTTATCACGTTAAGAAGGGCAACATTTAGTGATGAATTACATCTCCAATTTTTTGACGACTACTATATTCTTTGTTTATCTCCAACTAGGGTAACTACATACAATGACCGTTGTGCTGGACATTTAATCTATTTACGTTTGAATAAGTTGATCCTGCAGTTACTATTTATAACATATGATGACTAGACAGACAGACAAATGCACGCTGCACGTGTTCACACGTGAATGCTGGCCACTGCGTAATCATAGACAGCAAGTTAAGTAAGCAGAATGGTTATCTATTGATTTGTGGATATTAGCTTGACTGATTTCCTATTAATTAATATTTAAGTTCAAAGGTAAATGATAGCATGTAACAAATAAGGTCTATCTTGACAAAAGTGTTGCTAGCTCGCAGTTTAACAGGAATTGCAGACGTACATATCATAAACCATTAGTTTAGACCTTGATGAATCTTAATGTATCTTCTCTACCAGCTTGTCTTGTTTAATTTCCATAAAGTCACCAATTTTTTACAGTTTGTTTAGATAAAAAAAAATCTATTTATGTTTTGGCAATGGAGATGAAATTCAAATCATTGTTCTTACGGTCAAGAACACTTTATCTTTGTACTTCTTCAAAGTGTAATCTAATTTTAATTTTATAGTAAAAATTACTTAACAGTATGAGTATAAAACGTTTTAAATACACTCTAAGGTAGGGTGTATAAAATTAATGATAATTTTTGTTGGCAAATTTGGGGAAAATTACTAGATAAAAATGTCCGGTCAGGTTCAAGTTTTCCGTTAAATATAGAGACAACAGCTGGCATATTTTTAACAGCTGATTAGCATTTTTACTGCTGGGCAATGGCAACATAGAATATGTTTAATTTAAATTTTGCAAGTTGCTAATTTTTGTGTGTCTGTCTATCATTTACAATGAACTTCAAAGGTTACGAACAGAAAGTAGTCTAATACAATTTATAATTCAAGCTGTTAATCCATCTTACTTTGGACTCGACCCGCTCTTTAAACCAAGAAATCTTTCTGGCAACATCAAGATCAGGTTTTACCAAACGGAAGAACGTCCCATACTCTTATATGGCTCTGTAACATGAATCTTAATAAAGCAAAATCGCAGATGTGTTAATGTTGTCGCCCGTTATTTCCTTAAAAACAAAATATTCAGAATCAATGGCCATTCAAATGAATTGAAAATACTTCAAGAATGAAAATGTCTGACTATTGACCCCAGATGTAAGTATCATACAGGAAATGAATGGCAGATGATTATAGTGGATAGGACACGTAAGGAAAAATGAAGAAAGTCTGGCAAAAAGGATTTAAAAAGACAACATTCTTCGATCTTTTGGAAGATCTAAAACATCGGACGATCAGCAGAATATCTAAGCAGTATTGGTATAAACTATACCTGGAATATCGGACACTTACCAGAGTGAGATGGAGGATTTATATAAGATACGCAAAAAGTCAACCCGACTGACAGTACCAAGAAGGGGAAGGGAGATATTTTTAAAGCAAGTTTTATTATACAGTTAATTGTTTTTTAGTGTACCATATTTGGGATAAGAGATATATTCCATATTTTTCAATATTTTTAAGGTATATACCAGGGGTGGGCAAGCATGAGGTGAATGAAAGTCGCATTCCGGTTTTTCATTTATTACAAAGAGCCACAACATAGTTATATTGTGTTAAATACACAAATTCAAATTTAATTTAATTTAATTAATATGATTACATATTCTACACATATTTTAAGTGCTATGTAAAATATACATACACATATGTATAAGAAAATATAATTATGAGAAAGAAAATACAATAATAAAATAAAATATAACAAAAACGTATTAATAAAAAGTATAACATATAATGAAGACCTTTGGTCAAATCTTTGAAATTTGGCCTATAATTTGTTAAAGCCGTTCGCAGCAATTCTGTGATATTCTGTTCAACTGTGATCGATATTTCGACTTCACGAACTTCATTGTGGAGTATAAAGATTCACAGTAATATGTTGTACCAAAAATTGAAATTTGACGGCAAAAATTAAATAAGCAGTTTTCTTTCAACGGCAAGTAGATTTGTGCTGCATTTGCAATGACTGATCCTCTTTCATCTCTAATAATTCCAATCCCCCGGCCGCTTTTTCAACAAGTATTATTTCAGAAAATCCATCTCCAATAATATTACAAATAAATGGGTTCACAAAATATGCAAATGTAGATTTAAAACTTTTCAAACTTTCAAACCTAAGTTTGAACTCTGCTTGCAATTCTTTAAATTTTTCTTTGTATTCGTCTAACTTTTCTTCTTTGATATTAATTATATTTGATTTTACTCGTGGAAAATGATTAAATATTTTGTTCTTAAGATCCTACACAAAAATCCGAAGATAAGCTTCAAAACTAAATACAGTTTGTGACAAATCAATAATCATTTTGCCCTTTCCTTGTAAAGCCAAATTATGTGCTTGCAAATGTTCCATAATATCTGTAAGGATCATTAAGTCAGAAAGCCAAGTTTCATTTTCTAATTCTGGATATTTTTGTCCTTTCATTTGTAAATGTTATGATAGGATTTAGGAATTTCACAGAATGGCTCAAAACATTGTAAGTTGACAGCCATGTTACAACACACCATTGGGATAAATAACTGGGTAGTTCATCTCTTCCGTCATTTACTCGCAACTCTTATAAAAAGTTCTTATATTGACGATATGTTTTAGCATTTGTTCTAATTAAATTCACAATCTGTAAAACAATCTTCCACACATTTTTGTATTTTAAGTACTTCGCTATGAGATGCCCGTAAAATCCGCATAACAAAATATTAGTTAGTTAATTTAACAAGATTCAGTGAAAAACCCATTTAAATTTTCAATGGGAACCGCACTCAACTCGGAAGCCGCATTTGCCCATCGCTGGTATATACAGTATAAAAATACAGTATAAAAATGTAAAAATGTTATATGCATACAGAATTAAATTAAATTGTTATTGTCATTAGTAATGTTAAAAAGAAAAAATAAAATAATCACTATTACAGTAGCGCTAGTATATTGTCTTAATAACTGAAAATACCGCGCTTTATAAAGTCACACGCATTATGCACCATTATATGTTGTTCAACCTGTTGTTATTGTAGTTTGTTAAGTCACTACAGTACTGTTTTAGTAGTCAAAACATTTAAACGGTTAAACGGTCGATGTCTAAAACCGCGAGCTATTAGTGGAGTAAGTTCAAACACATCACAAGACCGAAGACATTAAATCTACACCATTATTATTAAACCATAAGTACTATAAGCTGACACATGTATTAGGTAATCATAAGTTAAACAAAACAATACAGTGATAATATTCTACTTAATCTTCAATAATAAATACAAATCTCAATAAATTCTAGATAAATATTTTTCCGACTTTATCTTACAAGTTTAATGAAAAATCATTATCAATTATTCACCTGTTCATTCAGAGATCATATGAGCGTTGCTCATTGTGATCACGTGTCTTATCTTTTCTTAGAAATAAATAACAACAGAGTTTGAAATACAGTGTAGGCATATTATGATTCATATTTGTACCAAGCATGAAACATACAACAAATGACAATAAACATACAATAAAAACATTACACCAATTTTCTTACGAGGATCCTGCACTCTATACGTAAAGGTATCATTGCGAGTATAAAAATTCATAGAGTAATGAACAAAAAAAGAACTTGTTCAATGAATAACACAGGTCTGAAAAGGTTTTGTTGTTTAAATAAATTTAGTGGGAACACTGAAATCTTGTGTTGTTTGCTTTATAATTATGGTGACCATACCTACGTCCTTTATAATAGAGGGCAGTTCTATATTTTAAAGGGTTGTCCTTTAGATATATTTATTTCGCCAATTCCATTTTTATCTTTTTTTATTTATCTTGTCATTTAAAATACAGAAATTTATTTGTGACGATAATATCGTGAACAAAATGTGAACCAACGAAAAATTAAAACCGAAACATCTATCTACATATACCAAGTCAAACTAAGATGTGAATTCTGTACAGTTTGCTGTGTTTTTAAAAGATAAGCCTGATATTTAAAAAAGTATATTCATGTGGAAAATATCAAGATTAAGTTGCTTTAATATATACATGTATCAAAATAAAAGAAACACAGTTTTTCTCGAAAACGCGACGTCTGAGCAAGTTGAGAAAAAATGTTGATGACCAAAAGTTTACCCAAAGCATTGGCGCACCCAAGAATTTTTGTTAGGTGGGGTGTCGGAAGACAAAATTATTTAAATTATGAAAATATAAAGTGGTGACCTAAAAAAAAGGTCCTCACTTCTAAAATACAAGTGACGACCTAAAAACAAAGGTCCTCATCTCTATTTTAAGAATTTTCTAGTGTGTTTGTGAGTTTTTATTTTTATTTCCATCCTTCTCAGGGGGGAGGGTCTCCCTGGGTGCGCCACTGACCCAAAGAATCGGATGGTAGAGACGATGGTAGATGAAAGTAAAGTATTGTTAATTACAAGTGTTCAAAGTACGACATGAAAATTTTTATATCAAAATGGAAGGCACATTGCACATTGGTAAATAAAAGTACTTGCAAATTGTTATAGAGAATACATCTTTTTGTAAACCGTAAATTATATTAAAAAAATGTTTAAGTAAAAGCTATTTCTTTTCAAAAGTTCTATGCAAAGATACCCAACACAATATTACAAATACAAAATGACACAAACCTCATTGAGGATGTAGCCCACTAAGAACCCATAGGTTCTGCGCGTGGTAATATTTGAGCATTTACAATTTGTGGCATGTGTAAGATTTATATATACATATAAATTTATAATTTATTTATTTATAATATTTTTAATGTCATCATCTGACAGGGAAAGTATGCATTTTTTGATAATTCTTTTGTAATTAAAATTATGAACAATCAAAATTAATTTATGATTACTGGTGTAATTATATAATAAATCATGGATTATAGTTGAGAAAAATAAGTAATAACATTTAAATTTTTGGTTCGGGTTTTTTACTACCCAAGTTGCAATAGCCAAAATATACAATTGTGTTAAATCAAAAATGTGTGTTTCTTTAAAAATCAAGCGGGAAGAGTATGATCTATAGGTTTAAAGGCTATTATTTTTAAAATAGATTTTTGTATTACCGCCAGATTATTTATGTAATTGTTGGTGGTATCACCCCAACCAAGAATGGCATATTGTAAAATTGATTGTACTAAGCCATAATAAACAGTTTTTAGTTTAGTTATTGGTAGAATTAGCCTCCCAGTTTATATACGTTCCTATTTAAAATATAATTCTGCAAACCAACCTATGGGTTGAAAACTTAAGGAGGATTTAAAATATCAAAGTTATCCTTGATATTCTGTACTTCTGGTTTGTTTCGGAAAATTTTAATAATACCATTCGATTTTTTGGATAGACTTCGTGATTTTTAGCTCATCAAATTTTTTCCCCCAGTTTGCTCACAAGTCGCGTTTTCGAGAAAAATCATTTTAATAGACATTTTCACAAAATGTATCTAAGTTTTATTTTTGAGCTTTTGGTTATAAATATTAAATACAAATTATTTTTATGAACTATCTTTTCAGATATATCCATTATTTTTTCAAAAAAAAAGTCACCGTAGTTATAATAGCAATTTTGCATTGCGCTTAAAATCCTTTAATCCTTTTGATAATCTTTTTCGTTTGATATTTTTCGCGGCAGCATTCCTAAAGTGTTTCTATGAATCCTTATGTTTGGACTGTTGATACTGATCAGGTAATTTTCTATTGTAATTGAGGAGGTTTTAATAAAAAAAAATAATAATAACAATTTTACGATTTATAAAAAATCCTGATGTGAAGACCAGTTTTTTATTTATATTAGTATGCTTAAAACTTAAATCACAGTTTAAATCTGAAACAGCAAAACATTTCCAATTCCGCAAGCCTGTGTAATCTGTCTAATTTTCACACAAATTTTTGTTTAATTTTGATTAATTGAATAGCATGGATAAACACTGTCTGGTTATTACATACGAGTATACCAACATATGTTTTAGGTCTCGCCTCTCTAGAATGCAGTATCCCCCTTAAGCGAATGTTTACTATATTTCATACTAAAAAGACGAAATGAACATTAATGTATATATGTATAATCAGTAAAACCTCATTAAAATGGATCCATAGCACAGACGCATGGCATAAGCATAACGGTGTATGAATGGAGTATATTTTCTGTCTATAAACGGATGTTCGTACTAAGAGAACATTGATACAACATTGATTCGCGTTATGCATATGCGATGCGTTTATGTTATAGATATTATAAACGAGGTTTAAAGCCTCGTTTATAATAGATGTGCTGTCTATCCATAGCATGAAAATCACAGTATTCTCTTTGTTCTGTTTATTCTTTCTAGAAACATCTGTTCAGAACAGTAAAAGTCTTTTGTCCCATCTTGCGTTAAATAGTGGACCTATTATAAACGAGGCTTAACAGTTCAAAAAGTTTGGGAACATTGTAAATATGTCTCAAACCAGTCTCAACTTTTTGAACATACGCTAAATTTAACAAAAACCACTTCCAATTTCAGAAGTTCTGGAACATCACAACAGATAAAGCAAATGTTAATCTGATGTGACTTACAGTCATGCTTATGTTTCTCAAAATGTTTGACTACTCCTGTAAAGTCTACTGGAAGCACTCCATCTATATAAGGAAAATAACAACTTAAATTAAGTTAAAAATATTAACAAATTTAAAGATTACATGCAGTTTACAAATAATAAAGACACTGTATCTTTTTTTCAAATTCAGTGGCGTAGCCTATGAGGCTATTTCTGTGTTTACCACCAATTAAAATAAAACTTGAAAGTACGCTATAAAGGTGGTGCACAATAGTAAAAGATTTACATTACAGTAAAAAACCTTAAAAATTAAATATTTCCATACATCAAACATTTTCATTGAATTAATACAAGTATTTATATGTTTTAATTAATATTGTGTATGATAAACATATATATTAATGTAAAACAACAATTATAATTTTATTTATCAAGGGATTTTACCAGTTTTAACTATTAAGTAAAAAATAAGATTATTGTTTTGCTACTGTTGGAAGTATTGACATATTGAATATGTATTAACATAGCGATTCAACATTCAACCATATTTGATTATATTTGTCAGATTGACTTGTGATTCTTTATTGTTAAAGCTTTGAATTTTGTGTTTATAGCCAAACTATTAACACAGTGTGTCAAATTTAACTACATACTTGATATTGTAATAATATTAAGTAGGTGGCAGTGTGCTGTATTTACAAAAAATAAAATTTCGCATATACACATACCAGAAAGTGACATCATTGGTTTAGTAACTTTTATTGATAAATTCTTTGACATAAATCACCTATATTTCTTAATAATTATTACCTTATTTATGTATTATATTTAATAATGTATATTCTTACAATTTTTGTTATGTATTGAGTTAAAGTCTATTCCAAGCCTTTAAGCAGAACTAAACAGAATTTGAAAAGTTATCGCAAGCTCACTTTTTAACGATTGAATGAGAAGTTAAAAAAACTGGCCAATCGTTAAAAATTATTAGGTATATTTCAAAATCCCGTTCCGCTTAAAATAAAGAAACAGACTACAATACCGCTCACTTTTAACGATTGAATGAGCTTCAGTTAAAAAAACTGGTCAAAAGCCTCATTCTATCGTTAAAAGTTACTATATTTCAAAATCCAGTTCCGCTTAAAATAAAAAAACAGAATATACTACAAATTCTACGCCACTGTTTTGAATACTGCAAAAACTTTTAAATTAAACAATTAATTAAAAATTTATTGTTGAATATAATATTGCATGTAACTACAGTTATCGAAAAGACTGTATGCCTAGGCCATAATAAAATAAAATAGAATAGAATAGAACTACAGTTAAATCAAATATTTAAATAATTCTATTAAAGTACTCTTTACGACCTCCAAACATATTTTCAATCTCATTATTGTTTTTAAGAGCCTTCATTTCCTTAAGGTTGTACTTGTCAACATGAAATAAAAAATTGAAATCGCGAGTAAACAGAATTTAAAAATTAACATGTAGTTCTGTAAAAAATAAATTGTACTGGCAAATATTCAGGGTTACTCTGGACCCTCATCAAGCAGGTATTTATACTACAAAAGGTCTTGGTTACCTTGTGACCACAGGTATATGCCAATATTTTAAATTTAATGATCCGAAAAATATAAGCATGGCCTCTGCTGAACTCAAAAGGTAAGGTTAGGTATATACGGTATATTGAAATATTTCACGAAACGTATGGTTTCTATCTAATACCCCTATTCTGCACCAAATATGACTGACGGTGAAAATGTTAAAGTTCATATTTTGTTCTATCTTATAACATAAACATCTGGACTGAATTTTAACATAAGTAACTTCGCTACATAAATATACACTGTGACGTAGCTGGGCGTGTCAAAGGTGTTCAAGTAACACAGACGCAAACGAAGAGGGTGCAAAAAATTGGGCAAAAACAATATATAATTAATTTTTTGGTAAAATTAATACACAGTAATGTTTTAGATCGAGTAGAATAAAGGTAATAAAGGTGGCAAATAATCAAACATAATATTATGTAGATATAGAACATATTATTAATGTATTCGCTAATCATAAGGTTTGAAATAAAAACTGAAGTAGGCTACGGACAGAAGTGGGTATGTATTTTATTATATACTGTAAACAATTGAAATTGTATTGATATGATTTGTTTTATTTTTTATTTTTTTTATTTTTGGTCTTTGCTGCTTGCGCAATTAGCCAGGACAATTTTTATTTTTTAGAAAATTCTATGCTTGAACGGTATTAGAACCTGAGACCTTACCACTACGCTACGCTGGTCGGCGATATGATTTGTTAAGTAGTAAATAAATCTATCGTTGCTAAGGTCATGGGTTCGAATCCTGTTCAAGCATGGCATTTTCAAAAATAAGAATTATCCTTGCTAATTGCCGAAGCAGAAAATGCCATTAAAATAAAAATAAAAAAAAATAAATCTATTATTGATTTAAATTGTTGAATCTTAAATACCATTTTTATATTAAATAATGACACTGAAAATTTCCTTTAAAAAGTACCATGAGTTCAAAAAGAAATTACATAAGGGTTGGCTATGGAAAAATAAAATAATATCTACTGCAAGCTTTATATAACAATATAAACTTACGACAGTGAAAAAACCACAACAGTGCTGACAGTTAATTAATTCTAAAGCTTGGTGTTGGCATTCCTTTTATTTTCCATAAGCAACCCTTATGTAATTTCTTTTTGAACTCATGGTATATATATGTATGTATATTAATACTGGATGTTACATTTCGATCTGCAAGGTATCCCTCGTCAACAGCGAGGTTCCGGGTAGATTTGTAACAATATAGAAAAAACATTATATAATAATAAGTTTATTATATTATAATTATATATAATAATTTAAATAACTGAATAAAATTCAAATAAAAAATTAAATTAAATCAAATCAACTAGGGCCAATTCACGGTGAGTTACTATTTTTATATTTTAAAAATCTAATAAACCCATCATCTATTTAATTTGCTGTTTATTAAATAACATTTCCATAATTACTTATATCGTATTGCAGCGTTTCCCAATGTGTGGGTCGGGACCCGGCACCGGGTCGCAGAAAAATTTTGCCGGGTCGCGAGAAAAATTGTAAAAATACAAAGATTCTTTTTATACATATTTTTTTTTTTTACGTCAGTTAATCACTAGAATAGTGTGTATTTGTGCTCTTTATTACTATACTTTATTCTTTATTACTATACTAGGTATACTCTTTATTACTATTTATTACTCTGTAGCGTATTTTATTATTCAATTTAAGTAATTACAGGTATATAACAATTTATCATTACATAACAGAGTCACGTTAACAGTCTATAGTCACAATAACACAGTCCATAACCGCTGCCGACGAACAACTAACTAATGTTCGCAGTACACACACGTATACTTCCCCCACGCCCGTATGTCCGTCTCCCTCACCACAGACACATAGACGTACAGTCTCTACAAAAAGTCCGTTCGCTACACTCTTCCCTACTAAGTCAGCACTTTCTCCCGAAAGTGTCCAGAATACGACTTCTGGCAACATCACGCGAAACTCGAGGCGGCAATACTCGTCTGGGTTCCTGGTTTTCGGATACTTCGCCGCCCTCATTCGGGGCCACTGGGTCAGCACTAACGTCCTCAACAAGCACACCGTCCTCCACAACAGGCTCTGATGGGTCCTCCGGGGGTCGCTCCTCTTTACCGGCAGTCTCTCCGGTTCCAATATTCGGGATATTATCGCCCTCAGCCATGACGTAGTCAGTCTCCTCCTCTGTTTCGGAGAGCTCATCTGGTGTTTCGATGCTCCGATTCTGTATCGAAGAGTCGCCAACATCAGAAACCGTTTCTGGGCAGATATCGGGGGCAAGTGATTCACGCCCGGGGCTAGGCCATGACAATGGTGTTGAACAACGACTAGAATCACCAATCGCGCCCCCAGGAGTTTGTACGGTTGTTGGACGAGTGACTCTCTGAGCCTTCTGATCTTTATAAATACGAATCTGGATGCCCTGTCCTTGGAACACCTGATTGATCAGTTGTTTTACTCGGTGTTCATTTAATCCATCCAGTCCACATCCTATCATAGGCATGGCTATCTTATCAACTCCATGAGTCACGGCGCGATCTCTCAAACAACATAGAGCTTGATGCAGAGAATCATAGGTTGGCCGTTGGTGACTACATTTCTTAGTCACTAAATAAAAGACGTACCGTCCGGGGGATCGCAATATCCCCACGTCCCCTGTTCGAAGATTCTGATCCCTTAACTGATCTATACCCTGGAATCTCTTTTTGAATTCCACAGCTATTCCAGCGCCCATTTTCAGGTCCTCAGCTACACAATGAGCTAAACCATATTCTGCAGGGGAATCAAACACATCACCGGCTACCTCTTCCCAACAATGGGTGTCGGCATCTGATTGATGGCCACCCACTGCGCTGCGTCGGGGTCGTCCAGGGCGTCTCCTCGCTCGTTCTTCTCGCATCGCGGTGTCGGGTGCTGGCACCTCAGCACACGGTTTCAGACGATCTTGATGTATTACCAAGCGCTTGTGTTTTAAAGCGCAATGCTGCACACGGAAAGTATGCATTCCGATATCCTTGATTACCCGATACGGACCCGTCCAGGGACGATGTAGTTTACTAGTCTCCCCAATACGTGGGGTAGGTTGATGGACCCACACAACATCGCCAACTTGATATGATCGAGGTTTCGCATTACGGTCGTAATATTCTTTCTGTCGGCGATGAGCCACCCCTAAATGCTCACGGGCAGCCTCGTGTGCTTGGTCTAAGGATGCTCTCAAATTACGAACAAACTCTTGATCTGATCGGCACGATGTATCTGGGGGTAGTCCGTACTGTGCATCGGCCGGTAACCGTATCTCTCTACCAAACATCATGGTAAAGGGTGTGTATCGGGTACTATCATGCCGACTAGCACGATAAGCCAGCATCACTTGAGGCAACTTAGTGTCCCAGGTCCGTTGATGTTCGCCTGCCCAGTGGCTCAGCATATTCAGGAGCGTCCTGTTAAATCGCTCCACCATGCCGTCAGACTGAGGCCGAAATGGTGTGGTGCGCGTTTTCTCGATGTCTAACAGGCGGCACATCTCTTGAAATAATTGAGACTCAAATTGTCGGCCTTGATCAGAATGCAGAATCTCAGGGGCGCCATAGCGGCAAACGAATTCGTCGACGAAAACGCGCGCGCACGTTTCAGCTGTTTGATTAGGTAACGCGTATGCTTCCGTCCATTTCGTGAAATAATCACTCACAACCATAATATACTTGCAACCGCGTTCGGTCGTAGGCAGTGGTCCTAAAATGTCTAATGCAACGCGCTGAAGAGGACGCTCTACTAAATGTGTGAGTAACGGCGACTTGGCTGAAGGTATGGGTGTTTTACGACGGCTACAGTCTTCACACTTACGACACCAATCCGCAACATCGCGCTGCATATTAAACCAAAAGAACCGCTCACGCAACCGCGATAGAGTTCTGGTCACACCCATATGCGCTCCTGCCGAAGCGTTTCCGTGGTACACTCGCATTATCTCCGACACCATTGACGCAGGTACCACCGCCCGGTATTCAGGTAACCGACCCGTTCTGTCCACGATACACAGCACTTGATCTTTCAGTTCAGGCTTCAACATATAAAGTTTGTGAGCCGATTTGTCCAAAACAGATTCGGTTATTTCCCCGTTTATCACTCGCACCACGGGGCCACAACACTCGTCTTTTCGTTGTTCCATCACTAACACAGGGGAATCTACAACAGGATCATCCAGGGCGCATATACTAGCCATTTGCTCCTCTCCTTCGTTCATGCCGCACTGCGAACATGGCCGTCGTGACAATCCATCAGCGTTGCCGTGTTTCTTCCCCGGTCGGTGCTCTACCTCAATGTGGTATTCGGATAGAATCTCCAGCCATCTTGCAACCTGCCCTTCTGGTTCACGAAATCCTCGCAGCCAGCGCAGACAGTTGTGGTCTGTTCTTGCTGTGAAACGAGCACCCAATAAATAGCCTTTAAACTGTCGACACACTGCTACGAGGGCTAACATTTCCCTGCGTGTAACGCAGTATCTTCTCTCTACTTTGGTTAATGATCGGCTGTAATACGCGACCACGCGTTCTTCGCCGTCCTGAACCTGGCTTAATACTCCTCCTATGCCTGTGCCACTAGCGTCCACATCGATAAGGAACGGCAACTGAGGATTCGGGTATGCTAAAATAGGGGATGTCATTAGACAACGCTTTAGTTTTTTAAAAGCGCAATCGCAATCCTCGCTCCAGACGAATCTTTCGCCTTTATTCAGTAATCGATGAAGTGGTTCGGCAATCGATGCAAAACCCAACACGAACCGGCGGTAATACGATGCCAGACCCAGAAATGACCTTAACTCTGTCAAATTTCTAGGCACCGGCCAGTGATCTACGGCTCGCAACTTCTCTGGATCTGTAGCAATACCATCATGACTCACGATGTGTCCTAAAAACTCGACTTCTCGATGAAAAAGCCGACATTTTCTAGGGTTCACCTTTAACCCGGCAGACTGTAATCGATCCAGAACCATTATTAGTCGTTCCAGGTGTTCCTCAAACGTTCTACCGAATACAATCACATCATCGAGATATACCAACGCCGCCTCCCAGTTTAAACCTTCCAAGATGAGGTCCATAAGCCGTTGGAACGTGGCTGGTCCATTGCAGACACCAAATGGTAGGACGTTGAACTCGTACAAACCAGAACCGATAGAAAAGGCCGTTTTCGGACGATCTTCCTTATCCACCTCGCATTGCCAGTAGCCTGATTGTAGATCTAACGCTGAGAACAAAGTAGCGCCAGACAACGAGTCTAACACGTCGTCTATCCGTGGCAAGGGGTAGCTATCCTTCACTGTTACTTCATTCAACTTGCGGAAGTCTACGCAAAACCTCATAGTGCCATCCTTTTTGCGTATCAGGACTGCTGGAAAACACCATGGTGACGAAGAAGGGCGAATAACACCGGCCTTCAACATGCGCTGTACCTCTTGCTGAGCTTCAGATCGACGTGCCAGCGGTAATCTTCTAGGGGCGAGACGTATGGGTTGCGAAATACCAGTGTCTATCTTATGCTTTAAAACACTCGTACGCCCGGTGTCGTTCTTGTTACGCGACACTACGTGACCATGCGTATCTATACACTCCTTGGCGCGTTTTAACTGATTCGGTGTTAAATGACGTTCTGCCTCCTGCCAGTCAAATTCCAAATGAGGCGGGTTAGTTTCCACCCGTTCATGTTCCTCCACTAAAGTACACGCCACCGCTGAGCCAAGACATACATTTTTCCGCACTGTTATACATTCCTGTGTCGGGTTACGCAACAGCACCGATCCCTCCGTATCCGTGATTAAACTACGGCTTACCATACAACCGTATCTTTCCCAACAACGCGTGGAGGGTTCCAGCAAGCGCGCAACACGAACCTCTTCACCCGTCACTTTAACGCGACCGATTACCTCAGTTCGCGGAGGTATCACCATCGATTCACACAACACTACAGCGGCCGGCATAATTGGATACTCGTCGACTCGTTGTCCTTTTATCATTACACAGTTCTCTGCGGGATTTACTATGCACTTTTGATCGCGGATAAAGTTACAACCGAGCACACAGTCATCAATCAAGTCCTCACACACCGTCACTTCTACTTTAGTCGACACATTAGCCAGTTTTACAGTCACAGTTCCTATACCCCGTGTGCATAGAGGCTTTTTATCAGCTTGCGACACCCGCACGTCGCTTTTTCGCAATAGTGTGTTCCCCACACGCTCCCAGAATCCTCGACTCACAAAACATCGCGACGCACCTGTATCTATGAGGCACACTGTCGGAAAGTTATTGACATGACAACGAACACGCACTAACGCAGCGTCTTGCTTTCGCCCCGACTTATTATCCGACATCGATGCAGGACAGGTCGATGCCTTCATTAGTTTCCCGACCTCTTAGCCCGAGCGTCTGGACAGTTATTCTTAAAATGTCCGCGCCTCTTACACAAGTAACACCGTGCTTCTTCCCGTCGTGGGGAAGGAGAGCGCCACCGGACGCGATTGTTATCTCGACTATTGTCGGCAGTCTGGTCTTGTCCAGCTACTCTAAGTTTCTCTATAGACGCTGCCAGATCACTGACAGATTTCTCCAGTCGATCCATCCGTTGCGAATCTTCAGTCACTGCGGCCAGGGCTACTGTTTGGACGACGTTCCCCTGTTGAGACTTGCGGATCTCCGCTATAGTTCGCTGTACTTTTATCGCTGCTTGAGCCTTTTCAACGGCGACACTAAGGGAGATAGGATTGTGTCGCGCCGCTTCCTCCGCTACTTGCACATCAATGCCCGACAGAAATTGCTTTAGTAGCAATTTTTCCCTAGTAGCTGTACTGTGCTCGGGAAAGGCTAGTTCGCCTAAATATTTTAAAGCCGCGGCAAACGTAGCGATAGTTTCTCCTGCAATCTGACGGCGCGCCAGGAACTCTTTCTCAAAGTCCCCCTCCTCGCGACGGAATACACAGGACAATGAGTCGCGTAACGTGGCCCATGTAGCTTTTTGTTCTTGACTCAGACCTTGAAATGCCTGTTTAGCTGGGCCATCTACGAATAGTGGTAATGCTATTACCTTTTTAACATCATCCCAGTCTTTTAACAAGGCGAATGCCTCAAAACTTTGTGCCCATTCGTCCCAGTTACCAGTTGAAAACTTCGCACATGTTATGACATCCGCCATCTTTCCGGTACAAACTTCACTTACGAAACAAACTTCAGTTACAAAAACACACTGAACTTACGGCAGTTATCCCACCGCTGCCACCAATGTAGCGTATTTTATTATTCAATTTAAGTAATTACAGGTATATAACAATTTATCATTACATAACAGAGTCACGTTAACAGTCTATAGTCACAATAACACAGTCCATAACCGCTGCCGACGAACAACTAACTAATGTTCGCAGTACACACACGTATACTTCCCCCACGCCCGTATGTCCGTCTCCCTCACCACAGACACATAGACGTACAGTCTCTACAAAAAGTCCGTTCGCTACAACTCTTTATTATTATAAAGCTACTGCTTTAAAATAAAATTTCTTTTGTAAATAAATATTTTTTTCTCATAAGGTGGGTCGCAAAAAATTTTAAAACCTTGTACCGGGTCGCGGTCAATAAAGTTTGGGAACCACTGTCGTATGGTATAATAAAACACATCCTAAAAATTTTCATGGCCAACTGCCAGCTTTTTTTTTTTCCATTTTATCACTCGGTATTATTAATGACTTACTGACTTTAATATGTTTTTGTATTAAGAGATTTTGGGGAATCCGTTTTGCTAAAGTTGTCTTAGGGGAGGGCTCACATTTTTTTAACACGGGCTCCAGTCACCTAATTAAGCCACCGACTATATATTTTGGTACAGAAGAGGGTTTTAGCATGGTAAAAAAAGGACGTGTAATGGTGATATCTCAAATACTGTTAACAACATTATATAGTCTTACATAAAATACAAGAAAATAGGTAAAAGTAAATGCATTTCGCGGGTTGGATATACTGTCTTCATACAATATATCCAACCTTGTGACCTACGTCAAACCTATTTCAAGAATATCGATTTTGTATTAGTAGACACTAAAAGATAGCGCGAAGAAAAAGTAAGAAGTATATTTGTTGTTTAAATGTAAATATTTTTTAATTCAAAATTTAAAAAATGAATTAAATATCTTGGAAAGGGGAGGGGTTCGTTGCCACACTAGAAGATTAATAATTTGGTTACTTTAATTTAAATCAATTTAAAATATAAAACATATTTTCTGTATTTTTGAAAATATTGGCATCTCCACGTGTCGGTTATTTGTTGTTCTGTAATTAGATAATGTACATATGTTTACTTCACTAAAATGTTTTGCACAATTGGTTTAGAATGAAAAACAATAAACTGCTATGAACTGGTTAAGAAACAAAAAGATTGTAGTCTACGTAGAACTTAACAGGGGAATTTTAGAGTGATAAGTAACTAAACAGAAATAAGGATAGTTTTTAGAATTTATTGGTAATTGTTTTTGTTTGTATTTAGATTAAATCAGTGCAATTTTTAGAAATATCATGCAATAAAGGAAATTTACGTAACATTGGTATTTAACTGCGATAGATTTAAATTTAATATCCTAGTTATATTACTTCTTTCCCTTTGATAAATGGGAGAATGCAGTGGCGGCGCTAGCTCTTAAAATGTGGGGAGGGGCAGGAAGTCTTTTTTTTATTGTTTACACATAAGAAAAAAAAAACAACAAAATACAAGTGATGACCTAAAAAGTCCTAGCAATTCTGGGGGGCCAACTGGGGGCCAGAGCAATTTTTACCCCCCCCCCCCCCGACTCCCCGCTGGCGCCGCCACTGGGAGAATGAGAGGTAGAGAGATATAGAGGAATAGACAGATAGATAGGTACATATATAGAGGAACCAAAAGAGTGAAACAGTGGGAAGAGTAACGAGGGCACAAGAAAAGAAGGACGGATGTGGGAGTGCAGGGGAGTGTGTGAGGCAGAGAGGAAAGAGGATAATAGAAGGAAGGACAGAGATACAGGGATAGACAGATGTGTCTATGAATAATTGGATAGATAAATAAAATGAGGTAGAGAAGGAGCTACAGAGATAAGCAGAGGAAGAGCGTGAAAGACTGAAGTGAAAGAAATAAGGTGGAAGTGAGACTATGATAGATAGATAGATAGATGGCTCGACAGGACCGGCCATTTAAGTGCGGCGAATTATTTTCTCTGTAGGGTCGATTTTCTCCATACAGAGGCCCAGATGCGTAATTTTGCTAAGAAATTTCCAGAGAAGCAAAAAAAAAAATACTTCAACGGAAAATGCATAACATTTATCACGGGAAACAAATAATAATAAATAAAATAAAATAAAATAAAAAGATAAATAATCAAATCCTATTCTCCATAAAGGGGCCCAGCTGCGTAATTTTGCTAAGAAATTTCCAGAGAAGCAAAAAAAATTACTTCAACGAAAAAAAGCATAACATTTATCACGGAAAACAAATAATAATAAATAAAATAAAATAAAATAAATAGATAAATAATCACATCGTACTCAGGGGGATAATAATTAAGCGATAATCAAGCCCAAAAATGGAAAGCAGTTAATCCCGGGTGGATGGCAAACTTATTTCGAGAAGAATTGTTATCTGTTAACTACGTTTTAATTTTTTTTTTTATTTCTAGGACCACATCTGCTCCCTCTGTCTTGCACCCGCTTAAAGGCCGGCCTTTAGATAGATAAGGAAAGAAACAGTGAGACAGTGCGAAGGAGGGAGGGATATATTTGTGAATTGGAGAGAGGGAGATAAAGAGCGAGCTTATTGCTAATACTATTCTTAAAACTATCTTTTATTTTATACATATGTATGTATATGCTCTTTTATTAAGAAGTTTTATAAAATGTAGTGATCTATACAAATTCCACTTGCTAAGGTACAATCAAAATCTATAATAATTCGCATATTTAACTCATTTTTAAAATTATTTTGTTAATTTTTGACCTAAGACAATACGCTATTTCTATTAGATTAATCAAAGAAAAATGAAAGTTTATCTTACCGAGATGTGATAGACTTGATAGATCTGCATCTGAAACAGGATTAAATGTCAATCAAAGTCCAATTAAAACAATATACCATAAACACAGACAAGATTAAAATTATCTCTATGCTACACAAGGAACTTTAATACTTTGCACTAGATTAAATTAGTAACTAGACCAAGTTCATAATTTTGGTAACCGGAAATCAGGATAATTAAAAATCAGTTGTGGCCACCACAGAACCGAGCGTCAACACAAAGCACTTAAACAAAATACTTTCTAATTGTTTATTTGTTTTATTATCTTCTCACTATTATCTTCTTCTTTCGTTATTAATGCGTATCCTGTTTCACGTTATATTTATACAATTCCACAATTGTCATGACCAACTTTAAAGCCACATGTAGACATGTAGATATGTAACGTTCTTAATATTTCGTTAATATTATTGTTTTTTATGTTTTTATTTTTGTTTAATGTTTAAATGTTAACAAAATTTAAAATAAAAAATAAATATAACGCAGAAGAATTAACAAAACTTTTTATTACTGACAAAATTTAACAGGTTTGAAGAATTTATCCTTTTATGATGACAACAACCATTTTCGGATTAATACTAAAAAATATTTTTGTTACATTTTGTTTTAAGCCATATTTTTTAAACAATGGATTAAATATTAAATCTTTTATACAAAGTAAAATACCTTTGTTTTTATATTAAATAATGTTCGAAATTTGAAACTTGCGTCAGAAAAGCGTTTAATAAAAAGATTTTAATCTTGTATACATAGGTAATACGATTTTATAACTTTTAATGCAGTGTTTATGCTTTCTATTGCCGTCATTGTTGGATAAGAATTAAAAATGATGGTTTATACTTCAGTTCAGACGTCAGTACAAAAAGTTTTAGTGATATCCTGTATACTAGTAATATTCGGTTTCTGTTATTGAACTTTTGTTATTATAAGATTAACTGTTAAATAATAATAATACCAATGACGTACTATATTTCTGGATTAAGTATTTTTTATCTCTTAAGATGTCTAGGCTTTATTCTCCTAGATTTAATTTTCGTCTTCCATATGTACCGATGTGTGTTGAAACTAGCGTTGAATGCGGACCCGGTCAATAGGGTGCCAGGGACTGGACGATGGTCAGTTGGGCGAAGGACAATTGACAAGAAGATTATTTGAGCGATGGACATCTAGGCTAGTGTTTCTCAACCAAAAACGCACCGCGGACCAGTATAATATATAATTTTTTAACGCGGACCACTAATAAAAATTGATGGATCATTTTTTGCAAGAAAACAAATATATTTAATGTACTACTAAATACATTTATTTTATTTGCAGAAAATCACAGAAAGTTTACAAAATATAAACAAAATATAAATTATTCACATAAAAATGTACATAGAAAATAAAAACTGCAAAAAACACATATAAAAACTTTCGCGGACCACTAATTTTTTTCTGGGGACCACCTATTGAGAAACACTGATATAGGCGACGAAAGTTATTTATGATTTAGCACAATGGTGTCAAACCTATGGCCCGCGGGCCACATCCGATTCGACGATAAGTTTCCAACTCCAGGCACGAAATTTGTGCCCTTTTGTTCTCAAGTATAAATTTAAGCTTGGAAGGCTTTTTAAGGTTCAAATAAGTTAAACAAGGAAAGATTTGATGGTGTTAGGAACTTTATCTATACATTTACAACGATCCTAAATCACTCTATTTTACAAAAACAAATTTACCTAAGTTCGTAGTTCTATTAATGGAATAAGTAAATATTGTATTCATAGATGACCTTACTTATGTTTTATTATACAACAATAATAAATCTGGAAAGGTTAATTATATTAAACAATTATCCCATAAAAAGTCACTTATTTCGTAATTTTAAATTAATCCATGCGTTAGTCACAGATGCAGTATTGTTCAGTTCTTATGCAGTTTCCTCAAATGTAGGACAAGCCGAGTTTCATAATGGCGGATATTATGACGTCATTGTCCTTGGATTACACACTACTATTGAATACTAATCACTGGATATTAAATCTTTATACTGTATCGAAAGTGGTTGTTTAACAAATAAAAATTGTTACATACGGTACAATTCTTAGAAATATAATAATAGACATAGTAACGAAGTCGCCCTTGTGTCAATTTGTTAAAACAGAATTTAGTTTGCAAGTACAGAAGTCCAGAAATCCAGTTTTGCATGAATTAAATTCTGTAATGTCTACAGCTGGCTATTCCAACATCAAGAATAAAAAAAAAATGTATAAATTAAAGAATATCCCATATCCAATGTTCAATTAATTAAATTGATTAAGAATCATTGAAAACTGTGGAATTAAAAACTTTTTTGGTACGTTGTTTATATATCAGAGACAAAAAGGTGGGATGCATTAGCGTTTATAAACACACTTTGTACCGTTTACTTAAATTGCCTTTATATATTCGTCATCTTTATCTGTATATAAAGAATCACTCCAATATTCAGATTCAGACAATAATAATAGTTCCATTGAAAAAAGATTCAACTATTATTGAGAACTGTCCTATTTTATATGTTAACTAGAGTCACACATCGCCTATGGGTAACACCTGTTTACGTCAAGTATATCGTTGATATCGAAACGAACAGAATTTGCGTTTTTAGTAACCTAAATTAACAGCCGCGTTTTGCAGTAACACATTTAACGCTGCGTCAAACACAGCCGCGTCTTGCAGTAAAACGCCAGGTAGCGAAAAGAACACAATGTTTCATAAACGATAGAATATCTCTAGTATTTGATTGTCAATTGTTTTTTCTAAATAGAATAATTAAATTGAACGAAAACTTTAAACGGATTACAAAATATTATAGATCATTTAGTATCAGGAAACTTTCAAATTTAACGTTATATTCTATTTTCAATAGTTAAAAAGTTGTGCATTGGGTAATGTAACTTCAATCACTCTGTATATGTACATATGCAACAAGGAAAGTGAAACCATAGAGTGGTAAAAGTAATCCCTATCAAACAAGAGAAGCGTGATAATCACGTGAAAGTCAAGTGACAAATGTTCTAATTGGTTTCCTGGAAAAATTAGTCAACATTTGTTATTATTTGGAGCTTCGTGTTACATCTCATCTCATAACAACTTATAAAGCTTCTTTTTATTTGAGTTTTTATAATTAAAATGGAAGGTCGAAAACAATGTCTTTCAATTGATATTGGAAAATTGGTATAAAAAATAACAACTATAAAAAAAGAGTTTAACAAAAAGAACTTAATCTTGTATACATAGGTAATTTGATTTTATAATCTATAATACGGTGTTTATGCTTTCTATTGCCGTCATTGTTGGATAAGAATTAAAATGAGGGTTCATACTTGAGTTTAGACGTCAATATAAAAAGTTTTAGTGATATCCTGTGTACTAATAATATTTTGTTTCTGTTATTGAACTTTTGTTATTATAAGATTAACTGTTAAATAATACTAATACCAATGACGTACTATATTTCTGGATAAGGTAAGTATTTTTTATCTATTAAGATGTCTGCGTTTTTATTCTCCTATATTTATTTTTCGTCTACTTTATGTACCCATGTATGTTGGAAATAGTGCTGGCTGCGGATCCGGCCAATAGGGTGACGGCGACTGTGCGATGGTCAATTGGGCGACGGACAATTGAGCGAGGGTTTTTTGGGCGACGGACATCTAGGCGACGAAAGTTATTCACGCTTTAGCATAGCGGTGTGAAAACGGCCATCGGTAATAAATTAATTTATATGGTGTGATAAATTAAAGAAAAACTAGAATGGAATGCAAGTATGTCCATAAGACAGCATGTACAAACTATTTAACGCTGGCGGAAGTTAGGATATGTTATTATAATTAACTTTATTATTTTGTAGCTTTATTATTTTGTAGCTTTTTAGAGTTAGTAATAAAATATGTTCATTAAAATAACTTCATTGTATTTCTCTTTAAAATGTGTAATTAGGGTTTTGTAGGTATGACAAAAAAAAACCCTTATACCGTCATTTTGTCGTCTGTCTGTCTGTTCGGTAAAAATTGTAGCGAAACGGCTAAACCTAGAGAGTTAAAATTTGGCATACTTATACAACTCTTTGACCCGCACATAGGAAAAGTACTAAAACAACTAAAAAACATATCCCCCTAAAAATATAAACAAATATGTGCTCATCGAAAAAAAATATATTTTTTTTAAATTCTAAGTAGGGTATCAAAAGAAAGCCCTTAGTACGTGGATTAACGATCAAAATTTTATTTTTGCAAAATAAATTATTTTGATGCGATTTTTGCCAAAATTGTGCAAAAAAAAATATCCCACACCCTGTAGCCCAGATGGTTTAAACTGATAATCTGAAAAAATTCAAGTAACGTACATTTGTGTGAACCGGAATAGTACAACAGGAATTTTTGATCAGATTCTGTTTTCGGAAAATAACGCATTTTTTTGTGTTTTTTGCTTGACCACGTAAAATATTTAATAACTCATCTAACACAGTGAACCAGCATGCTTTGATAGTGTAATGGCTAGCATGCTCGCGTTCTAATTTGCAAACTAATGTTCGCTCCGCTCTCGAGGCAATTTTATTTTTTCTGTTTTTTGCATTTTTATTTTGTTTATTTTCAAAATCTTAATGAACCTTGCTATATAAAAAAATATATATTTAGAAACCTAAATAATGGTTATTAGGCATTCGAATTAAAATTAACAAAAAAAAAATATTTTAACATAAAATTTGTTTTGGCCAAATAATCATCATTCACTTACTAAATACCTGCGAATCCTGAAATGTATGAAAATTCAAACTTCACATCAAATTTTTTTTTAAATACAGTATCATAACAGAGAAAAACTGTCTTGTTGAATGTTTGCAAAATAGTAGGAACAAACAATCACGGCGATTACTTGAACACGCGGAGAGATAGTTCGATGGCGAGATGGCTCACGGCGAGTCGGCCGGTGCAAATTGTCCTATACCGATAGCAGAATCCCACCACTACTGTATCATTAGGTGTCGCAAATGCGAACGTTGATGCGTTAAGGGTATGGTGGCAACCGAAAAGTGTCGTTAATAAGTACTAACCGTCGTAGGTCGAATTGTTGTAAGTAGGGCTACGACTGTAGCTTCAAATAAAAAGTTAATGTAAATTTATACAAAATCTATTCGAAGAGTTATTTCCAACGATTTGTAGCTATCAGATTCACGCCCAGAGTTCGTAGGCGAGTGTTAAAATTACTCTGCGCTTGCGGCAGATAGTAACAAACCTCTGAAAATGCCTACGACCTATTCCTTTTTGATATATTAAGTTAAGTGGAAACGAAAAATGGACGATTCGTTGAATACAAGCAATGTTATTATTATACGCATGCATAAAGCTGCAATCCAAAATAATTTTAATTTTTTTAAATTTTTTTGGTTTTCTGATTTTCCCTTGAGGTTAGTCATATTTACATTTTTATTTTTTTCAGGCGTCAAACAACTTACATAATGATTTTTTCGATGAAATCTTTGGCAAATATCACAGATACATTATCTGTTTCTAGGAAATGTTTTTCAACATCCATAGAGTAATTTGACGAATTACGTACTTTATATGTTTTATTAATGGTCTGTTCGAATGTGAAATGTTTTGACATATATTTGCGCACATATGTGCACTAGAAGCCTCTAGTAGTACAGTGAATGGTTTTACTAGAAGACAGGATGTAAATATTTATATGGTTTTCATTTGACTGATTGTTTAGTAAATTTAGTTTTTATTGACCTATTTAAGGGTTTTATGAAGCTAATTAAACAATATTTTTGATCGTACAAAAGAACAGTAGTTTCACAGAAATCTTAAAATAAATGAGTCTTAAAAACAAGCATGCTAAAAAACTTAGTAGAGAAAGCAGATTTATATTTGTATTTGTATTTATTTTCATTCATATTTATGAATCGGTATTACTCATATACTATCGACTATCACTTATCTTATTTATCTTTCTTATCACTGAAGGTACTTTTCTTATCTTTGATGTATTACATAAATTTAACATATCAACATAGGCGTCAAATTTTCTTTTTCACCAAGGGTGCTAAATTTTAATGAAATTATTTCAGTGTAAATTGGACGATTTGTTTTTGAATATCAATATTTGGAAGCTAAACTGAGTTGATTCAAAAAACAGCAACAGATTCAGATTTCAATTTTTCAATATCGAAAAACTAATAAGGGTTACCAAAGATATGAATCATAGTGATGGTAAAAGTGATAAATTTAATTTTATTGTTTGTAAATTTCAAACTACAGCTACCGATAGAGGATAATTAAAATTGATGGGTAAATCTGATTCAACATAAATCAAAAACGATTTTGTTTCCTCCTCATTTTATGTCAAAGTCTGCTTCTTTCTGTATTTGCCTTGTTTGATTCTAAATTTAAGTTTTTGTTCCACCTGGTCCTTGTTCTACACACAGTTCCTTTTCCGACTGACAATTTTTCTCCTTCAGTTCTTACTATCCTTTGTTCCTCCCGCTTTGTTCTTGCCAGTTCTTATATGTGACCATTTATTTATTTTTCCACATTGCGTTTTCTTCTCATATTTTCAGTCATTTGTAATTGTTTATTCAGCAGTTATTCTTAAAATTTCTATTTCTGTTTCAGCAACAAAGTGAAAAGTATTAATTCTTATTAATTAATACTCAGGCCTTTCTTCAAAATAATATTTCGCTCTAGAACAGCGGTGGGCAAACCGCGGCCTGCGGGCCGCATGTGGCCCTTGTAAGCATTATATGCGGCCCGCCAATATCCGCAAACAATTGCTTTTTAAATTAAAAAAACTTATTAAAAAAAAATGGAGGCGAAATCGTGTTTTTTTCTCTGCACTTTAAAAATAGACGTGAGACCGTTGATTTTGCTCTTAACTTTCATAGGGAGAGGGCACTAAAATATTTTGTGCGGCCCGCGCCATCCTGTTATAAGGTCAATGTAGCCCACGGTCCAAAAAGTTTGCCCACCGCTGCTCTAGAAACACCAAAACAATGCTCAAATAAAATGTAGTCCCATGTTTATTATTCCAAAACATGAACATAACTAAACTGTAGGACGCCTCGCACTTACGTACGAATATTATTCCGAAACATGCACCTTAACGAAACTAGATCAATTCAAAAAATCAGCTGTGGCCACCACAGGATCGACCGACATCATAAAGTTCTTGTATAAAATACATTCTAGCAGCAGAGTAGATATAACTTGGCCTAATATTTAATTAGGCCAACTAACAGAGATATTATTTATCATGACCATGGAACGTTACATATAAGTATGAAAAAATTGAGACCTTTCGAAATTTTTCGTTTTATCAAAAAACGTCTCAAATAAAAATTATTAATTATTGCATTTATAGCAACTTTTGTTAAATACATTTTTTCGAAATATTTTTCTGTTGCTAAATATTCGCAAAAATCTTAAAATCGACACGAGTAAACTCCAATATCTAGTCAACCGATTTTTACGAAAAGTTGATCAACTTGTGCCATTGATGTCAAAAGCTTAAATATGTAGTTCCATAAAAATCCTTTTAGCCGAATTTGCGCTGCACGTGTACACAGACAGACAGACGGACGGACGGACAGACGGACGAACGGACAGACAGACCGACAGACATCATGCTAAAAATAGTCAAAACGTTATATAGGGACCTCAATTCGTGGAGATCCATCGAAATCTCGGAATGTCAAAATCGGTATGATCACAATACCTCCCCTTATATATGTTGGCGGTCGGTAAAAAGTCTTTGAAAACACAATACTAAATATTTGGTTTTATCCACATGGTAAAAGTAGAAGACGAGCACTGTACTCAAAGCTGAGTATCGCATGAGCCAGAGGTAATTTGTTTTATACACGATTATCTGTTTTTTTTTTTTTTTTTTTGTGATTAGGAAGAAAGACAATAGAATGGTAAAAAGGATCTAGGAAGCATAATATAGGCCTCACAAAAGAAAAATCAACTGCCAAAAGTGCTACTGAATATTGGTATATACAATGGCTGTTAAGACTTGACACTTAAAACAGCAAGATGCAAGATTTATTTCAGGACAAAAGTAACTTAACTGGCAGTTATCAAGAATGGGGGGGGGGAGGGGAGAAAATGATATTAACTTAACCCATTCCATTTTTTGGAAAAAGTACACTTTTTAGCATATTTGTCTTCTAAAATTAGTAGTGATAACAGGATGTAATATATCTGTCAAGTAAAGTTTTACTCAATTATTACGCATTTAAAAATGGAAAAATCCTAGACCAAATATCGTGTGAAAAGTTTTAAAATAATACATATTTTGTTTCCCCTAATCGTCTCGTTTATTTTTAAATTGCACTTTGAATCTTGGCACATGTCTCTTCCAAAAAGAATAGAAAACATATTCACGTGCTCCCAAGTCCCTGACGACCGTGACGCATACTTAATAGTGACGACAAAACGTCATAGGGACGTCATTAATAATTACTTGATTTTTGCGTATGTAAAGACGTTCTTGAAAAGTGTATTTTTGTTTTGAAGTAATTTCATTTTTACCTTGGTTTAAAGTAGCTGTCTTAAATGATGATTTGACATTAGATTAATGTGTTTGCGGAAAAGTATATTTGGAAATGACTTGTTGATAATTTTTAATATTGAGTTGTTTATTTTTAGGTTCATGTATCAGGTAAAAATCGGTGATTAATTTGTGGAAAATAAACAAAGTTGTTAACTTTCTACGTTGTAAATTTGTAAAATCATAGTATTGCACAATAAGATGAAAATGTAAGACAGATATAATTTTGACTTTGGATTGCTTTTGGAGTTATAAATACAGTTAGAGTTTGTTACTAATGACTCAGGGTGTTCTTTTCTATTGAAACAAACTCTACGTCTCACTATTTAAGTGACAGGTATTTCACGCTATCTTCTATACGCATCTAAGCCTTCTGTTGGTGATCCCTTCATCCTTTTTTAGGTATTCCCAAGGGCCGAGGGTTATTTAATGCTTCTTCCGATTGTAATGTCAACTGTAATGAAATATTTGTTAAGAATTCTATTTATTTCTTATTATTTGACTTTAAAGCTTAAGGGAAGGCGCAGTAGTATAAATCTACAAGTCTTATACAAAACTGGAAAACTGAAATAAAATTAATAACAATCTGTTAATCAAAATTTACGGAGTTTTTTTTTTTCTATCTAATAGGATATTTTAAATTGTAAAAAAGATTGTCATGCAATTGTAAATAAACAAATTTCATTATAGATACTGTCTTGTAAACCAATCGATGCATATTTGCGTCCGACTCGGCAAATAGTAGCTAAAACTTTTTTCTACAAATATGTTTGTAGATACTTTGTAATATTAAAGTAAACATTTCCTGATATTGTGAAAATTATTTATAGTTATTGTACCTGCCATTTTGAAACTGCTGCGGTGCTCAATTAGGGCTGTGGGTAAAATCGATTTCGTTTTCGTAAAAAACACATACCAAATGGAATTCCATTATCGTCAAGTATAATATTTTTCGACAAAGGTTCTGAACTAGAAATAATCACGTAGAAAAATTGTTTGACGTATTATTTGAACATGTTTACACAAAATTATAAATATAAAAGTTATTTGAAACCCACATATAAATTGATAGTCACCTATATATATATATATCCCGACCGCCAACGCTGGACTGCTAGGTTCATACACCTCATATTTATAGTTCGTTTAGAATTGAACCAAAGTTGTAAAACCTTTTTTTGTTAAATATTAATCGTTAGTTTTCACAGTAAATACTTATATTTGTGTTATTTGCATGCCGCTATTACGAAAACTAACAATTACTATTTAACAAAAAAAGGTTTTTGCAACTTCCAGTCATTTCTAAAAGAACTATCAGAAATTACATAAAACTGTTTTCAAATATCTATTATTGAGCGATAACCTTTTTACAAAAAAAAATCTATAATTAAAAATATCCTATTAGATAGATACGAATTTGGATGTATGGATTGTTACTAATTTTATTTCAGATTGTTAGTTTTGTATAAGAAACTAATGTGGCGGGGTTATACTTACCGTTAACCTTTCTCCTTTGACATTAAAAACAAACAATACGATTTCATCCTTCTCATATTTTGACATATTTTACCAACAGGTGTAAGATAGTCTCCTGCCAACAACGGTTTGGCACAGTTTTTTGGCGCCATAACTCACAAATATAGCATATTAAATGTTTGGAACAATGTCTGCTATTATCACAATTATAGAATAAACAGAGTTAAGATTTTGAAATCATTTAATCATCGTCATCAGTTTATAGGCTACATGATATAACATGAATGGTAAAAAAGATCTGGCAAAGAAAACTGAATATCTGCCGTCCATCTCAGTGGCAAAATATGGAGTGATCAGCTGGCAGAAGATCTGGCAACTATACAGGTTATTTGGAAACATCCGATCTACACAAAAAAAGCAGGGCTACCAAGAAAAAAAAAAATAAATAATAATAATGAAAAAAAAAAAAAAACAGGTTTACGGTTAACATAAATAAATGCTAATTTCCATCATGAACCTTTTTTGCTGTATAATAGATTCGGTCGTAGATGAAGTTTCTAATAATGTGCCAACAGTTACGGTTAAGTTTATAAGCAGTTTAACTGTGCATGTTCGACATGAGACCTGTTAGATATTCTTGTCACCGCGAACGCTAAATTTATCTGGTTGACAATATCGTAATCACGGTGCAGTAAATTTAAGTGGAACCGTTCAGTTTATAAGCCAAATTCTACGAAATTAACAACGAGCATGTGTATGACTAGAAGTTTTCGCTCTAAGCTACAAACATGTTTGACTTGCTGCGAACTGGTTAAGTAATGTCCGAAGGCTACCCCGAAATAAAAACATCTTGTCACAGATAGTGACTATTACCTCAACGAACGCTAAAAAGAATATTGTGATCCAACCTGTCAGAATCTTCATTCGCGAACAAGAAATCTATTTTTAATTCTATTTCTTATTTAATGGTTTTGGCAACGCGAAAGTTATTTAAACAAAATTTACTTTTAATTTAATTAACTTTATTTTCCATTAACAAATGTTCTAGAAGGATGTCAACTTATCAAATTTATAATATTTATATTCATACGCACGTAAGGACCTTACAGACAGAATGGAGTTTTGACATCATATGAACGTTGGTGGCATCAGCTATTTATAAAATTTGAAAGGTCAGTACATCTGGGAGGTTATAAAAAGTTTTATACGCTTTTCATAGTAAATCGAATACAGATTATAGTTTCTAGTACGCGCTGCATAGCTCACACTACAAAAGCTAAAAACTGTATAAGTTTAACTTGAATATTCATTAACATTAACTTGAACTTTATTTTTACTTCCTTGAAATTTATTATTTTTATTCATTATTTTGTCTTGTTTATTTAAGTCATTGATGTTGTTAACTAAAATGGGCATGGACTGGTCAGGTAAAAGAGATGATGATCGATGGGCAAACAGCACTACTGAGGGGAGGCATAGAACTACTGATACCGAAAGACCTATTGTAAGACGAAGACATAGAATTGAGAGACAACACCATAAAAACTGACAGTAGTGGAGCAATCTAATTGCGTGTAAGTATCAATTTAATGTCAAAACAAATATGTGATATGCAAAACCCTTTTAGTAAAAATTATAAACACTTAACAACAGCCTTATAAAAGGGATTTGTGTACCAAAAAAGTTAATGTTGTAATATTGCTATCATTAACATATACAAGTTATATCATTCAACTAGCTGACGTAGTCGTTCTTCGAACGGTTTTTGTTAAATACATTTTTTGTGCTAATTGAGATATTTATAGTGTGTATATAGTGCTCCCCATAGCTCCCTCACCAAATATTCATCTTATTAAAAATTACATTGAACAGGAAAAAAAGTGTCTTCTTTTTAAACAAAATTTTTTATGTACATTTTTGATGTAAATAATGAAAATGAAATATTTCAAGTTCTATTTGTAGCCCGTATATATTTTTGCTGTCAAGTCAATAACAAGGCAGATATTTCAAAAGTTTAGTTTTAGCCATATACATTTTCTTTGAAGTTAATAATAAGAGAAATATTTATATATACAGTCTGTTTCAAACGCTTAGGCGGAACTAGATTTTGCAATTTAGTTACTTTCATCGCTTAAATCGTGCTTTTCGGCCGTTTTGTTTAAGCTTTGTAAATCATACTTACAATAAATATTTTTTGGTTAAGGTTAATATCATTTTCTTTATATTTTGATTTTTTGTGTCATTCTTAATACAAATTTCCCATTTATTTATTTTTCTGTCATTAAAATATATAAAATAAATAATTTAATTTTGACATAGGTCATTCGTTTCCATGGTTTCATTGTTGTAATTTTAAATTTTGACATTCCAACGTAAAAAATGAAATAACCCAAGCAAGGTCCCTTGTCGTGACAACCTAAAAGAACGAAATTCCCATTTAGTTCCGCCTAAGCGTTTGAAACAGACTGTACAATTAACGACGTAACAATTTTAACCCCGAAACACTCCCTTAGAATGAATGGAATTGTTTTCACAATTATAATAACCTGCTTAGCACATGTGAGTATTTTACAGATATTGTTACTTAACACGTTCGCGGACAGTTGTGTACAATGAGATTTGCAAAATGTCACTTTTTTAGATTTTTGTTTATAATAGGACATTTACTGTGTTTGGTATGTTCCTGATAGGACAGTTTTTACTAGTTTTCATATACTTAAATGGAATTAAAACCTGCCACAGCCGTCATTTGTATATTTGAATAAAAAGGTAGGACGGCTATAGCCGTACTGTCCGCGAACGTGTTAAAATATAAAATGGTTTTAGTTTTATAAGGAAATGCAGCGCAACTTAAAAATACAGTGTACACATAATATGCTTGTCGAAAGACATTGTTGTGTGACATGATCGTGTGACATGGTCACGCGACAATTTCATATAACTAAGTCGACCTGGTCTAAACAAGCCATAAGGGTGGCGTGTATCCAATATTTGACCAAATAATATTTTTATCATTCAAAGAGATTTCAATGTTATATTAATAAAACATGAAAGTTTGTTGTAAACAATTATATTTTATTATTTTCACCATACAAGTTTACAGCAGTTATTACTGCTTCTAATACGTTTTGTTGATATAGAATATTTATAAATTTGTTAACTGCCAAAACATTTTGGTTTTATTTTGGCATTTTGACAGAAAGCTTTGCGCTTGAAGTATATGTAAAACCTATTGTCTTATGCACCTACGAAACTGTTAGAATCTGGGACGGGAAAACTAAACATTCTTTGATTCGTAAGAAAAGATCTGCGGACAATTGATTATTAACTTTACTAGAAACACAGGCATACCTAGAATAACTGTTAACTACTCCTTATAGCGAACCTTTTACATTATCACCAGGGACACCGAGAGCGGACACGGGACCCGGGGCCTCAGTAAAACAATAATACTGGATCCGAACCCCGGGAAAACAATAATTCCCCCACCTCATCCCGGAAGCCTTAATTACAGGCCTGATGAGAGAGATAATAAAACTTTGTTCTGTAATTTAATGTATATGATATGTTTACGTAACATGTCCATTGTACGTGCGGAAACTATCGATAGCAACGTCAGAATTTCGCCCAAAATACTGATAACCGATGACAGCTAAATACATATACAAAGCGTGCAGTAAAAATTAGTTATGGGGCCTGGACCCATAAAAACGATTAGGTAAAAACGGTTATTTCAATTAGATATTATTACGTATTACAATTACCAGCAAAAAAAATATGCAACAAAATCACAAATAATAAAGCTGGCTAGCTAATTCTAAAAATAGCGTTATTTTCGTTAGTTATGTCGTAATGACAATTTCAATGCATCAATAGGTACAAAAAGGCCGTGCTTCGACTAGTGAACTTCTCCGGTTAACGATACTTGCTTGAAACCTAAGGCGTCGTTATTATGTTGCACGCCTTTATATAAAAATTATACGCTTATATGCGGTTGCAATGATACACATTAAGTTTTAGTATATATATGTAAATGAAAAATGACGATTATAGTACAAAGGATACGCGATAAAGATGAAAGATAAGACTAAACATCAGTCGGCCAGTGGAAAAATTTAGCAAGAGATTACTTAACAGAGAACTGGTGAATACGAACCCTGTCAAGGTTCTTAACTTAGCAGGATAAAGAATTTATGTAAATGGTCAAAAGTTGTTCAACTGAGTGCTAAAGAAGATGATGAAGAAGAAAAAGACGAAGAGGGAGAAAGATTTACATCTTTTCTTGAACAAGGATTCGAACCTTAGACTTTTGAGTACAAACGATAGTATGTTATCATATTTTTAGTAACCAAAATGATAGAATTTCAGCACACTGAAGTGCTTTCCGCAAATTTATTGCAATCGATTAAAAAGTAATTTATCACTATTTCACAGTAATTATATGATTTATTAAGAGCGCAATTAAAAACGAATCTATTTGTCGCCAAAAAAGAAAAAATTATACAGATAATTGTTTGTTTTAAAAAATATCACAATGTATACACATGATATTGTATCTTCTTGTAATATGATAAATTTTTTGGGTCTAGTACTAGATAAATCTGGTTTTTAGATTCAAGTGGAACAAAGTATAATTTTGATAAATTTATGATGTTTGAAAAAACAGAAGTTGAAGTGGAGAATTCCATATTGTGCTAAATTTTGTTGATCATTTTGTGTAAAGTACAAGTGTGTCAAATTTTCTAAGAACTATAAAAAAGAAATCATTGTTTAGTAGATTAAAATCAGGATTAGGATTAAGATTAAAGATAATCTATCGGTTCTAATGTGCCAAAATCCAGAATTGGAACATTCCAATATTATCGAAATTGGGCCATTCTCGAAAGGAAAATTATCAAACAGTATAATTACTCTTTAAATATGTGACAGGCGGATTAACCATTACGGCAATGAGGCATGTGCCTAGGGGCCCCAAGCCAAGACATTTTTATATAGGGTTTTGAAACAGATTAATGTTTTCAGTTAACATCATGTTGGAGTGATGCGCACAAGTGTCTGGGAAATTATTACTACTCCACCATGTTTAAACTCACGCAGTGGAGAATTGGTCCGCCGAGATACCCGGAAAATTTCTGGTGGGTCGGTCCCAATAGGGCCGGCCCTTGAATTATTGGGGTCGGTCTTTGAGGAACCCATGAGGCTGATTTTGCAGGGCTGGTAAAGTTTTCCAGGCTGCCACTGTTTAATAACAGTTATCGTAGTCCAACGATGGAGAAACTTTTTCCACAGGCGGGTTAAATTTAGAATTTAAAGTGTTGTAGCTTTAAATCGCGATTCAAATATATATATATTTTTTTAAATTCATTTATTAATGGGTGCTTCAATAGCTAAGATTATTAGCACCCCATCCTATAGATATACATGTTACTTGTTACAAATTACAATTACATAATGATACATTGTATATACATTTGATATATAGTGCATTTTTACATTTGATATTGTGTGATAGTATTTACATTTTGTATATAGGGTGTACATGATATACATACAAATATTAATTTAAATTTACATAGCTGCATTAAATATTTGATATAAGTTTTGTGTCTTTTAAGTACTGTATTAGGTTTTTAGTGTTTCTTTCATCATTATTTAATATTTGCGCTAGAGTGTTTGGGAGGTTGTATCTTCGCCTTTCCCTGTTAAATTTTGCGCAGTAGACAAGTAGATGTTCGACAGTAATCTGAGTGTTGCACCTTTCACAGAGCGGTTGTTTCTCTTTATCTAATAGATACTTATGCGTGATACTGGTGTGCCCTATACGCAGTCTTGTGATAATTGATTGCAACTTCCTTGTTTCTGGTGAATGCCATATTTCAATTGAATCTTTTATACTTCTTAACTTGTTGCCTGTCACTTGTTTCCACGTTGTATCCCAATTGTCTAGTATTCAAATATTTAATTAGTAAATATCTATATAGTTACCTTACTCTCTAAACCAGCGTTTCTTAATCGGGGTTCTCCTGAACCATAGGGTTTCGTCAAAACACGTTAGGGGCTCCGAGAGAAATAGTATATCATATATAAATGTATTTTTGAGTAATTTTTGTATTCAGTTTCATATTTGTACTATAACCAGTACCTTTCGGACGGTATGTTGCGTCATTTGTTTTGTCAAGACTCGTTAGCAAGAATGTCACAAAATGTTTGTTTTAAATGACTACACTACCCAAATCTAAATGCAATATATAAGTCATTAAAAATAATTGTTAGAATAAAGTATGTTATTTTTATGTTTTTCAATTATTATTTTTTTTATTAACGAAAAAAATTAATTTACTATTAATTCTTTTATTAAGGGGTGTCACTCTTTTTTCTAAACAATACTAAGTGTATCGCGTAGATAAAAAAGTCGGAAGTTGGAAAGCACTACAATAGCCTGTTTCTTTGCTTTATGCGGAACTAGATTTTCCATTCTAGTAATTTTTACCGTGTAAGTGAGGATTTTGATCATTTTGTTCAGCAAAAGCCAACTTTAAACCTAATAAGGAGATCTCATAACAACTTAAAAAACTGAAAATTACAGTTAGTTTCGCTTAAACGTTTGGAATAGCCTATGTACACGGACGATATATTTTTGAAAATTCTTGGGTGTTATAATAAAGTCTTCAACCTGTTATATTATTTAAGAAGTATATTAATTTTTATGTAGAAGTTCCCTGAGATATGAATATTATTTCAAGGGTTCTACAAAGGTAAAAAGGTTGAGAAACGATGCTCTAGAATCTTTAGAACCAAAATGGTCTTCTTATGTACAAGTCGCTGAAAATCGTAATGTGGGTCACACTGTATGACCCGTGAGTCATGGGGTCGCCATCACTTTTGTAGTCTGACGTCTTGCATAGATCAAACTACAGGTAACTGTACAGAGTGAACATCTGAATAAAAAAATGTTTTAATAAAATATTATCAGAAACAAACCAATTTATACAATTTAATTTAATATATGATTATACCAACCTATATTATATGTATAGCTATTGTATATCTATCTTTATTTATGTATATTCAACAATGTATATTAAGGTGCTAATAGTCGTAGTTACTGAAGCACAAAATAAATTTAAAAAAATATTATCAGTTTCATAAATTCAACTACGTATTTCAAAAATATACCAAACTTAAAGAAGAAATGGAAACAGAGAAATAGAAAGACTAAAGTGAAATTCTAAATATTCTGAATTGAAATATTCACTTGAAATCGTGTCTTATCAAGTCCTAAACTGTGTCCTTTGTACGAGAATCCAACAAAAAATAAATTAAATTAAATTGTTAGTATCACGTGAAGAACGAATTGTAAAATTGTGTATGTCATGAACGTGCCCTATGATAAAACTATCCTGATAAGATTAACGGTAATCCATTTCAACAGTTTGGTAATTTAATAATTGCACACTTAAACTTGCTGACATTGGAAAAACCATTTGCGAATTTACTAGCGATAAAATACCTACACAGTGCAATATGGAAACTAAAAAGCTCGTATAATCTTTAATAATTAAATTACCACAATTATTACCACTTAACATGTAATAAATAATTAAAAAAAAAAAGTGCAGTGTGAATTTTCACAAATTTAAGGATTTCGTATGTATTTAGTTAGTAAAAGAGGCCAACAGAATGCTGAATGTGTAAGACAATCTGTTTAAGGACTTTGTATGACCAAAAACATTCTTATAACATCCCTCATATGTCTGTTCGGCAGAAATTGTGGCCAAATGGCTATACATAGAAAGTTGAAATTTGGCATGTTTGTACAACTTTTTAGCCCACATATAGGAAAACTATACAGAGTTCAAAAAAACACATAGCGGGAAAAAATATAAACAAATAAATATTTAACGAAACATAAAAATGTTATTTTTTTAATGGGGTATCAAATGAAGCCCCTTATTGCAAATCTTCGTCTGCGTTGGAGTGGGAACTAGGAACTACAACTTCTGAAACAGACGAAGACACCGAATCTGATTGGAGAACTTGTCTGTTTACACAACTGGTAGAGGGTTGTAAATGACTTCAGATATGATTCACAGCGACTGTACCTATTGTAAGTGCTCACGATCGTGTCGGTCAAGTTCATCCTCATTTTTCAGGAATTTGGCACATTTTCATATTTAATGATTAAAAAAACATAAATTATGAACGTAAAGAAACACTAACTATAGGGATGCCATATTGATATATTTCTTCACTGAAAATTACCTGTCAAGTTTAAATTCTATTTGTAATGTATATTGATAGTTTTTTTAAGGTATTGTGTAAGCATACAAATAGGAGAGTAGCTAAAAAAAAAAAAAAAATCAACCGAACCGTGTTGTATGGTGACACATTGGCAATATTATAAAAATATATACAGGGTGTTTGTTTGAAACGTCACACCTCGAATAACTCCTTTATTTTAAGAGATACAAAAAAATTCTGCAGAAGAAAAGTTAAACTAGACAAAAGGGTCCACTTAAGGACTATAATAAGAATTCTGCATCACTTCCGGTTTCAGCGGAAATTATTTCAATTTTTTATCTAGCATAGGGAATCGGTACTTTAATTTTTTTTTCTTGAAAGTACATTACTCAGCTTTACAAGGATGTCAAAATATCATACTTTAATTTTAACCATTTAAAAATGGCGAGCATTTATTTACAAAATAATAAATAACATAAAAATCGTAGAAATTAAATTAGAAAAAGATATTATATTATGTAATTAGGAAAAACAATAAAACAAAATATGACTAAAGTCAGTAATAAACTAAGGAAAATTTATAAATGTTCAATATGACCGCCGTTGTTATCCTCACCTTTTCTCATTCGTAATAAAAACTCTTCCATTACATTTAGAAGGGTATACTCTTGAATTTCCCTGATGGCTGTTCTTATCCTATGTTCTAAGTCTTCTAACCTTTACCTTCAGGATACCTTTATTGGCAGAGTTGCTGGGCCCGAACAGAATTTTTTTTTGTTCTTCACTTGGATCTGGGAGGTGAGCGCCGGCCCTGTGTCCCGGTTTCCCTTCACTGATCTAGTCACCCTAGCTATGTTTAACTTTGTACGATTTATGTTATTTATTATTTTGTAAATAAATGGTTGCCATTTTGAAATGGTTAAAATTAAAGTATGATATTTAGATATCCTTGTAAAGCTGATTCAATGTACTTTCAAGAAAAAAAAAAGTACCTATTCCCTATGCTAGATAAAAAGTTGAAACAATTTCCGTTGAAACCGGAAGTGATGCAGAATTCTTATTATAGTCCTTAAGTGGGCCCTTTTGTCTAGTTTAACTTTTTTCTGCAGAATTTTTTGTATCTGCTAAAATTAAGGAGTTACGCGAGGTGCGGCGTTTTAAACAAACACCCTGTATAATTGTTTATATGTATAGATAAATAATCTGTCAATATTCTTAATATTTTTATTTTGGTCAAGTTCATCCCGGTGGTCAAGTTCACCCCAGTGGTCAAGTTCACCCTGTAATACGGTATACCCAATATTCGAGGTTTTGTCAAATCACATACTTATTTCTTGTTTTCGATAATGTTTTTGTGACATTAAATATTTAACGTAACGTGTTGTGTACTTGTAAAGAAATTGTATTGTAGATAATCCCACGTGGAGTGATTAAGTATTTACATAAAATTATTGATATTTTGTTCGATATACATATCTTCCTTAACCTTGACTGTGAACATAATGTTCATTACCATGCTACATTTCTAAAAGGTTTCAAATTGCTGTATATTTACAGTTAATTTAAAATTTATAGTAAATGTTAAGCATTACATGGCTGCCATAAGAAATTGACTCTGTCTATTTTCATTATTCTTATGATACCTATAATAACTATATATGATGCATTGTCACGTTTAATATGTAATTAAGTGTAGGTAATTAAATTAGGGTCTCTAATTATATGATACTATTTTTCTTGTTTGTTTAAGTAAATCCTTCTTGTTTTAAATGACTATATTACAGGAGTTATGGTCAGTGTTGAAACAGATATATTTTAAATAATATCTGGATACAGCTAGACACTTTTGAAAAAGCACTGAAAAATGAAAGTTGCACATAAAAAACATGTTGAAATTATTTAAAACAAAAAGAAATAATCATTTATATTGAAATAGCTAACAATGCATTACTGCATTAAAATTAAACAAACAGTGCATAAGGTTACACTGCATGTTATTTTGAAATATACAGGTTGATAAAAAATGAACGTGACGTCACAAAAAGCCCACTGAATTCAAGGGAAACTAAATTCTACGGAATAATTTTGTGCAAAACAAACATATGTACTAACACGAGCATTTTTGATCACTAATAAAAAAATACTGATGATAAATGTGTGGGCTGACAAAAATAAAACAAAATTATAGATAGGGTTGTCGATATTTAACGATTTTATTAGATTACTAGTACTGTACCGAATAGTTATTTAAGTACAGAGGGCCGAAAGTGAAAGTTGTTGGCACCCTGACTATGTTGGCACCCCGACAATATCTATCGAACTATACTTCGAGCAGCATCGTAATTTTAGATACACATGCCTATTTTAAGTATATTAATGTTAGCGTAATAAATAATAGACGAAGTAACTAATAATACTCAATAACTTCTTTATTTTTATGCTATTAGGAAACCCTCGACACCCTCGTTGAAAACCACTGGTACAGGCATATGAAACCCAAAAAACCGGATTGCGTTCGTCAGTAAAAAACACCCGAACAAAAGTAAAAATCGATTTTGGAATTTTAAACTTCATTCGGGTACCGATTTCGGAGTAGATAATCAAAATTTCGGAAAACTAATAATATGGTCGTATTTAGGAGTCTCGAACACCCCCAGATATTGAATTTCAACGCAATCAAACAAACTTGGGAACTTTTTGGGCTCGAAAGCTCGCCCCCTTTTCGAATTTTCTTGGTTTCTCATCCTTAGAATGTTCCCAGGAAACCTCATGCCAAATTTCAACTTTCTAGGTTACTGGGAAGTACACAAAAAACCTCTGGAAGGACATATGACAGACACCTCAGCGATTCTATATGTATACATAGATAGATACTCAAAATACTTCACTCAATTACCCGTTAATTATCCACTACCAGTTAAATACCCGCTATTCGTTAATTACCCGATACCCGTTAGTTAACGGGTAATGGGTATATAATGTGTAGCGGGTATTCAAAATCGGAACCGAGTACAAACTTAACCGGGCGGGTACCAGGGTACCCGTCGTCATTCCTATTAGCTGCTTACAATCAGCGTCAAGTCACCAGGCTCGTTCAGTGAATCGTCGTCAATCAAAATACTCAATAGCTGCGTTCGCTAAACGCAAGTCTCAAAATTAATAAAATTTTACATTAAAAAAACCGTTATTGTTGTGAAATTAAATATATTTGCAATAATAATAGTTTCAAAGAAATCATCAGATAAGTGATTACGGCGAGGTGTCAGAATCTGCCCACCTGCAGTAAATAATCGTTCTAAAAAACGATTCATAAGAACAAAGTATCTAAGATATCGATACAAAGATATTTATTTTTAAATATGTAGATACAGATACAGATACAAAGAGTACTCGTATCTAATTTGTATCTAGATACTAATAACCAGGTCCAGCTAGAGAAGGGGTCTAGGAGGGCCACATGGCTCGGGCCCCGGAGGCTCCAGGGGCTCCAGAGCCCCGAAAATGACTTATATTTTACATAAACAAACGAAGGGGTATGGGGCCCCCGAAATGTTGTTTGGCCCGGACCCTATTGAAGCTCTCAAAGGCTGCTTGTAACTTAAGTCTATTTTTAAACTACAGAAAGTAAATTCAAAAGTAATATTTACGCTATAAGTAACCAACAAAAAAGTTATTAGATTTCTTTTCGGGGAAATTAAATTTCGGCATAATTAACGTCAATAATAGTATAGTGCATGTCATGAAACAGTCACTGTCATGAAATTTCATTGACATCAAGACGCTGTTGTTTACAATTATTATTCCAGATTAGCGAACACAATCAACTGATTGCGGAGTTGTTATATTGCGGAGCTGTGTAAAACAGGCACTTTGCAAGCCAATCACAGGTAAAGATATTTACGCGAAAAATTTAAAACGTTTCCCATAGCTTAAAAATAGATTATATATACATTACAAGCCTGGTTAAAGTGTACCACTGTTTGTTTTTGATAATAATTGGACCTTTGATAAATATGTTTTGATACCTATTTTGTAAATAAGTTTTTGATTTCTTGTTTACACCTAAATTAGCCAGTTAGACTCAAGGATTTCTTTTTTTTTTTTTAATTATTATTTTAATTTGTTAATAGATCATGGTAAATATATTTACCAACATAATATATCATTAAAACTATTTCAATATTTTAAAAGTACTGTCTTTGTAGAACATCGTTTTTAAACTAATGGTACAGTCTGTTCCTTTGGTTTAGGCGGAACTAAATTTTCAATTCTAGTTACTTTTATCGATTGATTGAAGCTTTTGATCATTTTGTTCAGGAAAAGCCAACTTTAATATATAAAAAATAGGTAATGACAACTTACAAAAATGAAAATTCCGGTTAGTTCCGCCTAATCGTTTGGAATAGACTGTACCACCGAAAAGTAGTGCACTAATATGAAACAGCTGACAAAATGGCAGGTTTACAAAACGTATAACGAGATTATATTATAAAATATTGAACTGATTATCTCTATTACTAAAATAATAACTATAATAAGTATGAAGTGAAGTCTTTCTTTTTTTATTTTAATATTTCAATCAAAAAAACCGTAAAGTTTAAGATCCAATCACCTGACCTCACAATACAATCTTACTTACATAAAAACTAATTTACACAATGCAATTTCAAAAATTACATTTCCACAATGTACCATTATCCACGTATTACACGCTAGTATTTTTGTTTGGAAATAAATGACTGTTATCATGCTATAGGAAGACAATCAAGATGGCGTCCGTTAAACAAGATCAACCAGCAAGGTCATATACGTTAAGCGGCCAACGCCTTTAACGGAAATGCTACTGAGGTCAGTCAGCTGACCTCAACAAGGTTATATTTGAGGCTGTATTAATACCTTGTAAAGATGTGCTTATGTTTGTAAATACTAATACTGTAAATAAATATTAATAATATAGACATATAATGTAACAAATTATTTTCCATCACAAGACTACCTACATATTATACAAAGATTTAACTCAATGTAGCTGGAAAATATTATAGAAAACGGTGCATCCATCTATCGTCCAAGAACAAAATTAAATATACCACTCATCAATATGTTCTTTATACATATTCTATTCACACAGTATCCCCACCACAAACATATACACGCACTTCATCTTAAATGCACCTCCGCTGACCGATCTTTCCTTCCACAGTCGATGGCGTTACACACTTCCAGTACGGGATTAAAGACTTCTGCCTATTTTATTCTAATACCAGAAACCAGGAGTTTCTAAATATTTTTCCTATGAAGATCAGCCTCGAATAAAAATAATCCTTTATCAGTAGAAATGAAAAATGATAAATTATTATTATTATTATTATTATGTGATGATTAGAATGTGATTAAAAAATGGCTAGACGCAAATCTCCTAACAATGAACGTTGATAAAACGAAGTTTCTAACTTTCTCAAACTCAATAGCTGGGTAACCGGTACGTGAAACATTAAAGATAAACCAAACTCCTCGTACCCTTAAATATTAATTCGTTCCAAACACATCCCGTTGAAAACAACAGAGCCAGGAACGGGAAACCAACTTCAACATAGACACTGAATGGCGCAGTGAGTGGACTGATCATCTGATGTGTTTAACGGGATGCCGTGCATCACTCTAAAACCGCTGGTTTTGACCTACCTCATAATACAAGGGCTTATTTGAACCGCATCAAAACAAGTCATGGAATATATGCGGACTCGTTATATAAATGGAATAAAATTTCCTCCTCCCAATGTGACTACGGTGCAGAACGCCCAACAATTGTAAATATTACGAGCGAATGTACTAACAGAAATTATAGCGGCGACCCAGTGAATTTTGTGATAACACCATAATTCGTTGTGTACATCAATCACTTCGATGTCCTACAGTTATAATTATTTTGTAATTTATATAATGATTGGTATATATTGACATGAAATGTGTCTTTTAGCCATACCATAAATAAATATAAAATGATTAATTTAAGCAATGTTATATTAATTTAATTTTTAGGCTGTCATGTCTGCACCAGAACAAGATGCATTTATAATGATGAACATTTTAACAGTTATTATAATTTTATTTAGTTTCACGTTTTTGGCAGGATGATATTTTTTAAAATATGTTTCAAACTAGTTCCTGTCTTACTATTTTTTAACCAATATAATGACATCCAATGCAGTGGCGTAGCACGGGGAGGGCAAAAGGGACCATGATACGTGTTGCAAAATATTAATTAATATAATGCGTTACATATTTGTCTTTAATCCATTAATTTTTACAAAAAATGTATAAATACATATTTGAAAAACATATCATAATATTCGTTTCTTGGCAAATTCGATAGTGCGACAAATGGGAAGATGAGGCGCAAAAAAGCTATGCCCAGACGCAGGGCCGTCGTAAGCCATGCAGGGGCCCTTGGGTACACAGAGTTTGATACCCTTTTAGAAAGTAAAAAATGTGAATGAAAACATCAGTATGTACTTTAATTTAGTGACTTTATTGGTTATTATAGTTAGCTTTATACAAATCAAATACGGTCGGCCTTGGTAGCGCTCCTGCCTCACGAGCCAAAGGTCCCGGGTTCGAATCCAGGTCAGGGCATGGATGTTTGTGAGCCACAGTGTAATTGGGACATTTAGTCCTGTTCTGTGGTTTAAAAAAAAAAATATATATATATATATATATAAGTGAAGTGATTATTATTTTGAGAATTGTTACGTTAATGTTGATGGTTACTTCCGGGATTTCTGTTGTGCAAAATCTTCTATTATGTCCTCAAAGTCTAATTTTAGAAGGATATTACTTTCTATGCACATGATTGACAAATTAGTAAGTCGTTCTTGTACCATAGTCGTTCGTAATTCATTTTTTATTCTATTTAGCCGTGAAAATGAGCGCTATCCACTACAATTGGTGACCATTAAGCAAAGGAATATCCTTGTAGCAACTTCCACATGTTCAAAATTTCTTCTAATTTATCTGCTTTTATTAGAGTATGTAAGGCTGAGGTACTCAAGTCCGCCGATTCACTTGCAAGGTTTTTTAATAAAAGTAGTAAAATTTTAGTAAAATTGCATTAAAAATTGAGCTCCTCTTTTTTCCGTCTAAACGACGGCCTCCGCATTTTGAGGCCCCCATCAAGCCGGGGGCACTGGGCTCGTGCCCCATGTGCCCTTATGGAAAAGACGGAACTGCCCAGACTCCATTTAATCTCTTTACGCCACTGATTCAGTGTTACGCCAATACACAGTAATGACACAACTGTAATGTGTTACCAACTTACATAAGATAGGTTGCCTATACAATGTTAATAATTTGGGTCTCGTGCCTTTCAACCTTTTTCGCTCACACTGTATAACGTGCTTGAAACGAAAGGTTAATAAAACAATGTACACTCGGGGAGGATTTACATGACAGACGCCCGCCAGAAAAATTAACTGATGCTATTGGTTCGCATGGTGAGAAAGAACTATTGTCTTGTTTCATTCGCTCTACTCATAGCTGCGTTAGAAGCGCTCCATAAACAAAAACACATACACGTTCTAAATTTATTCAAATATAACAGACGAAGATAAAACCTACGGACATACGTTGGGGAGAGAAGTTCACAGACGTCATTGAATTGTATATAGAATTATGTGAAATAGATATATACTTGTTTATAGGTTCTCTGTCGATCAATCAGCATGTAAAGTCTCATAAACTTTAGTTACAGTAACCATGCATATGAAACGTACTTGTTTTATCTTTACCCTGTCTGGGTAAAAATTAAGCTCTTTCCTAGCTTTCTTTAATCTCGTACTATTTTGTCTCCTTTCTTTCTTTGTAATAAAATTTAGAGTCCACTCGCGAAATTTGTTTATCCAACATGTTGCTAAAGCAATATTTTAGGGTTATGACGCGCGAAACTGAAATTAAGTTGATATTAACATAATTACGATGCGAAGGTACACAAACAAAGAATTCTTGTTAAATCTCATAAAATACATTGTTGTCATAGCAACAGTTCACATTTAAATTACTTTTTGCATATTATTTTTACTCAATTTTTGTATATTAAATATTATTAATCATAGTTAAATAAATAATTATGATTATTAGACGTCTAGTGTTGGGAGCTGTGTTAAAATTGAGAAAAATTATCATTCAAACTTAATCTATCTTAAAGGATCACTTCCCACTGAAATGTAGACCATTAGATAAATAATTATAACAGCACAAAAAAGAAAAGAAAAAATTGTTGTGAAGTGGTAATTTTCACACATTTAAGGGTTTCGCAGGTATTTAGTAAGTGAATGATGATTATTTGGGATGCCAAAACAAATTTTATGTTAAAATATTTTTTTTGTTAATTTTAATTCGTATGCCTAATACCATTATTTAGGTTTCTAAATATGTGCAATATTTTTTTTTATATAGCAAGGTTCATTAAGATTTTGAAAATTGCGCCTATGGCTTCCATTGGTTGTTTTAAGTCATAACTCCGGCCCTCTGATTTCGTGTATTCAATTTCAACAATTTCCACAGGGTATTAAATTTACGCTTGTAAAAATAAAATGCAACATTTTCCCAAATATAACTAGAAATTTGAAAAAATAATTTAAACAAAATAAAAATGCAAAAAAAACAAATAAAATAAAATTGTCTCGCGACCGGTAGCGAACCCTAGTTTGCAAATTAGAACGCGAGAATGCTAACCATTACACCATGAAAGCAAGCTGGTTTACTGCATTACATAAGTTATTAAAAATTTTACATGGTCAAACAAAAAACACAAAAAATGCCTAAACATAATCTGATCAAAAATTCTTGTTGTACTATTCCGGTTCACACAAATGTACATTACTTAGATTTTTTTCAGATTTTTAGTTTAAACCATCTGGGCTACAGGGTGTTTTCTTGCACAATTTTGGCAAAAATCGCGTCAAAATAATTTATTTTGCAAAAATTTTTATCGTTAATTCACGTACTATCATTTCATACCCTGCTCAGAATTAAAAAAAAATATATTTTTTTTTTCGATGAGCACATATTTGTATTTTTAGGGGGATATGTTTTTTAGATGTTTTAGTATTTTTCCTATGTGCGGGTCGAAGAGTTGTATAAGCACGCCAAATTTCAATTCTCTAGGTTTAGCCGTTTGGCTACAATATTTACCGAACAGACAGATAGACAGACGACCAAATGACGGTATAAAGGTTTTTTGGTCATACCTACAAAACCCTAAAAATGACAAACAGCACAGAACTGCCAACTTAATATTTAAAAAAATTAAATTCAAGTTTTATTAGACATCTTTTTTCCATCATATTGGACCAGGCGTTTTTTATTAATAAAAATCAAATTATAATCAAAATTAAATTAATATATAAAAAGTCGCCGTAAAAAGTCAATAATAAATTAGTATTGTTTTACGGATATTTTTTCGAAATTCTGTGTGCGCGCCTGTAATGTGCTTCTATCTTATAATTTAGAAAGTATTGTTTTTGGTTTAATGATAACAAAGAAAATTAAATATGATATGAAATACATTTTCATTTAAATATAAATAAGTTGATAATTTTTATTTGTTCGCAGAGAAACCAAATCAGCTCGAAAAACAATGAGAAACCACAGTAAATTTCCGTTTTTTTAATCATTATTGTAACTGACAACGATATCACAAAAATACCAGATATATCCACGAGGAAAGTTTACCACGAGGACATACATATTTGATAAAGAAATATTTAAATAACATAATCTATAAAATAATATTATAAGTAAATATAAAATAACATACATTTATTGATTTAGTAATATATAATACATATCATTATTTTGTAAAATTTCCGGCGACAAAAATTATCTTGCAACTTCTAGATGAATTCATAAAATTGTTGCATCATGAAGTATCTTGAATTGCAAAATATTTGTTTATTTATTTCAATGTTAAGTTTGTATGACTGGCGCCAAGATCCATGTCAACTCCAAATTAAAAAAGTAACCAAGTTAATTTAGATGTAGTATATATGAATTTAGTTACTTTATAACCAAATTTATATTTAGTTCTCATAAACTAATGGTTATGAACCTTTTCTAGGACACCTTTTCTCGACACCTTAATATAATATATGAAAAATTCAAGGCACTCTACCATTGTTTTTCCATACTATGGACGTATTCTACTTGGTTCGCGATACCATTTTCACATACCTAAGGTTGATTTGGTTGAGAACCACGATTATAAACCGTAAATATTTAGCCAGATGTTATACTTATAAGTGGTACTCAAGTCCAGCGGTTTTTAAACTAAGGGTCGCGGTCCAAAACTGGCCCATGTGGATTTTATTTTGAGTTATTATCTTCTCGTTTATTGTACCCCCTCTAACCTTCGCACACCTCTAAATTCAAAGGCATTACAACGATCTCAAAATCGTTGACTTCTATCTGTTATTATTCTTATGATTGTATGTAACTAAATAAATAATATTCTAAACCAAAATGTAGTACCTATAAGTAAATAGCGATGTTATGTTAAAAATCTAGTCAAATGTGCATGTTATAAGTTATGGCAAAATTAGACCTTGAATTTGAACATCGCCGGGTTCAAGATTATTAGAGTAAAGGTTGTCTCGTAACTTGTAGTGGTGGGGGTTAATAGCGAAGCTACGCGTCATCTGTATGCTAACGGGACGACAGTCTTTGTTTATCGTATATGTTATATACACGTGAAATTTAATTTTTGGCTATAAATATCAAAATATCGTTTAATTTTTTGATTTTCTACTTGTCTTTTTCCTTTGAAAGGAATGTTTCTTCGTTCTAAATAAATTTTCTTACATTCATTTTTGATGTGAAGTGAAATTTCAATATTTTTATTTTAGGATGTTCTCCCGTAACTACCCTGATATTCATCAAATTGAAAAAATGCATAGAACAAATAAGATTTGTTTTCTTATAAACAATTTTTATAGTTTTTTTCTGTTAAGATAGTTCAGTTTATAAATGAAAATTTTTAAGTTTTTTAGTATAAGTTTTAACCCAGAAACACCCCCTAATTGCTTTTTCTATTTTTATTTAAATATTCCTATAATTATATTTGTATTCGATTTTATTTTTATTTATTAACTATAATACAAATACCCATCACCTTAAATTTTATATAAATTAGTATGAAATTTCTTTAGGTTTTTAATTATAATTTATTCAGTAGAACTGTCTTGAAATAAATATGTATATATTATGAATATAATCAATAAAAATATTTCAAAACATGCAACATCTATATTAATTTTGTATGCTAGTTTGAACTACGTATACATGTGACGTATTCCCTCTCACGCTCTGATTGGTAAGAAGTTACGAGACAACCTTTACTTTAATAATCATGCGCCGGGTTAATATATTTGGTATAGAATAGGGGTAACAGATAGCGCAATTACTGGCTGAAAAAATTAATTAAAACATTTCAATATACATTCAAATGTTTACTTTAAAATTATTTTCTCGCCAGAAAACCTGTATAAATACAGTGCAAGTACTTTATCACATTTTCAAAAATGTCAACTCGAAGTCACAACAAAATATATTTTATTACTGTTTCACAATTTCAAAATAAAATACAAAAAGTTATATTCCATCTTTTTATAATTTATAATTAGGGTAATGAGATCATAAATTAAAATTTTTGAAGCGTAGGTAGGCCACGTGGCAAACTCCAAATACGTAGTGGCGAAAATAGTTAATACGTTTTACCTTAAGGACAATGAAAAAGTGAAGGATAACAGTTTAAAACATTTTTAAAAATAGCGAAGCTATTGTTGTGAATACTCGTAAATTAAAATTTTAAATATATGCAACCTTTGAGAAAAAATAAATAAATAATTCTCGAAATGAAGCGTGACTTTATAAATAATTTAAATAATTTTTTTGACACTTTAACCTTCTTAAAACTTTTAACTGTAAAAATAATATAAAGAATTGTAGTTTGTGTTAAATTTATCAAAAATAAAATGTGCAGGTGAGTAAAAAATTCAGTTTGATTAGGGATATCTAAAACAAATATTTGGTCAAATATCATACGACAATTTGAGTATCAAACATGGAAATGTAAATATTACAAAATTTCCTAAAGAATGTTTATTTTCATTTTTGTTTGCATTAGTGGGAGGTTTTTCAAAAAATAAAATAAAATAATAATAATAACAAACAAATAAATAAAATAAAACTTCTGCTCTTTTTATCCACAAAGTTGTAATTTTACATCATCTATTGCAGGAATAGCCAAACTATTACCAACATGGCCCATTTTCTGTCCGACAGAAGCCGGCGCCGACCAGAGGACACACAACTAGAAAACCCAAACTAGCTGATGAGCAAAAAATAGAAAATACAAACTATTTATAAAGAAAAGAAAAAAGAAAACAAATGAATTGATAAGCAAAACAAGAGAAAATGGGTACACGAGCCACATACATGTAACACGCGGGCTGGATTTAGCCTGTGGGCAGTAGTTTGGTCATGCCTGATCTATTGTCTTTTGTTTTCATCAGATGTCCAGCCCATCTCCGTTTTGGCGCTTATTTACTTTTAACATAATCAGTAATTTTTGTTTTGTCTTGGAGAGTTATTCCCAGCATAGGTTTTTTTTTTCAATTTTCGCTGGCAAATTGAATGTTGATGAAACCTCATGTATTTATTTAGCAACTTATAAATTCTATAAAAAAATAATAAAATGCAATTTTGTAAAATAATTTATATTGCATGTATTTTTATCACAATTTTCAAAAATTTGCGGAACATGTAAAGATGGTCCAGTTGTTGAGATATGTATTTTGTATTCGTAATATTGTTCTACAACTTATATAAATTATAAATATTTTATCACGTGTAATGATACCAACAAAATGATATTTTAATAAATGGCTTCTATTTTATCAAATATATCTTTTTATAGAATATTCCAGTTTTTCTTAATTTTTTATTGGAAATATATATACCCATATTTGGTAAAATTGCTCTGTTATCAGTATCAGTGCCTTTTTTTAATTTTGAATTCCACTTTTTATTAAATTAGTCATACTTTACTTTTATTTATTAATTTATATTTGTCTTCATATTTGAATGAATCATAATTCTGAATAACTGTTGTAAAAATAATTATGTAATATTTATTACAAGATATTATATTGTTAACAATTTTTTGTTGTCAATGTGTGTTATACTTAAGTCAAAAAAATTGAAGAATTATCAATGTAATTATATCAATTCTTGATTTTTTATTCTAAATTTATATGTGTTATAAATGTTATTAGAAGTACAATTATTGTGTGTCTTGTCATAAGTTACTTTGGTTCCTTATTCTGGATTACAGATAAGATCTAGGTTATTGCTGCCACATTTAATGCAATTTCGTTATAACAGTATTATTTTTTTATTTTAAGTTAATTTTCTATTTATAAGTCAGTAGTTCTAAAAATGAAAAATGTTAATTACAATTTCTTAAAATTATTGGGACTTGTTCATAATCTTTTAGTAAATCTTAGTAGCACTACTAAGACAACTATACTAAGCGTTACTAAAAATGGATGTTCATAATAAAGAATTATTGTTAGTAGTGCTCAGTAAGTTGTAATTTAGTAGTACAAATTTAGAAGTGCTGCATTAAATACATTAAAATAGCGATTTCTGTCCAAAATACTGACTGACTTTAATCATGTATATGAGAGATTTGCGGGATGTTCGTGAATTACGAGCTCAATTGCCAAGGAAATTTTATAATAAAAGAAAAAATTGTATTAGAATCTTTAAGTGAAGAAGATTTAAAAAAAATTATAGATTTACAAAAGAGACAGAACATTAATTGAAATCTTAAATGACGATATAAAACCGATATCTTTAAAAGGTGGAAGTATTTCAATTGAACTCCAAATATGTATTGCTTTACGTTATTTTGTTAAAGGTTCATATCAACAAGATATAGATAACTAGTTAATAACATGAATAATTAGTTAGGTACCATTACATTTTTACTTATATTTCTTTTAAAATATTCATATTTATTGGCAAAAGAAATCGATAATAAAATCGTCACCAAACGCTGTCAAAGAAACAAGGTTATGTTTGTGTTTTTATTGCGATATTAGTACAAGCTAGTAACGCATCTTTCATCTCTTTTAACATGTTGTACAGTGCATATGTCTATCTCTTTCTACCGACAACAGACATTGTTGCCAAATGTCCTCCTCTATTAGTTGTAGTATAGTTAAATCGTAAATGTCGTAGTATAGGGATTATTAACACTACTAACGTTAGAATCACACTTTCTTATTTTAACAAGTAACCCTTAATTGCAATATTTAGTAAAAGATTATGAACATGGCCCATTATATTTAACATAGATGTATAATACTTTAATAATTAAAAAATAAAATGCTCTTTTAGTTATTTTTATTTTTTGCAAATCTGGTTTTAAATGTTTTAAAAGTAAAACAAAAAATTAAATGTAACATATTAATGATATTTTGTCAAAGGTTAGTTACAGTGTTAAAAACTTGATTTCCACACTATGAAACTTTTTGTTAATTATTGCTTCTAAATTAATTATAACTATTTATTGGAATATTCATTAGTTTTTTATTTAACAACTGTTAAATTTGTAAATGGAATTTGTTAATATATTCAGAATAATTTAGAATTATTTTGAACATTTGAAGTACGACAGGAATCAAGGTCTATTAAATTTACTTTTCTCATAAGATATTTGTAGTTTTTTTTTTTTTTTATAATGGAATAAAAAATGGAAGAATCAATAAAAGATCAGCATTTTTTTCAAAAATAACCAAGGTCCCAACGTCTACTAAATTTGAATTTTCTCTATCTTTTTTCAACAAATTAAGTTTTTTCTAATTGATTTCGTTACAAAATTGAATTTTTTTGTAATGTATTAAAAAAATTGTAAAAAGAAAACAATTATATTATAGAAGGTAGAACAACAAGAACCAGGGTCTAGAGGAGTTGATTTATTTTCTTCATAAAGTTTTGTTCTCGTTGAGCATTTTGGCATATTAATGATTAAATTTTTATACTAATATTCATATGAAAGAAGAAACTAGTAAATATATTGAATAGTTGATGATTATTCTTGGTCAAATTCGAAAATAGACAATAATAATAATAATAATATGTTGTCAAATAATGACAGAGCAGGTAAGTTCTCCGTTTCTAGATCTCCGCCCATAGAGAAGAGTCGCTTGGTCTGCGTGATGTTTCGACAAGTTCTATTATACAAGTTTATCTGGGCAACATGTTTATCATTTTAAACATTAAATATATAAGGTTGAGTCGACCCCAGAATTGACTGCACAATATCGGAAGATGAAATGTGGGGAATATAGGTAAGTTCTTAAAGGAAGCACTTGGTAAAGTTTCACAAATATTCTTAGTCGTCATGCTGACTGCAGTTTAGGCGCTAACCATTGCCAAAGCCGTAGCTTCAGCATTAATTATTGTAGTTATAAAAATGGTTAATGCCGAAACTGCCTTCAGCATTTCTTTGCAGTCCTTTTTTTGTCATCTTTCAAAGTAGGGTCGCCAAAATATTTGATAGAACGCAAGTTATACACTTGCCACCGGCGCTTAGTTACGACCTTAGGAGCCATAGTCTAACAAATTTATTTATTCTCTATTTCTGAATTTATTTTTCTCCGACAATTTAAGTTGGAGTTCAACAAAAGATGTTTGTCACAAAATTTTGTACTTAGAATAAACATGGAAGAATAAATAAGTTCAATTTGCCTAAATGGTACATAGGATAGAGAAGGTAAAATATCTGTTTCGTAACCTACCGGTACTATGAAGGTTACATCATCACTGTGGCATTTAGACCGGATTCATATTCCCTGCATAAACATGGATTTCAAATTCATTGAGGCTGAATTAACACCTGAGTTGACAAAACAGGATCAGAACAAGTGCAATGAAGATCACTATATTTATCCCCTAATACAGTGATGGCGACGTATGACCACTGTGACCCGTATGACGATTTAACATGACCCGTACAAAAGATGATCTTTGTAGTTCTGAAGATTCTCAGATAACTACAGACTATTCCAAACGATTTGGCGGAACTAAATGGAAATTTCATTCTTTTAGGTCATGAGAAGGGATCTTGCTTGGGTTATTTCATGTTCCACGTTTGGTAATGAAAATTTAAAATTCCAATAGTGAAACCATGGGAACGAATGACTTATGTAAAAAATTTTAATACATTTTTCCAAATAAATAAATGGGAAATTTTTATTAAGAATGACAAAAAATTAAAATGCAATCAAATGGACATTTTATAATAACACTCAATTTAATCTAAAATTTGCAATGTGCGTATGATTTACAAAACTTAAACAAAATGACCAAAAGTCCGAACTAATAGATAAAAATTATTGGATTTCAAAATATAGTTCCGTCTAAACATTTGGAATAGCCTATAAGTAGAACCCTGCAAATCCGCGGATATCCGCCATTTTTCTGTGGATGCGGATAAATTATCATTTAAATCGTGAGGATGCGGATTATATATCATATCCGCTTATCCGCAATATTCGCGTGAACATAAAATCTTCGGGTGGACGCCTCTTCCTACGGAAGACGCGTTTAGAAACCCAAAAATGTATCGCTGGTATTAGTATTGTGCTTATGGCAAGAGTGAAATAATAATACATTACGGCACTTTTTACTTTTTTTACTTGTATTAATTAATTTAAAAATAATTATGTATCGCCTTATTTTGCATTTTTGGAAATATTGGTAAAAATTAACCATGGTAATTTGCCACATTTAAAAACATAGAAGCTCAAATCAAATTAAAAGAAATAAAAATATCTTAAAATTCTTGAAATTGTCATATAACTTTCACCTTTTAATAATAGGATGAATTTAAGAATTTAGATTTATTATTAAGAACTTGTTTTTTAAAATTTGGTGATCTTATAGGACTTTCCTTGTTATTTATTGGTCATAAATGTGATAAATTAATCTGTTTAATTATTAAATATTATGAAATATCGCTGCTCTAAAATAATAGTGAGATATCTTAAAAAACTAAGTTTTTGACATATTGTTGTTTAAAGTTTAACATTAACTTGGTTTAAGAGTCGAAGAATTGTAATTTCCATCTTTATTTTTTAATCTATATAATCTCAGTACGATGTTAGATAGAAAATATATTTCTGAACCAAGTAATATTAAAGTCATAAATTTAAAAAAAAAAATAGTCTTGTTTTAAAACAGCGATATGCTAAATAAGGCGAAACATGTTAAATATTTTCAAACAGACAGAAAATCCTGTGCGGATTGTACGGATATGTTTGCGGATGCGGATTTTATATTTACAAATGTGCGGATGCGGATCCTGTCAATGCGGATGCGGATACAGAAAAACGTATCCGCGCAGGGCTCTACCTATAAGGTAGATAATTTACAACTTTTGCAGAATTAAAAATTCAATTTTGACCCGTTTGTGGACCATCGCTACGCTAGAGACGTACTCTTAGTTGTTTCTAATTGATATTTGCAATAATTTCCATTCTTGTATTCCATTTATATTGCAAAAGCAATAAATGTCTGTTGCAGCGGTTCTTAAACTCAACTTACACGAGGACCCCTTTGAGATGAACATTTTCGTGGCGGATCGCCAAATTTTTATATGTTCATTCTTCGTTATATTCATATACCAATTTGGTCATATAACTTAAATTTAATTATTTAAATGTCTTTATTTAAATGAATTTATATCTTTTTGAGCATTGCGGCGATCGCCAATCCTTAAACCCACGGATCTCCATGCATTCACCCACGAACTCCTGGGGGTCCGCGGAGTACAGTTTAAGAATTATAGGAACTTCTCTCCTTAACTGAACTATATTTTATCCTCAAGTTCTAAACTTTAATTTATTATTAGAGCCAAATTCGTAGTAGTTGTAAAAACAATCACGAATTAAAATAAAACGTGCTCTAAAATATAAATAATGTAATTTCTAGATTAACGTCAATATATTTCGCTGGAAATATAAAAGTCTATTCGTACAGTGGACCGTAAAATCTAATTATATGAATATAAATACATTAATAAGCTTTCTTGGGAATATGTAATAAGTATCACATGACTCATGAAACATCTGTGTTAGCTACATCTATGAACATTTTTTAACTTTCCTGTATATTTAATTAAGGCTGTTTTTTAATTATGTTTCCTAGCATTAATTTTGTATTAGAATACTGAACTTGAGAAAAAAAAATAAAAAAAATTGTACACCTTTAAAGCGGGAAAATCTATGTTATTTTTATTTATAGGAATAAAAATTCCGAGATTATCTTGGTTAGTAGTTATCTGGGTTTTATATTGCATGTGTTCTGTGGTTAATTCCTACAACCAGTCTCCGTTAATTTTTTACACAAGAAAAATGGAAATTATTTATTACTGGTAACTTTTTGACGTAACTCTAAAGCCTGGTTTATAGAACTCCATAACATAACGCATATCTATTGAACAATTAGAAGGGTTTGACCCTTCAAAACATCTGTTTGTAATAAACAGAACAAAGAAAGTAGTGTAATTTTTATGTTTATGTATCCCATAACATATCTATTTTTAATTACACTACTTTCTTTCTGTTCTATTTATTAAGTAATATGTTTTCTTTTAATACCCTACCTGAAATTATAAATATAAGGAGTATATTTTTTGACAACTCAAAAAAGCAAATATCTATAGAAAATTAATAAAAATTAAATCTATAGAATAATCTGATCAACAATTCTGTTTGTACTAGTTCTGTTGTCATTAATGTGTCTTACTTTCATTTTCATTTTCCTAAATTTTTAGACAATTTCTAAAAATCGCGTCAAAATGAAAAGTTAACAGACTAATTAGTTTTTAAAAATTACTTTCCGTTCCATAATCAACGCTTAAAGATGAAATATAATCCTATGAAAAATTCCGGTTGGCATCAATGTTCATTATTCTGAAATTCTTATGATTTTAAGATCAACCCTTCGGAGTTGTAGGATATCAGTTGTAGGTTTCTCGGCAAAATTGTGTCAAAATAAATTAGATATTTTCAAAATTATCCGTAATCTTCGGTTTAAGTGCTTTCATTTGATGACGCACTTATTTTATTTATTTATTTTTTCGAAAATGCATATACATATATAAAAAAAATAATAAGTAAATATTTTTCGAATTATGTGTTTTCATTGTTTTCCCTATAGGCGGGTCAAAGATCTCTATATGTTTGACAAATATGAGAAATTCAACTCTCTTGGTAGAACCGTTTGGCCACAGCTTTTACCGCCTATATATGCACATGAATGACGGTATAAGACAGGTATGGCCAAACTTTTACCTACGCCGACCATATCTGACAGAAGTGAACGCGGGTCAGAGGTAAAAACATTAGTTCTTACAGCAGAAATAATAATACATGACAAGTTGTGGGCCAATCATAGCCGTTTAAAACTTAGTTCTGATTGACTGGTGTTGGTTCGGGCTGTATCTGTCCCGCGGGTCGCGGGCCATTCCTACTATAAGGTTTACTTGGTTGTACCTACAAAACCCTTAATATGCACTATGAATTCAGTGGCGTAACGCGAACAATGGTCTAATACGCCCGCGGTTGGAGGGATCGGCGCCCTAACTGACATGGTATAAAAATCTGTAAGGAGACAAAGAAAATTCTGTGGAGCAGGGGGGCGGCGGCTGCAAAATTAAGTGTATGAAACTAATGAACAGATCTTATATAAATATTATACATTTATATAATCTTTACTAGCCTTTGTAGTACTATAAAACGTTAAAGTTATCGTACAGTTCTATAAGTATTTAAAGTCGTTTTGAAAATAGAACAATAATATAAGTAACATATTTTTAATCAAATTATATCGTAAGATTACTTCATGCTAAGTCTTAATTGCTTTTGTAATTTATTATAAATTACATTTACATTCAGTATTATATATATTTTTTATTATAAATTATTAATTTCTGCAGTTTTTTGGAAGTTTTTTTTTTGTAAATTGCTGCACTAAATAGATACTAAAGGTCTGAGTTGCTGCAAGTTAATGGGTTAATGTTGCTAATTCTTGCAGTCTGTTGCAAGTTTAAATTTAGTTTTATCTCTCAAAAAATGCTCCAATAATTATTTCAGCTTTCTCAGTTGAAATTTGAAAAATTAATCTTTAACGTTTAAAATGCAATTGCAAAATTTGTTCTCACTGGCAGCAATTAATAGGTTGTGATGATTAAACCTGATGTCATTTTTAATCATCGTTTATTCTTACTCTGTAATTTTTGTCACTAATCTTTTTCTGTATATTTGGTGAGTCAAAAACGTTAAACAGAGTTGAAAACTATAAATAAGCAACCAACAAATCTATTGGGTACATATTTAGAACGAAACTTAAAGTTTTAAACTTAACAATAGTCTTGTTCTTTTTCTCATGTGCCATATCTGCGACGAAGGTTGATTAACAGCAATATTGAGAAATCTAATTATTAAATGATTGTATAAATGTACGAACTAAATATGCATGGTATTACCAATCAAATCCGTCATTGAAAACTTTATTGTTAAAAATAATTAACAGATATTAAACAAATCAATCACGCACAATATCGGTATTTTTCTTTGTTCATTATATAACTGACATTTTCAAATAGACAGTTCTTTTCGAAGGGCAAATAAATTAAAAAGTTGTATTAAATTGTCGTTATCGACATTCACTAAAAGAATGTAATTATTTTTATCACTTGCATGCAGTTTGAAGCTCAGTAATTTAAACAATTTAATTTAATTTTAGTTTATAAAAATAAATGAAACAGCTGTTACATAAATTTGAAATTTAGTTCCACTAAGTTACACTAGAGGAGCCACGTTACAAAGGAATATGGAAGCGCCTGATAAGTAGATTATAAGTTATACAGTTTTGTTTTTAGAAAACCTAGATTGAGGTAGATTACAGCCTTAATTGTTATGTGTACCGAAAAGCACAGTTGTATTGCAAGTTGCATGTATGACAAGACACGAGAACAAACAATTTAAACGTTATCATTTATCGCTCACAGTACAAGCGCAGCCATCTGTTGGTGAATTGCTAAAACTAAAAGATATTACTGTAGAAATCTGTATATACGTAATTTTATGGAATTTGAACTATTCTCGTTTTCCAGGTATACAGTACCGCATAACATTCCTGTCATGTGGGTTGCGTGTATACAGATATTAATTTCACATCTACACTACAATTACAATAGGATACTAAGTGCATTGTTTGTAATGTTCTATTTTCATTAACAAATATGATATTTATAATTTGGTCAGGGATGCAAGGTTGTGCAACCTTGCATGTCCGAAACAATTTTTAAAAGGAAAAACATATCTGTTTTAAAAATAGAATAGTTCATTGATATGTGCAGTGCTATGTAAAGCAGATTTTAAATTACTGAATATGGATTTAGAGTTAATTTTTTTAGTTCCATAGGAATTTTTGCAGGGAATCTGTCGGCATTTTTCGCAATTAAATCATATATTTAAGCCTCACGCCTATAACATGTATTCATTCAACATCAGAATATTTAAATTTATAAACTAACAAATTACGCAAATCATGGCAAAATGAATTTACTAACAAATCTAGTTCAAAAGGGATAATTTACTATAATATTAACAATAAAATCAATAAAAACCCTTAGTTTAAAAATATAAGTCTTCCAAGAAAAGCGATCACATCAATTTCAAGAATGCGCCTTAACCATACACTTTGCTCGGCTCCAGGGGCTCATCCAGAGGAAGCCTGCCCTCCCAAGAAAGAGGGAAATAAAAAAAAATTTAACCACTATGGTCTTAGGTAAATAAATGTATTTAAAAATAGGGATGATGACCTTTTTTTAGGTCATAACTTGTATCTCAGAGGTGAGGACCTTTTTTAGGTCATCATTTATATTTCAGAGGTGGAGGTGAGGACCTTTTTCTTTTAGGTCATTATTTAAATATTAAATCGCTAACATGCCATAAATCTCTCAAAAATGTGAAGAAACATATGGTATTCAGAAAGAGAGGTGCGAGTTATACGCAAGGTGCTCGAAAAGTTTCCATTTGAATATTTGCTGTGTGGCCGCGGCTGTATGTGGTCTTGCATTATCGTGCAGCAAAATAACTCCCAAGCTGAGAAGCTCTGGTTTTCAAAGAAGTATGATGCATCGATACTGACACAATGCTATCAGTGGCGTAACTATGGGCGCACAGAGCCACAAGCGCAGGGGTAAGGCATTTAGGGGCCTATCGAACCTCTAAATGACTTTTTCGTCGATTCGTCTCTCTATACAAAGCTGATAAACCTACTACTAGACGGAAGGCAAAGAAAATTATGCGTGGGGTGGGCAACATATGAAGTTACGCAACTACATATATGTTATTGTTTGGTGCAGTGCTGACTTGATTAGTAGTAGGTACGACTTTTCTGTACAGACTTGTCGCGGTCTCTCAACTTACGTGAAACTTATGGGTAATCAGAACTTAGATCATGAGCATGCTTCGTATAACGTCATATTAACATACTTTTGTAGTCTTATAGAATACAAAATAATTATTAGTAACACACAAGGTGGAATAAAGACATATGTCGATAGAATAATGAATTGTCGTGATTTATTGGTTGGTTTTAATTGAATTAAATTGTAAGGTGTAATTAATTGTGGTTTTGTATAGTGATTTCCAGAGTTCTAAGAATATATACATACGTATTCCTTTATTCAGAATATTAGAAGGCCAATAAGGTTACCTTTAAGTATTTAGCTGTTGATGAATGACTTTTTCGTTATGATTTTTTGGTTATGATTTTTTGGTTATGCTATTTTTTTGTGAAATAGAACAAATCGTTTCATTAAAATTTATTTTTTTTAAAATAAAGTTTATCTCTGTTTCTAAAATTAACAATGTCTTTGTAAGGTGCTTTGACTTTATGAAATAGTAAAATTGTGTTAGTTTATAATAGTAGCTGGAGGAACGGAAGCGTGAATATTTGTTGACCAGCTGAAAGACACCTAACGATGCCAAGTTAATTCGACTGACAGCGCCAAAAATTATATATAAATTAAATTTATTAATTTTTTTACCAAATGAAATAGAAATCAGACCATGTATTTTCTGCATTCCATTTTTTATAAACCAGGAAATTAAAGCATATAAATCATGTTAGATAAATGAAAGTGCATTAAATTTTTTTATTATTATCTTTTGGTCTGTCAAGGTTCTTAAGTATAATACTTACGAGTTCGAATAGTCGAAAACATATTTCTCCTCGTTTTAAAAATTAAAATTCAATGGGTTCTTTGCTAATTTATATGATTATTTTAAAAGTATATAAATCATATAATTATATAAAAAAAGTTAATAAAAATATTAGTTCTTTTTGTAAATATTAATTCGAACCTTCGAATTTAATAATTAGTCTGGAGTTAGTTAATACCAGGGATGTGGAGTCGGAGTCGGAGTCGGGAATCAGGAGTCGAGAAGTCGAAGCTTTTTGGAGGAGTCGTAGTTGGAGTCGGAAGTCGGGAAAAGTTATCGACTCCCGGACTCTTTAATTCAATTTTTATCAAGGATGAGAACAAACCGAAAACGAAAGCAAAATAAACATATTACCAGAATTTTTTAAGACACGGAAACAGGAACGACATTCAAGAACAAAAATGAAATTTAAATATTCAATAACGGTTTTACCCGGTTTCCTTCTTGCTTTCCAGTTTAAAATTTTATGAATACTGCTCGTATTAACAGATTAATACGATGCAGTAAATATATTTGTTTTTACTAATAGAAATTTTATCTTTTTCTGTATGTATCAAAAAGAAAACGTGACATATTATAAAAAAGGAGGTATATGAAATACAATAACCTCAAAACAAAGAACTGAGGAACAGATGTAGACATTTCTATAGGAAACAAATATGTGCATGTAAAGTAGAGACAAACTGTAAATTCATAAATGATTCTGACAACAAATCAAAAGCCCTCTGGGCTCTTGTTAACAGCCGTAGACCCTCGAAGCCTCATGTAGACTGCCCCAAGCCATGCGATGATATTAATATTTTTTTTACAAGTATGCCGGAAAATTTAAACAAGAATTTACCACCCTGCAATATTGACCCTATTATTATTGCCAAATCAGTTACTAATGACCAGTGTTAAAGCCATAGGAGTAATGTGTAATGTGTTTCCACTTATTAGCAGAAATTCAAAAATAAACTTAAAAAATAAATTACTTATTTACAAATTAATAATAAGACCTATTTTCACTTATGCTTGTCCGATTTGGAGCAACATTAGTATAACCAAGTACAATCAACTACAAATAGTGCAGAATAAATGTCTAAGGATAATAACAAACTCACCCAGGTGCAAATTAATAACTAAGATTCACCGCGAAACAGACATGATTTATGTTAAAGATTATATCCACAAAATCACAGTTAAATTCTTCAATGTATGTGTACAGCACTCAAACCCTTTAATTCAGAACATAGGTAACTATACTATAAACTCGCTAAGTTATAAAAAATATAAACATAAACGCACAAAACATATCTTATTGTAACTGCAAAAATATACATGTAATATAAACTAATTGTTGAAACTAATCAGCTAAATAATATTAATATTTAGCTATTTTTTTCACCCTATTTAATCAAATCAGTACAGGTTTTTTATTTTACAATTTATTTTTCCTGTAAAATTCAACACTCATTGTAAAAAAATTAAATATTGTTAATTGTAAAAACAAGATTTATGTAAATAGTATATGGGTAATACTAGAAGCATAAGCTATTACTATTGTACATGTTCTACACAGAATGTAATACATTTTATCAAAGACAATAAAAGAAATTTTAAATAAAAAAAAAATGACCAGTGCATACCTGTGTTTTGTTTTAAAGAAATAACACATACTATGGTCAGGGATGCTATACAGGCTTTAAAAAATAGTAAAAGCCGACATGTTTTTAACCTTAATGTCTACTTAATAAAGAAAATTAAAGACACAATCATTTCTCCCCTTTGCAAATTATATAATATCTCATTAAATTTAAATATTTTCCCGTCATCTTTAAAACTATCGAAAGTTATACCTATTTATAAAGGGAAAGGGGAGAAAGATGACTTAAATAATTACAGGCCCATATCACTCACCCCAATTTTCTCCAAAAATTTTGAAAAAATACTCTTCTGGCAGTTGCTGGAGCATTTTGAGGCACATGGAGTACTGAGCAAATGTCAGTTTGGTTTTAGAAGTGGAAAATCTACAACGAACGCCATATTGGATTTTATAGACTTCATTACAACTGGCTTCGAAAATGCAGATTATAGTATGGCCACATTTTTCGATCTAACAAAGGCATTTGATTGTGTGCCACATGATCTACTAATAAAAAAATTATCTTGCTATAACATCAGCAGAGCCAGTCGTAAACTGCTTGAATCTTTTCTGGTAGACCGAAAGCAATACGTGTGGGCAAACAACTCTCGGTCAAAGGAACAAACCATTCTTCTTGGAGTTCCACAAGGCTCAATTTTGGGTCCATTGTTGTTTTTGGTCTACATAAATGACTTACCAGCTTATATACAAAATGCCAAAACTATTCTATACGCAGATGATACCACACTACTAAATCAGTATCCATCGTTTCATGAAGTAACAACCAACAACACATTACTAAGAAACGATGCGAATGATTGGTTTTTAGCGAATAGATTAAGCCTGAATGAGACGAAAACCAAACATTTATTATTTTCCCTACGGGAAATGCCAAATGACATTAGCCAAGACCCTGTTACATTTTTGGGCGTTACCATTGGCGTTAACCTCAGCTGGGAAAGTCATATTGGACAGATCGCTCAGAAATTATGCAGATCGATATACTGCATAAGAAACTTAAAATCCAATGTGTCTCGAAATGTTCTATTAACTGCTTATTATGCGCTGTTCGAATCCCATATCACGTATGCGTTGCTGGCTTGGGGACATTCTACTCATACCCAGCGAATTTTTCGCTTACAGCGAGGAGTTGTTAGAATTATTTGTGATCTAAAGTATAGACAGGTTGTCGAAAATATTTTAACATTTTAGGAGTGATGACATTCCCGTGCCTGTACATCTTTCACTGCCTGATTTACATGCACATAAATAAAAATAAGTTCAATAGCCAACAAGAACGCCATAGGTATGAGACAAGGGGTAAACACTTAATACGGCCGACTTACACCAGACTCAGTTGTACCAGATATTCGTTTAATTATTACTCTATCAAATTTTATAATATCTTGCCAGAAAATATTAAGTGCTTGCCTCTGAGCTCTTTCCGATATACTTTAAAATCGTTTTTCAAGGAAAATCCATTGTATTCATTTGATGAATTCTTGGATAACGATTTTAATAACTTGTGTTAAAATGATATGTACACATATATTTTTATTTAAACTATAATATAATATTTTTTTCAATTATACTTATGTTGACGTGTGTAAAAATGTAAAAAATTTCAAACACAAATAAATATTATTATTATTATTATTATTAATAAAAATTTATGAAAACTAATATATTCGAAAATTTGTATTAAAAATGACACAAAAAGTCAAGATGAAATGAAAATGACTTATTTATAAAAAAATAGCTTACCCAACCCAGGATGCAAGTAATATAAGTATAGTCTGTTTCTTTAGTTTCAGCGGAACTAGATTGAAATCTACTAACTTTAACGATTGAATGAGGCTTTTTTTTATCATTTTGTTTATCAAAAGCCCACTTCGATCGTTTTTTATCATCACCATTACTATATTTGTTCCCGAAAAGGGGTATTAAAATGAAAAGTTATTAGAATGAAGTATTTATATTTATACCCAAATTTAAAATTGAAACAAACGTTAATAGTGAGAATGATATACTGTTAAATTACTGACAGCAAAATGATTAAGATTATGAATGAGCTCTACAGCTAAACAAGGTGTTACGGACAAAATGGCTGATTATCAGAAGCTACCCCGGTTAATGTTACGTAAATAACCGTTAAAATGACGGCTTCAACGTTAAACGAAAAGGTTTAGCGGTATTTCTTTTAGTGTTATACACTAGGAAAGAATTCTGAATGCTAGACAGCTTCTGTTTAATATTTATTTTACTGTTTTTATTATAGTTTGTTGCTATAAAAGTATAATCACATATCTATAGTTAGCTATATTTCTCATGTCGTTTAAAAATAACAAGTAAATATTTATTATTTAATCCATTATTAAGTAACCATTCTTGAACAACGCACATCAACAGTAATTAGAAATGTACGATAGTCTGCTTTCCTATAACTTTCATCTTTTCCCAAGGCTTTGATATGTACTATTAGTAGTTCATAGGTCACTGTTGTAACAAATGAAGAGAAACACGTGAATGTCAGTGTCATGTGATGTGTCAGGACGCATGCGCGTGATCTGTCAACACGCGACAGGATTTTATTGCTTTAATATATTTTTATGATGTATGACAAAGTAACTGTAATGCTTTATAAATGTATCATTAAATGTAATAAATTGTATGGAAAATACGACAGTTTAATCGTATTTGTTTTTTGCTTGTCGTTTGTTGATTTTTTATTTATTTTATTTCGTTATTACTTCTGAATGCATCATCGGATTCAACTCTCGTATGCCTAAATGTATACAACCAACCTTACACATGTGCACTGCGGGTAACATAAACTATAAGATATTGCAGGTATTTAAAATCTATAGTTGAATTATTGTACGAAGAACATGATGTTACAAATAATTGCCTATTATGTTTGCATAATACGTGTAAATATTTAACATGTACGCGTATTATATGGTTAAATGAGGGCATTATCGGCTTTTTCTTGCGGAATGTATATTAAGGCACTTAAAAACATATTTTTTGACATCTTAGATCAGTGTTTCCCAAAGGGTGTGCCGCGGCATATTAGTGTGCCACAAAATTTTACAAACGTGCCCCGAATTCTTAAAAAAAAAAACTAACGTCGTGATTATTTTAACATCATTGTCTGAATATACGATTAATACCATTAATAAGAATAAAGTACATGAAGGATCTTTTTGTAACGAATTGAAATTGACATATTCTGAATACAGGAGAGTCTGCATTCAAAATATTTTCTTCTGTAACTACGTAGGTGTGCCGCGAAATTTTTCTTCTTTGGAAAATGTGCCACGAGAGTAAAAAGATTGAGAACACTGTCTTAGATATTAGAGAGGCGCGTAACCAGATTAGTTCACTGTGCGGCCCTGTGAGCCCTTCTTGGGTTTGCGCCTGCACGAGGACTGCACATTGTAAAATATTTCAACACAGTGTTTTACAATTTGTGAAATTATATACAGCGCCGTAGTCTAGGATGATAGAGTAAAATGAAAGATCATTTACATGAAAATAGTGTACACTATTTTACATGAAAATAGTGTAGTATACAAGTGTGTTATAAGACTGAGTGAGAGAGATGGTAATTTGCTATGCTGTGTGGAATTTTTATGGAAAGCTTTGCATTTGCGTATTACAAAAGAGTACTGCACAGTATACTGGTATCTCTTGATCTCCCGTCCTTCACTTTAATCGTTGGTGTTAGTATACTAGGTGAATACAGAATGCAGTTATCAGCCTAGGCCATAACTAACGCCCAGGAGTGCGGTGGGGGGTTGACGGGAAGTTTTGGGGTCCAAATTATAAAAAAATATTTATATTTGTGTTGCAGAGTATAAATAGAGAGAAAAAAATGTAATATCAAATTTTAATAGTAACCATAGTAAAAGACCAGTACATTTATGCAGGGCCGGTCCCATAGGCGAGGCAATCGCCTCAGGCGCCGAATTGATATAACCAACAACATACGAATTGTTTAATATCTATATTAGCTAAGAAATCCTGAGGAAATATTAAATTATCTATGTTTGTGCAAATTATTTTGATTACAATTTCCAAATTTTGTCGTTGAGCAAAGAATTCTCCTTATTTTACCTATTATTGTGGCAGCGGTCGACATAAGTTTTTCAAAACAGAAAATATTACAAATTTATTTACGAACAACAACTGTTGATCTTGCTATAATTTCTATCGAAAAGGATATGTCGCTTTGGCCTTATAACGGGCAAGCTGCCCAATAATGAATATACATTACCACTGCAATTGTAATTTTTCTGGGGAAGTCAGATCCTAACAAATAAATAGAACTTATGGCGCTATAAAGCATGGTAAGTCTTACTTTACAATATGAATAATACACTGTCGTTTTGTTCGTAGAACAATTTCCAATGATTTGTTATTTTCAGCCACACGCGCAGAGTCTAATAGATCTATTATAAACTATGGACAGTGTATTATTTAGTGTATTTTTTTTCTGGGAAATAAACTAAATAAATAAATAAATAAATAAATAAATAAATAAATAAATAAATAAATAAATAAATAAATAAATAAATAAATAAATAAATAAATAAATAAATAAATAAATAAATAAATAAATAAATAAATAAATAAATAAATAAATAAATAAATAAATAAATAAGTTAGTTGTGATACTACATAAATCTGAAATATTATGTATTATTACAAAATATTTATTTTCTACTCACCAGTGTCGTTGAGTAAGCCTTGTATGGGATCATTACTAACGTCATCAGTCTCCGTGGACATATCTGCAATAAAAACAAAATTAGCAAAATATTAACCTACTTAGCCATTTTTAAATTTATTGTAAATCACTGCATTCCAGATAAATACTCAATTTAGCAAACATGAAGAAATTGCGATAATGGAATTCGTCCTTCGTTTATTAATCATTGCTCAAAATAAAAGAGTAAACGACAAAAATGAGAAAACATTGGATTGTTAACCTAATAACTTTTAACGGATTTTAACGATTTTTAATGATGTAATGTGGTATTTTCCCTTTTATGTTTATTTTATGTGTATGATTTGTATAAAATTTATACAAATCTAGATTGATTGATAAAACATATTTTAAAAAATACGTACATCTTTTTTGGACAATGTGTTTATTACGAAAATATTTATTATTAAATTATCTTTTCATAATTTTTAGCGTATTGAACTTTGTACATGTTCATTTAGTATTCTAGATCGTTTTATCCAGGGCCGACAAGAGGGTAGTTGGCGCCCGTAGGTAAGACTTAATTCAGAGCCCCTAGGCAGGGCCGTAATAGCTTTTTCGAGCCCTGGGTAAGATTTTATAATTGGGTTCTCCTAAACATATTATAAAAAAGAAAAAAGTCCTCACTTCTAAAATACAATGATGACTTAACGAAACTGGTCTTCACTTCTCAAATCCAAGTGACGACTTAACGAAAACGATCCACACTTCTAAGTAATGACCTAAAAAAAGGTCTTCGCTACAAAATTATATTACACTAATTATTTTTACATTAATTTAGCGTCCATTTGAGCCTGACGGCGGCGCCCGCCTGCATCGCATGGTTTTACCACGTACCGTTTTCTGTTTCTGGGTTTATTCTCCAAGTGCCACCATGTAATAGTTTTATCATAGGTTTCAGCTATTACATTTCACATTTAAAAAATTCATTTTGACTATACTAAAGTTTTTTCTAAATTTTTATAATCTTTTCTAGTAACTTCATTTTAGTAACTTCAGTATTGATTTTTCAGTTAGTAATTCTACGATACCATGCTTTGATTCTTGGGTCGTTCGCTATGTTCGAGGTCTAATAGTACCCATTTTTTTATTGTTTAGGTCAAAAGTTTGGTTAGCATTTTGGAAAATAAGTGCCTTTGGCCAAGCACTTGTTGCCGAATAATTTCCCGATTCCTACCCTTTTAAAACAATTTTGTCTTCTGGGCGTATAGTAATATCAAAATTAAAAAATAAAAAGAAGTGAGGCACAATTTTAGTGAATAGAAAGAGGAGAAGTTAACTGAGTATCCCTCTGGGGAAGACAACTTAAAAGATCAGGTGACGAAGGATTTAGTGGGTAATATACATAGGAAGGTACTTAAAAGGATGCAGTGGTCTATATGCGCTAGATGTAAAAGCTTATATTATAAATTAGTAATTTTTCATGCTATCCTAGATCAAAATATAACTAAAACATACATATGCAAAGGTTATTCCTTGGAACTTTAGTTACTATTTACTGTATGAATTATTTCTAATAAAAAAATAAACATTTTACTAACACATATTATCAAAAATTTAAAAATTTCCACAAAACTGCAAATACAAAGTGTACACGTTTTACGTAAATAGAAAATTGTATTGTTAATAGTAAAACCTGAAAAGTTATGAACTATGAGTACTCTGAACTATTTTCTAAGTGAATGAATATGTGAAAACAATTTTATCACGACTATCTATGGTACAAACTTCAAAATAATGTTCGGCGACAAAAAAATCAAAGTTTTTCAATCAATTAGATAATGAAAACCGGACATAGATAATCAATAGAAAATCAATTATTTGACATACTTATAAACAAAGAGATATTATTTTTTGAGTCATTCGAAAATACATTTTTAATTGTTACTTTTCGAATAGGAACCAATCTTATAATCAAGTATTGATATAAAAAATTATTTAGTACACGAACATTTGAGTGAAGAAACAAGAAGATACTTTAACTGGATTATAAAAATATGTTGCTAAATACTTATTATTATTATTATTATATTATTTATTTTACATCGGCCTTTATTTCTGCAACGAGGCTAATCGCCGATGCCAGGGGGCGAGCTCCTACACCTGGATGAGGGGTGAATGATTGTGAAAATGAGAGTAATGTAAACATATTATTCTCGCCCGAATAATATCACCAACGAAGCAGGCTCGAACCACAGACCGGACAATCGTACTGGGTTTCCACCAGTACAAACCGCACGACTAAGTGCGCTCGACCACCACGTTGGCTTTGCTAAATACTTCGTATCACATATTACTAGAGCATATTACTTACTTTTAAATCTATTTAATTGAACAAAAAAAAACATTGTTCTTTCTAATTTAATAGGTTTGAACCGTACTAACTCCTATTAGATTGGCCGCTCTCTACAACATTACATATTATTTGTTGTTATAGTGTTATAAGATTTTGGTATTAAAAAGGATATGACTCTTTATCTTTCTGATTAAGAGTTGATCTAAAGATTAGGAACATCCCAGCTGTTCTAATATCTCAGCACATTTGTAAGATAACTTTTTAAGTTATGGATTAAAACGGGAATCAGATGGAATTTATGAATTTAAGCAAAACATATTATCTATTTCCTTTTAAAAGTGTGATAAATTATATAAAATGCAGCGTAACAAACTTATAGATATCTAAAATGTGTGAAATGACTACTATAGTTCGCAAGAATTTACAGGCCGATTGATTGACAGGGAACCGATAAACAAATATATATATATCTATTTCACACAATACTATGTATCAATAACGTATCTGAACTACTCGTACCCAACGTACGTCCGTAGTTTTTATCTTTGTTTTATTTGATTATATTGGCAGAGCACTCCGTGCTTGTTGGAAGTGCAACTGAGACAAAATAAAAAAATTATAAACGTCCAATCGAATGGTATCGCTTAATTCTGATGGTCTTCTAGATTGAACCATGCCATTTTTTTAACTGTCGTCATAGCGTCACTAGGCATTGGCCTCTGGGCAACTGCCAAGAGCTTTGTTACTTGAAGGGCGGCGTACGTCCCTCTAAATTCTTTTTTATTCCCATCACTTATTAAAAATGAGTGAAACTGTATACTTGGCTGGCCATTTAAAAAAGGCGCCATAATCCTAGTCAAGCCTCTGACTAATAGTATCACATAGTTATGTGCTTTTGGAGCACGTGCCGTGCTTTTGGCACGTAGCACTACAAGACATTATTTGTATGGTGTATGGCAGTGTTTCTCAACTGCTTTAAAAGTTCGGAACACCATTGATAAGCGCCAAGCTGGATAAAATTATTGCCGTAATAATTAATGTTATAAATATCTTTCATCTGCATTAATGCACATCATTGCACACGAATGAATAAAAAGTTCAAATTATTTGGATCTTCTATATCTAAGCTGTTGTCTGCTAATTTTGCAATAGATCCGACCGAAATTGGAAAAACTTATTCATTGCGCAAAATACTTTATTTTTTAATTCAATTTTTCTTTGTTTTACATGGTTTGGAATCAAAGAAAAAAAAGTACTGTTTTTCTAAGCGTGTAAGTAAGTAAGTTGAAGACTGCCTTCTTATATTTGTGTTATATTTGTATTATATTTATTTTAAATCATTAGTAATTATATGTCTTGATAATGAAAGCTATTAAATAATGCTAATCACAACCCTAACATGTCGCATGCTAAAATTCAGGGTCGGCAATCGCCCAGGACCCCGCCCTGACACAACACGCAATACAAAATGGTTAATGAATTCAGTGTTCACTTGCACAGGGCCCTACAAAGATGAAGTACAGTCAGTGCTCAATTACACATGGCCCACAAAGTTTTGAGAGAGCTCTGCTAAAATCTGGTCGTAAAATTTGGTGGTTGCCACAATTAAAACATTAGCAAGCGTGTACGAAATTTCACATACGGTATTATGTATTTTAAGCAATATATTGCTAATTGCTAACATCAGTTTATCATTTTTAGTATGAATTCAACATCAATATTAGCATATGCGTTACGCACATGTTAAAATGAACAAATGTTACGAAAAATTACGAATTATTAAATTTATGAAATTTTGAATAAATATTTTACCAATTTCTAAAATATTTTTATCTATATAATAGTAGTTTATTTTTATTTAATTTTTTGTGTCAATTGTAAATTTGATAATCAGGTGCTACAAAATTAGTTTAAAGAGCATTTCAAAAACTTTTTGTTTTAGATTGAATAGGTTTTTCAAACAACTCTTTTGCTGAGGCATATTCGGCTACCATAGCCAGCGCTTATGCAAAGTTGGAGTATTTTTCCAGTTCACTTTTTGTACACCTTTCTGTTAGAAATATCAAACGTAAATCACGTACACACACACAGATAAACTAAATCAGATATTTTTAATTGCCCACTTCACTTGTGATAACATTATTGAGATTTGTTGATAAAAATTCAATTGACGTAAAGATAAAACAATTATTATCAAAATCAAAGACAAAAGACTACGTGTATTAAAACAATTCATTATTTTATCATTTGTTGTAAACTTGTATTGTTATTTAAATTTGTATTAGTTGTTCAATAAATATTTCTGAATTATTTTTTATGACCTTGTTTATAAAAATAATGTGGGTGCAACGGTAATGCAAGTAATCATTAAAGTGAAAAACAGGATATAGTGCTTAAAAGAAAATGACAAATAAGAGGAAATATATATGGATGAAGCAAATCAAACCTAAGCCTGGGTGTTATTCTTTTTATTATATAATAATGAAAGAGAGCAGGATGATCTCGTAGAAGATGGAAAAATATTCATCTCGTAATAAGAAGATGAATATCTTTCCATCTGGATGGAAATAAGTACCCGTGTTTGAAGACAGGTGGCTTTGCTGAAGGAAGTTGGCATTACCGTCGTGTTCTGCCATCTGTTAAACGACACCATACTAAGTTTCAGACTAATTCATAGGTTAGTTTTTATTTGGCAGCTAGTTGTATCACACATGTTTCGTGTTTCTCAATAAAATGGAAAAGGAGCAATATCGATCCGTAATTCGCTTTTTATTTTTGGATGGCAAAACATGCGAAGAAATAAAAGCAAAGTTGGATGCTGTCTATGGGGACTCTTCACCATCTATGACAACCGTGAGATATTGGTTCAACGAATTTAAACGTGGTCGTATATCTGTTTTTGACGACGAGCGGCCAAGCCGCCCGGCAGACGTGGTTACCGAGGAAATCGTTAAAAAGGTCCACGACATGATTCTTGCTGATCGCCGAACTAAAGTGCGCGAAGTAGCAGAGGCCGCAGGTGTGTCGTACGGAACGGCAATCAATATTTTACATGCTAAGTTATGTATGAAAAAGGTGTCGGCCCGATGGGTGCCGCGATTGCTCTCGGTGGATAAGAAGCGGATACGGCTGTCAATGTCGACGCAGTGTTTGGACCTCATTAAGCGAAAATCGCAGGAATTTTTGCGTCAAGTCGTCATCGTTGATGAAACCTGGATACATTATTATACGCCAGAGACCAAGCGACAGTCAAAACAATGGATTTTTCCGGTTAAATCTGCTTCGAAGAAGACAAAGACGATCCCATCGGCCGGAAAGGTCATGGCCAAGATTTTTTGGGATTCGAAGGGAATAATCCTCATGGACTTTTTGCAGAAAGGAAGAATGATCACAGTGAATTGTTGGACCGATTCGATAAGAAATTGAAGGAGACATGGCCCCATTTGGCTAAAAAAAAAGGTGCTCTTCCACCATGATAATGCACCAGCACATTCGTCCGGAATTGTCGCGGCCAAATTGCATGAACTGCGCTACGAATTGCTGCCGCACCCACCATACTCGCCCGATCTGGCTCCCTGCGACTTCTTTCTGTTCCCCAACATGAAAACATTGTTCGGGAAAAAAAAAATTAGCTCAAACGAGGAGGTTATCGCCGAGACAGAAGCGTATTTTGAAGAGTTTGAGGAGGGGTTAAAGAAATTTTGGCCCATACGGCTAAACCTATAGAGTTGAAATTTTGCATGCTTATACAACTCTGACCCGCACATAGAAAAAGTACTAAAACATCTAAAAAACTTAACCCCCTAAAAATATAAACAAATATGTGCCCGTCGAAAAATTGTGCAAAAAAAAATTTTTTGTCCCACACCCTGTAGCCCAGATGGTTTAAACTAAAAAACTGATAAAATTCTAAGAAATGTACATTGATGTGAAGCAGAATAGTACAACAGGAATTTTTGATCAGATTATGTTTTCGGAAAGTAATGCATTTTTTTAATTTTTTTGGTTGACGAATTACAAAAGTTATAGTTATGTTACACACTACACTAGAAGACGTATCATCGTCTAATGGTTAGCATGCTCGCTAGCTACCCAGAATTCTAGGATTCGCTCCCGGGCAGAGGAGTCAATTTTATTTTTAGTTTTTTTCCATTTTTATTTTGTTTAAATTATTTTGTCAAAATTCTAGTTATATTTTGGCAAATGTTGCATTTATTTTATAAGAGCGTAAATTTAATAACCAGTTGAAACAACATGTTGAAATTATATTTTCATTGATTAGATGAGTTACGTCCGTAAGTTAGCACTAAAGTTGATAGGCAATGGGATTCGGATCAGTCAGAAAATAAAACAAAATTTATTAAATCGAAACGTCTCGATAAAAATTGTTTTAATAAATATATGACGAGTATGACATAAGAATTTTATTTAATACCTATATATATATATATATATATATATATATATATATATATATATATATGTAACGAGCCCAAAAATATATGCATAATATTAATCCTCATTAACAAACAATTACCGGGCAAGCGAGTAAACAAAAGTACAGCACTGCTCGGGCCCCATATTTGACATTTTCCTGGGACCCTTCGGTTTGGGCCTTGTGCCTATACACCTACCTAATTACGACACTGAGTATACATATGTGTACAAACTCTGCAATCTAAAAATCTATTTTATGTATAGATTTTACATTATATCTGTGCTTATAAAAAATCACACTGCAATTTCGTACACACTATAGAATAAACTCAAGCGTTTACTGTATCTCAACATACATAAAATGAGTAATTACGTTTCTGTAAACAGATTAAAATATAGACAGGAGAAAAGCAAGTCATGGTCTTAATAAAATAAAAATAAACATTCAATGAACTGAAACTTCCTTAGACAAGAAAAATAAAATCTTATGATACAATGTCGTCTCTCTTTAATCCATTGTTAAATTTGATGATACGTCTGACATTGAAGTCATGTGTTGTGTTTAACATATGTTCGTCTTGTTTTACCTTTGGAACGATTAAAAATGCTGGCAGTAAAGAAAATCTACTACCGGCCCTTTTATATTTGAGGTAAAGAATATAGTAAAAGGCTGGTCGAAATTTATTTTTTTACAAAAATTTATGAGTGCTATACCTGGTTCGAAATGCAGAAATAGTAATAAAATCACGTGAAAATGGAAGTCGTCACCCTATTGGCTACCGCATAAATTTACTTGTCAATGAACGACGAGAGTTCGACAAAATTATCACGTGAACATTGCATAGTTACTACTTCTTGATTTTGAACAGAGTATAATATGGTTTCTCAATAGGCAAACGATCCGAGGCAGAACCTAACAGGTCCGTAAAAACAAATTCAGCTCGTAGAATCTGTACATGATATTATAAATTTACTTGGTTTGATACTAATTAGGTGCAAGTTCAAGTTGTCACGTATGAAACAATAAGTAATTTAAAAAAAAATGTTTTTAAAAATTAAGCACTCCGCGTAAAAAAATGGATATTTTGCCACTCCGCCGTGGGTTTTGGGTAGAGAAGCCCTGGTATACAGTGGCGTAACTACAATGGTGCAGATGGTGCCACTGCACCAGGGCCCGAAGACAAAAGGGGCCCGAGAGGCCCGAAATAGTTCAGTGATTTTTTCAATTATCACTGTCATCTTTATTCACTTTGCTTTGAGTATACATCAGTTGTTCCAATGAGCAAGATGGTTATGTGCAACTCTATGGTTAAACCATTGCCATATAGCAACCCACTTTGTATCTCGCACCAGGGCCCACACAACTGTAGTTATGCCACTGCTGGTATAAATCACATTTCACTTAAAGTAATTCCCTTGATATAGCCACTAATTTGTTTCAACAACCATAACCTTGTTGGGATATTCCGTAAGTCCATTCTTTAAGACCTTTTAAGATTCTCAGCAATGTTCTTAGCTAAGTCACAATTATCTGTCAGTCTGGTTCACTTTTGGCCCCAGATACGCAAATTCTCCCTAGATTTTACAGGCTTTTTTATTATTCTGTCTAATTTCATCTTACTATACGGAATGAAAGCATGAAACCCTCACTCAGGCTACATCCAAAGAATTCAGAATTTTGGGATGTGGTCTTATCGGAGAATGCTAAAAATTAGCTGGGTTGATAAAGTCACAAATGCCGAATTTCTCAGGAGGATGCAAAAAGATGTTGAACACATCAAGATTAGGAAGCTGGAATACCTAAGACACATAATGCACATCTCAAATAAATATCATCTCCTCCAGCTTATCATGCAGGGTAAAATTGAAGCCAGTTGAGGGCCAGGTAGAGGGCCAGGACTTCGTGACTTAAAAATTTGCGACAGTGGTACGGGAAATCCTCAACAGAGGTATTTCGTGCTGCTGTCAATAAAACAATAATAGCCAACATCCGCTAAGCGGATAGGGCATCAGAAAAAGGAGAAGCATCGTGTCTTGTGTTGCGTGTCTTTCAATGTATCATATGCATAAATTCTCTGCAATCTTAGCTAATTTCTTAATATTTTGCCCGTTTCCACAAGTTGAAATATGTCTTTTTCAAATCCTTACAATTTTCTCATCTTTGTCGTTCTCATCGTGGTTCTTAATCAATATAATTTTTTATACACCTATTACACTTGTATCAAAAGAGTACGTAATACACAGAGGCTCAAGGCATATAAGAGCAGTAATGAGTTCGAATTTAGACGGGAAGAGTACGGATGTTAGTGGAAGTACAATAAACGAGGGGAGTAATAAATCAAATCAAGAGAGTACATTTTGTGGTAGGGGTACTGTGTTCAATTTTTGAATCTATATGGGGTTTATATGCATTTCTAGAGTAAACTGCTATATTTAGTTTTACTACTGAACAATAGATGGATACACTCTTTTCGGTAATTTTTTCGTACTAAATTCAGTTAAATTTCTGTATATACCATAAGAATAATGAAAATAGGCTGTGTTCTAGGTATTTTGACTCTGCTGATTAATGTATTTCGGGTATATTTAATTTTGTTATTGAACAATATGTGTATAAACTGTTTTCTATACTATTTCCCCTTTATATTAAGTTGAATCTCTGTATAGTATGTGCTCTTGGCCTATTATGTATTCTTGTGCTTGTACTTATTTATATGCTTTAATGATTATTTTATAAATTCTGTGTTTATTTTATTTAAATTGTTCCTATTATTAGCAAAAGACTTCCATGGAAAAAATTGCATAATATGCAAACAAACACTAGGCATTAACTTTTTTGTCTTCATTGTAAGACATGTATTATAATATATAGATAACATGACCTCGGTTCTATTTTAATCAAATAGTTAATAAATAGATTTTAATAGGCAAAAATCTGCTATTTTTAAAAGTAAAAATTTTAGCCTTGTTATCAAATTAATTTATAAAAAATAAAAACAAAAAATTAAAGTGACCTTAAACTTCCTTCTTATGGAAGTACGTGAGTAGATAAGTCGATAAATTTGTATAAAAACGATAGTGAAATATTAAAATATAGTTTGCATAAAAAATTGTAAAATGTATAAAATGACGTATAAGAAAAAATATTATTAACATTATGTTAATATTATTGGCCTAGAAATTTGCGTCATATAATGAACAACTATATTTACTCAGGCAAATACAGAATATGTTATATTTATAAAATAAACAATGCAAGGAATAATTCAGCTTAAAACAGCTTCAACACAATAAAATTACTCCTAAGATAAGCACATAAAAATTACTTCAACTATTTGAGAGTACAACAGAGAGAAAAAATTAATTGACTGTTAATTTTATTTACGATTAAAAATATAGTAAACAATGACTAGCACAACACTGTAGAAAGTAATATCAATAGATAATAATATGCGTTATTCTTCGATTAAGATGACTTTTATTTAACCTGAAACGCAGGTTCTGTCAACTTTTAGGTATTAGTTTCCTGTTTAGAGTCTAAATTTAGTACTTCTTTTTTTTTAAATATATTTTTCGGGTTGTGTGCATTTATTCTTCTTCTTCCTCTTTAGGCACTATCAGACTTTTGGCCTCACTCACATAAGTCCTCCATCTTGATCTTTAATTGTCAGGTCTTTCCATGTGTCCTGTATACCAATACTTGTTAGATCTTCGGTTAGCTGATCACTCCATCTCTTGCGAGGTTTTCCCACTGGTCTCTCCTCCCATATCTTCCTATCTATTCTGTCCTCCCTCATCTTAATCACGTGTCCTATCACGTCTACCTCTTAGTTCTTGAGTGATACTCGGCCTCCAGTACAGTTCTCGGATATCTTTGTTCTTACGGATTTTCCACTTTTATGCATTTATTAGGCCTTCTAATGCAGAATGGAATGTTAACCATAAGGTGATTTTTAAGGATGGAATTATGTAATAGATACGTCATCCTATATGCAGCTTCAAAATATTCTAAACCGACCTATATAGGCAGTCATTTTCTGTTACTGTCATTTATTCAAATATCTTAGGTTATGTTAGTGTAATGATCTTTTTAAGTTTCCAAAAATAATTAATAAATGTCATTGTCATTAAATTACTACATCTAACACATTTAATGATTTTGTAAAATATAAATTTCAAACAAGTTGGACATATTTTCAATTCAATATTTATGCGTAGATGGCAACTAATTAATCAATAGGTTTAAGAAAACACACTCGTTAAAATCAGTTCATTCATTGATAATATGTGAATGGCTGACAGAATTGCAACAAAATACAAAAATAAGTACATGCTTCCTGTACAAAAATTTATTTATAGCATGTATATTATATTAATTTCAAATAAGTAGGGCAAAGCATTAAAAAGGAAACGTTTCAGAAAACACATCACTTTGGCGCTATAAAAATATTAAATGTGTGAAAAATAAGGCTATAAATTTGTTTTCAAACGTATTTTTATTTAAGTAGTAAAATTTGAATAACAAAAATATTGTCTTAATTTTCATGCCTTAATGTTTTTTCCGTTATCCTATGTATTTCTGGTTATATCTTTAAAATATTTGATATATTAGTCAAAGTTTAATAAAGCAATAATGGGAAGGTGTTGATATAGGGCAGCGACTCTTAAACTGGGGTCCGCGGATCCTTGGGGGTCCACGTAGCCATTACCGGGGGTCCGCGAAACAATTTTGACATTAACTTTACATCCCCCAAATCTTCGCTTTTATTCAAATATATCATTTAATAAAAATCCTAAATGGCTGCAAATTATTTACAGAAAACATATTACAATAAGATGTATTTTGACCAATATTTGACCAGGATATGTTTGTATGACTTTCATGTATTATAATTTGCAACTTTTTTAATTCTTTTTACTACTATTTTTATTCATTTTATGTTTTTTATTCTATATCCTAATAAAAATGTTCATCTCTATAAATGGGCAAGACCATTTATTAAAATAACCAGCGATACATTTTTACCAATATTTATTATAACGTAGTGCCTATGAGATTATTGAGTCAGAAATTAAGTCTCAAGAACGACGTAAAATGCCTAGGGTTGGGATGGGGTCCGCAAAAAAAATGTTGTTCAAGTGGGGGCAGTGTTGCCAGATGGTGAAAAAGAAAAAATCGTACCAACACTTCAAAATGATCGTATTTTCAAGAAAAAAATCGTACTAACAATCGTATTTTTTAAAAAATAATCGTACAAATAATTTTCTGTGTAATTAATTTAAAAATTATTAGGTATATATTTTTCTATTGCACAATCATAGTAGCAGAAAAGGATAAAAAAATTATAATACAGCAAAGTCCTTTTTATAAATTTTTATTGTTACAATAATTGAGATAAAATGTATCGACTTACATGCAGTAATGGGCGCGTAAGTTACATGATGTAACTTACCTCATTGTTGACGCGTAAACAATTGATGTAAAGTAAACACAAAAACTCTTGTAAACAATGTAAATGTTGGAATATGGGGTTATTGGAGATTGTTAAATAAAACACATACATAGGCTTTAAACATCTTTATTCAATCATAGCCAGAATAGAACTGTTTCAGCATAAGTATTTTTATATTATCTGAAAGCTTACGTCATGATGTGACCGCTTTATATTGCAGCCTCAGCCTAATTAAGTTCGTATATTATCTTTGTATATTAGAACAATAAGTTGTTCTATATTTTTGGTTTTGCTGACTTAACTTTAATTACTTGAAACCTTAATCTTTATTAGTTGCAAGAATGAAATCTCAACACTCCCACTCAAAACAAAAATAAAATTTAATTTTAATGCATATTTTTTAAAAATAATATATTTTATTATATTTATATTTATATTATCGAAAATGCTTTTTCAGACTTCTAGATCTTTACGGAATTTCTAAAATTTTTCTCTCGGTAACCCTTTAGTAAAGATGTCAGCTAGTTAATTATTTGTAAAAACACATTCTAGCTTAATTAATTTCTTTTTAATTAACTTTCTACTAAAAAGGTATTTAATATCGATATGTTTGGTTCTTTTATGATCTGAAGAATTATTTGCTATGCTAATACAACCTGTGTTGTCCTCGTAAATAGGAATGGGGTTTAGTATTTTTATATTAATACTATTCAATACTGATTTTTAACCAAATAGCTTCTTTTACACCTTCAAAAAGAGCCATAAATTCAGCCTCGGTTGAAGATGCTGCCACCGTGTTTTGTCGTTTAGCGTTCCACGACGTACAACACGATTCAAACACTTTAAATATGTACCCTGATGTACTTTTTCTGTCGTCTTCATTATTACCCCAATCCGAATCAACATAGCCAATGATTTTATTTGTATATTTATCATTTTTAATGTTAATTTTAAATCAATGGAACCTTTAACATATCTGAAAACGTTTTAAACATTTTCAAAGTTCTGCATTATTATTATTATTATTATTATTTTTTAATTTGATATAAACTTAGTAGATTTATTGCTAAACATAGATCAGGATGATTAATGAGATTTATGCAAGGTGATTTGCAGTCTATATCTAAAGCTAGATTTTTATATCTATTTTTGTAGGAAGTGGAGTATCATTGACTTGCATTCTGCCATATTAAATTTTTGTAAAATTAGTTGAGCTTTGTTTCGAATGATTCTTATATCTTAGAAGGATTTTATTTCATTCAAATCTATCATTTGAAATCATTGTTTCAAATACATTTTAAAATTATTCATAGTTGTTTGTTTTTTTTTTTTTTTTTTTTTTTATTTTACTATTAATAAAACATCAAGAAATATACACAATGATCAACATTTGAATTTTTAAAACCTTTATTTTTTATTATTTGATCGAAACGTTCGTACCCTCATCGGGAAGACTGTTTCAACCCATGCAATGATTTATGCAATAAACATACTTGGTTTCTTTGTGAACTGACGTTTTCAGGAATAGCCATATAAATAGTTTCTTTTAAAGTGCCATTTAAAAATGCAGTTCTTACATCCATAATGAATGAATTAATAAATCATATTGAACTGCAAAAGCTAAAATTAATCTAAATGTCGACAATCTAGTAAATGGTGCAAAAATATCTGGATAGTCTATTAAATATTTTTGACTATAACCTTTTGCGACCAATCTGGCTATATATTTTGATGGATTCCTATTTACGTCATTTTTTTTTTTTATTTATTTATTTATTTATTTATTTTTTTTTTTAATTTTTACTATATACCCATTTGCAACCTTCTATGTTTACATTGGGGGTTTTATAGCTAAGCTCCAAGTTTTGCTTAAATTTAAGGAATTTAATTCTCCTTTTATTGCCTGCTCCCACTGAATTCGATTGTCTCTAAAATTTATTTCATTATATGTTTGTGGTATTTTATCTAGAGAATATTGAGCATTCATTATTAAATTATATTTGCTCATTTGCTCAATCATTTTCAGTGTAATTGGGTCTTGGACGATTTTTATTTCTGTCACTACGTCTGAATTCTAAATTATCTTGATTTTGAATATCAAGTTTTTACTTTTGTGTTCAGTTGTTTCTACATTATCTGATTTTTTATCAGGTCCTGATTTTATATCAGGTTCTGATTTTTTATCAGTTTATTAGTAGAATTATATTCAGACATATTTTTTTTTTTCTCATTTATTTTTGGTCGAGACGTCAGAAAATTGATTTAATTTACTATAACGTCTCGAGCTACAATAAATTTTGCAGCTTGCACATCCCATAATTTATACCCATTTGGTTCATAACCAATTAATATGTTTTTATTTGATTTTATATCAAATTTTGAACTTTTTATTTTATTATGTACATATACAGTTGAACCAAAAAATTTTAAGATATTGTAAATTGGGTTTGCGCCTATGCCACAATTCATATGGTGTTTTATTATTAGCGAGAGCATTTGTAAGGGTGCGATTTATTAAATAAGTTGCTGTTAACACAGCTTCGCCCCAGAAAGATTTGCTAAATTTTGAACCGTATATTTGTGTACGAGCTTTCTCTGTTATTGTTCGGTTCATACGCTCTGCTACACCATTTTGTTGTGGTGTATGAGGTACTGTTAAATGATATGTTATGCCTTTTTCTGAACATTTTTATTTTTATTTTTTTTTTGAATTCATTCGACAGATATTCTCGCCCATTGTCCCAATATAAATTTATTATATTTAAATTAAAATGAGCAGAGGCTTTAGCTACAAAGTCTTGGAATTTATTCATTACCTCCCATTTAAAACTGATTAAATATGTTGCAGTGTAATGACCAAAATGATCAATGAAAGTCAGAAAATAATATTTGTTATCTACTGTGGTTGGCGTAAATGGTCCACAGAGATTTGTATGTATTATAAATAATGGTCGATTATCAAGTTTTTGTTTCTTGACTTTATTAAAGGGGAGTCTTGCTTGTTTTCCTTATATACAAGCTTCACGTAACTCATTTGTTGGAGTAATATTTTTTTATTAAATTTATGTCATGCATTAAATTGTTTGTTTTTATTTTTACAAACTTATCCTTACTAATATGACCAAGTCGGTCATGCCATAATTTATAATTAACATTGACATTATTACTCAAATAAGCCATGCATTTTTTTTTTTTTTTTTTTTATAATTTTAATTTGACTCCAATTAAATTATTTAAGAGCTTACCTTTGACGACAATTTGATCTTTAGATTTAAATTTACCTCTTGTGGATCAAAAATTACTGTCATACCGCTCTCTTGAATTCGGCGAACTGAAAAAGGTTACAGGTCATTTCTGGAGAGAAAAGAACATTGTCCAGTCGTCCACTAATGCCTTGATTTGTTATTACTTCAATTGTTCCCCTTTTTGGTCGCCTTAATGGTTGCGCCTGTCTTCGCCACGCCAATATCTAAAGGTCTGTCCAAATCTTCATATGTTGTAAAAACCTCGCTATTATTTATTATGTGGTCTGTTGCTCCGGAATCCAGGATAAATGTTACATGATTTTTGTCTATGTTGTCTTGATGGTTTCTTGAAGTTTCTTCATTTTTTAATGTACGTTTATAATAGTACCATTCATGTTTTAAATGATTATTGCGACCACAATATCACATTTTTTTTTTTTTAATTTGAAAATTTATTCAAACCCTTATAGTTATTAAAATAACTATTATTATGTGATTTTTTTAAATTTATGTTTGTTAATATGTGATTTTGGTTTAAAATATTTAAAAGCCGTTGTTCTTGAAGAACTTGTCGTTTGCAGGACCTTTATCCATTTTTTTTTTTTTTTTTTATAATTTGGCACCGGCTGTTATTAATTCTGTTACAATTTCATCAAACGTGGTAAAATGTTGTAACAAAGTTTGATTTGCTTGTAACTTGAGACATAATAATTTTTGTGCGTAGTGTTAATTGTGTAGCTAAGCTTTTTCTTTAATAAATTTTATCCAAGTTTTCGAAAATGTCTTTGGCATATTGCTGTTCCTTTGCAAGTCCCAAAAATGAGTTCTGCAGATATTCAATAATGGTGTTTTTTGCAATCAAGTTCTTTTTCGTGCAGTCTGGTGTTATTTGTGGTAAAACTGGGTCTATCACAACTTTAAGCACTTCAATTTCTGCTAGTAAAGATCTCACTCTGAATTTCCACATATTTTTTACCTTAAACTATATTTTTCACCATTAAAACTTTGATTATTTTTCACCATTTTCTTTATTATTTTATTTATTTTATGTCACGTAATTATTTAATGAAACAGTTATGCACTTTTCAATATTAAATTATTAACACTTACACTATGAGCACTATTATTACTGAGTTTGTAAATAATGTCTAGATTATTTGTTTAACTATTTTATTTCTCCAATTTGCGTTAGCCTGGGCCCATAACCTGTTGGAATATGGGGTTATTGGAGATTGTTAAATAAAACACATACATAGGCTTTAAACATCTTTATTCAATCATAGCCAGAATAGAACTGTTTCAGCATAAGTATTTTTATATTATCTGAAAGCTTACGTCATGATGTGACCGCTTTATATTGCAGCCTCAGCCTAATTAAGTTCGTATATTATCTTTGTATATTAGAACAATAAGTTGTTCTATATTTTTGGTTTTGCTGACTTAACTTTAATTACTTGAAACCTTAATCTTTATTAGTTGCAAGAATGAAATCTCAACAGTAAACAACGTAAACAATGTAAACAATGATTTAGACATGCGCACTTGTTTTGAATTACAGAACCTCATTTTCAATACATTTTTATAAATAATAATATTTTAATGAAACAATTTTAAATGAAAAAGTAAGTATATAAAATTAGGACAAGCCAATATACATATTAATAAAAATCGAATTTGCATCATTATACAGGCGTTACATACAAATTAGTAAATATAAATATGAAAAATAAAAAACTTTTTTCTTTAAAAAATTCAGTCTAATTTTTTAAGTAACAAAATAGGTACATTAAATTTCACCTTCAAGAAAATTAGCCTATATTTTTTAATAACGAAAAGATGCATTGCAAATTTTGCATAACGCCCTATATTTTCTTTCATTTTCTTTTATTAAAACAAAACCTAGTTCTTCAGAACTATTCCGTAAACGTAAACAATTAAAGTTTACGTGTAAACGCCCATCACTGCTTACATGTTAATACAGGTGTAATATATTCTTTATTGTAGTGTCTTTATTGTAGTGTCTTTATTGTAGAATGAAATGAAATATCCATATTTGTTTATAATAATTCAAAATGTACGTCTGCGCAGATAGTTCAAAACTGGTAATTTCCTGACGGTAACTTAAGGAGAAAATTACTGTAGCTGATGACAGCACCAGAGATTTAAACATCAAGTGTGAAAGCAAACCGAAGTTAAACATCGGTGAACTTTAAGTTCACTCGTCTTAAAGTTCTAGTGTGAAAAGGATATAACTAATGAGGAGTGAGCTTTTTATTTTTGAAAATTCGAATATGCCCGAGCATACCCGATCTTAGCGAGATAAACCATTCTATTTAAGAGCGCGTCGATTTGAAATCCGAGGGCTAAAATATTCAATATATCGCATTATATAATATTAATATTTAACTTACTAAAAATGTATATAAATAAATATGTTTCATCAATAAAAACATCAAAAAAATCGTACATCTGATACCAACAAGTCGTACATCGTACACATGCAAAAATAATCGTACAAATACGATTTAAATCGTACATCTGGCAACACTGAGTGGGGGTCCTCGGACTACATAAGTTTAAGAACCCCTGATATAGGGTGAATGTGATATTTTGACTACAACTAACACATCATTTGCCGATATAAAAAACTGGGTTTGTTTTTACAAGAAATTAATGACCTTGTATTTTAATATTGATTCGTCTTCATTTGTTTTAACGGGATGTAGGTAGGTCAAAAAATATTTTGTAGTAAATTTTGTACCTTTCCCTTTTAATTCATACTACATGTTTCGGGACACAGGTTGTCCCTTCATCAGGTATCTATGTAAAACAGAAACATAACCATGGGAATTTATTGTTATTATTATTATTTTTTTTTTATATATAAATAAATGATAAAATATATGACAAAATATTGTATTAAGTATTGAGAGACAAACAAGTTGTTTTTACATTTTAAATTGTATGCATTGCAGATATTTGATGAATACACAGAATTTATAAACTGACTTTGATGACTTAAACAGCATATATTCTAATATATTCAGCCTGGAGTCGTCTCAGCCTCAAGTATTTAATACTTACAATAAGTACCTAATTATAGAGCGACAATAAGACCGGTTGAAAAGTCACACTGATCACGTGGTTTTCATATCTATGGCCGGCGGCCTAGATATAAACATACCTTCTCTGCCTCTATCCCTATATGATGGTAATTAAGAAATTGAGAAAATCACTTGAGCCCTGGATAAACATTTAGAAAATCATATGAGTACGGAAAGGCAGACATTTCACGCGGGGCCGTTTGAAACTAAATATTAGACCGGATACGGCTCGCGGGCTGTTATTGCACACCACTGATTTAGACCGATGCTCTTTTAGAGCTTTAATTTGTTTTTATGTTTTGTTGTTTTGTTTTTAACCTAGTAATGTTATTCAAATACCATAAACTGCCCGAAATGCAATCCTCTTAACAAAAAATCATTTACATTAGTTTTTCTCTAAACATATTTTTAAATTTTAAATTGTTACCTGTAATTTTGTCTCCATGACTAAGATGGTCACGTCTATCTTTCAAATATTTATCAAACATTTTAGTCACTTTAATTTAATTTAATTACTTTATTTAAAACTTAATAAATACTATCCACATTCAGTTGTCAAAAACACAAATTCTCGTCCAAATTTTAACATGTAAATTTTAGAGCACATCTCAAAAATATAAAACAATATCCAAGCACCTTGTATCTGTCATTTAAACGTGTGGGTCTGTCTTACAAGCAGTAACTTAGAGTACTGAGTTATGACTGACAATTGATAAGAAATAAACCAAAAAATAATTTAAAGATAACATGACAACGTTTGTTGAACTTTGAAAAATGCTTGAATGTAGCTGTGCGCATATGTTTTTCTTATCTTCATGATAATAAAAATCATGCGTTTATACCTAGGCTGTAGTGATTAGTTGACTACTGATTGATGACATGTTACTTAGAAAGAAGCAGCAGTATTCAAAATGATGTCATTAAAATGGTACAGTAGTGCAAGTTTTCAACAGATGATTTAATATGACAGAACAGTTTATATTGTTGTAAATGGTTTTCTTTAAGTTTTAAAGTTGCACTAATAGCCTAAGATGATGTGTTTTATACATTGCTGGATTCATCTAGTTATCGAAATTCTCAATTAATATCGCTTAAAATATACATCCCTCAAAAGTGATAATTATAGACATTTTGAACTAAATTCCAGACATTATAATCTATCGCTCTTTGTTTTTATATTATATTATATTATATTTTATGGGATTAGTTGCAAGTCGGAAAATTTTATTAAGGTCTCAAATTCTTCCTAAATCAAAAATGCTAAAAATACTTATATCATTAACTTTTTTCGAGTTATATTATTAATTAACAATAATAATTCTTTAAAAAAACACTATAATTAGTCAGTACACACTACACTAACACTACATAGTTAACGCTTCCCAGTGTATCACTATATTTAGTATTATGTTGTCCAGACTAGTTCAGTTATTCATTAAAATGAATCACTCTATCATTGCACTGACTTTAACTTATTCAGTATCTCCACGGAACTTAATCACTTGTCTAACTATGACTTACTGACTGACTGATCTAGGTAGCACGCGTGTTATATAGTTGTTGCATTGTATCTAGATCTTTCTCGCAGTCACTAGTTGTCTCTGGAAGTTCACGGTCGTCCTCATCCTCAACGATGCCCACCGTATATTACAGGCCTGTATTCGTAACAATAATATTGATATTTGATTTACTGACTAGTCGTCTCTCGTTCATGTTTGAAGAGTTTAGGAAAGAGTTAAGAAAATTAGGACTTTTTCTAGAAGCAATGCCCAAAAGCACATACAAGTGCTTCCAGACGTGAAAAACGCATTAGGACCAGTGTGCATTTTAATTAAGGATAATTTGTAATAAATAATGTTTTATGGTGTTGGTCCCGATTATATATTGATTAAATCTCGTATATATCTTCTTTGTAAACACTTCTGCAGATCAGACAGACCAAGGCTCTTCACAAATTTTGCTAGACAAAACTGTAATATAATTTATGCAGTAATACTTTTAAACATTTGGAGAACTTCTCTTTTTAAAGAATGTCAGAAATATGGAGAACATATATAGATAGTGTTAATCGGTAAGAACTTACTGTTACAATGGAACATCTAATAAGGAAGTAAAGCTAAAGAATGAATAAGCATGATAAGAGAATAATGAGAAATATAATTACGGTAATCAAACATTAAAATTTTTACTGAGCTTAAGAGTTGCTGTGGTTTCGTGGTAAGATGGTTGAAATGAAACTATCGTCGAAATGTCATGCTGATTGGTTTACATTAGAAATGATGAAAATTGAAAATTTCTAGAGCTGGTTACCCAACACAATTACCCGGATAGTACCCGCTACCTGTTAATTAACCACTAGCCGTTAGTAAGCTGCTACCCGTTTCGCGTTAATTACCTCGTATCTGTTAATTACACACTACTTGTTAATTACCCGCTACACGTAAATTACCAGCTACCCGCTGATATAAAAAAAAAATTAAAAGTTAGTCTAGAAAAATAAGCGCAGGTGCGTTATGGAATACGCATAATAAAGCCTGGTTTATAATAAGCCCATAGCATAACTGCATATGCATTAAACAATAGATTTGACCCTTCAAAACATCTGTTTGTAATAAACAGAACAAAGAGAGTAGTGTAATTTTTATGCTTATGTTCCATAACATATCTATTATAAACCAGGCTTTAATCCCTACTACTGTAACGGAGAACAAAATGCTCACAGATAAATATGATACTCAAAACAGCTCACACAATTACCCGTTAGTCATCCGCTACCCGGTAATTACCCGCTACCCGTTTTTTTTAGAATCACAGTTTTTTTAAAGTTATTTTATTAATAATTTTTTAAAGTATTTCACTGGAATTGTGTTTATTATAATAAAATAAAACAGTCTAAATTTTCTAAACTGTACAAAAAAATATATAAGTTCATAACATTGATAAAAAACAAAAGAAAAAAATAAAAAATCTTTTATAATGCATAAATATTGTTAAATAAAAACAAAATGTTTATTTAATTTTAATTGGACAGTTGAGACTTCATATTGCTTACAAGTTTGTCAATGTTCGGGGAAACAACTGATGTAGGAACACGCAATGTGTTTTCTAGTTACGAATCCGTTATTTGCATCCTTGTTTTTTCATTTAACGAACTTGAATCGAGGCAACGGACCGGATCCGGCTCGCGGACCGTAGGTTGCACATGCCTGTTTTAAACAATACATGATCCGTGAAAAAGATGTTACCACTTATATCGTAAAATAATTTTATTTTGTTGCAGCCTTAATACTGCCACACGACTTACTTTTGCATAAAGAAGGAAGATTGCAGCTTGGATGGAAGTCTTTATGTCACCATCAGTAGGGAGGAATAAATATCAGGAATGGTTTAACAAAGAGCGTCCTAACCGTATAACTATCTGCCAAATGGATAAGAAATTTGTGCGCATATGATCTGTTTCAACGTATTAGCTTTACTTGTACTTAATCATATTGTAATAACATTATTTTTTGAACAAAACATAAAAACATGCCAATTCCATATAGTGGTAACATCTTTTTGACGGACTTTGTATACATATTTTAACTTGTTTAAGTATACAGTAATTAATTATTTACTTAAATTAAAGTTTTTTATGCAGATCCCCCCAGGCCCCGCGCCTTTAAGGGCCCCGCGCTTCGACCGTCAAGTAATAAAATACCAAAATACATTAAAAATATTATTCCAAGTTTTATAAATAGTTGGAAAAAATTTATATTTTCATTGAATTTAAGTATATGTACTTTGTTAATTTAGTTAATAATATTAAAGAAAATATCGTTATTCAATATATTTATATATCTATATAAAGAATAACGATAGCCTCGGACAATCCAGTTTTGGGGCCCCGCAATTCCCCGTTTTGCCCCAGGCCCCGCAAAAGCTAGGGGCGGCCCGGCGTTTAAGAAACATTTTTATACACTAAAAACCAAGACATGAAAGTCATAAAACTACTTCTTACCCTTGTACACCATTTTGATTGTTCTATTTTTTTTTCTGTTTAAAAGATCACGAATAATAATCACTTTAGCACTGAACTCTTTCGTGTGTCGTAGAAAACTGCTCTAGAAAATTTTGCCTAATTAAGAATTCGATGTGTCAGTCTACCCACAGTCAATAAAATCTTCAAGGAGATATCAATTAGCGAAAATAATTTTATCACCTTATAATTTCATTGTAATCAGTGTAGGGTGTACCATATATCTTATCAATAATTTAAATTTTTAGATATTTTATCCTGTATTTGATTTATCATTCTAATGTAAACAGATTGTGTGACTAGCATACGAATGATTGGTACTTTTAGGATAATATTGAGATTCAATGGATTATAGATAATATTCTAGATTACACACTAAAAATGCGGTTATAGTTCTCAAGACTTTACATGCTGGTTGATCGACAGAGAACCGATTAACAAATATATACATATCTATTTTACACAATTCTGTTAATTAATAAAGTATTTGAGATTCGAGGGCTACCTTTTAAGTTTTTACAAAAACTAAGAAAGAGATTTTTTTTTTTTTTTGAACAAACTCTTTTATTGCTTTTTAAAACATTCCTTTAAGAGAGCCTTTAAGATTTATACACTTTTGCATGTGTTCAAACCAATCAAAACATTTTTTCCATTCTGAAGTTGGCATCTCAAAAACATGGTTTTCGAAGGCTTCGAAGGCTTCAATAGCTTCTTGAGGTGATGAAAATCGCTGTCCACGCATTTTTTGCTTGACATTGGGGAACAAAAAAAAAGTCGTTAGGAGATAAATCAGGTGAATACGAGCAATGAGACATTAATTCGATGTTTTTCTCCTTCAAATAATCAATTGTTTGACGTGCTGTGTGGGAGTCATGATGAAGAATGATGCGACGTTTTTAGTTGTTTTTCCTGATTTTGTCGATAACTTCTGACAAACAAATTATTAAATGCTTCGTGAACGAACAGCTTTTGTGGGTTTCGGTTCATCTTTGAAGACCCAAACAGTAGATTATTTGTGTCCGGTTCATATGAATAAATCCATGTTTCGTCACCTGTAACGATGTTGTATACGGATTTTGCAGTGCCTAGGTTGATTTTATTTTTAGCATTCCCTTACACCAATCAACAAGAGTCTCTTTTACGTTCTCTTTTACGCATTTCATCGCTAATCCTACGTTACGAATCCTGTACTATGGTCAGTCGCTTTAGGTACTCATAGACAGGCTGACACCCTTTCTAAGCGAATTGAACTTATTTTTGTGTAAAGTCTTACACCTCATTTATAATTTTATTTTTTTAGCCTGCGATATCAGATTATAATTATCTCCGTTACAGCCTCTTACCATTGGCTGTTCAATTTATAGAATAAAATTTTGATATTTTTGTTGATAATATGGTACACAGTCAATGATGAAGGAAATATTTAAATTAAAATAATAAATTTATCGGGTAAAAATTAAGTTTTAAGTTTGCTTTTTTTTTAAATAAACAAATACTAAATTGAAAATATTGTGCCAAAATCAACCGATTTTATGAATGAATTATTTCAATTAATATGTTGAATTATAAAAATATTTACGTGATAACATGTTTGTTCTGATAATTTTTATAAAAAATGTTTACTAACTAATCCATTTGCGCAATTTAAGAAGTAATCATTGCAAAACAATTAATTTATTTAAAATTTTAACTGATTGCGAAAATCTGAACAAAATTAGTCACACAATAGCAAAAGTTTTTAATTGTTTAAAATAACAAATAAATAATAATAGTAATATTTGTAATTTATTTATTTTTTTATATATTTTGTGGAACATGACACTAGTGTTAATTTGAATCTAATTACAAATTGCTTACAGAAAAAAATAACCAGTTACAATATGCAAATGAATTCTTTCTGGACTATTTCGTATCAAGGAGAACCTCTTATATATTTACAGGTATTGCTGCAACTGTAGATATGTATGCAATAAATATATCGCCAAAAAAGTACAAATAAATATTTTGGAAGATTTAACATCAAGTTGATTATAGTTATTTTTTTAAATGTTTAATTCAGAGTTAAATACAATAAGAAGAAACGCACAGTAAACAAAATAACACACATGTGAGGCCTCAAGCACATCACTTCATTCAACATGTCTCTCGGAAACTTAATATACAGCAGTGGCGGCTGGTACAGGGAGGGCAACGGGGCAATGCCCTCCCAATTATTTACTTTTGAAAAAGAAGAAAATCTTTAATAAAAAATAATAATAATAACATGTATTATTTTCATTTTACCCATTTTAAATTAATGTTTAGTTATATTGAAATGTTTATAACTAAAATTCGCACCGCGCCGCGTTTCGCTTCCTAAAACAAATATTTTTAGAATGTACATACGCCAAGCAGGGCAAAACAGCGAATGTCTCAAATATTTGTACGAGATGCGGGGTAAAAGCGGGAGTGAAGGACGAGCAATAGTATGTAACCTGTAGCAGCCATTGCAAGTGGGTCAAAACATATTTTGTCCGTAATTTTAATTATCAGTCGGAGTGCTTTATTTTGACATTTGTTTGTAGTTTTGTGTTATTAAAAGGTTATGTATGTTCGATGTTTTAATAATTACATTATTAAAATAGTGTTTTATTAGTATATTTGATAATAATTTATGTGATTGTGTTTTATGTAGATGGCGAATTTTGGGGAAAAAAAAAAATAATAATAAATAAATAAATTTTAAAAATGAATGAGAATGAAATAGCGTGATTTCAATTTTAGAACTGCTTTCCAAAAATAATTGAACCTATGATATAAAAATTAGACTTAAAACTTTAGGACTACCAGAATTCATTTTAACGAGTTCCGAAGAAAATAAAAAAAGAAAACAATAAAGTTTCAAGAAAATTTCATTTAAAAACCTTTTTGATAAGCTTTTGCTCTAAAAAAGTTTTTTGCCCCATCAGAAAATAATGTCACGAGCCGCCACTGATATACAGATTCATTAATTTTTTGTAGACTTTTGTAGACAATATTATACGTATCAAGTTTCAAGCACGTCATTTACTTCCGAAACATTCACATGTCTCTCGTGCCCCCTCAGAGCGGTGTGACGTTCATAGTTAATCTGCGTTTCGAGCTCTTTAAATTAGTAGACTGTTCACTGTGCATTGTGGATAAGTTTAGTAGATAGTTTTGAAGTTCAAGGCTTTACAGCTAAGGAAATTACTGAGTTACGAATAGAGCGACATCTGTGTGTCTTTAAATCAACTACGGCGGCTTTGTAAAATGTTTATTATCTATTATCGTTTTCTTAATTCTGCGGTCCTACATTTTTAGGGTTTTGTATGGTATGACAAAAAAAACCCTTATACCGTCATTTTGTCGTCTGTCTGTCTGTCTGTTCGGTAAAAATTGTAGCCAAATGGCTAAACCTAAAGAGTTGAAATTTGGCATGCTTATACAACTCTTTGACCCGCACATAGGAAAAACACTAAAACATCTAAAAAACATATCCCACTAAAAATATAAACAAATATGTGCTCATCGAATAATTTTTTTTTATTCTGAGTAGGGTATCAAATTAAATCTCTTAGTACGTGTATTAACGATCAAAATTTTATTTTTGCAAAATAAATTATTTTGACGCGATTTTTGCCACAATTGTGCAAAAAAAAAAAAATTATCCTACATTTTTTTTTTTTTATAATTAATGTGTTTTTAGAATCGAAGGCAAAAAGATGAAACTTTCATTCACTATATAAATAAAGTTAGTTACAATTTTCATTTTTTAGTAAAAAAAAACATAAAATAAACTAAGGCGTACCTACCCAAGGGAGACACATCTTACAATTCTGAAACCTCTTCTATTGTATACTTCTTAAACCTCGTTTCTAATAGATATGCTACGTACCCATATCATAAAAAATACAGAACTCTCTTTGTTCTGTTAACTATAAACAGATGTTCTGAACGGTCAAAACCCGTTGTCCCATCCTTATGTATTATGTTATGGATTTATTATAAACGAGGCTTCTGTTAGCGAATCTCTCAATTTCTTGCTGGTCGATTGAGGCACAAACTATTCTTCCAGATCCTCTTTACCATTTATCACCTACATTATCATCATGCATTCCCCTGTAATCGACTGTTTATTGAACTTACTGCCGATATAATTAAATTTTACTCACATAATGTTATCTCACTTTGACATATAATTCAAATCATGCATTGCATTGTATGAAAATTAATATAAATTATAAAATTATTTTATTATTCTTATGTGACGGTATATTAGAAAAATTACTTTCTCCAACGAGCAAGTGCTGCGTTACAATGAGGAGCTAATAGCACTCGTCGCATGATTGTCTCAACATTTGCTTCATGAGCCGATCAGAAATTACGATGCAAAAACACGAATCACTTTCTTTAAGAAGAAAGTGCATGGTTCTTACGTTTAAACTCTTCTTATTATTGCAGTATGTTAATTTGTTTTATTAATGAACAAAAGACCGCTTAATAATCTTAATTATTTAATTAGTTTTTATTTTGAATCAAAAAGGAAGCATTTAATATAATCAACATAAACAGTTAATTAAATATTTATGTTTGTCAATATATTATTTTTATTTAAAAAAATATGTATCATCAGTCGATTTCTTGGTGCCACTAATAGTGTTTGTGTATTTCTTGACAAATATTTGGTTACCACATATTATTTAAAGATTTAAAAAGCTTATAAACAGAACTCAGGCGATATACGGGAAACTAAAGCGGGCACATAATGAAGTTACCTCTCATATGCATATAATTATAATAATAATAAACTAATTCAGGAGTGTACACAGGGGGACGGCTCATGGGCTGTAGCCCCCCCCCCAAGAGCTCCAAAAACACGTGGTTTTTATCAAAATATAAGTGAGGAGCCCCCCCCCCCCCAAGAGCTCATTAGAGTCATCACTTGTATCTTGGAAATAAAGACCTTTTTTTAAGGTCATCATTTGTATTTTGGAAGTGAGGACCTTTTTTTTAAGTCATCACTTATATTTTAGAAGGGAGGATTTTTTTGTTTATATTAACACTTGCATTTTGAAACATAAATTTTATATGAATAATAAAATAAAATAATAAATAATAGATTCCCAACGCCTAGATAGACGCATAAGGGGCAGAGAAGGTAAGTTCTCTGTTACTAGACCGCCGGTCATAGATTTGAAAGCCACGTGGACAGTGTGACGTTTGACCCGGTCCTTTTATCCCCGAATGAACAGGTACTCATTTATAAGTATTAAATACTTGAGGCTGAGTCGACCCCAGAGCTGTCTGCACAATATCGGAAGATAAAAATCCGAAGGAGGTAACGAACCAGCGTCCCTGTGCTCCGTAGGCAACCGTCTTACCACGGAGTCACGGCAACTCTAAGTTTATATGACCAGCACTTATTTCCGAATGATTTCCCAATTCCTTCTCTTTAAAACAATTTCGTCTTCTGAGCCCCCCCCCCCCCTTCCCAAGAAAAATTTCTGGATGCGCAGCTGAACTAATTCATTACAGTGAGTGAATGTAGTGAGTATTGTCTTGCCTAGAGTTACCCTAGCTCCGTGGTAAGATAATTTTCTGTTGGGTACGGGTTCGAATCCCAGACTTTACTTAGTAATTTTCATCTTTTAATACTGTGTAGTTAGCACAGTGGGTCTTTTCAGCCTCGAGTTTCATACTTAAAAATGAATATGTGTTTAAGTTTAAGGCGGTAATAAGCCTGGGCGGAAAGTTACACAGACCATGTGGCTTTCATATACACTCCTATTAAAATGGTCCAAGGATATTCAGTGTAATATCCGAAAAAACCAAGAAAAGAATGCTCATTTGTTACCTCATAAAAACCTTACCATGTGGACTGACGAGCGTGCGTCAAACACCCGTGAGCAAATTCACAAGATTGCTGGCCACTAAAATCGAACCCAGGTCGCGCAGTTGTGCAAGCCTTCATCAAAACTTGCAGCATTTGGGTTCGACTCTAGTAAAGGGCGAATAGTAACGAATCGTTGGAAGTGACTCTAGGGCCAAATCTTTTATTTCGTGTGAAACTGGGGTGAACCCTAAGTGTAAGCCGTCAGAGTTGAGACTAAGAACCATTCATTTTAACCTAACCTAACCCTGACATCAGTGGAGTAGATAGGATGTTCAAAAAGAGGGCTGGGATTAAAAAAAAAATAATAATAAATAAAAGGAAAATCGAAATAGGTGATGAGAAAAAAGAAATATCATACTAGCTGATGAGAAAAAAAGAAGAAAAAAAAAATACAAACTAGCCACTGAGCAAAAAAAGAAACTCAAGCTAGTTAAAAAAAAATTAACTCAAAATAGCTGATGAAGAAAAAAAAAAGAACTCAAACCATCTGAGTGAAAAACATTCAAACTGAACAAAACGTAACCCGGAGAAATAACAACAAAACCTGGAGCCCGGAGATACGGATTGAAACCTTGGACTCCAGCTAAAACCCTGAGAGGTGGTCACCCTAGTTGAGACTTGAGACCTTGAATTTATGCGGGATTTTCCACACCAACTATAATAAACGGTCAATGTTTTAAACCAATAAAATGATTAGTCATCATTTATTATCAGTAGTTGTTTATATTTGTAAAAATAAAAGTCATATATGTATAATGTAATATTTCATAAATGTTACAAGTTTCCGTTCATGTATTTTAAAAATGAATAGATAACATTTTTATCGCTTCAATTAAAGACAAATATCTACACACTATATTATTGTTGAAGTTTTTACTAAGGAAGTATTATAGTTTGATTTTGTTATTTTAATTTCATTTGCTTGTTTAATTTTCAATCGTGTTCTCGATGTTTGCAGTCTAAAGGTGAAAGATATAATCTATTTGATTTAATGTGAGCATCTGTAAATTGTTTATAATTCTTATTGTTATGTATTTTAGTTACATAATGTGTGATTTGTCCTTGAAACATGACATACTAATGTTCATTTAACAATAATTTCCGTACTGTGATCATCATACCGTGATATAAAATATGAAAATATAACCATATAAATAAGCACTTGTTTGATAAAATGCATGATGAAGATTGTAATGATTCGTTCAGATATTATTTGACAAATGTATTGACAAACAAACATATTTAACCAACATTTATTTTAAATCATGTTTCCAATGAAATAACGAGATAAATTTCTTCATATATAAACAAAATATTTATATGTAAATATAGGACAATAATAAAGTTTATTTAAATTAAATGTAAGCATTACAACACAACTTGTCAGGAGAATAAAAGAAATACATATTTTCACCTGTTTACTAGAATAATAATAGCATTTTATTCAGGTAAACAAGAATATGTGTCACAAGAAATAGGTCAGATTGTTAAAAGATAGATTAGGCTTTTGTATATATTCATGAACACTATGCTGCTAAACCAGGGCTTATATCATATAAAGAAAAATATGATAAACTAGAAAAAGAATTAGTTACATTTAGTGAAAAACAAAAGGTTTGGGTTTCTATTTCTTTGCGTATTATCCCAAAAAAATTATATAATATACATATATTGAAAAATATAGCAAACATTGAATAATATATCAAACATTGTCACATAAATATCAACCCACTTTAAAAGTATACCTACAAAAAACAAAAAAGATAATTTTTTTTTTTTAGAAACTAGTGATGAGCATCATTTTTTACCCCGGAATCAAATGCTGGGTTCGGACCTCATAAAAAACATATATTTTTTTTAATTTCTCTTTTTCAAAACGTATTTCGTAAGAAAATATTTATTTTACGTTCGTTAGGTTTATTTGTTTATCAAAACGGACCAGTGCGGAACACACAAAAGACCTAAGCGGGCCGCGGATTTTAAATTGTTTTAAACAATTATTTTCATATACGTTTTTGCTGTTAAATCAATAACAAAGGAGATATTTCGAGATTTTAGTATTAGGGTGTCCTCTAGTAACTCCCCAAATATGCATCCAACGAAAGAAAAAAAAAAAAAAAGACAACAATAGAGATTTATTTTCTAACTAAAAACAATTTTTGTTGCATATGTTTTTGCTATTAAATCGATAATAATGAAGATATTTCAAGTTTCTAGTTTTAGATTGCCCCCACCCCGTAAAACCCCAGATATCTATCAATTAAAAAAAAAATCACAGAAAAGAAACGATTGCTTTCTCATTAATTTTTATCGTATATATTTTTGCTCAAGTCAATAATTGGGAAGATATTTTAAGATTTTAGTTTTAGGGTGTCCCCTCTTAACTCCTCAAAAATTCATCTAACTGAAAAAATTGCATAGAAAAGATAATAAGATGAGGAAGTAATGGTATTCGGACTGGTCAGAAATTAAAATTAAAACAATATTTTAACTTCGCTAACGTTTCGATTTAATATTAAATCTTCATCAGAGCTAGAATGAAAATATAGCTATAATTTAAGATGATACAATTAGTTTTACAATATAAAGTATAAGAAATTAATTTTATCAATATCAATTTTTATAAATTGTTATAAAAAAAAGAAAATATTTGTTTTCTTATTATAAATATTTTTTAGGATATACGATTTTTCTAAATCATAACCCAATTGAAAAAATGCATGCAACAAAAAAGATTTGTTTTCTTACTAAAAGATAATATTTGCCACCAGTAATATCTTGAACAATACAAATAATACATTTATAATCATAACAGACTCATTAAGTGCCGTTGAATCCATACAACGAATATATACCAAAAACAACCTGATATCCAGAAAATTCGGGATAACATGAAATCCTCAGCATAGGACAACACTTGACCATCCTGTGGGTGCCATCCCACTGTAAGATACAAGGAAATGAAAAAGCTGATAAAGCAGCAAAATCAGCTACAAATTTACATATAACAAACATTCCTCAAACGTACCTCATAGTGACATTAAGAATGAAATAGGTAGAACGGTGCTAGAAGAATGGGACAAAGCATGGAAAGAAATAAATAACAACAAACTACAAGGAATAAAGGAGGACATAAAAAATGGCACACATTCAATAAAAGGAAACAATAAATAACAGTTACCAGATTGCGCACTGGCCATACTTTAGCAACCCATAAATACATACTGGATAAATCCGACCCCACCAAATGCAACTTATGTAACACCCAACTAACCGTTGAACATCTCCTGATCGCATGCCCAAAGTACTCAAGAGAACGACAGAAAAATAAAATACCACCAACATTGAAGGAAGCCCTCTCTAACAACAAGGAGATAACGGAACGGATACTATAGTTCACAGAAGAAACTGATCTCGCCCCACAGATATAAAACAAATAAAATATCAAAATATATGTATGTATATACTTATTAGATTAATCAATATGTATTATTTAATGTAATTATAATGTACATGGACACTAATCACCTTTGTAGTGGATGTGTCTTAAATTGTTATAAAAAAAAGAAAATATTTGTTTTCTTATTATAAATATTTTTTTAGGATATACGATTTTTCTAAATCATAACCCAATTGAAAAAATGCATGCAACAAAAAAGATTTGTTTTCTTACTAAAAACTTTTTTTCTTATAAATATTTTTGCTGTTGTCAATAATAAGGCAGATATTTTAAGTTTATAGTACGAAAAGTTTTGTTTCAGACAGACACACATTGAATTTTTGCGGATGTCGTCTTATAATTATCTGAAACGAAACCAAATATGTGTCCGAAAAACAGCCAGCTATAGCCCCTAATTTTATTTATATAGATTGAAAAATTGATAGGTAGATAATTCCTCACTGATAGATATTGTGAGTAATGGTTTAACAAGCATAGGAACATATGTGTTGACGCTCGTTATAATCGAGTCCGACTGTATTTTAATTTATCTTACGATTAATAATTAATTGTCAAAATTAAATTATCGCAATTCCGGTCTGAATATTATCAAAAAGACAATGAATGTTTTGAACAAATTATATTTCAAGCGATATTTTAAAATCATAAATTTCAATCTTATCATAACGTAATGTTTAAAAATCCCATAAATCATTGTGATAGGAGGAGTGACATTAACCTTGCATCAAATATTACTTACGCATACTTTTGTCGGTAAACGCGGTTAATACTACTTAGTGGCTACAAATACGCACCGGCTTGTAATTTCATTTCAATTTTACAATTACGCGTAATTTTAAATCAATTACAATGAAATAATTACCAACATTCATCATTTAATTTCTTTTTAAAACACGGAGAAAGGTGGGAGAAATTAAAAGTAAAAATCAATGTATCGTACTTATAGTACGGGAAACGAAAGAAAAACTAGAATAGTCGTCTGCATCATGCGTGTGAAGTGCACATTAAATTTATTTTAGCACTATTATGTACAGGTACATATTATATCAGGTCGTCAAGGATGAAATTTGTAGTTAATAATATTGCCATCTTTAACAGCTTATTATTTGACATTGGCTTAATATTTTACCGTTCTGTTTCTTTATTCGAAAGTTACACATCTCGCCTGTTTAAAGAAATCATTGTATGCTCTAAAAAATATAAAAAACCTTTTTTAAAATTAATTTTGTTGAAAATGGAACGGTTGGAAATTCGCACTATTATGAAGTACGAGTTCTTACGTGGAACTACGGCATCGCAGACCGCGCGAAACATTAATAGTGTATTTGGCTCTAGTGTTACTAAGCACCAGACAATATCAAATTGGTTCGCCAAATTTCGTACAGGTAACTTAAAACCCAAACAAAAAAATAAAAATAAAATAAAAAACCTGGCTCATCAATCACAGCAGAAATATACTGCAACCAACTGGACGAAATGATGCAAAAACTTAAAGAAAAACAGCCTAGATTGGTCAACAGATCGACTCCTATCTTATTGCATCATAATGCTAGACCACACACTGTACAAATGACTGTGGCAAAACTACAGGAATTTGAGTTGGAACTTCTTCATCATCCTCCATACTCATCAGACCTAGTCCCCACTGAGTACCACTTCTTCCGCAATTTGGACAACTTTTTAATAGGAAAACAGTTTAATTCCGACAATGCTGTAAAAGTGGCCTTCCAGGAATTCATTGACCCTCGTCCGCCAGGGTTTTGTACCATCGTCCTGAAAACCTGCAGCTTAAATGGCAAAAGTGTATAGACACTATGGGTGCATAAATTAATGAATAAAATAATTCCTTATATTTGTAAGTTATCGATCAACTTTGCCTTTTTTCTACATATTTCATCCTTGACGTCCTAATATTATAACTGTGGGTTTGTAAAGGTACTGATAAGCATTACCAGATGTCTCACTTCAGGCTCCTATAGCGCCTGACAATTTGCAATCTTGGATATTTCTCTTAAAGTTCAAAACCCTTATTTAAGAGTTGCCTCTTAAATAAAGCTTTCAAGCCACTCAAGTCATCAAATATCAAGACTAAGAGCTTGATTTTTTAACCAGGGTACACTTTTCTAATGAGACAGATGTTTTTCTCAACGAGACAGAATACTTGATGACAAAAGATTGTTTGCCTCTTGTTCTTAAATCCAGGTGGGTTATGCCTGGCTAATTTGCAGAGAGTTGTCTAGTGGTGCAAAACTTTTATTCCATCACGCAGTTCTGACTCGTAAAAACAGTTTTAATTGTGAGGTGGCTGGTTCAAGTCCCTGTTGGTGGTGTTATTCGGACAAGAATAATATGCAAACATTACTCCCATTTCCACATTCATTTTCATTTCATCATTCACCCCTCATCCAGGTGTCGGAGCTCGCGTCCTTGTATCGGGATTAGCCTTGTTGCTGGAATAGGCCGATGTAAAATAAATAAAATTAAAAAAAAAGTCTCATTCAAAAAAAAAAAAGTTTTGAAGTTTGAACCACCAATTCCAACTTCTCCCAATATACTCATGTTGAACATTTTTGGATGTTTTGCTAGATTTTATTTGTTTAATTTTGTAATCTTGCTTGGGCAACATAGATGTCGTAAGTAAGTTAGTAGTTTGTTTGGTGAATCTTTCTTTATCTTAACTTCGCAATGAATATAAGTAAATTTTAGTGTTAGATTGTTTTGATGAAATCTGGTAACTGGACTCAAATTAGACTCGAGATCACAGATATTTTAAAATATATATTAATGGATTAATAATAAAAATGTATTAATGAAAATTAAATACATCTATGTAGCGTTAAATTAGCACAATTTAATGTAGCAAGCGCTTAGATGCGGTGGGCATAGGCTTCGGTATAGATCAAGATTACAATATTTTCAGTGATATTCGCTAAAACTGCTAGCAGAGACTGTAAATGAAATGTATCGTAGCAGGAAAAAAGTAGGACATTTAGTTACTTTAATCAGCAAGAATTTGTAGAACGGCCAGAAGATAATTTTTAGACTAAAGGCCGGTTGTTTTGCCTTTAAATAAATTGCTGGATAGCTATCTAAAGGATACATTTATTCCACCCATTTATATGTTAGATAAAATTTTTGTGTTGTTCCATGAATTTTGATTCTGTTGATAGTTTAAAGTAAAATATCTAAACTATTTGTACGTATGAAACTAGCAACCCTGACTGAGAGCTAAACGTCAGAAATTGAGATTTAGTCAACTTCTGTTTGGAGAGATGGCAGCACATACTATTTATTTTTGAAAATCGTACCAACAATAAAACTATTTTTTTAAATGCTTTTATATTTGTTATTAAAATTATTGTACAATAACAACGTCGAGTAAGCCTGCAATAGTTGATATTTATTAAACGTACTTTATTTACAACGTCAAACTTTATTTAGAAGTGTCGTTACTGGTGGCGGCGCTGTGCTCTAAGGCAATATGGCTGTTGGGAACAGGTTAATTTAAGCACAGCACATTTTTATTTTATGAAAATGCGAGTAAATATTTGCGATTTTTTTTAATTTTTAAGCGCTACACCTGTATCGAGGTGTATAACAGAAGGTGGGCATCAAATTACGGTATTTCAAGTTTAATTTCAGTAGATTTATTGAAATGTAATTTGTAACTGAGCAGGTGTTAAATGCCGGGCACGTAATTTTATGTGGTACATCTGAGTGTCGGTCATTTGAATTTACAATATATGGATTTTGTTTGCAAACAAGTGTATTATGTTCATTGCCTCATGAAATAAAATTAATTTTAGTTGGACAGGAGCAGCTAAAAGTTAAATATGCAACTTGCACGTGCAAGCATATTAGTGCAGTTTTGTTTTTCTGCGACAAATGTAATGAACAAACTGGCATAGTATCAGTTACTTTTTAACTCAAAATATATTCCCATGCCTTCCTCCTGTGCATAACCACATTTTTTCCCTTCTGTGCATAATATTAACTTTTCCTTCATTTTTTCTTAAGATAAGAAAAAACTAAGATGTCTATCTTTGTCCTGTCTTGAATGACAGCCAAAAACACTACAATTTGTTCTACTTTTATAGTTTTTCACAACTTCTATCGGCATTCTAACAAAAATTCTACACTAGAATATATGTAATAAGTTCAAACAGTACTAGAGCGCCTAGTACAATATTTGACCACCAGACTGCGTATTCGAGCGTATCAGTTCTCAATTGTAACATTATGTCTAATAAAAGAGAAAAGGAGGTAAATTTCTCAGGGGAGATATAGCAGATGCTAATAAATGTTTAATTTTATTAATCAAATAAATAACCAATTGTTTCTTTATTCGAAACCTCATTGAAAATTCCTAGTGTAAATTTTTTCTTTCAGCAAAATTATCTTGAATAAATGCAACAATATGTCAAAATCATCGTTATCACATATATCCAGTACCGTAACTAGTTTTTTCGCATCTTGGACAAGATTTTATATATGGGCCCTCCTAAAAAATTTTGGGCCCCCTAATACATCCCCTTGAGCGTCCTTAGAGACTTGGACTGTTCTTACTAACTCTCCAACTGATAACATCGCAACATTAATAAATATAGGAAAATAATATATATATTGTCATAATGTGAGCTTAATTATATCATTTCTTCTGGGTTTACCACTTGATATTAATATATCTTGTTTACTTATTTCTGAAAAACAAACGCATTTTCCTTATATGTTTATAATGTCATCTATTTATTAAGTTCTTCAAACAGTAATGTAATCAAATACCTTTCTTACTAGTATTTTCTAGTAAGAATGCGGAAATCATCTGTTTATATTACCATACCAGACAGAAAATCAATAATACCAGACAATACGATATTATAAATTCACTAAGAGCTTACTAGATTTTTCTAGATGGTCAAACTGGAGTATTTAGAAAAAATGTTTACAGGAATTGCATGACATTTTATTGCAAATCTAATTTATATGTAAATATTCATAAATAAATTTCAATAAGTAGAAGGCAGATTATACCAGATATTTCAAGAAATAAATATGGGAGATGATACTGGAACATATCCAGTTTTACGAATCAAAACAAACACGGTTATATTCTATAATTTTCAGCTATGGCAGCTAATTTCGCACAAAAAAAGAACTCACTTATCTGGAATTAAATCATTGATATGTTAATAAATTCCTTGTTCTTTCTTTTTCTTTGAACTATTAGTCGTCCTCTCTTGAACGTAGAACACAGGGGGGCCTATCTTACAGGGTGTGAACCGCACACGGCTCCACGGATAATCCGCTGGTGATGTTTTATATGTTTAACCCTTTACTGCATGATTTTTATTTTTGGCTGAAATAATTCATGGGCATTAGGAATTGGTTCTTATTGATAGAAAAATTAATTAAAAAAATATATTTAAAATATTAATTATTATTTTTATGAAAATAGGGTTTGCTAGGTGTTCTTCATTAGGAATTAAAAGCAGTCGCTCTCGAATTTTGAAAGAAAAGGTCGTATCTTCTAGTTGTCCTTTCTCAATAAATTCAGAGTTATCGTTGAAGTGCAAATTCCGCTTGATGTCCTCAAATCTATTGCAGCCCATTACTTGAGATATATGAACATTCATGAAGTAACGTTCTGATTCAGTTTTAAAAGTAAAATAAAAAATAAAAATCGGAATGTGCCATATATGGCACACTATGCGGTAAAGGGTTAAGTCAATAAAGTTTAATTTTTTCGGCCCCGCATTTATTTTTGCACACATCCCCAAAAATCCTAGCATTGGCTTTGTCAAATGGTGCCACTTTCTTGATCTAGTCACCTCTTTCACGGTCTTTCCACTAAGCGTTTGGATGCTCTGGGCTTCCAGCATGTGATTATGTACGCACGATCGGATCTAGAGGGTGGCGAACGAGGTACTCGCCTCAGGCACAGAGATGGCAAGGGAGCAAGACAGAGTTTACAGGGTCGCAAAATTCACTTTATCCGATTTGACTTCTTTTTTGTCATCACTTCGGAATGAAGTAACACCTCTCTTTTCGGGCACAAAAACCTTAGTAAAGCCCTGTATGCACCTCCATCTAGCTGGATCTGTTTGCGATATGCACAGTGGCAGCTGGTACAAAAGAACTGCGAAGCTGCAGCACCCCCAAAATTTAAAATAATTTAAACATTACAGACGCTTATGACTTTTTTCACCCTCTGTATCATTAAATTTACTTTCACTATTACTTTGCGTTATGCGTAAAACAAGGTCGTCTACAAGTTAAGCCTGATTTATAATAACTCCATAACATAACGCATACCCATAGAACAATGAGTTTGACCCTTCAAAACCTCTGTTTGTAATAAACAGAACAAAGAACGTAGTGTAATTTTTATGCTTATGTATCCATAACATATCTATTATAAACCAGGCTTAAAGCCTGGTTTATAATAACTCCATAACATAACGCATAAGAATTGAACAATGGGTTTGACCCTTCAAAACATCTGTTTGCAATAAACAGAACAAAGAAAGTAGTGTAATTTTTATGCTTATGTATTCATAACATATCTATTATAAACCATGCTTATGATGTACTATGTGCTGTAAATATTGGTAGTTCGAATTGTCATGTTAACACAGCGATTGAGTGGGTTAACGGCCGTCTTATACAGTTTCGGAGGTGCAGGCGTTTGCAGTAAAAAGCTTGCGAATTGCACGTTTGATTACAGATATTTTTATATTTTTAAAGAATGAATAAGAGTGCAGGATACAGAACCTTCACTAAACAATGTCATGTCGCAGTCTATCACTGTAGAGTCATGTCCTTTTTTTGTTCCGCATCCCTCCACGTCTTTCAATCTTCAGCCTTCCACATCTTTTGAGCAGCAGCCTTCCACTTCTTTTCACTTAGCAACACCGACAAAAGATTTCTCCCCCGAATCTGTTGGACCTTTTCCCAAAGCTGGAAGTCCAAAAATTACAACTAGAAAACGTCGTGAAAAAGGCTGAACATATACTCCTGAGAAAAACGCCTTACTTTTAGAAAAACAAAATAAGAAACCAAAAGGCAGTTAGAAAGTGATAAAGAAAAGAAATATCGAAAAAAGAAAACAAGTTAAAAGAAAGATTTTTCAAGAGTCCAAACATGATAATTCGAGTTTGAGACTGAAGAAGGACTGGATTCAGTGCACCGCTTGTAAGGGTTGGGCTCATGAAAAATGTTCCAACAATTCCACAGCTCTTTACTATGCTTGTAATAATTATAATTCCGATGAAGACTAATTATTTTACTGAGTATCAAACTAATTTTGATGCAATTATTTCCTTTTATTCCTCAGAAAAATTAATTTTACTATTCTTGGCCCTACTTATTCCGTAGCAGGAACTTTCAACCCCGCTAGTGGGGCAAAAAGAGACAAAAACTTGACCATTTAAAACGTGCATATCACACAACTTGAATGAGTGTACGCTCTGATAGTTGTAGTGGTTGTAGCTATTGAATGGAACTACTCGTGAGTCCAAAAAAATAAATAAATAAATAAATAACTTAATCATAATACTTTCATAGATATGCACAAATATAGGAAAATTGGCACCTTGTGCTATTGGCACCCCGTAAAAAAGAAAAACAGCCTGTATATGTTGTTAAACTTTTTATGTCTATCTTAATAATATTTTACTTTCCCGAAAAAAATCTCAATTATAATTCTGGTTGCAGCATCTCCATTAGAAGTAACCACGAGCCGCCACTGATATGTCTATATCCTTTCCTCCGTTTATAAAATTTGTAAATTAAAATACGAATATCAAAATACAGAATTTTAAATCTTTGTTTAATGCGGTCGTAATTTATGATTTAGCAATATTAGTCCGACTAACACAAACTTGCGAATAATTAATTTATGTATAACCTGACCCACCAATAAGAGACGCTGCCACGTACTAACATAGTTCCTAGCCCCCCAAACTTATTTGAAAGAATTAGAAAGATTCAATTTACCAAATGCTCAGCTATATTTCTGGTGAATATTTCGGTAACTAATTTATATAAATAAGGTAAATATTTTGCATCCTGGTCTTAAATTGCTGGAACATTTTATCTATAATTTAGTCATTATATAATTCTCCAAATACCAGAGTTCATATTCGTTATCACTTTTTACATTTATTTAAAAAACTTTTGCTTAACAACAATCAAGGTTACGGTTAAATAATGTAAATATTAGAGAGTAGTTTATAATTAATTTAAATTAAGAGAGAGAATTATTATCACATATTAAATTTTAAAAAAAAATATGAGTTTGAAAAAAGTATGAAACAGTGTGAGTTTTCACATATTCAGGATTTTGTAGGTATTTTGTAAGTGGTAACAAATTGTGGGTAGATATTAAAAATCATAAACATGATTCCATTTAGAGACTTGTACTTAAAAACCTACTTTAGATGCGCTCGCATCAAGACTCAGCAATAGCTATTTAGTGCTCCAGTCAGTCAGATAAATATTGTAAGCACGGTGTTGCAAAAATCGATAAATTTAGAAATGGCCGAAGTGTAGTGGTAAAACAGCTGCCTTGCCTTGCTAAGGTCTCGGCTTCGAACCCAGTTTCGGCACGGAATTTTCAAAAATTAAGAATTCCCTGGCTAATTGCCGAAGTAGCAAATGCTACTAAAATAAAATAATATTAAAAAAAAAATCGAAATAATATCAGATTAAAAATCCCTATGGTACTATTTCGGTTCATATTAATGTGCATTACTAAGATTTTTTCAGATTTTTAGATTAACATCTGAGTTATAAGGTGTGGGACAACAGTTTTTTTAGCGTATTTTTGGATAAAATCATTTTAAAATAAAGAAATTAAGATAAAAACTTTTCATTCCTTAATCTACATCTTAAGAGCTTTCATTTGATAAATTTAAAAAATATATATATTTCATAATCTTATCAAAAATTCTTGTTGAAATTATCCGGTTCTCATCAATGTACCTTACTTAGATTTTTTTCAAACAAATTGGATAAAAATATTTGATTTTTGAAAAATAAAATTGTTGATTAGTTATGCATACTTCATTTGATACTTTACTCAAAATTTAAAGAAATATTTATTCTTCCCTTAAATATATATTTGTTTATATTTTTACTGCTATATATTTTTTTGAACTTTTTATAGTTTGGCTATATATTGATCGAAGAGTTGTAAAAGTATGCCAAATTTCAACTTTCTATGTTCAACCGTTTGGTCACAATTTCTATCGAACAGACAGACAGACACAGAGGGACATTATATGAGATTTTTGGGTTATACTAACAAAATACTAAAAAAAAAAAATATAGCGCCATATTTTATTCATAATCATAAATATTGCTTAAACGTGTTATTATTCAAAAAAATGTTATCTAGTTTCGGAGAAATATTTTTGTAAAATTAATCTATTAGTCGTAAAATTATTGAATTCTGTTCTTTTTGTATTTCTTAATTAGTAAAATTTTTAGAAAAACAAACATTTCCAATTTCGCAGTTATGGAATATGTTAAAGGTGATATATTGTAAATATGACCTAAAACGGAAGATTAAGCATTCATCGTCCTGTGAGGAGACTAATAAATGAAGAAATTCCAGCTGACAAAAGATATATTGAAAGTGATACTTAATAGAGTAAGATGGACGATTTGTACTACCGAAAAGAATGTAGCCGACAGTGCCCAAGAAAAAAAGTGTGTAGTGATGTGTTTTCTTAATTTAGAAAAGTCGCTTTACCACTATTAATGTCATAAAAATTTCAAAAATATCCGACCAAGAATTCCCAAGAAAAATGAAATACACATAGTTTTTGTGATTTGAGTTAAATTTGTTCACACTATGGAAGTTTTTATTTATAACTTATAATAATCAAAACATATAATTGCTTATATATGTGTATACATATATAAACAAGTAAATTTTCAAAACGTGACAGGTGTTGGTATGACTGAGAATCTCAATCAGGATAATAAGACTGAACTTTTTTCTTTAAAATTCTCGCTGACGATTTTCTAAAAATCCCTTGATCTTTAGATTATTTTGTTCCACTTTATATAATAACCACCATATGCTAAATTCTGGCGATGTTGATAAATTGTAACTGATTCTCAAAATATACAACAGGGAAGTAACCCTACAAAGAAACACTGGCATATCCAGTATCTACTGACGCGCTGCCAGATGAGAAACATAGGAAATTAGTTAATTAGTTAAAATGTTTGGAGCACAACATCTGTGGCTATTAGTGCCAAATATTTGGGACTGTGCAATGGATTGAACGAACTAAAATGTCAGTTCTGTTTTAAACCCATTAGTTTCTAGAGTAATAAATCTAATTGTTAAAATGAAATATAGTCAAATGATGCAATAGCATGTTGATCTTGATATTCTCACTGTAAAAAGGCTTCAGTAGTTAGATGAGAAAAACACAAATAAATGCAGTTGATGATATATTCAGAACGCGTTGAATTCTGAGAAATCAGAAATAGCGTGTGAAACAACTTGATATGTAAAATAAAAGAGTTTTTGGAATTCTCTCAATTACATGCGCACAGAAATGCACTATTTACATTTATTGAATTTTTGATATAAAAATTTTTACTATATAAGGTTTCTCTGTGTTACAGGAAAACGTAGAAAATATTTTAAATTAATATTTAAATATAGATAGTAAATTACAGTATTTTTATAATTTAATCATGTGTATTTGTAATGAATTGCACTGGATTGTAAAATTTCAATTTATAGTGCAGTGGTTCTTAACCTTTTTGAAGTCACGGAGCACTTTTGATCATAAGGTAAATTCGCGGAGCACCAAAATCAAAAAGGCAAAAAAACAAACAAATACATCAAAACAAACACATCATTTTTATTGAAAATTAAACATAATTATTACATAACAGGTAAAAATAACATTGATTATACATTATACATAATGAATTTTACATATATATAGAGTCAATGCTCTATCTGGATAATAAGATATGATTGGAGTCAACACTATAATTCGGATTTAAAAATTTCGCGGAGCACTTGCAAGAAGCTCGCGGAGCACCAGTGCTCCGCGGAGCACCGGTTCAGAACCAGTGTTATAGTGGATAAGACAGGTAATGAGAACAGATGGAAAAGAGAATTTAAGAAGAAAGGCTAAACATTCTTCTTTCTGTGGGAAGACCTTACAAAAACCAGAACATCTAAAGCCGCATACAATCCTAACGAACAAACATGAATGAACAAATATGTTCGATAGGTGTGAACGTTTATGTCTCGACGAGCAAAAACAAATATCAAGGCGTAATTTCGAATATAAATGAACGCTATCCATTCCTATAAGCGTATCGGAACTTCAAAGAATTGTTTGTTATGAATCATTGTCGCATATATCGTACATTAAGTGAGGATAATGGAAATGATGAATGTACCGACAAAACCTCGACGAATATTAATTTTTGCTAGCTCTTGTAGGTTTCAGATTGTTGATATTCGTTGGTTTTTGTGTTTCTCGAAGTTCTTTATTCATATTCGTTTCTTAAGTGTATCTTCTTCGATATCATTTCCTTTCAAAGTCCATGATACTTTAAATAAACAGTTTTTTCTGCGACATAGTTTGCATTTTTGTGTTTTTTTTTTCACGTAATTGCAGTTTTTCCTATGTTACAAGAATTTTGAAACAAACTGCGTCATAAAAATAAATTTATTGTAAATTTATAACAGTTATTTTTATCTTTACAACTAAAGATAGGATTGTCAACAAATTAAAAATTTTAGTGCTCTGGGAAACTATATTCTTCAAGAAAATGTCATTCTGAAAATCCCGTTTGTTGAATAATTATATTTCCCTGCTGACTTAGTTTAACAAAACAGTACAAAATATACATACACAGTTTTAAAAATATTGAATAAAGCACAATGGCGCAAATAATACTATTAATAAAATGTCTTTTTTAGTTTTAAATTAATATGAATGATGTTAACGAAATACTGTAGATTTCAACGGTTTTGTTTCCAGAACCAGATTATCATAATAAATTCACTCTTGAGAACCAAATATTTACAAACCGCTTGTCATATTTCAATTACGTCATAGTAAATGTAATTTGACAATAATATTTGCTCCAAAACCTATTAGATAATCATCTGTAAGTAGTATATCCTGTCGCAACCGTTTGGGTGGCAATCCAATACGGCCGCCAAATAAGACTCCATGTTGAAGTATAATATTATCAATAATATTCTACAAATTATCTGACATAATAATAAATATATAAATAATAATAATAATAAATACCATTTGATACTTATATATCTAGGATAGGTGAATGATTTCCAGCTTTGCTGAGAAAGTTCAATAATAATAGTAATAATAGTTTCCCTTTGCTTGGTGGCGAATATGAGGGCCACATGATCCGCGTGACGTTATTATTCCGACTGGTATTACTATCCCTGTATAAACAGGTATTAATTTTAAGCATTAAATATGTTAGGATTTGTAAAATGACAAACGCGTGATTTCCATGATCATTTCCGTAAGCTCCATAAAGGTTCTATATTTCACGCTAATAAGAGGCCAACTGGAGAGGCCAACTGCGATAGTCTAATGGAACACCCAGTGTTGTAATAGATACATTTAAAAAAATATCTAGATACAGATACATGCCAAAAATGTTTGTATCTAGATACAGCTAGATAGTTTTGAGAAAACACTGAAAAATGAAAATACCATATTTTTTACCAAACAAACAGTGCATGTTAATCAGTATTAATACAGGCTGTTCAAAAATGACCATGACGTCACAAAAAGCCCACGAAATTCAAGGTAAAACACTATTCTACGGAATAAAACTGTACTAAATAACGTATGTATCATGTAAGCCATATGTGCTAACGTATGACCTTCGTATCTATAAAACTAATGTTAGTATTATAGATATGCAGCTATGTTCATGTTAAGAGGATGTTCATTTCAATCAAGTTCTAGCCATAATTGAAGTGGAATCTTTTTTGATCACTAATAAAAAATTACTGATAAGAAATATGTGATTATTTTTTCCCATACCATACAAATTTAGTTTATAAACAAAATTCAGTTGACATTCTCACTCTTAAAAATTAAATTTATATGAACGTTTAATGATTTATTCAATTTTACGTCCTTTAGGAAACACATCAATTTATCTTACTTATTTCAATTTGGAAATGAACTTAATATCCACACTAGCATGGCCGGTCTTTGGGTGAGGCGGACTAGATCCAGGCCTCAAGTGAAGAAATACCTCAAAAAAATTATCAAAATGTATTTTCAATCACTGGATACTTTTGAAGAGCCTTAATATGTCTTGTCTAAGGCTTCACAAAACCACGGTCCACTCCCAAACCTTTTGTGTGGATATAATTTTTCATATGCTTTTAGTAAAGTGCTCATAAAAAAATAGTAACAATAGTTATTCAAAAACTTAGTTTTCATTAATAATGACCCATGTTCCTTAAGTGTTGTACCTACTATTTAGGTACCTAATTACCTACTATTTTTACGGCCGTTCAAAAGCTACGAAAAACGAGTGAGAATTTTTTTGACATTCCATCTAAATTTAATTTGTAAACGTCAGAATTTCAATTATTATCTGTATTTTGTTTATATAATAGTAAAAATAAAATATTTAAAATGACAATTTATAATTAAACTATTATACAAGGTGTCTCAAAAGAAATTTTATATTTAGTGGATCGATTAAAAAAAAAGTAAGCCGTATATAGAAAAAATGTTTATTAATTATTAAAATACACTTTTTGGGGATTTATTTCTTAAAAATAATATCGTCTAAATGTAGACCCTCGCGTTCTCGGCACTCATTTAATCGAACAGTAAAATTACTTATGACGTCTCGGCAGGTGGACTCAGGGATGGCTGCCATTTCGTGACGGATATTTTCTTTCAAATGCGCCAGTGAAGTCGGTTTATTGGCGTAAACTTTAGATTTAAGATAACCCCATAGGAAAAAGTCCATAGAGGTTAAATCTGGACTGCGTGGAGGCCAATTTATGTAACCTCTCCGGGAGATCAATTTGCCTGAGAATTAAGCCTTTGACTGGCATCTTGGGGCTTTAATTCTTGCACCAATTGAATTTTGTAGGGGTGCAGCTTTAGGTCTTTGTGCATAATGCGATGTAATGATGATCTATGCACATTTAAAGCACTTGCGCGCTTCCGAATTGAAAGGTTCGGGTCGTCACGAACAGACTGATTAACATTCTCCACGTTTTCTACCGTTCTTGATGACCTAGGTCGCCCGGATTTTGATTTATCCAGCGTTGTACCAGTCTCTTCAAACTTTTTAACCCAATGTCAAATGAGAGGAATGCTTGGCGCATCATTTAAGAGGCGAAAACCTCGAATACTGCAGAATTTTCTACGCGCTACAGTCGCCGAATCACCGTTTTTGTAAAACTCTCGCACGCATAACGCGCGGTCTGCTCCCGAGAAACGCTTCATAGCGAGTGAATTCCCAAGAGCCAGGCTACCGATTGACATAACCCCCGCGCCCCTCGGATACGTTGCGTTCACGCAGTAAGCTAAATAAATATAAAATTTCTTTTGAGACACCTTGTATCAGCTCGGTACCATGGTATAAAAATAAAGTAACCATCAAAGTATCTGAAATACAGATACAAGATACTTAAATTTAAATATCTAGATACAGATACAGATACATATCTCAAAAAGTATCTAATTTGTATCTAGATACTTGAAAAAGTATCTAGTTACTGTATCTAGATACTTGTAACTAGATACATTACAACACTAGGAACAATAATCAACAGAATCTGGTTAACCGTCTTGAAAATGTTCTAAACAAATTCTGTAAATATGTTATTTTCAAGTCGATGTTTGGGTACGACTTGATTTCACGTAGCGAACGGCTAAATGCACTTAACCTCAAAATACCTACTATCCGCGAAGCGAAAGATATTTGATCTATAGATATAGATAAAATAGCTACATAATAGCTATAGATATAGCTACATAAGATATCAAATGGTACTGTAGACACACCCAACATATTGTTTAGGATATCGTTTCGAGTTCGTCGATACACCACCCGATCCTGCGACTTTTTCTACACTTCACAGCATATAGGACTTCTTTTGGCTAAAACACAAGCCTGGATAGAAAGTGCAGGTACTACAATGAAGTGTCCAGAAACAGTGATGTATTTCACCTGTCTTACTCTAACTTCAAAAGATCGCTTTGTTGTCAACTTTTTTCACCAGATTCTTCTGTATAATTTATTAATATAGTCAGCATATATATTTTATTATTCTTTCTTTCACGTATTACTTTTAATTTGATATATATATTTTTGTACGTGTATGTATGTGTATATATATATGCATACATGGTTATGTACAATTTGGGCATGACTCTTATGTATGTGCTTTTAATAAATAAATAAAGTAAATACTTGAGGCTGAGTCGCTCCCTGAGTTGATTGAATAGATCGGATGATGAAAATTGTGAAGTAGTGTTAGTATTCTAGTTGCAAATAATTTTAAATTTAAGTTGTCATTATACTTACATCATAATTAAACATTACACTATTAATCTGTAAATTGATTTCTACCATAGTACGCGATAATTGCAAGTTACTAAATGTAAATTTGTTTAATATAAACATGTAACTGGATTGTCAAATATTATGTAACAATTTTAAATTATGTAAATAGTATTATGAACTAAATTCAAATTTTTATTATGTAATGTTTAGTTGAGTTCATACCTATAAAAACACAAGGTTTTCTCAGAAGAGTATTTTTTTGATTTATTTATTGGAATAAATTCAAAAATAATGGTATATCATCAACTGAAGGGCATACAAAAAATAGGATAGGTTCATATTGTGTAATTTTGAATTTTGTAATAAAAATGATTTGTGTGGAAATTGTGGCAAACTAGCAAATTAATCACTACTGAGTTTTAGTACATAAATAAATAAAGTAAATATGCAGTAAGCAGAGACTTATTAAAGTCGGTGGAGGCCCCTGGTGCATACGAAAATATTGGACTCCTTAAAGAAAAGAGAGAGACAGGGAAAATTAGAATTCATGTTAACCATTTTGAGTAATTTTATTGATACAATTCTTTGCAGAATCTCTCTCCAATAATTTTCTTTTTGCAATGTAATTTGCAGATTTTGAACACCGAGGCGATTTAACGTATAGGAGCGCTTGGCTGCCAACCTGAGTTCTTGGAGAACACCCCGGAAAACCAAGGATCTCATAGCTCTTTAACCTAATTAAAAGATTTGCACTTAATAAAATTATTTCGGATGGCAGTGAGAAAGAAACCGATTGCCATGATGATAGCCAACTTTTGGAACGAATAAGGTAATTAAAGAAGAAGAAGGAGAAGAACATCAAGATTCAATTCTATTTACATTCATTGAAAGATGAAAATATGTACGTTAAGCAGCATGTATCTTAATTATACCTTTGTATCATTTTACGTCTAGTTCTACGGCATACTTAATGTACAATACGGTATTATAGTGTACATAACAAGACTCTACAGATACCAAAATCGTCTCGAGTTCTGTGAACTGCTTAAGTATGTTTGTGTCTGTTAGACTTGCAAGCATTAGAAGACATTTGTTAGCCCTTAACTGCTTCACAAACGTTAGGGGTATTCAAAATAATTCATAGGATTCTTCAAACCGAGGAATTGAAGATCCAAGTCTACAACTCCCACATTAACGTAATCCGGATTGGGAGTTGTGATGTTTTAGTTTGTTTACTGTAATAAGTAAGTGACGGAATCTTTGATACGCCAAACAAGATCACCTCTGCTCTACTGAAGCTGTCTGTATGATTTTTTCGTGACCAATTGCTATTTTTTTTTTTTTTTAGTATTTTATCTGTATTTTCCTGTTTTCAACAATTTCTATTATCTTTACCTGTAATCAAATATTTCTTATATTTTTTATTATTATTTATTATTATATATTTTTTTATGTCGCCGGTACTTTTCATAACTTAGGTATCAACAATACTATGAACAATAGTATTTATTATCAAAGTACAAACATTATTTTTTGAAGTGCCTAAACAATTTTAACATTTTTGTGTAAAGGATATAATAATTTAGATAAGAAAATATTATAATAATGACCTTACACTTTGTTGAAATGCCTAATAAAGTTAATTCTCATCTGCATGTACTTGGCTTAATGAATCATATGCCGTGGGTCTCCTACTCGTGTTACAGGCTCGTGCTGCGAGCGAATGATAGCACGGAAATCACGTGTGTGGTCTGATTAACTTCACAAAAATTAGATCAAGTACAATCCTTGCAGCACATACAGACAAGGTCAGGCTCCTTGATAACATTTACCTACGTCAGATAATATTGTTATATTGTAACACGGTTTTTAAAACAATCACTGCCTAGTGGCCAAAACACAAAGTTACACTAGTGCAGTGGTTCTCAAACTGTGATCCGTAGGTGTGTTAAAATAAGGTCATAATAACTTCTTTAATATTTTTTTAGTAATTGAGACTTAATTTTTAACATTTCATTCTTCTTAATAAAAGAGGTAGCTATGAAAAATGGAGATAATATTTGTGTTATTTGAAAAATAGTAGTTTAAACAAGTCTTAATAACTTTTTTACAACTGGGTTTATATGCCATTCCAGACGTTTAAGTGGAACTAGATGTTGAAATCTAGTAATTTTTATCTATTAAATCGGGCTTCTGATCATTTTGTTTAAGCTTTGTAAATCATATTTACATTGCAAATTCTAGGTTAAGTTGAGTTTCATTTTCATTACATTTTGATTTCTTGTGTCATTCTTAATACAAATTTATGATTTATTTCTATTTTTTGTCGTGTCAAAAAATGTAAAAATATATTATATACATATATTTCTCATTATAAGTGTCACTCGTTTCCATCTTTCACTGTTAGAAATTTAAATTTTCACATGCCATCTTATGGACACTGTCATACTGTCATTATTTTCTTCTATATGTTCTGTATGTATTTATTTACTTGTGTGCATAATTAATTGTATAATAATAAATTACAGATGTATAATAGTGTTTTATTGATTATTTGTATCTCCTATCTTTAGCTTCTTTTGAAAATATCAAGATTGGTATTTTTTCTTTTTGTACCAATAACAATTATTTTAATAAATGACACTACCCACTGTACAGCTGGAAACTATTGTTCGCCATTTTGAAAAACCATCCTGGTCTTTCCAACTAGCATCTAATACTCCTTCCTTTAGTATTTTTATTCAATGCTTCTTATGAAGATACATGAAAAAACTAGCCAAAAATAAAATTTTCTAGCATAATTTTGAAAAGCCATGTTTCCCATAGGAATGAAGGGACTTCTTCTTCACTAGTTTTGTTACAACTTTTAGTTTCTCGATAAAATTATGCATTTAGTACACTCGTTTATTACCCTAGCGGTTAGTTGTGTGGATGTCCGTATAGGTGCTACGCTCGAGTAAGAAGGAAAGCGAAAGGCGGAAGGTCGATTGTTCAAAGGAGACCTCAAGACCTTGAACTTCACAGTTTGCTGACCGATAAACTGTACTATATATTGTAATTTCATTAGATTATTCATCATCTAATGTCCAGTGTACACTCCTACTTTCGTGCTTAAGATAATATCATCGTTAATTAAAAGGAAGAAGGAAAACGTCGTTAATTTCAAAAATCAAGACTTAAAATCTTTATATAAATATATTCTTTGACCGTATTAAATGGTTTGGATAAGTATTAATTTTTTGGGGTATCGGTCTAATAAAACTACGTTCTTTTCTTATCTAACTATTTGACAAGAAAAGAACGTAGTTTTATTAGACCGATACCCCAAAAAATTAATACTTATTAAAATCTTTAATATTATAGATTTAGACACAAGGAGGTAAGTATAATCAATAACGAATTCTTCAGGAGAGTGGAAAATATTTTTCTTCATTCAATATATTCTTTTCGATGAATTATATTATTATTTGAAATTTAGATAATTAAAAAAAAACTGTACTGTTAATACATTTATTTATAGTTTATGCAACTGGCATATCATGGACTGTACTACTGGTTGCATATATATAAGTTGAAGTACCAGTTAATATATCTTAACTAAAGACATTAACTGTCTTTAAAATTTTGACGTACAGTATATATGGCTATAGGCGTCTAACTGAACTTTTTTAACTTGACAAGTGACAAGTCTTTACACATTTAACAAAATGTTTGTATAAATGATAAGACACCACAATAAGATAACATTACAAAGAGAAAGAAACGAACAAATTTTTAATTTCAAATATATCTTTAAATTCATTATGAAATTAAAATTAGATAGTCCGTTTTCCAGAAACCGTAGAAAGGTCTGCGAATCACTTAGTAAATATCAGTGTATTTACTATAAGAGATGTGCCTGGTATCCATATCCGTATCCGTTGCCGCGGATATGCGCAAGAAAAAACTTATCCGTATCCGCTGAGATTGTTGTATATCATACGAATATTTTTATTAATAATAATGAATTTCATCATTATTTCGCATCGTATTTTGCACTTGGTTCCCTCTTCAAAGCGAAACTCTTGTCTAGAAACACCAAGATCAGGTTATAACAAGTTATAGTCCCGTACTTATGTATGGTTCCGAAACATGGAACTTAACAAAGTAAGATCGACAACACCTCATAGTTTTCGAAAATAAAATATTACAGAACTTTTAGCCCCATTCAAATTAATGGTGAATGGAGAATCCGTAAGAACAAAGATATCCGAGAACTGTACTCCAGGCCAAATATCACCCAAGAACTCAGAAGCAGACGATTACAGTGGATAGGACACGTTATGAGGATTAGGGAGGACAGAATGGTTAGGACGATATGGGAAGGAAGATTGAATACCCGTCGACCAGTGGGAAGACCTCGCAAGAGATGAAGAGATCAGCTAACTGAAGATCTAACAAGTATTGGTATACAAGGTACTTGGCAAGACTTGACAATGAATAGATCGAGATGGAAGGCTTATGTAATTGAGGCCAAAAGTCAACCTGACTGATAGTGCCGAAAGAAGAAGAAGAATAATGAAATATGAATAAAACTGTTCTGTTAACCTTTATTAATAAAATTTGTTTTAAAATCATAGTTTACAAAATAAACATAAATTTTTTCATATTATGGTCAATTTAATTAAAATTTAAAAATTAAATTTTAAATTAAAAACAAATTTTAGTAATAAAGGTTAATAGAACGATTTTATCCGTATCTGTAGCCGCGGATATCAAATTTTTATGATCCGCCACATCACCAGTTGAAAATTCAGAAAACAATTGCTGTACATCAGTACATCGCAATAACGGCGATTCGCTGTAACAAAACAATTTAATTAAAATTTAAAAATTAAATTTTAAATTAAAAACAAATTTTAGTAATAAAGGTTAATAGAACGATTTTATCCGTATCTGTAGCCGCGGATATCAAATTTTTATGATCCGCCACATCACCAGTTGAAAATTCAGAAAACAATTGCTGTACATCAGTACATCGCAATAACGGCGATTCGCTGTAACAAAACAATTTAATTAAAATTTAAAAATTAAATTTTAAATTAAAAACAAATTTTAGTAATAAAGGTTAATAGAACGATTTTATCCGTATCTGTAGCCGCGGATATCAAATTTTTATGATCCGCCACATCACCAGTTGAAAATTCAGAAAACAATTGCTGTACATCAGTACATCGCAATAACGGCGATTCGCTGTAACGGCTTGGGTTTTTAATAATGGCTTTTGCATTTTGGCATTTTTTCGGCAATACGCTCGCAACATCTAAGCCCGACAAGTACGTCGAGCGCCATTTTATTTTCCGAGTGTCATTGTATTTATCTGTTTACGGCATTCCTGGGTTTTGCGTATATATACATTAGCGAGAGAGAAAAAAAAAGTTGTAATTCACTTAACGGTTATGTATGTATTCTTTTGTTGTCCTATTTCCTGAACGTTTGAAAGCCTGGACACAATTTATTAAATATTTACAATTAAAGACCATTAAGGGGTTTAATTTCTAACCCTTTGGAAAATTAGTTGAAATTTAACTGTAATTTTCTGTAATTACATTTGTTTCATGAAATCATTGAAGTTTGCGCGGCACACTTCGTAAATTCAAGGATAAACAGTGGTTAAACACGTTGAGAAATCCGTATATGCTTATACGCCATTGACTAGTAAAATCAGCAGTTTTTTCTCATGTTTGAAATTGTTCGCTACAAATTCACAGTTTTGAAAAACATTGTTATAGTCGGATTGCTGTCAGGTGACTGTTCGTTGCTACAAGTATCGATATTCAATACTATATGCTTTCTCTGTCTATATCATTATAATTATTTGCATACCCATAGTAACGTATAGTGACGCAAGTTGACAACTAACCTTCAAAATTATTTGAATAAAAAACAAAGCATTAGAAAGAAACAGCATGATTCGTAGATATCTTTACTAATTAGAGCGCGAAAATAAATTTACAGCAGTACTCAAACAAACAAAATTATTAATTTTGAGGTAATAATTATAAATAAGGAAAAATTTATACGCATACGTAAATCTTGGATTATAATTTGTTGTTTAATTAAATTCAATTTTTATGTTTCCCTTAAATACAAAGTAATAAAATATTAAGTAAAAATATATTTATTCATATAATATATTACTACAAGTTGTATTTAAATGTATATTTTAATTTTAAAACAATTAGTCACTGTAATGCATGATATCGTCGTCATCTGAACTATCGCTGTCATTTCCTTTATTTATTATTATAGGGTTAATATCATCAACAATCTTTTCCCTTTCCCACCATTCATTTATTAAATTTTCGATTTTTATAACAAATTATGCTCAAGTTTCACAACTAATTTGATCACAGGCTACTTGCTACATTTTGAAAACTTCGCTATCACTATATCCGTGTCGACCAATATGACTATCATAATAATTTTTTGTTATACCCAAAATTAGTTCAATGGGGTTAAACTGGCAGTGATAAGGAGGTAATCTTAGTACTTCATGACCATACGTTTGTACCAATGTATCTATAATATAAACTGGTTCAGATTTTTCTTTCTTAATAAATTTTAAAAGATCACATTTTATGTCATTTTTGAAAAAGTTATGTTATTATTTATCAGGTTATTTTGAATTTCGAATTACCAGACACTGACAGCTAAGACAAATAACAAAAAAACATTTTTAAAATCGCTGAAAAATGGTAACTAGATTATTATACGAATTCACTACTTGATACATACATGTAACAGTCAGCTATCAGCAATCCGACTATATTACGAGTTTCTAAATAAATATTTCATAATAAATAGTGAAAACCAATTATTTATCTCTTTAAAAAGAATACCTACTGCGTTATTGATGTATATATATAACAAGGCCAAAATATAAAAACGGGAAATACATAATTTGTAATCTACATCAACTTTTCATACAAAATTTCAATAGACCATTACATGATATATTAAAGAGAAAATACTGCATTCTTTTATTAAATTAGGTTAATTCACGCTAACAACTTATGCTGCTAAATCTTCCAATTTTAGCACTGAATAATTTAAATATTTAAATTCTGTCAAATGTTGCAAAATAATTAAGTAATACCCAAAGTTGAAATTTAGAATACAAAATGTTTGCTAAGCAGTTTTAGTATTCCAAAGCAAGATTTCAAAAATGTTAGGTTTGGTTAAAACAAACCTAATTTTACAAATTTAGCTCATTGTATGCCTAATTCGAAAACAAGAATTAGCGGGTCCATTATGGTATTCGAAAAACCAGTTGCTCCTAATGTCAGTATTGGGGTGAAATGTAGCCCAAGTTTTAAGTTGGGTTTATCTTTAAGTTATCCTGCAAAACAAATATCCAGATATTTGGTTTTCTGTCTACTTTGCTAGGACGTGCTTTTTCAAACTATATATTAACTAATTTTAGACTTGAGAACCAGTATTTGGGAACATTGTCTTTTATTAATTTTTACTTAAAGATTAAAATTAATTTTTTGCTTTATGTTATTTTTCTAATGTTTTGGTTGTGTTATGCTAGGTTATTGCCTTTAGCTTTCGTGTTAAGATCCAATCTTTTACTACGTAGTATAAAGTTCAAAATTTGAATTTTCAAAGGTCGTGATCCCAGTTATTCAAGGTTACATTTTGAACATTTGAATCGGTTAATCGCTTATAATTAAAGAGTTCTTTTCATGTTAAACATCTATAAAATTAACTCATAAAATTGATTTCAAGATTGCAAGTTTATTATTTCTTAAAAAAAGTTTATAGCAAATTTTTCCATTGAAAACTTAAAAAGGATACAGACATTTTGTTTGTCATTCTGTCTTTTTGATTAAGATCTTTTAATACAAAATATATAATAATTTAGATTGCGGATGTTTGGTAGTAAACAGGAATTAGCAGTGGCGTAACTATAAATTTGGCCCCAACGCAAAAAGGTGATGCCACCCTCAGATTTTTAAAAAAATTATATTTAAAATTTAAATATGCAATATTTAAAAAAAAATCTTTTTATCCAGTTAATAAAACACGATTAGGTATATAAATAATAATTATTTTGTCCCACATGGAACAGAAAACAGCTTTTGTAAGATGAACGTAAGAGGAAAAAAAAATATAATAACACTTAAATCTTTTAATTAATATAATTAACTTATCAGCACCAACAATGTAATATAAGTATGTACAACAATATCCCAAATCAGTAACTAGGTAACTATTTTTGATGAAAAAGGATAATGATGAGTAAAAGAATCTCTGCTCAAAATAATTATAAAAAAAGAACGAACATTGAAATTAGGTTTGAATGAGACACACTTAAAATAAACTTAAATTCAAACAAAATATCACCAACTAACTTTACCTCACTTATGACTATGACTATGACAGAATTTTTAAATTCATATCAGTTATACTATCTTCAAGTTCCAAAACCAAACGAAATAACTCTTAAAGTAGTACACAACTCCCAACTCTCCTCAACTTAACATTAAATGTGTGTTTTTCTTGCCTTTTTATTCGCAAATTCTGAAATTATTACATCCAATTTTAATTTTTGAGCATTTTCGTTCTCTATTGCCAAAATTGAACAATGTCTAAGACGTTGCTGAGACATACTATTTCTATGTTTTAATCAACTTCAGTTTGCTGAAGGACCTTTCTGCACTAGCATCTGTCACAGGTATTGCCATCAATAGCAAAATTGCTGTGTTCACATCAGAAAAATCGTCCATATAACTGTATTTGATGAGAAGTATATTGGCCAAATGTCTAATTTAATGTTTTTAATATGTGGAGTAGTGATTTAGATGGGTTGCGTTAGGCGCAAATAGCCTTTGTTGCTGTGCGCCAAAAATTTTAACCAACTAACTAACTATATTGGCCAAATCTTTTATTGTAGTTGTTTCTGTGATGACATCATTTTTAATAAAAGTGATTGCATTTATTAACTGGATTGGATTTTTTTTTTGTTAAATCGTCGTGGTAATTCTGTTGTAATAATTTAGCTGATTCAATTATATCATCTTCCGACAATTTTATTAAATTTTGAGGTTGGGATATTTTTAGTAGTCCCCGAGCAAAACCCCCCAGGCCCCCCGCCTTGCGGGGTAATGCTCCCCCTAGTTACGCCACTGGGAATTAGATTATACTTTATTGAAAACTTACATTTTTCAATTATTGTTGGTTATATTTCTTTATATTTTAAAAATCTATATTTGATATTTAAAAATTACAACGGTAGGGTTTAAATGAAATGGTTTAATGTAATGTTATTTCATTAAATTTTATTTAATATCTTTAAATATATTTAATAGCTTAAACAACATATCATAAGTAGGCGATACATTTTTGAAATATTGTTTTATTACCTCGTACAAATATTTAATTAAGAAAAAAAATAATAATGAATTTTGGGTAATTTGTGGTAGTTGTAAAAATTTAACTTTGTAAGAATGAGAATGTACCTTTTACTGCATATTTATGATGTCTCATGGGTGTATCAATTTCGCCTTTTGGCACTGTTAGGGTTGACTTTTAGCTTCAAACACAAGCCATTCAAACCTGTTAGTTGGAAAGTCTTTTTATGTATCCTGTATAAATATTACTCGCTAAATAGACAACTGATCCATTTTTTCAGGGGTTTTCCCTGGTCAATGAATGATCAATATTTATTCCTAGACTTCCTTTACCGTACTGTCATCTACTATAATGCGGTTGCAATAGCGTAGTGGTCATACTACTCGCTTTGTAAGTGTGGGGTTGTGAGTTCAAAAGCAAAAGATTTTTCAAAAAGATTCGTGGCCGTTGCAACAGTCTCAGGTACTCAGCCTTCACTTAAATGAGTACCTTTATATCTGAATTAATATTCGGGAATATGGGGCATGCTTCAGAGGGCACGTAAAGCCGGCGGACTCGGCTACCGTAAAAAGTAGTCGTTAGGTTATGTCAGAGAGCGCTAATCGTGACCTGAAAATCTCTGACAACTAGGCATTGTGAGATAGGTACGAAATAATAAAAAAAAAATCCACTATAATCAGCCTGTCTATTTTTATATAACTCTCGGCTTAGTATAGTACTAAAAACTCTTTATGTATATGGCTCCTTCGTCTATTATTATTTTAGATGGGACTGCGCGTAGTATTTAACAATCAAGCAAAAAATGTATGTGATTGTCTTTTAATAATATAAATTATAGGTAATAAAACTGCTGTTCATTATCTACTGGGTTTACATGCTGTTAGTTTTCTAATATAATAATCATTTTCCAGGCTTTAGAATTTACATAAAAAACCTATAAATTTAAAAACCTATCAACAATTATAATTTTTCTCAAACGTAAAATTTACAGCCAAATCACGTATAATTATCTCATATTTATGGCATAAAATAATATTTAAAAGAGGTGTGCCTGTTAATAACCCTATTGCATAAAGTATGACATCAGGTGCAATAGCCAAGTAAATACCTGAATGAAAGTAACGTATATGGTGTATAACTAACTGTCTCTAGCTCACTTCACGTCTAACTTATTAATCAACTAATTGATTGACGGGTAATTACTCACTACGATTAATAAAATGTAGAGTAAATTTATATTACCTTATTTGTAAGAATATTACTGCAAAACTTTTTTATTTATGGTGGATTCTATAAATGTGTAAATCTATAAGGGAGTCGTTTGGGCTAACTCGAAACATAACTTCGTTATACATATTTTATTCACTACGTATTTTATAAAAGTCTTTCCTGACATTTTTTGTATTTGCTACAAGATTACATTTAGTTCCCTATGAAAAGAAATTTAATAAAAAAAATATTACAAGGTGTTTAAAAAAATATGTAAACCTTAGTTAATTTAGTAGTTTTTTTCTTGTTTACTTCTAGATAGCTTACGTTTTAGAGTCTACTTTCCGGTAAATTTCTCAGCATTCTGAAGTGCAAATTATGGTAATTTCTGCATAACAGTTTTTTTCTTACCTGAAACAAAAGAAAAATAAAATTAGATTATTTTTGTCATAAATAATATATGCTTATTTTGTTGACATTTTAAAATACGACGCAAAATATCCTATTAATGAACATTCTTTTTTTAAAAACTATTTTGTACGTAATAAATGCTAACCAAACAGGAAGTATCTCAGTTAAAGATTTTAAGAAAAAGTTTTACTACATTAGGATTCATTAAGACCCGTGGTTCTTAACCGGAGGTGCGAGAGAGCATTTCTAGGGGTGCGAGAGAAGTTTCTAAATTTTTAATGAAAATTACCGCCTAACTACTTATGAGAAACATGCTGTATTGTCTTCTTCCCCACTCCTATGGCTGAAACCAGAACAGGGTTTTGGAATTGTGCGAAGAAATTATACATTTTCTTATTAACCAAAATAGTGATTTAGTGGAAACTTTTAGAAATAGAGACGCAATACTTCGGCTAGCCTACTTAGCAGATATATTTAACCACCAGAATGAATTAAGTACATCAATGTAAGGATTTGGTAAGAACATAATAACAGCAAGTGAAGCATTAGCCTCATTTAATGAAAAATTAAAACTTTGGGGACGTCGAGTTGAAAATGGGAATTTAGCAAATTTTCCTTATCTGGATTCAATTGTTTTGGAAAATAAAAAACAACAATTATACCCAAAATAAAATTACACCTCTAACAATTAAGTGAATTATTTGATGGATAATTTTCCACGGGAAATATAGGCAAAATTAATAGATCGATATTCAATCAATTTTTGTTTGACCTAAATTCAATGGACGACAACGTTTTATTAAAAGACGATCTGATCGCAATACGAGGTAATGCACGTATTGAAATGGAATTTGAAAAACTAGACTCAGAACAGTTCTGGTGTACGCAGTTAGAACTATCCAGAATTGGCAAACACAACATTAGAGACACTTTTACCATTTTCCACCTTTGTGAAATGAGTTTTTCATCTATTATGAACAAACAACAACAACGTAGCCATTAAAAATGTAGATATTGTTTTATATATAATAACATAGCATGTATTGTATTCATTTGTTTATGCAATAAATAAATTATCTTGCAATAATTGTCTTTTCCTAAATAAAAATAAAAACACATTTTTCAAGAGGGTGCTGACTTTTAAAAAGGTGAATAACCACGGATTTAGACTATTATTTATAAGTCTAATGTTGGTGTAAATATAAAAATCATATCTACCTAATCTATATCTAAATCTAATCTATATCTACCAAAAATATTACGGTAGAAATTTTTGTAGGTTGCCCTGTGGTCACCCATCCAATAGATGTACGTGTTCGAATGTATTTAATTTAAGATTAAATAAGTTAGTATGTCCAACTATACGCGAAATTGTAGAAGATCAGTAAAAATTCCTTTGCGGAGATTATACAGGGTGTTAACGGTCTTCTTATTTCTTTTGTAATGGTTGATACAACAGGTCAAAAGAAGGCGAAAACCCTTAAAACAACTTAGTAAACGTCTTATAATAAAAGAGATATTATTTTTTATAGGGAAGCGATAAATTAATGTTGTAAAACTTGTAGTAACCTGCAAACTAATAAATTTCAATTTGTTTATCTGTCAGCTACGTTTACGCGTAACGGCACAAACAACTGCCACAATACACATCTGGAGTTTCGAAAATTCGCTCGTTGTTCGCTGTGGTCATTTTTAGGACAGATTTTCTGTGAACGTATGGGCCGGATTGGTAAACTCACAGTTGACTGGCCCCTTTGTGTTACCAGATCGATTAAATGCAAAAAATTATTATTATTATTTTTTTTTTTGCAAAATAATTTGCCAGAACTTTTAAAAGATATTCCATTAAATGTACGTCAAGAAATGTGGTTTCTTCAAGACGGTGCACCCGCGTATTTCAGTCGTTTCGTTCGTCAACACTTAAACAATGTATTTCAAAATAAGTGGATTGGTCGGGGCGGTCATGTTCCTTGACCTCCCCGGATACCAGACTTAACACCATTAGACTTTTATTTGTGGGGGCATTTGAAGACCATGGTAATACTAAGAATTTCTATTCAACCGTCATACTACAGAACTATGGTAGAAGAGAACTAAAATATTTGAAGTGATACAAGTTTAAAAGATACAAGTGTACGACCTAACACATATGCACATAATTCTACAATTAAAGTTATTAATAAAGATGCAATAAATTTATTAATCAAGGTTAAAGGTAAAAATTTGCATATATCAATTGCGGGATATTTTTAAATGCTAACTTATGAGCTGGTGATTGGCTTTAATTCTTTGATAAATGAGTTTGTTTTTATATGCAACATATAATCTTACATAGATGGTAATAGATATACTGACATTCCATCATAATTATTGTTTAGGAAAATTCATTTTTCAAATATAATTATATTACAATCATGACTATAAATAAATAATTGTTTGTCTTCAAGTAATATTGAAGTTGCGTCTATAGCGATATGACAATTTCTACAATTTAATTGGGCACAACGTGATATTAAGGCAATAATGTAATCGAACTTATCAAGAAAATGTAATTTGATTTCATGTTTTCTCGTGTTTTATGTAAGATGATATAAAACATGGGAGCACACAGAAATTTGTCTTGTGGGCGGGTCTCAGAAGACGAAAATGTTTTAAAGGGTCGGGAAATTACTCGGAAATAAGTGCTAGTAAAATACAGCTTATTTTCCAAAACGCAAGTGTTGATCTAAAACAAGAAGGTTTTCACTTCTAAAATGCAAGTGATGATCTAAAAAAAAGGTTCTCACTGCCAAAATACAAGTGATGACCTGAAACAAAAGTCCTCACTTTTATTTTGACAAAAACGCGTGAAACCCACGTGTTTCACATTTAAGTTTATTATAAGTCGCTATGTTTTTAAAAATCAAAAATATAGTTTTTCTATTTATATTCTAAATAAGTACTTAAATAAAATAAAGAGGCTATATTAGCTAAAATGTATAAATTGTTTAATAAATTTAACACAACCGCTCCATAGAAAGGTAAATTGGCACTGTACAAAATATCAAATAAAATTTGTATGAAACAGCTAAAAAACATAGTTATGTTGAGACATCACAAACGATCATTGTCACCATTGGCACGACAGCCCAAAATGCGACAACATTCAGGAGTAATATGGTATATAGTTTATAGCCGGTTGTGAACGACTAAGCATAACCTGTAATTTGTATGAATATTTTTACACAAATTATTTGACATAGGGAGGAGTTGAACACTGTCCATACCCTTGCTAGCTGTCAATTGCAACTGCAAACGGTTTAGCTCTTGCGACCACAGGCTTGCTAATCACAAAACGATGCCTTTATTAATTAAAAATAAAATATTCTAAATTAAAATGGTCTTTTTCGAAAATGAATCCTGCAGCAGCTACACACTGTGTCAATTGTCATTTCTGCTTCTAGAAGCACTTCTTATAGACACTGTTGATAAATGCTCATAGACTCCCGACTGTTCCTATATCTCTTCAGTGGTTTAAAATTGACGTATTTTTGGCAAGATCTTTAGTTTTGGAAACAAAAAGATCACATTCCACTAAATGTACCTCAAGTGCAAATGGCAGCTAGGAAATTAATATTACTTTTGTCTTGCTCTTGATTACCCAACCAAAAGGAAACGCGATCTGGTGCATAGTGTCGTGATGTGGCTCTATTATCTATTTTTCAGGACTCACCGATTCACATTTTTAGTATATTATTTTATTTATTTGTTTATTTTTCAATATTAATAAAGTTTTACGAAGCCAGTCCGGGTACATACCCGGACATATTTTATGATCAACTTCGAATGTTGCAATATTATCTTACAATTGTATAGGACAAAAGTTTAAAAATAATGCGTTATATTCAAAGAAGCATGCTATCTCATTAGCATTTCGCCATGTCAAAAAAGGAAATATAAACAAAAATTTCATCACTTACCAATTTAGAGAAAGTTTAGTATCATTTTTTTTAAATTGTCCATCATTATTGCAAAATATATTCCCAGTAGTGTCCAATTTAACTTTACGGTTTTTCTAATGCATTCTGCAGCACGTTCAATTTTACCAAGTTTGGAATATTACTAAGTTATGTTTACGTTAAGGATTACGTATATGTTAGATAATTGTAGTTAATACTATGTTGAATTATGTATGAAGTATGTGTGGTGTGGTCGTGGAATTGTCTTGCATTTCATTTTAAATGTTGTGGGTTTTTGGTTTGTTGTGACAGGATAAATTTAATTTTTGCAAATGACCCTTACTTAGATCATTTGACACAATAAGGAAATGTCCTACTTTTTATGGTAAAATTTGTAAATATAATATATTGTAAAGATATGTGAATATATTCCAGATAAGAGGTTGTTGAATAAAAACATTGTGTTGTGTTTCACTAATCTTTTATTGATGTACTGACTGCAGTATCGGTTTTCGCCATTGTCAAAGTTACATTGCAACTCAATGTTTCTATTTAACAACTTCTTATCTATAAGTGAGTTTAACAAAGTTAAACTGTCGACTATTCAATATATTAAATATATTCCCATAGCCTAAACAGCACATATTGTGGAGAAGAACAGTTCTCCATTTCTAGACCTTCGGTACTATATAAAGTCAAGTTATCACAGTGATGTGAAGATCGGTCGAAATGTCACGCTAACCACGGAGTTCTCATGTACATATGTATCGGAGGTCTATAAACGCAAAATTTTAATTTTAGGCTCCTATGCAGGACATAGGCAATGGGAACCTATTTATTATCCCTGGTACTAATTTTAAGTGTTAGGTGATTGAGGGTGAATCAACGTCTAAGCTGATTACATAGTATTGAAAGGTGCAAATGCTAAAAGTGGATCAAAATTATTAACTCTCCCTCTTTCTTTCTTTGTTTTTGGGCAATAACAGTCACGTTATCTTTAAACAAGCAACAAATGCTCCTAATGCCTTATTAACTGTCAGGTTTTATCAGATAACTTAAACACCGCAAGATCCCCTGTTAACGTTGTTCGCAAGATCCCCTGCTAACAGTACCTTTTGCACTGCGCCATATTTCTGAAATTAAGACTCTTATGGCCGGTTGCTAAAGTAAGAGTTTTCCCTATGGTGCCGCCATGTTTTTGTATGCTACAACATACAAAAACAAATGATTTTAACTTGACTTAGGGAAAACTCTTACGTTAGCAACCCGCCATTAGAGTTTCATAATAGACGATGTCCTTAAATTGTTTTTGCAACTGGGTTGTAAGTTTTTTTACTCTGTTACTAAATCTCTCGAACTAAATTATTTTTAAACTAAATAATTTAGTTCGTCCTTATATATTTACGTTAAAAAAATGTTTTTGTTTAAATCATTATAAAAAAACTCGATGCATGAAATTTTGGTGACACAGTTATGCATTAGTATGAAGGTTGTTTGTTTTATTTTGCTGGTAATAATAGGTTATATGTCTATAATCTATTATGTATCTAGACCGCCCTAAATTATACTCATAGAACGATTGCATTTCAACAGACATATTTTACTTAATTTATTAATATAATATTGAGTTGAGTTTCATAATTTCACCTAAATTATTATTGATTCTCCAGTAATTATTTTAAAAATTATTTTTCCAATACTTCAAAAAATTCCAAAATGGTGCTACTGTTGATATTTTCACACTGAAAATGTTGGTCATCTAAGTTGATAATATATACGACGTCAAAACATGGCGAATTTCTTTTGAACTTAATAATAATATAAAAATTAGTTTCCGGAATAGGCTGCTTGTTTAAATAGTGCTGGGAAATTTGAGTTTTATATATTGATACTACTTGTGGCCAGTGCTGCAGTTGTAAAATCTGTAGAGTATACCCTCTACAGATATCGTACATGTATCGTAAATACCAGAAAGTTTCTCGATAATCCACGTTAAATGCATCGAAATTTTAAAAATCATGGGTTAAACATAATTTATTCGAAAAAAAGCTTAAGGTATACGCTGTATACCGTCCACTATAGTCCTTCTTGTGGAGTCAAAATATGGCGAATCTTTTAGTATCTAAAAGTCTGAAAACTATTGAAAGTACAACAAAAAAATTTGATCGGAAAATGTTTTTGAAGGATTTTGTTATTGAAATTATGTATTATTATTTTTTTAAATTTATTGTAAGATGATATTACAGGAGACTTCTTTATCCGTAGATTAGGAAACGAAAACTAATTTTTGAAAAAACACTGACTTGATTCTGGTTAAGATTTGTTCTGAAAATAATGAAGAATAATCTTTGACCAGTTTATATTTTCGAAATATAACAAAGTTTTTGTATTTTTAGCAAAATTATGTGGGAAAGATCTATATAATTAGATTAATAGACGACAAATGATTATAATAATTTTGTTTATTTTGACAAAATTAGATAAAAAATGTAAATTGTCCTCGACATTCAGCATTCGGACTTTCTATTGGTCACATTTACCTATAAAACTTTGACATTATTACAAACATTAGGTTAATACAAATTACGTTTTTATTTGGTTAAATACTTAGAAAATCTATAAAAACATAAAACGAACATGTGTGTATACAACTAAAACAAATTTTTATTAATTTTATTAGGAATTCTGCAATTTTTTATTCTTTTCTCTGTAACATTATCTTTTTTTAATTTTTTTTTTTTGCTATTATTTTCTTATTCTTATTTTTATTTAGAAGACGGTTAGTTCGATCACTGGGATAATCGACTATAATTAATGTTGAACACAATTTCTTATTTTTTATAAATTGTCTTTTTCCTTTGAAATTAAAAAAAAAAAAAATTTACTAAGGTTTTTAATAACTTTGATTTGTTCTGAGTATGTAAACTATGCGTAGTACTTGAGAAACTATCACTCTGAATCTCCTTAAAAGACAAAGGTAATAAACACAGGTTTTACTTTTCATTTGTAGAATTATTGTCATCTGGAACTTTCAGTTTTTGTATCGTCTCTGAGAAAGTGGTTTACTGGATAAAATGTAAATAGAAAGGTAAATTTTTTAACATAAAGTATTCCAAAACAACTAAGAGTGATCTTCCTGCCGTTAAATACAATTACAATTTTTATTTGCATAATAAAAAGGAAAAGAGTAATTTGATTATATTATATAAGAATCATTTCCTTTTGTTTTTATTGTGTTGATCCAAAAACAATACTTTCGCTTGGCATGAAAAATATTTTAAAATAGATGTATTAAAAAAATCAAAACAAGAACTAGAAATACCTAAAATCTATTGAGAATGATAGAGAGTAGAAGTTGAGGAATATGGGTAGAAATTTCGTGCGGACCAGTTAAAAAGTAATTTCGGGCCGGATTCAGCTGAAGGGCCATAGGTTGGACATCACCGCCTTAGGTTAATACTCCGGCGTAACACATATATCCGCAACAACAAATAATGCGCATACAAGTAAATAATCTTTACATTTAACATTCCCTGGTTTGTTAAACATGCATAGATGCGTATAAAGGACGCATGTTTAGGGGGGGCACTTATGAGGTACTGGTGATGTAGGTCGCGGACCGTATGCGACCCGCGACCCCCTAATTCTTTTTTGTGATCCCCTGAAGCGCTTATGAAAAAAAAAACTTGATCTTATTTAGCATAAAAATATATTTAAAAATATAAAATATACTCTCTTTTCCATTTTCTGTTTATAAAATAATTTCAAGGAGCCCTTCGGGATATTTGAAATTCAGTCACTGCTTATCATTTTGTATGAAAAATAATAGATAGCGACCAAATGAGTTAAAAAAAGGGATGTTAATCCCTGTATCAAATACTCCTCAAAATTTTGCAAACTCTTTTTCATCAATAAATACATATTTGTTTATATTTTTCGCGGGATATATTTTTGAAGTCTCAGCACTTCTCCTACATTCTTTAAATCCAACCGTTTGGCCACAAATTCTACCAATCGGACAGACTCAGGTTCCCTCACATGAGTCTCTCCGTAACGATTTCTTGATTATACCTACGAAAACCTAAAAATCACATGGAAATATGCATTTTTTATTCATTTCAATACTAGTCATAATAAAATATAGCTTATATATTCTAAAATGCATAAGATATTTTGCTGTACGATTATTTTAAATTTGCTAAATTTTCATTTCTTTGAAACTTGTGTACCCCCTGAATACGTCACTGTATAGATGGGCTAGTATATTTAAGGAAAATGTATAGTTTTTTTTCCATCAAACTGGCCTAACACATATTGTTTTTAAAACTGTTCTTGATTTTGTTGCTTCTTGCCTCCTTGTCTAACAATTTTTTTCAAATTAGTAATATATCACAGTAATTTTATAATTGTGCGGAACTTTTCAAAGTCACAAATTATTTTTCCGAATCTAGTTCTGTTCCTTAAACTTAATTTACCTTAGTATTAAATGTTGTAACCTTAAATGGTAAATTAATATTATAATCGCATTGTTAATTATTCAGCTATTTACATATTTGCAGGTAATTAAATTAATTCTATGCAGCAGAATATTAATTAATATTATAATTGTAACATAATATTATAACTGCATTTTGAATGAATAATATTTACTTTTACTTTCTGTTTAAAAAGTGATGGACAATATATTTATTTCGATGAAGGAGTTGTTGCACAATTTAATAATTTTAACTAACTTTACCTACCTTATATCTTATAAACAAAAAATATGAAATTCAAAAATGACTACGAGTACAATAAAGTAATACATAATCACAGAGCCGCAGTAAGGAAAACTTGCGCTAGGGGCAAAACCGTGTTTTGGCGCCCTTGGCAAAGAAATGTAAGTGATAAGCAAACACAAGGTCCTCACCTCTCAAAATCCAAGTAATGAGCAATAAAAAAGATCCTCACCTCCCAAAACCAAGTGATGAGGATAAAAAAGGTCCTCACCTCCCACAATCCAAGTGATGAGCAAAAAAAAAAAGGTCCTCACCTTTGCAATGTGGCGCCCATTTCCTTACTGCGGCTCTGCATAATCATATTTTATCTTTTAGAAAACTTATTTGTTTATAGATCTGTCAACTGAAAACCTAAATTAAAGATGTAGTAAAATCCTGAACATTAAAACAGAAATAGACAGGACATATAACGACGACCAATTCGATGGAGCAAGCGATGTACATATATAATAGACTTCGAGAGACCACAAAAGAAACAGGGCGTTAAATGACGATCTGAAGTCATTCGACTTATGGTGGCTGCTACAGCGAGAGATCGTGAAAATGGAAGACAATAGGCAAGGCCTTCGTCCTACAGTGGGATATTTAGGCGCCGGGACGCACATGGAGGAGGGAGGTTCTCACGGACTTGAGCCCCCCAAAGCACTAAAAAAAATATTTTTTTAAGGGACGCTGGTTGAGCGCCTATTTAGGCTAATTTAGATTAGATTAGAAGCATGATCTATTAAGCTCTAAAAAGGTCTATTAAGATCAGCAATTAAGGAAATAAGATATTTTAGGAGATATGACCATATATACTATATACAGTAAACAGAACTATTAACGCCATATATGTATGACGCGTAGAGATTTTTGGTAAAATCGGTTGGTTTAACCACTCCCAACATTATATTAACTTAAGGTCATATTTCATGAGTGTCCACGGAACAATAGATTTATTTGAAACTAGCTGGAGTACCCGTACTTCGTACGTTTTTGTAATGTACCTACATTTTTGCTGTAACGTAAATGAGAGAGATATAACGAATAAGAGAGATATTTCAATTTCAAGTAAAACAGAAAATAATCGCTTCTTTATTCTAAATCACTCGTTTATATATATTTTTATTGTTAAGTAAATAATAAGTGAGATACTTCATTTATGGTAGCTCTCCCCAATTATATATCTTGAAAAATAAAAATTGCATTGAACAGAGAGGAATAGTTTCGTTTCTCAAATTCATTTTTGCTGTTAAGGCGGCGCACAACCCTATAGTTCTCAATAGTTTCTTATACAAAACTAATAATCGGAAATAAAATTAATAACAATCTATACATCAAAATTTGCAGCGAATTTTTATCTATCTATATAATAGGATATTTTTAATTGTAGAAAAAACTGTTATATAATTGTAAATAAGCAAATTGCATTTTAGGCGCCATCTTCTAAACCAATCGCCGCATTTTTGCGTACGATACGGCAAATTGTAGCTAAAGCTTCATTCTACAAATATGTTACTAGCTATTTTGCTCTATTGTGAAAACTAATTACAGTTATTGTACTTGGTAGTCTATTTTTGCCGCCATCTTGAATCTGCTGCGGTTTTGAAAATAGGTGTTACGGGTAAAAATGATTTAATTTTTGTGAAGAATACGTGTACCAAGTGGCATTCCATTATCATCAATTATAATATTTTTCGACGAAGGCTCTAAACTATAAGTAATCAAGTCGAAAAAAATGTTGACGTATTCTTTGAACATTTCTACACAAAACTATATAAATATAAAAGTTATACGAAACCCACAAGTAGAATTTAAAAATTATAGAACAATATCTCAGATGTCTATTTCTAAGTTATTGAGCAATAACATTTTTACAATCAACGTTTCTACAATTAAAAATATCCTATTAGATAGATAAAAATTCGGTGCAAAATTTGATGTATAGATTGATACTAATTTGATTGTAGATTGTTAGTTTTGTATAAGAAACTAGTAACCTCTGGGGGTTATACGCAGCCTTAAGTAAATGATAAATTAGATATTTCAATATTATAAGTGACACTCCAAATGCCCCGTAAATAATCTTCTTATTATAAACTGCATTGAAGAGAAGAAAAAAAAAATCCAAGATATTTCTAGATTTTAGTTTTAGGGTGTCCTCTGTAACTCCCCAAATATTCATCCAATCGAAAAAGTATATAAAACAAATAAGATTTTATTAACAATTTTTGTCTTATACCTCCTTGCTGTAACGTCAATAAATATATTGATTTTATCATAGTTTTATCTCTCTGCAACTGAAAAATAGTTTGAACAAAAAAGATTTGTTTTCTTACTATAAACTAATTTTATTCTACACATTTTTCTGTTAAGCCCTTAATAAGGAAGATTTTTTAAGTTTTATAATAAACTGTTTTAACTCCTAAACAATCCCCTAGAATAAAAACTTTGCTATGCCTTATAGTCTAAGTTCGAATCCTAGTTTTACTCTATCATCAAGTACGTGAAAATATGTCCAGCCTTTTTGCGTGAATAACGGACAGGCAGACAGACAGACAAAAATTGATTTTTTGTGGATATTCTATCTAAAACGTGTAGAAACCAAATATGAGGCCGACAAAATAAAAGAGCCTCCAGATATAGTCTGCAATTTGTAAATGCAGATACAAAATTCACACGAAATCGATTGGTTTAGGTACACCAAAATATTTGTGTGTGTATAACATAGTATTTGTCCCGAAAGAAAAACACAAGCAGGTCTAAAATAATTTTTTATAGAAATATGTCTATTTGTCACACACATTGCCGTATAAATGACAAATAATTAAGTTCGTTCACTTAAAGCATAAAACAGAATATCATTCCCAGGAACTAAAATTCGTATGCGTCGATCCATGGGTAGTATAACGCCAAGCAATTTTTGTCTGGTTTTTAGAGCTGTTAGTGGAAATGACAGTCAACGTCTTTAAATAAGGCAACCTTTTCTTTGAACATTTTCATCCAAAAACGATATTAAACACTCTTTTTGTTTTTTATAAATAATTTTTACTAGTAGTTTTGAATATCAATTCGCACTTTTAGATTCTTCACAATGGTCAAACAGCCAACGCAAACGTTACAATTTACTAGATTTCAAATCTAGTTCCGCCTAAACGTTTGGAATAGTCCCTAGATAAAGAAAGTAGCGCAAACCCAAGATTATTAAAGTAAAGGTTGTCTAGAGCTTCTGACCAATCAGAGCATGAGAGGGAATACATCACATGTCTGTGTGGTTCAAACTAGCATACAAAATTAATATAGATGTTGCATGTTTTTAAATATTTTTATTGACTCTATTCATAATAGATATTTATTTCAAGACAGTTCTACTGAATAAATTATAAATAAATCCCTAAGGAAATTTTATACTGATTTATATAAAATTTAAGGTGATGGGTATTTGTATTATAATTAATAAATAACAATAAAAATAGAAAAACAAATTGCTATAATAATATAGTAATTAATAAAATTGTAGGTTATATCTGTTTTTAAGAACGGCTGGACTTATTTTAACGAAATTTGGTACAATAGAGTAGAACCAGGATTCAAATATAGGCATGGTATCTCAAAATTTTCTTTCTTCAGAAACAGTCAAGAGAACAGTCACCATCTTTAAATAAAGCAACCTTTTCTTTGAACATTTTTATCCAAAAACGATATTAAACACTCTTTTTGTTTTTATAAATAATTTTTACTAGTAGTTTAATTAGTAGTTTTAAATATCAATTCGCACTTTTACATTCTTCATTCGGAGAGCTCTTCCACATTAAAGTTTCAGGTATGCACCTATCAAACTTTCGGCTACGCAACTCAATAGAGATAGTTCTATGATCCATCGGTTAAGAAACACTACTAAAAAAATTGGAGGTTTACGTTCACGTTACTAACACTATATCACAAAGGAATTAATCCAGGGATTGCGTTTAACTGATGACGTATCTGTCCCATTTTCTAAATTAACGCACCCTACCACTCTTCGTAGCACCATCATAAGAACCAAAATGTAATAAAACTCGTACCTGATTTGTTTCTGAACATGCTATCACCACACCACACACACACAATCACAAATAATTGCAATAACCAATGTTTTCAGATATATACCCAATAGAATAATTAGATTATTAAAATAACGGTATGATCTGAACACTAGATTAATTCTCTTTCGCAATAATTTATACAGATAAACAGCCACTTGAAGGATGTAAAAGGAGGAAACGTAATTTTGCACATGAGTGTATTTATTGCATATACATCATTTAAAACAGTTAAGAAGAGCTTTATGATATTTAAATTAATTTTTTTATTGATTATGTTGACGTTTCTATGTTAATAAAAGAAGGTTACTTGCTACTTGTTGTTATAAAAAAGTTGAAAAGTATATCATATTGAAAGAAAAAGTGTATGCTTATTAAACAAAATATGTACTTCAGAATATTTTTTTAAATAATGTTTGCTTTGTTTCGGTATTCATCTGGTTTATCAAAACAACATCGAACTGTTAATTTATTTGATGTGTTTCAATATTTACACAAGGCTGGGGTTCATGGTTTCTGTGATATATGAAGTCTTCAAAATTCATCGTTGCTTTCAAATAGTAATAGAGGCCAATAATTAGAGAATGTATTACCACTTTGGTGCTGTGAATAACACATTTTCACCAAGAAATACAAATATTTGAAAAAAAGCTATATTGAATAAATAAGTTTATGTTGTAAGAAAGCCAAATTTAGCACAGCTTAAACTGTCACGTGGCCATCACAGTCCCGAATAGAATCTGAGGGCACGTCCCCCCCCCCCCCCCTTAAGGTCCAATGAAATGAAAATTTAAAAAATTTAAAATAATCATACAGCAAAATAACTTATGCATTTTTTTTTATTATTATTTGGCCTTTGCTGCTTCGGCAACTAGCCGAAGTTAATAAATTAAAGTTTTCTTATCTAATGGAAGTCTGGCAATGTAAATATATATTTTTTAAATTATCCGCCTATTAAATAACAAAATAATTTTTAATATCTTTTTTAGCTCGTCCAAAAATATTTTCAATTTCATTTTGAAAATGCTCGGTTATTTTATTTTGAAAATGATCGGTACGTAACATGCAATGTTAAGCAGTTCCGAAATTCTTATTTTGTTATTTTTGTTAACCATGTTTACCTTTGCAATATCTGTATTTAGGTTAATATGATCAATGTTATATTGCGTGCGTTGAAATCGCCTTAATGATTATTAATACGTCAATTATTGTTAATTGAGTATTGTTTGATTTAACATTGTAAATATTGTAAGTAAGTAGGTTTATCTGTTGTCGTATTTAATCGTAAATTTAACAAAACACTTGTTGCGTTGTAAATTTGTTGTAATTAGAGAAAACTCGTAAAAAATTACAGAAAAATATTTAGAAATGTGTATGTGTTTATGAGTGGAAATCATAATATAATCGTAGATCTATACCAGGTGTAAAGGCATATTATTCTCATTTGAAAAAACTAATGATGTACACTTCACCAGAAAGCAGATACCGTACCTAAATTACAATATAAAAATAAATAAAATGAAAATTAAATTTGTAGGCAAAGTAAACTTTCTGGGAATTTGATAAAAAAAACTAACGTGGGTGCCACACATAGAGAGCTTGAAAAAAGAGTGCATACAGCGCTTTAATATATTAAAAATATTAGCACACAACAAATGGGGAGCACAGTCTGACAAATTATTATATCTATATACGACCTAAATCAGATCGAAACTAGACTATGGATGCATAGTCTATTCAACTGAAAAACAAAAACACATTTAAACAAATTAGAGGTCATACAAAATGCTGCAATCAGGATTGCAACAGGAGCACTGAGAACTAGCCCAACAGATAGCCTCCAGATTGAAAGTGGAATACCGCCACTCACCCTCCGAAGAACTCAAATTGCTCTAAATTACATAATTAATCTAACCCGAAATACGAACAACCCAGCATCCCATGTCTATTTCCAAACAACAGAAAACTACCAAAAACCTCTAAGCATAACTCCTCTACAAAAAAATATTACTGAAACTTTACAAAATTTAAACCTAAAGTACCCAGATATCACACCAAACTACCAATATGAAATCCCTTCCTGGCAAATTATCCCGCCATAATTCAACACAGACCTTACCCGATTTACCAAAAATGAAACCTGTTCCGAACTATACCAGAGATATAAGCTTTCCTAGAGATATGCGACATTTATCAAGATGCAGAAAAAATTTTCACTGATGGTTCCAAAAGTGAAAATGGCACCGGCGCGGCTATTATTGTGGGCAGCAATAGCCACAAATACCATCTGCCGAATATGGCAACGATCTACACCGCAGAAATCTATATGGTCTATGGAAGGCATCTGATATAGTAAAGAAGAGGCTAGAGAAGGTAAACAAATAGTCATGTGCACCGACTCCCTCAGTGCAATACAAGACCTCAAAAAACAATATAGAAGGAATCCATTTATCCAGAAAACCCAAGAAAACCTCTACAAAGCCATCGAGAAGAAAACCAATATTCAAACTGTCTGGATACCGTCCCACAAACACATAACCGGCAATGAGAAAGCTGATGAAATGGCGAAATCAGCTCTGCAACTTCCCATCACAGAGGCCATCATCGCAGCAGATGTCTTCAAAACATTAATAAAAAAGAAAATCAGAAACCATTGGAGCAATATATAGGAGAAGTCTACATGAAACAAATTAAAAAACACGAAACCAGACATTGGAAAATGGCCAACAATCGGTGCAAGACGGGACCAGATTGTCATAACAAGGGCTTTTTTTAGGACACACTATCTACACGCACAAGCATTTATTTGAGAAAGAAACGCTCCAATATGTGATACATGTCACACTAAAATATCTGTTGAACATGTCTCAATGCACCAAATACAGACAAGAAAGAATAAAACATAACATGCCTAACGACATTAACCTGTACCAGAAAATTTAAATTTACCATATGCATTATACATATATATCATGTAAATACTATAGAAATACACATGTACATAAATACTGTAACTAGAATTAAGAAGTGCTAATGACTTCACAGTTGAAGCACTATAATTTAAATAAATAAAAAAAGGCATATTGTCCAATTTTAGAGAACAAAAATATTGAATATAGAGAATAATATAGACAACTATAGAAATTATCCGTACATGCATAACGCCTTCGAGTGATGACGAGAAGAATGGCGGAGGTCATCGGGAGGAATATTTTATTAAATAAGGAGAGAGCGTGTTTTGTGGTGAGGGTACTGTATTCCCTCTCTTTTTGTTTTAGTGTTAGTGATTATTTATTAAGAAGGTATTGGTATTATATTTAGTTTTGGTATTGGAAAATAGATGGATACACTGTTTTCCATGTTTTTTTCCCGTTATCTTGAGTTAAACCTGGCCTGAATATTATGTATTTTTGTGATATAATTCAGTTCTCCTTCTTTACGTTCTTGTCTGTTTTTCCCAGATAATTAATTTCCTCTATTTCTCTCTTTGCCTTGTCAGTCGTGTTGACTAGGTCGCTCACACAAACTCTTCTTCCACGGTTGTCATCTTGTTCTCTCTCTGTTTTCAGATATTGTTTATACCAATAGTAGCTAGATGTTTTTAGCTGTTAGTTGACCAGTTTCTTATCAGAGCCTCTTTATCCTTCTGTTCATCTTTATCCTCGTCACGTGTTTTATTCATTGCAATCGCCTGCCTTTCGTTTCCTGTACAATTCTCATTTTCTTTTATCCATTATTTTTAAACTTTAATTACTACCTTACCTTTAATCAAGTTGATATCAAACACAGCAAAACATGTTACTTTATTTGTAACAAGTGTAGCTACTGCCAGGTCAGTCGTTGCTTCCAGCTGTTTTCAGTGAGAAAGTGACACACGGTTAAGTTAGAATACTTGTCTACCAAGTACGATAATGTACCAAATCAAATGTTAAGTAAAAGTGTTTTTCTGAATTTGTTATATATCTATTACAACCAATTGTAGTAAAATTAATTCATTAACTGGAAAAATTCAAAAACTTCAGTAACCTAGTAGTATATTAGATAGTAATTGATAAGAAACACTTCAAAGACTTCATGGACAAAAATATGAAATCTTTATTGGTTTAAAGCTATAATGTACTTTCGTACAACTGAGTTGAAACTTTGTTTACATTTTAGTTACTATGACTAAAAATACAATTTTACGCTCGGTGGGACCCAAAAAGGACAAAACGTCCGATCTGATAACTAGCGAAAAAAAAAAGTTCAAATATGATGAATAGTTCTTCAAATGTTAAAGAGGCATCATACATAACTCGTTTTAAATGAAGAACTATATACCGTTTTGACAAGTACCTCGATTACCTCAGCATCGTCTATTTTTTTAATTTTTTATTTCACGTTTATGGCCTTTGCTACTTAGGCAAAACATCGTCTAATTGATTTTCCATTTTTGGCATTTCGGTGTTATGGATTGTTTTATTGACATGGTAACCAACGCTTTGTTGAGGTCACACGCAACATAAAAGTTTCAATAACCATTCCAGAGTATATTTAGACTAAAGCGTTCGAGTGGTGCATTTGGAACCAGTTGTGCATAAAACGTTGTACGTCCCTCTGGTCGAGAGAAAGTGTACACCGTTGGACGAGTAAAGGCTCAAACTTCGTCTGGTTTTCTCTTTCAGCATTCTATACACCAAAAACTATTCTCAAATTTTCTGCCTGTATTCTTTACAATAATTGCCTGGTAGTGAATGAGGTGAGATGTTGTTCATTGCTAAAGCAAATCATTGGCATATTTGTCTTGTAGAGAATAAGGTTGCTGTCCAGTGAACTAGATAGCGCACTTTTATACATTTTTCATCTTTAAACAACCGATAACTTTGAGGATTGTTTAAGCACTACAAGATTTTTATTTAAACATTATAGTTTTAATACATGGAGGCCCATGGGATTTGCGATATGTTAAAACAATCAATCTCATTTGTTTTTTCTCAAACTACTAAGTAAGCATAGGGTTCTAATTGTCACCATGGGATTTGATTTGAAGGAAGATATTTACGGGCAGTTTCTTTAAGCTTAGCTGAATCTTTTGGTTAAACTCAGTTACAATATAATAATCCCATAAGTAACCATAGCAATCATTTTCTAACCATTTGGTTACAGTTAACTAAACTTTTAAAAACCGGCCCTTAATGTTTTTGCACGACCTAGATATCATGCTCTACTTTACTCCCTCAAACAAAGGAGTAAGTTGGCATTTTTACGCCATAAGGAGAAACAGTATCACTCTTACTTCCTAGGGAGTAAAAATGTTGCCATCAATTTGCCACCATTTCATTGTTTTTTGTCAATTATGTCAAAAACAATAAACAAATCAAAGGTAACTATTGTAAGTATTGTACATTTATAATTTTTGTTCTATTTATAAGACTATTATTTTTATTTTATAATATAAGCGTGCAAAAAACAGTATAAACACTTTGTAAGAGAGTAAAATTTTCCCCTTGGTGTATGGTAGCCTTCGGTTTCGTCTCGTGCAACAGTCTTACACAGCGTGAATAAAAATGCACTTCTCTCCCTTGGTGTATAATATACTATTACGCTGGCCTGACTTCCACATGGGAGTTTATTAATAGATATACTACTGCCGGTTTCCATGCCGTTTCGAATTGAGCGACATTTTGGCAATAACCTCATCCATAGTTGTAGAGTCGAAATTCAAAATACCTGACTTCGACTTCAAATCCTTGTACTTAATAATGCTAAAACTGCTATGATTACATTACACCAAAAGGCATTTCACAATCATAAAAATTAGTTACTAATGATTGTAGCTGTGCTATTGTGGCATTTTTACTGTTTTTCCTTAAAAAATATAATTCATTATACTAAAACTAAGTATGTATGAACTATTACAAAATAAAAATTTCGTTGAATAAAATAAAACATATAAAAGCATGTTTTAAACTAGGGTTCAGGGTAATACCTAGCTCAACTTTTCAGTAACAGATGTGAGATATTAGCTAGTGGTAGAGCTTATTTATGTTTTGTTTCTTGTCATACTGACGACAGATGGCAGCACAGATGTGATTTCTATTTCTCTCTGGTGGAAATAAAGTAGGTATATTTAAAATGTGGGAGTTTTGCGATGTATGTAGAAATTTGTGTTGAGGTAGGATCTTTACCGACTCCGACTCAGCAAGCAGCAGCAAAATTGCTTACGACTCTACAGCCCTACTCTAATATCCATTTAATTTTGCTTGAGAACATGAGGGATACAACTACATGTTGCTAATATTACTGTTTTATGTGAAACCAGAGGTCTTCCTTATTACTAGTGTAATAAAAGTATTACCTTTAATTTTATTTGTTTTAAACTATCATTAATTAAGGCAACAACCTTTATTACCCTATAAAACTCTTCCTTGAGGAACTATATTCCTTGGCTTTTGCAATTATATAAATACTCGAAATTACTTATAAAATAATTTACATCATATTTCCAATCCTTGATTAAATAATATAGCGACATATATTCTAAAATATGACATGTAATTGACCGTGTGGTTAATTAGGATTATTACATAAAGTACTTTATTTGACGCTAGATGGAAGCACAGTGTACATGCATTGCGTAATGTATTTATAAAGTGATATATGATCAAGCATGTCACATCTAGGTGAGGCTTACAATTCAATATTCGGGACAGTTTGCAATAGTGTTTGTGTTCATTGCGAAAAAATGATTGAATTGTTAATAAAATTATGTCAATGATGTCATTAAATTGTGCTATTTAGAACGAGTAAATTTAAAATAGATTTATAAATCAATTAAATGAAATATTAAAAGATAGAATTTTTAAGTGGATTTTGGTAACTGATTTTGCAAAATGGGCACATTCTTTTCGTATAGTGTTTCGAAGGTCTTTTGTGCGGCACTGCCGGTGCGACAGTGCCGGATTAAGAACTTCTGGTGCCCTAAGTAATGACACTATTTGGTGCTCTCCGACTCCGGATCAGATATCAGGTGATTTTTCCACATGTTTTTTGCGCATTATCTGTTTTGGATAACTAGTGTCCCTTTTTTCTGATATTTTGAGCACGTGCCTGCATTGCTTATTGGGCAGTAACGGGTTTAGGCTTTCATTGGCATTAGGCAACATTGATAAAATTTGACCAGTCCAGAGCTGGTCACAGTAAACCCAAACTACCAGTTAAAAATTAGATTGGAATATGTATTGGTATCACGAGTTAATACCATTTTGAATTTCAAATTATAAATTAAACTAAGAATACAAAGGCTGGATCTAAGGTGTGACGAGAGAGGCATTCTGTCTTTTTATTTTTATTTTCTTGGGTCATCACTTCGATGCATCTTCCATGTTTTTTGTTTTTGTTATAATTTCAATCCGCCTTTTTTTTCGCCACGTTGCTCCCTCTTTTTTGCTCTTCACCGAGTAGGAAGTCAAAAATCTTATGATTTACCTCGGGTGCAGAGATAACTTGGTTCGGATCTAGGTATCACCAACAAACCCTTAAATCGTCACTCATGTATCTGTCTGTACGGTTTAATGGCTAAACCTAGAGCAAAAGCCACTCGAAAAATTTATACGGCTCATTGACGGACGCAAAGTAATTTTTAAAAAACTATTTATTTTGACGTGAAATATGTCTAAAAATTTGTTTCTCCTCCCTATAACTCGGAGGAGTTGGTGAAAAAGTCGCATTTTGATGCGACTTCAGTATATTGTCTTCGACATCCAGTAATCGAGCTTTCTATTGACAACGAACCTTCAATTACTATAGACCTACGAAACCTTAAAAAGTGTGCAAACTTAATTTTCAAAATATTCAATACAGCATTTCTCTATTTATCAGTAAATATTGACTTACGTAGCAAAATTATAACAATAATAATCACCCGATTAAAGAACCAATTCACAGAAAATAATATAGGTTATAAGCAGAGCTCTAAAGCTAAATGGGGTGATGTAAGAATGTTCTTTTATTGAGAGCTATGTTTATTTACGTAATGTTTATTAGCTTCGTTAAATGCTCTAAAACCTAAAAAATCTGCACTTTACTCGGAGTTCTACTGTAGTTTTTACCCACGAAAATTGTCTATATTCTTTTTCATGTGGAGACTTACGGTGGTCCGCAATTTACAATTTTTTTAGAAACGACTGTTCTAAATCTGGTAGTCTATAAAATTTGATGGTAGTCAAATAATCAAACCATAAAAATAACCTCGTGCAACGGGGGTATAATTAATTGGCACATGTCGTAACCATTTTATCTTTATTTTGATTTGACGTAAAAACATCTGGTCGTGAATGATCAAGAGCAACAAACCTACATAAACATGTGATTGGAAATATGCTTCTTGCATCAGTGCAAGACGCAGTCACCTACATTGCTAAATACATACAGTAGCTCACGTAGAAACTTGACAGATAAACACAGTTTTATATAGACCTCGATGATTCAAATAGCCTAAAGTCACTTGTAAATATTTGCGAATAAATGGAATTGCACAATTTTAAAAGATATTTAATTGAAGATAAAAACTGTTGCTGATTTGGTTCCAAAGACCTCAAGTTAAAACTCTTATTTTGGTGCGAATACCAATATGTTCAAAAGTATATATTCTTTATTATATTCGAAAGTATTTATTTTTCACTTCGCTGTTAATTGGTCAAAATGCCTAGGATACGAGATATTTAAACATATGCATAACAACCAGAGCATTATGAAGCCATCTGATTAAGCCCTCAACAAATATTAGTCTCATTTACGGCCAATACCTTTTTTGATTGCCATAGTTTACTTACGTTTGATTACCAGAAAAATACTTATATAATTTTCTAACGCGGACCACTAATAATAATTGTTGGTTCATTTTTTGCAAGAAAACAAATATATTTAATGTGCTACTAAATACATTTATTTTATTTGTAGAAAATCACAAAAAGTTTACAGAAAATAAACAAAATATACATTTTTATATGAAAAATGTGCATAACGAGTAACAAAAAAAAAAAAAAAAAAAACGCAAAAGAACATATAAAAACCTTCTGCGGACCACCTGTTGAGAATCACTGGTCTAAAGGTTTCGCATTCTTTTTCATATTTCTGTTTAGATTTAAGTGGTAACAAACTTGTTGTTGCTTTTTGTGCATTTTCACTATACATTTGGGTAATTCTTGCATATTCATTGTGATTGTAAAATTAATTCTGACAATTAAATGATTAAAAAAAATCATTTAATCGAGCGACATCCATCCCTCTGGCTAGAAGCCCTCGGGCTGTATTACGTCGTTTTCCTAGGTGCATAAATAGCTATGTGAATTAAAACTGCAGGCCCCAGATGTGACCCTGGCAACTAATAAAGTATATACTAATAGTATTTTAGGGATACGTAGTGACTAAAATCGCAAGTTTTAAGACGTTTCATTTGATAACCCACCATACATTTTAATTATGGTAGGTAATATAAAGTAATTCATTTTTTCAACGCCACAAGTTCTTGAAAATATAATCTATACAAAAAATACTACAATTTATTATCATTTACTAAATACTTACAAAATCGTGAAATGTGTGAAAATTTACACTTCGCATCATTTTTTTACTACGAGTTTTAATTTTTTCCCAATGCATTTCTTTTTTAATAAATATGTATATACGCATAGTTAGCGAAACAGCTTGATATTTGAAACGTGTCTTCGCAGTGAATTTATAGTTAAAGACTACGTATAAATGTAGTCTTTAACTGCAGTGCGTCTCATCTCTGTGACACATTGAATGTCATTACTCTCTTAAGCGCTATTTTTTCGAAATCTCAGTTTTTCTCTATATGCGACTTAAAAGAGTGTATATGCTTGCTCATTTCAACTGTATAGGTTTAGCCGTGAAGCCACTATACCTAATTTACAGACATAGAGACTGACTGACAGACAGGCAGATAAGCGAGAGTAACGGTTCTCTACGATTTGATTCCTTTGATTTGACCTACGACATCTTAAAAATGTAATCAGTTACAAAAAATAAATACAAGATTTTCTAATTTTTAACTGGATGCCTGTAAGTATCTGACATAGGCATCTAATGAGATATTTATCCTAGGTTATCTTGGGATTACCCTAGGTACGCCTGAATGCGAATATCGAAATATTGAGATACAGAAGTTTTAAATTTTGGTCTCACTCACACAAATTCATCATCTTACTCTGTTAACGGCCAATCTTTCCAGATATATTGTCTACCAACAGTCGCTAAACTTTCTGTCTGCTAATATCCTCTACCTTTTACTAGGTTTTCAAAACTGGCCACTGAAATCATTGATTCCTCAATTATTATTTTCAGTCTGATTTCATTTAAAAAGAGTGAAATGGGTCCATTAACTCCAGCCATATTATTTTTCAAATCAGTTTTTTCTATATATGCATGTTTCCTCTATACTTGCATAAACTTTCTTTAGATGTCATGTTTTGATACGGTGTAATTTCTAAGTAGCAGTATAAAATTCTCGCACTCTATTAATACTAATAAAATGTAATATTACATAATGTTATTTTTCTTAGTAAACAGACGATTTTCTCTGCGTAAATATTGATACAAAACCTAATAAAAATTTGATGAAAACAAGCACTTAACAACATAATTTTCTTCGATTTTCCAAATGAAATAGTAAACAAACCACTTAATATTAAGAATAATTTAAGATTGTATTTTATTAAAGTTACCCGCTTTCAATGAATTAGAGAACCGGTTACTGAAGGTTTTGCTCGAATCTGACCTTAAAAACAGTGAAATTCACAACCCGAAGAGTAAAAAGAAACAAAAATAAATCACAAATTTTCTGAACAAAAGTACCGACACGAACGTTTAAAATTAAATAAGAATTAAGGGGATCATCTGTTTTGAAACAAAGTTTGAAACAGTCTTAGTTTCAGAAGAACAACTATTAATTTGGTCACATTGCCGCACTATTACTATAAACACAACGCTGTTAAAAAACTATTTCTTTAGTAAAATTCGAGGAAAAAGAACTATATTAACAATCTTTCTATCTATCTTTCGATTGGGAGGTAAAATCAACTTATAACCAAAATATATCAGGTAACTCTTTTATGAAATATATAAATATAAAAATTGGTTCGTTGGTGTGTATAGGGTAGTCGGCGAATCAGTGCAGTTGCGTCACTGGAAACGTCACATTTTTTGTGACATTAAGTACGTTTACATCCATCCATTTAACGAATGAAATATTCGTACGCTAGTAAGCTGTCACTTGTATCGAAATGAAATGAAAATATAAGAATAAAAAGAGAATAGAAACAAATAAACTATTCTAATAGGAAAAATAGACCTAAAAAAGGCTGATGTGATCTGAAAATAGAAATAAGTTGAATTTAACAAAACACAAAACTGCTAAATAGACAATAAACTATATAAAAAAGGTTTTTAGAAATTACTATAAGTTAGATATATGAACATAAGTATCAAAATAAATTAGAACATATTATAAAAGGTCAAATGTAAACATAGTTTTATTTAGCTATACCAATACAAATGTCCCTATATTAAATAAAAACTTATAAAATGTGTAAATCTACAAAATGACTATCGAACAAAAACTAAATATGACTTCAAAAGGTATGTTTTAGTAAAATAAAAGAGCGAAGAATTAGTCTATAATTCACATGCAAAAAAAAAAACGATTTAGTTATTTTTTCGCCACTAAGTTTATCATTGAAGTTATGACGCAAAATGACAAACTGCGTTGTTTGAACGACTGACCTATATGTATGTATAATATCTGAAAACTAAAGAAAAACTGCACCGTTAAAAAAAAAAAATACACCAGAGCGTTTATAGTAAAATAGGCATGTTTTTTTTATCAACCGAAAACGTTAAAATATAATGAAATTATTTCTAAAAACATAATTGCTAAGAACTTTGTACCTAATTACTGTACGAAACTCTGGTTTACATCAATGTGTTCAGAAAATCTTTTCGCAGGCTGAAGCCTCGTTGTAACAAACTAAAAATCACTCAGGCGCTTGCTCGACAATACGTTGCTAGGCATGGGAAGCAGAGAGGCAGAGGGAGAGATGGTTTACCCACAACATGCATGCCAACTAGTAGTGAATAACGCATGGAGAACGACATGAAAGATAAGTGAATTTTTTTAAAAATTATGCCGAATATTTGGACCAATTGACCAATTGTTTTTTCGGGGAGTTCATGTTCAATTACAAGAAAATGTGCCCCTTTAAAACATGATTTTGAATGTTGGGGGGGGGGGGAGACTCAAACCGTGAGCCCCTTTGGGTGCGCACCTGTGACAATATATTCTATTAAGATTATTTAAGACGATTGTTTTTAAAAAGTTCACTACGCTTAAAAAATGTTATTGTTCAACAAAAGACAAGATAAAAAGGTGCTATATAATTAACTAAGGTTTACTATTTTTTTTACACCTTGCGATAATTTTAAAAAGAATTGAATGGGTTCCAAATACTTTTATTTATTTTTATACAGAATTAATAAGAAAAATACAATGAAAAAAAAAAAAAATCAAAACAAATAATAAGAATTATGTAATTATGCACATAAAAAAGGAATGTAATTACCATTCTTTAAAATGAGTAGATATATTAAATTTAATGAGTTTAATTCTTCTTCGTTAATTTGTCTAATCTGAGTACTATTAAATTATGAAATTTTAAGTGAAATCTTAAATCTGCTCTGTAATAAACTCTATTCGGACCACCACAGATCTGCGGACCATATTTTAAGTAGGACTCATCTATATAACAGTTATTGGAGCACAGGGTTATTTTTCCTACGACTACTATGGAACTTTCTCATTTCGATACTGTTAGCTGACAAGAAATTAGCTTAATTTCGCATCTTAATCTCATGCGCGCGCAGGCGATGCGGGTATGTTAAATTCACCCCAATGCGCATGTGCAGTGTGCGGGAAAGAATAAATTTGCAGCAATGCACATGTGCAGATTCCACGAATTTTCATTCCCGTAATGGCTGCGCGCGCATTAATGGCTGTTAACCATATTTATATTGTATTTTCTTGATTATTTATTTATTGAAGAATTCTTCTTAGTAAGCTTCTTATTATCTATCAATTATTTGTACAATATTTTCGTGTTTTTTAAGCAGTTATGGAGTCGGCAAAAATAATCCCGACTCCGGCTCCAATTCCAAATCAGGAATGTTAAAAGTTTGTATCCGAATTCAAACTCCGACTCCCGACTCTAACTCCTACTCCAACTTCAACTGTACAACAAAAGTTCGTTCTACATTATACTTTTTTGCGAAGCACAACAGATTTTTTGCGTAGTACTGACGTAAAAAGTATAATGTGAAACACAATACTTCCTTCCAATTTTCGATGCTACACTATAAACTACACTATTTTCAAAACTACCTCCAGTCAAATTTTTGGGTAACAGTTGTATACTTCTCAGTCGTACCAACTACCAACTTTTTGGTTTTTGTTTAGAACTTAACTTTTAGAAGTTTATTTAGAACATATAATTAAATATAAACTTAGCACAATTGAACAATATTTATAAATTGGTTACTAGAACTGGTTCTATAACCAAACTGTTGTCTGTCACCTGAACCTAGAATTTTTTAATTTGGCAGTGAAGATTATCACAATGTAATAAAAAATGGAAGGTATCGCTGTCTCTTATTTTTTTCCCCCACTATATTCTGTAGTATCAAAAGTTGAAATGACGTCAGAGTTGGATAGTATTGAAAAAAGTATAATGTAAAACGGACTTAATATAAATGTAGATAAATGAATAAGTACTTCATTCATTTATTTCGTAGATTTTAATTTTTGTGGCATATAATAAAAATTTAGGTGATATTTTATCTTGTGATAATAATTTCGCTCTGCTTTCTTTGATTTACCTATAAATACCATAACTATATACACGGCGCCCTAAAATAAATGCGTTAATTAGTCAAAATTTTTGTTGTTCAGCATCTGTGTCTACTAGTGCCCATTTACTTACCTAGAATAAAATAAATGAATATAAAGAAATCATACAGTAAAGACATCTTTCAGGCTCCGACTCCAATTCTAAAGCCCTGCTGTGTATGTGCTGTCTATTTTTTATTGTCTTACTTATATTTTTGTATCCTTTTCATAAATTTTAACATAACTTCTGTAGTAATTCAATTAAACTAAAATGTTTTTTTCAGATTTATTTTTATAAATGAAACGATAAATAAAACATACAATAAAATATATAAATACACAAAAAACTACCACTGAGGTTTTGTTCTAACATCTGGTGAATGCATAGCTTCAAATCTTTTCCTCAATATCGTAGTCAATTCCGTCGAATCCGGCACTGGTTTTAATTTAATCGGTTTACCACTCGGTGATTTTGGCACATTTTTTAGTTTCATTTTAATGTTACTTATGTCATTCAAAACTGCATTCATTGATTTTCGCGTGCGCATTTTTTCAATGCCTTCTTTTAAAGCTTTATTATTTTTGCTATTTACGTTTGCCAACATATAAGGATTTTCATGGTTGGAGAAGAAATTTTCTTTTGGCGTCATCCTTACAGATTCGGTATCTTCATAATATGATAAACATTTTCCTGGTGTTTGAAAATCATCATTAGACGTGCTTGTAGCAGAATATTCAAGAGAATCATAACTAGAATTGGGTAAAACTGATTCATCGTTTGACAAACTAACCTCCTCCCTATTTCCAAAATAGTACGTTCGGTAATCTAAAGATTCATCTGAACAGTCGTCGTTAATAAAATATTCTTCTGGAATTTCTAGGATTGGTGAGGATTTGTATAATGGTAGATTCCGTTTAATGACGTTTAGAATACTTAACATTTGACCCATTCTGAATACTGACAAATGCAGAATATCTGTCAAATTGTTTTGGAACGTTACTATAGAAAGTGTGTTGCACTAAAGCTGGGGTTATGAATAGTGATTAGGTTTAGTTTGATTTAGACAATTATCTACGACTATAGTCGTAGTAAAATTCAACTAAACGATATATCGTTTAGTTGAATTTTACTTTCTTGTGTGCATAACCAATAACGTAGATTGGTGATTCAGACAAAATATTTTATAGTCCGTTTCTTTGGCTTAAGCGGAACTAGATTTTGTAAATTAGTAATTTTTATCGATTAAATGAGGCTTTTGATAATTCTGTTCAGCAAAAGCCCACTTCAATCATTAAAAGGTGAGCTCGTGACAAAAATTACAGTTAGTTCTGCTGGAGATGGTGTTACTTAATGGGTACCACAAGATTTTAGGGTATGCAGATGACCTGGATATTATTTCAAATAAGGTTGAAGACGTAATATAACTTACTAACCTTATTGATGTTGAAGCTCGTAAAGTAGGAGTCATCATCAGTCATGAAAAAACCAAGTATCTCATTGTTAGTAGACGCAGTCATGAGAACACGACCGACTTACAAATTAATGACAACACTTTTGAGAGAGTTTCTACTTTCAAATACCTGGGCACCATGATAAATCAGGTGACTATGATACATCAGGAAATTACGATTAGAATTAAAGCTGCTAATGCATCGTATTTTGCACTTGGTCCCCTCTTCAAAACGAAACTCTTGTCGAGGAGCATCAAGATCAAGTTATACCAAGTTATAGAACGTCCCGTACTTATGTATGGCTCCGAAACATGGACCTTAACAAATCAAGATCGACAACACCTCATAGTTTTCGAAAATAAAATATTATGCAGAATCTTTGGTCCCATTCAAATTAATGGTGAATGGAGAATTCGTAAGAACAAAGATATCCGAGCACTGTACTCAAGGCCAAGTATCACCCAAGAACTCAGAGGCAGACGATTACAGTGGATATGACACGTTATGAGGATGATGGAGGACAGAATGGTTAGGAAGATATGGGAAGGCAGATTGAATACCCGTCGACCAGTGGGAAGATCTCGCAAGAGATGGAGAGATCAGATAATCGAAGATCTGACAAATACTGGTATACAGGGTACTTGGCAAGAAGAACAAGTTCTACTTAAACGTTTGGAATAGCCTTTAATTGTCATTGACTGCAATTGAAAACATTGTGTATATATGTGTATATATATGTTTTTTAAAGCTTCTCGTAGTCAATAATTAACGTTATTACTAATTACTAAACCAATTATATACAGAAACCATACAAATGTATGCAACACGCATTACAATACATAATTATTCCATATTAAAATCTTATTGAGTTGAAAGAAACACAAAAATTGAAAAAAAATCTAGTGAATAAGTAGTGTAGTTTATGATTAATGTCGAAATGGTCTTGATTTAAAAAGCATGGCGTTGATTATAATGTGTAATATATAATAAGGCTGTTTTATATTATACTTCTCAGTACAATTTCCATCTTCAGATGTCATTCAAACTTCTAAATCTACCTTCTGAAGAAAAAAGCGACAGAATTAGGCATTCAACACCTTCTGTCTTTTGTTACTTCTCTATGCCAACGTAATAATTTAAAGTGATAGATAAAAGTTTGGTTAAAATAACTGGTGATTTATAAATATCGTTGAATGTTGCTAGTATCATAATTGGCGCGAGAGACCGAGGTGCTCCTAGGACAGCCGAGGTGAGCCTAAGTCTCTTGATTCCAGGTTTCATGATCATATTTTCAATTTGTGTGCATTCAGAAGTAATAAGGTTAGTATTGTGTCTATTTTTTTAGCCTATACAAAAAAGCAACTACAGTTCACAGTCGGTTGGGAACGGCTAAGCAGAACCTGTAATTAGTAGAGCCCTACAAATCCGCGGATATCCGCCATTTTTCTACGGATGCGGATAAACTATCATTTAAATCGTGCGGATGCGGATTATATATCATTACCGCTTATCCGCAATATCCGTGTGAACATAAAATCTTCGGAAAGACGCCTCTTCCTACGGAAGACGCGTTTAGAACCCCAAAAATGTATTGTATGTATTATGGCAAGAGTGAAATAATGATACGATACGGCACTTTTTACTTATTTTACGCTTACTTAAATAGCTAAACATGGTAGAGTTTATATAACAGTCGTAGATACAACAATTTCTTTGGATTTATTGCGTTTATTAATTTAAAAATAATTATGTATCGCCTAATTTTGCATTTTTTGATATATTAGTAAAAATTAACCATGGTAATTTGCCACATTTAAAAACATAGAAGCTCATTAAATTTAAAAAAATACAAATATCTTAAAATTCTTGAAACCGTCATATAACTTTCATATTTTAATAGTAGGATGAATTTAAGAATTTAGTTTTATTATTAAGAACTTATTTTTTTTTAGATTTGTTGATCTTATAGGACTTTCCTTGTTATTTATTGGTCAAAAATGTGATAAATTAATCTATTTAATAATTTCTGAATATCGCTGCAAAATAATAGTGAGACATCTTAAAAAACTACGTTTTTGAGATATTACTGTTTAAAGATTTACATTTTATATCTTTATATCTTAAACTTGGTTTAAGAGTCGAATAATTGTAATTTCTATCTTTATTTTTTAATCTATACAATCTCAGTACGACGTTAGATAGAAAACATATTTCTGGACCAAGTAATATCAATTTGATAAAATTTAGAAAAAAATTAATACAAATAAAGCGAAACATGTTAGATATTTCCAAACAGACAACAAATCCTGTGCGGATTGAGCGGATATTATTGCGGATGCGGATTTTATATTTACAAAGGCTGCGGATGCGGATCCGATGCGGATCCTGTCTATACGGATGCGGATACAGAAATACTTAACCGCGCAGGGCTCTAGTAATTTGTACAAATATTTTTTACATAAATCATTTGACATAGACAGGAGTTGAACTCACATCCATACCCTTGCTTAGCAAGTATAAATATTTTAACGCTTGCGACAACAAGCTTGCTTCATTACTATTTTTACTGCTAATATTTTTTAAACAAATATCTTTCTATAGGAATTCAAGATTTGCAATAAGCGTAAAAATCAACATCAACATGACAGACATAATTTAACAATATAGCAAAGTGCGTCTATTGAAACCTTCTATCAAGTGATGTTAAATATTTGCTAATATATGTGAATGTATGAATAGTTCGGTATGATAATTATAGTAGTCAGTCAGACAGAATCTGCAGTCTACCCATCCGTAAAATGTATACAATAATAATTATAAAATAATTCGACCTTGAGCTATGGAGCCTGACGTTACGTAAAACAATACACATGGCAAAATTGGCGCTGAAATAGATTGCCAAAAATTGAGATTATTAAAAAACCATTTAAAAGGTCAACGAACTACTGCATGTAATTTTGTACAAATTTAACAATATTTACTTCCAGTTTTGAATTTTAGTGGAAATAAATTTTGGCCACATTTAGAAAAAAATACAATGATTTTTAAACATCAATGCCTTAACTAAGATAATCGTATGCTTGTGATACATATCAAAAAGTATGTATGTAAAATATGAGTTTTTAACTTTAAGCACAAAGTTATTTCTTAAATAGTGGACTCCTTTTTCGAAACATAAAAATTAGGCAATGCCGAAGTACGCTCCATGCATTATGTGGTTTAGAATAATTAACCTTAACGCCGAAAGATTGTCACGGTCTTTGAAAGCAAAGTAATATGGATATGACGAAATAATGGAGATATTTGAACGTTTTACTGAAGACAAAGTATTAGGTCGTCAAGGATGAAATTTGTAGTTAATAATATTGCCAACTTTAACAGCTTATTATTTGACATTGGCTTAATATTTTACCGTTCTGTGTTTTTTTTTTTTTTTTGTTGGAAAGTTACATATCTCGCCTGTTTAAAGAAATCATTGTATGCTCTAAAAAATATCAAAAACTTTTATTAAAAATTAATTTTGTTGAAAATGGAACGGTCGGAAATTCGCACTATTATGAAATATGATTTCTTACGTGGAACTACGCCATCGAAGACCGCGCGAAACATTAATAGTGTATTTGGCTCTAGTGTTAGTACGCAGCAGACAATATCAAATTGGTTCGCCAAATTTCGTACAGGTAACTTAAAAACCAAAAAAAAAAAAAAAAATCTGGCTCATCGATCACAGCAGAAATATACTGCAACCAACTGGACGAAATGATGCAAAAACTTAAAGAAAAACAGCCTAGATTGGTCAACAGATCAACTCCTATCTTATTGTATGATAACGCTAGACCACACACTGCACACATGACTGTGGCAAAACTACAGGAATTGAAGTTGGAACTTCTTTATCATCCTCCATACTCACCAGACCTAGCCCCCACTGACTACCACTTCTTCCGCAATTTGGACAACTTTTTAATAGGAAAAGAGTTTAATTCCGACAATGCTGTAAAACTGGCCTTCCAGGAATTCACTGACTCTCGTCCGCCAGGGTTTTATACCACCGGCCTGATCTTGCCACTCAAATGGCAGAAGTGTATAGACAATATGGGTGCATACTTTAATGAATAAAATAATTCTTTATATTTGTTATCAACCAACTTTGCCTTTTTTTTTTCTACAAATTTCATCTTTGACGACTTGATATTACATAAGAAATGAAAAGAATAGCAGGGTACAAAACACGTGATTAGAATGAAAGGAGTCATAGCAGAAATCTGGAAAGGAAAAAGGAAAGATTAAATATCCACCGCCTAGTGTAAATCTACAAAATATGGAAAAATCAGCTGTAAGAAGATGTATTTTAGTGGTAGACATCATCATCTGACAATCATTGACTCTAATGCTAAACATATCCCTCCTCTTTCTGTTTCCATTTATCCTGGGCCAACTGTATCCAATTACAGGCAACTATTTTTAACTCGTCTGTCCAAAGAATACGTGCTCCCATATTTTTGACTCTCTGTCTGGGTCTCTATTCTAGTACTTTCTTAGTCCACCTGCCACCGTCATGTCTAGCTATGCGTCCGGAACACTGCCATTAAGTCTGTTCTACATTATAATTTTCTCCTTAGAACTACGGATTTTTTAAAAATATAATGTAAAACGCAATACTTCCTTCAAACTTTCAATGTTATACGACTTCCAACTCAACTTCTGAAACTACCTCCAGTCAGATTATGTTTGAAGTTACGTTACTTTTTCATGCGTATCAACTTTATGTTTATTTTTATGCTGTACTGTTTGAATTTTTCTGACATTTTTAATAATCTAGATTTGGTCTCGTGAATAATAACTATACTGGTTAATAATGAATAATAACTATAATAATTAAAGGCGGAAGGAGTTGAATGCCTATTGTCGCTTTTTACTTCAGAAGGAAGTTTTAAAAGTTTGAATGACGTGAGAAGTTTGAAAGTGTAGTGAGAAGTATAATGTAAAACAGCCTGTAGTCGAGTGATCTTTTCAACAACATCAAAAACTTCACTCAGGCGTTTCCTTTGGTTATACTAAACGAGCCCTCTCAGGGCCGTCTTAGGCCATGCAGGGGCCCTTGGGCACACCGAGTTTGGGGCCCTTTTAGAAAGTAAAAAAAAAATGTGAATGTAAACATCAGTATGTACTTTTATTTAGTGACTTTATTGGTTAGTATGGTTAGCTTTATACAAATCAAATATAATAAGTAATTATATAGTAATTACTATTTTGAGAGTTGGACTTTAATGATGATGGTTTCTTCTGGGATTTTTATTGTGCAAAATCTTCTATTATTTCCTCAAAGTCTAATTTTTAAAGGATATCACTTTCTATGCACAAGATTGACAAATTAGTAAGTTGTTCTTGTATCCTTTTTAGCCGTGAAAATGAGCGTTCTCCACTACAATTGGTGACTATAATTCTCATCTGGTTTTCGATTTACATTTAAATTTAGAAATTTTAACGGCAATTCTTAGTAAAATGCACTAGAAATTAAGCTCTTTTTTCCGTGTAAACGACGACCTCGGCATTTTGAGGCCCCCATCAAGCCGCGGCCCTGGGCTCGTGCCCCATGTGCCCTTATGGAAAAGACGGAACTGGGCCCTTTATTTATAGCATTGGTATATAAGTTACTACCTCGATATTTACAATGAAATATTTTTTATATGAAAGACCTGTATACAAAGCAAGATGCAAAATTAGTTTACCGGAGGTCAGAAATCAACAGTTCCCAAGAAAAGGTTAAATAGTCTATGTGACATATATCTGAAACTGTCGTCCAAATACATTTTTGTTGAATATGCGTATTATCTTAAAAGTAATGCATAATTTTAAGCATCACACCCAGTGTCTACCACAAACAATAGCATCATCACCTATCTACGCAGTGTATTTCCTATTTCTCTATTTTCTTTGTGAGCAATGTTTATAATCAAAGTCCAGAGAGAAGAGTACTTGTATTATACATGTACAGTCATAATCTGTGACAATATCAGTGACAGTGAGTAAGTGTTAATGGTGCATTGTCAAGGTGTAGTTACACCTCCTTTGTTGAACATTAACGATAACGCTGTTGTTTAATGTTCTATTCAAGGCGTTACGTGGAAAAGTAGCAAACATATTATTTGCTTACTCAAAGTTTTTCGGAAAATTTTTATCAACTGCAAAATTACTTTTTCGCTCTAAATATATTCCAGTTAAAAACAAATATATGTATTACGAGGAATAATATTTTCCATATCATAATTATGATTTTGTTAATTAGTTAAAATTTATCGCATCTATATTTATGTGTATTTGCGCTTCTTTACTTAATATATCCAAACGCAATTTACAGCCGACGTCTGTAGCGCAGTAGTAGCGACCCTGCTTCTCATGCTAAAGATCCTAGGTTCAAATCCCAGCCAGGGAATGGATAGTTGATTCGTCTTTATCACCTCAACGCAATTAAATAAATAAATAAAATCACATAATAAATTTATCTTCGCTCCCAGTACAGATTGGGTCCGTAGGAGTTGTAGACTTGGAACTTCACTCTTCTAACCCTATATATAGTAGCAGTACGGTAGAAAACAACGGTTCGGTGAGACGACTGAGAAGTTATCGGTCTGAAAAAGGAAGGTGGTAATATATAGGGCTGAACTGACCCTACGAGATAGCGGGAATTACCCGGTGGCCGTAACCTGACAAAGTTAAAATATAAATTTTATTATAAAATTTGAAATTTGAAGAACAATATTGCATTGACATTTCTTTTCAATATTTTCTAAGCTCACTACTAATCTAATTTTGCCGCCATCTCGAGTCTGTCACGGTTCCCAATATAGGTGCAAATATACCAAGTGGCAATCCATTAATTATTTTCTCCATCTTTCGAGAAGTCTTTCCACTGAGAGATGTTGTAGCGCTCCCCAGATCCTTATTTCTATTCAGTTTTAAAAAATCGACCAGATACAACTATACGTTCTTCAGATTCTGATATGGAAACAATGAAGAAATTAATCTAATACCAAAGCCAATACACTTATAATGAATTATAGCTCAGATTCAGACTTATATTAGAAAAGCAAATATGAGGACATTAATAGCATCCATAACCAAACTATTGATTTTATTATCTCATTCAAAATGACAGTGAAATATTAAGGGCCGACATCGTGGCAAAATTTCCTCAACCTCAAGAAGGCAAAGGCACGTCCAGACAAAGGCATAAAATAAGGTCCTTTATTCTAAATTGAGTTATTTGAGCCCAGTTCAGCCCGGCTATTGCACCGGACAACTTATATAGCTAGTCCGCCCCTGCATTCCCAGACCTTCTTCATCGTTCAAAATTCGGTCACATACAACTCAATGTGTGTGATGGGTAAGAGATGAAACAATAATTTGCAGGCCGCAGCTAAAACTCTGAGCAGTAATTATGTTAACAGATGAACGCCATTTTCCATAAAGGAATATTCGCACATCTGCAGCCAGTGTGCGATTATATTTTTGAATTACACCAATGTTCTACGGAAAACAAAACGTTACAAAGGTTAAAAAAATTTACAAAGTCAATATCGATTTCCGTGGGTTAATTTAATAAATGTACCAAGAATTCATTAGTATTTGCGCTAATCGTGATCTGAATTTTATGCATCGGCACCTTTGTTTGAGGTTCATTTTACAAACACGCTAAAAAAGGAGTGAATGACTTATGGATTCTAAGTATGCAAATTAAGATTTGTATCTTTTGTAAAGTATAAACGTGATTATATGTAAAATATACAAATACATTTTTGCTGCTGTAAAAAAATCACTTATTAAAACAAAACAATTGTTATTTATAAACTTGCAGACTAAGGAAAAAATCAAGAAATAGGTTATGTTAGGATAGGTTAGGCGAAATTACACAGGTATGTATTTAGGATTTAAATAAAATTTTAAAATTTTAGGAAGGCTCAATTGAAATGGAACTGGGCTGGTCATGTAGCGAGGTGTCAAGGCAGAGCCGCAGTAAGGAAAACTTGCGCTAGGGGCAAAACTGGGTTTTGGCGCCCCTTGGCAAATAAATGTAAGTGATAAGCAAATTCCCAGTGAAGAGCAAAAAAAAAAGTCCTCATTTTCGCAATGTAGCGCCCTTTTCCTTAGTGCACTAGGGGCCGTCGCCCCCTCCCCCCCGCCCCTTACTGCGGCTCTGTTTTGGTCTCGTGGAACTCTTTTAGCGGATGACCTTTTTGACCGGTATTTCGGTCGATTTTGAAATATATCTTTTTTTTAATAACACCTATGACTTTAGAGTTTGTCGACCTCCGGCTTAGATAATCACATTGGTTAGATAGATAATTGTAAGACTAGATTATACCTAGAACCGGCCCTGTGTATAGTATAATTAAAAATTTAGGAGACAGTGATTTAAAACAAGAGGTATGAATTTGAGCAAAAAATCTGGAAAATAAATTAAGGTGTTATATATTAAAAAAATGTTAATACTTCTTAAACCTTGAACAAATTCAAGAATAGTTCATCATTTTAGTATTTATTTATTTCCTCGCATGTAAACATAATTTACAATGTGTATAAATCTTAATTTTAACATTAGCACACAGACGCACACATAATGTAACTTCTTGCGTAACTATGAGCGTCAAATTGCTGAAGCACTCTTCAAAAGCACATACCATGATGAGCTAGATGGAATGCAAGTAAACATATTATGTAAATAATAGCACAGGTATATTAAATGACCTTGACATTGTAACTATCATAGCATTCCTAATATATTACACTGAAATTTCATGTAACTTCGATGGTTTTGTATTGCTCAAGGTTGGAATAAATTCTCTAAGGATAATTTTTAATTTATGCACTTCTAAATTGCGTGAAATTTTCATTGTTTATTATAATATCTATATTGAAACGAGATTATTTTATTTAAGTATGTCTTTAAATTAACAAATATATGTAGAATACAAAATATTTATAAAGCATACAATTTAATTATTTAAGTAAATATGCGTTTTTGGGATTTCGTAGGTATAACCAAGAAATGCTTATACTATGACCAGAGTGACCAGGTCTCAGGGTTTTACCCGGACTCTTAGGATTTCAACATCGTTTCTTTGGGCTCTGGGTTTTGTTATAAATCTCCGGGTTACGCTAATTTTATCTAAAATTAATGTGAATGGTTTATAGCAATTAAAATAACATAGTTACGTTTCATATAATCATTGCAAATCTCGTGCGTAGTCCCTGCGTATATCTAATTCTTTCTTTTACCGATCATGCCATCGGTTAAAGCCGATTAGCCAGATATATAGAGCCTACAGAAGTCGCCGATTGTTTGCCTGTACTGTGTCGCCAACTGCTGCACTCGGACTATCAACTGTCAGCCGGTAATGCGAGTCAGACAGTAGCGGGTGATGGTTAACGGTCGATGGATATTGTTAATGTTTTAGTAAATAAAATCAAAATTGAATAAAATATACTGTCTACTGTATACTGTCTAACTCGAATATTTCCGATTTGTTTTTTTTCTCAAGTTTTACTTAAACTGAAATCTGGTCACCCTGACTGTGACCCATGTGTCTCAATGTTTTGGAGCACACTAGGATTGTCGATTCGGTCCGGTACTTAGAATTTTATACTGGCCATTTCTATTCAATTTGACTTATTTGAATCAGAGAAAATATTTCCCGAAAACTGCCATCGCTCTGTTAGGCACGGTGATTGTACGGACACTTCTATGGCCAGTCCACTCCTGTTAATATTTTGAAATATATATAAACTCAATTTTTAATTAAATAACTGCAAGAGGTTATGGAATTTTTCCCCACCCTATCCCCTACAAAATTCAGAGCAATACACATTAATGTAAATCTAAATAGTATGCTGCAATTATTTTGGATGCTATCAAATTTTATGAAATTATCGAAATAAATGTAAGTAAGGTCTTAAGATATAAATGTAAGTTAGGCTATTGAGATGAAAAACTATAAACAGTATTTTGCCGACCGGCGTAGCGTAGTGTTAACACAGGTGTCCAACAATATTCAAAAATTAGAATTGTCATGGCTAATTGACAAAGTAGCAACGGCCATTAAAAATAATAATAATAAAATAATACTTATGCAACACCGACTGCAGTCCATTATCATACCAATTATTAGAGCTAATTCCGTAAAGAAATAATATGATTAATTAAATTATTAAATGTTTTTCAAACTAGTTTTGGCAACTTTTGTTGCTATCCACTTAGTTTTTTAAGTTTAGTTATTAGTTTGGTAAGGTTGTTGTTTGAGCTTCTATTCTAACTCACCAAGGATTGGCGCTAGTTGATTTAATTTAATTTAACTTTCTTATTAGAATTATATTCATTTATTTAAATTTATTATTATTATATAAATTTCTTTTGCTATGTTATTATAAATCAGCCTTTTTGTTAAAAATTTATTCGAAAAAATCCACCCAGAAATTATAATATTAGGATATTTGTGTTTAGACATTTAGAACAATGCTTGTCTTGCAGTCCGAAATGTTATATCCATGAACGCACCCATGGTCTTGCAAAAGCAGCACTCCTAACTGTTTCAGCAGACCAGTGTAGTACTGTCCAGTTATTGTGACGCCCTTATTTTTATAGTCGATCAGCAGGATACCCTCCGTATACCAAAAAACAGTAGCCATGATTTTCCCTGTTGACTGTGAAGTCTGGAACTTTCTGGAGGGTGCTGCGCCCTTTTTAATCCTCTGAATTGACTCTTGCTTCGACTCAGGGTCATAATGATAAACCCAAGTTTCATCTCCAGTAACAATCCGGTTCAAGACTCCATCTTTGTTTTCCTTGCAGAGGTTTAAAAACTTTCGAGAACACTCGACGCGCTGTCGTTTCTGAAGTGGTGTGAGCATTCTCGGCACCCATCTTGCAATGACTTTTGATATCCCTAGGTGCTGATGGAGAATATTCAAAATAGTTGTAAATGATGTCTTCAAACGGGCATCTTCCAAAACCAGTTTTTCAACTTTTTCATTTTTGAAAAAGAGACCTCAGGGAGCCGGCCTGTGCAAGCGTCATCGTAAAAAGGCTATGCCATTTGTACACCATGAATTTTCCAGGGCAACAGTATTCATAAACCGTTGACATCTCAAAATGGTTTGAAGTGTTTTTCCTCGTTTTGTGAAGAGCTTGATAACGGCACGAAACTCAATTTTGTCCACAACTGGGGTGCTCTACACTTTTTTACTTATTGTTTATTCGGCAATATCTCACAGCCTAATGAAGCAACCAAGTTGAAACTTGGCACAGTTAATAATGATGAGTCATACAATTGAGCTACCAGCACAATTTTTCACAAACCCTCCGATAACTCTTTCATTCCGCGACTTTTTGACCTCCCTTCTTACCTACCTAGGTATATTTTTGTTTATCGTCTGTCAGTACATCGATTGGCATCACGATTCTCGATGAAGATAAAACTAGGCAGCAGGTTGCTTTCATTCAGTCCGAGTCATACCTGAATCATGCGTTATCCCAATGGATATAGTAAAGTTGGTATAGATGCCCCAGTGGGATAAACGCCCCACTTCGCATATATCCATAACGGTGTGTGTTTGTATCATTTCAGTACTGACAGTTTGTACGAGAAACACAGTCTTCTGAAATAAATGTGTTAAATTATCATCAATGTTAATAGTTTATGAAAAATTAAATTGTAAAAGTAGGTACTCACATGAATGGTTGTATTTCAATAATTACGACATTTTGTCTTAAGGTTTTATGACGTAACAATAACTTTAACAAAATTAGTTTCATTACTAGCTATCAGAAGACACTTAACCTCACATTATAGAGTAGAAAATAATGCTCAATATTGTATACATTTGAAATAAACAGATGGGGCATCTATCCCATAGAAAAAGGATATAAGGCCGCAATAAATGTGGGATGTATGGCTCGGGCATTGTATATATAATCTTATTATATTTTCATTTTCCCAAGGACACGCAACAACATATATACCAAAATAGATACATGGAAAAAATATCGCAAAAATATGAAAAGTTTAAAAAATTTATTAAGTCCTACCAAAAAATGTTTCAAATAAAAGTTGTTAATTATTACTTGTATAGTAATTTTTGTAGAATAGATGTTTTAGAAAATTTCCTCTGTTGTGAAATATTCGCAAAAATCTTAAAACCGACACGAGTAAACTTACATTTATAGTTGACCGATTTGTACCAAAAGTTGAACAACTGGTGCCATTGATGTCAAAAACTTAAATATGAAGTTTCATAAAAATCCGTTTGGCCAAAATTGCTCTACACATCTCCATGGACCTACAGACACACAGACCAACAGACATCATGCTAAAAATAGTCAAAATCGGTATGACCACTCCGTATATATGTTGGCAGTCGGTAAAAAAAAATAATAATTAATTGTAATTTTGATTAAATTGTAATTTTTAATTGTTATTTTTAAAAAATATTAAAATTGTTGGTCAAAATCAAATGTATTATTTTAGTGAGGCATAAATACCACCATATGGGGCAAAAATCCCATCGATATGGGATATATGGCCAATTACAGTACTATTTTAAATCATTAATTTTATATATTTAAAATAATTATAAGTGTTTTAATCCTATGTTATTGTGTAGTAAGATTATCTAAGAAGTATAGCAAAGTAACAGATAAAGTTTATTAATTAAGATTAATGCAACACGATTGTTTTTCTACAACTGGGGCATCTATCCCACCTTTACCCTATTGCCACTCAACGTTTAGTAAATGTATTCTACGCTAGCAGATGATAATGTGCAGCCCGCAGGCTCATTGCACATTAATGCACATTAATGCTTATTCTGAACATTTTCACACCGCTTTAATATTAAGAAAATAACCAAATGTGCGTGTTATAATATAGGGTCTAAGGATAAGGCAATAACACTGCCGTAAAAGTTAACATATCTTTTTTAGTATAGCACTTTAAAACTTATAAGGTAAATGAGCGAGCTGGGATTCGATTACAATAGTTTTTATTTGAAAATTATGTAAGTTTAGAGAGCAGAGTTTTAATGACTAAACTCATTTAATTCTGAAGGGACTTTTGACCATCCACGCAGCTCTTAAGGAATAACCGCCTAATATCAGCTGTGAATATATGCGTATGTGAAATTATTAAGAAGTAGAATACATCATGAAGTTCTTCAAAATTGGTGAAAAGTTTAGTGCAATCATTTATTGTATTGATTTATATTTCAAATTAAGCACATATTTTATTTAATTTGTAGTTTAATTAAATGTATTTGTAAGAATTATTTTGTTTAGTGTTTTCTTTAAATGCAGACAATTTTTTCAGTTGATAATGACCGCGTGAATTCTAATGTAAATTATTGTTATCTCTTATTTGCGTTTAACACGTGGAATTTTTTTTGCGTAAATAAGCGATAATATTAGCTACTTTAAAATATAGTGAATTTGGGAGTTACAATATGGAGCACTGACGATATAAGAATAACAATAAATGTATTATTTAATAGTCAATTAACTTTTTGTTGATTCGTAGAAGGGTTTCTTAATTATTTTTAGTAAAACAATTATTTCCATGTCTAGTATGAATATTATTAAGAAACATGAGAAATAAGCACTACGTGGAAATTATCCGCGTGGAAATAATCACTAGAGTATCTAGGGAGATCCATTAGTGATTATCTGTGAACATCAGTCTTCCACAAAACTGTTGCATGTCCTGACATCCATATTTTAAACCACTTAAGGTGTTTTAATTTTATAATTGGTTTATGAGATATGTGTTAGTTAAGTTAGTTTTACACAGTTCAATTAATTGATCAACAAATTGATCAAGTTTTTTTGTCAATTAATTGAAAAATTTATTGGTAACCTTGGGAACAAAAACGTCACTTTACACACATCAATTTATTTATCAATTTTTTTGAAAATTTTTACATTACCAACTGTAAAACATTTTGACATATTTATCAAAATGAAAATATTAAAAAATTCTTCACAAAATTACGAGCTGTGAACAAAAACAAAAGAAATAACCTAGATCATGATAAATTAGAACGTTTGAGGTTATGTTAGATTTGAAACCGAAACAAAATAATATGTTTCGAGGTTATGCTACAACTAAACAGTTGGAATGATCTTAACAGATAAAAATATACCTAGAATTCCCTAAAAAATTGATGAAAAATTGATGAAAAATAGAACTTGTTCTATTTTCAAATTTTTTGTCAATTAATTGATCAATTAATTGACGAAATTTTTACGCTTTACACACATCAATTAATTGAATGTCAACTTTTTCAATTAATTGAATCGTGTAAAACCCACTTTAGAAATGTTAGTAGTTTTTTATTCTCTTTGGACTATCGTTCAGTGTCTTCAGCATAGTGTCTTCGAGGTGGTTGGGTAGGTTGAGCTGTCTTTTATTTGTACTATATTTAGAGCATTCCATAATTATATTTATTATTGTCAGTCAAGTATTGCATATTTCAGATGTGTCAGGAGGTTCCTTCCGAAACAGGTAACTGCATCAAGCGGTATACATACAAGGTAGGCTACTGCGAATTATTACCTACAAGTACCTTGCTGAGTCCAATGTTTTCTCACTCGTTATTCCACTTTTTATTGATTCTGATTTGTGCATGGGCTGTGACATCATATATTGATAATGGGTTGGTAATGGGATTGTGTCAGCGTTTTTAACCGCTTCTTATACCCATGTGGCATCCCACATGGGTATAAGATTCCAGATAAATGTTATTTTTTATTTTTTTGCAGATAATAAGTTAATGAATACGTTGTGAAATAGATTTTTTTAGAAACATGTTTTTATCTCTTTAATGGCACTAAATGTATCTGAATATACATTTTTTTCTAGGTATTTTTATCAATAGTCTCTCAAGTAGACAGATCAGTTCGGCAATGAAAATGCGTGTTGATTTGAGGAGCTTATATTTAAATACTCTTTATCTAGTGTTTTTCTCGTGGTTTTATGCTCGTGTGTATTGTATGTGAAAATGAAAATATAAATATTTAATATTTCTTAAAGATATTAAAAGATTAAAATGTTTTTTTTTCTTGTAGGCGTTTTCTCATTTATCTTGTTTTTACTAAATAATAAACTAAAAATATAATACTCTTATATTTTATGTGATAATTCTCAATATGCAATATTTATGTATAAACATACATACAGTGTGAGCGAAAAAGGTTCAAAATCACGTGACCATCTAATTTATATAGTTTTCTAATATTGACAGCTCTAAGTTGCTGTCAACTAAATTTCAAAGTTTATCAGCAGCTTACATACCTACATTTGTTATTGTTATAGTCTGTTTCTTTGGTTTAAGCGGAATTAAATTTTAAAATCTAGTAACTTTTAAAGATTGAATCGGGTTTTAAAACATTTTGTTTAACAATAACCTATTTAATCTTTAAAAAGTGAGCTCACTCTGTTTATTAAATGTTCTTATTGTTTTGTTAATTTTCATTAATAAAAAGTTTTTTAAAGCCTTCTGAAAAAGTTCTTTTTACAAGTTTATAATAATTTATTTTGGCATTGTTAAAGGAATCTAATTAATTTAAGTTATAACTACACCAGAACAAATTTAGTTTAAAATGGTCAACACTTTGAACAGTTATTGTAATTTTATGTAGTTTTACGTTTTTGACAAAACTTCAAATTTTAATATATCTTTTAAACTAGTCTTTGTCTTATTATTTTTTAACCCGAATATTGACATCCAATGTTACGCCACTGCAATGTAATGACACAATGTGTTGCAACTTACGTAAGATGGGTTGCCTATATGATGTTCAAGAATGGTCAAGGATTCTGAGTTCAAATCCCGATCAGAGCATGGCTATTTGAATTCGTCCTTATCACCTCATTCTCATTAAAATTAAGTAAATCATAAAAAAAAAACTTAGAAGTTAGCTAAATGGATAACTCCGAAGCCAAAATCTTAAAAAAGGACTAAATGTCGACGCACATCGTCTATTTATTTTCTTTCTTTGTATTTTTTAATTGAGTTTTAATTTTAAGTGGACTATATTTTTATTTAGCATACAGAGAAGAAACTGTGTACAACAGCAATACGTGTGTCTTTCACTCAATTATATCAATACCGGGTACATTCGATTTGATGCTCCGAGTGCTCTGAGCACGTTCTGAACACTCAAACTTGTTCAATTTGACGCTGGAAGTTCACTCAATTGCATTCGTTTTGGGGTCGAGGGTGTATTTAGAGTGCGCACTATGTTTCCGGGGTTTTAAGACCTGTGTAATATTGTGTTTGTAAACTCAGCATAAAAATAATTAAATACACCGTGCATAAAATTAACATGAGTTATGTTCAATTTGTAAATTTATAGGAGCTCTCAATGTTGGCAAGATGCCATAACGCTATCATAAGTTGTTTCTTGAATTTTGTTTTGGGATTTCTCCCTGGTCTCAGATGTACTTCGTCTGGCATTGCTTGCAGTTTTTCAAGAACATTTTCGAAAATTGTAGATACCCGAAAATCTACCCTGTACAACTCGAATGTACCCAACGTATTAACAAAACGTATGAGTTACTATCAACACTTCATGTAGCCTACCAACGAAAGTTGGTGCCAAATTTAAAATATGGAGATGATCGAAAAAACTCACGCATTCGCTAATCCTTGTCAACATTTTTGCCACAGTGGAAGCTCTCTTTACATGCTCCTTCGGAATCACTCTTAGATCTATGTCCGAGTGTGTTATCTTATCTGTCGTTTGAAAATGAAGTCCTTTTAAAGAGCAATTACTTTTGAGACAAAGTAAAGGCACATGCGGCTGGGTCAAATGAGTATGATGACTCATTTGGGGTATAAGGATAACTTTATTATTCGTCAAAAAATTGTAGGACCATATGGAAGTATTAGTTTTTGCGTTATCGTAGTGCAACATCCATAATCCATTTTTAAATTTAAAACTGCCCGCAAAAAGAGTACCACACAACTGATGGAATAAAAGAAAATTCGGCGAATGATTTAGATTTAATGACGTTAATATAAAAAGGATAATAAACAGGCTAGTCCAGTATATTTTGATCTAGCATCGCACACCAGCAGTTCCCAAATGTTTTTGAGAGTGACGCCTGTGTGAAACAAGCAATTGTACAGTAATAACAATCCATTAAAAAGGTACTAAGTACAACATTTCCGTTAATAGTAGCTAGAGTTATTGTCCATTATTAATATTTAGTCTGTAGGTTTGAACTTTTTTTATGTTTTATCTTAACTTATTATTTTTTTTCCTTTTTTTTACCGACCGTCAACATTTTAAGGGAGGTATTGTGATCATACCGGTTTTGACATTTCGATATTTCGATGGATCTCCACGAATTGAGGTCCCTACATAACGTTTTAACTATTTTTAGCATGATGTCTGTCCGTCCGTCTGTCCGTCCGTCCGTCCGTCCGTCCGTCCGTCTGTCTGTCTGTCTGTGTATACGAGCAGAGCAAATTCGGCTGAAAGGATTTTTATGAAACTGCATATTTAAGCTTTTGACATCAATGGCACGAGTTGATCAACTTTTGGTAAAAATTAGTTGACTAGAAATGGGAGTTTACTCCTGTCGATTTTAAGATTTTTGCGAATATTTAGCAACAGAAAAATATTTCGAAAAAAATTATTTAACAAAAGTTGCTATAAATGCAATAACTGATAACTTTTATTTGAGAAGTTTTTTGATAAAACGAAAATTTCGAAAAATTTTTGTAAAATTTTCTCAATTTTTTCATACTTATATGTAACGTTTCCATGGTTATGATAAATAATATATCTGTTAGAAAATATTAGGCCAAGTTATTTCTACTCTGCTGCTAGAATGTATTTTATGCAAGTATTTTAGGACGGCGGTCGGTCCTGTGGTGGCCACAGCTGATTTTTTTTAAATATATTCACTCTACCTTAATTTGGCTCGCGATTTAAGGTTGGAAGCATACAAATGTTGTTGTAAAAGTCAGATTTTTACGTCTGTATGAATTGTTTTATCTAATTTTAATCAATTTTTATCTAATTGTGATTCATCTTATATCATGTCGTGATCTACATTCTTTATAGAACAGATAATTTTTACGATCATAACCCAAATAATATAAAACACCTATAAAACGTTAACTATAAAATAGTTACACTCGTACCATAAATAAACTACAAATATTGCGAAATTTTATTTCTTTTTAGGTTAAATAAGAAATAACTATGTCGTTTATAAAAACCTGAGTTCAATGCCATTATACGTGAAAATATTTTAAATGATACAAAAACATATGCATAATAAAAAGGGACAGTATTGTTAATTTGATATTTTTATTAGGTTGATGATCATGGTCACAAAAAATAGATTAAGGACGTTTCAGATAATTTGGTGTGGCAACACTGTAATTTTACAAATGAATTATTTTCTGATACTTAAAGTAATTAGATTAATAGTGCGTTACGAAGAATTAATATTGTAAACAGACATTTTTTGTGACTCACAAGCAGCGCCGTATTTACATACAATTTAAATAAGCTACATATAAAGGACTCGTATGGATGAAGACAATGATGAAGATGATGTCCGAAAAAGTAGCAATGTAAGAAAAAATTGTTATTATTAATCTGGTTGAATTGTTAAAATGTACTTATAGTAATTTTAGGGTTTCCTAAGTTCAACCAAGAAACACTTTTGCGTCACTCATGTGTCTGTCTGTCTGCCTGTCTATATGTTTGTTCTTACGTAAGAAATGACACAAAAAATGCATATACAATTCTTTGACCTGTAGTTTAGAAAAATACTGAGATCTCAAAAAAAAGATCGCACGAGAAATACATCATCTTCAAAAAATATTCGAACATGACAGTTTCTATAGAAATTTTTTATTTTAACGGTTCGTTCTGATATAACAAATCGTTAAACAGTATTCCAAAAAAACGTTTTTGAATAAGGGCATTATTTTTTCATGAAACTTGCAATTAAGAAGCGCACTTTTGCTTCGTTAGCACTCTTCATTCTTTTGAGAAAAATCCTTACCAATTTTGAAAACTACATGAATTATTCTACACCATTTTCCTGCAGTTTTCCTTTCAGATTCTTATATCGATTTTGAGCAAACTGACCTAGATGTCATCCGACGTTCTAATTAATTCCACAAGTGTTGTAATGAGTTCTGATAGGGCGTTTGAACATACTAGTCTAAATTTAAATTTCCCTTTCCGCGAACCAGTCTCTAAAACCATATATTTATGACAAGGCGCGTTGTTATATAAAATAAACATTCGTTTTTGGGTCTTTGTCATAGTACTCTCAAATTGCAAGGAGCATTGAATAATATAAAATGTTTAAATAATCATCGGTCTTCATTTTAGTAGCAATAACATCCCAGTGTATATCAATAGGAACAGACCCACTTAGTAGGGCGTTTGCAAAAATAAATCTCTTGGTGCATACATTAAGGAACCAAATATTTTTATAAAACTATTTATTTTGATGCAATTTTTACAAAAAAAAAATCAGCTGTGGCCACCACAGGACCGACCGCCATCATAAAGTACTTGTATAAAATACATTCTAGTAGAAGAGTAGAAATAACTTGGCCTAATATTTTCTAATGCCTGGGCCACACTTGCGTTATAAGCTTTGCCGATAATTGCGCGCTATATAAATTCGTGCTAAACTGCATCTATCGATATCGTGCTAAAACGCAACTTGTGGCCATAGCTGCGTTTTCGCCGCTACACTTTATTTACGTTTACAAGGTACAAGCGTATTTATTTTGCTGTAAATTAAATAAAATAATGGTGTATATCCATCATAACTGCACCCTAAAATTATTTTTTACATTTAATTTTACAAATTCAAACATAATCTTATCTGATTTTGACACAAATAAGTTGTAAAGAAATATGTATAACATAACCTGAAATGATGCCGGATAAACAACGATACGCGCCAACTGAACATACTACGCTCTGCGCTAAATTCCTTTGATGTGCGCTCTAAAACCGCCACTTCAGTTATCGTCATGTGTCTAGTGGCGCGCACTGCTAATATTGTGAACGCAAACCGATAGTAGCTGGCCACATTAGCGTGTGTCACGTTAAACCGAAGTTTAGCGACGATAGATGCAGGTGTAGCCCAGGCATAACAGATATATTATTTATCATGACCATGGAAACGTTAAATATAAGTATGAAAAAATTGAGACTTGAGAAAAAAAAAATTTCATTTTATCAAAAAATGTCTCAAAAAAAAGTTATTAGTTATTACATTTATAGCAATTTTTGTTAAATAAATTTTTTCGAAATATTTTTCTGTTGCTAAATATTCGCAAAAATCTTAAAATCGACACGAGTATACTCCCATTTCTAGTCAACCGATTTTTACCAAAAGTTGATCAACTCGTGCCATTGATGTCAAATGCTTAAATATGCAGTTTCATAAAAATCCTTTTAGCCGAATTTGCTCTGAACGTGTACACAGACAGACAGACGGACAAACAGACCGATAGACATCATGTTAAAAATAGTTAAAACGTTATGTAGGGACCTCAATTCGTGGAGATCCATCGAAATCTCGAAATGTCAAAATCGGTATGATCCTATACCTCCCTTATATACATATGTTGGCGGTCGGTAAATATTTCTAAAATAATTTGTCCCCATCATAATCCAGAAGTCTTTTTCAAAAAATATGAATAAATTCAGAGAAATTCATAAACAGTAGAAATGGATTTTTCAAAATAAAATTATTTTATGTATTTATCAAAATATATTTTTTAAATTAGGTGATGTATATTTATTTAAAAAATATTTGATTTTTACTCGATTATAGTCAGTACGGTGTACACGGTCCGTAGACTATACGGTTGCCTCACTTCAGGTGAGGTTGACATACTTCGTATGCCCAATAAACAGCATTTGTGGAAGTTGGGATGTTCTTTATACTTATTACGTTATTTAATATAGCAAATTCCAGAAACGCTGTATAATGGTCAAACTGAAGTAATTCACCCTCACCCAAAGTGAGGCAACTGTATAGTCTATGAACCGTGGCAACTTACTACATATCTATGAATCCTGCAATATGTGAAAATTCACACTTCACCTAAATTTTTCGTAGCAAATTAAATTTGATTCACGAACCAAGATTGGGCTGGCTAGTCGGTAGCTTAATGAATGGATAATTGAAGACTTACTGCTGATGAAGACTACATTGCAGATCGAAATGTTATCAGGTCGGCAAGGATTAAATTTGTAGTTAATAATATTGCCAACTTTAACAGCTTATTATTTGACATTGGCTTAATATTTTACCGTTCTGTTTTTTTTTGTTTTTTTTGTTGGAAAGTTACACATCTCGCCTGTTTAAATAAATCATTGTATGCTCTAAAAAATATCAAAACTTTTTTTAAAAATTAATTTGGTTGAAAATGGAACGGTCTGAAATTCGCAGTATTATGAAGTATGAGTTCTTACGTGGAACTACGCCATCGCAGACCACGCGAAACATTATTAGTGTATTTGGCTCTAGAGTTACTACGCAGCAGACAATATCAAATTGGTTCGTTAAATTTCGTACAAGTAACTTAAAAACCGAAAAAAAAAAACTGGCTCATCGATCACAGCAGAAATATTCTGCAATCAACTATACGAAATGATGCAAAAACTTAAAGAAAAACATCCTAGATTGGTCAACAGATCGACTCCTATCTTATTGCATGATAACGCTAGACCACACACTGCACAAATGACTGTAGCAAAACTACAGGAAATGGAGTTGGAACTTCTTCATCATCCTACATACTCACCAGACCTAGCCCCCACTGACTACCACTTCTTCCGCATTTGGACAACTTTTTAATCGGAAAACAGTTTAATTTCGACAATGTTGTAAAAGTGGCCTTCCAGGAATTCATTGAGTCTCGTCCGCCAGGGTTTTATACCACCGGCCTGAACAACCTGCCGCTTAAATGGCAAAAGTGTATAGACAATATGGGTGCATACTTTGATGAATAAAATAATTCCTTATATTTGTAAGTTATCAACCAACTTTGCCTTTTTTTCTACAAATTGCATCATGGATGACGTAATACATACAGTATTATTATAAATACACTTTTAAATTGAAGGAAGGTTTCAGTGTCATTATTTAATAGTATGGATAATTGTTTACTTTATAGATGCAATTCAATATTTAGCATTTCTACTAGCGAACGATGTTCACTACACGAAACTACGTCTTAAAAATCATATTACAGACTAGGTGTTTTCCATCAAATCGAATGCTAGACAGCAGTCCGTAGTCAGCTGTCTTTATCCCTATAAATCTGCTTACCATCATATATATATATAGCACGGGAAACAATATAGCACGGGAACGACAAAAAAGCTAGAATATAGTTATGTTCAATCTAGTGATATGACTGGTAATATGAAGGATTGCACAATAATAATAATATTAATAATAATAAACGCTGAAATTACGCTTGGGATGCAGTCGTGTGTATTTAGCTCCATTAGTCTCTAGTATGACGCGGCTCAAAAGGATGCTGAAGTTTGCGATTAGTGGATGCTTGTCAAGACCTGACAAACCCCAAATAATAAACGCTTATGCACGTACTTTCTGCGTGTCCCGTTTTAGGTCAATCGATTATGACACAATTATGCTCTTCGAATCTTTTACTTCTTTTTGGGACAGAAATATGGAATTGACACAACATCTGTCTTATCTTACGCTCCTACTGACATTGAAGCAATGGTGGATAATTTCTTTGTAATGTATCGTATTTACTGGAATTATTCACGAATTTAATATGTTGTATTATTTGTTCAGCGCAGGAAGGCTCAATTTATATTTCAGCTCGAGGATGTCATTTGCAATATGTGCAAAACAACATTTTATTTAATCACATGAGATAGTTTATGCTAATGCTAACTTGCAGTCGGCACGTTAGCAATCTTTGTACTTGGAAATCTGTTTACCCTCGTTATTACCAAATTCAATATTTTGTGTTAGTTATTGAATGCAGGAATGCTGTATTTAAGTTTCAGCTTGCAGTCTCAATAAGTTTAAATGCGGCCCACGAGGCGTAAAAAAACAATTTTTTTGTTAATTAATTGCTCAATATATCAATGACATTGTTTAAATTTTTTTATTGCTGAGTGGGCGGTAATTTCAAAATCATTATTGAATATTTGACTGCTTAGAATTGATAAGAACATTTCAGTCATTTTTTTGTTTTGCTCTTCCCGAATTAAGAAAATTACATCAATTTGCAGGAACAATATAATTTTTATAAGCAATTTGACATTGAGTTAATTCTCTTTGACACTTTTCGGTATTTATCGTAATTGGTGAAATTTGAGAGCAGTGCTTCCCAACCTGTCGCACATAAATATCAAATATAACTCAAAAATTATCATATATTTCTTGTCGTTTAGTTCTTGTTGCCCAAATTACTTCTTATTAAAAATATGTCATTCATAATAATTGTTAGGGAACATTATTTTAAAGCTGGACTTGCCCCTCAACTTGGTTCACAAAACAAAAAAACGCATTATTAAAGCTATTGAAACCCTAATTTTAATCTTTGAACAAGAAATATAAAAAAGTTTAAGTTGCACTAACTATTTAACACTGTAATAAAGAGCATCATGCTTTAGGTGCCGAAGTAGGGTAAATACTTCGACAGACAGAAGAAATAACTGCGAAATACTAAGCTAGATTTCTGAATATGATTAAGTATTAATACTGGATACAATTCTTCTTAGTCTTCTTCCTATTGTACAGTGTCAGTCGGGCGATTTTTAGGTTTCCTTCACTGCGCCCATACCATATTTCTTACATTAACACGATAGTCCGAGTTAAATGAAGAAGTGTGAAGTGGGACAAGTTCATCGCTAGCAGTGTTATCAAAGGCGTTGAGCGCGTATGCGTACTTTTATAATGCGCACTGTCAACTAGGTATATTTTCTTTGTTCTGATTATTACAAACAAATGTTTTGAAGGGTTAAACCCATTGTTCTATTACGTATGCGCTGTACTATGGAGTTATTATAACGCATGGCATATAACATAGCATGTCTTCACAGCACTACGCCAAGCCATAACTACGGTGTTTATAATAGAACCGGTGTATCGCATTAGTACATTAATCGGAACGCGGAGCTCTTCTTGATTTGTCAGACAATATTGCATTATTTTCTACTAATTCAACCAACAACACAATAATAACCAAAAAATTATACAAAAACTTCTTATGACAATTGTCAAGTACGGCGCACGCTCGCCACTCTCTTCTGTGATTGGCATAGCCTCCACAAACATGAATGTTTAACTTGGTGAATTTTTATGTTATGGAGTTGTATGTCTGTGTTGTGCGGTCATATTGTAAACAGAACAACGATAGTACTATGATTCAACTTCATTAAGTTATAGAGCCATGCTATGCATATGCTATGCGTTATGTTATGAGTCCAATGCGTTATATTATAAACCAAGCTTAAGGTGCGCGACGGCATCTAGCTCAGTCGCTTACAGTAAGTGAGAAGAGGGTTCTAAACAAATAAATAAAACTATAATAATTTTCAGTGATATTAATTATTTTAATTGAAAAGTAAATTTACAAATTGAATTTTGAGGAAAAATCTGTAATAAATTCTGTGAGATCAACACCAATTAAAAAAAATATCAGTTAGTAATTAACGATGTTTTTGCTTCTAAAGCACGTAGGATTGATTGAATTAAACTGACGAGCCTCCACTGCGTTAGATATTTTGTTAGCTGATGCTTCATCTTTTGTGGGATCTTTTCTCGAATAAAGTATCCAGATCATTTTCTCAGCTCCTCTTTTTTTTGTGTACTTTGCTGCTTCCTCAATTAGCCAGTCAGTTCTTATTTTTATGAAAATTCCATGCCTGAAGGGGATTCGAACCCGAGACCTTAGCAACGCAGAGCACATGTGTTACCACTACGCTACGCCAGTCAGCCTTAGCACCTCTTTACAAGTCTGTTCAATTTCATACTCATTACATTTTCACTTTAATGTGGTGTTACTGTTACATAAATTGTTGGTACATGGTGACACAAAAAAAAAACATAAACAAAGGTTATTTTTGCAAATTATAGGAAGAAAGAACACTATTATAATAACCTTACATACATAATTAATGTTATTCATATCGGTAAAAATAGTTTTTTACAATAAAGTATTGCAACTTAGTTATCTTATCACAAGGACGTATTTGCGAGTAAAATAACAACCGATATTTTCCGTGTTTTAAAAAAGCGATAGGTGATTCCTTAAAAAATTTAAACGACAAACAAAATTAAAATAAAACACTCACATTTACAATTATGCGGAAATAACAAAAAATTAACATTTGATTTTGTCATTACTCGCTATAGAATTACTATGCTATGTATACAGGTTGGTTTTCGAATTTGTTTAAGCATCATAAACTTCTTTGTTTTAAGAGTTGTGGAGGAGAGTAATTTAGGTTGTAGTATTTTACTCTACAAATAAGAATATTAAATTGGAAAAACAATTGAACATCAAATAAACGAGTTATAAAAAAAAAAACGAAAAAAATTTATTTTCAACGAAACAACCTACATTTTTTAAGCCTATCGCACATAAAACCTATTTTTTCTTTAATAAATTATCAGGGCATTAAGGTATAAACACAGTATAGAACAAGTTATAATATTTGGTTAAACAACCATTACCCAAAATGCAAATAATAATATCTCGATGCATACCTTTTACAAAGTATGAATCAACATGCAGAAGTCCTGATGTTCAAAGTAGGATTATATACAATAAACTGCCTGCCACAATAAGGGACGCAGATAACAATAAAACATTTAAAGGGATCCTGACAGACTTTTTAATGCAAACTTGTGTTTATACTATTGACGAGTATTTACAAAAGTAAAGTCTGTCATATTGTACTCTATGTATGTTTATGTATAACTATGAGTTCTTAATTTGTATGAACAATTATGTATGGTCAATATTATTGAAGTATATATTTTTTTCTTTTTCTGACTTATTGTATGTCTTCTTGTAAGATCTAAGCAATGAAATAAATATTATAATTATTATTATCGCCATGTTTCATAGTCATATCAAGATGAAATAAATGTTAATAATCTAGTTTTAATAACTTTATTATCATTTTTTATTTATTTATAATAAGTTATTAAGACTTGGTTTTTAACATTTAAGCCATCGTAGTAAAATGGCTGAAAAAGCGGATTAAAAACATGGAGATTATATTTGTTTTACTTGAGATATAGTTGTTTAATCAAGTCTCCATAATTTTTTTTTAATGTTTTTATTGAGTTTAGACTCATAGTGCCCAGTAGTGTACAAATTATAAAATTGTTAAAGAAAAACATTTTCTATGCAACTACTCGGCTCTGCCATTAAAAAATAATTGTTTTTAAATAGTTCGTTTATTTAACGTTCAATTGTTTTCCCAATTTAATATTCTTATTTGTAGAGTGAAATACTCCATCTTTTCTAAATTAACCTCCTTCGTTTCTCTTACAATAAATAAGTTAACATTGATTAAACAATTCCCAAAACACACCTGTATATAGTTTGTTTCGCAAAATTAATTTTATTCATTGACTGTAATTTTTTATTTCACTAGACTGGTAATAAACAACACGTGATCTGATCTGCCAAGTCTTTTTGTGCAGCAGGATGAGGTTGTTTGTGCAACATAACCTATTCTTTCGTTCCACGAAAAGAAGCGAGGCGAAAAACTAACAGAACGAAGGAAGATACAGTTAACTTAAAATTTGGTCAAATTTAATTTATTTATTTTTTCAGTTAAAGTTAAAAAAATTGGTAGGTAGAATACTTTCTTCGCCGAATTAGTATTGTTCATATTGGTATTTATTTGCCAGAGAATAGTAATTTTTTTCAGATTTGACCCTCGGCTAAAAAAGTTACTCTTTCTCGGGAAATGCATACAAAATTTCCGTTCCCGATTTCCTATCGTTAAAAAATGTCGGGTGGTTATAAACCCTCTACTAGACATATGAATCAGTGATTTCAAAACTGGGCTAAGCACACACAAACGAATTTATCACTTATCTTGTGGATCGATTTACATTACAATAATGTGCAATCGTTTTTACGAAATAGTGGAACCGATAGATGGGCGTTGGTGTTCTTTCGTTAAACGTAATTTAATTGGACACTTATTTTGACAATGACTTGTCAGTTCCTTTCTGGTTAATTTGCGTTTTATGAGTGAGTAAACAAGAAAAACGTATAATACTTTTGTTATGCCATTTGATGATATTATGTCACCGTAAAAATAACTAATTTTTATTACACTGAATGACAGAACTTTTTTAAGGTTTTTCACTCTTTCAGGCATAGTGGGACAACGTATATCCAAAATATTTTCATACTTAAGTTGTATGTTGGTACAAAAACTGTTCCATGTTTCAAATATTTGTATTGTTCATACAAATCGGTTTAAAGTGCAGATCGTAAGCTTTGAGATTCAATAAATGTAAAAATACTAATTTTGTTATTAAAATATCCGTTATAAAATACTGCGCAATACCGAAATCAATTTTCTTAAAATTCCTGTACCTGAAAGTGTTTTGAATGGCTATTGTTCAAGTTAGCATAATATTTTTATTCGTCGTACTGATTGCGGGATGACAGTATCGTTCTAGCATTGAAAATGATAAACTTCGAAATTGCAGTAACCATGACGAATCAAAATAGTTATGAAGCTTTACCAAGTACTCCATTTAAGACCTTTTTCTTATATTTGAGTTTCACCAAGTAAAACTATCAACTATTCAATATATCAATGAAAATGATTTTTTGTTTTTCGTGGGTCATCTTTCTTATTCCTTTGAGGTATCAATAAGTACATTTTTATGAAAACTGTTTGTAAAATATCTAAATCACAGAAAATATTAACGCTGTAAGAATACGCTGGAAAGTATTCTTTTATGTTATGAAAAAATATAAAGCTTGAAATATCAGAACGTAAAATTTAAGCCACTTTTATAATCACTGGCTCACTTAAATGAGTTAACCTTTATTTTTAAGCTACCGCGCTTCTTTCCCCGTCTTATTCTAAACTGCCCTGTCTTGTTCCCCAATCATTTCGATATTCTCATTCTCCATTATCTACTGTACCTATGGATCTCGACCCAATATTAGGTCGCGTTATATTTTTAATCGGTAACAAAATAACATTTAGAATCTTGCGCGAATGCGAAAAACCGGTGTAAATTATAAACATTTGGGTCGCGGTACCATTACAAACAAGTATGTTGATCTAGACCTCTATTTTCCATGGCCTTCAGTTTACTCTATTGGCTTTTTTAATTTCATTCGTCCTATGGGTCTCAATTCCGTGATGAAATTAATTCATCTACCTTTCAGCCATTCTGACGTGCCCATACTAAAGCAGAAATTCATTTTACTTTCTTTTTTTCATTCCGCTCCCTCTTCATTCTTGATGCCCTATAGTATCTCTTCTAGTAATTGACTTCAATGGCTATATTTACTCTTACTTTTATTTATTTCTCAGTCTTCTTCCCCATAGATCAGTATACTTTGTATCATGATTTTAGTTTATAGACTTGGATTCTAGAAAAAATGAGGCTTGATACATAAACTCGATTTAGCAGGTATTTTAATTTTCTTTAAGTTAACCAATCTGTGCACGCATTATAAACAAATTATTACTTATATTTTTACACCATTATAGTGATATGAGACCAACACCTCAATTTGTAAGTCATTCAACTCCTGGATCATAGCCAAGAAGGTAGAAGATTAAAAAAACATAAAACACTAGATCTAGCTCATATATTTGAACGATAATAAATAATAAATATATGTAACACCTAGAGCCAGTTTCTGAAAGCCTAGTTAACTATAACCTAATAGTTAGAAAATAGTTGTTATGGTTACTTAAGGGATTGTTATATTGTAACCGAGTTTAACCAAAAAATTAAACTCGCTAAGCTTTTACCGGCCCTTAGTGTTAAGTAAAATTGATGAATTTATTACAATTCATTTACCAAATATTTTATAAACATACGACAAAAGAAAAATATCAATCAAGATATTTGTTTTTTTTTTTTATTTTTAAAACAAATTTAATGGAAGATAAATAACGACAAAGAAAACACCAAGAGCAAAATAAAAAGACTAAATTTGTACAACCAGTTCAAGAAGTACAGGGAGACAAGTGTTTGAGGGGACCAAAACTAGGCTGAGCAACTTTTCCGAATATAGCGGGGCATGTAAGAGCTGCCACGTAAGAATCCTAGGCAGGACTCCATTTGTTTAGATTTTCCACAAAATGAAAAATTAGTCATATAAATTACAATAATAGGTCATACTAAAATTCATTGAGTAGAGTAACGTGTATGTGTATAGTAAGTTTAAATATTAATCCCCATTTGCATCTTTGATATTAATACTTTTTTTTTCTTTTAATTTATTATGTAAAGCTAAATTTACATATGTATAATAAACAAGTACACTTGTAAATATTATACGATTAAGTCCTGATTTTTCAGGTCAATATTTCGAAATTGATTTGCCGGCGAAGAGCTGGTTACCCAAATAAAAACCCACTAAGGTTGTATTTCTTATAAAAAGATTTTTTTTAAGAGTACAAATAGTAGGGAAAATAAAAAGAATCTTACCTCGCACAGTGCTGTACTCATAGAGATGTATTTTATATTCCAAATAGTCCAATTTCTTCTGACAATTATCACACATTCTCATAAATATCACAAGTTATATCACGAGAAAAACACATATTCACATAACATTTTAACTGCGGCGCCTGGCAAAGAGCTGCAACTACACACATTATAACACTCGATACAATAAAGTACTTAATATCGTTATAACACTGTTATAGGTCAATGATAAAACTGCGTTTCGCGGACAGAATCTTGAACTTTTGGTCACGTGGATAAAGGTATGTACATGTGTGTGTATGTGTATCAACAAGTACGTGTATGTTATATGCATTTATATATGCAGTTTAATATATGTATATTTGCTTGTGTGAGTGAGCTCCTGCTATATATGAAATGTTAATAAGTCATACCTAAACCTTGACTGTATGTAGGACGAAACGTTTATAAGAAAATTTTAGTGACAAGCAGGGCCGTTAGAGGAAATTTAATAAGCCCTTTTAATAATACGTCTCATCTTAAACTAAATTAAGAAATCTAGTTGCGTCTAAAATAAAATTAGTTAATTCTGGAGTGTTTAGATGTGCATTCTTACACTCGGGCGCGGACCCAGTATTTTTTATTGAGGGGTTTCAGAAACCAAAATTCTTTTTAAGAGGCTCATAAGCCAAATATTTTTCTTGGAAGGGAGTTTCGTTCAATTTCAAGACAAATGTATCCCTTAAAAACGTTTTTTAGCCTACACCATACTATGGTAGAAGGCTTTTATATATATATATATATATATATATATATATATATATATATATATATATATATATATATATATATATATGTATATAAAAACGTTTTTTGAGTGTTTAACGGGGGCGGAGACAAGCCCGTGAGTCACGCCACTGGGTATGCGCCTGCTTATACCAATATTTTGTTAATTAATATGATCCCATATATTTTTTGAATAATAACAGTTTGGGTGCTACGAAGTATGCACTTTGGTTTGCGATATTCAAGGTAGAAATTCGGAATGGAACTCGGATTGAGTGTTTAGTTTTTTAGCGTCCTGAATTAAACTACACATTTCCTATTAGTTCCTTATAGTTCTTGTAGTCCCAAAATTATAACATTTTGATTTATGAATTGTTAAAGACCCCTTGATGTAAAAAATTTTAACTTGATTTTTATATTATTCTCTTAAATTTTAGTTTGCAGAAAAACTCTAAGATTTGTGGCAAATTTTGCATATTTCATACGTCTGTAGGACACCATTATTTTATTGGCACAATTGACACAATACAAATTATAAAACTAACGTATTTAAAAACAGCAGAGCCCCAATTTAACATGAAAGATCAGAAGGATAATTTTAAATCTTATGATGCATAACAATTTCATCAATATTAAAAAAAAACTAAATTACCAAAACGATAATTTGGTTAACAACAAAACTTTTATTTATATAAACTATTATTTATTTATTTATAAAGTATCTAGATTTATTTATTATAACTCATTTTTTTGCAATCGCCTCAGTATCCTTTCAAGATTAATCTAAAGTTTCATAAATAAATTTCCCATTATAGTTTTTATTGATACACATTTACAAATTTAGTAAATAAAATAATTAGTGTTATAGTGCGTCTAGCAAACAGTTTATGCTTATTGAAAAATTACCATGTTTAATTTACATATTTAACTATATTTGATGGGATTTTTCTATTACTTTAAAAGCATATATAAGTCTAACTTGTCTATAAATCTCAACCATTTGAATTAAAAATTTGTTTCTAAATGTTATGGATAATTCTAATGTTTAGCATTAAATATAAAAAAGGACATGCTGCTTAACATTTTAGTTAGATAAAGCAGACGATTACAGTGCCTAGGACACTTAACAATGTTCAAAGAGTAAAAAATCGATTGGTCAGTAAAAAAGTATCGCGAAAGATGGAAAAAAAGACTGACATTCTAATGTCAGTAAACTATTCACTAGATCTATCGAGTGAATATTGATTTAAAATATATTTAGGAAGCACTTAATAGAGCACTGTTAGTGATATGTGTGATAACTGGTGTAAAAGTGATCTAAAACCAGCTTTTTCCCGGACAGGACCTTTCAAATACATAAAATACTTGCATATACAGGTCGCATTAGGGCATTCGAGAAATAATGTGGTATTTAGAGTGTGAATGTTCGGACCTGTCTAACTTGTTATTATCTTGCGAATTATTTCCAAGTTGATTCAGTTTATTGCAGACATGTTTGTTGCATCAGCTTGAGTAATAATATTCAAAATAATATATTTTTTAATAATAATTCAGGGCTATCGTAATTGAAAATAATGAAGAACATTTAAGTAATTGTTTACTCTATGAATATCAACCAACCAATGCGATAACAGAGGCTAAAAACTTGTAAACGTGTAAAGTGTTTGGAGAAGATGCTAGAAAGTGCCAAAGGTGATCTGCAAAATTTCGTAGTTGAAACTTTTATCTGAGTGATCCACGATCCTTCCACTAGTTAGACAAAATTAAAACATTAGTTAAAAGCTACTGATTATCATCTTCTTCGTTCACAGTTTTTTTTTAGACAAAAAGTTAGAAATTACATCGAAGCTTTTATATGCTTAAAACCAGAATACTTCTACCGAAATGTAATTAAAATATTGACTGACAATCTGGCAGACAGTATTAAAATAAAGTGATGTAAGTTTTATTTTTCACGCTATTTTAAAAAATCAGCTGTGGACACCACTGGATCGACCGCCATCCTTTCAGCCGAATTTGCTCTGCACGTGTACACAGACAGACAGACAGACAGACAAACAAAACAAACAGACAGACAGACTCAATTCGTGGAGATCTATAGAAAACTCGAAATGTCAAAATCGGTATGATCACAATACCTGCCTTATATATGTTGGCGGTCGGTAAAAATGGAACATTACTTATCGAACGACCTAATATATAAGATTATTTAATAGTATATTAAAGCACAAATTTCATAAGGGATGAATCTATCACACGTGTCGAAATTACAAAACGAGTTGCGAAACGACAAGTACGACAAAAAAACCTTATGTAACGAGTTTCTTATACTATTTTTTCTATTTTGCTTTTCATGGCTTTTAAAATAATAAATTTGCATGATATAATCAAACAACATCCCTGATTAGTGAATTTGGTGCGTGGATGTAGTGGTTGGCCGGACTGATTAGATAGTTTTATATTTTTCAAGATAGCTATCAATTATTGCCCATTTTATGAAATAAAATGTTTAGTGTCATAATGACTATCTTATGAATGCAAAATAGAAAAAATGATTTTTTATTGATTGATTAATTATACAAAATGCAATAGCACACACGTGTTGGAATAAATAAAATTACTATGCAACACACATACAAATTTGGTACATCACATCACATCTACTGCTGCCTCGATTTCTCTCATATACCTATACACGCATAAACATTTTCGTGAAACCCCTTATTATCTCAAAGAACCCTATTATAAGAAAATCTAAAATCGTCCAAGAACAGACAGAAGCCAATCTCTTATAGCAGCCGTGCAATGCGTTCAAATGTGGAGTAGAAGAGTGCGGAAGTTAGTATGGTACATTATACCAGAAAATTGCCCTCGTCTTTTGTATTGGAGAAACTGTGTTCCCTGTTTTTTTAGATTCTGTATGTGTTCTACATGTATTAAAACGGTGTATGGGTATTTAATTATTTATTTTACATCGGCCTATTTCTGCAACGAGGCTAATCGCCGATGCCAGGGGGCGAGCTCCTACACCTGGATGAGGGGTGAATGATTGTGAAATGAGAGTAATGTAAACATATTATTCTCGCCCGAATAATATCACCGACGGAGAATCGAACTGCCAACCACACAATCCAGACTTACCAGTCCAAACTGCTGCGATTTAGTGCGCTCGGCCACTCCGTCGGCAAGGTGTATGGGTAGCATATTTAGTTTTTCTATTGAACAATAGATGGAAACAGTTTTTTATATATTTTTTTCCAGTTACATTGAGCTAAGCTTTTATATTTTATTTACTTTTACTGATTTGGTGTATTTGTATGAGTGACATCAGAAGCCAACTTGACTTTAAGTGCTCAGGGAGAAGAAAAAGAAGGAGAGATAATTTCAATGGCGAATTGTTAAAACTGCAAATTTTACTTATCCTTAGTTAATTGCAAGTTAATTTCTTTGTATTAAAAAGAATATAAACATGTTGTCGATATTTCTTTCCAATCACATTAAAATTAATCGAACAACACTTTTGTTTTGACAAAATTTTACCGCAACTTTTTTTAAAATATTTTTTCGTAAACAAGATTTCTAAGGCAATCACGTGACTGATCCGAATTCTTACATGTCTCCAGCGTTCACTGACCATCCTGCATTCGGATATTCATTCTGGATTCCTTAGACCCGGCTACTGCTTTTTCTAACCGCAACTTTATTTTTTACTATTCCACAAAACGATAAATATTCCATAGGATAGTACTACGATAATTGAATGATGAAACAAAAAGAATATTCAGTATGTGCTGAAAAAGATTCGTTATTAAAGGAAAATGGTTTAAACATAACTAGGAATACAAAACTAATAATTATGTTGGGTTGTTAAACTGGTATAATAAATAATATTTTAATAACTATTTAATGAAGTTTGTAATTAATATCAATACAAACAAAACTATTAAGAGTACTACCGCCCACTATTATTTATTAAAAATTGGCATTTTTTTGGGAAATCCTACGACTAGTCTTGATTTTCGTGGCACCAAATTAACAAATACCTATATGTCTGGTAGAACAAATACTTAAAAATTACTTTGAGACAACTGAAAAAATAAGAAAGATGCCTTAATAGCATTTTCTATTTTGCAATCACAAGAGAGTGTTTTAATACATTATTAGATGGTAAAAAACAATAAAATTTCTAATAGAAATTATATCATACTAGCAGAGAAGGAGATATGGGACCACAAACCCTACGATTGCGGGGTGCGCTCCCCCGTGCAGTAAACGAGTACATAATATACAGAGATAGAACTCAATGTAACAAGGAGAAATTATAGAAAACAGTGTATCCATCTTTTGTACGATATCAAAATTAAACATTCCACCCATACATATATTCTTCGTACGTATTCTCCAAAAAAACATTAGCGCGCATTAGAACTCCTTGTTTAATGTAGTTTTGCTGACCATCGTACTCTTTTTGTCGTTTCTCTTTCATAGTCGTTCCACACTTCCAATAAGGGATTGACTTTGTTTATTTTCATTATTTTTATGGTATTATATGCACATGTATATATTTTTACTAACATTCGAAACATTAACGAAGCTAAATAGACAGAATTTCCCTGTCTGCAAAAAATTAGACCGAATTAGCACCATCCAAATTAATGGAAAATTGAGAAACCACAAGAATAAGGATATCACAGAAAAATAGAGGCACGCGATTAGAGTGGGTAAGCCACGTGATGAAGACGAAGGAAAATATAATGGTAAATAAGATAAATTAGTCAGTGGGACGACTTCGTAAGAGATGGAGAAATGGAGAGTTTACAAAGAGATCTAGAAAGTCTTGGTAAAAATTACATCTGACAAGACTTAAATGAGCAAGGTGGAGAATTACCGTGACAAAAAATGTTTTTAAATATGTATTTTACCCGCATTCGGTACATAGTTCAAGTTATAAAATATTTTGTAAAAAATGTATAAAAAAGTTTTAATTTTTTTTACAAAAATTTTAATATTTAAACATGTTTCTGATTTTCTTTTTCAAAGGAAAACAATTATTAAATTACTTTTTGATAAAAAATTGTTGGAAAAATAAAAATAAAAATCTCTTTTGGAAATTGCCAAAAACATAAAAATGAAAGCAATTTAATTCAATTGAATTTTATCATTGACCCAAAAAAATTTCTTCATAATTTTATTAATTATTTAGCTTTATTCAACATACTGGTAACGGTACTATGAGAACCAAAAATTAAACAAAAAATTAAAACATGTAGAATAAAATTTTTGAAAATTTCATTCTACAAAAAAATTTCAAATCAATTTCAGTTTTAAAACGAAGTGAACCAGATCTCATACGTACTTATAAATTAAAACTGTCATTTTAAAACACAAAACTAAATATTTTAAAAGTTTGAAAAATCGTCTCGACACATCACAATCACTTAATCCGGGTGTTTCCAGTGCGGTTGTCAGAGTATAACTGCCGGTGGCGGTGTCGTATTCGCGGTGTTTCAATGCTAACCTGGTGCGCGTGCTTCGGTTCAGCTGAGAGCACAGTTCACGTGTTTACTACACAATGTTTACCTGGAGCCGCGGAGGATCCCGCCGACCTACCAAAGTCTGCCTCCCGCGCCCTGTATTGATATTAGATTGGAATTTGGACCTGATGCTGGGAAATTTGCTAATATATTATGCAATTTTAAGTACGTTGAGATCTTGATGATTTGTAGATTTTAATGACGATAAATAAATGACGATTATAGTTGAATTAAATTACTCTTTGATACCAGTACATTCTAAGTCATCATCATTCTAAGTAGGCTTACCATAAGTCCCGTTTTGACCGGGACTGTCTCGGTTTAAAGGTATGGTCTCGGCTCCCCGGCCTGTTTGTCATTTTGTCCCGGATATTTGGTAACAATTAAAAAGTGTCGATTATACATGCAGTACAAAAAGTGCAGCCTCTGAAAATGGCGATTAGGCAACTAATTAAAAATAACAAAGAATTTTTAAAGAAGTTTCACGCTAGTGAAAAATATTAATAACTTATGTTAACAAGTTATGTTCAATTAAGAGTAATTAAAAATTATTACTACGTAATTTTTGTTTTTTGTTAACCACTCCGTTATTTAGCCTTTTCAATCATATGTACTTAGCGTAGAAGGCGTTACTTTCTGTTTTGAGCAAAATATCAAAATTGTCCCGGTTTCAGAAATAAATATTATAGTAAGTCTAATTCTAAAGCATCATCTTGAAGAGGATCCTGCACTATTTACGTAAGGAAATCTTTGCATTTGTAAATATTTCATAAAGGGGAACAAATTAAATAAATAATAATACTGAAACAATCTATGGTCTTTCAATGGTAGATTCAGGGAAGGTGTAATGGGTGTAATTTATATATTATTGAAAAAATCCATGTATTATTATTATTACTATTATTTAATAATCAAAATTAATTTTTTATTGCACCGTGGCTTTTCCTTACAAAATACAAAACTGGGATAATAATTCAATGGTAAAAGGATCTCAATATTTGTTTTATACCTAGGTATAAATTTCATAAATCAATCTTCCGGAGTCTTTTTCCCCTTCAACGTTTTCTTATATAATATTCTGCAAGATACATAAATAGAAACTTGTAAAAAAATTAAGGGGATTAAGACAAATTTAAGTCGTAAATATTATTTCAACAAGTTTGCAACAGGACTGGATTTGACAAGTATATTTTCTGAAATGAATAATCGGGCTGAAAAACTAATTTGGAAATTTGGGTAGCAATCACTAGTTAATACGGTCTATTATATATAAGAGTACTATTAGCTAATCTAATGCAGTGTTTCCCAACCGCCGATCCTCGGGCCGGCACCGGTCCGCGAGATTTTTTTACTATGCAACTATTCGCCTAATAAGTTATAACCCATTTAATTTTGCGATGAAAATCTCGGTCCTTAATCTGTTAATTGCTTCAGTAATAATTTGTTTTTTTTCACTGATTATATGTGATTTTTTCTTGTTGTTTTTTGTGTGTATTTGTAATCAGTGCAATAAAAAATATAAAACTTTTGCGATACACATTACGAATTTTTTCTAGGTCGCTTGCCGGTCCGCCATGAAAAAAGGTTGAGAAACGCTGATCTAATGGATTCTAGCCATGAATTAAAAACTGTAATAATAACATTATCAGCTCCCCATGGATCTCCTGAGTCGATAACTAAAAGAAAAGGTTGGGTGTAACATCCACAAAACTACTTCAGATGGCAGGGAGCTAGGTGCAGATTGCCATGATGATAGCCAACTTTAGAAACGGGTAAGGCAAGAGTTAGTTAGTTAAAATTGTTGGAGTACAGCAACGATAGCTATTTGTACCAATCTATTTAGACTAGAATACAACTAACTTAGCATAAATAAAAACAATAAATCAATGAACAACACAAATAAATTACTATAAAAATTTAAAACTAGTATTTCGTTTAAAAAGTATATAATGAAGGCTATATTGAACGAGGATGAAGTTTACCGCCCGGACAGTAAGCAAGGTTTGTAATCATCCGAATATAATATAGTCATTATATGTGACCTAAATATAATATTTTATTTACAACTATATAGTTTTATCATTGCAAAAATAGTTAATTTAATTTAAAAACTAAAATAGAACTTCTGAAAATCAATTTTCATGGAGGCAATATGCGCAGCTTTATGTATTTACAGTTGGACATATCGCTACATGAGTTCAAAACAGAAATAAATTTTTATAAATTGAGTTACTGAAAAACTTCAGAAAATAGTATCAGTACCAGTTTCAAAAACGAAATTCTGTCAGTTACAGACAAAATACTGCTATTATGAATTGTTTCTCTTTTGAAACTGATAATGATTACTATTTTCTGTTTTCAGTAATAACTCAATTTGTAAAAATTTCAAGTTTTTTCTGTTTTGAACTCATGTAGCGATATAATGCATTTATCATTTGATGGTCATAGATAAACGAATTTACTATCGGATATCATAGACAAAAATAAATAGCACATTAAAATAAGGGGCAAGATTTCACATATAAAACAATAAGTTCGATTCCCTTAGGAAGAGTATCAGCCTGGCATGGAAGTACCCTGTCGACACTCAATGCAGCTGACAGATCATAACACAAGTCTAAAGTCCGTTCTACATTATACTTTTTCAATACTATCCAACTCTGACGTCATTTCAACTTTTGATACTACATAATATAGTGGGGGGAAAAAATAAGAGACAGCGATACTTGCCATATTTTATTACTATGTGATACTCTTCACTGCCAACTTAAAAAATTTTAGGTTCAGGTAACAGACAACAGTTTGGTTATAGAACCATTTCTAGTAACCAATTTATAAATATTGTTTAACTGTGCTAAGTTTATATTTAATTATATGTTCTAAATAAACTGTTTTTCAACTTAATAAACTTCTAAAAGTTAAGTTGTAAACAAAAACTAAAAAGTTGGTAGTTGGTACGACTGAGAAGTATACAACTGTCATCCAAAAATTTGACGAAAGTTGTGTAGCATCGAAAGTTGGAAGGAAGTATTGTGTTTCACATTAAACTTTTTACGTCAGTACTACGCAAAAAATATGTAGTGCTTCGCAAAAAAGTATAATGTAGAACGAACTTAACATCTCCCTGACATCCTAGAAGGGCACACACTGAATTAAAATGTGCAACACAGAAAAATCTGTCTTGCACGCCTCATAATCAGGAGGCTCTTCTCCTCGGAAGATATATCAATGGCTCCACCAACAGTAGCCTATATGAAGGAGTGTGATAGCGGTTTCTTCTCTGCGGTTACTCCTGCAGGAAGAGAGGGTAAGGCAAAAGTGGTAAAAAGAAGAAGTTAGATATTTCTAATAATAATAATGATTATCATCGTCTAGTTGAAGCATAGAGCAAATAAGGTAAGCTTCCTTTTGCTAGTCATTTAAAATCATATAAAAGCCTGGTCATCATGGCGTTTCGCCCGGTCCTATTATTCATATATAAACCTTATTCATTAAATATTAAATACTTGAGATTGAGTCGATCCTTGGGTTGACTGCAGTACTGGATTAGGAAAATTCCGGAGTGGTTTCGGGGATATGAATCCGCGTTTCTGTGCTCCGTAAACAATCACCTTGTAAGGCACGGTAACTGTAAGCAAATTGTATGATATATGCTCTTATATTTCTAAAAGTATATCATATAATCAAGTTAAGTGCCCATAAGTTTCACGAATTATTTCATTTATAAAGTAACAAATTATACCAATTTCCTTTATATATAATTCATTAAAATTACTAAAAATTAGAAACCAATTTTATGAATTTTTTATTTTTTTCTCTAATAATGGTCGACTATTCATATATATTACACAGGTAAAAATTCCGTTATTCTTTTTGTATATTTTGGGTTGGTCATTCACGTGATTTTTTTATTGTTACATACTGATATAATATCTCAATACAAATAAAAAATCACTCATAGATACCTCGTTACCTAAAATAATTATCGAAATGAGGCATTTTATTTTTTGTTTTGTAATAATCTAGAAATCAGATCGCTCTAGATCAGGGATTCTTAAACTTATGTAGTCCGAGGACCCCCTCTTGAACATTTTTTTTTTTTGCGGACCCCATCCCAACCTAGGCATTTTACTTCGTTCTTTAGACTTAATTTCAGGCTCAATAATCTCATAGGCACTACATTATAATAAATATTGGTAAAAGTGTATCGCTGGTTATTTTAATAAATGGTTTTGCGCATTTATAGAGATTAACATTTTTATTAGCATATAGAATAAAAAACATAAAGTAAATAAAAATAATAGTAAAAAGAATTAAAAAAGTTACAAATTATAATACGTTAAACACATACAAACATTTCTTGGTCAAATATTGGTCAAAATAGATCTTATTATATGTTTTCTGTAAATAATTTGCAGTTGAATAAAAATAATTAAATTTTTACTAATTATTGTTTAGTTATGTTAATAACTAGTTAGGTAACAACAAATACAAAAAGTCTTGACCATGTAGGATTTTTATTAAATGAATTATTTGAATAAAAGCGAAAAGTTGTGGGATGTAAAGTTAATGTCAAAATTGTTTCGCGGACCCCCAAGGGTCCGCGGACCCCAGTTTAAAACCGCTGCTCTAGATCAACGAGTAATCGAATAAATCTTGTACTTTAGTGCAACAATGATTAAATGGTATTTTGAGACCGATAGTTTTTAACATAGTAAATCGGACCATTATAAGACAATTTAGGTTAAAATGTCAGTTTTATTACTGCTCGACTTTTAAATAATAAATGAAATATTACTTTTGTAACTGTCTAACATGACATTTGATAAAATTTGAAATTTGAAACGTAAACAGTTATATTTTGGCCAGATTAACCAACATTTAAAAATCACTTAATATTTGAGTTGCAAGCAAATAAAATTAAACAAATAAATTACTATCTAGTTTCGCACAAAACTAATATAATATAATATAATAGATATTATTAAAATACAATATGATCGAAAAAAGCCGTCGCTAGCAGGCCCTGAATTTTATTTTTTTAAATGTTGTGTTAGCAATATCTATGCTGTTTATTACTTTTGATTTATATTTCATGTCTGACAGTTTGAACCTAACCTAATTTTGAAACAATACGCTTCATCAGAATAACAAAATATTCATTACCATAAGTTAAGAAGTGAAGAAAATTATTTTGATCATTTTCTTGCTTGTAATCATAAAATATAGTTTTCAATTATATTACAAATATATGTTTATTTTAAATATAACCTCAAAATCTGACAATAAATGTCAATACATAAGATAACACTGGACAGTGATATTGCCGACATAATTTTCCATAGCTTTCTAGGCCTCTTTTCTTGATCATATTCTTTTATGTACTAGTATTAAAAGAACAGTCAGAATAATTCTATGATAGGACAAGTTATTTTCATTAACTAGTCGATACACAGCTATACCTAATGTACTATAATTAATGTTTACATGAGGGAAGTAGTTTTGTCATTGTCCATATTAAAAAATATATCCATCAGATATTTGCATCCCACCAAGACCTCTTACAGGTACCTACCATTAGTCATGATACACGTAGCATTTCTCAGCTGAACCCTCCATCTTTTGCGAGGTTTTCTCACTAGTCGTAGGTGTTCAATTATCTTTCCCGAATCATCTTTCTTTATTCATGATCATCACATGTTATATACACCGTATTCGCCATGTTTAGTTGCTATGTGATGAATATTTTTTGTTAAAAAACCATAAATTGGAATTATAAACCCAAAATATCAATAGAATAGAATTCTACATAGAGTGAATTAGATAGAATCCAATCTATGTTTTCTTTCCTATTTGGAAAATAATAAAATTATTAGGTAACATTGGGAACTTATTTTGAACTTTATAGAACTTTACGCGCAATTAATAACGAATATATTTGGTGAGCAAAGAAAAAGGCAAGAAAGTTCGAAATTGTGGGAAGAGCTTGCATTACAATTCAACGCGCTTGGATTTGTAAATAGTTCATAAAGAGTAACTAATTTAACAAAAAAAAAGTAGAGCGCAGAATCTTTTTAATGTTTCTATTTTAACAAGATAAAAATAAAATAAAAATTTTGTTTGTCGTATTTTGTTAAAAATTGGTTAACATTTTAAATATATTTGAACATAAAAAGTAAAAGCTAAAATTTTATAAAACTATTAAAACTTTATTTTATTGAAGTGGAATTATTATTGTTACGTAAATTATGTAAATGTATTTGTTTCATACGATATATATATATATATATATATATATATATATATATAAAACTATTGATAACTATTAAAACGATTAATAAAGTTAAACAGGATTAAAATATGTTTGAATAAGTCTCGTTCTATCTTCAGCACCCATTTGTTTTTTTTTTTTTTTTTTAATTATTGGTTGCCTCAACTACAAGGACTGTTAACGACCAGGTTAAATAATGTATTGCTCTTCTATAGTATCAGTCGTGGTATTCAAATTTGATGTCATAAGCCAAGACTTGCCATGAATTCTGATCTTGTTGCTCGTAGAAATTATTCAACTGTTGGTATATTATAGATTTCCTCCATATATGGTAATCGTGGATACTTCCAGTATAGCGAGCATTTAATTCTAAAATTTTCACATTATAATCACATATCTGAAAAATAAAATTTTAAAAAGTAATTTTTTTTACAACCTTTCACTTATGGATAATATATAATATGCACATTTTTAGAATACATTCCTTTCCGCAGTTGACGCAGTTGTGGCCTTCTACTATCAGGGCTCGAATTGCTACGTGGGTGCATCAAATTGCATCCTTTAAAAATTGAAAATGTAGCAATTTTTTATAAACAAATAATGCCTGATCTATCAGATAACCCGTACAAAACAAAATGCTAATGCCTGAAGACTGCACTGTGAACGATGTTACTCTAGCAAACAATCCAGTGAAATACACTTCCTATATACAGTATGTAATTCGCATGTGTGATCATAGGGAAATGCAAAACAAAAGTATTTTAATGTATTAATTTTAAATTATTGCATGTATTCTACTGCCAAAGTTAAATATTAATAAAATATTTTATATAATTTCGTTGCACTATGAATGTGTGCGAGTTAAACGAAAAAGTTTATTTTGCATTGTAATTTCTTATTTCAGTTCATTTTTATATGAACTGAATATGAACTAATATGGGAATTTATTTCGTCTGAAGAAGCCTATGTTCACACTTGCCGTTTACATGTATATCGAGGAAGCCTGTTATTGGTTCTGTGAACTGTTGGTTTCCTTCAAAAAACCAAAAATATATAAATAAATAAATAAATAAATATCTGAACCTATATTTTAAAGCAATCGAATAGATTTCCGAGCTTTGAGTGACTGATAAACGAAACTCTCAGAAAATAAGAATAAAAAATGTATTTGGATGCACTGCTGTGGCATTTCGATCCTTGATATGAAATGGAACGATGAAATTAGAACGATAATGTTAATAGGTTAATGGATGTGGTCCATTAAGCATATGGACACTTGCATTAAGTTCAAAAAAGTATGGGAATACAATTTTACAACAAGACGGAAAAGGCCATCCAGGAAAACATAATTATCAAAACTACACGATGTCACGAAGAAATGGGAAATACAAGAAGCTGTAAAATTTTACAAATATGTATAATAGGTTTTTAATAATTTTAAAGGAAGTAAAAACAACAAAATGATTTTGAAAACATCTTCTAACCTTCTCGGGTCACATATTAAAAATCTATAAAATATAAATTTACATTACTTCGTCGGAGAATTGCACGTAAACAGTTTGAAGTGCACTTAACTAGAGGTAACCTCAACTGCGTATTAGCGATGTTTTTCATAAATTCTTTTATATTTATTTGATTTTGTCGTTTGCATGTTAGTTGGTCTTCGTGTCAGCTCTATTTACACTCATCAATGAGTCGACCTTTTGTTCAGTACAAGGATAATAAATTATTTACTACAATTAATATATCTTATCAGATAAATGGTAATTGAAGCTTTTAAGGAATATTTAGGCAGGCATAAAAAAATATTGGAAAAAGAATTAAGAGAAATGTATAGATTCTGTAATTATATAAAAATTTAAGATTATCATTGCTAAATAATTTGTACAAACCATAGCACAACAAACGAAGGAATAGTTACACAAATAAGCAGTTGTCAATAATATCAAAAGTTTGATAAATAATTGCCCGAACCAGCATCAGAAAAATTTATTAATAAAAAAAATAAATAAAAAACTTTGCATTAATTATCCATTTCTGGCAATACCTTTTCCATTTCTACTTCTTCTTCTAAATTCTTTCAGCTTCCGAATTTTTGGATGATCGATTAATTTTTAGGGTTTTGTAGGCATGACCAATAAACCCTTATAACGCCACGCATGCGTCTGTCTGTACGGTAGAAATTGTGGTCAAACTTCTGAGCCTAGAAAGTTGAAATTTGGCTTGCTTGTTCAACTCCAACATTCCAACATTTAGGAAAACTATTGAGAATTCAAATAAATATATGACAGGAAAATATCAATATATATGAATTCAACAAAAAATATTTTCGTAGCAAATGAAACATTTTAATGGGTGCATAAACCAGCAAATTTATATTTTTGAAAGATGTTTTATGGCATTTTCGCAAAAAATGTGTCAAAAAACTTTTGTTCCCAGCCCTAATTTCTTGAGGGGTAGATCTAAAAATTATTAATATACATTGATGGGAACCAGAATAGTTCAATAGGAATTATGTGTCGTTGAAAAAAAATATATATTCAAAAAGAAAGCTCTTAAGATGCAGGTTAAGGTGTTTTAGACGATTAGAAAAAGTTAAAGTAGTTTATTTTTTAAATTTCTTTATTTTAGCACGATTTTTGCCAATAATGTGCTAAAAAAAAACTCTTGTCCCACACCCTATAACCTTCTGAGCAATATACATTAATCTGAATCGAAATAGTACAATAGAAATTTTTGACCAAATTATGTTTTTGGAATGTATCGCATTTTTTGTGTTTTTGATAAAATTGATAATTCATGGATAAATTATAACTAATAATATACTGTTTTTTTTTTGTATTTATGGCTAATGTAGTGTATGTCTTCTTTTGACATTAAAAATATAATAAAATATTTGTAACAGCAGAGAATCAAGTTATAATTTTTTCATGCGCTACCGCTACACTACGTAATGCAAAGTAAGTTGCGAAGCGTTCATGTGTGAAAGCTTTAAATAGGTTCCTGTAATAAAAAACAAAAATCAGCTGTGGTCACCATAGGACCGACCGCCATCACAAAGTACTTGTATAAAATACATTCTAGCAGCAGAGTAAAAATAACTTGACCTAATATTTTCTAACAGAGATATTATTTATCATGACCATGGAAACGTTACATGTAAGTATGAAAAAATAGATACTTAGAAAAACGTCACAAATAAAAGTTATTGGTTATTGCATTTATAGCAATTTTTGTTAAATACATTTTTTCGAAATATTTTTCTGTTGCTAAATATTCGCAAAAATCTTAAAATCGACACGAGTAAACTCCCATTTCTAGTCAACCGATTTTTACCAAAAGTTGATCAACTTGTGCCATTGATGTCAAAAGCTTAAATATGCAGTTTCATAAAAATCCTTTTAGCCGAATTTGCTCTGCACGTGTACGCAGACAGACAGACAGATAGACAGACAGACGGACGGACGGACGGACAGACAGACCGACAGACATCATGCTAAAAATGGTCAAAATGTTATGTAGGGACTTCAATTCGTGGAGATCCATCGAAATCTCGAAATGTCAAAATCGGTATGATACCTCCACAATACCTCCCTTATATATGTTGGCGGTCGGTAAAAAAATTGAGCCATTTATCAACAGATACATTTTCTATTAATTTAATGAAGACTTAGATACAAAGAAAATCGCAGAAAAAATTGCTGGGATTTTTAATTTAAATATTATTGTGACGAAATTTTCGCAAATTATTTAATTTTACTTAGAAAAATTAAATGAATGCTATTTTAGTTATAAATATCGGCTCTGTGAGGCGCAAAACGGTATCATTGCTAAGTGCAAAATTTTGTTGCTGGCCTTTTTGTACATCACATATATGTTGGAGATGGGGACCTTTATTTGCTCATCGCTTGTATTTTGGAGGTGAGGATTTTCAGCATTCGCAATAGGGGCGCTAAAATATTCGAAAGGGCGCAACTTGGACACTTGCCACCGGTGCTTAATATCCTCGTTACGGCCCTGACCTTCATTATTCATGGATGAGCACGCATGCGCGTCCCATTATACCTATACACGGAGTACAATATGAAAAGCTTTAGGTATTTACAGTTGCATTGTCACGATGCAGCATTCATGATCTATTTTTCCACAAATGTAACGCTTTAAAACCTTTGATTCCAAAACAAAAAATGTTGATTTAATATTAATTTTAAATGCTGTAACCATTCAAGATTAATAAAATTCTGTGGCCGATCTAAGAATGATTTTCAAAATTATGGTTTGGAGGAGAGCTCCCAGAAGTAGAAAAGACGTTTATAGTCGCATTTGTAGACTATTTAAAAAGGGCACAATTTTGAATATTTTTTAAATAATGTTTTATTCCACTTGTGTTTATTAACCAATCTCATATGTACTTATATACGTTCTTTATGGACCTATGTATTTAAAAAAATAATCAGAATATTTGTTAACAACATCTTGTTCATTTTTTATTAGTTAAAAATAAATTCAAATTCATTAAGTTTACAAACCACCTAAATCATAGTAAAGAAAACGAAAGAAAACCTGGTAATGAATATAATTATGTACAGTATTTGAAGCGTACAATTATACATAATTTATTTTTATTCAGTTGAAGTATCATTTTTCTTGGTATTTTATCGTAATTTTAAACTAATTTTAGTTTATTTTCGTTACATAAAGTTGTATAATATCAAAAATTCCAATTTTTTATTACTCGCATCTTCTCATGAGAATGATTTGCAATTTTTAGTTAATTTATAACAATACACATATAATGATAATTACAAACAAAAAATACAGCAATTCTGGAAAACAATTATTACGGAGAAGTTAAAATAATTATTTATTTCACACATTCTACAACGCAAATCATTATTAAAGTTAAATCAATGTTGTTTCCACAGTGATGTGTCTATTGTAATTTAAAATAATATAGTTGAAGATTGAATAGGAAAAAAAGAAGAAATTTATTGCCCTGGATATTTGTTGTCGAGGAGTGCAAAAACAAGTAACTATTGTAATTAATTTAGTTCACTGTACGAAATTTATTTCCTTCAGTTGCGGCTCGTGCTGTAGAACTTTTATAGATACCAGTTATAATTGATTATATAAATTAAAATTTACTAACTATAACATGTTATCTAGATAAATATTTATTTTTGTACAAAAGTACTTATAATTAACTAATTTTCAGACTCATCAACATTCTTCTACCCTAAATAAGAAACAAGGGAAACAAAAAAAATGCATTTTTACTACCATAATCCACGTATGTTTATTATAAATGTCCTGATTAAATATTCTATTAAAGGTTCGTTTTTTAATGGAGACGGATTTCTTTATGTTTAAATTCGGAGTATGTTTTCAAGTGATTTTATTACAGCCTTATTCGTGGAAGCTCGGCTAAAAAATGGCTGCTTGGTGTTATCTATCTCACTTCGTTGAAGTCCAAGTTTCGAAGCTATTTGGGTATAGGGCCTACTATAATTGAGTAGTCAGAGTGTTACTAGAAATGAGTTTTATTCTGAAGAAAGTGGAAGGGAAAAAAAAATCTTTTCAAAATAAAGGGGCTCCGAGCGGTCCTTTGACCCGCTTCCATTTTTCACAATTCGTATGGAGTTCAGGACTCAGACAGCCCTGATAATCAAAGTAGGCAGGTCAAAAATTGCCCTGATAATCAAAGTAGGCAGTCCAAAATCTGTCCTTCCTCAGTTCGACCCGACGATTGAACTGGACACTCATATTGCTAGTCTGCCCCTGCCTATCGGTAATTGATCAATCAATTACGCACGAAACCGAAATATTTACATGTAAAGTTACGGGTGCGCGCATAATCAACCAATTGCCTATAGGTTCCCGTAATGTCTATAGATAGCTTAACGAACGCGTTTTGGATTGCACAGAATTGACCCATTAATTCGGCAGAGTATAATTGACTATAGTTTGGTTGAACCTTATATTGATTGTAATAAAAGAATAGTTTTTATTTTTATCAAAATATGTTCATTATTAGAATTATAATCGATCTATAAAATCTATTTATTCTGGTTATGTCAACTGGGAGTGCATCTTCAACCAATTTCTAAGAAATTCATAAATGAACAATGCACAATGATACACAATTATAACTCTAATCATACGCTTCGTTTGTTCTAAGACATGTTTTTGTCATTAACTTCATTTTAAAAGACCTTGCTACTTGAATGACGATAAAAAACTAAGAAAACTGCAAATAAATTAAAAAATTGGACACGCCAAATAATTATTTTAAATGTTTTTACACCTCCTAACAGCCCATTTTATTTAAATACAATAATTTTTTATTATATAAGTGACATTTTAGAATTATTGTTTACTGCCAGGAAAATAAAAAAATTGTGGGAAAATGTATGAATGGCCAATTACAAATTATTTAGAAGCATATAACAAAGGTTGTTGTACTTTATTTGCGTAAAAGGAAATAATGAACGTTATTTAATATATTTAATCGAATATTTAAATACATTGAATTGCAAATGAGCAAGTGTCAATATTACGATAATGTGTAGTTTACACATAATAATTGAATCGTTTATTTCAGAAGCCACCTATCTCCAGTTTATTGTGTTTTGAGGAAATCCAAAAAAATCCTACTTTCCTAATATTTTTTTTAGATGATTAAAATAAATCATTAATTTAAAAAAGTTTAATGCCCGTATTCACCAAGAGCCAATAGGAGTTATGGAACCCATAAATGAACCTATAGGCTAAATTTTCAACCGGAAAGCATGAAGGAAACCGGGTAAAACCGGTATTGAAAATTTTTAATTTAATTTTTGTTCTTGAACAGAGAACAAAGTGTCGTTCCTGTTTCCGTGCTATAAAAAAATTCTGTTACTATGTTTATTTTGCTTTCGTTTTCGGTTTGTTATCATCCTTGATAAAAATAGAATTAAACATTCGGCAGTCGATAACTTTTTCCGACTCCCGACTCCGACACCGACGTCTCCAAAAACCTTCAACTCCTCGATTTCGGACTCCCGACTCCGACTCCCCATCCCTGGTTGTGTACGTACTTTCCTTTGTTTATATTTATTAATGATTATATATTTTTAAAAAATCCATAAACTGAATGTATCATAAAACTAATGTATTGAATGATACAATGATGATATAATATCCACATATTTTTTTCATTATGTCTCATAAACTTTGTACCCAAATATATTTTATCCTCGGAAAATTCTGAGTCATTTGACGTAAATTCTACAATTAATTTTAAATTACTTTAAAATTGCTGAAGTTTTAGTGTTCCGGACTTAAGTCACCAAACAGAGACTTTGGACAATTTCTTGTTTTGAATAATTGATCCTGAAGATTATTGTAAAAAAAAAATATGTGATTCTGACGTCATAAAATTGCAAGAAAAGCAATTGAAAATAAAAAAATTGAATAAAATTATGAATCATATTTTTATTAAGACAGAACTAACAAGTTTTAAAGTTGTAGATAGCTGGAAATTTATATTTTACAGTCAATAATACACTTTTAAGTCTTAAATATGTTTGTTATTTTTCTAAACAAACTTTTTTATTTTAGAATTATGGTTTTCCTACCACTAAGCAATTGCGGATTAAACGGATGTCGGGCTTGCCCGCCGCCAGGGACCTCATGCTCAAAGAATGAGTGCTCCGCAGTGGCATGGAATATAATTTTTTACGTAGAATACATCTTTGACCGCAGCTGATATTGGAAGTCATTTTCAAAAAGCGAGCGTAACGAAATTAGGATATAATTCAAACGCTTACTGCTACGCGTATAATGGTCGTATGCAGATGGCAATAGTTTACGTGATAGACCCTAGATGTACGCGTGGTAATTACTGCAACTGGTCGAGACCTTGGGCTCAATATAGCGTCAGCACGTGTAAGAACGCGAGGCAAAAATCACGCTATTCCACACCACATTTTCAGTCATAACTCAGCAATAGATGAGGCTGTACGCGTGTTTAACCACTCACACGATTCGGAAGAGTTCTATAATACTATAGTGGAAAATAACGAATTAATATCCATAACACAGTGCAAAAGTAGAAAAAATGAAAAAAAAAAAAAACGATTTAATTTCGTAATTTTGCAACATATTGCAAAGAAAATAAGTTCATCGGTATAAATTTCGGATGTTGGAAGAAAGAAGACAAAATGCGCTTTATTTCACCGTGGAGCTAGCGATGCCTTTGAATAAACGAATGAAATATTTAACCTTTGTTTCGTTACTACACACTAACGACACTGTCACAAAACGAAACTGTCACAAAATGACACTGACGTATTCTACGTAGCGGATGTGTTCAACATTTTTGGGTGATTCAGTAAAAATTTCTCCAACCAATTTATACATATGTACCTACCTAAAAGATAAAAATTACATATTTTCTTTCGTTCCTTTTTTTCTTATTCGAGCCCTAGAAATTTTTACCACCATGAGTCAGCAGATTTAAATCGTCACTGCCACTAAGGCAAACATAACCCCTCTGGACCACGCGATGAAACTTATGTATACGCGAATGTATTTAAAACGGACACTAGTGCATTCCATGCAGGGATTGCTGGTCGGTTATGTAGTGGCCATCAGCTGGATTTTAATTAGTTAATTATTTTTCGTAGATAATTAAACGTTCCTATTAGTTGTTCACCTGATGCAAGTACCTCGCTCTCTTCACTTTTGTCCTGGCTCTGTCTAAAAGCCTAGTTTAAAATCGAATTCATTTGTACTTCTAGATCTTAGAATAATATAATACAAGGTGTCTCCAAAGAAATTTTATATTTATTTAGCTTACTGCGTGAACGCAACGTATCCGAGGGGCGCGGGGGTTATGTCAATCGGTAGCCTGGCTCTTGGGAATTTAGTCGCTATGGAGCGTTTCTCGGGAGCAGACCGCGCGTTATGCGTGCGAGAGTTTTACAAAAACGGTGATTCGGCGACTGTAGCGCGTAGAAAATTCTGCAGTATTCGAGGTTTTCGCCACGTAAATGATGCGCCAAGCATTCCTCTCATTCGACATTGGGTTAAAAAGTTTGAAGAGACTGGTACAACGCTGGATAAATCAAAATCCGGGCGACCTAGGTCATCAAGAACGGTAGAAAACGTGGAGAATGTTAATCAGGCTGTTCGTGACGACCCGAACCTTTCAATTCGGAAGCGCGCAAGTGCTTTAAATGTGCATAGATCATCATTACATCGCATTATGCACAAAGACCTAAAGCTGCACCCCTACAAAATTCAATTAGTGCAAGAATTAAAGCCCCAAGATGCCAGTCAGAGGCTTAATTTCGTAAATCAGGTGATTGAGCGATTTTCAACGTTTACCAACATTTTGTTTTCGGATGAAGCTCATTTTCATCTTAATGGCCACGTAAATAAGCAGAACTGCCGCTACTGGAGTGCAACGAATCCGAAACGGAAACATCAGAAACCCCTACATTCGCCTAAAGTGACCGTATGGGCTGCGATGTCGGCGCGAGAAATTATCGGCCTTAACTTTTTTGAAGACGAAAGGGGGCGTGCAGTTACAGTGAATTCAGAGCGTTATGTGGAGATGTTAGACAACTTCTTGGTACCTGAACTGCAAAACTTTCCTGGCTATAACCAAAGAACATGGTTCCAACAGGACGGAGCAACTTCACACACGTCCAATATGTCTCTGCCACGTGTTCGTGAAATTTTCTCAGGCAAATTGATCTCCCGGAGAGGTGACATAAATTGGCCTCCACGCAGTCCAGATTTAACCCCTATGGACTTTTTCCTATGGGGTTATCTTAAATCTAAAGTTTACGCCAATAAACCGACTTCACTGGCGCATTTGAAAGAAAATATCCGTCACGAAATGGCAGCCATCCCTGAGTCCACCTGCCGAGACGTCATAAGTAATTTTACTGTTCGATTAAATGAGTGCCGAGAACGCGAGGGTCTACATTTAGACGATATTATTTTTAAGAAATAAATACCCAAAAAGTGTATTTTAATAATTAATAAACATTTTTTCTATATACGGCTTACTTTTTTTTTAATCGATCCACTAAATATAAAATTTCTTTTGAGACACCTTCTATAAACAATAACTTAGATAAGATATCTTATAAGAATTTTAGAATATATAAGATTTTAGATATCAATATCAAGATTCTAAATATCTAAGATTAAATTCTATTCTTAAATATTTAAATTTTTTTGCGGACAGTACGTTTTTGAAAGATAAATAAAGTAAAGGAGAATTTACTTGACAGATTGATCGATTGAGAACCGATAAAGAAATATATATCTGTTTCACACAGTTTTATGTAAGTTGTCAAAAACTTATTTCTGCTTCTTACTGTAACGTACGTTCATAGTTTTTGTATTTTTTTTTTTGTTATATTGTTCGATGCATTCTTGTTTTTGAACACAAGCGTGTCAATTGAAACAAATTGTATCTCTTTCTCTATTTCTAGCTCTGTCTGTGAACAAATGATATGTCTCTATTCAAAAATGGAAATTTTATTGCTATAGTTCTCTCCCATTGAACCATATGCTTTAATTAATCGTCATCTGTCATCTAAATTCTCCTTTACCATACATTCATTTTGTTGCTAAGAAGCTTTTAAGTTTCATATTTTAAATTTGTATACAAGTTGTTTTTGCCAATTATTTACCCTAAAAATTATCACATTTTAAAAATCTTTACGTCATTTATTAGTGATAATAAATATATCCTTGTTCGTTAGTGGGTATTTAGCATTAAATTAGTGGTACGTTAGATATACAAGTCAAAATATTCGGATTATTGTGCTAATTTTTGAAAACACGTATTTAAGTATTATTTAAAAATAAGTCAATGTCCTTGCTGAAAATAATGAAAAAATTGGAAAACAAATTTAAATGTTTTCTTCCTGCTAATTATTTAATAATTGATTTATTTTTCACAGTTTTTGAAGTAATTTAGTTAAAATTTGTGCTAATGTTTTAATTTTCAAATAAATAAAGAAGTTATTTGAATATACTCTCACATATTATGTATATATGGTCCACATAAAACAACTTTTCTGTTATTAAAATCGTTGATGACATTACCGCAATCTATTAAGTCTGTCAGTTGCTATTCTATAGACAGCATGGCAAAATTTCTTAACGCAAGGTACTTACAGTAGATTTTAAATAATTAATCAGAATTAATTTAGAAAAGTTCCTTTCACAGTCATTCTTCACTAACAGCAATTGTGAGGAAAATTCGCAACAGTATTACAATATCTGAAACCAAGTTCCCAATATTATATTTTTGAATAAACTGCAAGAGTTCAAGGGGGCTTCTTTCTATGTATCTATATCGTTTTGGGTCGCAACAACAGCAATAAAACTCTGAAGTCTTTTTCTCACAACAAGAAATTGTTCCTTATTACTATCAATGTGATTATGATGTAGTTCAGGGGTCTACAACCTTTTTTACGTCTCGGGCCGCATTCAGTAATATATATATATTACGTCGCGGCCCCGTTCATTAGTCAAGTTTTTTGGCTGGCCATACTTCCTTTTGTAATTTTTAATATTTCAAGTTCTTGTTTTACACAGGTTTACACGTATTTACGTCGTCATAAATATGCTTGTGTGTTAAAAGCCTAAAGCAGAGCGGCAGTAATGTGTTGACTACGCTGAATAAGAAAAGCAAATATTATATTTTCCTACAAGTGAGCCGCATAAAATCGTTCGGCGGAATGCATTCATCCCACAAGCAGCCGGTTACCGACCCCTGATATAGCTGGTTCTTATATTTATCATTTAAAAGATTTGAGAGAAAATAAAATCAAAAAATTATTTCTTGGATCACTGAGTAGCGAAGAAAATTCCTGAATTTTTTCTTGATTGACTTTGAAAAGATTTGGTCACCCTCTCCTTACCACTGTCGTAAAATCCAACAGTAAGTTCTATTTTCGTGGAAAAATTAATTTATAGATTTACCTAAATAGTCCCTGATAGGCTTCTTTTTTCATTGCAGTAGATCAAAAATAGGTACTTTTTGTCGGGGGCTACTCGCCACCCTCTAGCGACGCTGTTGATTATTTCTATACTTAATTAACTAGTCTCAATAAACAATATACAGGATGTTTATGGGAACTCTTTAAGCATTGCTATATAACTTCTTTATTATAAGAGGTACAAAAGAGCATAAATCAGTAAAGATCAAGAATTTTACTCTACAAAAATGAATAGTAATTGAGAAAAACAACTGAACATCAAATTAACAAGTTATTTAAAAAATTACATTTTTTAAACGAAACACCCTGTCTTTTAATCTGTCACAAAGAAAATGTATTTTTCTTTAATAAATCCTAAGGTCACTATGGATCTAAACCCAATAATTAAAAAGTTATTAAGATTAACAAATAAAACCTAAGTAAAACAATTATTATCACCATGTTTCAAAGCCATCAATTTTATTAAGATGAAATAAGTATTAAAAATCAAATCTTAATAACTTTTTTACAAGTTTTTGGCTGTGAAACATGAATATTGTACTTTTTTTTACTTGAGCTATGCTTGTTTAATAAAGTGTTAATAACTTAATCTTAATATTGGGTTTCGACCCATAGTGCCCTTATGATTTATTAAAGAAAAATTAATTTTCTATACGGCAGATTGAAAAATACAGGTTGTTCCATTTTTTTTTTTTTTAAATAACTCGTTTATTTGAGATTCAAATGTTTTTCCAATATATAAATATTTTTAGTGTAAAATACGTAAAATTCGTATTTCTTATAATATAGAAGTTTAATACCCTGTTCGAAATGCAGAAATAATAATAAAATCACGTGAAAGATTGAAGTCGCTATCCTATTGGCTGCCGCATAAATTTAAGTGCTCAACAGCCAACGAACGACAAGAGTTCGACAAAATTATCACGTGAACATTGCATGATTACTTTTTCCTGATTTTGAATAGAGTATTGTATAGAAATTATGCTTAAATAGTTCCCAAAAACACCCTGTATAATAAGAAATACACTGTATTTTACTTTATTTGGCTTCTATTTTAAAACATCATCTTTGTTTTCCAACTGCTTTACTTAAAGTAGGGATGGGAAAAAAGCATCGATGTATCGAAAACATCGATGTTTGCTTTAAAAACATCGATGTTTTTACCATCGATGTTCAGATGGCGATAGTATCGATAAAACATCGATGTTTACTACCGATGTCGATGTTTAAACTTTGAAATTCAGAAACTACTGCTAGAGCGCTGGAATCTTAAAATTTTAATTTTTATTAATATTAGTAAACAAAATATAAGCGCCATCTATTGTGATATAACAATACTAATAGTGTTAGTTCTTTTTTTTTTAGCAGTTAGCAGAATAAGTAAAAAATAAGAAGAAAATTTTTGCAAAGAATGCAACGACCAACGACGCCAACAAACTTGTTGCTTTTTGAGTCTTGTTGACACTTTCCCAGTTGTTATTCCTCCAATCCCTGGAATTACCGTATTGGGAAATATAATTATAATTTATTTATTAATAAAACTATTATTAGGATTATTATATTGTAATGTTAGTGTAAAATTAATATTAGGATTGCTAAGTGTTATTGAGAATAAAAATTACCTATAGAGGCGCTGTTGTCGCTTACAAAATGGCCATTGCAATAGGATTTTTTTACATTTGCCATTTGATGCACAACAATAAAGTTTTCTTCACTTTAACACATACAAACAATGCAATTAAATGAGCCACATCCAACAAAATCCTATTCCGTTAAGTTCCAAAATATTCCGCTAGGCGTCACTTCAGTTATTTTCAGTTCTCAATAAAAAATGTAATATGTATTTCAACTTAAAAAAGTGAAAAAAAATGTGTATGACAGTATGTTATTTTTATGTTAAATAATATAAAATTAACATTAAGATTACTATATTAGTATTATAATAAAATGCAATATTTCATTTTAGAAATGTAAAAATAGTAGGAACAAATTAGGATTATTATATTGGGTAATGTTAATGTGAAATTAATTACTATTAAAAAAGATTATTTCTATTTAAAAATCTAATAAATGCTTTTTGTGTATTATAAGTTACTTTTTTTCGTATTTTATCTTTACATTATTAAATAAAACCTATATAATATAAATAAATACCTTTTTTTAATATTAATAAAACATGGATGTATCGGAAACATCGATGTTTTGCCTTCGATGTACAACCCTAACTTAAAGTCATCTTTCCGAAAAAATAGTTAACCATTTATTTATGTAGTTTCTCGAAAAGACAATAAAATAATAATTTATTGATGTTATAATTTTAAATTTAAATTATACATTTTAACTCCTTTTTTGCGTTTGATTTTCTTCGACCTAACAAAATAAACTTGATTATTTTATATAGGCAATGAGCACAACAGAATCGTCAAATAGGTTGCGGAAAGCGTAGTAAAAATAACCTTGTAAACCATTCTATATATTGTACAGTATTTTAGCATCACAAACATTAAAAAGTTATTTAATTAAGCATATTTCATTATTTTCCACATCATTAACGCTATAAATAGTTAGAAGAAGTCGCATGATAATAATTTGCATATTACTGCCAAAATAAATACCTGCCATTTAACACCTCGTTTACTAGGTTAAAAGTTGACTAAAATATCTTCATTACCTTATTTTTATCATGCCAACAATTTCATTCTTTAAGTGTCCCTTCTTATATTTAGATGGAAGAGTAGAAAACTGGTGACTGGACTTACCTAAGAAAGAAAATTATTATTAGTATAGCAAGATAAATACAAGGCACAAGGAGGTAATTTTGAAAAATACAAATATAAAACGGACAGAACAATATAAAATACAAATACACACATATTGTGTATAATTTTTTATCCAGTTACAATTATTTTTAATCAAATTATGTACGGAAAGTGAAGATGGATAAGTCACACTTTAAGAAAGGCACCTGAATCACAAATTAAGAAACGCGTTTTGGCACCCAAGTTCCATTGAAGTATGGTGCTAAGAAAAAGGTTTCTAATTCTGGGGTTTATGAAATCTTAATGGCTTTGTTTAATTTTAGGACAGCGTTTCTAACCCGCGGGGCCGCGACAAAGCTTCGTCGGGGAACTGCGAAGTCATACAAGATCAAAACATGAAAATATAATAGAAATGCGCTCAATCTTGCAGGATATAAATTTTATCCATATTTATAAATATCTTACATTTATATCCATAAAAATATACCTTTAATAACATAAATAAAACAAACATTTTATTTATTATTATAAATCTTATTTTGCCAACTAATTTAAACTATACAAGCTATTTCACACGTTTAAGCGGAACTAAATGGAATTTAAATTTTCTTGTTGTCACTAGCTAACTTTATAGTGTGGAAAGTGGGCTTTTGCTAAACAAAATGATCAAAAGCTTCATACAATCGATAACATTTACTAGATTTGAAAATCTAGTTCCGCTTAAATCAAAGAAACAGAATAAGTAAAATATATCAAGGTCAAATAAAGTGTATGTGTCAGTTGATGCGTTTTTATGACAATGGTTCGCGTTGGAGGTACTTCAAGTACTTTCAAGTTGTTCTTTCAAGTAGGTATAACTTGAAAGTGCAATTATTTTTTATTATAATTTTGTTTATTATGCTTAATGAGTAAGGATGCGAAACTGTTTAAATCAAAATGGAAGGCAATTTAAACACTTGTAAATAAAAATTCTTCCCTTTCAAGTCGCTATAGGGAATATAATCGTCATATAAAAATATCACAATTTTATGTCAACCGTAATTAAAAAAATGTTTAAGTAGAATTTGTTTCTTTTCAAAAGCTCTATCCAAAGATACACAATATAACATACGTTCACGTTTAAAAATTCGAAATTGTCCTTGATATACTGTACTTCCGGTTTATTCAGAGAAATTTTAATACTACCATTCAATTTTTTAGATAAATTTAGGTTATCAATTTTTTTTCCCAACTTGCTCACACGTCGCCTTTTCGAGAAAAATCATATTCCCTTTATCTTGATACACCATATATATAGGAGGGGCCGCAGACAATATTTACATAATTTCGGGGGTCCCATGTCAGAAAAGGTTGAGAAACACTGTTTTAGGAGATGCACAACTTTTCTAGAGAAATAATTAGATCATATCTTTTTCACCAGGTCTTGAAATATCATATTCGTGTTCAGCGAAATTTTGATAGCTCTTAGCAGTGGCAGCTCATGGAGATCAAATGGAGGTGCTAAAACCAGAAGTATAATTAAGATTTTGCTTCGGGAAAGAAAATCATTATTAAGATGGACATAAAATTTTTTAACAACATATACTTTTACAAATTATACCGTATAAAATATAGAAACATTACATTTTATTATATAATAAGTATTAGTCAAGTATGCAGAAGAAAATTAACTTTTTATGCTGTAAAAAACATGCGATAAGAATGCAGGATTCTAATTTTTACATTAGTTATATCCATCTTTTGTCCTTGAAATTCTTACAATCTTTGAATTACACCAAATAATTTGAATTACACTCTTTTTGCATGAACACGGTACCATATAAACTATTGAAATATTAAAAATACAAAAATATTTCTAGTCAAACTTCTAAAGTTTTGAACTGGAAAAGTTTGTAGCTCAAAGAGTTAGGTATTCTGCCGTTAATGACAATCGCCGCAATACAATAGCAATTGGAGTTTCGAATTCATGCAACACATTGAGTCATTGTGTATCATAACTTGTAAATAAAATATTTGTTATACGGTTTTTAATTAAAAATTAAGTAAATTTGGAGCGAAAAAAATCGTATACGTCGAAAATGTTTAAATTAATTTAATTTTTGGGATTCTGCAGCTCTGCTCTTATGTATCAGCTGCCACTAGCTCTTAAGTTTATAAGTATGTGGCGGCGTTTGGTTTTTTAATCTCAGTTTGTTTGGACAACGGACACAGCCATCTTATACCTTGCCTCTGCGATACACAGCAAGCTATGGATTCATTGTTTTTCATGTGGTCAATTTCAGATTGCTCAAGAATAAAATATATTTTGACAATTTAAAAATTCTAACACTGGTTCACTTAATTTAAAAACCTGCAGTCATTATAATCCCACATATTGGTGACCCCGACGTGATTTAAAATATTTAAAGTGGTGAACTAACTGTAATTTTCTTTTATTTCAACAATTGTGTTAAATCAGTGTTAGTATCGAGTGTTTGTGACAACGGACAACAGTGACAATAAAATGTTTTGTGCTATTTTACTAGCATTAGATAAGTGCAGTGCTTTCAAACATGTATCACTTGAGTCTGCTGCTCTGAAGTTGCTAAAATGAGCGAGCTCTGCGACCTTTCTTAACATCTACTCTCCGTTACAAAATTCAGCTACATATCGCTGCAGCATTGGGACAGCCGGCTCCAGGTCGAGAAGAGCATATCGACATGAATCGCATTACGGTTCATATGCTGCCATTCTGGCCTGCAGACGCAGCTATAGACGTACACGCAACTTAACACATCATCGTATCAACGAGTTGCTGTTGCAATCAAGCATACGCGCAATCAAGTGTACTCGCGCACACACGCGTATACACGCACACAAGCGTACATTCGCACACATGCACTCAAGCACTCGCACGGGATCAATCTGGTCGATTTGACTGAATCACTTCGATCAACCTTAACAGCCCCTTCAGCCATCCACGGAAATGCGACAGCAACTCACTCGGCCCTAACAGCCCGATCTATCATCCATGGGAACACGGCAACTCAACTAGCTACAACAGCAACTGACTCAGATACAACAGCGTCAGTCTCAGCAGCAGCCGCAAAAACATCCACAGCTACGTAAGCCATAACCGCAACAGCACCATCTACAATAGCCACAACTTCAGCAACACAACCGGTAACTCAAATTCCAGTAACAACAGCAGCAAATTCAACGACAGAAGCGACAACAAACTCAGCCCTACTTCGTTTTTCTTTCATTCTGTCTCAACATATACTTTACCCTTTATATTTTGTTGCTGTTTGTATATAAATTTTCATTTAGTATTACTTGTTGTTTTCACTTAATTTTTTTTTATCTTTCGGCATTACATATTTTCTATCTATACATCTTGTTGCTTGTATATATTTTGTACATATTTTATGTTTATATTTTTGTTATCATGTTCTATATATTTTTTTTTATTATATAAATAATGTAAAATTCTAGCCAGGGGGTGATGTGGCGGCGTTTGGTCTAATAATTTTTACATCTCTGTTTGTTTGGACAACGGACACAGCTACCTTATGCCTTGCCTTTGCGATACACAGCAAGCTATGAATTCATTGTTTTTCTGTGATCAATTTCAGATTGCTTAACAATAAAATATATTTTGACAGTTTAAAAACTCTAACACTGGTTACTTAATTTAAAAACCTGCAGTCATTATAAACCCACAAGTGGTTAAAGTGGTTAAAAGTCACTATCTTAGGTTAGGTTAGTAAGGGTTTGGTTAGAAGAAGCCGAGCGAAGCGAGCTACCCATCTTCTAGTTTAATGACAAAACAAACTCAAACTAACATAACAATGCCACCTATTTAGAATCTCCGTATATTGAACAAATCATGTGTGGTATGACGCAGTGTGACACATGCGCAGTTGCGTAGGTACCTATTCCCTACTTATACCCCACAAGTAAATGTGTGAACGTGAAAAAATCTTTTTTACTGTGTCGAATTTTATTCAAAGTTATCTGTGATCTTCATCAGACAGCCAATGGAGCTCATAACAGAAAAGATTAAGAACTTCTGGTATAAACATATGCCCTGTAAGATTAATACATAGACAGACCTGGGAGAATATAGTTAATTTATTTTTACTTATTCACTTATTACTTATTAACAATTGTTAGAAGTACATATTACAAGATTAGAAGATATTCCTCAAATATTGCTACTGGAATTTTTATTATTCTATCACCTTTCGTCCGAAATAAAAATAAATTTTGTTAGCCCTTGTACGCTACTTATAACAACCTGGGATATAAAAAAAAATCCCAGAATATTTTATGAATAAATCTCTATACATACACTTTTTTAATTATTATTATTAAACCACAATAAAAATAAAAATAGCTAAGTATTATTTAAAATTCAAATTAGATAGAGTGTGATAATGGTTTGTGTCAAGTATTATGGTGCGATGAAGATTTATTTGTTTAACAAATCATGGAGTTCTAATTTCATTTGCAATCATTAATATTAATAGTTTTGTGGTCACTTTAACAGTTTCCTTGGTCTGTCAAAGGTCAAATCACACTCATGTGATTTATCTTAATAGATTAAACTGAGTGGTAAGGCTTTTTAAATTAAGTAGTTACCACTGCCAAACAATAAGTACTGTTACATATATCATTTTACATTGATACATACTAAAAAACGAAGCAAAGCATCAGATTTTAAGAAATAATTTTAGGGGAGAATTAGGTTTAATAAAGCAATGTGATAGAGGTAATCGGAAAATTTAACTGAGAAGCGCGCTGAACCGGATTATTGCGAGTAAGCTATACATATAATTCTACATTTGTTTATTTGGTAGCAAGGCGAAGTAAATGGGATAAATTATTTTCAATTGTTATTTGAGATGTAATCTTTACTTGTTGGCCATAGGATGCTCCTGGACAGTGGAGTGCTTAATATCCAGAAATGAGACAAAAATTATTTTATTATACTTAATTTGTCAGCTTAACGACTGAGTATCGCTAACTTGGACAGAGTTTAGCCAGTGGTGGCACGATTGCAAGACAATCGCTTATTGGGGCATCTTAAGGTGGATAGCAAATTTTGCCAGTACTTATATAGAAAATCTCAGAGTTATATTTTAATATATGTTTAGGTAACTAGAATGAAAATATTTTAAATTACAATGTATTTAATTTTACTGTTTTTGAGATTTTACAAAAAAAAAAAAAAGCAATAAAAGCTAACATAAGTACATAAGTACATAAGACGAGAAAACTAAAATCAATGACTTTTACTTTTTCGTTTTGGTTTCCTTTTTTTTTTTCGTCTTAATAGCCGTTTTAATTTTTCACTGATTTTCCAATTTTGACGGAACACTTTCTCTAAGTTCACGGAACATTTGTATTCCGCGGAACACCGGTTAAGAACCACTGACGTAGATATTCAGTGTGGTGATATAATAATGTACAGTACTATTTGTGTGCAACAAATTACCATTTTCTTTAATAAATAAAAGTAAATGTAATAAATATAGACAAGTTACTGTAAGAATTTAAAATTTTTGGAAAATTCCCCTACAGCTAGCTCCTCTGTAAACCCTACCGAGGATTCGGCCTGATCTTTTTGTAGTTTAGAAAAACGAAGCCAGGTTAAGTTTCCCCAAAGTACTATATCGTAAGTAAGGCTAGCCTGTACATAAGATAAATAAACAACTATGCAGGACTCTAGCGACACATGATTCACTATTTTGTAAAGCATGGTTGCAGTTGCATCTATATGTTGTTTCCAATTTTAATTTGGAATCCAACAAGAAACCTAGATATTTCATGTCCCTTTTATAAATTTCAATATTATCTACGGCCTATTTAGACTAAAAACAATACTGTGAGTATTTTCCAAGTTCAGCTTCAGTTTGCTATAGGAAGTGTCTCTTCAACTATGGTAATGTTGATACTCTCATAAATGTCCTCATAAATGTTCAATTATTGTGCCTTGAGCCACCCCTACTTCAAGGACACAAAATTTGTAAAGTTTGTCTTTATTTTAAGAAACGTATATAACAATCATATTATAACAATTTTAAAAAAAATGGGTTACATCACAAGAAATAATGTAAATTAATTTTTTCCTGGAGTTCTCGCTCAATAGTTGTTTCATATTGCAATTACATTAATGTCATTTATATTGTTTTTATTGCTATTAGCTGGGTGAATGGTATCTTTAAACTATTAATGTCATTTAGGTTTATAGATAAAAAGTTAGTTATAAAATTTTATAGACATATATAAGTAGCATTTATTTATTAAGTTTTGAAACTCTTGTATTTTTTAGAACTGACGACCTTATTTTAAATTAATTAATATTTTTAAACCCATGAAGTGTGAAAAACTACAGTTTGCGTCACATAAATCAGCCCTAATATTCTAAATGCATAACTGACCTTATATAAAATATTTAAATTAATAACATTTGTTTACATAATTTTATACAATTTAATTAAACAATAATCCTTGACTTAGTAAAACTTCCGTTTATTTGCGGTAACCAATAGAGCTAATTTAAGGCCAATTACTACGGTTAGTTATACTTAGTTACAATAAAATATTTTGTTGATAAACATTGGAAGGTATTCGGGCGTGAAAATTGGAAAAAAAATTCATTCGGGTCAGTGTCACGAATTGACATTTGACACTTTCTACGAGTTATAAATAAAGAATTTATGAATTGATATTTTAGGAGTGTGATTGTTATAGTTTTTGTATTGGGTAACATGTGAAGGTGAAAACTGCGCAGTAGGATATACTGATATAAAACTTTCATATCTGATCATGACGCATAATAATTAGTAAAGATAATCGTAAAGATACTTATTATTATTGAAATTATAGTTGCATATTATAAGAAACTTTGCAATCTTATTCAGAGAAACTACAGCGGTCTTTATTAAAACAATAAATTAATTATACTATAATATCTAATAGTCACCTAAAGTAAACTAAAACAATTTGGTCCAATAGTAAACATATCAGTGGTGTGATATTGAAGTTAAAGGGTTAATTCTGAGCGCACCCGTAACGTTGCACGTAAATATTACAGAATCAACCAATTACCTATAAGTACCTACTCGTAAAGCCTATAGACTGTTTACAGAAAGCGTTTGGGTTGGGTGTCTCCTTCTATTTCTTATCGAATCGGTCCAACAATTCACTGTAGTACTGTCCCATGATCGTTCTTCCTTTCTGTAAAAAGTCCATGAGTATTATTCTGTTCGAATCCCAAAAATCGTGGCCATGATCTTTCCGTCGATGGGACCGTCTTTGCCTTCTTCAGAGCAGAATTACCCGGAAAAATCCATTGTTTTGACTGTCGCTTGGTCTCTGGCGTATAATAATCTATCCAGGTTCATCAAAGGTGACGACTGGACGAAAAAACTCCTGCAAATTGCGGTTAAAGAGGTCCAAACACTGCTTCGACATTGACAGCCGTATCCGCTTGTTGTCCACCGGTGAGTAATCGCAGCACCCATCGACACCTTTTTCATACTTAACTTATCATGTAAAATATTGATTGCCGTTCCGTACGACACACTGCGATCTCTGCTACTTCGCGCACTTTAGTTCGGCGATCAGCAAAAATCATGTCGTGGACCTTTTTAACGATTTCCTCGGTAACCGGTAACCTAGTTATACCTAACTCGATTCAAGACAACATAAATCATTTTAACTTGAATTATGGATAACTCGAGTTAAAACATTTAACTCGTTCTTTAGCAATCGGCCATAAGTTATTTGGTACATGAATATTTCTTATGTAACATTAAACAACTGCCATCTGCGAATTAAAATTAATTTACCTTTTATCTATAATATTAATAACGCAATTTCAAAACGCATTGAACTATTCTTACATCATATTAATTTTTTTAATAACTTCTAATAATATAGTACATTTTTGCAGAAATCCAGTAACCTTCTTGCGTGGTAGTACCGGAAGGATCTGCTTACATCCTGATTGATGTAAATTGTAATTATTCTCACGCCCCTTGGCCATGATTGGAGATAAACACGAATACTAAGATGTCTAATTTGCCTATGGCGAATTTGTGGTTTTTACGCCATGATCTTTAATGGCCTTGATCAGAATAACATGTTTTTAATTTAATTATTCTGTTACAATAAAATTACCTATTATGCGAAAACTTGTAAGGTATTATTTTATTATTTTGGTTGTTGATAACGATCGAAGGAAATACTTCCGTATTTTGTTTTGTTTTTATCTTTTTACGAATATTTATTATTTGTGAATTATGAGTTTCTATTTGGATTTTTTTGTCATTGATACTTCCGAGAATTTTATTTATTTCCTATTGTGATAAGGAAAAAATATATTTAAAATAATGCATATAGTTGTGTGAAATAATGAATATTTTAAATCACGTAAAAATTTAAACAATGATTTAGATATTTAATATAAAACTTTTAACATGCTATTTAAAACATTGTTTTATTGTTTATGTGCTTCAGTAGTAATTAGTAATGACTATTAGCACCTTAATATTCATTTTGTATAAATATAAAGTATATGTCAAACTTTCGACAGTTCCGGACCACTTGTATACCTGTATACCTATGCTTGTCAGATCTTCTGTTAGTTGATCTCTCCATCTCTTGCGTGGTCTTCCCACTGGTCGACGGGGATTCAATCTTCCTTCCCATATCTTCCTAAACATTCTGTCCTCCATCATCCTCATAACGTGTCCTATCCACTGTAATCGTCTGCCTCTGAGTTCTTGGGTGATACTTGGCCTTGAGTACAGTTCTCGGATATCTCTGTTCTTACGGATTCTCCATTCACCATTAATTTGGATGGGACCAAAGATTCTGCGTAATATTTTATTTTCGAAAACTATGAGGTGTTGTCGATCTCGCTTTGCTAAGGTCCATGTTTTGGAGCCATACATAAGTACGGGATGTACTATAACTTGGTATAACTTGATCTTGGTACTCCTCGACAAGAGTTTCGTTTTGAAGAGGGGACCAAGTGCAAAATACGATGCATTAGCAGCTTTAATTCTATTCATAATTTCCTGCTGTATCATATTCACCTGATTTATCATAGTTCCCAGGTATTTGAAAGTAGAAACTCTCTCAAAAGTGTTGTCATTAATTTTTAAGTCGGTCGTGTTCTCATGGCTGCGTCTACTAACTATGAGATACTTGGTGTTTTCATTGCTGATAATGAGTCCTAGTTTACGAACTTCAACATGAATAAGGTTAGTAAGGTATGTTACGTCTTCAACCTTATTTGAGATAATATCCACGTCATCTGCATACCCTAAAATCTTGTGGTACCCATTGAGCATACTTGGGTTAACTTGGGATAACGTTGGTTGGTATCATGGGTTTTTCGAAACACCATCTCCAGCACGAGGTTGAACAGCAAAGGTCAGGTGGCGTCTCCTTGTTTGACTCCGGTATGAATTTCAAAAGGCTGTGACAAAAAGTTTCCTACTTTCACTCTGCTTATGGATCCCGACATACACACCATAGTCATCTTGATAAGTTTACTAGAGATGCCATACTAATTATTTGCTAAATCTATACAGTTTTCCAAATAGTTGACACTACTTGAAGTAAAGGCACTGGCAGGTAAATTGTTCAAGGATTTAAAAATTTAAAAAAAGGTTGTGTTGGCTGTCATCTAAAGCAATGTTTCTCAACAAGTGGTCCGCTGAAAAACTTAAGTGGTCCGCTAAAGTTTTTGTATGTGTTTTTTGCAGTTGTTTTGTTATTTTTTATGCACATTTTTTATGTAAATAGTTAGTTTTTGTTTATTTTCTGTGATTTTTTACAAATAAAATAAATGTATTTAGTAGCACATTAAATATATTTGTTTTATTCCAAAAATTGACCAAACAATTATTATTAGTGGTCCGCGTTAGAAAATTATACATTTAACTGGTCCGCGGTGCGTTTTTGGTTGAGAAACACTGATCTAAAGAATTCAAAGCAATATATTTTAGCATTGAAATGATTTAAAAGCAAAAGGACAAGTTTGTTTGCTCCTGTTCTATATTTATGAGGCTAAGAAAACTTGAATTGCCCAGGTTTAAACTAAAATGTTTTCTTATAATGTTGATGTTTCTTTTTTTTTTTGTTGGTACATTTATCCCACTGTTCAGATATAATTAAATGCTAACCGCAACTGGCCGGCCGGTGTAGCGTAGTGGTAACACATATGCTCTGCGTTGCGAAGGTCTCGGGTTCGAATCCCGTTCAGGCATGAAAATTTTCTCAAATTAAAATTGTCCTGGCTAATTGCCACAGCAGCAAAGACCATTAAATTAAAAATAAAAAAAGCAGGTGTACGGGAATAGATGATTTTCATATAATGAAAAACATTCATTTCATATATTGTTCCGGACGATAATGAAATTCGAGTTCTTTTCCTCATATTGCCATTTTTTCAATAAATAAAAAAAAAAAAATTAAGAAAATACAATGTAAATATGGTTGACAGCCATTAATGAGCGCACAGCCAGAACCTTAATAAAAATTCTTACACACTGCACATGCGCATTTGTGCGATTTATTCATTCTCGTACCAGCCGCGCGCGCATTTGGTAACATACGAAATTAAGTTAATTTGCTGTCAATTAACAATATTGAATTGCGACAATTCCATAGTAGTCGTAGGAAATAATGTCGCCTCACTGTGCTAGCTTCACAACAGCATTAAAATGCTCTGTTATGCAAACAATTTTGAAATCTTTTCAATAGCAGTACATAATCGTAATAGGTGGTACCGAACTTTTAAAATTTAATTTTAATGGGACCCGTACGAGTGAATTAATAAATTGTAACATTTAAATGTTTTCATTGACAGTTTATAAATTACTTAATTATCAATTTGCAGATTTAAACACATTTTTCGTGTATTATAACCATCAATTTAAAAATTTCAAGGTAATTTAACAAATTATATTCTACAAAAAATTAAGCATCTTTAGCAAAAAATGCACTTAAATATTTTTTCATTGCGTGAGAGTTAAATCAGTGTTATTAAACAAAGAATCCATGATCTAAGATATCATTAAACATCCTCTTCACTAAGAAGGTATGTAAATTTTAAATTTCATGGCCGTAGAATTGAACTTCTGAACTTTAACTATTGACTATCATAGAGCTGCAAGAATGAAACAAATTCACAACTTGCTAGATATAACATTACTGTGTTATTTTGCAATTTAAATTATTGGAAAGTAAATACAAACCGGATAGTTTAACTGTTTTTTTCATTATCTATATAAATTCCAGTTGTTCGTGACAATAGTACAATAGTTTTGCTCATCCCGTGACGCCAAAGTGTGACTCACGAAATGTTTTATCAAGGGAATCTATTTGACGGCTTAATTTAGCAAACTAACAAATAAAACATTTGAAGTAAAATAAGAATTTAAAATTGATCAGACATCAATTCAGAAGCAAGCACGTAATGTCATTCGGCTTTTAGAGTAATAATTATTAAGAGAATAAAAAGTTTTTTCATATATTTTTGTTTAATTTTGATTAATTGAATACCATGGGCAGTGATTTCATTACGTTAACAGGGTCCTTTTAACACTCCAGTGCTCTCTATTGGTCTGTCAGAACGACATAATACTTAATAGCGTATATTGTACAGTGGCGTGCGGTGAATTTTTGAACAGATATTCGCTATAGTTATATATCGCTGATGGGGGCGAAAACGAAGATAAATCATTCGTAAGAAGATAAGACTTAACACCTTTTCCACACCCATCAGCGATATATTGAACCTACATTTTATTAAACTATTTTATTTATTTTTTTTTATTATTATTTATTATTATTATTATTATTTTTTATTAATTTTATAACATAATTTTTTTATCCTTTATAAAATAACATTTTTGTTAATAATTTTCGCCAGTTTTGATACTTCAAATAACATTTTTTGACATTCTAATAGTAAGAAATAATAACTAATTAGAATTTAAGGTTAATCGTAAACAATCTAACACTAAAAGATTTAATATATTTGACTCTAATCATTGTTTTCAACACAAATTCGCTTTTTATTCCATGATTCATAAATTGCTTAATTTTCCACTTAATGAAGAAAAGTTTAATCTAGAAGTTAAGTATATCGAAGAAGTGGTTGAACTAATGTTTTTTTTTTTTTTATAACATTATTCATAATTTACTAAGTAAACAGAAATATACTAATTTAAAAAATAATATAAACCTAAATTTCAGTGTTCCTTCCTTTTTAATAAAAATTATAGTCTTTTTGTAATGCATATAAAACTGAAGCTCTGCTCTGTCTCTATCCCTGTCGGGTAGCGGTGTAGTTAGCGCTATATTTGAAAGCATATCGGACTATATGTCGCTGAACGCTAATAGTTTCGACGATCGACGGTATAACATAGACAGAAGATATCGGCAGAAACTGCGCTAGACATTTAATATAATAGGCAAATGACAGCACTTGTATTCACGTATATATTTTCAACACGGAACTACTTACACAATATAGAATGGCACGAATTACTCGATCTAACTAAAATATATAGAGAACTTTTTCGTAAATATTGAATGATCTGTTAAATTGTATATAAAAATTGATTATATTTTAATTCATGGCTAAATTATGTCTAATAATGTTATAGCTTTTTTGTATTTATAGGTAAGGTATTGTAGATCTTCTTTTAAAATTAAAAACTATATATAAATAGCTGAAAATTGAAGTAAACTACGTTATATAATACAACTTGCGTAACGTTCATGTATGAAATATTAATTGCTCGTTGTTAATAGCGAACAATACGTTTCTAAAATTGAAAAGAATGCCATTTATCAATATTATACCTTATTAATTTAATGAAGATTAAACACCAAGCAAAAAAAATTGTTGGGATTTTTTAATTTAAATTTTATTGACGAAATTTTCGTAAATTATTTCATAAATTAAATTTGTTACTATTCAAAGGTAAAAAAAGCAGAGAATACTATACAAAATGCGGAAGATATATCTTAATATTCCCAATTGCAAATATACTCTAAAACCGTTTTTATAATTTAGATATTCGTATGTCATAACTCTTTAAATCCAAAGGTTAAAAGCCTATAACACATAACTCATTTATGTAAATAAAATTTACTAAAATAAAAAAAAATAATAATAATTTTGTGAATATTTATAGACAGTTGTTTAACAACTCATCACAGTTATTAGTAATTTGACCTTTCAGTTTTCTGTACCTGTAAAGAACACTTAACGACTTTTAAAACTTGTGAAAGAGATATTACAAGTAATATTTTATTTTATAAATGAACTACTTAACAGATAATTAATATGTTTTTGTATTTGGCACTTTTACTTTTCACTTTGCTACTATCCTTGAAATCATATTCAGCCCTTTTCACCCCCTTAAGGGTCGAATTTAAAAAAATCTCTTGTTTGTGGATGCTTACATCATGGAGAGAATATGCTTTCCGAATTTCATGACTATGTCCAAGGGACGTTTTATAGAATAAAAAATAGCAATTTACTCCTTTCGGGGTGCAATTAAAAAAATATGTTAAAAAGATATTTTAAGTTTTTAAGTTAACAGTTTTAATCCCGAAACACCTTAGAATGAAAATTTTGAGATGCAATATGGCCTCTGTTCCAATCTTGGTTTTACTAATTATTTTACAAATATGACAAACTTAACCGTGACTTCATTTGCTGATGACAATAGTTTCCTTACTCGATGTAAAAACACGACAGATATTGAAACCTCCTTTAATGACGTAATGAAAATAGCATCCACGTGGGCAAATAAAAATAAATTAACCTTAAATATTGATAAAACATCCTGTGTAGTCTTCAAAACGCCACAAAATAAATTCATTCCGCCTAAGCAATTAAATTTTGAAAACCAAAAAGTAAAAATATCGGATACCTCACTCGTACTAGGACTAACGCTAGACAAAAACATTAACTGGACAGACCACATCGATAAACTGTGTAGAAGGTTGTGCTCATGTTTATTCCTCCTAAGGTCGTTGAAACTGAATTGTAGCATCAAATTGTTAAAGAATGTATACTTTTCATGCTTCCACTCACATTTAAAGTACAATATTATCCACTGGGGCCAATCGACTAATTGCAAACAAGTATTTCGTCTCCAAAAGTCAGCAATACGAGTCCTTCAATCGCTGAACTCCAGAGACTCATGCAAGAAATATTTCACCCAACTTAACATATTAACTCAACCAGCAGAATATATTTTATCTCTTTGTATGTTCGTCTACAAAAACAAACAACTGTTACTAAAAATCGAACATTCCCATAACACAAGGAACAAAGATGCACTAGTTCCAAGGCCACACAATTTAACCTGTTACCAAAGAGGTGCCCATTTCAATTGCTGTAAATACTATAATGCGCTTCCTGATGAAATAAAGTTGTCAAAAAATGCACTCATCTTCAAGACCAATGTTAAAAAATACCTAATTGAAAGAGAATTGTATGACGTTAAGGATTTTTTTTAGATAATTTCCATATTTAATGTTTATTACTGTTTATTTATTTATTATTTTTTTTCACTGTCCATATCTCTAATGTTTTAAATAGTTTCTTATATTATTATGTATTGACTTTCTTTTCATGTAATAGTATTATTGTTGTACATTGTTATCATGTAATATTTATGTACATGAAAGACAAGAATAAAACTAAAACTAAAACTACTCTATTATTATACTAAATTTGGTTAAAATATGTCAAACTGTAAAAAAGATTCGTCAAAAGCACAAATAAATAAACCAAAATAATAAAGTTCATAAATATTGGCAAAAATAAAAAATGTAATATAGATGTTGTCTCGTTCTACATAGACTAATCATAGTTTTGCCAAATAACTGAATACAGATCAGTGCTGTTTACCGACAATATTTGAGCTGAATATTTCCGATGCTGCCCGCAGAGCCACTATCTGAATATAGTCATTCAATCAACTATTGAACGAAAATTCCTATCCCCGCACTGCATATTTAATAGATATTCCAATGGTCCAATATAATTAAAAACAAAATTATTAATTTCTCGTTTCTGATGGGACTTTTTTGAGATTTTCGATTATTCTAGTTATGATGAAGGTATTTCATACCTGTATGCAAAATTTCAACTCGGTAGCATATCTGGAAGTGGGTTAGAATTTCCGAACATCCCCACAAATATTCGGTTTTACATATAAAGAAGATACGTTGGGTACGGGCAGCCTAGTGGATGCGTACGTTAAGTGTACTGGTGGTATGTTTAATTTTGTTATTCGACTATAGAAGGATACACAGATTTCTATACTTTTTCCCATTACATGGAGTTGAACCTCTGTATAAGTATTACTATTACCTTTCGTTGGCTCATTAGAAATTTCTTTGGAAGATAAATGACGAATAGATGGCGCTCATAGCAATAATAGAGGTAGTCCCCGAACTTTTCGAATATAAACTATCATATAGGTCATATAAAAATATTATTAATATTATTTTTATAGAAATTATTCACGTTATAAACAGTCTATTTTTATATCTTCATTTCAAAGTTTACTTTCCTAAACCATTGAACTTTTCACATGATTCACGAAGCCAGTGGCGTAACTAGGAATTTTAATTCCTTAAACAAAATTTTAAAAAGCCCACCTTTCCTGTGAACTAAAGAGCAAAAAACTGTTGGTGCTGTTCGTTGCTTCGTAGGTGATAATCTATTTCATTTCTCGCACATAATGCCATTATTAGGCCCCACCAGAAATTCAGTTGAGAAAGAAGACCAGAAATACAAGTAGAAAATACTTGTAAACTGGAGTCCTTTCGACACCCTTCGAGGTTCGACACCCTTCCACTTCGCCTCTGGTGGAATTATGTATTTGAATTGCTTGTCACATGCAAAGTATTTACACTGAATGTCAAATAATATTTATATTTAGTTTTTGTATATGAGTTATTATAATAGTTTCTATGAATTAAAAACGTATAGGTACACTTTTACTAGTATTTTTAGTAACCCTTACAAACAATGTCTAGGCCCTGGCCTAGGTCCTAGAGCCGAACCAAACACTAGGGCAAATGGAGTCTAGGTCTCCCAGCTCGCTCTTTATTGACAGAACCTCGCCTCTTCCAATCTTTGAGAAACTGTTTTATTTATATTTCACAAATAATATATGTTTTGATTTTTTAACAGTTTAATTTGTCATAAATAACTTAATACGTAGAATTTTTATAATAACAATAAAATAAATATATACTTTTCAATAACATTTTTGAATAAAAAATTGTTTTGTTCCGCACAACCAGCTCGCTTTGGAAACTTAAGTATTACTTAATCGTGCTTAAAGCTAGTTCCGCCACTGTTAATAGAACCTGCTAATTCCCCTGCTAATCTCATCATGTGATATTTATAAACTAATTTAGTTTGTATCGTATTTTTAAGATTAAAATAATTATTGTACATACAACTTGATGTGCTGTGTACATATCAAATGTAAACATTGTCATGAAAACATTTTAATATTCAACTAGATTTTTATGTGTAACCAAGGTTTATGTACAATACCATTTCATTTCTAAGGCGGAGAAGTTAGTTTATAAAGAGGTATTATGTTATTAAATGCATGTCTGTGCCAGCAAGAACTATAGCGTTTGCTCTTCCCGTTGACCGCTAACAAGGGTTATGGACGTGGGTTCAAATTCTGAATAAGTCAAATAATTTGTGTAAAAATATTTATACAAATTACGAGCTCTGCTTAGCCGTTTGCAACCGACTATAAACTATAGGTGCCTTTCTGTGTGCTCTAAAAAATAGAAAGAAATACTGATCATATTACTCCTGAATATGCATAGATTGAAAATATGCTCACGAAACCTGGAAACAGGACGCCAAGGATCACCTCACGCTGTCGGTCCAATGATAATGATGATTAAGTTATTAAAGGACAAAATTACTAGAGCCCTGCAAATCCGCGGATATCCGAAGATTACCAGCGGATATCCGCCATTTTTCTGCAGATAAATTATCATTTAAATCGTGCGGATTCGGATCAGATGCGGATTATATATCATATCCGCTTATCCGCAATATCCGCGTGAACATAAAATCTTCGGTTTAGAAGCCCAAAAATGTATCGCTGGCATTTGTATTGTGCTTATGGCAAGAGTGAAATAACAATACGTTACGGCACTTTTTACTTTTTTAACTCTTCCGTTAAGAGAGCGTAAAGACCTACTTTACGCTTACTTAAATAGCTAAATATAGTAGAGTTTATATAACACTCTAAATAACACTCAAAATTTCTTTGGATTTATTGCCAGTTTATTAATTTAAAAATAAATATGTAATGTATCGCCTTATTTTGCATTTTTGGAAAAAATAACCATGGTAATTTTCCACATTTAAAAACATATAAAGCTCATATCAAATTTAAAAAAATAAAAATACATTAAAATTCTTTTAATAATAAAATGAATTTAAGAATTTAGTTTTATTATTAAGAACTTTTTTTTTAATTTGCTGATCTTATAAGTCTTTCCTTGTTATTTATTGGTCATAAATGTGATGAGTTAATCTGTTTAATTATTTATAAATATCGCTGCTCTAAAACAATAGTGAGATATCGGAAAAAAACTATGTTTCTGAGATATTGCTGTTTAAAGTTTTTCATTTTATATAAACTTGGTTTAAGAGTTGAATAATTGTAATAATTTCCATCTTTATTTTTTAATCCATATAATCTCAGTTCGACATTTGATAGAATACATATTTCTGGACTCAGTAATATGAAATGTGATAAAATTTCAGTAGTGTTTTAAAGCAGCGATATGCTAAATAAGGCGAAACATGTTAGTTATTTCCAAACAGATAGCAAATCCTGTGCGGATTGTGCGGATATTTTTGTGGATGTGGATCGGATGCGGATATTTATATTTACAAAGGCTGCGGATGCGGATCGGATGCGGATCCTGTCTATGCGGATACAGAAAAACGTACCCGCGCAGGGCTCTAAAAATTACCCTAAAAACTGTTTCGAAAAGAGTGTGAGACCTGTAATAACGGTGAGGAAGATATAACTTTATACTCTATCATTAAAATTTCACATTTGTGTTAGATTAATGAAAATCATTGCTTTGAAAATAGCGAAAGCCGAAACATGTAAGCCTTTCGTTATTTATAAAAATAGTTAAAACAATGATACAATTTACAATGTTTTTCTTTCATCCTGTTATTAAAAAGTAATGTTTTTATTTACTCATTAAATATTTGACCTGTGATTACAAAAATTCAAATTCAATTTTGACCCCCCTGTGGAAAAAGGCTCGCCATTGCTGTCCTAGAAGTTAACTACAACTGTTTATTATTTATGTCCTATATCTACAATTTGATTTACAATATTTCTGTATTTAAGAATCTTGCATCACTTTTAGTAGAACAATTTCTTTCACTTATTTTACCAAGAAACCCACAGACCTATATTTTTCTTATAAATTCAAAAAATGTTTTCTTAGATTAATTTTATACGGTAGAGAGGAGTTATGTAACTGCTCTTAAATATTAATACTCAAATAAATATTTATATTTAGATACTATCAAGCATTGGATTTGTAAAAATACATTCCTACGTAATTACACCTGTGATTGTTTGAAATACGAGTAGGTATCATCATTTGCGTCATCTAGACAATAAAATGTCAACAAATGACAAATTTTATTCAAATTAATTTTAACAACTATAACAAATTTTAATTGTTTAATTTGGTGACATTATGTAATAATTTTGTTCGTTTTGTATTTCTAAAGATATAATTTAGATTGGTCAATGGACAAGTTTTTTTGTGTCTATTTTTGGCAATTTGACTAATGCACCTGGTTATTATGAATTTTAATGTAAATGAGTCACTCAATTAAAAACGTGTAGTGTGACAATTTATAAAGTGGAAAGCAATACCTGATACAAAATAGAGAACTTAATATTACGAAGGTTATTCCAAAAATAATACACAGTTATTGGCATTAACAATGCGATATAGTGCAACTTTTTACATGATACATCTGATACTATCTGATACATGATACATGAGACAGTAGACAACTTTAAATTAGATGAAAAATTAAATTAATGATACGAGCGCTTCCTAAACGTAATATCCAAAATACTGTAGATCAGCGTTTCCAAAACTGTGCGCCGCGACGCCCTAGGGCGCCGTGGCTGGGATTCAGGGGCGCCGCAAAAACGTTCCAATATTCCTCCATCCGCGTTAGTTAGACCAATTGTTTGACTTGGGGTGCCGCGGAAAAATTCTGATACATTAAGGGCGCCGGGAACCGAAAGGGTTTGGGAACTACTGCTGTAGATTAAAACCATTAGATCGGCTAATATATAGACTGCACACCATAAGAAGAGCATTATTTTCATTTGTAATTGGCTAAAAGATTCTCTACAACAGTGGCGTAACCAGGATTTTTTGGAGTGGCTGTGCTATTTTCATTAAGTTTTTCAGGTTGTATCAAGATAGATGGAACATGATTCTTCTCGTAAATGCGAGTATGAACAAGTTGGCGAAAGAAAACAAAGTTTACCCAAACAATCGAATGGTAGTATTGAAATTTTCCGGAACATACCGGAAGTATAGGATGTCAAGAACGACTTTAAATGGTGATTTTTTTTAAGTGGGAATGCATGTGGTGTTAAGTATCTTTATATGTTTAATGGTTAACGAAAAATTTTATACTCTGTAATGACTTGAAAGTAAGGTATTTTTAATGGCAAGTGTTCAAAGTGTCTTCCATTTTGATTTAAATATTTTCGCAACTTTACTCTTGAGCTATTTGTAGCTCGGATCATAATGAAATAATAATAATAATATAAATTATTTAATTTTCAAGTCATACCTACTTGAAATTACAACTTGAAAGTACATACAATTTTAATATTTATTATTATTTTTATTTTTTTTACTCCGAGTTACTGGTAGCTGAAGAGGAAGGATGCGAAAGTTTTTAAATCAAAATAAAAGGCACTTTAAATACTGGTAAATAAAAATACTAATTTATCCATAATATATTTGAATATTCCAACTCATTTATAATGGCAGGTTATTTCACCATTCTGTCGCCATTCCACAAGCCTTTCATTAGTAATATAATTTTTAATAAAGAAAATTTCATTAAATAATTCATCCTCATCGATATTCAAATTTCTTCTATTTGAAATAAAAATAATGTTTTTCGCAAGAGTCGTCCACTACGAAATTTCTCGTAGTTCAAGTCGTACTTACTTCAAAATACAACTTGAAAGTACTTGAATGTGAAATATTTTTATACATGGCAGAATATATTTTTGCCTAATTTTTTGTCTCAACTGGTCATTCTGCTATCCACCTTACTTTTGTACATACTTGTGATATTGTTAATCAATATTGACGTAATTTTTAAATTTTAACTTTTTAAATTTTTAATTTTTAACTTAATTTATCAATATGATGGTTCCAACATATACTTTTTTGATGCCTGGTGTGAAGTTTAGACATATTATTATGATTGAGTAAGTACTTTTCATGTATTTTAATAAAACTAAAATTTGTTAAATCTTATGTAATTTATAAATATTATAAATATTTTTCTTGATACCAAATAAACGGAAGAAGATAATTTCATTATCGAAACCGGTATTTATTCAAATATTGTTTAATTATTTTTATGGCCTATTTCCCGAAAATAAATTAATAAATATTATCATCAAGGCCGAGAAAAATTAAATTTATATATTTATTGTTCTCTGAGCTACAGTTAGTTCAAGAGTAAGGATGCGAAAGTGTTTAAAACAAAATGGAAGACACTTTGAACACTTGTAAATAAAAATACTTTACTTTCAAGTCGTTATAGAGGATACATTTTTTCGTACACTGTAAAAGATATTAAAAAAATATTTAACTAAAAGTTGTTTCATTTCAAAAGCTCTATCCAGAAATACCCAATACGGCATTCCATTTAAAACCTCAAAGTTGTCCTTGTTATCCTGTACTTCCGGTTTGTTACAGGAAATTTCAATACTACCCTGTATATTATGATTGGACTTGAAAAAATCGTTTCAATCAAATTTACTCTGTGCATTACTTTTGAGATTACCCTATGATAATTAAAAGCTACAGTTATATATTTTTAGTTCAACTCTATATTTTAGTTAAAGGCGAATGTTATAAATAAGAAACATAATAAATGATGTAATAACAATCTTTATCGTTGCTATAAGACGTTTATGAGTTACTTATCGAAGATTATACTATACTGTACGTGATATATGGTGCTAGTAAAATTAGGTATGTGAAGTAACAGTAGCGAACCTTCATTACGTTGTCAGTAATTACTTTGAACAAACGGAAATAGCTAACATACCGCGATGCATTTGCACCTCATGTCCGGTCGAATTTTAACAAAGAACTGTATATTTAGACACGAATAACAAGATACCAAAATTAATGAAGCTACAGAAAATGGAACGCAAATAAAAACCAAAGCATTAGTAAACAGACAGTACATATTTCATATTAAATATGAACAAACTCTGAAGAAACAAATAAATAAAATTGTTATCAGGTGGATATCCAGACAGTCAGTCATGTGATTAGTTAAGAGCGCAATTACAATGTCAGTACAGGACGCAAGAATTTCTTGGGTCAGCCCAATATGTAGCATGTTGATTTAGGGCGCTCACACACAATAGGTCAAAACAGTTATTGTGCAGTGGCGGCTCTAGAATTAAGCAACTGGAAGGGAAATCAAAATTTAAATCAAAAATTTACAAAAGCTTACCAGTTGTATAGTTTTGTTTTCATATGGAAGATTGTTCAGATCAACCATGTGATATTTACTTAATATACATAAAGTTTTGTGGTGGAAATCGGATATAGAATTGTAGAAATCGGTTCTACCTAATGTTAAAATTATAACCGGTGTAAGGGAGGTAATGTTGGTATTATTTCAGATATAAAATTTCATAAATTAATTCAGTATAATCATTCAGTTAGAGTAAAACATTAAAAAAATGTTAAATGATAAAAAAATAATCTATTTCTTAGAAAGAGCATTTAAGATAAGGGTAGACTTGTTTATTACTGTAACATGAGACTTTTGTAAATGTAACATGAAAAGGAAAAAGTAAATTGTAATATTGAAACACAACTATGTTAATAAATTAGATTAGAAGTTTTAGAACCATATGGGAAAATCTATTAATCTCTGTTTTAAAATAAATATTAGTTGGTTACTTATCTGGGGAGATTATACAATTTAATTTATGGATAATAAATGTCGTCTCGATTGACCGGGGTGTGAAATGATATTTAACAGTTGGGAAATGTAAGCCGCTCAGGGCAGTCATCAGGGTAGTTGATTTTAAACCGTCATAACGTTAGGAAGACCTTGCAGTAGTTGACTCTACAAGGTGAAGATGTTAAGGTGTGTTTTAAGTGGAGTGAAGCTTAAACCGTCGAAAGGTTAAGTCGTGTTTTAAGTAGAGTGAGATTTTATTCATCATGGGTTAGAGACATTTGGTCGAGTCGAGTTATAGTAACAAGTAATTCCGTATGAACGTTAGTGTAGTGTCTAGCTAAAGAATAGAGAGACAATATTTAGAAACATGTAGTGTTAAATTAGTGTTTGGTGTAAAGTGTGTCTAGTGTGTGCGAATGTGTGTCTCTCTGGATTTAGTCATTGTATAATTGCAAGTCTATGTAAATCATGCAAATACTAAACCGTAATCGTAATTAAAGTAGGTTAGTTAAAATGAGAACTTTAATTGAACAACCCTTAAATCCTTCCAAGAATCATAGCAACCAGCTAGCGGACAATTGGGGGGGTCCAGACTTGATCCGCTCGCAATTCTGGATACACATAATGTGAGGGAGACCTAGTGTTGACGGATGAGAGTAAGTACGAATGAAGTAAATAAATCAGCCAATCGTGACATATCCTATTATATATATCAGAGGTCCCCACACCGGCAGTGGCACTGAAGTTTTTAATTATACACCACGCCTTGTAACAATTTTAAGTTTGACACAGTAAAACAAACATATTTAATATATGAATTAGATTAAGATTAAATAAGATATATATATATATATATATATATATATATATATTGTATACAAATTCAATTTTCCTGTTTTTACTTACTTATATTACCCAAAATACGTCTAACTATATATTTTAGTTTATCTTATATATTTTACTTTTATCCATACTTAGATTTTCAATTACTATTGTGTCACAGTAATAGCAACCGTACTTACTATATATAATTGTAAATACTCTGAAATTATTCACGTTTCAATAATTGGTACGTACTCAGCAAGATGCAGCACTTGTCGTGTCATAGTGTAGCTAGAAATTTCACAACTTTCGACAATGTCATAATGTATTCTTACGGAGAATATAAAACTATGTTATCAGTTACAAAGCGATGCATGAGAATTTTACATATAGACATGGGCAGTGTATGGTTGAAAATAGTTCCATGCCCGAAAAGTGAGACCGCTACGATATAGCACAGCGCTGCTCATAAAAAATCGCGCAATCAAACTGAGCAACGTATAAAGACAAACAAGCTGTTAAGATTTATAGATTTAAATTAAAAATGAAATAAGAATCTTATCATTTTAAAATAAAATTTAGAAATATTGTGATTTTAAAAAATAAGAAGATTATTTTTTCTTGGAGGGATATTGCCCATTTGCCCTAACATAACAGCCGCCCTTGGTTTCACAGACCGGAGTTTTTTGTAAAAAAAAAAAAATCTTGGCCCACTAATTAATAACGTAATAACCCTCTGATAAAAAATTATAGATCGTGGATACCATAAAAGAAACACTAAATAAAAATTAGTTAAAATTATAAAAATGCTATATTTTTAATTTTAATTTACCTTTTTCATTTGTATATCTATATATACATAAATCAATTTCTGTTTGTTTGTTTGTTTGTCTGTCCTTTACGCAAAGCCAAACGGATGGACCGATTTTCACCACATTTAGTACAGGGAGTAAAATAATCCGAGGAAGGTTTTAGTGAGGGTTCCAACTTCGTCCATGATCCCCTAGGGGGCGTTATGGGAGGAAACCATCACTTTTCACTCTCCGTGCAATTTAAATTGATTACGTAGGCTAAACCTTAAGAGATATATCGATATTATGTAGACAAAAAATGTAGATCTTAACTAGATCTCAAAAAGGTCCGAGAGAGCATATTCCTATTCCATATTCATGCAACGATATCGTGTTTTTGGCAATTTTCTGTTTTTAAACGTAATAGTTTTCGTATTATAAAGTTTGTGGGTGCATAACATCGGAGTTTTATAGTGATATATCAGTTATTTTAGAATAACATATTAGAGCATTTCACGTAGATCCACAATGTATTTAACACTATATATTAAAGATTAATAATAACGGAGTTATCACAATGTAAAGTGTACGCATGCAAAAAAAAATTTAAAGTTGTACATGTATGTCGCTATTTGGTACGGAACTTACCAATAGATGGCAGTGCTGGACATTTCTGTATTTCCCATCATCTAATAGTTAATTGTATATTATATAATCGTTTTATATATTTAACTTTAACGTTGTGACTGTTATGTTCTACTTTCTTCATTTTAAAGTAGTGAAATGCAGTAGCGCAGCACAGGTACATCCACCAATACTATATACATATTTGATATTTTTGTTTCATAAGACGATTATCCCAATATGGGGGCACCCCATAAAACCTAATTAAACCAGTACTGGGCCACGGACCATAGTTTGGGAAAAGCTGGATTATAACATCTTCCACAGAACGAAAATTTCATCTGATCTTTTGATTCAACTATTTACAGTTATTTTAAAAGGAAAGGAATGATATTATTAAAAATCCTTGAAAATATATGAAGTAGATAAGTCATACTTGAAATAACTTTTTCTACTTGAAATAACTACATATTTAAGTACATAAAAAAGTAAATATATTAATCACGACAAATGATCATATAATATACATCCTTAAGATAATACCAAACAATTTATAAGGTATTTATTAAATTGTGCTTTGTCATAATTAGACATTTTTCAGTCCGTTGATTTTTTAGAAAAGTTTTTAAGTTGACAAAATACTATATAAAAAGGTTAATGAAATAATAAAAATAGGTTTTATTGTTGAGACAAAGAAATATATTAATTATATGCAAAAATGCAATGATGTCATTTGACATAGATGTATTCATCATTGTTGTTCTTAAGAAACGACAGTAAACCTTGTTATGTTAAAACATTCATCCTGGCTTAAAGCTATGGGTTACATAGAAATATGAAATAATATGTTTAAATATACAATTGACACGAATATTGTTAGTGTAGGAAGATATAGTTACCTGGCTCAACTTATTCATAAATAATCTTAAGAAGACGTATCAGGAATAACAAAAGTAAACATCTCATTGTCAGCAGATACAATCACAAAAAGAAGAGCCTGCAAACTGCTCTTCTTTTTATGATGACAAAACCTTTGAGAAAGTGTGTACTTTCAAATATTTGGGTACCATGATAAATTAGGTAAATGTTTCACAAATAAAAGAATTACATGATAGAATGCAAAGTGCTAATTTTAATATATTGAATAGTTGATAGGTTTACTTGGTGAAAATGGAATACAGGTAAAAAGTTCTTTAATGAAACTCATGGTAAAGTTTCACAAATATTTTTTAACTTTATGCTGGCTGCACTTTCGGCATTAACCATTTTCAAAGTAACAGCTTTTTATAGCTACAGCCTTTCGTAGTTCCGAAAAGCTGTAGCTCCAGAAAAAGAAAAGAAGAAGAAGATAAAGAAAAGAAAAAGAAAAAATGGAACCAGATAGAGAACGAGAAGTTTCTAATTAGGCTTTCCCAACGCTTACCAGCTGTTCGAGACTAAATTTTTGCCCTTCGCTCTCCAAACGATTGGAGGGAGTTTCTACCACGGCTCTCGAAATGTTCAGGGGCAGTTTTTTACTCACGAACTTGAAGTGTTCAAGAACGAGATTTTGCAGTCAGCTCTCCAATTGTCTAAGATTATATTTTCCTTTTAATTTTCTTTGTCAGTTAAAGGTGTTTTATTGTTTGGGGTCCCAAAAGACTACATGTTCCCGGGCCTCTTTATAGAAAAGACAGATCCTACTGGTAGAAAAGCATAGCTCTCGAGAAACCAACGCGTACGCGCGGATTCTATGAGTAAAAAATTTTGCACGAAAGATATTAGACGGCAATTTTTAGGGTTTTATAGGTATGACAAAAAACCCTTATATCGTCGTCTGTCTGTCTGTCTGTTTGTCTTTTCGGTAAAAATTGTAGCCAAACGGCTAAACCTAGGGAGTTGAAATTTGGCAAGCTTATACAACTCTTTGACCCGCACATAGGAAAAATACTAAAACATCTAAAAAACATATCCCCCTAAAAATATAAACAAATATGTACTCATCGAAAAAAAAAATATTTTTTAAAAATTCTTAGTAGGGTATCAAATGAAAGCCCTTAGTACGTGAATTAACGATCAAAATTTTATTTTTGCCAAATAAATTATTTTGACGCGATTTTTGCCAAAATTGTGCAAAAAAATCTTTTTCCCACACCCAGATTGTTCAATCTAAAAATCTGAAAAAATTCTAAGTAATATACATTGGTGTGAACCGGAACAGTACAACGGGAATTTTTGATCAGATTATGTTTTCGGAAAATAACGCATTTTTTGTGTTTTTTTGTTGACGATGTAAACTATTTAATACGTTATGTAACACAGTAAAATAGTAAACTTTCATAGTCTAATGGTTAGCCTTCTCGCTTTCTAAGTTGCAAACTAGGGTTCGCTTCCGGTCTGGAGACAATTTTATTTTTTCTGTTTTTTTTTTGCATTTTTATTTTGTTTAAATTATTTTGTCAAAATTCTAGTTATATTTTGGCAAATATTGCATTTAATTTTAAAAGCGTAAATTTAATAACCAGTGAGAATTGTTGAAATATAATTTAATTCTATGTTTCAATGTATACGAAATCAGAGGTGCGGAGCTTATGACTTAAAACAACCAATGGAAGCCATAGGCGCAATTTTCAAAATCTTCATGAACCTTGCTATATAAAAAAATACTGTACATATTTAGGAACCTAAATAATGGTATTATGCATTCGAATTAAAATTAACAAAAAAATATTTTAACATAAAATTTGTTTTGGCATCCCAAATAATCATCATTCACTTACTACATACCTGCGAAACCCTGAAATGTGTGAAAATTCACACTTAATATCAATTTTTTTAATTCGTGCCTTTCTATCTACTATTAAACAAATAATTTAATAACTGGCAATCAATTTGACTAGTTTAAATATGAGTAACCTTAACTCAATAGCTCGGAATACCCTCCATATATTTCCTATAGCGAGTTTAAAATTGTCATAACAAAAATATAATAATAAATTGCGAGATATCTACTAATACCTACAATTTTCGAGGGCTGGGCTTCCTCATCCTTTTTCTAAAACAGTTACTATTTTAATGGCTTTAATAATTTACCTGTTGTGAATCAAATTATACATTTTTATCTTGGTATCAGATCATTTAGAAAATAGGTTAAATGTTCTAAATATAGGAAAGTAAAAACACTGTTGACGGATGGTCAAATCAATTTAGTCAACACATATATTTAATATATTAATAATCGTTTTCAGGAAACTAATTACAATTTGAAAGTGTAGACATTGTCCTTCTCAATTCAGAAAACATTTAATAAATGAACATATTATGAACTTGAAATACCAACAATTTTATAAATGCTAGCATATGTTGATAACTTTCACTGTTACTTATGACAAAAAATCTGTGGATGAGAAACCTGTGTGAAATTTTTAAAAATGATACCAGTTGTCATTAGAGATTGACAATTTAATGACATTTGCAAATTTGGATGTGGTTTAAGCTTTGAGATAGGTTTCTATTTTTTTTTGTTTTGGCACACGTGGGCGTAAGGTCTTTGACATTTTAATTTTTTTTATGTAAGTACTTATACAATTGCAACATAATGCAATTTTAAATTTTGCCAGAGGGCATTATGTTTTTGACTGGTGTTGTAAGAATAAACTACAGAATATAATGATTTTGTACATAGACGACAGTAGGGTGTCTAGGCCAGTTCTAGGACACTTTTAGGTGTCCTAGAACTGGCCTAGCTTTTGCTCGAGAAAAATTTCAAAGTATGTGTCCTAGAACTGGCCCAGCTTTTACACGGAGAAAAGTGTCCTAGAACTGGCCTAGCTTTCGCTCGAGAAAAATTTCAAAGTATGTGTCCTAGAACTGGCCTAGCTTTTGCACGAGAATTTTTTTTAAGTATTTGGTTTAGAACCGAACAATTTTTCACAGCCCTGTATGATTGGATGTTAGGGGTTACTTTATTGAGGGTGGGGGTTTGATTATATAAAGTGCGCGCATTAGAATAAATTACGTTGTACTTTTTCATTCTTTTATCAAGAGGTAAGTTTGTGCAATATACACTTCTCATATGAAATTATTACTTACTTTTATTATTTTATAGACATGGCTACCCCAAGTAAACAACATAAATCTGAAGAAATCAACGATGCGATTGGTCTAAAGAAAACTCTGCAATTGATCGTTTCAAACAATTATGAAGAGGATCATTTGCTGTTGGAATCAGTTTATAATTTTAACAAAACTAAAATAATAACAGTCGGTTTATCACCAACGCAAAATTTCATACCTGTTGTCAAACTTACTGAGAATAAATCACAACATAAAGGTATTACGTTTAACGAATACTTTTGGAAACGTTTTATCGATGAGTGTGAATCACACATCACGAATTATTTGTCGGACAATGTTGGTTATGGTGAACATCGCATAGGGTACATAGATCTGGGCGAATACGGCATTCATTTCGGGGGAAATTTGGGGGACAGAACCATTACGATCACCTGGATGAACTCCTACTCATATGTGCTTACTGCTAAAGATTGTGATGTGATGTTCAAACTAAAAGACATTTTAGAAAATCGCATTGATATTTTGAATGACGTAAATTTCATCGATTATTATCAGAACACGCTACAGAACATCCTGAATAAAATGGAACCAAATGATAATAAAATATTAACGAAGAGAAATTTCACCGAAAATTTAACCAAAGAAATCGTTCATGATTTTGAAATATCTGAGGATTGCACCTACAAAAGACGCTTAAGAAAATTAGCTGTTTTAGAGATGCTAAAAGTACATGACGAAAATAAAATATTTGATGATTTCATAGACTTACGTGACGGTCCGACTTGGTTAAATATATTTAGCAAAAAATAGCGCGAGTCGATCAAAGAACAAGCGTTATCAAACAGGTCACTTCAAAGCTTATGTTTTATCTTGACGCGCGGACAATTCAAAGGACGACCGTCGGCATCGGTACTTACAAAGAGCTTGTTTGTTGTGGTTTTGAAAAAAGGTGGTGGGGTTAGTAACAATGATTTTTTTAGTATAAAAGCATGATGTTTTTTCATAAATACATCAGTTAATAAAAGTTATTCTGTCTCAAATTTAATAAAAGAAGAAGAAGAAGAAGAAGAAGAAGAAGAATGGAAGAGTTGAATGAAATCGGTGAACTGTATTACAAGAAAGTAACAGACATCGAATTAAACAAGTTATTCAAGATAACAGACGCAGAGGTGACTGAAACAAAATACGGAAAAGGCATACGTATTACTGTAGACGGTGCTTTTCAGAGTTTTCTCCCATCAAAATTTAATGGGTTAAGTGAGGTTGCGATACAAAAATTAAAAAATTCACATTTCAAGATTACCAAACTACCGGCGGGGAAACTCACATTCGCATTTTACGAGGAATCATCAACAGAGGTGATCAAACAGCGACAAACGAAACATAAAACAGAGGGTGCAAAAAAAGGTCTAAAGAAAAGGAAGCTGCTTTCAGAAGACGAAGACGACACTGATGTGTAAATGTGTCGACACAAATACATTAAGGATATTACACCCGCATACAAATATGAAGTAGAAGAAGAAGAAGAAGAAGAAGAAGAAGAAACTGGAGATGAACAAATTACACCTCAAGAGCTTATTGAATGGCCCCACTGTTTCAAATTCTGCATATTATTTCGTTACAAAATATATGATAGAACATCTGTTTTCTGTGAAACATGTTTTAAACAAAATTACAACCTAGTTGATAGTATATTATCACATAAATCCACTTGTAGTTGCCATTTCAATTTGATTCATGGACTAAATTATTTAAGATGTCAAAATTGTTTTAAATTTTTATTTGAAATCTGTACCGATGACACACATTACAATTGTTTAAATTTAATTGTAGAACATGAAGAAAGAGTTTATTTTCATGAATCGGTTTATTTGCCTTATTTAACAACACCATTTTTTTCTAACAATTCAGATTCATTTTTATCTTCTGATGACGATGAATATATGTATTGTGACGAAACTCTAGATTCTTCTTCTTCTTCTTCATCTTCTGATTCGGATGTAGTAATTGTGTAATTATAAAAAAATAAATATTTTTAAAAAGATTGTTTTGTTTTTATATTTTTATTTTCAGGTACCATAAATAAAAAGAAAATTTTTTATACACCATTTTTATTTCAATAACATCATACATTCACTTTCAACAAATTACATTACTTCATTTTATTAACTTTGATAATAACATTTTAATTTGTTGTAACACACCAATATTCGGGCAGCTTATACCGAATATCGATAAATCATTTTTACCAGCTTTTACTAATGTGTTGGAAAATTCATCAAATTCATAATACCTATTTCTTTTAAAAAAGTAAAGTCGACCGTTTGTATAACGAAATGCACTTTCGACAGTTATCGGTACGCCTGGGAACGCCTTTTCAATCAAACCATGTGTTTCACTTTGCAAATCACATTCAGATAATTCCGTAATATACCCATCATCATAAAATATGTATGTACGACCTCTGTTTGTATTAACGGCAGCATTAATCTTACGTGTTTTTAAGAAAACATTTTCACAACAGGCAATCAGTTGAAATGATGGAAATTCCACATTGTACATCTGATTATCGATAAAAAATACAATATTACCATTAGGTCTTTGAAAGACGGCAGAAATTTTTGTAAAGTTAGCGGGTAAGAATGTTAACCAATCTGATAAAAGCAATGGTTCTGAATCAAAACGATCTTCATCAAGTTTTTTCGACCAAACCCATTTTTCATAAAATATATAAATTCTTTCGTTAACAATTAAAAAAGTATTTACATTTTTTAACTGGCATAAATCGGGGCGATTCGATTGTGATTTGTTATTAACAACTGCATCGATTTTTACTGTTGGTTTGGGTGTCGAGCTGATTCGTTTTACCCCATACAGACTTTGAACAGCGAAAATATCTTCAGAACTTAATCCATCACTTGGCATCATGTTATTCAACACAGGGTACATGATTGCTTTTCTATTGGCGGAATGACCCACCCCCAATACATGCCCTATCTCGTGAATCAAGACAGTATACAGACTAACATCCCCCTGAGCAGATGACCCCAACTTGTACGACCAGTTATGCGCTGAATTCAGGTGTATTTCTAAACATTTTTTAGCTGGGCTCGGGAAAAAGGCATGAGCGTATACCACCCCCGAATCATCACCGTCAAAATTATATTCACACTCTTTATTTTCACATCTGTAAGGGTGTTGGTTACCACTAAAAGAAATCAAAATATCTGGTTTTACACTGCTGTGTACAAAATTTAAATTAGTTTGGTTAGACCACACATCAAAGGCTTTCGCCGTTAGCTTTAGAAGTTCCGAATTCGCCCGATAGAAATGCCATATTAACGTCGATTTATTTTCCCATTTATATTTCGTGAGACTAAATGCTGATGGATCATCCTGAACGCCGCATCGCATTGAACTGATTAATCGCGCTGTTTCGTTGTCAACTGTGTAACTCACAGGTATATTAAAATTTTCTTGGAATAATGTTAAGGCGTTTAAAAATGTAGTATCATCTTTATGTAGATTTGAAATTTCGTTTTCGTTAACTTCCAGGTATCCGAATTTATAAAGATAATTTACAGCATCTTTAAATTCAATCGTGAACACATTATGTGAACATAATAATAATAATAATAATATGTACGGGGGCATAATGTTATCAGTACAGTGCCGCAAACTATTATGGTTTGTGATCGCGCTCGCATGCGTGTTATAAACCAACATCATCGGCGTTTATCCAACTATCTTCTGTTTTCGGCAACCCCAACCACCTAACTTTAATTTTGGTACCTTTACGTTGTAAAATTTTTTCAACAAGGTAAAAATTAGGGTGAGCTGTTTTCTGCAATTCATATTCATAAAAAGCACCCTTTATCGGTGCACCCCTCATATCTTCTAATAAATATGTCACTGGATTAGTTAAATTAACTTTATAGATTTTGAATAGCTCGGTGGACCAGTTCGGTGTATAACCTTTAGAGAATACCGTTTTTTCTTTGCTGATGCGTACAATATCACCTATACGATATTTTCCTTTATTAAATGTTTTGATATTGGAGTACACGGTCTTTAACAACGGTGTATTTTCATTGACATCACAAGGCCGCATTTTTGTTGTTCTGTGCTTCACCCGATTGTACCTCGATATAATATTATTTAATTCATCGACCCATTTATAACTTCCACGTAAACTGAACATCCTATACATAGCTTCTTTTACAGTTCGAATCACCCTCTCAGCAATCGCAGCTTTCATAATGGTATATGTTGAATAATGTCTAATTTTATGTTTTATCATTAATTTTTTAAATTCACTATTGTAATATTCTTTTCCGGCATCAGTTTGCAAGTTTTTAGGTTTTCTCTTGCTTGTTTTAAAGATTTTTTCCATAGCCGATGAGACACATAAGCCGGTTTTTTTCTTTAGAGGTACTGCCCACAGGTATTTGGAAAAACAATCAATAACAATCAAAATATATCTATTGCCGTTGTTTTGTCGTGAATACTGGCAGACATCGATCAAATCAGATTGCCAAGTTTCATCATATCCTTTAATTATTATTTTCCTTCTGGGGAATCTTTTCCTAACAGGTCTATGTAATTCTTTAACAATAACTTCCTTAACTGTACCGACATTCCTGCTCTGTATCCGCATTGATATCAATTATTGTTGCTGTTGCACTAACCGCTTTTCGATATTCTGTAATTTAAGATGTATTCCATCAAACGCAGTTTTTATATTTTTATCCATCGTTTGTATTTTCACATTCACCGGGCTCAATTTTGAATTGACAATACCAGGGATTTCATTCGCAACCGTAGTTATCTTATCATGCACACGCGAATTTAATGTATGAATATATAATTTATTAACGACATCATCGTCATATAAGGGGGCGGCGACTCTACTTATTCGTTTAAACTGACAATCAAAATTATCGCTATCTTTATGGAGCGTTTTGCAAAGAGCCCATTGCGGTAGATCTTCTATTAAATTTTTAAGGCAAGATGTAACAAATCCCTTTGTTGCGGCATCACTGATGGTTTCAGGATCGGCGACGTTTATAATACGACAATTTTCGGCATCATAAAAATAATTTCTATAGCTCGTATTTCTGACGAGGGTTTTTGTAATTATGGATTCATCCACGTAATTTTTTGTGCAGGCATCATCGTCATCAGTCGGGTTTTTAACATGTTTCAATTGTTTATTTGTAATATCAAAATCACCATCGTCAGTCAATTTAAACCCGGGTCCTGGTGGCCCGCGAAGCTTACCTAGATCACCCCTCTCTAACGCACGTCCAAACTTATCGACACTCATCAGTGAAATAATCGATGTGCATGTATTTATTTGATTATATTCAAACCACGCAATTCTTTCTCAATTCGCATTATCTCATTATGATGGGATGTGTTTCCGGCGTCGCGAGAAGCACACAATTTAATCAATCTATTAACTAATTTTTCCGGCCTATAACAGTAAACATGTCGAAATGATTTGTTTTCAACAATCATCTCCTTATAACCCCCTCCCATTTTCTTCGACCCACCATCTTTTTGTTCACCCAGATACTTCTTTATCACAGATTGATATTTCATCGATCTGGAGCCTTGAATTTGTTTCATGGGATCATAGTCCCGTCTAAGTGCGTCGGTCTGTTTTAAAATATTTACATAATTTTCAATATCTGATTCGGAGTAATTTTTTGGTTTCTTCTTGAACAGTAACTCATAGAGACCCTGTGTGCCGTCATAACGCACACCTTTAATTAATAAATTCTTCCCTTGTATTTCGACATCGGCATTTCCTATTTGCCATTGTGACTTCATTACATTATATCTTATTCCTGTTTTTGTGTCAAAACTGTCAGAGTTATCTGTTAAAAAACGCTCCATGTATCCACGTGGTAACGGATCATATTTTTCTAAATACCCCTCCAAGTCCTTGTGTGTCACATTTATGTTGCTTATATTTTCTTCGCCATCATCATCATCATCATCATCATCATCATCGTCATCTTCAGGTATTGTGTAAACTGTTTCACTCAACGGTTGCGAAATTTTCTGGTTTATAATTTCGGGCGGTTCATCTTTTTTTATTTTTTCATTTTTAATAAGTGTTTTTTGAATTTCATCTTCTCTTTTAACCAGCTGTTTCAACGGTTGAATTATGGGCTTATAGGTTTCTTTAAATTTATCAGCTAGTTCTGCTTGGCCGATCTTTAAAAGTTGTAGTTTTTCACGAATTACTTTTCTCAGTCTCAATTTATGTTGCTTAAATTTTAACCCCTCTTTATCAGCCATATTAAAAAATAGCTGTTAAAAACAGTAAAAACCAGTTAGAAAGAGGTCATGCACAGATTAGAACAGCCAGAATAATGATTATAACAATAGATACTAAAAACAATGTTGTTGCTAAAACAATCTCTTTGAAACAACCCTCTTCCAAACTGAAAAGAAATGAGAACACTATTCGCATCGCGGTTATTTTCAATACTAACAATCTTTGTTAGTGACGTGGTTTATAAATATATCAAAACCCTTGCGATATCTACCCTTTTCACTCTCTTTATTTATAACAATAAATCCATGTTTATCTTTCCAACATTCCATGCATAGGTATTTAAACTCATCGAGAGTCATATCACCGCTAACATGATTCATGAATACGTGTTTTAAATTAAGATCGTCCTGTTTGAAAAGAATAATCAAGTTTGCATTATCACGAATCAGTTGTTTCGGGATTTTTGTATATGTCTGACAGAGATAGAAACTGTCAATTTTATGATGCCGTCCCATTGAAAAAAACGTCATTATTTTATCTTGTGCACCGCACGAAACATCATCAAATATAAACACCGAATTAGGTTTTGCATCGTCGGGGTTTAAAACGTCATCGTTTACCGTAAATGGGAAATACCCGATGCCCTTAATGCCATCCAATACACTTTTTAAAAAAACATATTTTGGTTGGTGGAGAGATTTAGAGTAAATGTAAATATTTTCGAACTTGAGACCGTTCTGATCAAACAGTAAACTTAGCATCACATTCGATTTTCCGCAACCGCTGGATCCGCAAATTAAAGCTCTAATATCGTTCGGTAAGAGACAGCTGTGGCGTGTTGGAATCTTAAAATCACCAACACACTCATCTAAGTTCATTACGGTTAATTTATGCTTTTGCTTTTGGACATCCATCGTGTTACTGAACTAATATAAATGACATACATTCTTTTTATCACATCATTCTATAACAAAACATCAATGATAACATACAGAGGCGCTGGGGTTTTAAATAGTGCAATTGATTCGCTTAAACATGAAATACATATACCAACTTATAATTTCTGTGGTCCTGGAACAAAATTAAAAGAGCGATTAGCCCGAGGTGATTCAGGAATTAATCCTTTGGACGAAGCGTGTAAGTCTCACGATATCAGATATTCAGAAACTGGTGACGTAAACAAACGTCACGAGGCCGATAAGATTCTACAGGAAAAGGCTTGGTCACGTGTTATCGCACCCGACACAAAAATTGGTGAACGTGCAGCCGCCTGGCTAGTGACAAACGCCATGCGCGCAAAACGTAAATTCGGTATGGGTATAGCATACGATGCTAAGAGGGGAAAATTAGGCCGAGGTACATCAATAAAGAGAACAAGGAAAAAAAAAAAAGTTGCGAAAAAACAAAAAAAAATTCACCTTGGTAGCGGGGTAATTACGAAAGCTAAAAACGCGCTTCGTGGATTAAAAAGTAAAGGAACTTTAAAAAATGAAAAAGCTATTAATGTCGCGTTGACCGCTTGCAAAACGGCTGTCAGAAGCATCGGTGGTAAGACAAGAATACAACAACCTCGAGTGATACCAATTCCTAAACGGGGTGGTGTTTTACCGTTGATACCTATTTTTGCTGGTTTGAGTGCATTGGGTAGTCTGGCTGGGGGTGCAGCTGCAATCCATAAAGCGATAAAAACAACACAAACTGCTAAGAGTGAATTGGATGAGACCAGACGACACAATAAATTTATTGAGGGTGCACTGATACAATCAAAAAGTGGTGGGGGGTTATATTTAAAACCTTATAAGAAGGGTTATGGTTTGTATACTACAACGACAAAAAACTCATAAAAAAACTACCTCGACGACCATTAACGAATATAGACATAGAAAAATTCATTGCTGATAATAACATTAAAAACTTTCGCGGCGTGTTTATGAGGGATGCGTTACCCAGAAAACCACGTCGCACCGAATGTGCTATTATTAATCTTGACAAACAAACTGGTGTGGGCTCACATTGGGTTGCATATCATAAAAGGGGTAATATTGTCAGATACTTCGACAGTTATGGTGACTTGTCACCACCTAAAGAATTGATCCAATATTTTCGAGGTAGTCAAATCAAATACAACCAGGAAAATTATCAAAAGAGGAATACTTTCAATTGTGGACATTTATGTTTAAAATTTTTAGTCGATGAAATTTGAATAAAGGACCTGTGATTATAAAATTTTTGACAGTTATGTCCCTAACATTCACGTTGCAAGGACGGACGAGTGTGCTGTCAGAAAACTATTTTCCAGCTGTAGAGCTGGATGATGGGTGTGACTATTGCATTGGCTTAATCGGGTTTCATACTTATCACAGTATACCTAATGTAGAACAAGGAAATAATAAATTTATCATCAGAATAAACAACGTTATTAAAGTGATAACAATACCGGATGGATCATATGAAATAAGTGATATCGAGGTCTATCTACAGGCTCAGCTGGGTGCTGACGTCATATCTCTCAAACCTAACAATAACACGTTAAAGTGTGAAATCAAATGTAAACACGATATTGATTTTACGAAAAATGACACAATCGGTAAATTATTAGGATTTTCTCATAAAATCTTGGAATCTAATAAAATACACGAATCTGATAGACCAGTAAACATCAGAAAAGTCTCAAGCATTCGGATCGAATGTAACTTAGTTACGGGTGCGTTCTATGACAACAAGTTATCACACACCATTTATGAATTTTCGCCAACCGTCGCACCCGGTTATTCTATAGATATTGAACCTAATAATGTTTTGTATTTAAATGTAATTCAGCGCCCCGAAGTCGATAACATAACTCTAAGAATACTGGATCAGGATGGTGAATTGGTAAACTTCAATAAAGAACATATATTAATTAGGTTGGAACTGAAAAAACGCTTATAAATAACTGTAAAATAACACGATAGAATCATTTTTGCCACAACCGTTGATGTGGTGATATGGGGATTGTGTTTAATATAAAAGGGGGTGGATATAGACCGGTGTCCAACGTCAATAAAGTGGGCTTGCGAAAGGTGAAAAAACCAAGTAAATCCAAAAAATCAATTGAGGCGCGTGCACGTCAACGTGTTAAGGAAAAATTGTTAAAATTAGGTTACGAGTTACGTGCCGGATATGGATAAACATGATATTTTTGCCGAACCATCATTTGATGATACCTACATCAAAGAAGAATTACATTCTTACCAACCGAATTCACGAAATTTTGGAAATAATGATGTCATAAAAATTGATATTAATCAACAAGACTTATTCACTGATCCATCGGAGAGCTTTTTATTTTTAGCCGGTACAGTTGAATTCCCAGTCGCTGTGACTAAACCCGCTTTTAAATTTGTTAGAAACGGTTTCGCATTTTTGTTTGAGGAAATTCGCTATGTGTTAGGGGATTTAGAAATTGACAAATGTCGACATGTCGGGGTAACATCATGCATAAAGGGGTACTTGTCATACACAGATAACCAAATCAAATCCCTCGAATTAGCTGGGTGGTCCAAAACGGGTGAATGTAAAACATATTTCACCGATAATAAAAAATTTTATGCTATTATCCCGCTCAAATGTTGGCTCGGTTTCGCCGAAGACCACAGAAAACTGGTGTACAATATAAAACAAAAACTTGTGTTAGTAAGAAGTAGAACTGATGTAAACTGTTATGTTGGATCGCCAAATGTTAAAATAAATTTAGAAACAGTTGAATGGCACATGCCTCATGTTTTTCTTAATGATGATCACAAATTCAGCTTGGAAAAAAGGGGTTTGTTGAATGACACGCCAGTTCCTACATTTTTCCGAAGCTGGGAATGTCACGAACTCCCACTCAGACAAACAAACAAAGATGTATTTGTTGTTAAAGGTACAACAACATTAGAAAGACCTCGATACGTCATAATCGCTTTCCAAGATCAATTGGAAAATAACCCTGAAAAAGATTCCTCCAAATTCAATCATTGTAATGTGCGAAATATTAGGATTTTTCTTAATTCTGATGTCTCCCCCCATGAGAACCTTAATTTGGATATAAAAGAAAATAATTATTTAATCGCATATCATTATTATTCAAAATTTCAAAAGAGTTACTACAATAAAGAAAACAGCGAGCCATTGCTAGATTTTCAAACATTCAAGGATCACATGCTCTTTGTTTTCGATGTTTCGAGACAAAACGAACGAATTAAGACGGGCATCATAGATCTGAAAGTTGAAATCGAATCGACTGAAAATTTTAATGCTAACACTCGTGCGTTCTGTGTTATTTTACATGACTCATTGTTAAAATATTCAGCGTCTTCGGGGGATGTTAAAAGAATAACTGAGGATCGAAGAAGATGAATTTCTGTGTGATTGATATGCAAGGATTTACGGTCAATGATAACTTTGTACCGAAAGAGTTATGCGTTGGTTCTAGCGCCGATCACATCGATGCCTTGTATAGTTATCTGTTTAAACCAATCGTCGAGTTCAGAACTCTAAACAAATCCGATAAACGTGGAATATTATGGTTGGAGAAAAATCATCATCGATTGCATTATAATTACGGTCAAATAGAATTAAATGAAATCGGTAGCATTTTACAGTTATTCAACTCCTGTACAACTGCGTATGTAAAGGGGCGGGTAAAAGAAGATTTCTTAAGGAAATATTTACACTGTTCGATTGTCAACTTGGAATATGATAAAGAATGTCCGATATTTGAAGCGACAAAATGTTGTGTATATCATAAAAACCAATTTGGTGTGTGCAGTATCAATAATGTTAAATTGTTATTAAAATATGTAAAAAACACAATGTATTATCGGTCAGAAAAATAAAAACTTTGTAATCAAAACCTATACGTATCTTTTCGTAAAATCCTGAACCTCAAAGAAAAATTTCGTAAAAACCTCAGAGAAAAACACTAGATATTATTGTGGTTACTTTAGTGATATGATTAGAATATATAAGTCGATCGACTGAAAGATGTGTTCATAGTGTTCCGTGCCGCATCAAATAAATGTAAGTAATATATATATCAATAAAGTCAGATCTTGTTTTTATTTGTTTCGCGTCTAATTATTTTTCTGTTATTCTCTAAGTTGAAAATGTCGACATCGGACGAAGAATTAACCGTCGCATTCGAGATGGCCGCTGGGTTAACGGCGCCGCACCCATCGCCGGTGGAGGAATACATTCTGCCGGATTCATACACCGAACCGCTGCCGTCGATGTTTCATTCGCCGCCCGCGTTCGTCAACGCAATCACAATAACAGAACTAAACATCGACGATGGTGCAAGAGATCGACTCGCAGGTGCAGCGATGCATCTGCTTTGCACCGGCGCGTTGACGGTATGTAACAATAAATCCGTTTATAAATTTTTGTTTAATATTATTTTCTTCTTTTACAGTTGTACAGAAATATATTTCTGTACAGTTCTGTCGGGGGAGTCGGGGCGTTCGGTGGAGGTGTTGGTGGTGTCCTTCTACACCAGACACCGTACGGGCAATACTGGGTGTACAACGATATGTTGTACAACCAGCATGTTTTTCCAAATACTTAAATAAAAAAAACAAAATATAATTATCAGTATTTTATTTATTTCCTTAAAACTATTACAATACATACATCACAGTTTCACATATATTATATTAAAAACTTATTTGATTAAATAATGCCCCCACGGCAAAGTGCTATGTGTGTCTTGTAATAAATACCTCTTGTCATCATGGGGGCTGAGGGCTAATTTTTTTTGTGTAATTGTGCTAACATTATGTTTTTTGGACACAATCAAATTTTGATTGACGATAAATTCTTTTGAATTATTTAAACAATCGACGTAGTCATCAAACGTTAATTTATTTCGTACATTAGTTTTCACACCCTTTATTCGATTATCCTTGTCTTTCCCCTCAACCCTGTATGCGTACATTTTTGACCTAAGTCCAACAAATTCGGTTAAAACTTTTCCACCGCATTCGTCCTTAAACATTCCTAAAACTTTCTTATTAATTTGAGGTATGTCATAAACGTTATCTTGCGGGTAATCACTAGTATCAAAATATTTCATTGCATCGCGACGTATCACGCCATAAAAATCATCAGTTTGTATTTCATAAATGAATGAGTCTGTATCCGTGTAGCAAATTTTAACTTTATCATCGTACATTTTTTTCATATACCCATAATGAAATTCATACATCTTTAATTTAGAAATATCTAATATACACATCCCAACGTAGATCGGTTTATTAAATAAAATTTCACACTTATTTAATTCAACGGCTACTAAGTTTGGTTCAAAAATGACTGATGATTTAAAATTTGGTTTCGCTATTAACGCTCGAGCGCCGTATCGCCCACCCCACTTCGTGACTAATTTTATATCACAGTGCTTACGTATGTTTTCAATCGTTTTCCCAAAAATGGCATTGTTGAAAAGCTTGTAAAGATTTTTTTCAAAATCGTTAGTTGCAGCCGTTCGCAAAGTTGAATTCAGATCTATGTAACTTTTTAAATAATCTCTCTGTTTGAATTTTAGCACACGATGAATTTTTAATAATTTTAAACCGTTTTGCAAGCACTGTTTTAAATTTCTGTAGTGAATTATGTAATGTTTTTTCATCGTTAATGTAGCCAATAATTTTGTCTGTTTCGACATCGGTGCATGCTCGTGCGTTGGGCAAAATGGTAGACAGGTGTGCGAATCATGTAGGTGTTCGGGGTAGTCAATATCGATTTCTAAAATAAAACCAACGTCATTATCATCTGATACGTTAAAATTAAAGTTTTCTAATTGCTCGTCCGGTATCCATTCAAAACAACCGTATGGTAAATGCTGTGACATGGACCATCCGTATAAATTATTGACGTCGAGATAACATAAAAATATACTCGGTTTCGATGGATCATAATCGGGTGTGTGATATTTATTGTTGGCTTTGGCGAAACGTTTAGAACACTGACTTAACCCGCCCCTAATACCGCGCTCAATAAAATAAATCATATCAACGTCAGTTAATAATTCCAATTTTACTCCGGTGTATTTTAACATTGCGCTCCAACTAAGACCGGGTAGACTGTAATACCAGGCTGGGTCAAGTCCATACGTTCGTCTACAATTTGATCGAAAACCCTCAAATATTTCAGTCAGAAGTAAAATATCAAGTTTCATATACAGATCGGAATACTCCCCGATATTTTGACATTTGAATGTTGTGAAAACTTTTATCGCATGGTCATAATCGGAATCGCTTATATGTTCGTCGTTGAGTTTACTGTAAAACGCATCTTTATCAGGCAAACTTACTTCCTTTAATTTTTCGTATGAATTAATATAATCGTAAGGGAAGACACCCTTACGTGTGAGTAAACTAAACATATCATCATCCAGGCATGAAAATTCCCGTCTTAAAATCGGATAGTCTTTTAAATATGAAGCGAGTAATTGCAAACTGGATGATAAAAACCTGAAGGAATCGATAAATTTTAATTTTAGAAAACTATCTTTTATCCTTTTCGTAAAAGAAATATATCTTTCCTTGTTTATTGGTAACAAATCAACTTTTCCTTCAAAATCCTTAGCAATGTTTTTTATAATAAAGTGCGCGTCATATCCACTGAGATTATGAAACACTATCGGTATTGCAAAATTTTTACGGTAACACAGGTTACATTCTTGATGAGCTAATCCTCTGAAGACACCGGTAAAATGGTCGTGATCTAGAACGAAAAATGACCCAATAGGCATTTCGCAAATATGACATATTTTTTCCGCTTTTTTTTTTTGATCATCTGTCAACCGATTCATGGGTAACGGACACATATACACCGGTTCAACATCCTCAATAAATTGAGACAACTGTTTAGAAAACCACCGTAAACAATCCTCGCCACGAAAAGATCTATAAAACGATAGGCTGTCATCATATGCACATTTAACGTAATAGCCTATGCTATATGGTATGTGTTTTTGATATTCGTTATCATTATCACTGGGAACAAGTAAACACTCCAAATCAGCGTATATAATAAATGGACAAATTTGTTTATGGTGGAAGTCTTTAAAACTCACGTAAGCATTATCTTTAGATGGTAATAATATTTTACATGAATTTAACAATCCACAATCATTAATGTGTATTTTATATTTATCCAAAGATTTAAAAACATGTAAACATCGATCACAAATGTGTTTTTTATGACCATTCGAATTAATTTGATTGTTGACTAGTCGCGATAAACTTTTTATATAAACAAAATGATATTGAATTTCATCATCATCATCATCATCATCATCATCGTCATCATCAACATCATCAACGTCATCAGCAACCGTATATGAATTTTTTATCAACAGCAAATTTACATGCCTCTCCTGCTTATTATTAGTAAGATATGTGGGTGCAATATGAAAACCGTTTTTATTTTTTTGTAAAATATAAATATTAATTGAAATTTTGTTTTGTTTTTCAAATTTGGGGGTTTGTTTCACCGTCATCGGCATGGATATACCATCCAAATTTAAAATTTTAGAATAATGCTGATATGATGATATTCTTTCGGGATGTATAATTACCCCGGGGGTTAATGATGCAGTGACGCACCACGCAAAACATGCGTCATCATGATTTTTTATGTTGATGCACGCCTTTTTTTGTTTTATTTCCTTGGGTAGGTCTATATATGAAGAACCAATAAGATGAATGTGTCTGTTGAAACTTATAATAATGTTGATTATTTGTGAGAGCATCCATCCGCTATCTCGCTCCTGAAAAATCATTTCAGTTCATTAGAATTATGTTACCAGAATTAAAATTACAAAATACCTGAAATTCCTCGAGTTTCGTTAAGATTTTATCTCGTATGTGATCCTTGAACCATCCATCGGTTGATTTATTTCCATCAAAGTACGCTGATTTTGTTATGAAGTGCTTGATATCTTCCACCTCGGTAAGATCGACAGTCTTCTTGATGAATTTCCCGCAAAAATCCGTGTGAATTTTTAAATGTGGGCTTTTTTTAAGAATGTCGTTAATATGTATTTTAAATAATTTCAAACAGTCATCCAAAAATATTGACGGATCTTTGTGTTTTATATTGATAATTGCAGCCGTCTGGATTCTGGAGTTAAATGCCGTCTCTAAATTAACCCATTCTACTTTTTGTTTTTTTGTTTTAGAGACTGAAAAATTTCCGCTACCCATAATTTTTCTCGCTTTCAGCACAGTTCTGCACCCTTGTAATTGGGCCTGTGCCGCAATCAAACCGTTTTTTACGCCCAATTTCACGCCACTTTTTATTAATTTATTCACTAATATGATGTTCTCAGTACATCTATTAATCCATCTGTCGACTAGTGAAAAATCATTCATTTCAATATACTTCTCGATAACGGCTATGATTGCCTTAATTTTCTTTACAGCGGACATTTTTTAATGATGGGTTACTGCGACGTGACTGCTGTGGAATATCTCAGAACGGGTTTATATCCATCCGGTGCATGTGATAAGGTAACCACAAGAAGAGGGCCCGCAATCCATTGAACTAAACCGACTAAACAAGGACGGCATACTGTACTTATCTTTACTGATAAAACTTCAAAGCAGGAAATTTTATTTTGCTTTAACTTAGATGATTAGGAAATTCATATAAAATAATGTAACCACAAGAAGAGGACCCGCAATCCGTTGAACTAAACCGACTAAACAAGGACAGCATGCTGTACTTATCTTTACTGATAAAACTTCAAAGCAGGAAATTTTATTTTACTTTAACTTGGATGATTAGGAAATTCATATAAAATACAGTTTTTACATTATCTTTATTGATAGACGCAGTTACAATTAATAAAACAGACTATGAAAGAGAAAATGAATTTTAATACAGATTTTCTATTTACATCCTTCAGCCCCACCAGTTATTTCATTCAAACGTCTAATTTTTGCCGATCTTAAATGTTTAAATTTTTCATGGTTACTTGGTACGTAATAATTTATAGCGTTTAAATCATCCGTGATAAATTCGGGGTAATAATAAAGCATTTCCCGATAAATAAGACATAATATATTATTTTCATCCTCAATAAATTTTTGTACATTTGCGATTAACGGGTATTTTGTGGATGTGTAATGAACCTGTGTATTAACATCACAATAAAAAGACCTGAAGTTAAGGTTCTTATAAAAATCACATGTTTGTCTGAGAATATCTCTTAGCGTTAACAATTCTTTAACGGTGTCGTCGGTCATAATCAGCGTTCGTCCCCCCCATTTTAGTGAAAAGGTTGTTTTCATGTCTATTACAAACTCATGTGCATCTGGGGTGGAAACCTTTATGTTTTTCTTCATGTATTCATCGGTCTCTTGTATAAAATCCAACCACCCATCTACATCAAACGGTACATCAATCTGATTCAGCACATCGTTAACCCTAATGCATACATTTAAATCGATTGGGTTTAACCCAACCATCACATGAACACAATGATTTTTTTTCAGTGTAAAATCCGTTTCAAATAACAATTTTTTAATGTTATGTCGAATATATTCCTGAGACACATCACCAACTGTTGACGGCAACTCGGTCATTTTGTACGGCTGTGAAAAAATACATAAACATCTATAACACATCTTTTTAAGCATTATATTTTATCTCACCTGAAATCAGCAAATGATGATGAACTGGTTAACAAAGCACCAGCACCAGCGCTTTATATATCATAAACCCCCACTCTACATTAAACTAGGACCCATACTCTGAAATTTTTCTCGTGCAAAAGCTAGGCCAGTTCTAGGACACATACTTTGAAATTTTTCTCGAGCGAAAGCTAGGCCAGTTCTAGGACACTTTTCTCCGTGTAAAAGCTGGGCCAGTTCTAGGACACATACTTTGAAATTTTTCTCGAGCAAAAGCTAGGCCAGTTCTAGGACACCTAAAAGTGTCCTAGAACTGGCCTAGACACCCTACTGACGACACCATCTAAGAATTCCACAATAACAGCATAACGTGGAAATTTTAATTTCCAGTTTAATAGAATGATGGCAAACTTGCCTTATGGTGATACTGTGTGGCATACTTGTTTCGATAAAATATTTAAATTATATGTTTAGTGTATGAATGTTTAGTAATTCATCATGTTGGTTTAAACACAAATAAATTAATTTATTACGATTTTTATTAATTGAAGGTGCAGTATTATAAGCAGATAATGAGACGACCTGTGAAAAATCCCATAATACATATTCGATAAAATTGTCAAAAAATCAGCTGTGGCCACCACAGGACCGACCGCCATCACAAAGTACTTGTTTAATTTCTACTGCTTTATCAAAAAATGTATCAAATAAAAGTAGTTAGTTATTGCTTTTATAGCAACTTTTGTTAAATAAAGTTTTTCGAAATATTTCTCTGTTGTGAAATCGCAAAAATCTTAAAACCGACACGAGTAAACTCCCATTTCTAGCTAACCGATTTTTATATAAAAATCCTAAAAAATCCTTTTAGCCGAATTTGCTCTGCACGTGTACACGGACCGACAGACAGACTGAGAGACAGACAGACATCATGTTAAAAATAGTCAAAACGTTATGTAGGGACCTCAATTCGTGGAGATCCATCGCAATCTCGAAATGTCAAAATCGGAATGATCACAATACCTCCCTTATATATGTTGGCGGCGGTAAAAATATAATATAGTGCGTGACATTAAAAATGCAACACCAAGTAAACGTAAATATATTTTAAAAAACATTAGGTCATAAATTGGGTACATATAGAGTAGTGGTCTTCAACCTTCTTGCATCTGCGGAACCCTACGGTTTAAATTCTATTTCTTTGGAACCCCAAGGCAAAAAGCCACAATAGGCTGTCTTTTTTAATTTTAAGGACAAATGTTTTAAAATAATAATTTAGATGCACACTATTGAATTTAGTCTTGATCAAAATTGATATTTTATAGCTGACTACATTTCTAAATTTTTTAAATGTAGGTATACTCTTTTACTTTTTAAATAATGAAATACCTACCTAATATAAATTTTAATGCAAATTATAAATAAAAGTTGTATCGAAACATTAGCAATATGCTGTTTTGAATCTTACTTATTTTTTATTATAAACATTTATTAGCAATCATTATAAGCATAAAATCAAAGTAATATAGTAATTTATAAACATAAAAGTCAATAATCCAGTATAAAGTACATATATAAATAGTAGGTGATATAAGAAGTAAATAATAATCACTACTCAACAAATTTGAACTTTTTGTCGATAAGTAATATTAGCTGTTTTGGAATCCCTCAAAACGTTCCACAGAACCCCAAGGTTCCGCGGAACACAGGTTGAATATCACGTATGTAGAGTATTAAATGATTGAAATATTATTATGATCATTTAGAAATAGTTAAGTTTATGGGAATCGGACATAAACTTAACTATTATATTATCTACGGACATAATTCATCAACATATATGATCATTTAGGTCTATAATCTTCAAATTCAATAATGAGTCGAAGCTTCTCGCAAATCAATGCACACCCCTATGCTGCGACGGACACTTTGAATGAGGTAGTCGTTGTCTTCCTGTAGTAAGATGTCCCAAACAATTTTAATCTCATTTTTGAAGCGCTGTAGATCCATGAGAGGAACATGTAATAGACCCAACCTTCTCCCTATATCTTATACATGGTCGGTGGGTGAAAGATCAGGGGACCTTGCCGGCCACGGAATAACGGTAACATCAGTTTTACGAAAGACCCTTGCAGTGAGAGAAGCAATATGGGGTTTTGCAGTAAATTGCTGGAAAATACGGTTTTCTAGTTCCTGAAAATATGGAACGTAACAGATTCCAAACTTTTGGAGCTGAAGCCCTGAGACTCATTAACACCATCCCTTTTTAGTCAACATGTAAGTAGCAGGTAATTTGTGCAGACAGGATGACAAATTAGACATATTTCCTTTGGCAATTTCTATTTTTATCTGAACCTAGGTTTTACTGAAGACCTTACTTACGTCGGTTTACGAGTAAATACGTCAAAGTGGCGTTGATTCCTACCCCTGCCCCAAGAGATAGTCACAAAGCTGGCTCTTCTAATTATGTATCGTATGGCATACTAGTACAAATTTTTCTCCTCATGTATCGAATGAAGACCAAATGAACAGGAAGAAATCCCTACTCGTAAGAAGAAGAAGAAGACAACAATTCTTCCACTCAAACAGAAGAAAGGAAAACTCAAAGTAATTATTTACGTTTTAATTTATAAGAACATGATTTATAAGAAGATTCAGTTACGGGCAGCTTAGTATATTAATTGCAGAATATGATTATAAAGATATTAATCAAGTTTATCCAGTTCTGTTGCCACTAATCTCATTTATACTAGGGCACAATTTCTAACAGAAATATTGCTATAATCTCGTTACCGCTATACTAATAGAAACATGATATGTGACAGTAAAACCTTCATAATCATACACCATTATGACCACTGATTTTTTACAACAATATAAGACCACAAATCATACAGTCACTCATTCCGTGAAGAATGTTCAATTACAAAAGTGAAACACTCAGCTTACATTATGAATATGAGTTCACCTAATTACGACCTGTGTATCAAACTAAATAATTAATTACCAGGCCAAAGTTTTCCAACTGCAATGCCAAAGTTAAAAGCGCAGACCCATACGACAGCTTAATTTCAGTGATGAATAACATTGGGTTGCAAGTTATAGATTATTACTTTAATAACATAATGTTGTTATTAATCATAATCATGTTTATCCAGTCATGCTGCCACTAATCTAATTTATACTAACGTGTTTTTATTTTAGCAATATAATTTTATAACGAGGAATCTTTAACAATCCTTAAACAACAACCTTGTAAAAATAATTAATATATTTTTTTATTATTTTTATATCTGATATTCAATATAATATTTTTAATGGCAAATATGTAATAGCAACGTGAGTTCCACTTTATTTATCAAGAAAGAAAAAAACTGTTAGATCTGAAAATAATTATTATATAACATTAAATAATATTTACAATAACAAAATTTTTGTCTATGTTGTCCGGAATTTACCGGTAAACAAATAAATAATTTTTTAGTAAACAGATTTGGGTACAAATATTTTTGCCTGGGGTTGGATTTGGTAAATAATTAAATCCGAAGATCCGAATCTAAAAGAAAACTATTTAGTAGCCACAATACCTTAGTAATTTAGTTAAGCGGTTGCAGTAGCGTAGTGGTCAATTCACTCGCTTTGTAAGTGTGAGATCGTTAGATCGACCCCAGTAAGGGCAAAGATTTTTGAAAAAAATTCTTGACTGTTGTAATCTTATTCTCAGCTTTCCCTTAATGAGTACCTGTGCTTCAGAGGGCACGTAAAGCCGGCGGTCTCGGCTACCATAAAAACTAGTCGTTATGCCAATACAAAATAGTAGCATATGGCATAAGAAAAAGTAAAAGTAATTTAGTGCCAATAAAATTTGATTCAAATTTTATCAAACAGGTTTAAGTAATTATGGAATGAGTATAATGTATAGAGATTGGCAAATATATGCAGTGATCAATAAAAAATCTAATTATTCAGTATCTATAAGTGTATTTTTTAAAATAAAATATATGCTGTATGCTAATCAAATAGATGCCTCTTTTAAGTTTAAAAAGTACTCTCATGGATAATGAAAAAATAGATTTTTAATTGGTCATTGCATCTATTAGTCCGGTCTCTAAGTAATATATGATCATGTCTGGAAGATAATTTTGGATATTTAGATCAGAGGAAAAATCCTAAAGAGCTCTACGTCATGTGTAATATGAATCATCATAAAGTGTCAATTTATTTAATTGAACAAAGTATATCTCACTCAAACGTTGTTGACTCAATAATGGCCAACAAATCTTCTACTCAGCGGTACTAAACTAGTGGTTCATTCATGCGGTACTTATAAAATCATGCTTTTAGCTATAACTTCTGAATTAAACGTTTTGCGAAAATTTGTATACGAATATAACCAACTCGTAACACTTAACAGGTGAGTGACTTGTACAAAATTTACCTAACCAGTTTCATAATGCCAACAGCACATCCAAATTAAATAACAAAATCAATGAAACGAAGCATAAGGAAATAAATTGTAATTATGTAAACTATGTAAAAGAGTAACAGTTTGTTGCACACTGTCATAAGTAGGGGAGAAGAGTCATGTCCAAGCAGATTTAAGATTGACGAAGGCCATAGACTCTGGAGATGTGTCTTTAGCAATTTGCCCGGTTGCAATGAGGATACAATACATTACTACCAATTATTGTGGACAATCATTCAATAAAGGTGTCTTGTGACCGCCGGGTCTGAACTGGACAAGTACCGGCGTTATAACATTGGCCTTGTCTCAGAAGAATCTAGAAACCCCACGTTAAATCGACATTTTTGGATAAGAAAAATATTATCAAAAAGATGGAAATTCAACCAATTTAGAATAAGACTGTGACAAATGTATTAACTTAAAGTCAAAGGTGTGGAAAATTTTAGAATCAGAAAAAAGTATAACCTCTGTAGAAATGAATATTTTGAAAGGTGCAGGATATCCAGTTTAAGAAAAATACTGAATGAAGTCAAACAGTACACAATGAATGTTTAATGAATTGTTGTAAATATGATAGAGACATGCAGACATACAGGTAGATTAATAGAAAAAAAAAACATGTAAATAATATAGACTGACATAAATATTTCGAGTATAGTAACGAAATTACGCGGGAAGAATAAATAAAGAATTGTAGAATAGATAGAGCACAGACATAGCTCAGATTCAGGTTTATAAACAGCCAGACACACGGACAACAAAATAAGATGACATAAAAAATCAGAGTTCAACGAACCAACTTGGAGAGGAGCGAGACAAACCGATAGGCTGATAGATATTTAAGCAGGTGAATAGATATAAAAAAAGACAGTAATTACATAATTATAAATTTAGTGTATGTATGGAAAGAAGTCATATAGCTAATAGTAATTGTTTGGGGGTTTCTTACCTTAGAGCAGAGGTTCCCAATCTTTTCGACTTGCGGAGCCCTTTTTAGAATCATTTCCTATGGCGGAGCCCTTTAGGCATACCCCATGTCTTATAAATTAACGATGCTACAAATTTCACTATAAATTCGCTGTTTTCTTTCACATTTCCCTTATTGATAGACAGATTTTTATAAAATGAAGCAAATAATCAAAATACACGCAGATTGTTCAAACAACAATGCATCTCGCCAATCACATTCCAGCTAGAGTCAAAAACTAGCTAGTCAGAAATCACTCGGATATTCATTCAACTTAGCAAATTTTTGTTCAGAACGTAATTTCCAGTTTTCTTATTTTGATTCTGTTTGTTTGATTTCTAATTCTTTTGATTTTATTCAATTTTTATTTATTTTATTTTCCTGGAAAAGTTGCGGAGCCTTTGAGGAGTACACGAGGAGCATAGGTTGGGAACCGATGCCTTAGAGGATGATAGAGTGACAGACTTTCAAGCGGCGAATAGTATAAAGTCAGACAGTAATGACAAAAACAGTATTATGAGTAGTATGATAAAAACAGTGTAAGTATGGAGAGGTCATATGGGTAATAATAACTGTTAAAGAAACCACCTAGGATCCGAACGAAACATGCTAATAGTCTGACAGACATTCAAGTAGGTGGATAAATATAAAGACTGACAGACAGTAATGACAGAATGATAAATTCACTAAGTTTCATTCACAAGTATGGACAAAAGTTTTATGGGTAATAATAATAGTTAAAGAAATCACATTGGATATGAGAGAAACAAGCTGATATATTGACAGACATTCAAGCAGGCAGATAGTTATAAAGACAGACAGTAACGACAGAATTATAGAATCAGTGTAAAGAAGTAGCGAAGTTAACCGAGATGATAACTATCTAAAAATATTCATACAAAATCTTTGTTCTGACAAACAATCCTTGAATGGTATCAATGAAGACATTTCAAAACACAGTATCAAATTTGTAAAAACAATTAGTTAAGACAGTTCCAATGATCAATCATGATTGTTTAGAGTTTATCATATGATCTTGATGTCGGTATGTACGGACTTCCGCCACAATTCAACAATGCCACCGTGTCCAACGCATTGGTTCAGTTCGGTCAGTCTTAACGACCTCGATCAAACTTTGACCAAATCCAATCCAAACCAAAGATACAGTACAGTAGCGTAACAAGAATTTTTACTCCCAATACAAATTGAATGAAGATTCGGTTGTGTTAAGATGAAGATAACCACTATTATTCACTATCTAGAAGAGAGCGTTGCTTTTATTGTATATTTTGCTATTCATAAAGATTATCCATAGAGGATCCTTCACAGATACGCCCTTTGTTTATTTTGAAATAATAGATGCATATTTTGATATAATGCATAGTGAATAGCATATCTATAAAAGGATGTTTCGATATAAGCAAATCAAAAGGGTTTCTCAGTGCAAATGCTCGTAGTTTGAAACGTCGATAGTCAATAAGGCTAGACTAGGAGACTTGGAACACAGAATGTAATAAGAGTCAAAAGTAGTAAAATTCTCATTATTTACGTTTAGAAGATCCAAGAAAAGATGAAAATCGGACAAGCAAAAAAAAAGATAAAGAACCATATTTAGATAGCTAAAAAGCAATATTTAGGTACTCAAAGAACCATATGTAACTCAAGAGACATATTTTGCCGTTCCATGGGTTTGACTATTAACAAGGTATTAGAATACGATTAGAGAAGGCAAAAGAGACGAATATTAAGATATTACATATTTTTAATTATTTTCTTCGACTTAGAAACATGGTACCTTGCTCAAAGTATGGCAAGGAAGTCGGAAAGGCAGAACCTTCCAGATGTTAGTTTTACCTACATTTATTTAGGACTGTGTATGGACAAAACCTGAATTCAATGGAAAAAAGTGGAAAACTGTTTTATATCACCAAGAAGCCTTTTGGTCCGCGATCTACTAAAATAGTTTACCATCTATTATGCGACTCTCAAGATAATATATAAATCTTAAGTAAATAATCCCATGACTACCCTTTTAACATGCTGCTCTCTTTCTCTCTAAATTAACTTAATTTTTATTTAAAAACTACTGTCACTACTGTCGTGCGTCGTGCCAAAGATAAGATAATACCACCTTTTTGTTATCTAAACAAAGATAAAGATAATTAAAAAATAATTATCTAGAAAAGATAAGATAATCTAAGAAAAATCAGATAATAGATAAGATAAACCCCCACCACATTTTTATGGCGCGAAACTCAAATTATCCATGATATCGCTTGCATGCAAGGGGGAATCAGTTAAAAGTATCTCGTTTAATAAATATTATTGATTCATATTTACATATATGTATACCTAATTTTGTCATTTGCAGAACATCACAAAATATTGAGGTTAAGTTTTAAATAGACCATATAAGTAACTACGTCACAAAATGGGATTCAATGCTGCCGCCTCGCGGTTGGTTTCTTTTTATTTGAATTTAGCATGTTGTTTGGTTTTTTTTTTTTTTTAATTGTATTTTGGAAGTATAAATTAAGTTTTCAAAGTAAGAAAATACTTCACATCAAAACTACAAGTCAATATTTATTAATTAAAACTCTTATTTTATACATTATAACTTAATACATCATTATTTTTGCAGAACAATATTATTTTGCATGTTAATTTTGAAAAATTTACGTTAATAATTGTTATTATGGCAAGTAACATAGCAATAATTCTGTTTGCCATTTCTGATTAGTTAGAAGGAACAATATATTGTTCTTATTTTATCTATTATTGATATTCATTTTCACTTGACAAAAAACGAAAAAAATTGCAATTTAGAATGTGATTGTAATGGTTCGAATTTGGAGCAAAATAATACATCATTATGCATTCTGAAACAAAATATTAATGTTTACTTAGTTTTAATTAAATAAATACTAAAGATATTTCGATTTTTATATTATTTTAAAACGTAACCTATAAATATATCTTCGAATCCTTATTTATATGTTTATAAATAAATTTTTCTATGATATAAGGTATCTGAACTGTATATATTAGTATATACTTATCAAAGATATAATTTTTTTGCTCCAAAATTGAAAATATTCATAAAATTAAGGTAACAAAAGTAATGCCCAAAAAATGAAAAAAAAAATCCAAAGGAAACCGTTGACAGATGGCAGCACATGTATGTGACGTCACACTAATATGGTCTATTATCTATAAAAATTATCTGAAATTACAGATAAATATAATGAAAATACCTATCTAAATGAAATAATAGATAAAAATGTAAAACAGTATCTAAAACAGATGATAGATAATAATACGTCATCTAAATGCATTATCTAGATAAAATTATCTAGATAATACTCAACACTGGTCGTGCCTAAAACAAATATTTCATCTAAAAGTTATGATATACTATGACTCAATGTGCTGTATGCATTGGCAGCTCCATTTACTATTGTATTGCGGCTATTGACATTAAGTAGGGGTAAAGCCAGAAAACCTACTTTCGAAGCTGCATTCGTTTGCAGTTTAAAGCTTGCGTAGTGGACGTTTAACTAATAAATGAATTGAAATTTGAAAAATAATGTAATTCAAATTCTTGAAGTTTTGGGACCAAAATTATAAAAATGTTTGTATATTTGTGTTGCGGTGTATATATTTACGGGGGGGGGGTATATTTGAAGCAACGCCACTAGCTGAAGCACCTCCATTAGAGCTTTTCACGAAATCCCATTGTACTCGGCCCATATTTGGGTCGAGGCACGTGGTTTAAGAAAAAGTGACCATATATTGAGAGAAAAAAATATGAGCTGAAACAACTTAACACTCATGGAAAGATTCTATGCAAAAAAGTATCGGTTGTAAACTTTTGGTTGAAAAATTTCCGAGAATAGTTTGATACACTACTGCATATCTAGTCCGAGCTGCTATATCATGAGTCAAAATAACCATGATGATTTCTAATCTTTGAAAGTAGACGACGTAGTAGTTAACGAATAAAATGCATATAATCGTTTACACATAAAAAAAAAAAAAAACTCCGGTCTTGGATATATTCCGAATCAAATCTATTTTTGTTTAGTTAAAATTTTCATATTCATTTTTCAGGTTAGTCAGGGTACATACATAATTCAAAAACTTTATGTACGATCATAAGAATAATGAAAATTGACAAAGTCAATAGTTTATGGCAACAGTGTAATGTTTTCCAATGTCTACATTAAACATGGAGAACGCGTCTGTTTTGTGGTAAGGTACGGTGTTCTCTACTTTGTTTTCTATATTTTTTTCGAGTTGCATTAAGCTGAACATCTGTATATTATGTACCTTGGTACATACTTTATAATAAATCTTTTTCTGTTTCCCTATTTATATTTCTGTCTGTCTTTCTCTCTATGTATTTAAATCTATCTATTTATATCTATTTGTCACTTTTATTTTAAAATTTTATTAGTGTACATGTTTAATTAATAGAATAGCTTCATTAAGATAATGTAGGTAATAAAAGGTAACAATCGCCGCCTCTGTGAACGTGGTGTCGGAGTGAACAGTGTGGTAGTGGAGGTCTCGCTTGGTATTGTGTTTGAGTGGACAAGGTCGTACTGACGAAGACCGAATGTTAACATTGTCCATAACTCAATTCGAATCACTCATCCAAATAAATGATTTCAGTACTAAGGACGTTGGTGCTATTGTTTCTAAAATTATAGGTTTAGAATTGGGAAGTTGTTATTTATGTGTTCCTGGAAGCTGAACAGTTTTGAGCAGGTCATGGACAAACAGAAAAATATAGGAAGAAATAAAAATAGTTTATAACATATTTGAAAAATATTGACCTCCCCTGTTAACCTTTTGTTAGATTTTTGCCAAAATTCGTTTTTGAAGGTTTTGCTTTACAGTACGTAAAACGATTCTGTTTCATTGAAACTAGAATTTTTTTCAATACTTTCTTATATTATTTTTATATTTCACCACTACAATTGTAAATAATTTTGGGTACTAAAATATATTGCGTATTCAATATAATTTTTAGGGAGAAAAAATTAATGGTCTTATAGAAACATGAAAAACAGACATGTATACACACAGAGCGCAAAGTAGCAAACAAAGATTTGCCAAAATAATTTTGTTACGTACCCTATAACAGTGTTTTTCAACCTTTTTCTTGTAGCGGCACCCCAACTTTTTTATTTCACTTAAGAGGATCCTATACTCTTTGCGTTAGGGCATCTATCGTTCCCGCCTGCTCCCCCCAATTCAAGGAGGCGTGGACGATATCACTGACAGTACACTCAGAATCATAACACACATTACACACATATTTGTTATTTTTGTGTGTGTCAACGGTCTGAGATATCTTTCTCAAACCTCGTGCAACGTTCGAAAAAAAATTATGCGCTTTAAGATTGACAATACTTAATTAAAAGGTCGATATCTATTTGAAGAACATTTTAAAAAATCAATACAACAAAAAATAGTTTTTAAAAAAAGAAAAAAATAAATAAGCGAATTAAAAAACTTACCAAGAGATTTATAGGTACATATACATTTAGTGTTTAAAACAGTTTTTTTGGACTTTTAGCTTCCGCAAAAATGTCTATTAAATCTTCATACCTCATTAATCTTGCTCGATCGTTTTCAACACTAATTAATGTTAAGTCACAAAACCGCTGTTGTCCTATAGTACTACTTAGAAATTTTTTTATACTTTTTAACTTCGAAAATGTTATAGGAAATGTTAAAAAATAGTATAAAAGCTGTGCATTACATACCGTCGAAATTGGATAAAATCGTACTATAGTCTATTAAAAATATTTGGGCAAGTTCTCTTGTTCTGCAACATAATTGAATTTTGTCCAACAATGCTGATCTAAAACTTATTAATTTTTTTATTTTATTTTTCAAACTCTTTGCTTCGGATACTACATTTTTGTTATTAATTTTTAAAATAATTTCAGTCAGTTAACGATCTTAATATTTCAATATAATTAAATCTTAATGCAATTAACGAATCATACCTGGAGGACTTACCAAGGCGGACACAGTTTCTTTACAGGTCACATACGTCAGACGCTGACGAATAGTTTTTAATCAGACAGCTGACCGTCACAATGTCTAGATGTCGTAATCCTGACCTAGGATTACCTATGTGACAATATAACGGAATTGACAGGTAATTGTTTAAGTAATTCCCATCTTTTTTTACACTGTTGCTAAAAAATACATAGATTTGGCAAACAATATTAAAATATTCTGAAGCTTGTTGCCTGCGGCTATAATGTATTCAATCGGTCCGCGGAATTACTATTATGCGTTCTCATTCGCTCATTATTGCCATGATTGGAAGTTCAGTGTTGCGCATTTTTGTCGTCCAAAGAACTGCAAGGATTTTATGCGGAGTGAGAGAGAACACATTTCCCGCGTATTTTCTGAGATGGATTTTACTTTATTTTGAAATTTTTCATTAATTCGGCGCCCTATAATTTTGGTTTTGCGCCGCGCCGGGGTGCATTCGCACTGCAGCACCCCCGGTTGCTACGCCCCTGTACTTAAGCTATTTTTTAGGAGAACTATTCATCAGATTTACACTAGAACAGGAATCTGCAACCTTTTCACGTCGGGGCCGCATTTAATAACGAAATTTTACATTTCTTACGTCACGGGCCGCAATCAGTAACAAAATTTTTTTGGCGGTTTTAATTCCTTTTTTAATTTCTCTATTTTAAGATCTTAAGTTTTTGTTTACGTCGGTTTACATAATTTATGTCGGAGTAAAAACCCCTAATGTCAGATGCCTAATCAGCTCGGTAATGTGTTGACTACGCTGGATATGAAAAGAAAATATTATATTTTCCTACTGGTGAGCCTACGGGGTTCAGCCGTAAGCTGAATAATGACATTTACACAATGACGCTAGATGATGTTTATTGGTCTTTGTCATAAACATAGATTGTTGGAGCAAAAGAAAGCGATTGTTAAATGTGAATATTCCGTTTTTTATTTTTTTAATTAACTTTTTCATGTATATTATAGGTACTATAAAAATAAATCAAATAATTTAGTTAATAACTACTATATTTTTGTTTATTACAAAATAAAGAATTACATATCTGAATATATAAACACAAAAAAAAGGTAGGTTAATAAGATATTTGAGCCTGGTGAGATGCACAAATTTATTTAATATTAGGTGAAATATTGGTATGACAAACTCTCATTTCTTCCTTAATCGATTGTAATCTTTCTCCTTTATTACTTTTTATAGATGTAAGTCCAGAAAAGCCTAATTCACATAAATATGAGGTAGAAAATTATAGTAAATTTACTATAGCTTTTTTGCGATTTGCAGATATTCATGTTTTATCTGTATCCAAAATTCATCAATATTTAGTTCTTTATGCTTTAAATTTAAATTGCCATTATTTTTTAATTCAATTAGTTCCTCTTGTTAGTTGAGATTTAGCGTTGTTTCATTTACTTCTACAATGAAGGGGTTCCTCAACCAGTCATAATCTTCAGTACGTAAATTAGGAGAGTAATAATTTACATTTTTTACTAATATTTGGATATGGCCAGAGACAAGTGGTGTTATTTGGTCATTATTCATTGCAAAAGTATCCATATACTTTTCCATAAACATGTTCAATTTACTCTCTGATACCATTGGTAGCCAGAGATTTAATTTATCGCGTCAAGATTTAATTTTTTCAGTTGAAGATAAAATATTTTCATTTTTACCTTGCATACCAGAATTTATATTATTTAAAAGTTCAAATATATCAACTAAATATGCCAACTTACTGCACCAATAATCATGATTTGAAAGCAATATGCAAAATTCTTGTTTATCATCCAAATTAAAAAAAGAATTCATTTCATTTCTTAATTCGAAAACACGCGATAAAACTTTGCCCCTAGATAACCATCTTGTTTCTGTATGAAAAAGAAGATTTGCATATTTTGCGCCAACTTCTTCACATAAACGGGCAAAAAGACCCGATTTAAGAGGTCGACTTTTTATGTAGTTGACCATTTTTACCACAGCTTCCAACACAGTTTTTAATTCAGTATCAAGGGTTTTTTCAATAAGAACACGGTATAAATAATATTATTCTTTATAAAGTATTATTTTATTAAAGTATTATTATTATTTATAAAGTATAAATTATATTATTGTTATCATTCTTAACTAAGGTTACAAATCCTTTTACTGAACCAATCATTGATGGAGCACCATCTGTATAAATCCTACACATGATTTCCAGCTTAAATCATGTGTTTCCAAATAGTAACTTAGTGTATTAGTGTGTCTTGGCCTATTGTATTTTTTTCAAGTTCTTTACAACAAAAAAACTTATTTAATATTTGTTCATTATACACAAAACGAATAAATGCCCGTTGACTCATCTATCTGAATTACTTTTTTTACTAATACATAAAAATACTAATTCTTAGATGGATTTAGTTGGGAGAGTTTACAGTTTACACTCTACTTCGCGGCACCCCTAAACTGATGTTGCGGCACCCCGGTTACAAACCACTGCCCTATAACCTAGAAGAAAGGATCTAAAGTTCAGGGGGGAAAAAAAATGCTCCTTGTGAATGATGCATATTGATGTGAAACGATATAGTACAAACGAAATTTTTGGTCAGATTATTTTATCGAATTTTTTTAGATTTTTCAATCATATATTTTTTTTACCATTTTTTACCATTTTTGTAACACTTCTTCCAAATTCCATTTTAACTAGTTGTGTTTTATACATTCTTCCTATTTATTATTTTAATAACATATAATTTTTACATGATCAAGCAATAATCTTTCGGTCCAATTCACAAAATTTCTACCTAATATATAGTTCATATTGTATATAATATATAGTTGTTTTTGAAATATGTGTGTTAATTTTTATCGGAAAGACACAGAGAAAGTTTAAATTTAAAATAGAATTCACTTTTTCTTTTTCAAATTATCATCAGTTTTACAGTGCATTCATTTTTATGTGATCCACTTGTCATTGATCGAACGTAAAAAAATCGATGTAAAAAGTATTATACATTTTCTCTTTGTTAAAATTTTACTGCAAAAATGTGTTAATTAATTTTATTTTATGAGGCTAATATAATATATTCTTTAAAAAATATATACAGTTGGTTCTGGAATTTTATGAAGATATGCTTTAGACCAGCGGGGGGCAAACTTTTTTGAAGAGAACAAGTTTGCGCAAATAGTGAGACTAAAAGGGCGGCACTAAAATAAACGATAAATATAATAAAGTCAGTTGAGCACGTTGTATAGAATGTTTTTATTGGCCAGAGTAAAGATAAGTTTTTGGAATATATAATAATTAATGGAGGGCCGCATGTAAAACTGCAGTTTGACCCACCTCTGCTTTAGATCATATGTTAGAATATGCACTCATAACCTTTAAATTAAACCAAGATAAAAAATAATGACTAACGTAACCAAAATCAATTTTAGTTCTAAAAATAACTGATTTAAACTGCTGTAACAATAAACAAGATCTTGCCAAATAGTTGCGGTTATGTAAAACAAACGTAAACACAACAAATCATATGTTACCGTTACAGACATACGATAATTTTTCACGGCCTACTGCGAGGTTTCTTTAATGAACAATTTAAGGTTGTAAGATTTTAAATATTATTTACTGTCTAAGTAATTGAGTTTTGATTGGACTGGCCTCATACCCTCATACTGGATACTCATTAACAATAGGAATAAAACTGAACTATAAATTCTTAGAATCTAAAAAATATCTAGAAACGTGTTTAGTTCGGTATTGTACAATAATTAGTAGAAAATGGCAGTTTTATTTTATTTAATACTGCGGATTCAAGCCGTTTGCGGGAGTCACGTTCCCCTCGGCCCCTCTTAGCTGTCCAACTTATTATTAGACTATTATTCTTTTTAGACGTTAGAAATTAAATTGAATTTTGACATCAGATGATTTCTACATCTTGTCTTTCTGTAAAGCAATTGTCGTTAGATCTTTTATTCGCTGAGCTCATTATCCTAATGTTCCTTCCCAAATCCTTTTTCTAATCACGTGTCAAACCCACTAAAACCGCCTGCCTGTCATTTTTTGTATGGTAGTCTGCTTTTATTACAATAGTTGTATATTTTTTTCTGGCTTTTGAAATTTTCATTGATATGGATAGAATAAAAGATTCTGTGCAATAATTTGTTTTTTATTTTTTAATGGCTGCTAACTGGTTTACTTTTCGGCTCATTTAGAGTTTGCTTAACTTTTTAAATACCAGCTCTCTAGTATATCAACTGTTATATATCTTTCATTATCCAAATGTGCTCAGTCCCTCCCAGATTCACTTTACCATTTTATCCTTTTCAATCTCTTATTCCAAGAATTATAGTAGCTAAATTTTACTAAAAACAAAATTGAACCGCGGAGAGGGGGTTGTTATTATTTGTTTTTGTATCTTTTTAGAGTAAGTAATAAAATATGTTAAATTCCATTGTATTTTTCTTTAAAATGTAAAATTTTTAATAAAATAACATAACTGAGAAAACTGTTTTTGACAGTTGAATTTTTGCAAAATAGTAAGAACAAACAACCACCGCGATCATTTGAACGCGCTGTGAGTTTACCCGGTGGCAACGAGTTGGACTGTCCGCAACGAAACAGCCGTGGCGATTTGTTCTAGACCGGTCTTGTCACGGTTTACGGAAATTTCGCCCCCCACATTTCGCCCCCATATTTTGCTCCTCTACATTTCGCCCCCCGGATATTTCACCCCTACACATCCCCCCACTGGATATTTCACCCGCGAGATATATTATAAGTATTTTAGCCACACGTTCACTTTGACCAACTGGAGTAGTGGTTACTTGACTGTCTGGAGAAGTGAACTGTGACAGGGAAATTTGGACTTGCAAAATGGGCAGGGGGCGAAATATCCGCGGGGCGAAATGTGGGGGGCGAATTTTCCGGATCCCCTTGTCACTTAGCAACGGCAACTCTTTCTCTTTAGTTTTATCTATAAATATATTTTTATAGTTAACTTGTAATAAAATATTTAATTAACAGCATAATATAAGTCAGCTGGAATATGTTCTTTTTTGCTAATTCTGCACAGAAATAAATCAGGCAAAGGTTTAAAAAATTCCTAATTTCGGTCCTGTATTTCCTTATTCCAATTTTAAACACATTTAAATGACTTTAAACATTTCCCGTTCTTACATGAACATGTCTTTAGCTTTTCCTCAATTTCTAATTTATTCCAGTGATTTTAAAAATTAATTGTCGTTCAGCCAATAGTTTTTACTTTGTGTAAAATACTTTGTTTCTATTCGCAAGCGTTCGAGGTGTGCACAGAACGGTAATAAACAAGTTGGCCTGCATTCTATGGAAATTAATAAATAAATAATGACTGTTAATTACGACAGAATATCACGTGATTATTGCTAAGTTGTAATGTGTTTATTATTTACACGGTGACCGTTAGGATATCATAAACTGACAAGTTATTCTATTATCTATAGTACGTTATGTTAATTCCTTCTAGAACATTATGTTGATAGAAATATTTTATTACAACTATTTTAATATAGAAGGCATTTTATTCTATATTCCAGTTCGGAATTCATGTATTGTTATGGGAGTAATATTTGTTATGGTGAAATGAGAGTTCTATTCTTCAGCAAATTCATAGCTTTTTAGGATTTCTTAGGAACAAAAATCTCTTATGCTGTCACTCATGTGTCTATCTGTTTGTTTTTATGTCTGCCTGTCGTACTACATGTATTGTAACCATACGAAACCTTTAAAAATGAAATTTGGCATGCATACAAAAATTTTTATAGAGCTACTGGTAATGGTTGGAATAGTTATTTTTTTTAAATTTATTGTAGAGTGTAGTTTAAGAGGAATATATTATAAGCCTTTAAGAGGTTATGAAGAAAACAAAAGCAACAGAGAACCGAAAAAAAAGGGACTAGATGAGATAAAAACTACTATCTAAGATTAGAACAAATTCCGCTGTTAACAATATAAATATTTTTGTTGTTGTTTTAAGTAATTATTTGGTAATATTTAATATTAAATGAACATTGTAAATGGTATCTACCTATATATTTATGTAATATGAATTGGAAATAAAGCCTAATAATAAAAAGTAAATTACGAATACGAAAAGTATATTTGAAAATTTTTCATTTGGACGCTATTAGGAATAGTAAATATTTCCAAAATTTTTTGTCTGCTACTCTATCAATTAAAGTTACTTTAAAACTTAATAACTGGAGTTTCTTAAGAAACTCGAAGCACACTGATGTGGACCAAAAGTTCCCGATTATTTTTTTAAATAAATCGAATTTTTGAGAAAAAAAAAATATATTTTTAATTAAAAGCAGACGAAAAAATATTTAAAAAACATAATTTCAGCACGAAACATTTTCCCATTATTGTTGTTTGTACGAATTATTTAGCACACATTTTTTTCAGATGTTGCTATTTTAAAAATATTCCTAAAATTAAATATATACCTCTATTAATATCTAGACAAGTCGGCCTATATATTCTCAAAATGCAGATTTGTATGAAAACGTTTCAGTATAATTCATAAATTGTAATTATTACATATGCGCGAATCTTTCGCTACAACCAAATTAATAGTAAATGGAGAAGCCAAATAATTAAAAACATGGTATTATGCCAGATAATTGATCAAATCTAAATTAATAGTAGCTGAGATAATGACAAGAAATAAAATAACTGAGCAGTGTACCCAAAGCAACTATCCCACAGAATATGAGATTCAGTGGATAGCATACTTGATGAGGATAAAAGAGGAGAGAATGATAAAGAAGATCTGGAAAGATTGAACATCCATTGGTCTCAGGAAAGACTTGAAAAAGACTTAAAAGACCGCAAAAACTGAAGGGATCAGTTGAAAGAAGGTCTAGCAAGTATTAGCCAACATAACCAGAAAAAGAAGATGATATTTTGACAAACTTGACATCTAAAAGAGCAAGATGGAGGATTTGTGTGAGTGAGGTCAAAATTAACTCGACTACCAGTGCTCCCAAAGAGAAATATATCAAACTTAACCTATAAAACTTAAAATAAATTGTAATTTAAAAATATTGTCCACAAGAGATTCTGGTTTGATCTTTTTTCTCTTTTAGAAAACTCAAGTTTCTTTTCTATACATAAGAGCATCCAATTATCAATGTTTTCCTAATTGAGTCGTTCTAATCTAGTGATATTTCATTTCATATGTTGGTAAACACTAAAACGTAACCATAATTACCATTGTAGTGAAAGTATGTCTTGTTATTTGACCCATAGCGTCTGTACAGCTCCTCCAAACTCAAGAAATGAATGAACCTGTCTACAGTTACCAACGATTTACTTTTACCATAAGTTTATTTTTCATTTTATAATTATAACTTTTGATTTTTTGTTATGGAAATCTTTGAATAATTACTATGACACTAACCTACATACCTTGTTAATGTTCTTTTTAGTGATGATTTGAATAAATTTGTTTTGATTTCAATATTTACATAAAATAATTAATGTGTATTTAAGTTAATTATTTACTTTATTAGAATTTCTCCAACTTTAGATTTATAAGTGTGCTTTAGTTTTATCCCTTAAATAGGTATTTATGTTAAGATGCTAAGAATATAAACATATATAAAACTATATGTCAACAATTACAAGAAAGTCTACGGCAGTAAAATAATTTATCTTACCTCTATAAATGTAGTGTTTTAACTTTCAGGTATAATATTTATTAATAGGTTGTTGAGAATAATAATAAAATATGAAACGATGCTAAGCCTATCATATTTGAAGCATCAAATCGGGTTCTTTACGAATAATTTAGATATCTAACAATAAAAATAATAGACACAAGTTTTATTTCTTTTTGCAGTACAACAAATGATTAAAAAAGGGGACCAAAGCAGTATGACCAACATATGAAGCGTATAATTAACTCTCACATAATTACACTACGAGAAATAAAAGAAAAGTTATTTAAAAATTATATCCAGTATACGATAATTTATTGTATATAATATCATTACTTTTGAGTTTATCAGGTCTTGACAAGTATGTACTAATCCTAAACTGCAGTAGCTCTTGTGCTACGTATTGTTAGAAATTAGTCGAGCTAAATATCCAAAACATCCCAAACTTTGGTCATCTGCAGTCGTGCATGCCACACCAGATGGATCCCTCTCTTAATGTAAATTCTTGTTATTATTTTCCCCTTAATGTGTATATGTTTACACCTAGTCGTACCATAAATACTGTCACAGAGCATTCAGTGAAATACTACAAGATGCCTGAAGATATTTTAATTTTCGTTTAGTACATAATACACAGATGTATCTTAAACAAGAAACACCGGCCAGTTATCAAAATTACCACCTCTGGCCGTTATACAGCTCTTAAGTCTCTGCGGTCATTTGTCAATAGAATTACAAAGGGTTTCTTCAGGATATTCCTCCGCTGTCTTCATTAGGCAGCGCTTCAGACTAGCGATTAGGGTATCTCTTCTTGCAGGACATGTCCTAAAGCACGAACCACAATTTGTAGTATTTATAAGTATAAGTATTTACAATACGAAATGGCCGTTCTTGTTAAGAAGCTTAACAATGCGATAATGGGTTTATGGCAGTAATCCTAGGACTTATTGCAGTAAAATGAATATAAGGGGTATTAAAGGAATTTTAAATTTAAATTGAACAGATGTAATAGTAGTTCAATTGAAGTTTCTTAAAAACCATAAAGGATATTTTCCAAATTTATAATCTTATTGTTTCTAAATTTTAGGGGTTGTTATACTTGTTTGTTATGTAATTTTCAACATTCAAAGAAAAATGTAATTTGTCAGAAGATTGCAAAGTTCTGATACTGGACGTTTATAAAAAGTTAGTTTCGGAAGGTAATGGCAAACCTATTCTTAAAACTGCGGAATTAACTAGTGTTCCATACAGAACAATTCAACGTATCATTGTTCGTGGCAAAAATCAGCAGAGAAAACGACTCGATTTACAAGTTTTCAAGAAAATAGATAGTTTTATGTTTAAAACAATAATAAATAATATATACGACTTTTATTCGAAAAATATAGTGCCGAATTAATCTTTTAATAAAAAAGTTTTGAAGAAGAGGGAATATAATTTCCATACAAAATTAGCCATATGTAACTAATATGGACCAATTAAAAGGTAATGTGCACCTGAAAAATACAACACCGACAGAAAGTGACAGTGTAGTACAATTAATTAAAGATAAAACAAGTGCAATAAGTAGTGATTTGTGGAAAAAATCTGTAGAACATGTAAAGACAATTGAAACATTTTTTTTTATAAATCCACCAAATAAATATTCAATAATTATTAATTTAAATGACAGTGGTAGTGACACAAACTCTGATAGTGATATAAACAATGATAATAGTGATAATGATTAATATTTTAATAATTTTAAATTACCATAAATTGAAAGTTCAAAAAAAGAATGATTTTTGTTTATGTAAATTTGAAGTATTTAATATAGACTATAAAGATATTAAAACAAAACAATTTTTAAACATGCCTATATTTATAATTCAAATATAGCCAGTCCTAAGCCTGATAAAAATATGAAGGAATGTCATGTGAGTATAAACAGTTCATTATAAATAGCATATAAGAAAACACATTTATTTTAAATAATTATTACCGTCCTGTCAACAACTATTAACAGAACCATAAACTCAGCAGGTATAATGGTTATACTGTCAGCCATTATTGGAATCAATAAGTTAGGGTGGCCATTTCGTATTGTAAATACTATACAGGGGTTTGAGATCAGAGCTGCTAGATTACCAACCAGCAGGTAAAATGAAGGTCGGTACATTCAAGCCATTGCAGCGTAGTCTTTGCCTTGTAGGTTGGAGCTGAGTCTTGCTGGAAGCTCCTGTGGTGACTAGCAAAGGGCATTGTTTAGTTCTTTAACTATCGAACGGTTTCTTAGTAGACTCTGGCCGGTGTCTTTTACACCTTTCTCGAAAAAAATAAGTTTAGTGGTTCACATCACCCGCCCCACCAAACCTTAATGGAAGTAGGGTGATGGTCGCACTGAATCGTCGACGTTTTCTCATTCTATTGACTAGTGGCCGCAGAGACTTAAGAGCTAGGTAACGGCCAGAGGTGAACATTTTAAAAACTGATGATGTTTCTTGTTTAGTATGCTTCTTTGTATTATGTACTAAAAGAAAATCAAAATATCTTTAATACGTACAGCCCCACGTGCCCTCCGGTGGATCATCAGTGCAGTAGGGGTCACTGGTGCCCTTTCTGCCTTCTTCCATTTTTAATTAGTGTGTATCACGTGTAGCGGGTAATTAATGAGTAATGGGGTTAAATAAGGGGTAGTGGATAATAACCGGATAATTTTATTGGATACTCGGATATCGGATTACATATTCACAGCCTGTAAAATTGTATTATATTCTCTATGTCATGTACGGGCATATAAAGTACGTTTCAGCATCTGTGTTGCTTCCTGATAAATGAATAATGCGCTACGCGATCCGAACAGCACTGCTTTCTGTGTTCTGGCAGTCAAGGAGATATAATATCCAGATTAATAATAACAATATTATTATTATTATTATTAGTCTATAAACACTCCAAAGCACACGTCACTGAGTAACAGTTATGATTATTTCCGTACTGATACTTCGTTGGGAACAGGCCTTTCCACTCTGAAGTAGTGAAGGTCCAGGTCTACAATGCCGATAGTAACTAAATCAAGCTGTAGCAATAGATGTACATTTCACGTTATATTGATTGTTGTCTTTTTAATTTGTTTATTTTATGAAAATGGGGTGATGACGTGCACAAACAACTATACCATAGTTTTGTAATAGTTAGTGAGAGACTCACAGCTAATCATTCAAGTGATCACATTCAGTAACAACACTTACAATCAGAACTCATTAAGATCAGTACCACTGTGGTTACATAAGATTAGTGACATGGTTCACATGTATTCTTTATATATATTTATATCATTTGTGTGTTATGCAAAATAGAGATACATAGTTCTACTATTCATGCAATGTGAATAATCCAAACCCGCCTTTAAGGGGAGTCACAACAGTATATTTCTTGTACAAAACTAACAATTAGAAATAAAATTATTAACAATCTATACCTACTATCTTATACCTATCTCATAGGTTACTTTTAATTGTAAAAATTACTTGTTATGTAACTGTAAATAAACAAATTGCATTATAGAGGCTATTTTGTAAAACAAACTATTGCGAAATGTACTTATAGTTATTGTTTTTGGTGTTCTATTTTGCCGCTACCTTGAATTTGCTGCGATGCTCAGTATAGGTACCTACTGCGGCCAAAATAATAATAATAATAATAATAATAATATGTGTTTGGGATGCAGTCGTGTGTATTTAGCTCCACTAGTCTCTAGTATGACGCGGCTCAAAAGGTTGCTGAAGTTTGAGATTAGTGGACAAGAAATAAAAATAACAAGTCACAAACGATATGTAATATGTTTTAAAAAAGACATGTAAAAGATTTAATTTTTGTACAGAATACATGTACCAAGTGTAAGGTGACCATACGTCCCGAATTTGCCGAGACAGTCCCGAATTTCCACCTTGCATCCCGATTTTTTTTTTCAATAGCAATATTTGTCCCGAATTTTAGAAAAGGTACTTATTATCTATTTTAAATATATTTCAACTGAAATTATTTTTACAAATGATGAGCTAAAAAAAAAAAAATTATTAGGTATTTTACTTGATGAACAGCTTTTGGACAAATGCCAAGATTCATCTTGATGTAGACACATTAAAAGAAATATTATTGATAAGTAATAATGAAGAAAAAAAGTAAATTATGAAGAAAACTGTGCGGATCTTTATAAAATGCTTCAAAACAAAAAATATGTACTCAAAAAGATACATAGTTCGGAAAAATATAATAAGTTTTCTACTGAGTAATTTTAATGAATAAATTTTGAATTCATTTAAAAAAATACTGTGTTTTTAATAACGTTCCTGTTAATAATATAAGCTAATTATCTGTGATTGGGCATTTTTACTTAATATAAATTATAATTATTTATTGTATATAATTTGTATTTTAAAAAATAATTAAACAATTATATTTGAATAATTAACAGCCGCTCTCTCCCCGTCTATAACCTCCCGTCCCGAATTTTGCACTAAAAAATATGGTCACCTTAACCAAGTGGCATTCCATTATCATCAAGTATAGTATTTTTCGATGAAGGTTCTTAACTAAAAACAATCATGTCAAAAATATGTTGAAATATACACATAACTTTATAAATATAAAAGTTATTTGAAACCCATAAATATATTTAAAAAATTACAGAACATTGTTTTCTGGTATCTATTATCAAGTCACAGAATGATTTTTACAAAAAAAAAATCTACAAATAAAAATATCCTATTAGATAATAATTCGCTGCAAATTTGAATATATAGATTGTTACTAATTTTATTTCAAATTGTTAGTTTTGTATAAGAAACTTATAATCTGTAGGGGTTATACGAACCGTTAATTTAAATTTTTTCCACAATTATTTATTTTACACCAATGTAAAAATTTTCAAAAATGTAAATAAACAGTAAGTTCATTAAATTGATAGTAGGCAGAAATGAACATTGGAAATATTTTAAAGACACCTTACCAAGAACTGTAATTCTTAATAAGCCATTACAAGTTTCCAAAAAGGGATATCATTCATTAAGCTAGTAGTAAACAAGATTACTATAAAGATTAGAATCGATACTTCAAACTATTTAAAATTCAATGAACTTCCACAAAACACTTTCCAACTTAATATTTAATCCATCCTCGTATAAGAACATTTTGGCATTGAAACTACACACATCTATGTGAATGTGTAACGGGTAGTGTTTTCATATGACGTCACAGTTGTGACGTTGTATGACGTAGATAATCCGTTAGGAATGCCAGTTATTTTCACTTTGCCAATGTGTATCAGTATTTGTTGTGTACCAGCATATTAGTGAAGGCCAGCATATATTAGTATGTATGTGAGAATAGGATGTGCTAAGAAGAATTGATAATGTTTTTAGAGTTCAGAAGTTCGTTGCTCCAGTTTAGTATTTATTACCCATACAGGTAGTTAACTGATACTCAAAGAATTCAGAAAATTTGAATGACAGTTTTATACAGTTTTAGCATAGTATGAATCAATGATAATATTATTTGTCATTGCTCATCTGACTTTTTTCTATACATGAGCATCTTAAGTCTGTACAGTTATTCATCTTACAGCTTTCTTAACGCCATCTTCAAAGAACTGACAAGGAATTTTCCGAATACATTCTTAGATTGCCGTTTGCACCGTATATAGTGAATTATGCTGTCCTTGAAGTGTGTGTGCCTGCTGTTTTTTTTTTTTTTTTTTAGTTTCCAGATCTGGAGATTACTGTGTATATGGCAGGAACCCCGTTTGGTTCATATGATAGCCTTGGACCAGCGAGTTTTACGAGACCTCGTATAGTCCTGTTGCAGCAGTGGTTTCAAGCGATTGCTTTTACTTTAAGGAGATTGTAATAGTACGAGGCATATATCGTTTGACCCTGTGATTAGTAATTTACTCAAATTATCTTTTCTAAAAATGGTACCACGCGTGTCTATGTTGCAATTTTTTTGTTTTTAACTATCTTCGTCTGTTGATTGAAATAAAAAATCCACGTTTCATTTGTGATTTGGAGAATTGTTTAGAGATGGCCTCAATAATTTCCTGAAGTGCTAACAGTTCCTTAAATTTGTCCATTTTACGAGCGAAATATCAGATTCCATAACGTACTTGGAATCCAAGCGTGTTTTAAAATAATGAAGTTCATTAAAGTAGCGTTCACAGCTCTTAAATGAATTGACTATAGATAATGCACTGTGGATAAAATTAGTAGATAGTTTTAACGATTAACGAAAGCGTTTACAGCTATGAAAATTTATGCGTAACGAATGTTGTGACATACTTGTTTTTTCAAACTAACTATATGGAATGCCGACCGGCGTAGCGTAGTGGTAACACATCTGCTAAGGTCTCGGGTTCGAATCCCGTTCAGGTATGGAATTTTTCACAAATAAGAATTGTCCTGGCTAATTGCCTAAGCAGCAAAAGCAATTACATAAAAAAATAAAATTGTGACTAAACATGTGACTTTTTAACGAACCCGCCATCAACGAAATCGTAATTTCTTATTAAATTTTAATAATAAAATTATAGCCGCAACTACAGCAATTATTTTTCGTTTCACGATTTCCGAAATTTATTGAAATTTGTGAAACAGTACTTTTTAGGTTATGTAAAGTGAGATAGCTAATGTGTGTTTATATGTCTGTCTCATTAAAACAACGCACTAACTACAATCGACAACTCATAGTGCATTAAATTTAGAGATTGTGAACGGTCTCTTGCGTTATAATATGACTTGCGTTATATATTATTAGTGACAATCAACAGTGCACAGGTCATAGCGTATAGTGGACTAATTTAAGAGCTGTGAACGCTGCTTAAGAAGAACAGCGATTAACTAACGGTTTTCACTGCCAGATAGTTAAGGATCCCTTCTAATTTATCAATGAAGTTGCAGCTTCTAATAATGTGCTATTTGCGCGTTATTTAAAAATTATCAACATTTTTTAAACAACCCTCGTATATACGTATTTAAAATAGGCTGAAGAACCATTGCCCCCATAGTAACTAACCTTTTTGATACGTTTATTTCTGAAATAGGTGAATGTTTCTCACCTTAAGCTGAAAACTGCCAATTACTCTATAATAATAATAAATAGGTTATCATTTCCTAGGTCAGTGTTCTTCAACCTGTGGTCCACGGACCGCTGTCGGTCCGCGAAAAATTTCCACCGAATCATGTAGATGCACACTTCTGTTTATGAGTATAAAGCACATTTTTTTAGTCGACGCAGAAGCTAACTTTTGTCCGAACCATGTTTTATTTAATATTTACTAGCCCCAATACAACGCCTCTCGCAGTTATTATTACATACTTCTGAAGAATCTAGTTCTTTGGAGTAGTAGCTTACAAGAGGAAGGTAGAAATGTTTCCACTTTTGGAAGAATTTTTGATTGCTGTTGATGTCAGCCATTAAGTCATATTCAACATAATAAGTCAACATTTATTTCCCTGAAAATAAAGATCCTCGTAAAGGTAACCTCTGGATTAATAATCCATTCTTGGAAGATATAAAGTCATGTGCACTTGATCCTCGTGAAAAAGAAAAGCTGATCGAGTTGTCTTCTGATGTAACTCTGGTGTTCAGACATAAAATGCAATCATTGTCTCAATTTTGGATATCGCTAGAAAAAGATATCCATCTTTTAATTTTAAAGCTATCAAATTATTGATCATTTTTTCGACTTCCTATTTGTGCGAAAATACTTTTTCAGGCATGTCAACTTCAAAAATCAAACAGAGAAATCGAATGGATGTTAACGCAGCGCTTCGTCTCTCAGAAACAACTCTGCAGCCACTTTTATCAAATTTTCTAAAAAAGAAGCAGCCGCAGATGTCGCACTAAAAATTGTAATTGTATAACTGTATAACATATACCTATATAATAATAAAATACTATCTATATTAGTATTTATTTTTCTCTTAGCTTTCAGGCGGTCCGCGCAATGTTTATCCCATTTATACCGGTCCGCGGGAACAAAAAGGTTGAAGAACACTGGCCTAGGTGGTGCCATCTCCGTTACTATATAATAGCCACGTGGTTACAGTGACGTTTAGATTCGTCCTATTATCCCTGTTTAAACACATTTTAAGTATTAAATACTTGAGACTGAGTCAACCCCTGTTCTGAATTAACAAATTTAATTTTCATTTACGTGTTTTTCTCAAAAATCGATTGTCCTTGATTGTTATTTTTGAGACAAATATCTAAAAGTGAAAACCGATGTTTGACATTTAAAGATTTAAATATCTGATGAAAAACACTGATAAGTTTAAATGGTCATCAATTTGAAAGGAATATTTAAATCAAAAAATATTTTTACTTCCTCATTCTATCGCTCTTTGACATTAACTCTTGATTTTTTAGCATAAAATAATAAAATTGTTATGAAGGTATATTTTAGGTTTAATTTTTCTTTAATAATTTTCCTATTTATGATTAGAACTGGAAAACTATCCGAGTTAATAAAATCACCTTGATACAAATTCTAACACACTTTTTTTTATTTTAGAAAATTCAGTCTTCTTATTGGTAAAAGCTGGTATGATATGACATAAAATTAACAAGATTGTACATAAATTGAGGAAATTTCAATTTCTAATGTCTAAGAAATATTTATTCCTTGTACATATTTAGTAATGTCGACATTAACGACCTTATTTATAATCATAATATACTACAGATCATACACCTTTCTTAGAGGTAGGCATGCGTGTACCAAATGACTTTAAACGGAGTCTCCTTCGAGTCTGCCGAGCTCTGAGCTCCGCAAAAGTTTCTAACCAGACATTCTTGTTACATTTAATTGAATTATGGAATTAATATCACAGATTTCTATTATTCCTCAGGAATTTGCTATGAGAGAAAAATCATAAGAACACACTTTTAGGTTAATAAATTATTACAAATATTAATAAAAGCGGTAATTGTCTGTGACTACAAAAGGTTTGGAAGCATGAATTCAGTTTTCCAATACACAACGATGTTTCATCAAAACACACATAAACTAGATTTATAAAAATTTATCGATAAAAAATATTGTAAATTAAAGGAGCCCTATTTGAAATAGTCATCTGCAGTATCTATATACCTACTACATGCATACTGTCAACGTCGTTTTGACTTCTGGAAGAACCTTTCGTAGGCACTTTTGTTAATCGCTCTTATCATATCTTATAGATCATCCACCAACTTTCTTTTATTTCTTTAGTTGTTTGAAAACGGTGTCCATTTAACAAGATCATAAGTTTTCATGAGTGCCAACAGATCAAATAGTAAATCAAAATTTTTATTTTGAGGTTTTGAAGTGGTTACGGTGTTGATCGTGTATGATGCATCCGACAACGCATCAGCTCACACTTCTTATTTGGTTCGCTTATTTTGGTTGAAGAACTAAAGCACCCTTATTCCCAAGCCATCATACCCACCTAGTGGCTTCGACCTTTTTCTCGAGAGCTGGTTAAAGGAACGTCTTATCACGCGATTAAATAACTAAAAAAAAAAACGAAAAAGCGGCGACTAATCTAAGAACGATTTCCAACATTTTTTACAAGGCGTGCTATAAAAAGTAGAAAAGGCATCGGTGTGTAAGTATGTAGGCTATTTTAATTTAGAATAATTTTTAATTAATGCAATTTTCATCAATTTATACTCCACAATTATCAATCCTGACACTGAACTTTGTTTAGCCCTCTTACATTCATCACTTTTCAGATTCCTTCTATCCAACTTTTTCTTTAACTGCCATTTCTAAATCTTGTTCCGGTTACCTTTCATTTCCAATTTGTTGTATAATATATAAACGTACCATCTAAATTGATTTGTTCTAATGTCTTCCTATAGTATGCAGGGGCGTATTTCCCACTAGGCGCATGAGGCGCATGCTGGGGGCCTCCGAGTGGGTAAATACGCCCCTCATAGTATGATCAACATCCATAATTTCCCAAATTCTTCACATTCTACTTCTTTATATAACCTCTGTTTTTCTCCAGAAGTATATTTTTGTCATATTGAGCATTTTTTTCTGATTTTATACCATGGCTACACTTTACTGCCGTATATCAAATGCTTTTAACCAGGGCCACATCAAGCAATTTTGGCGCCTGAGGCCATACTAAAGGCACACCGCTATGGTATGCTCTAAAAAAAATTATCCAAAAAAAATATTACGTTTCAGGTGTAACATGATATCTGCAAAAACTCAATTACATTAATTTCTGTCTGTGTCTGTTGGTCTAAACCGCGCTCGACAGACACCACAGCCTATGATAGAAGCCAAAACTTTCGGTAGTGGGTAATGTAGATAGCAGAGTATCCATAAGGGGTAAAACGATGGTCATAAATAATAATCATATTAATAGTAATGATGATAATAATGATACATGATAAATTATGTAACATCATTTTACAAAGGAAATTTGAAAAACGTCAAAGCGCACTTAACACCCCTTTTTGCCAGTTTTGACGCCTCTCTATTCCAGTTAAAGTAAGACGAGTGCCTCACTCGCCTCACCCACGGCACCCCTGCTTGTAATATATATTTTTTTTGTTGCACTAGAAAACGGATGTAAACAAAAGAAGTAAAGACAAATAATGTTCAACGTGCATTTGAAGCGAATATTTATTCATTTTATTCTTACTGTCACATATTTAGAAAACTGTCTGCTCCCAATAATTATTTTACGCTTCATAATGAATATTGAATATAGTACCCACTTGTATATATACTTTATCAAATTTTCTTATATTCCCTTATTATAAATTTGGAGTGAAATAATATAAATATCTTATACTTTTCAGAAAATATCAAAAAATACATTAATACATTAGAAAAATACATTAGAACATTAATTTTAGTCTGATTTATCTCCCGTAGGTAAAATGTTAAGAAATATTGTATAACACAGTCTTATAGTATGTAACGTAAATATGGGAAAGTAATCAAATATTTGGTTGTGGTTAGTAATGATTTTTGTTGGTAGTTCGAATCACAGTTAAAAATATAACCTCACATTCTGTGGTGTTCTGCACATGGCATATGTATACAAGAGGCGAATTAAGAGGTGGGCGGACTGGGCGGCCGTCCGGGGCCCACAAAGCCGGAGGAGCCACCGAGCCCTATATACAAATCTTTTCATTCTATTTAAAATAATACAGGGCTCATTTTAGTTTTACCGCCCAGGGCCCCCAAGCAACTTAATCCGCCACTGTATGTATATGTAAATATGTATCAATGCTATTTATTGAACGAGATACTTTTAATTGATTCATCGTCGGATGAAAGCGATGACGATGAATTTATCGTGGATTATTTGGTGAGAGGACAGTTTCGCGTCATTAAAGTGTGAAAAGGAGTAATAAAAGGGAAAAAAAACAGGATTTGATTATTGGTTATTATGGCTAGTAACAAGAATAATAAATATAATCTTTGCTAGTAATCAATCTATCAAACTTCAGCAATCACGTAGGTACCTTAAAAAAAAAAAAAACAGCAATTTTGATATTTTTGGATCGGAAAGTCGCATTGTTGGTTGTGATCTGGTATTTACGGAACATAATATTAAAGTGTTAGCTTATATAACTTACATTCTATTAATTTTATAAGAAAACTGATTCGTTAGATATTTTTTAGACATGCCAGCTACTGGTTAACCCAGGTAAGTAGTCTGGTTTTTCCTTAGCGGTTCTTGATAACCTGTATCTGGCCTATTAATATTACGTCTGGAGGCTTGATTATACTACTTAAAAATAGGAAATTCTTAGAACCTATCAAGCAGGGAAAACCTACATTTGCAAAAAATCGCCAGATTAGGAAATGATCAATAAATGTTGTTGCTACACTGAAAATCATCTGTTAAACTAGTAATATTAATAATTATGCATGCAACTTTCGTAGTGAAGGTGCTATAAACTAGGTAATAAATGTTGTTATTGGAAATTTATTTTACTAAAAATTAATGTAATCTTTGATCAAATATTACCATGAATGAATAAAAAAACTGGTTGTGTCGGACAACAAAAAATATCAAGAACTTTGGTAAATGTTGAAAAAATAAATAATACCACACGAACTAATCCTTTATTTTTAAAAGAGTTACAACATTAATTTCAATGGTGATACGAACGAAAATTGATGGGTTCTGAGGACTGAAAGTTAACCTCTGTTTTGGATATTGATTTAAAATTAATTAGGGTCTATTTTTTTTTTTATATAAATAGAATGACGTCACAAGCCTATTACTTTTATATATAATATATATAAATATTTAATGCAAATACGGCGAACACGGTAAAATAGGGAGTAATAGGTATTTTCTTGCCAAATATAGCTAGTAATTCTAGCTATATATTGAGTTGCTGGGCGTAGTAGTAAGACTACAGAGCACAGGGATGTTAGTTTAAATCTAAAATACCGCTTGGAAATATTCACCTTCTCCTAACTTGGTTTCTAGAAACTTGGTATCAGTCTCATAACTTGGTGATCTAAGAAACCTAGTTACCTCCTCTGCCCTATGCGCTACCTCAGCGATGGTAAACTATTATGGTAAGAGGTAAGTGGTACATAGATGTAAGTAAGTCGGGCATAAGCGATCATTTAATCACGTTTAATTTGTACATGCTATTATAGCAACACGAAATCTCATTCATATGTTTTTAACCAGTGTAGTCCATGAAATACATAGTTTTACATACGATGAAGTTACAAGTTATTATCAAAACCAGAACCTTTATAACGTGAAGTTAGAAAACACACCATCAGCTAACTAAAATATCATTTCATAACTGAGATAACTAAAACTTTATTTAAAGTTATTTTCATCTGTTTTTACACAAAGAGAAAAATAGCTTTTTAACAATCATTTTCCTAAAATTATTTTAAAAATAGAAATTATTAATCATGTGGGATTAAAAAAATGTAAATATTGTTATTTTTGAAATATTATAAATTCCAGAATAATACTGTTATCATTTTGTAAAAGAATGTTGTTTTAGAATTTGGCACAAAAGTTGTATAATATTATATTGAGTTTTCTCCGCAAGAACGCACAAATACATACATACATACCCAATACATACATATACAAACATATGTACATATGCAGAAATGCACACATACATACACACACTTTCTTACCAAAATACAACCTACTTTATGTGTTTTACGATTTCATACCAGGCAATATTTTATTAGCAATTTATATAAGAGTTTCCATTTTAAAAAATTCTTGTCGCGCGAAGAAATTTTCTAGAAATTTATCCATAACTAAAACCAGTTCAATATGACCATATTCTGATATTTATCTGATTGCAAAATATAGATCTCGTTCAAAAAAGAGGCATTTAAAGCAAACACATATTAATATCATAGGTAATTATATAAATTTGTTGTATTTATAACAAGCAAAAGTTAGTGTACTTTTTGATCGGTGCGAGTAATGATGTACGTCTGTGAAACATAGACCTTAACCGAGCGAGAACTGGGAAAGATGCAGTTACCAAAAAAGTATGGAAAGGTGTACTGTGTCTTCTGAACAGGAAAATAAATGACAGGATTCGATAGAAGACCGGTGCGACAGACATTGCACAGCCTATTAGCCAAGCTAAAATAGCAGTAAACGGTTCACATAATATATGTGCAGAACTCTTTTACGATTAGGACATTGAATTAAACAGAAAATGATTTGGTGATTAAGAGTACTTAATATACCTACAAGGTAAACCATAAGTAGTTTACTATAGGGTAAACGACGATTCTAGTAGACACCAGGTTTCAAATGATCCCAGAGGAAGAAACTGAGGAGTGTGAGGTCTGGTGACTTAGGTGATCTCCAATCCTCGTATTCAGACCTCTCGATTTCTTCCTTTGGAGCGAACAAGAAACATGCAAGAACTTAAAGAAGAAATAAAATTGGACTTTGAAACTGTTTATAATTGGAAAGTTGCTAGTTATCGGATTTTAACTTAAATAACTAATAAGTTATGATTTCATAATATCTGTTCTATTTAATACATTTATCTCTATAGTGCGCGATAGTTCACATTGTACTCATATTAGAAGATTAAATTATAGAAAACAGTGTATCCATCTATTGTCCAATACCAAAACTAAATATACCACCCCAGTAACAAGTTCTTTATACATATTGCCTGTTTATGCAGTTAAAAGTCAGAGGTGTGTCCCCACCACAAATAACACCTGCGCTTTTTTAATTAATTTATCGCCGGTGACAATCGCATTCATCTCGTCCATAGTCGAAGGCATTACACGCCTCTAATAAGTGACTGTCTTTGCTTATTTTCATGGAAAATAAAAGTTAATGATCATAAAAGTAAAACAAAGTATATAAATTTTATAAAATTAAACAAAACACCTTCTGTCGTGGAAAAACTGGTCTAAATGATTCTCAGTGGAGCAGGCAGTTTACAGAATGGTGTCCAAGAACAACTAGAAAATCTATCGGAAGTCCAAGAAAGCGATGGAGAGACGACCAAAAAGTGCTAGATAGCTATGGACGCGACCAGTCACTGTTCATTAATTATGTCGAAAATTAGAGGATAGAATCGTATATCCAAAGATGAATAAATTAACGTTGAATACGGGTTAATGTTTACTATTTCTGTTAAAACTGTGTTATTCCAAATATTTTGTTTTGAACAGTTTTGGTTAAAAAAAAAACAATCTATATTTACAGTAAATAAATAAAAAAGTTACACGTATAAACTTGATTTACAACTTTTAATTTTTTACTTCTACATTTAATAAATAAGGAAAACCCAAAACCCAAATATTTTTTATGTATTTTCCCAAGGCGCGGTGATTTTTGCGGTATCGACAGTAGCTAAATATTCCGCTAAACAATACAGGTATGTAGTATAATATCAGCTGGTCACTAGTTATCGGTAACTAAGTTTAATGTTTATGTTTACATACGCTACGGTGTTTCCATTACGAAACTCAAATACTTTACTATACAAGCAGTGCCGCTCAAACTTTATTCATAAACTGTTTGTTTTAGTAAGTTCAAAGTCAACCTTGCTGGAATTTTAATATACAGTCAAAGTGGAGTTATTTAATGTAAAAAAAATCTAAAGTTTCTTGGAAAAAGTATATTAATTAAATTTTTACATATTGTAATATTATTATCAGAAAACTTCATGATATAATAAATATCATTATACAATTTAAGTTAAAGAATTTATTTTCAACAATATACTTCCATTACATTTATTTTAGTCTGCCTGCTTTTACGTGGTAGTTTGTTGTATCTCCTTTTAGTGTCACGCCAGCTCACTGTTGCTATGTTCTCTATAAATAATAAATAGTGTATAGCAATAAAAAAGTACCGGAACGCTTGTCGAATAGTTAGCTAAGTTTATTTGATTTTCATTTGCATAAATAAAGGATATTTATTCAATATTATTTATAAAAATTATTCAACTATTAAATAAAAATTTCAAACGTAAAAAACATAATCAAAAATAGTATTTTATTTAAAAAGCATATAATTGGGGCTATATTTTACGAATATGAAGTATACCACCCGAGCCGTAGGCGAGGGTTGTAATCATCCGAATATGCGAGTGAAATAGAATATTTCATCTACAACTACTATGAGTTCGAAAAGAAATTACATAAGGTTTGGCTGTGGAAAAATAAAATAATGTCTATTGTAAGCTTTATATAACAATTGATTAATTAATTTTCAATAGAAAATTATGACAACAACAGTGATGACAGTTAATTGACAGTTAAAGCTTGCAGCACATATATAGCAGTATATAGTTTTCTCATTAATAATGATCAGCTGATTGTATTATATAACAATGTTTAAAATACTGTTATTTATTGTTTTATTTATTCTAACTTATAAATAATATTCTAATTAAGAAGATGGGCTGTGTGAGGCACAAATAGCCACCGTTGCCCCAAACAGTGTAATTAACTTACTAAAATAAAACTTGCAGTGTTATTTTTCACGGGTGAGCACGTTGCTTTTTTACACTGTTTGCAATATGAACAGCTCTATGTATTTACAGTTGGACACATAATGCATTTATTATTATTTGATGGTCGTTTTACTGGCGTGTCAGTGATTAATAAATGTTGCATGTTCCTCACTCCTTTTTATTATACACCATTAACCTGTTACGTAATGAGCTTATTACGTAACAGGTTGAGCTCATTACATAACAGGTTTAAGCAGCAATGGTCGACTGTTGCCAGGCAACGTAATAAATAGGTTGAAAGCATATGTCAAATTATTGTTAGTTTGTAAAGAAAACCAGATTAAAATTAAGTAATATAACTATATTCGACTTTAACTAGTCGTCGAATTTTGTAAACATACTTTTTGATAGAATTGGTCTTGGTGAGTCAGTTAATCAGTTGACGCAGGTATTGTTATTTTAACTGAATTTACATTCTGTATGACAACGTACATGGTCGTTGCCAGATGCCAGGCAACTTAATAAATAGGTTGAAAGCAATTGTCAAATTATTGTTACTTTTTAAAGGGAACTGAATAAAAATTAAATAAGAAATAAAGTTATAGTCGTGGAAAAAGCATAGTATGAAAATTGCATAGAATAGTCATTTCTCACTTGTATAAATTGCGCTACTCGCCTGCGGCTCGTGGCGTAACTTTCGTGTAAGATGATCATCATTCCATTACTCGTTGCATAATTTACTACTTAGTAGCAATGGGTAAAATAGATATTCTTCCCCTTTTATTATGCCATTGTTTCAAATTAGATGCATAAATTAAGTGATTTTCTATATGACACTTAGGAAAAAAATTCCGAAATACGTCTCTACAAAAAAGTACCAGAACGCTGTTCCGGTGCGGGAATAGAATATTATGCAACCAGAGCGGAATATGCATTCCGTGTATATTGCACGCTATGTTTTTCCTACGATTTCAAATTTTATGCTTAGTAAGAGAATGAAAATTTCCCCACCGCCGCAAATTTGTATTGGTGTGAATTTATTCATGGCTGCATCGCTGTGCATGCGAATTGGTGCGAATTTATTCATTCTCGCATCGCTTGCGCGCGCTTTAATGAGAATGATAACACCATGCGGAATTAAATTAATTGCCTGCCAACTAACTATATCGGAATAAAACAACAACAACAAAAAAATCTATAGAAGTTATAGGAAAACTATATTCCAAATTTATTAGCTGTTGGTTGAATATAAAATATTTGCATTTTTAAAAAAGGTTGAAAATTTTCTTTTTTCCGACAGTTTGATCCGAGGTCTACCAGTGCGGTAGCTCAATGTCAGTACCACTGTAGCATCGTGGTCCCTATTTAAATATTAATTACTATAAATTATATCCGATATAAACTGGTAAACCTTGATACCCAATTCAATGAAATGTTCTTAAAACGATTTTCAGATGTTTCCCAAAAGTTATCCACCAATATCATATATGAAGGAAACATTTTGATTAAAATTATATTATGCACAATATGTACATTGCAGTCAGGGTGACCAGTCTCAGGGTTTCGGGTTTTGTTATAAAATCTTCGGGTTTGTAGTTTGGAGGAGAGGACCTTTCTTTTGCTCAAAACTACATTTTCGATTTTGGAGGTGAAGACCTTTTTTTAACACTTGGATTTTGGAGGTAAGGACCTTTTTTTTTGCTCGTCACTTGTATTTTTTTGGAGATGAGCAAAATTGAATAAAATATACTGTATTTCCATTTTTTTTCTTTTTCAATCTTAGGGTTTACCTTAACTGAAATCTGGTCACCTGTGCACAGTACCTTGCCAAATTAAACTGGCAGTGGGTGGGCCACGTAAAAATAGTGAGAACAAGTAAAAGATCCATCGGAACCAAGAAAGCAATAGAGAGACGATCTAGCAAAAACAGCCAGACAGTTGGATGAGAGCAGCCATTGATCGTCAATATTAGTTTTCACGTTAGGTAGTAAGTCCTTCAATTATGGACGAGTGGAGTGCGTTAGTTGGCGGGGGTACTTTAAGGGGGCGCACAATCGTATAGTTTCTTATACAAAACTAACAATTTATAATAATATTAGTATTCCAATAGAATATTTTTAACTGTAAAAAAACTGTCATGTAATTGTAAATAAATAAATTGCATTATAGATGCCATCTTGTAAACCGTTCGACGCCCATTTGCATGCGATCCGGCAAATTGTAGCTAAAGCTTCATTCTACAATTATGTTTCTAGCTATTTTGTTCTTGTGAAAACTATTTATAGTTATTGTACATGGTAGTTGTTGTGTATGTAAATGCACGCGTTAGTATTTTTAAATATCTTTATTAACAATATCAATAATATACACAATGACAGTTTATTATATTTTTCAGACCTTCATCTATTCTATATTTTACAAACATTGTCATCCTGGTTACCATACAAAAAAGCCCGCTACTTTCCTATTCTTTTAAAAATATGAATATATAACAGTCTATGATTGCCACCGTCTTAAAACAGCCTCGGTTCTCAATATAGGTGCTACAGGTAAAAATGATTTAATTTTCGAAAGTAGCATGTGTACCAAATGGCATTCCATTATCATCAAGTATAATATTTTTCGACGAAGGTTCTAATTAAACACAATCATGTTGAAAAAAATGTTGACGTATTATTTCAACATTTTTGTACAAAACTATATCAATATAAAATTTATTTGAAACTCACAAATTTATTGTAAAAATACAGAACATTGTTGTCTGATATCTATTATTATGTTATTGAACAATAACATTTTTATAACAATTTTTATCTACAATTAAAAATATCCTATTAGATAGTTAAAAATTCGCTGCTAATTTTGATATATAGGTTAAGTAAAGATTATTACTAATTTTGTTTCAGTTTCTTAGTTTTCTAGAAGAAACTTTGAATAAATGGGGGTTATACATATCGTTAAACAAGATGAGTGCGTGTCTCGTATGTATTGGGGGTCTCGTGAACAGGTTAAATCAGGTTAAGTTAGGTTACCTTGGTAAACAGTGTGTTCACTGCATTTTGATTCTATCTACAAAGCGTTCATATATGATTGACAGGCATTTGAATTTCCCGCTCATTATATTGAAATACCCTGTTCGAAATGCAAAAATAGTAATAAAATCATGTGAAAGATTGAAGTCGCTACCTTTTGGCTGCGCATAAAATTTACAACTCAACAGCAACTACACAAACGACGAGATATCGACGAAATTATAATGTGAACATTGCGTAATTACTACAGTCTGTTCCAAACGGTTAAGCGGAACTAGATTTTACAATCTAGTTACTTTCATCGTTTAAATCGTGCTTTTCGGCCGTTTTGTTTAAGCTTTGTAATCAATAAACAATTACAATAAACATTTTTTGTTAAGGTTAATATCATTTTAAAATGTCATTTTCTTTATATTTTGATTTTTTGTGTCATTCTTAATACAAATTTCCCATTTATTTATTTTTTGGTCATTAAAATATATAAAAAAATAATTTAATTTTGACATAGGTCATTCGTTTCCATGGTTTCATTGTTGTAATTTTAAATTTTGACATTTCAACGTGAAAAACGAAATAACCCAAGCAAGGTCCCTTGTCGTGACAACCTAAAAGAACGAAATTCCCATTTAGTTCCGCCTAAGCGTTTGAAACAGACTGTACTTCTTGATTCCGAACTTAGGTTGGTACTTATCAGTAGCTCCCATGGGAAAAACTTACAAAGGCAAATCAAAGAGTCATTGGCAAGGCAATTTATTAATAACAATGATTAAAACTAAAATATTTTTATTTAAATGGTTACGTGTGGAACATCTGGTGGTAGGTATTAGGTGTTCAAATGAAGAGCTGTTTTATTCGACTAGTATCGAACATAACCTCTAATTCGCACCATGCTCTCTTAACTAATTTTAATATGTTCATTCTGATTCGCGGATCAGAATGGGTTAGTAATTTATTGTGTATAATTAGTTTTTATGCTTTATATTGTATAATTTAACTCATTCTGACAATATGTATAAATTTGTAGTTCGAAAGTTAATATACTCCTGAAAATGTGGATTAATCCACGAAACTAGTCGAGTAAAACAGCTCTTCCTTTGAATACCTACCACCAGATGTTCCACATTTCTTACGAATACTTCCAAATGTCGTGTTCATTACGTGTCCCCGATCGAAAATATGCTTCAACAATAAATTTATTGCAGTTCTGTAAAATCCATCACCAACCTAAAACCACATTTCATACATTTGCTTTTGTTTGCGTGACTATTTTTGCTAATCACTGAAATAATACACGAAAGTGGCAATAAATAAAGCATCGTCTAATAATACAGTGAAAATTGTCGGTGTCGAACAACTGTCAATCTCAAATAACATCCGCATCTACATATGGTTAAATAAGTCATGTAAAGTTAGGGTATTAACATTGTTGAATTAAAATTACAAACATGGTAACGCGCTAAATTCAAACGCCTATTATTCATTTATGAAGCTGTATGTTAAGAAAGTATATCTATAGATGTATTGATGGTATATGAGATTTAGTTTTGTTATTAAACAAAAGATGGAGACACTGTTTTCTATAATTGTTTTCTGTTACATTGAGTACACTTTGTATATTATGTACTGTTGTGATATTAGTCAACATCTAATTACATTTTATATATATATATTTTTAAATTATTTCTTTATGACATGAAATATTTTCTTTCTCGTATTACAAATTAAATGAACATAACATAGTGTATAATTTTCTGCATGAGTATCTCGTATAAATTTCTACGTGATTCTGATTAAACTATTTTCTTTTTATAATTAATAACTTGAACCAATGCAGTGATAAACTTCTTACTAACAAGTGTAACATTAACGTGAGTAAATGAAATATATAGCGCATTGGTATGCGTGCATCATCTATTATATTTATGATGACAAGAAATTTTACAAGCATCAAGTACGACTTTCATTTCACGATTGTTAAGAATCAATTTATAATAATGTGATCGTCTTAACATTAGAACTTTTTAAAAAATTGTAATTTTGTAAAAATTATAAGATGAACAAATTTATAGTTTTTTCTAAATAAGTTGGAAGAAATTCTTGTTTATTTCAAAATAAAATTTGTGTAAAAATCTATTTTTTTTTATGGTATATAGGCATTTCCAAAAAAATTTTATGCTGCCACTAATGCGTCTGTCTGTCTGTTCGGTAGAAATTGTTGCCAAACGGTTGGATTTGGCATATTTGTTATTGTGAACCGGAATAGTACAACAGAAATTTTTGATCTGATTATTTTTGCAGAAGTCATCGAACTTTTTGCAAAACCGTACTAACAACATCTAACTGACTAATTGAAGAACTGGATGGCTGTTTTGATGCGCTCGCATATCATAATTAAATAGGTTTGTAAGTCCCTAGACGGAAGTCGGTGGATTATGTTTTAAATTTATTGAATTTTACGATTTTTAGTTTGTACTCAGAATTTATTCTCATTAACTAGATATATGCTGTTCACTTCTGTAAGAACAAACTAAGAGGAAATTTTGATTTCAATAGTTTGCACATTTGAAACTGTATGTCATGTTGGTATTAAAAAATGGCAAAAAATGTCAATTTGACATATGTCATAATAAAAAATGATATCTTAATTTTAATGATCATAACCAAAAAAATCTGAAGTCTGAATTACAGCGCAAGGAAATTTTTTAAATGACATTTAAAGTCAGTAATACACTATAAAAGTAACCAAAACAATTAGATCTGGTTTGTCCTCACAAAAGTGAACAGCATATATCTACAAAACCCGGAAATGTGAAAATTCACACTTTACATGAATTTTTTTATCATGACAAACACTTGCGTTTTATATAATTAGATGGAAATACATATAGAATATATTTTGGAGGACTATGGTTCAATTTAAAGCTTTCTTTAAAGTGCGGTCCACGACTTACTTTCGTAAGGCTGTAATAACCGAAAAAAAAAAATACCTTTTAGTGTATTTCTAAATGAAATTGCGTATTTCAAATTTCTCATTCGCGCATGGTCTTTACTCCAGCATTAGTGTCTAGCAATAATAATAAAAGTAAAAATGGCTGATTATCAACACCAATTAATCGGCCAAGAAGCCGATATCGATTAATAATCGCCAAAATGATCGATATGGCCAATTACCTACTATCTACTGATTAATCGGTGGAACCTTACTATCCACAATCACAAATTTTGTCATTCGAATAAAAAAATATTTCCTGTTGCCTTTGATGTCTTGACAAGTTTTATTCTATTTGTTTTGTGCAAAATACTTTACCTTTGGAATGCTGTAAGAATTTCTCGCTAAAGTCATAATTTCACCTTGCAAACTCCTTGAAATATTCTTTAAAGTATTGTAAATTATTATCTTATATAAGTTCCTTTTCATTTTTTTACTACCTTATATGATTTTCAAAAAGAAATCCAAGTAGACTAGCAAGACTCCAAAATAAGAAACCATTTAACTATAATTCTTCCGTATTTTTACAATGTGTTCATTTAACACTAAAATACCTTGAACATTGATTTTTGTTTAATGATCTAATTGATTTTTAATCTGCGTAAAATTGTATTCAGATACTCATAGAAGGAACGTCAGAAACTTCGACGTTGAGTCACGCTTGTAACCTGGCTGTGCCTACTCGCACAGAACGCAGGATTTATTAAAGGCAGAACTTATCAGTTGATCTGTTCAATCGATGTAATTCTGAAAACATTATCTTTATCACATACATTTATGGGCCACATTAACAATGACACTATTTTTCATTTATTGTATTAAAAATTATAAATATACTGTATATACCTGGAAACAATTGACACTTAATAATGCAAGATGGTGGAATTGTGAGAGTAAGATAATATCATATATTTAATACTTCTATATTGATCATTATAGACAAGAACACTTCTTCGTCAAACGGAGAAATTCCTTTGACTCGTAATGCGATACGCGCGTGCGCCAGTTTAGACTATAACAATTTATATAATTTCTGAATTCGTAGTGTAGTTGCAAAATGGTTTTGCTCATATCTATCTGATAGGTTTCAATATGTGCAAGTTACTTACATATCTAATGGACACATTAGAAACGTTAAGTCTGATCTGTTGCCAATTAACATAACGGTTCCGCAGGGATCAGTACTCGGACCGATGTTGTTTACATGGTTTATCAATGACATTGTATATTTCATAACAGATTTATTAACAATGTATGCTGATGATACAACAGCTCTGATAACTGGAATAGACTACATCGAAGTTCAAAGCCTGGCCAAAGACGTCCTAGAAAAATTAAGTCAGTGGTTTGCATCCAATAAACTATATTTAAATATGTCGAAAACTGTTATAATGAAATTTTATCCAGCGCACAACCAAGATGTTCTAAATATTGCACTGGAAATCAACGGTGGCTTGATAGAAAATGTGAATAACACAAAATTTCTTAATCTCTTGATAGACAGTAATCTTAGCTGGAATGCTCATTGCAAAGATTTAATTTATAAGCTGAATAAGATGTGCTACGTAATTAGAAGCCTCAAGCATAATGTGAGCTGTCGAACACTATTAAAGTATTATTATGGGCATGTCAATTCCGCTTTACTATATGACATTTGTTTTTGGGGTTGTGTGAAAAATTTTAACGATGTGTTTATAGCACAAAAAAGGATTATTCGCTGCATTTCCGTAATTAGGTTACCGTCATCTTGTAAAAACTAATTTATTTCAATAAAATTAATAAAATTACCACGTATATATATTTTAGAATCACTTTGTAATATACATTAAAAAAAAAACAGTAATTTGGAACGCAACTCATCAAATCATGCTTACAACACGAGATATCGTGAAGATTTTCGGACATCCCTACACAGAATTGAACTAACCAGAAATACACATGATTCAATAGGACTAAAACTTTATAATATATTATCACATAATTATAAAATTATACCAACGACATGTAAGTTTAAAGCGAACATAAAAATGCTTCTAAATCATGCTGTATATTCTGTTGGCAGTGGCGGATCTACATACGGGCTAATAGGGCTTAAGCCCTAGGCCCCAGATCCTATTATATTCTATAGCAAGCACGGCTTATAAGAGAAAAGATCAAAACAAAAATATTACTTTAAAAAACAACACAAAAAATGTTCCCTACATGTGTAGGGCCCTTTGGTATTTTTAAGCCCTGGGCCCCCAAAAAGCTAGATCCGCCACTGTCTGTTGGTGTTTAAAGATATACTATTAATACCTAAATATAGAAAGATTTCTATGATTTTTGTATGGTTGTATTGTTTGTAATATGTTGAATGACGTGTCCAATGTATATTGTACAATATTAATAATTATTCAACAGTTTCAACCTAAAAAATGAACTTGATATTTTTGGAAAAGATGTTTTTACATTTGAATAAATATATTCATTTCCTTATGTTGGTAATATTTATATAAAACTAAAATTCCCTGTTATTTTGAATATGCGCATACATACATTCGTGGCAATTTAAACTGAGAAGCCATTTATTCCGTCTTACTTCGTTGGCAGACATTTTGACAATGTAGTAAGATAGGCGGGTGCTATAAGAAGTATTAAATGTATGGGTAATATTAACACAACCAACAATTATCAAGTAGAAAGAGGCAAAGAGAAATTACTAACAAGCTATTTGTGCAACGGTTAAGGGAATCTACGAATGTGGAATTTACAAAACTAGGTAAATCACATGAGTAATATAAAGAGCCTTACGTGTAGCACACAAGACTTTTTTTTTGGCAGCTCAAAATGCTCCAAAAAATCGAATGGGCATCACATTATTTTTTTGCAAATCATATAAATTTAATAGTTAAATATTATTTATTTATATCTTTATGGTGTTAAATTTACGTTTTATACAATCAGTAATACAGTGTTACTAAATACAAAGTGATAATAGTTTACAATTCATGGTAACTTTTTTGTACGTATTTGGTTGTTTTTTCATCCGTATGATGTCCGGATAAACGTCATTTTTTTTTTTTTTTTTTTATTTATTGTTTATTTAGGGGTGCTTCAGCTGCTAGGGCTATTAGCACCCACAAATCTTATATACGTCATATTATTAACGTCATTTAGAATCTGTATATACATATATTTAATAAAATTCAAAAACAGTTGTAATTCTGAAGTTTAAATTAATATGAAATATCATAAAAGTAATGTTATTTTCACTCGTTTTTCGTAGGATTTGAACGGTTATGGAGATAATAGAGGGTCATTATTAATGAGAACTAGATTTTGAATAAATGTTGTTACTATTTTGATGACCATTTACTAAAAAAATATGAAAATTCATATTGATACTAGTGTATTTAGGAAGTTCATTATCTAACTGAAATGAGTTAGTACTTAAATTGTAAATGTTTTTCTTCTTAACAATCAAGGGCGGCTTTTAGAAGGGCAAATGGACAATGCCCTAAGAAAAAAATGTCGTTTTACAATCCGATATTTATAAATCATAAAGTCTTTCAATTGTATTTAATAATAATAGTTACCCATTTATTATAATTCCAAAGACATAAAGAGGTTCTTATTTTATTTTTATTTTAAATCTTTTAAATGGTGAAATTCTAACAGCTTGTTTGTTTCTATATACAACGCTCAATTTGACTTCGCGCGATTGTTCAGACAACAGCGCTCCAAATTTTCGTGCATGTATCTATTTTGTCCCAGGCATTGCCTACACCTATATGTATACTCCCCTTGCGTCGCATCGTAACTAATACCATAGTTCTATATTCTCCATAAGAATATATTGGGACATTGCCTGAAAGTGTGATATTAGCTATACCATAACACGACAAGTTTAGCATCCCGAGAATTACTGGAATATGAATCTTTTCACAGTATTAGTGATATGTTTAGTTAGTCTAGATTGCTATTATTGTGACAGAATAATAAGCGAAAATCAAAATATGTATAAAAGTGAAGATATAGTTTTACGTATTTTAGGTAATATAAGTCAAAAATGAAAAACTGAACTTGTTTACAAACTATTTTAACTTATTTTATCTTAATCTAATTCATATATTAAATATGTTATACTGTGTCAACCTTAAAATTGTTACAAAATGTGATATATAATTAAAAAGTTCGGTGCCACTGCCGGTTTTAATTTTAATATTACAACTGATTTCGACCAGAAAGGCTATTTGCGTCTACGCAGACCAATAAATATCACATGGTTGATCTGAACAATCATTAATATGAACACAAATGTATAACTGTTAAGTTTTTGTATTTTTTTTTAACTTTAATTTCTCCTCCAATTGCTTAGTTCTAGAGCCGCCATTGTTAACATTTAAAATAAATATTAAATCAAGTTAACCGACCGGCGTAGCGTAGTGGTAACACATGTGCTCTGCGTTACTAGGTCTCGGGTTAAAATCCCGTTCAGGCATGGAATTTTCTCAAAAATAAAAAATCAATCTATAGGTGTTACGGGTACCTATAGACAACTGGTTGATTGTGCTCACACTCGTAACGTTACATGTAAAAATTACAGGTGCGGGCATTTTTCGTTTTTATAAAATACGTAATTGCAAAACAGTTCATCATAAAATGTATTATTATAATACTTATTTTTATACTGCCACCGCGTCCATAAGAAATCTTAGAACTGTATTATATTTTGAATTACTGTTTGCAATAAAAATAATTCTTCCCTCCTGCTATAATATTAAGGGGTACTTCGAAATGGCTAACACACAAGAGGTACACCGATAAAAAGGTTAGGAGCCAGTGCAGTACAGTACCGTATTACTGTTAAACGAATGTAATTGAACCGTGCAATAACAAAGCCCGCGCAATACAAGGTATTTTATTCGAATCTCTACTACTGTATTTTATACCGCAAGACACATTGTAAAATAATATCTGCCGTAGGCTGTAGCGCCCCTCCCCCCTAAAGTTATATATGCTAACACTTAAAATATGACATTTTGTATTACAATCTATGAATCATGTCGGTAATACTAGGTTTTATTTCCTAGGTATTAATAAAGGTATTCAATAACAAAACAATAGTAGTGTAATATAATATCTAAACGTAAATAATCATATAATATTATCAAAAACAATGTCATACGCACCGTGTTTAGTTGTACTTTGTTTACAATGATTGACAAAGACTTATAATCAGCGTAACTGTGCCAGATACTGATTTTTTGTCTAGATAACAGATAAGAGATACTGCTTATCAACGTATGTAGATACAGATACCAGATGATCTAATAAGTTATCTAGCTAACAAATGTTGATGTGAAGTATGAACTTTCACAGATTTCAGGATTTTGTAGGTATTTAATAAGTGTAAGAAGCCAACAGATCATCAAATTCAACAGTTTTTTGATAATTTCCTTTATTCGTTATTTTGTGTACTAAGAGCTTTCATTTTATTTATTTTTTAATAAATTAAAATAATTTGTGTAAATATCGTCATAATAAAATTTAAATAAAAAATCCCAGCGATTTTTTCTGCGAAAGTCTTTGTTAAATTAATAAGAAATATATTGATAAATGGCTCCTTTTTTAATTTTAGAAACGTTTTCTCATTGATTACACTTCTATATTCTTTAATATCTTAAAATCTACAAACAAAAATAATTCAAACAATAGCTTATAATATACCAGCTTCATACGTTTACACATGAACGCTACGCAACTTGCATTACATAACGTATGCTGCTGCGCGTACAAAGTCGATTCTCAGCTATTAAAACTCATTTATTGTTTATTAAATGTCAAAAGAAGACGTACACTATCTTAGTTATAAAAACATAAAAGCCACAACATATTGTTTTATTGGCCATTAGTCTATACAACCATATTTGCAAACCACAACATTATCAGTTATAATTGAGCCATGAATTAAAAAATAATAATCAATTTTGTGAGAAATACAAACAATGCGATATCTTCCAAAAATATTATCTGATCCTAAATTCCTGTTGTACTATTACGGTTCATATTAATAAGCATTACTCAGAATTTTTTCAGATTTTTAAATTGACCCCCCACGGGTTACTGGTTATGTGACAAGATATTTTTAGGACATTTTTTGCAAAAATAAAGAAATAAACTACTCTTTTAAGAGCTTTATGTTTTTTTGAACTCTCAACAGTTTTCCTATATGTAGATCAAAAAGTTGTACAAGCATGCCAAATTTCAACTTTCTACGTCCAGCCGTTTGGCTATCGAAATTTCTACCGATCAAACAGATAGACAGATATAAATTGTCCAACATAAGGAGATCTTTTTGCTGTCAGATCGGTGGGCACTCCTACCCTCTACAGGCCGTCGTTTTGAATCGGGAGACTCAGTGGCGTTCGTACACATTTTGAATCGACTACAATTGTACATACACTAACTAAAAAAACCATGGTCGGACGACACTTCATTTATTACTTAGTATATAATTGCCTCAACGTCCTATCCCGTATCTACGCATTTAGAGTTTTATGGCTTTTGGCTCAGCTTACGATGGACAACTTATACATGAGTAACGAGTAACATTATAATAGTTTTTTGGCCGTACCTACAAAACTCTAAATTCGGATAACAGATAACATATCGAAGTGAAAAGCAAGAAAAGAATACGTATCGAAGCACGAATCGAAGTAAAGAACAATATAAAGAAAGGTGAATAACAGTGAGGGCAAAGGAAAATGGAAAATGTGCCAACGTTAAGACCAAATAAAAAAAAGTTATGTTATCTTTTATATGAAATGTTTAAATTTAAATTAAAAAGATAGGATAACGAAGGTGGTTATTTGGATAAAAGATAACAGATAATAACACTAGTAAAAATGTAGATTCTAGATACTTTTTCCGATAATTCCAACACTGCATATAATATAAAAATGTTTTGGGTAGAATAGCTTCAGCAGGCAAATGGTAAGGTGTACTATATATGGCTAGTAGCGCATATACCTACCAATTTGCCGTAAATTAAAGATTAAATTGTCTTTAAAAGAAGGTTTAACAATTAAAGGTTAATTAATTAATTTTGACTGTATATAACTCAGTGTTGTCATTTTAATAGAAAATATAATACAATCTAAATTGCCATGGGTCTAGTATCAAAAACAGAATGTCATACAATTCAAGTGATCGAAATTAAACAAGAGACCTTAGATTATTCATTGTTCAGATTAACTTTTTAAATTCGTTACTCCATATGAACATGGGCGTCTGCAGAGAGGGGTACATGGGGCACGTAATCCCTTCCCCGGAATCGATGAAAAACAAACTTTTTACTTTTTTTAATTTCAGTGACAAATATTCCCTAATGCTTTAACCCCCCTGGAAAATTTTCTACGGATACTCCAGCATATGAATTATTTACAAATGCAATGATTCCCGTACGTAAACAGTGCAGGGTCTTCAGAAATTAGTAAAAATGATCAATTCCAATTTGAGGTTGTAAAAAGTTTGACTAACGCTGCATAATGAGTAACACGGATTTCTATGAAAATATTTCTTTTGTAATCAGGCTATGAAATACAATTCATTGATAAGACTTTAAAACAATTAGCAAATTTTTCATAACTAATGCAATAGCCAAGTGAGTAGAGGTAAAAATATAAAAAATAGGGGGTTATAAGTAATATGTATTAATTTTTTGGAGCTGTGACTTTTAAGTGGGCTTTTAAGTTTTTTAACATTTCTTGGGAGGTCAGTTAATTTACAGAAGGGAGGAGAGTATCTTGACTAAGGTTAAGGAAAAGAACAAATATAATGAGAAACAGTAATTATATAATAATTTTGCAGTGCTGTCAGCGGGAGTTGAGACATCTTGTCATCAACCAAATTAAAAAGACGATTAACGTTCTAACAAACATTAGGGGGCATATCTGTTTGTAGTTGATATCAAATAATTTTAAGGGGCTGTAAAATTTTTGTCTATTGACAATTGGTAACATAAGGCAGACACCTCCGGAACAACTTCTAATATCCTTCACTATCCTTGGGTTTCAGTACACATCCTTGAGTTACAAATCTCTTATTACTTATTAATAAACGTTTTTTTTTTACTTACCATCCCCCTCCACGTGATGTGTTCCATGTTTCAGATGGTGAAGTTGAGCATAATAATGATGGTGATGTAAAATACAGGCCAAATCCGTGCAGTTTAACATTTTGATTTAGTAAAAATAAACTTGTCACACTATAAATGATTTATTGATTATTTTATATTATTACTCCATAATATTAATATTAACATGCGGTTATAAATAAAAATTACTGAAAAATACTGAATAATTGAGTATTGCTTAATATTTAATTTAAATTTGTACTTATTAAGAAATGTAGATATTATTTACAAATTTACACAAAGAGTTCCAAATTTTACCGATCTTTGTATTTTATGGACACTGTTCATTTTGCTGATTTATCATGTAAATTTATATTTTATTTTAAATCTCATGTTTAATAAGTTTAATTATTAATTTAAATGTTAAATAATTTCATTTTAATATTTCGTATTCACAATATTTAAATATTAGTAAAAGTCAATGATAAAGACATTTATAAAACTTTCAAAATTTAATTTCTCGTTAAATATTCAAAAAACAGCAAATTTTAATTATATTTATTTTAAATATCCTATTTATTAGACCACAAAAATTATTTTTAAAGTGTATTATTAGTTATAAATTATTCTACTACTTATTTATGTTTATTTTAATCAAATTAAAAACTAAAATAGATTTATAATTAGTAAGCAACATTAAAATATAATTATAATCAAAATATCCAAAATATAGAGGAGTAACACAAATTTGAAATTAAAGTATTTTTAAAAATAAAATTTTTGATCTCCTTGTCTGTCATTCACTTTTTTATATAAAATGCTTTTCAAAAAAACAACTGTCATCTATATTTCGTACGTCTAATTAAACAAATGTTTAAAAATTACAATATGTCATATAACACAATTTTAAACTGTCAGAGTCCACATTTTTCACCTAATCAAATTATTTGTCAAATCCCAAAGTGCTAATGTATCGAATCAACACAAAAATCACTAAAAACCAAAACCACTGTCACTGTTTTTCAACAATCACTAAGTAAGAGTTCTGTCCTTCCAACTCACGAGGTAAAGTATGACTGTTGAACATATAGTGATTGTAGACCACAAGACTTTGGGTCAAGCGATTGTATATCCCACCAAGCAAGTGTTCGTTATGGTGAAATCGACGTTACAATCACACGCGTTCGTTACTTTGTTGGATGAGTGTATTATACCATGGATTCAAGTCAGACAGAAGGTTAGTGTATGTGATTTCATGGTTTGTTTATCTTATTGGTTTAGCTGACTGGTTGGTGGCTAGTGGGGAGATATAGAAAGTGTACCCCATCTAGATTTTAATGACAGATATGTGAAATGTGTGATGAAGATGATTTTTGATTGATTATTTTTTGTAATTGGGATTTTTATAGATGAGGTGTTGGGAATTGTATCAAGGTTTTGGCACACCTTGGTTACATAAATAATATATTTTTTATTTTGGAAATAAATCAATTTAGCTTTTGGTTTAAATTTCCTTAAAAATTTCCTAACCAACACAATTTTGTGTTGGTTAATTTTTAAAAGTTAGAATGACTGTATATTGTGATAATTGCAGTTTTCCATATTTTAATAATAATATAGAAAAATTTGATAATTTGTTACATATTTTTCTTTCATTATTGTCGTCTAAAAACAAAATTAGAAATTCTGTGTTACAGAGAGCTTCAAACTCAACTTTTAAAGTAGGTTTTATTGGAAAAGTTGGTAAGTTCAATGCGCCGTTCAGAAGGAAACTCTAAAAGATACTACATTACCAATAAGAAGTAAAAATTAAATATTTAAGTAGGAGAACGAAAACTATTTAGTATTTCGATATCCCAAAACTCATAACGCCCATTATAATTTATTTTTCCAAAAAAATATATATTTTTAATGCTCAGATCTTCTTATACATAAAAAAAAAAAAAAATACAAATAATAATGATAAATAACGTTCAACCGCTAAAGATAATAGTTAAAATAATGATACGAAATTAATTAATCCTCTCATTAAAAAATTGTATTTGCATAGGTTCAACCAATTGGTAAAGCTTTTTATTTTGATTTGTAGATACATTTCGAGACAGTTACTTATTTGTACAGTTGGACCACAATCATATTTACAATTTTAAGGATGCGATATACACATCATATACTTAAACACATTAGAATATATATTTGGATCGATTAAGAAACATAGAGTATTGAGATGAGCTAGGAACAAAACCAGTAGAAGTAGTAACAGAAGAACGACAACTGATATGGCAAGATCATATTCGAAGAATTGATGATGATCCCTTCTTAAGTTTTCAACTCATAGGTTGGTTTGCAGAGATGCGCGCATCCAGGAATTTTTCTTAGGGGGAGCTTAAAAAAAACTTTTAAAATACAAGTGATGACAAAAAAAGGTCTTCGCTCGTATTTGACTCAAAAACTCCCTATGTTTTTGGGGCTCTTGGGGGGGGTCACCACTTATATTTTGACAAAAACACATAAAAATCATGTGTTTTGCGAGCTCTTGGTGGGCTCAAGCCCATCTGCCGGCGTCTGGAGCTGTAAGGGGCCCAGAATTTTCGGTTTTTATAAAATTTATAAATTTAAAAACAAGATTAAAAAATTATAAAATACCTACTTTAAAGTTTTCTGTATTCTCTTCATGCTCTTTAAAAAAATCGTTATTATTTTGTCAGAATATCAGGTCGTCAAGGATGAAATTTGTAGTTAATAATATTGCCAACTTTGACAGCTTATTATTTGACATTGGCTTAATATTTTACCGTTTTTTTTTTTTTGAAAATTACATATCTTGTCTGTTTAAATAAATCAGTGCATGCACTAAAAAATATCAACAACTTTTTTTAAAAATTAATTTTGTTGAAAATGGTACGGTCGGAAATTCGCACTATTATGAAGTATGAGTTCTTTAAACCTGGCTCATCGATCACAGCAGAAATATACTGCAACCAACTGGACGAAATGATGCAAAAACTTAATGAAAAACAGATTGGTCAAAAGATCGACTCCTATCTTATTGCAGGATAACACTAGACCACACACTGCACAAATGACTGTAGCAAAACTACAGGAATTGGAGTTGGAACTTCATCATCATCCTCCATACTCACCAGACCTAACCCCCACTGACTACCACTTCTTTCGCAATTTGGACAACTTTTTAATAGGAAAACAGTTTAATTCCTACAATGCTGTAAAACTGGCCTTCCAGGAATTCATTGACTATCGTCCGCCAGGGTTTTATACCACCGGCCTGAAGAACCTGCCGCTTAAATGGCAAAAGTGTATAGACAATATGGGTGCATACTTTGATGAATAAAATATAATTCCTTATATTTGTAAGTTATCAAAATTGTTTTTGACTTGAATAATTGCAAAATAGTACGAATAATAACCACTACAATCGCTTGCACAAGCCGCAAGTTAGCCTGGTGGCGTGCTGAACTGGCGGCGAGTTGACTTGCAGCAAAACGATCGCGATGAGTTGTTCTAGACTGGAGTCGACCCCAGAACTGACTGCACAATAACGAAATATGCTCTTACGATAACCTTAGAAATACTTAATTAGAGGCTACAGTTATATTTTTCAGTCAAAGATTAGGCGTAGTATTTTGTATTCAAAGATTGTGATCGATTCCGCTTCGTAAAGGTCCATGTTTCGAAGGTCCATGTCCACTAACCTAACCTACAATTTAATTTTGACATATAAATATTATTAGTTTTGTCATTAAACAATTTAATAATATATTTAAAATGAATCTGTGACTCAGGAAATAGTATATAAAGTTGGAGATCTACAATACTATCAAAAACAACAATTTCATTTGATTGATACTTGATTGACTGGCAACCTACATTTTTGGTATTTTTACCCATCAATTAGCCTAAAAACCTTGAAATAATATCAGGTATTTTCCACGTAAGTTACAGTTTTGTCCAAACCAAAATTAGGCACAAATTAGATATATTCTCTTATTTTTCAGTTAATTGACTAAGATAAATATGTTTTATGTATACATATTTTTTATTATTTTTTTGTATTTTTTATCCCAGCATGACAAGATTTAAAAAATCTGGAATGTTCTAAGCTATGTGTTAACTATCACGTTTCCAGAGGTCAAAACTCCTAAATTGGGAAGTGGGAATCAGGTATAAAATATCCCTCAGTCGAATGACAAAGTCCCTTCGAATTACATTAAAAATATATTAGTCCCATGTCAAAATGACTATATGATAATAAGACGTAATACTACATAAGGAAATATGGTATAGGTCAGTGTTTCCCAAAGTGTCGACATCTGTGTACCACTTTTAATGTTTTCGTAACGCTAAGTACCCCCTCCATTTTGAAAAATCGCATTTCTTTATTAACAATCAAAAACAGTTATTATTTAAATAGTTATAATAATGGTTATAGTAATACACGATATAAAACAAATTATATTATGCCGACCGGCGTAGCGTAGTGGTAACACATGCGCTCTGCCTTTCGAAGGTCTCGGGTTCGAATCCCGGTCAGGCATGGAAATTTTCTCAAATAAAAATTGTCCTGGCTAATTGCCACAGCAGCAAAGGCCATTAAATATAAAAAAAAATTATACTACTCTTATTTAAAAACATTAATTATATTTATATTAGTTAATGAGAATGACGGCATTGTTTATGTTGCGACTACAGGACGATGCGCCGGCTATCACTGTAAAGCGTAAATCAATACGTACTCGTCATTCTCAACGTACCCCGTACAAATCCTTCCCGTACCCCGAGGGGTACGCGTACCACACTTTGGGAAACACTGGTATAGGTGATCCACAATATCAGAGGATTTACGTCATCAATAAAAGTTACTGAAACAATATAGTCACTTTCAAGTACAAAATCTTATTTTTTGTAAATACAGCACACTGCCACCTACTTAATATCAGGGATGGGGGAGTCGGAGTCGAAATCGGGAGTCGGTAGTCGAGGAGTCGAAGCTTCTTGGAGGAGTCAGAGTCGGGAGTCAGAAAAAGTTATCGACTCCCGACTCTTTGATTCAATTTTTATCAAGGATGAGAACAAACCGAAAACGAAAGCAAAATAACCATATTACCAGAATTTTTTAAATCACGGAAACAGGAACTACATTTTATTGTCTGTTCCAGAACGAAAATGAAATTAAAAATATTCAATACCGAATTTGCCCGGTTTCCTTCATGCTTTCCAGTTTAAAATTTGATTAATCCTACTCGTATTAACAGATTAATGGTGGGTTTAGTCAACATTTAGTTTTAGTCTTAGTTTTAACCTTAAAAGATAAACTATCATATCGTTACGAGCAAGATCATACAACACATAGGTTTAGTTTTAGTCTTAACGTTCTTAAAACCGACCTTGAAAGAACTAACATTCAAATTTTCTTAGCACTAAGATTAAAACCGCACAAATGCGCGTGCGCTCACAGTGACCTAAAATATGCAGGTTATACGAGTATATTACGATCTATTAACAATTTAATTACTGTTTTTATTCCGGAACATCTTTATTCACAATGTTTATTTCTTTAATCGTCATCCATAACCAAAGATTTTGACTTTTGACGTTTCAAATATTAGTTATAACAAGGTTTGTTCGTCAACACTGAACGAGGACGTTATTCGCGTGCGTTAAACTCGGAGTTTCATTGATTATTTGTTAAAACTAAATCATTGTATAAACTCGTACTCATTTATTACGCTTAAGACAAAAACTAAAACTAACACTAAAATTAAAACAAACGTTAAGACTAGGGCTAAAGGTTGACTAAACCCACCATAATACGATGAGGCAGTAAAGATATTTTGTTTTTACTTATAACCCTTTCTTAATACTTTGTTTTAATAAACATAATTGTTTAAGCGGAACTAAACCGGATTTTTATTTTCTCAAGTTGTAACGAGATTCCTGTTGTCAGCCAAATATAAATGTCAAAAGGAAAAAATGATATATTATGAAAAATAAAGTATATAAAATATATATATTTTTTTTTAAACTAATAACAAATATTTGAAAATTTGTTTTAAAAATGACACAATAAGTCAAGATGAAATGAAAATAACATTATATAAAAACAATCTGTTTCTTTAGTTTAAGTGGAACTAGACATTGAAATCTACTAACTTTTAACGATTAAATTAGGCATTTTATCATTTTGTTTAACAAAAGCCTACTTCGATCGTTAAAAAGTGAACTCGCGATAACTTAAGTAATATAGAAAATAAAAATTCCATTTAGTTCTGCTTAAATATTTGGAATAAGATTTACGATTTACAAGTGAAATGAGTCGGGAGTCGGAGTCGGTCTTGAAAAAGACCTGTAATCGGTAATTTTTCTACCGACTCCCCATCCCTGCTTAATATTACTATAATATCAAGCATACACTTAAGTTTCACACACTGTGTTAATAGTTTAGTATCAAAGAGATATAATATAATACTTCATAAAATAAAAATTTAGACGTTTCGGAAACTGCTCAACAACCTGTTTCCGTCTTCAGCGATCACAAAAGTGACATAATACTAAATATTATTGTATAATTCTAGCTTAGTACTATAACCGTTCGAATTTTATATAATTTGTCAAGTATCAAATATCTGGCGCGAACCAGAGAGGGGATCACAGGCATAAGCTTCAAAAAAACACGTTTTTTTTGTCAAAATACAAGTGATGACCTTTTTTTTTAGGTCATCTCTTATATTTTGCAAGTGAGAACATATTTTGTTTTAGGTCATCACTCGTATTTTGTAAGTGAGGATCTTGTTTTCAGTTCATCATTCATAGTTTGGTAGTGAAGACTTTTTTTCAATAAAGTGCATTTGGCAAGGACTTGTTTCCAAGTAATTTCCCGGTTCCTACCCTTTAAAAGAATTTAGACTTCTGACCGCCCCCCAAGAAAAATTCCTGAGTGTGCGCTTTTATTGAACTTTTCTAGCCTAGTACTATAAATCAGTGTTCTTCAACCTTTTTTCCCTGCGGACCGGTAAAAATAGGATAAATATTTCGCGGACCAGCTGAAAGCTAAGACACAAATAAAAACCAATATAGATAGTATTTTATTATTATATAGGTATATGTTATATAGTTATATAATTAAAATTTTTAGTGCGATATCTGCTTCTGCTTCTTTGTTAGAAAATTTAATATACGTGGCTCCAGAGTTGTTTCGGAGAACCGAAGCGTTGCGTTAACATTCATTCCATTTCTCTGTTTGGTTTTTATTATTGATATTGCTGAAAAAATCTTTTCGCACAAATTGGAAGTTGAAAAAAATTACTAATAATTTGATAGATTTATAACTCAAAGATACATTCTTCTTCTAGCGATTTCCAAAATAGTGACAATAATTGCATTTTATGTCTGGACACCAGAGTGACATCACAAGACAACTCGATCAGCTTTTCTTTTTCACGATGATCAAGTTCACATGACTTTATATCTTTCAAGAATAAATTATTAATCCAGAGGTTACCTTGACGGGCATCCTCATTTTCAGGGAAATAATTATTAAATTTTTCAGCAAATGTTCTTAAATATTGACTTATTGTTAAATATGACTTTCTGGTTGACATCAGCAGCAATCAAAAATTCATTCAAAAGGGGAAACATTTCTATATCTTCCTCTTATAAGCGACTATTCCAAAAAGCTAGCTTCTTCAGTAGTATGAAAAATATCCGCGAGAGTTGTATTGGGGCTAGTAAATATTAAATAAATCATTGTTCGGACAAAAGTTAGCTTCTGCGTCGATTAAAAAAATGTGCTATATACTTGTGAATAGAATTGTGCATCTACATGATTCGGTCGAAATATATCGCGGACCGGCAGGAATTTTGGGTTGAAGAACACTGCTATAAGTAATAGCAAATGTCCAAAATAATGGTGTCCGCATTAATGCTAGACCATTGCAAAATAATTTCAAACATACAGATTTAATATGATACCTAAATACAGAGCATTTATAATTGACTGAAAGGGGTTTCAGTAATTTTTATCTCACAGTATTTATGCCCTACCTGTACATGACGCACTTGACCATAAGCGTATGGATATTGTTTGAAATTGACGTTTGCATATTTAGTTTTCCGTATTTATTAGTTTCCAGTGTAGCATCAGAAAGGTATTTTTATTGCCATTTTAGTACATATTTCATAAAATAACAAAAAAAAAAATAATAATAATACAAAAGCAAATGTTTGTAATGTGATTTTGGGTTAGTGATGGCTTTGACAGATCTGCACAATACATTCATTGGTGAAGCATATTTTCGATCGGAGATATATAATGAACAACAAATTTGGAATTATTCCTCTTTAACTTGTCTTGGTAAGTTTTCCCAGGTGCAGTTCCTGGTAAATTCCAACTTTTAAAATTAATTTAATGAGCGGGAAGTTCAAACGTTTCTCAATCATTAATGAAATGCTCTGTATTTGAAGGTATAACTCATACCTATATTCTCATATGACTGTATGCGAACAATAAGTTATTAATTTTTTCAGTAATGAAAATCAATCCAATATTATGAGCATCGTTTATCAAAAAGTTGTGTGGTATATTATTGTTACCAATACAGTCCAAAAGTAGAGGTGCTGAATAATCGATCCTATTTTACTAATGAATACTGGATGCTTCCAGATTGTACCAGAAGAGCGTAGGGTGATTATATAATCATCACATTTACGCGGTCGGTAAATTAGTTAGAAAATGACACAACCAGGCAGAGAGTATTTACATGGTTTGAGTCTAGACGATGATATACAGAAAAGTTCAAGTGAATCTTAGTTGTGATATAAATGTAGACAGTAATGGTTTTGTTTATTTAAGTATGAGGATCGTCAGAAAGTAATGAACGTTTGGTTATTCGCAACGAGTTTCGACTGTGATTCGCAAGCTAATACATTTCAATGAAAATGATGTTTATTTTTAATACATATCATAAATATGATGTTTTTCTTAATGTCTAAATAATTACATTTAGATGGACACACTTGTCATACCCTGTGACGAATTTTTGAATATTATTGTCATAAAAATCAATCACTTGTGAGTTCAGCCATAGTTTGTCACTGCTGTTTTCACTTTTTCGTAATTTCCTAGTCGTCTACCACCAAGAAAGTGTTTATTATAGGTTTTTATAAATGATAATAACTTGGCGCAAGTTCGGGACTGTAAGGTGGATACTGAAAAATTTCCTAGTGAATTTCGTGAAGTTGAGCTTGACTCAAGGCAGCAAAGTGCGGGTGAGCGTTATCATACAGATAACACTTTCACACCGAGATTCATTTATTACATTTCGGCCATAAAAAAGCTACAATTTGACTATGTATTTCAATTGGCTGAACATTTTAAGCGCTAAGAAAGCGAATTTTCAATGAAATTGTTCATTCATCACAGAAACCAACAAAGACACTCTAAATGTACCGACAGCTCAGTGAAACTCAATCTGTGCTAACTAAGGTCTCACTGAAGCCGACTGGACAGACAATGATGCAGATGGTTGATCTTCGCAAACGCTATGTGCAACCTTTCTTTAGTTTGTGAAAGACCCTCGTATTATTGTTAAAAAATCCGCTGTGGCCACCACAGGACCGACCGCCATTATGAAGTACTTATATAAGATACATTCTAGCAGCAGAGAAATAACTTGGCCTTATATTTTCTAACAGAGATATTATTTATCATGACCATAGAAACGTTACATATAAGTATGAAAAAATTGAGACTTACAAAAAATTTCGAAAAATTTTACAAAAATTATTCGAAATTTTTCGTTTTATCAAAAAACGTCTCAAATAAAAGTTACTAATTATTGCTTTCATAGCAACTTTTGTTCAATAAATTTTTTCTAAATATTTTTCTGTTGTGAAATATTCACAAAAATCTTAAACTCGAGTAAACTCCCATTTTTAGTCAACCGATTTTTACTAAAAGTTGATCAACTCGTGCCATTGATGGTAAAAGCTTAAATATGAAGTTTCATAAAAATCCTTTCAGCCGAATTTGCTCTGCACGTGTACACAGACGGACAGACAGACAGACGGACAGACAGACAGACAGACAGACAGACGGACAGACAGACAGACAGACAGACAGACAGACAGACCGACAGACATCATGCTAAAAATAGTCAAAACGTTATGTAGGGACCTCAATTCGTGGAGATCCATCGAAATCTCGAAATGTCAAAATCGGTATGATCACAATACCTCCCTTATATATGTTGACGGTCGGTAAAAATAATATACAAAATGACAAAATTCCTCTTGTATTTTGTTACCACTTAATACTACAAACCATCGATGCTTTATATACACGTGGGTTACGTTCCCGGGCACCCCGTCAATTTTGGAAATCTGCGAATATCTCTAACCATAAAATTTATTTTCGGCAACATGTATATCGTACATATGACAACTATGAGATGATGATGTACTCTACTGCAGCGGTTCTTAACCGGGGATCCCGAAAAGACTTTAGGGGGTCCCGAAATTAAAAGAAAAAATTAAATTTTTACCAGTTGTTGCTTTTAAAATTAAAATAAACTTAATTATTAAACAATAAATTATTAAGAACATTTAAAATATTGGGGTCCAGAAAATATTTTAGGCTAGTTAGGGGGTCCCGAGTATAAAAAGGTTAAGATTCGCTGCTATACTGTACCTGTACAGTACAGAAATACAATAACATACAGTGGTACTTACCTTTTGCCCGTGTGAGAAGAGGCTATCCGCTATCCATGAGCAAACATGATGAAGATGCCACAACGATTCTGATATAAACTGCGTCGCTAGCTTCTTTTTACAATTTCCTCTCTACGTCCATAGTTCTAGAAAATGTTTGTTTTTTTGAGCAAAATGTACCGCAAAAAAATCTCGTGTAAAAACAGAAGAAAAGAAATAGGGGAAAGATGTGAAAACTAGTAATGTGAGAGCCGCACATACGAATTGTATGTAATATTTCAATATTTTACATTGTTAACCATATTTGAAATTATATTCAACTCATTTGCATTCCCTAAAATCTTGTGCTACCCTTTGAACTATAGTCACCACAGTCAGTTGCTAAGTTTTTTCTTATAATCATTAAAATGACAAGGTTAAAGAGAAGAGGCAAGGACCCATTTGTTTGACTCGTTAATTCGACTTAATTTTAATAAAACAACACAAATACTCATACTTATAATCCTATTTCGATAGGACTTTCACGTCTTGAGCTCCCCAGAAGTTTTCAGCTTAGAATGGCATTGCTTGTGGGTGCTAGAGCATATAATTCACTTTAGTATATGCACTATCCAAGATTCACGGTAAGTTCATCGAAAATCAATTCATCGAAAATCAATTCATCGAAAATCAATTCATCGAAAATCAATTCATCGAAAATCAATTCATCGAAACTCAATTCATCGAAAATCAATTCATCGAAAATCAATTTATCGAAAAACAATTCATCGAAAATCAATTCATTGAATGATAAATTCATCGAATCGTCAATTCATCGAAAAAAATATTTTGTAAATATTTGAGAGGAATGCCGAGGGGATCGGAAAGCCAAAAAAGCAATAGTCAATAAAAGTTGACAGACTAAAAAAAACGCAACTGCGCATGTGTCACACCGCGTCATACCACACATGATTTATTCAATGTACGGTGATACTAAACAGGTGGCATTGTTATGTTAGTGTGTTTGTTTTGTCATTAAACTAGAAGATGGGTAGCTCGCTTCGCTAGGCTTCTTCTAACCAAACCCTTACTAACCGAACCTAACCTAAGATAGTGTTTTGTCATTAAACTAGAAGATGGGTAGCTCGCTTCGCTCGGCTTCTTCTAACCAAACCCTTACTAACCTAACCTAACCTAAGATAGTGTTTTTTCATTAAACTAGAAGATGGGTATCTCGGTGCGCTCGGCTTCTTCTAACCAAACCCTTACTAACCTAACCTAACCTAAGATTGTGTTTTGACATTAAACTAGAAGATGGGTAGCTCGCTTCGCTCGGCTTCTTCTAACAAAACCCTTACTAACCTAACCTAACCTAAAATAGTGCTTTGTCCTTAAACTAGAAGATGGGTAACTCGCTCCGCTCGGTTTTAGACTTTTACTAACTACACCTGACCTAATTACCTTGTTTTTAGATGCATAGTACTTTATTTTCCCCCATATTAGCCCAATTAAAATGCGTATCATTGCGTATGAATTTATAAAAATTATTTTCGTCAATTGCCCATAACCTGTCTTATTAAACCTTAAAAACAAAAATTGTATTTGTTTTATTATATAAGTTTTCTTATTATATTTCTTTATTTATATTCACTATGTCACTTTATTTACCTTTTTTTAAACCATATAAAAAAAATTATGCAATTATTTCTTAGCCTGTCTACTTTTATTGACCACTGCTTTTTTAACTTTCCGATCCCCTCGGTATTCCTCTCAAATATTTACAAAATATTTTTTTTCGATGAATTGACGATTCGATGAATTGATCATTCGATGAATTGATTTTCGATGAATTGATTTTCGATGAATTGATTTTCGATGAATTGATTTTCAATGAATTGATTTTCGATGAATTGATTTTCGATGAACTCGTTGGTTACCACTATCCAACGTTATATTCTAAATTTTAGTAACACGTTTTTGTTGCAGATGCACTTGTAACACTATATTTTGTAAATATTTTTTTTCGATGAATTGACGATTCGATGAATTGATCATTCGATGAATTGATTTTCGATGAATTGATTTTCGATGAATTGATTTTCGATGAATTGATTTTCAATGAATTGATTTTCGATGAATTGATTTTCGATGAACTCGTCGGTTACCACTATCCAACGTTATATTCTAAATTTTAGTAACACGTTCTTGTTGCAGATGCACTTGTAACACATTTGTTTAGGCCTGAATAAGCGTAAAATCATAGCAAACCATTATTCCCGAAGACTTGCAAAATAGGCGTTATGACTCTTGAAGCCTTCCAGGTCTCGCATCAATACATTAGTACTGGCATGATGTTAAAATTAAATATTTTAAATTTGATTGCTTAGCATGCTGTGTTGAGTTCCAATCGTTCTTCAGTAATCCATACGCCTTATTGATTTTTACTTTCACGTCATTTTCTGCCCCGCCATTGCAAGTCAAACCCTTACGAAGAATATTTACAGTAACGTATATACCTATATGTAAATAATTCTACAATCTTAAATAAACTCAATACACGTTTTGGGGATTAAAAATTTTCCTACAAAACCTTCTCTTGAAAGAAAGATGTAAGTGTTTATATAATAATAATAATAATAATAAATCTCTTTATTGGCAAGGTTCAGTTTACACTGCTCTACCACCTAACCTTAAAGTTATTTACAGTTGAGTACATACAGTGTTTTATGTTAATAAATAATATCATAGTTTACTGTAGTACAATAGTACAATTATAATATAGTACAATATGCAGTCTAATTGAACACGGATCGATCCATTAAGCTCACATTGGGACCATTTGCTGGCGGAGTCGCTTTTTGAATTGGGCAATTTTAAGAGTTTTAAGATTTTTCGGAATGGAGTTGTATATCGTGGCAGCGTTGTACGAAAATGATTTTTTGAATAAGGTTGTTCGGTGTTTGGGAATATGTATCAAGTGAGAGTTCCTAGTATTTTTACTGTTAATTTGAGATCTTTTAATGATTTTTTCGACTAAATAGCTAGGTTCGTTTGTGCTTAATATTTTGTGAATGAAACATGCGTAATGCAAGTGTCTTCTTTCAGACATGTTTAACCATCCTAACTTCTTCAGGTGTTGGGAAGTAGGTTCCCTTTTCTTTAGTCCTAATATGAAACGTACACAGTAATTTTGCACTTTTTGAATTCGCCTCGAATCGAAATACGACAGGGAAGGTCCGTAAATCGTGTCACAGTAATTAAAGATCGATAGGACGAGACTGTCACATAGTATTTGTTTGTGTTTTTTGGTTAGCACGAAACGGTTCATAAATAGTTTTTTTGGTGCAAGAAAGGCACGCTTCATTAACAAACTTATATATTCTTTGAATTTTAGTTCGGTATCTAGTATAATACCTAAATTTTTACATGAATTCGTTAGTTGCAACTTGGAGTGATTGATATATATATTGAAATTCGGAACTAAATTACTTTTCAAGTATTTGTTACCATACAGCATGATGTGTGATTTTGACTCATTAATTGTAAGGCCATGATCGGAAGAATATTTACATAGTGCATTTATTTCATTTTGAAAGAAAGATAAGGCTTCATTAAATTTTTCTGGTGAAAACGAGAGGTATAATTGAGTATCATCCGCGTATTGATGTATTTGACTATGAGTACATATCGAGCTGATATCAAAAGTGTACAAAGAATATAAAATCGGTCCTAATATCGCGCCTTGTGGGATTCCTTTAAATATCGCTAAACTGTCTGATGTTAAGTTATTAAGTGATACCTGTTGGCTTCTAGAGGTGAAATAATTTTTAAAAAATATTATTGCCAAATTATCGAAACCCAAGTATTTTAATTTCGCAATGAGAAGTTTATGGTTAATAGTGTCGAACGCTTTGCTGTAATCTATGGTAGTGAACATGGTCATTTCCTTGTTATCACAGTTTTTAATGATGTCATCGGTAACAGATAAAAGGGTTGATGTTGTGCTGTGATTGGGTCTGAAGCCTGATTGGCTTATGGGCAATAAAGAGTTATTGTTTAGGTATTCCATAATTTGTAAATTGATAATTTTTTCAAGAACTTTTGACAAAGTAGGCAAAATACTAATTGGGCGCAAATCGCCGTAATTTAATGGATTTTTATTTTTTGGTAAAGGAATAACAATGGCTTGTTTCCAAACGTTGGGAAAAACACCCTCACTTAAGCAGTAATTAATAATATGTGTAATTTGAGGTAAAAGAGAAGGAACTATTAATTTTAACAATAAAGCATTAATTCCGTCGACACCGGATGAGTTGGATTTTAGTGAGTTTATAATTTTTTCTATAATATTACTGTCCGTCAGTTTAAAAGAAAATACAAAAGAATTGTTGAATTTATTATTTGAATATTTTTCTAGAGTTTCTTGCGGTATTGCAGGAGTGGGTACATTGTTAATAAACTGGTTATTAATGGCGTTAACGTTCTGGAGATGAAAAGGCAAATTATTTGGAGGATTACTAGTAATTCCCAGGTTTTTAAAAGCTTTCCAGTGATTATTCCCAGCCTTGATAATTTCTTGTTGCAAGAAGGCCTTTTTTTCATTACGTATAGCGGTGGTTGCAAAATTTCTAAGGGATTTGTAATCTTGCCAGGCTTGCTGGGTTCGAATTCTACGAAATTTGGTAAACGCATCATTTCTGCATTTTATAATTTGTTTTAACACACCAGTAAACCAAGGGGTTTTTTTGTGTTTAGTTCTAATTTCTTTAAAGGGTGCAAAAATATCGAAAGCATGTAATATATATTCATTAAATTGTTGTATTTTATCATTAATATTAGTTGCATTGAAAAAGTTGGACCAGTTTAGATTTAGTAAATGTTGGGCAAAAGTGTTATGATCAAAGTTGTTAAAGTCACGAAATTTGATAGTTTTAGACTCCTTTTTAGACCGTTTAAGCGTTAATTCGCAAAATATCAATCGATGGTCGGAAAACCCGTGTTTCACCCCCGACCTTTTGCATAGACTAGTATCAGAAACAAGTATATAGTCCACTAAACTTTCCGACGTAGAGGTAATTCGGGTAGGTTCTGTAATAATTTGAGTTAAATTGTAAGTATTAATTAATGATTTAAAATTTTGAGCTGTGTAGTCGTTAGTATTGAGAAAATCGATATTAAAATCACCGGTATAAATCAATGCATTTGTTAAAGGGGTGACAAATGTGATCGTGCTTTCAAAATCATCAAAAAACTGTTGCAAGTTGTTATAATAGGGAGGCCTGTATACAACTCCAAAACCTATCTTTTTGCCACTTATACAAAGCGATATCCATAATTGCTCAAAATACTTACTGATAGGCAGATCCGAGATTATATTTACTTGTAAATTGTTTCTGATATAAATAGCAACTCCACCACCACGCATGATGCCTTCTCTATCGGCCCTTATTATCTGATAGCCTGTTATGTTGAAGCAGTCATCTGTTACGTCAGGTTTGAGCCAAGTCTCTGTAACAGCTATAACATCATAACAATTTTGTGAAACATATAAGCTAAATAGATCGAAATCCGTGTTCAACGACCTAATATTCAAGTGACAAAAGTTGAACAATATGACTAATGCTTAGCAATGCAATATCGAAAAAATAAAAAAGATTTAAAGTACTCAATAGTAAAGTACAAAATTTAATACCTGTGATCAAATTAACACGGTGCAGTGTGCAGCCAGGAATTTAATTTACGTGAGAAAAATATCGATGCTGTAGTACAGTATTTGAATATTGAATTAAACAAGTTAAAACTGAATTTAATGTTGTAAAATAATTATTATAAAACAGAATGGAAATAAAAATAGAAATGAAGAAAGCAAGTCTAATAGAGGTAATTTGCTTTAAAAAAAATAAATAAACAACAAAAAAAATAAAATAAAAAAAATAAATAAATAAATAAAAAATGAAGGTGCTACTATGTACATTGCATGCAGTCCAGGCAGAATACATTAAATAAACTAGTAACTAGTATTTACATCAGAGACTAGAATCATTGAAACACATTTGTAAGTGGGAAGTCCAACTTGAAAACAATTTTTGGTGAATAACAATAGAATAAAGTTAAATAAAAAGCAAAATACAATAGTATAAATAAATAGAGCTATAAATAAAAACATTTTCTTAAAGTATATACCGTGCGATCATAATTTCTTGTCAGTTACATAACAGTAAACAATGAGTTTAAAAAATATTAAAACTGTGTTCTAATCCACAGCTGAAAATCCCAATTTAACAAAGAACCAATCAGATTACTTCGTTTGCCCGAACTCACCCGAGAAACAAAGAAAATATGTGTTCCTAACTTAATATCTGTTGTGTTCATTTAATAATTCATTTAATAATAGTGTTCCTTTAAAAATAACGGACAAGAATTGTTGATCGCTCTGTATGTGTAACAGATGAAGGCTCATATGTTAAAATGAAATAAAATATATAACATATTATATTGAATTCAATAATACAGTTAATAATTATCAAGAAAAAAATCGTAATAAAATCACATATTTATTGAATTCAATGGAAGTAAAACTAGAAGTAGTAAATAACAAAATGCAGTGCCGTAACAAGGACCTAAGGCGTCAATGGCCAGGTAAAAAAAAAAAAAAAAAAAAAAAAAATGGCGCATTTAATTTTTTTTTTTCTTAAATACATTTATTTAACCGATAACTTATTATATTAGTAAATAATAAATAATGACAGGCCAAAGTATTAATAATTAGTGCACCTAGCAAATTGGTTTGGGACTTTTGATAATAAAATCGAAATTGGAAAATTTTCGAATGTTAAGAACAAATTTAAAATATACATATATTTATAGTATTTTAAATATAGGTACATATATGCAAAAGATAAGCTAATATTAAATTATTTAAATATGTGAAAGTCATTTATATAGTATTTTTATTATATTTTTTTTTTATTTTGGTTAAGTATAGAGCCTATAAATTCGAGTAACATTTCTTGTAGGCGCCTATGGCAGAAGTGCATTGGCCATACCCTAGTTACGACTCTGGCAAAATGTATGAATAAAACAAATAGAGACAAATAAAAAATAAATGAATAAATAAATAAATAAAAAAAAAAAAAAAAACACGAGATAAAATTAAATAAAAATATGAAATAAAATCTAAAATAAAAAAAATAAAAAAAGAATAAACAGTGTAGATAAAAAAAAATACAAAAAAGTACATACAATGGTAATAAATACAAATAAATACGATAGGAGTAAAGTTAAAAATTATTATACTGAATTCAATAATAATAATATCAATAATAACCAAAAGCGATGTAATGAAATAAGCGTAACAATAATAAAAATGAAATAATTTATGAAAACATCATGAACGTAAGTTGGCTTGACAGATTTTATTGAATTCAGTATAACAATAAAACAAGATATGAATAATAATAAAAATAAGACAAAATAAAAATAAAATATAGAATGAAACAGAATAGCGAGCATGACCGAGTTAGGAAATTAGTGCAAGTCACTTGCACAATAGATCCTGAAGATTCTATGTTCTGACTTGCAAAAAATTTTCCCATCTCGCGACCAAGTATTTTTATGTCCATATTTTTGGCTGGCTAAATTTAATAAATTGACATTGTACGGCGTTAGGTCCTCCCTTATCACTATGCCTGTGCCCTTTAATTTAGCTTTAAGACTGTACACACTAGCGCGTGCTCTATAGCTTGTAAATTTGATAAGGACAGCTCTGTTTTTTCCCGCGCGAACCTTACCCGCCCGGTGCACCCTGTCTATGGAGTTATGATGAAGGGTGATGCCAAGATTTTGGTTCAGGGTGTCCAGGATGATGTTTTCGGTATCTTCCCTGGGGGTCTCCGGTATCCCGAAGATACGTAAGGAATTACGTCTGGAGTACTGCTCCAGCTCCTGGACTCGTTCTTGCACCCCTCTTAGTTGTGCGTCTTTTTCTTTAAGTTTGACTTCCAGATTTTGTACCTGATTTTTAAGCTCCTCCTGCTGTAACTCCAGTTGCTTAACGATCATGTTGGTCAGGGTTTTAGTAAACTCGTTAAGGACTGCCGGCGATTTTAAAATATCCTTAACTAACTTTTCCACGTCGGAAGTATTAATGCCAATACTGTCGGCAGCCTCTACTTCCTTCGTAATTTTTGATGCTTTTGGAGGCATATTTTATTTTATTCTTAAATAATTTAAACACAAGACTGAACTCAGCTAGCTGATAGAGACTGCACACTACTGCACGTCCGTTACACTTGAATGCACATGTAAGAATCGATATTCTAATTGCTTGTCCAAGATTTTTTACCTACTTATAATTTACATTAGACAAAAAGTTAAAATGTTGCAAAATACTGCCAAATTTAACAGTTTCTTGTTGCTGACGAAATTGCCAATTAAATTCATTAACAGGCTGTGGACATCTCCAATAAAAATGTCAACTTAGATAAAGACAATTACAAAATTCGCATGCATGTAATAAAGATGATACGTGTTCTTATGAGATATCTAGTACATAATCCTTATATAACATATATTTTTTCTAAATATCGTTTTCTCACACATAAGCATATTGCTGGAATGCACTGTGATGCAATGGAAATTATAGTTAATAATTGGTTTTGACGGATGCGTGCAATCGACTGCGCCGTGTCAATATCCTATCATAATAACAGACACTTTTATATTGATTATGTAATTAAAAACTCGATCAAATCATAAATTTTATTTAAAAGGTATGGTTTATATTTTGTAAACGGATGTTGAAAGTTTACTTTCATTGTAGGTATGTAGCGCCATTTAATTGTGCATTCATTTCAATTTTACCCATTGTTTAGAGTTATAAAAAATGTATAATTATGAAAAATGTTATGTTTTAATTATGAGAAAAATACTTATTCTCACTGCCATTAAACAGCCATGCAGAGACCAGTTTGGATGATTGTAGCAAAGCCCTTAAAAGAGGCATGCCATCGGAGAAATCTGATTCCACAAGATAACAGAAACATAATTAATAATAATAATCAAAAGCTGAGCACCATGATAAATCAGGTAAATCTTATTCAACATGAAATCAAAAACATAATTCAAGTTACTAATACCGGTTATACACGTACTGACACGTACGGGTAAACTTGTGCAGGTCTGCCGGCACAGGTTGCCTTTACAGGTATATCGGATTCGCTAGTGCATCCACAAAGTAATTTTCTTCATTGTTCTCTAGGCTAGCTCTGGCGTCAATAAATAATGCTGTGGTGATGGTTGGCTTGTTAATAGTTACAAAAAAGTGTCATAAAATTTCAATGTTGTATTAGTTACATTTAAAAAAACATCTAAATACATATACAGATATCTAAGAAATTTTTTATCTAGATGCAGATACAGATACAGAATTATAAAAAATATCTAGATACAGCTACATTCTTTTGAAAAAACACTGAAAAATGAAAATACCATATTTTTACCAAACAAACAGTGCATGTTAATCAGTATTACACAGGCTGTTCAAAAATGACCGTGATGTCCCAAAAAGCACACTAAATTCAAGGTAAAACACTATTCTACGGAATAAATTTGTTCAAAATAACGTATGTTAGCCATATGTGCTAATGTATGAGCTGCGTATCTATAAGATTAATGTTAGTCTTATAGATACGCAGCTATCATTTTTTATCACTATTGTCACTATTTTTGATCACGATCATTTTTGATCACTAATAAAAAAAATCTGATAAGAAATATGTGATTATTTTTTTTTCTCATTCCATACAAATTTAATTTATAAACAAAATTTCAGTTGACATTCTCACACTTACAAATTAAATTTATATGAACGTCAATTTTACGTCCTTTAGGAAACACACCTACTTATCTTACTGATTTCAATTAGAAAATGAACTTAATATCCACACTAGCATGGCCAGCCTTTGGGTGAAGCGGACTAGAGCCAGGCCTCAAGTGAAGAAATGCCTCAAAAAAATATAGAGTATTTTCAATCACTGGATACTTTTGAAAGGCCTTAATTTGTCTTGCCCGAGGTTTTACAAAACCACGGTCTACTCCCAAACCACTTGTGTGGATATAATATTTCATATGTTTTTAGTAAATTGCTCATCAAAATAGCAACAATAGTTATTCAAAAACTTATTTTTCGTTAATAATGACCTATTTTTCTTAAGTGTTGTTCCTGCTATTGTGGTACCTAATTACCTACTATTTTTACAGCCGTTCAAAAGCTACGAAAAACGAGTGAGAATATATATATATTTTTTACATTCCATATAAATTTAATTTGTAAACGTCAGAATTTCAATTGTTTTCTGAATTTTGTTTATAGTAAAAATAAAATATTTAAAATGACAGTTTATAATTAAACTATTATATCAATATCATGGTATAAAAATAAAGTAACGATCAAAGTATCTGAAATACAGATACAAGATACTTAAATTTAAATATCTAGATACTGATACAGATACATATTTTAAAAAGTATCTGATTTGTATCTAGATACTTGAAAAAGTATCTAGTTACTGTATCCAGATACTTGTAACTAGATACATTACAACACTGCATAAAAGTAAAATAAAACGTGATATATGATGAAAAATTTGAGTGAAAAGAAAAGAACTTATGTGAGCTTGTGTAAAAAGATTGGCGTAATTCTTTACAGATGGATGAAGAAATTATTCTTCTCTTTATTATTTTTATTTATTTATTTTACATCGGCCTATTTCTGCAACGAGGCTAATCGCCGATGCCAGTGGGCGAGCTCCTACAACTGTATGAGGGGTGAATGATTGTGAAATGAGAGTAATATAAACATATTATTCTCGCCCGAATAATATCACCAACGGAGAATCGAACTACCGACCGCACAATCCAGACTGTTTTCACAATTCCTGCACGACTTAATGCGCTCGGCCACTCCGTTGGCTTCTCTTTGTTAGAAATAGAAGATAAATACTGTAATGAGGAAATTGAACTGAATATGTGTCAATCTGTTGCTAGCATAAAAGCATTCATCTATTATTCCCTAAAAACAGTGGTTTTGACCAGTGCCGTAACTAGGCAGAGGGGCCAGAAAGGAAAATATTATTGGCATAATAATGGTATTTAAGTGAGGACTTTTTTCAGGTCATCACTTGTATTTTTAAGTAAGGACCTTTTCTCTTTTTTGGTCATCACTTGTACATAGTGTTACTTACTTACTTACTTACTTACTTACTTAATCGTTGAGCCCTTTTACCATTTCTGGTGTCGGGCTTCATACATAGTGATACCCAATTATAAAATCTTGCCCAGGACCCGAAAAAAGCTAGTTACGGCCCTGGTTTTGACATTCAATTAACTTGGATACAGAACTGAAAGGAATAAGAGGAAATTAAATTGGGGACCTACTGGCAAAAAATGGCGAATTGCTTCCTGGTTAGCCACATATTAAAACGGTCCCACACAAAGATCTTTTACCTCTAATACAAGTCAATCCATGTTAGATGGCACCAAGAATGGGATACCCCGGCTCAAAATAAAGGCTCCTGTTTTCATAACGCCCTACCTTCCATCTCAACTCAGCCATGGTTCTACAACCTTCACTGAAATAAAAAAAAAAAAAAACAATCTCCACAGTCTGTCGCATGAGATTCAATCACTGTCACTCAAATCAACACCTCAACCGGATCAAGATATTGAAAACAAACCTGTGCAGTTGTGGAGAACCTGGAACTACAGAACAAATACTTTTTAACTGTCCAAATAACACCGCAGCATCTACAGTGTTTTACTTAGATCTCGCGAAAAGTCTAACTGCTCCACTCTAAACAATTCCAAACTTAAACTAAAACTTAAAAACAATTCACTCAAATCCCACTCCAGCTGTCTGTGACAAAATATTGTGGTTTTTAATGGAAACCAAGAAAGATATGTAGAATAGGTTCTCCATTAGGTATGTTCTGGCAGAATGGTGTTATACTGAAGACAAAAAAATAAGAAGAAAAATCTCTCGTTAGAGAAGATTCCGTAAGCCTCCAATAAATTATCTTTGTTTCGGCTTGTGCCGGATTAAGGTTATTATGGGCTCTAAGCTGAATGGGTAGAATGAGCCCCTAAAGTACATCCAATCTAAATGATGAGCAAATAAGTCGAAACAAAGTGATAAACAAAAAGAGGAAGTCGAATTGAAATGATGAGCAGAAATAAATAAGTCGAATTGAAGTGATAAGCAAATAAAAGAAGGAAACTCAGGCCCCTTCGGTGCCCCAAAATTGCGGGGATAGGCCTAAGCCCGGATCTACTTGGCCATATGTAAATCCGGAACGGCAGGCAGTACAATTTTATCATATACACTTTCCGATTTACTGGACAGGCTTTCCTGTACATGTATATTAGGCTCCGTGAAGTTAGCAGTCCACTGGAAGCACTAACGAAAATTCGTCGGCCATCCGTTAGTGCTTCGTTAGTGCCTGTTAGTGCTTCATAAAAAATCGTAGCCACCCTAAACGTTTTCGAAAAAAAAGCAATTCAAAATGGACTGCTAATTTCACGCTTCGTTGGAAGCACTAACGAAAATTCGTCAGCCATCCGTTAGTGCCTCGTTAGTGCCTGTTAGTGCTTCATTAAAATTTGTAGCCACCCTAACCGTTTTTGAGATATTGAGCATTCAAAAAAATAAGCGTGAAGTTAGCAGTCCACTGAAAGCACTAACGAAAATTCGTCGGCCATCCGTTAGTGCCTCGTTAGTGCCTGTTAGTGCTTCATTAAAATTTGTAGCCACCCTAACCGTTTTTGAGAAATTGAGCTTTCAAAAAATCGACCGTGAAGTTAGCAGTCCACTGAAAGCACTAACGAAAATTCGTCGGCCATCCGTTAGTGCCTCGTTAGTGCCTGTTAGTGCTTCATTAAAATTTGTAGCCACCCTAACCGTTTTTGAGATATTGAGCAATCAAAAAAATAAGCGTGAAGTTAGCAGTCCACTGAAAGCACTAACAAAAATTTGTCGGCCATCCGTTAGTGCCTCGTTAGTGCCTGTTAGTGCTTCATTAAAATTTGTAGCCACCCTAACCGTTTTTGAGAAATTGAGCTTTCAAAAAATCGACCGTGAAGTTAGCAGTCCACTGAAAGCACTAACGAAAATTCGTCGGCCATCCGTTAGTGCCTCGTTAGTGCCTGTTAGTGCTTCATTAAAATTTGTAGCCACCCTAACCGTTTTTGAGATATTGAGCATTCAAAAAAATAAGCGTGAAGTTAGCAGTCCACTGAAAGCACTAACGAAAATTCGTCGGCCATCCGTTAGTGCTTCGTTAGTGCCTGTTAGTGCTTCATTAAAATTTGTAGCCACCCTAACCGTTTTTGAGATATTGAGCATTCAAAAAAATAAGCGTGAAGTTAGCAGTCCACTGAAAGCACTAACGAAAATTCGTCGGCCATCCGTTAGTGCCTCGTGTTACGGGCTATCCTAGCCGAAACACAGCGCTTTAAAATCTAGTTAGACGATAACCTACCTTCGTACGGAAAACTTATTCTAAGCTTATAAAAGGATACAGTATGGGGTAATTTTGTGCAAAACCAACTGAATAGGTCCTGTCAACCCACTTAGAGGACAGCATTTATGACAACAAACACCGCATCTGCATCCGAATGCAAAAACATACTAGAGATGTCACTTAATTTTGAGGTTAATTGTTTTTGACATTTCTATTTAACCTGTTTTGGGATATATACGTCGTGGAAACCTGGAAAGTACAACAGTTAGCGTGCGGAATATGTTTGAATGATACACCTACCTTATATAAAAAAAAAAAAAAAGAACAAGAAATTATAATCCTCAATAGTAAATAAATTTCTGGGAATATTTGGTCGTAATAACGTAACTAGACGTATTTCTGCACTGACAATGCGCGAGTGGTAAACCCGGTAGAGGGGTGAGGAAAAAAGGTTATAAAACAGATGGGAAGCCACGTTTTGTCTCTCTTAAACTTTCGAACAGTGGTGTTATCAGAAAAATTTGACCAGAAAGAAAAACTAACGGCACGTGCAGTGAAACTTCCATGTATAAGCCTAGAGGAAATTGAAGGCAACACGGAATTCGTTTTTGCGGAGACTGCTTGGCGTTTTACTGTCTTCGTAAGGAAGACACGGAGATATCCGGATGAGAATTTTCTTTTCTGATCAAAAGTTCGGAGTTTAAGAAAACCATTTAAGCCACCGACCACGAGGTAAGGTATCACCTTTCTTTTATTTCCGCACGCGAAACTGTTGTATGGTCTCCAGTTTCACTAATTGTATTTTTAACTGTTATTCATACAGTGGCGGTACGATAGAGGCAAAAAATTTGCACAGTTGTGCCTATTTGAGAGTATATATCGGCTGGAGGAATAATTTCTGAAGTTATCCGAGTATTCAACCGGTCGCAAAGGAATAAGCACCTTGTAGCGGAACCTTAAAACTACATCACCGTCCAGAGAGTACATAACCTACTTATTGTATCTAGCCGTGGAAACAGGGAGATTGTTTTTGTCTGCAACTCAGATGAGTACTAATTTATGATATTTGTTTGATGATTTGTAACAAAAATATCTTTATGAGTGTGGCGTATCGGACCTCCGGGTTGTGTTGAGGCGTAATACGTCCCCGTATAGATGTTTTTGGATACACACTGATAATTTTGGCCATTTTTATGAATGTGTATGTATTGTACTTGTATTTTGAGTTGAGTGAGCACATGGTGCCACCCCTATTGTGAAGCATATATTTTCTACGTCCTAAGGCCCTAAGCTACAATAAGTTGGACGCGCTGAATCGTGTTGGGGCGCGTAGTTAGTCAGAGCAGTCTCGCTCGGGGTTGAATTAGTTTATTTAATTGTAGATTCAGTCTGTCCGTAAGTCAACATTTTTTTTATCCCCTTGATAACTCGAGGTTGTGAATTAGTTCTCAAACACATGGGTTTAACCCCTCTTTGTGAATATTCCCTGGCCGGGTATTCGTGTTAACTGCTTTTTCACGTTATCAAGGGTCGGACTTTGTATTTGATTTGGGTGGATTAACGTTAGCTTCAGTCGGGCAGAACCTCAGCCACAAGCATTTCTTTTTTTTATTATCATCATCGGCCAGGCCTCACCTAATTTTTCTGTAATTTAGTAGTTTGTTTAAAGTTATATTTCCGTAGAGCCGTGTGGGTTGGGGTAGTACGTTAACTTTTTTTTCATCTCGGTAGAGATTTTTTTGTGTTAACGTACTACGGGTTTTCAAGGGATTTGAGAGGATTTTGAGAGTCAGTCTCTTGGCCTCCTTGGATATTTTATCACCGCGACTTCGAGGCCACTAGACTGGCTGGGTTTTCATTAAAGTTAAGGCGAGCTAGAAGTATAGTAAAAATTTAAATCGGGGTTCGAATAAGTGCTAGCTTCCCGATTCTAAAATTCTTCCGGATTTTTCCTAACGGTATTGCCAACCGGAATACCGTTACCATTTTTCAACGTAATTAATCACTGTGGTATAATATTCCTGTGCAAAACTTCACGCAGCCCTACGGCAGTTGTAGCATAAGTAATCCAATCACATGTTACTGGGTATTTATACCGCATCACAAGTAATTCAGTTGTTAGTTTAAATTGTAATTAATTACCGGTTAAAGATTCAGTTGTTTAATTTCCTTTGGCCACTCGTGAGTACTTAGTTTCTAAAATTTTGGATTTAACTTAGATATTTTGCTCGTAGATTAAATAATTTATTTTTTTTGTATTAACTTTGTCGTACTCCGAGCTAAAAAGGGAATATTTAACTAGTCATTGATCTTGTAATTATTAATATTTTGGTTATAAAATTTTGCTTATTGAGTATTCGCTGTGCGAATAATAATATTTATTTTGTTTATAGATTTTGCGTAGTGAGTATTCATTTAGTGAATAATTTATTTTGTTTATAGATTTTGCGTATTGAGTATTCATTTAGTGAATAATTTATTTTGTTTATAGATTTTGCGTATTGAGTATTCATTTAGTGAATAATTTACTTTGTTTATAGATTTTGCGAATTGAATATTCGTTTAACGAATATTAGTTATTCTGTTATTACCATTTGTTAGTTACTGATTTTTTTGTTAATAAATTTAGTTATTGAGAATTTTGGTGTTTCTATTACGAGAACTCTATTCCTTCCCCTGGGGTTTTATTTTTCTTCCAGAATTTAGGGCAATAGAAGCGAAGTGACTGGCGCCGTATAAATTTTAGGCCGCACATCGACATTGATAATTACAGGACCACCCTGCATAGTCAAATCTACCTCTAGACTGGGCTGGCGGCCTTCTACCTTGCCCTGGACAGCTGATAGCCACTGGAGTCACTTCACAGTGGTTACGGACTTCATATTTTTCCCCATTTAGGTTTTTAGCGACCGATCAGAGAGCTGAGCGGACGCTGGCGTATGCCAACTATATAACGCTGGAGTCTGGCCGTAATATACGTTATACTCGTTAGTGCCTGTTAGTGCTTCATTAAAATTTGCAGCCACCCTAACCGTTTTTGAGATATTGAGCATTCAAAAAAATAAGCGTGAAGTTAGCAGTCCACAGAAAGCACTAACGAAAATTCGTCAGCCATCCGTTAGTGCCTCGTTAGTGCCTGTTAGTGCTTCATTAAAATTTGTAGCCACCCTAACCGTTTTTGAGAAATTGAGCATTCAAAAAAATAAGTGTGAAGTTAGCAGGTCATGAAAAGCACTAACGAGAATTCGTTGGCCGTCCGTTAGTGCCTCGTTAGTGCCTGTTAGTGCTTCATTAAAATTTGGATCCACCCTAACCGTTTTTGAGAAATTGAGCATTAAAAAAAATTAACGTGCAGTTTGCAGGTCATGAAAAGCACTAATGAAAATTCATCGGCCAACCGTTAGTGCATCGGTAGTGCCTGTTTGTGCTTCATTAAAATCGAAATCCACCCTAACCGTTTTTGAGAAATTGAGCATTCAAAAAAATTAACGTGTAGTTTGCAGGTCAGGAAAAGCACTAATGAAAATTCATCGGCCAACCGTTAGTGCCTTGGTAGTGCCTGTTTGTGCTTCATTAAAATCGGAATCCACCCTAAGAGTTTTTGAGAAATTGAGCATATAAAAAAATAAGCATAAAGTTAGCAGGACATAGAAAGCACTAACGAAAATTCGTCGGCCATCCGTTAGTGCCTCGTTAGTACTTTTTAGTGCTTCATTAAAATTGGAATCCACCCAACCCGTTTTTTAGAAATTGAGCTTTCCAAAAATAAAAGTGAAGTTAGATGGTGATTGAAATACTATATTTTTCTATAGATGGGGGTAGATTTATCTAAGTTATATTAATTTATTTATTTATTTATTTTACATCGGCCTATTTCTGCAACCAGGCTAATCGCCAATGCCAGGGGCGAACTCCTACACCTGGATGAGGGGTGAATGATTGTGAAATGAGAGTAATGTATACATATTATTCTCGCCCGAATAATATCACCAACGGAGAATCGAACTACCAATCGCATAATCCAGACTGTTTTCACCAGTCCAAACTGTACGATTTAATGCGCTCGACCACTCCGTTGGCATCTAAGATATGTTAAATCCCAAGATAATTGAGAATAATTTTTACTACAATTTTACGCCTTCACATATATCATTGTTTTTCAACCCTATCTAATTAATGTAGGGCGAACTTGCAAATTAACTTCGACGACAGAATAAGCACCCAGAATTATCTGATAAGTTGAAAAAGGTATGAAAACAACTAATTAATTATATCACTGACGATTTAGGTATGAGAAATGATAAGCAAAAGATCGAGTGTAATAAAACACAATATTGAAGGAAAGTTTCGATGTTAGTATTTAAAATCAATATAATAATATACAAATAACAAATCATCAAAACGGTAACCGACTTGTTCATCGAAAATCAATTCATCGAAAATCAATTCATCGAATGATCAATTCATCGAATCGTCAATTCATCTAAAAAAAAATATTTTGTAAATATTTGAGAGGAATGCCGAGGGGATCGGAAAGTCAAAAAAACAGTGGTCAATAAAAGTAGACAGACTAAGAAATAATTGCATAAAATTTTTATATGGTTTAAAAAAAGGTAAATAAAGTGACATAGTATTTGAATATAAATAAAGAAATATAATAAGAAAACTTATATAATAAAACAAATAAATGTTTTGTTTTTAAGGTTTAATAATACAGGTTATGGGGAATTGCACGCAAATAATTTTTATAAATTCATACACAATGATACGCATTTTAATTGGGCTAATATGGGGGAAAATAAAGTACTATGCATCTAAAAACAAGGTAATTAGGTTAGGTTAGGTTAGGTTAGTAGCCGAGCGAAGCGAGCTACCCATCTTCTAGTTTAATGACAAAACACTATCTTAGGTTAGGTTAGGTTAGTAAGGGTTTGTTAGAAGAAGCCGAGCGAAGCGAGCTACCCATCATCTAGCTTAATGAAATTTAAAAATTATTAATGGACCAAGTATGATAGTAATTTAATAAGTGTAGTCTGTCAACTTTTATTGACCACTGCTTTTTTTGGCTTTCCGATCCCCTCGGCATTCTTCTCAAATATTTACAAAATATATTTTTTTCGATGAATTGACGATTCGATGAATTGATCATTCGATGAATTGATTTTCGATGAATTGATTTTCGATGAATTGATTTTCGATGAACTTACCGTGAATCCATCAAAACACAATTTAAAATTTACTTCAACTAAGCAGAACTTTTGAACCAGCAGTATTGTTAATCCGGCACCCCGATCTACCACCTAACGATCAAACTGACTCATCAGATTAATTTATTTACTATGATCTTCTTTCTGTGATTACTTCTGACCTATAAACGATAGGTACATGGGTCAAAGGGCTTTTTATTCGTTAGTAAATGCCCTTGCCATTAAAGTAATTTTTCTTTGTAAATCTTTAAAGGTAACGATGATATTCCACAGCAAACAGCGTTATAATTTTCGTCGAAAATAAAAGTATAAATCATAATTGTGAGTTATCTATTGACCTGCGATATATGCTCTCCCGGAGATTTTTGTAGTAATATTAAACCTGAAAAGTCCGATATATATATTTTCGATATATCTCTTACAGTTTAGCCGTCGTAACTATTTTAATGTTCCGCACCAAAGATATTTTCCGACTTTTTTCCGTCCGTAGGCCCTAAAAACATGTACATTATTTAAAAACCGATTAATTTTTGCACCATTAGTTCCGCGGGAACCGGCGAGTTTATCGAAAATCAATTTATCGAAAGCAAATTTATCGAAAATCAATTTATCGAAAGCAAATTTATCGAAAATCAATTTATCAAAAATCAATTTCTCGAAAGCTAGTTTATCGAATGCTCAATTTATCGAATGGCACGTTTATCGAAAATTGATTGTTGAATTATTTCGGTAGGAATTAATAATGAAAGAAATTTTAGTTTACATTGTAATTTATTATTGTGACGGTAAATAAAGTGACATATAAAAACACTATCTTAGGTTAGGTTAGTAATGGTTTGGTTAGAAGAAGCCAAGCGAAGCGAGCTACCCATCTTCTAGTTTAGTGACAAAACACTATCTTAGGTTAGGTTAGGTTAGTAAGGGTTTGGTTAGAAGAAGCCGAGCGAAACGAGCTTATCATCTTCTAGTTTAATGACAAAGCACTATCTTAGGTTAGGTTAGGTTAGTAAGGGTTTGGTTAGAAGAAGCCAAGCGAAGCGAGCTACCCATCTTCTAGTTTAATGACAAAACACTATCTTAGGTTAGGTTAGGTTAGTAAGGGTTTGGTTAGAAGAAGTCGAGCGAAGCGAGCTACCCATCTTCTAGTTTAATGACAAAACAAACTCACACTAACATAATAATGCCACCTGTTTAGAATTACCGTAAATTGAACAAATCATGTGTGGTATGACGCTAGTGGTATGACCTATTCCCTAGTTATACCGAAAATTTATATTAATTACCTTTGAACCTTATCAACTGGGATTTTTTAAAAAACTTGAGCAATGTCAATGAAGCAGTTGATTATTTTTATAATGTTCTGTATGTAGTACTTGATGAGTGCGTCCCTGTCTTGAAATCTCGGAAAAACACCTGTCCTTCATGGTTTACACTTGAAATAAAAAATTTAATAAAACAAAAGAAATATCACCATAGGAAATTCCAAAAAGGTTCCGGTGATGTAGCTTATCATCAAAATATGTATATAAACTGTCGTAAAAATTTAAAGTTAACCATACGTAAAGAATTCAGAAATTATATACAAAATATAGAAGAACAAGTCACAAATGATCCTAAAACGTTTTGGAACTTCGTAAAAAATAATAAGAAAAGTGATACGCTCTCCTGTATTATCAAGGATGACGATACAATTATTGAGGATAACTCACAAATCGCTGAATCATTTGCCAATTATTTTTGTTCGGTATTTCAGGACATGTCACATAATGACAATAATGTTAAGGCGGTGAATAATTCTAATGTCGCTGGTATATTTAATATAGATTTAGAAGATGTAGAATGGTCGATTGGAAAGTTAAAACCCAAAAAATCTTGTAGACTGGACCTACTACCACCATATGTGTTAAAGGGTTGTATAGGGGTATTAGCATATCCTTTACAAATATTATTTCAACGATCTATAGATTCAAATATATTTCCGGATAAATGGAAAATGGCTAGAGTGTGTCCAATCTACAAATCTGGAGATAGAAAAAATGTTAAAAATTATAGACCTGTATCAATCTTGTCTGCGCCTGCAAAGGTGTTTGAACAAATTATGCATAAGTTTTTGTTTCAACATGTATCTCCTTCGATTAACGATGAACAACACGGATTTATGCCACGCAGATCCACGGTCACAAATCTTATGAACTTTACAGAAAACGTAGCGGAAAAACTCGATGAGGGAGTTCAAACTGATGCTGTGTATCTTGATATGTCAAAAACATTTGATAAAATACAACACCACGAATTACTTAAAGCTCTACATAGGTTTGGTATATCTCCAAAGACATGTGCATGGTTCCATTCCTATCTGCATAACCGTAAACAATATGTAGAGTTTCAAGGCTCAAGATCAAGTGAATATGTATCATCCAGTGGCGTGCCGCAAGGTTCAAATCTCGGGCCACTCCTCTTTCTTCTAGTAATAAATGACGTTCCCATTCTCATAAAACATTGTAAGTGTTTATTATTCGCAGACGACATTAAAATTTATAAACATATTTATGATCTTACGGATTGTCATATGCTGAATGGTGACTTACAGCAACTATGCGAATGGAGTAAATCCAGCGGTCTACTTTTTAATGTTACAAAATGTAAAGTAATGACTTATTCCAGAAAACGCAAAACCATAATTTACAACTATAAGATGGATGGACGTACCATTGAGCGAACTGAGTTAATTAGGGACCTTGGAATATATTTTGATCCAGCACTTAATTTCAATGCACATATTATCAAAACTAAAAATAACGCCCTTAAAAATATGGGATTTATTTTTCGAATAACGAAAGCCTTTCGCGATACCCGGGTATATACTGTGTTATTTAACTCCTTCATCAGGTCTATTCTTGAATATGGATCTATCATATGGTCGCCGTACCACACGACACGTATAAAAAACTTAGAAACTGTGCAAACGCGATATTTCCGTCTGGTTGATTTTCGTTTAACAGGTACCTACCCTAAATTTTTACCTTCTAGTCAAATTTTAAATAAGTATAATGTAAAATCATTGCCAGGAAGAAGAGATATTGCATCACTCTTGTTTTTATATAAAGTGTTTAATAATGCAATCGACTGTTCTACGATTCTAATGAATATAGGCATAAGAGTACCTGCACGTCATAACAGGATTAGGGATAGTTTATTTACCTGCAGAAGGGCTAATACTGAGCACTATGAAATGAGTCCTGTTAATAAAATGACAGCCCTTTATAATGCATATTTGTCTAGAGATAGATCCATTGATATTTTCAATTTAAATTATTCATCTTTTCGGGGAATCATATTGACAATGACCAAATAATGCATAATGTTTCTAACGTGTGAAACTAAAGCTCATTTTGTTTTAAATCACTGTATATTTTGTTCAATTTGTTTTGTTTATTTTGTTTTGTTAGGTTTTTATATTGTATATTTTTGTGTATACCTATTTACTTTTTGTGTACTTTTATGTATTGTATGTTTCTTGATATAAAGACACAATCAGGACAGTTATGTCTGTGGTGTCTAATAAATAAATAAATAAATAAATAAATTAATAAGAAAATTTGTTTTTATGAAATAACATTATATTACTAAGCATTTTCGATAAACGTGCCATTCGATAAATTGAGCATTCGATAAATTGATTTTCGATAACTTTGCTTTTGATAAACTTGTTATCGATAAATTTGTATTCGATAAATTGATTTTCGATAAATTGACCTAGAATCAGTTCCGCAGGGTTCTAAATAGTAACTGTGCAAAATTTGGTTTAAATCGGTTACACGGCCTAGGAATGTATAGCGAACAAACAAACAAACAAACAGACAATTTTCCTCTTTTATATATATAAAGAAGAAGATGTCCAATTATTTTTACTATGTATTTTGTTTCTCGCGTTCAAGACGCGGCACACAAACCTAACGGTCGAAGGAGAAAAGTGCAGGTAGACCATCGAATTGAAAAATAGAGCGGTTTTTGCTGTCAATGAAAGTAAGTATGGCCAAAGATTTAATAGGTAAATATAAAATGTTGCAGTTTATTTATATTTTTATATATTTTATATTTTTAATAAATATAAAGCAAGCCGCACACAATTGAGATAGATAAGGTATTATACTACGCGTCTTTGGTGCTATATATTTTAGTTTGCAATGTAGTTGATGATAGTCGATGATAATATTCGTTTAGTTTGTTCGTCACAAATATATTTAAAAATTATTATACCCAAAATTATTGTGTTCATATGCTGTAGCATATACGTGTAACAAAAATAGATATACATTGATATTCGTGACCCTCCCTTTGACTCATGTACCTATCGTTTATAGGTCAGAAGTAATCACAGAAAGAAGATCACAGTAAATAAATTAATCTGATGAGTCAGTTTGATCGTTAGGTGGTAGAGCGGACTGCCGGGATTAATAATACTGCTGGTTCAAAAGTTCTGCTTAGTTGAAGTAAATTTTAAATTGTGTTTTGATGATTTGTTATTTGTATATTATTATATTGATTATATTGATTATATTATATACTAACATCGAAACTTTCCTTCAATATTGTGTTTTATTACACTAGATATTTTGCTTATCATTTCTCATACCTAAATCGTCAGTCATATTTAGTCCAACATTTATTAAAAATTGCTTATTTACATTAGACGATATAGACGCTTTTTTACACAGATTACATTGACTTCTTCTAATTTTACTTGTGATATAATTAATTAGTTGTTTTCATACCTTTTTCAACTTATCAGATAATTCTGGGTGCTTATTCTGTCATCGAAGTTAATTTGCAAGTTCGCCCTACATTAATTAGATAGGGTTGAAAATACAATATTTGTGAAGGCGTAAAATTGTAGTAAAAATTATTCTCAAATATCTTGAGATTTAAAATATCGTGCAGTTTGGACTGGTGAAAACAGTCTGGATTGTGCGGTCGGTAGTTCGATTCTCCGTTGGTGATATTATTCGGGCGAGAATAATGTATACATTACTCTCATTTCACAATCATTCACCCCTCATCCAGGTGTAGGAGTTCGCCCCCTGGCATCGGCGATTAGCCTCGTTGCAGAAATAGGCCAATGTAAAATAAATAAATAAATAAATTAATATATCTTAGATAAATCTACCCCCATCTATAGAAAAATATAGTATTTTAATCACCATCTAACTTCACGCTTATTTTTTTGAATGCTCAATTTCTAAAAAACGGGTTGGGTGGATTCCAATTTTAATGAAGCACTAACAGGTACTAACGAGGCACTAACGGATGGCCGACGAATTTTCGTTAGTGCTTTCTATGTCCTGCTAACTTAATGCTTATTTTTTTGAATGCTCAATTTCTCAAAAACACTTAGGGTGGATTCCGATTTTTAATGAAGCACAAACAGGCACTACCGAGGCACTAACGGTTGGCTGATGAATTTTCATTAGTGCTTTTCATGACCTGCAAACTACACGTTAATTTTTTTGAATGCTCAATTTCTCTAAAACGTTTAGGGTGGATTTCGATTTTAATGAAGCACAAACAGGCACTACCGAGTCACTAATGGTTGGCCGATGAATTTTCTTTAGTGCTTTTCATGACCTGCAAACTACACGTTAATTTTTTTGAATGCTCAATTTCTCAAAAACGATTAGGGTGGATTTCGATTTTAATGAAGCACAAACAGGCACTACCAAGGCATTAATGGTTGGCCGATGAATTTTCATTAGTGCTTTTCATGACCTGCAAACTGCACGTTAATTTTTTTTAATGCTCAATTTCTCAAAAACAGTTAGGGTGGCTTCAAATTTTAATGAAGCACTAACAGGCACTAACAAGGCACTAAAGGATGGCCGACGAATTTTCGTTAGTGCTTTCAGTGGACTGCTAACTTCACGCTTATTTTTTTGAATGCTCAATATCTCAAAAACGGTTAGGGTGGCTACAAATTTTAATGAAGCACTAACAGGCACTAACGAGGCACTAACGGATGGCCGACGAATTTTCGTTAGTGCTTTCAGTGGACTGCTAACTTCACGCTTATTTTTTTGAATGCTCAATATCTCAAAAACGGTTAGGGTGGCTACAAATTTTAATGAAGCACTAACAGGCACTAACGAGGCACTAACGGATGGCCGACGAATTTTCGTTAGTGCTTTCAGTGGACTGCTAACTTCACGGTCGATTTTTTTAATGCTCAATTTCTCAAAAACGGTTAGGGTGGCTACAAATTTTAATGAAGCACTAACAGGCACTAACGAAGCACTAACGGATGGCCGACGAATTTTCGTTAGTGCTTTCAGTGGACTGCTAACTTCACGCTTATTTTTTTGAATGCTCAATATCTCAAAAACGGTTAGGGTGGCTACAAATTTTAATGAAGCACTAACAGGCACTAACGAGGCACTAACGGATGGCCGACGAATTTTCGTTAGTGCTTTCAGTGGACTGCTAACTTCACGGTCGATTTTTTGAAAGCTCAATTTCTCAAAAACGGTTAGGGTGGCTACAAATTTTAATGAAGCACTAACAGGCACTAACGAGGCACTAACGGATGGCCGACGAATTTTCGTTAGTGCTTTCAGTGGACTGCTAACTTCACGCTTATTTTTTTGAATGCTCAATATCTCAAAAACGGTTAGGGTGGCTACAAATTTTAATGAAGCACTAACAGGCACTAACGAGGCACTAACGGATGGCCGACGAATTTTCGTTAGTGCTTTCAGTGGACTGCTAACTTCACGGTCGATTTTTTGAAAGCTCAATTTCTCAAAAGCGGTTAGGGTGGCTACAAATTTTAATGAAGCACTAACAGGCACTAACGAGGCACTAACGGATGGCCGACGAATTTTCGTTAGTGCTTTCAGTGGACTGCTAACTTCACGCTTATTTTTTTGAATGCTCAATATCTCAAAAACGGTTAGGGTGGCTACAAATTTTAATGAAGCACTAACAGGCACTAACGAGGCACTAACGGATGGCCGACGAATTTTCGTTAGTGCTTTCAGTGGACTGCTAACTTCACGGTCGATTTTTTGAAAGCTCAATTTCTCAAAAATGGTTAGGGTGGCTACAAATTTTAATGAAGCACTAACAGGCACTAACGAGGCACTAACGGATGGCCGACGAATTTTCGTTAGTGCTTTCAGTGGACTGCTAACTTCACGATTATTTTTTTGAATGCTCAATATCTCAAAAATGGTTAGGGTGGCTACAAATTTTAATGAAGCACTAACAGGCACTAACGAGGCACTAACGGATGGCCGACGAATTTTCGTTAGTGCTTCCAACGAAGCGTGAAGTTAGCAGTCCATTTTGAATTGCTTTTTTTTCGAAAACGGTTAGGGTGGCTACGATTTTTTATGAAGCACTAACAGGCACTAACGAAGCACTAACGGATGGCCGACGAATTTTCGTTAGTGCTTTGAGTGGACTGCTAACTTCACGGAGCCTGTATATTATAGTATTTCCAAATTGAAATGGCCGGTCTTGTTAAGCAGCTTAATAATGCGATAATGGATTTATGGTAGCAATCCTGAGACTTAATGGTGTAAAAAGAATATAAGAGGTATTAAGGGAATTTTAAATTTAAATAGAATAGATGTATAATTGAACTATAACAGTAGTTCAATTGAAGTTTCTTAAAAACCATTAAGGATATATTCCAAATTTATAATCCAATTGTTTCTAAATTTTAGGAGTTATTATATTTGTTTGTTAGTTAATTTTCAACGTTCATAGCGTGCATACATTAACAACATGGCTCTTTGGCGACCATTTGATTTTGAAGAAATTCCTAATTTCTGTAGTGAAAATAGTGAATCTGTGCAAGGTGATTTGGAGTGCGAAAATGTGGACGTGGATACTAAAGAAAAATGTCATTTGTCAGAAAATAGCAAAGTTCTGAGACTGAACGTTTATAAAAAGTTAGTTTCGGAAGGTAATGACATTGTAATACAATTAATTAAAGACGACACAAGTGCAATAAGTAGTGATTTGTGGAAAATTGAAACAATTTTTTTCATAAATCCACCAAATAAATCTTTAATAATTATTAATTTAGATACCAGTGGTAGTGACACAAACTTTGATAGTAATATAAACAATGATAATAGTGATAATAATTAATATTTTAATAATTTTAAATTACCATAAATTGACAAGTTCAAAAAAAGAATGATTTTTGTTTGTGCAAATTTGAAGTATTGAATATAGACTATAAAGACTTTACAACAAGACGATTTTTAAACATGCCTATAATTATAATTCAAATATAGCCAGTCCTAAGCCTGATAAAAATGTGAAGGGATGTCATGTGAGTATATACAGTTCATTCTAAATAGCATATAAGAAAACACGTTTATTTTAAATAATTATTACGGTCCTGTCAACTACTATTAAGAGAACCATAAACACAGCAAGTATAATGATTATACTGTGAGCCATTATTGGAATCAATAAGTTAGGGTGGCCATTTCATTTTGGAAATACTATATCTATCTGTGTATCTATTCGGTAAAAATTGTAGCCAAACGGTTAAACATAGAAGATTAAAATTTGGCATGTTTGCACAACTCTTTGACCCACATATAAGAAAACTATAGAGAGTTTAAAGACAAATCGTGAAATATATAAACAAATATGTATATAACGAAAAAATAAGTAACATTTTAAGTGTGATACCAAATGAAGCCCTTTAACGCACAAATAATCCAACAAAATTTTATTTTTGAAAATTTCTTCAATTGTTTTATCAGTTTTTCGCCAAAAAGGTGTACAAAAACTTTTGTACATCATATTTCCCTGAGAGGTTGCTCTAAAAATTTGAAAAAAATCTGAATAATGTACATTGATAAGAACCGGACTAAGTCAACAGAAATTTTTGGTCAGATTATTATTTTAAAAAACAAAGATATTTTTAAATTTATTGTGTGGTATGCAAAAAAAAAAACGGTTTTAAGACGTAAATTAAGGAACGAAAAAGAGTTTTTTAAAATTCGCTTCACGATTTAAACCAAAAATGTACTAAAAAGTTGTCCCGTATCTTATAACTCAACGAGGTTAATCTAATAATCTGAAAAAAATCTGAGTAATGCACCTCAATGTCAACTGGAAGAGTACCACAAGAATTTTTGATCTGATAATAAATTTAATATTGCTTACAATATTTGTCTCGCTAAATTGGAGAACTGGATAGCTATAGTTGGAACGTGATGCGAGCGCATCTCAAGTACGGTTGTCAAATACAAATCTAAATGGAAGCAAGTTAATTTATTCTGAAATGTGTGAAAATGCACACCACTTTTCATAATTTTATTTTCAAAATAGAAAGAAGTCGCAAGCGGCTCTTTCGTTGGCCCGCTTTCATCTTTCACAATTCTTATGGAGTCCAGGACTCCATAAGAATAAGACGATTTTGATAATAAAAATAGGCGGCCCTGTAACGGCCCTTTCTCGGTCCAGCCTGAACCGGACACTTATGTATATGGACAGTCGGCCCGTGACCAGAGTTGGGACGAGTACAACTAAAATGTACTTAAGTACTGAGTACTAAGTACTTTGGAAAAACTGGACTTGAGTACACGTACGAGTACAATACTCATGTTCTACAAGTACTTATTTTCGAGTACAACTACAAGTACTAATACGTCATCCGGTCGTTTATCCGGATAAGTAAAAAAGTGATATGTATACATACTCGTATATATTTTACTTATAGGTTATAGTTATATGATATAAAGACAACTGGTTAATTGTAATATAAAGAACAAATTTTTTATTTATTACATAAGTACATACATATATGTACCATATATATATATTATTAGAATTAGAACAAAAAATAATACTGTGAAATATACGAGATTAAGATGTGAATTTAGAATTAGCCTTTAAGAGAACAAGTTTTTCAAAATTATCGTCACTTAGTGCATTTCTTCTTGGGGAATCTATTATAGATGCAAAGGAAAATAACCTCTCGACGGGCGTAAAAGAGGGCAAACATGTATTGCTTTTAAAGAAAATTTTTTTTAAGATCTTGTGATCATTCAGCATATGGATATTTATTCTTATATCTTCCAAATATTTCAATATTTCTAATTCAATTTGATTATGAGAATTATTGTTTTTCTGTATTGTGGAAGTCATATTATCATCGTTTTCAGAAAAATCGAAAAAGCTATCTCAATCATCAGAAGAATATTTATCTTTTTCTTCCTCAACATCCAATAATTCTTTTTTCCTTCCATCAAAATCATTTTCTTTATAATTTGAATAGTTACGTTTTCATTACTTTCATTTTTTATTGAATTGTACCAACGTAATTTAAAATTTTGGCATAAAACTGTGGCAATAATGGCATGTACTCGAGTACATTCCAAAAATTTGACAGGAGTACAAGTACAAAGTACTGGGTAAAATATGTACTCGAATACGAGTACAGAGTACAGTAAAAGTACTTAATTACTGTACTCGAATACTTTTGTACTCGAGTACATCCCAGCTCTGCCCGTGACGAGTGCCTTCAACAAATTAAACTAATTTAACCAGTTTTTTATTTCAATTTTCATGGATATAGGTTTTATTTTTGTTGAAAAATCGAAAGAGAGAGGGAAAGAGAAAACATGGAACCAAAACATCGATGGTCCAATTACATCGATCTTGGAATATCGCTGTCAAAAACATCGATAGTTTGTTAAGAAACATTGATGTCTGAAATTTCGAACATCGATACTCATCCCTACTTCAAAGTTATTTTTTATAATACTAATAAAAATTGTTTTGTTATTAGATTCGTTCCGGAAACAGTAAGAGAATTTATTAAATATTTTAAATTCGGTCAAAGGTTTAAATTGTAGTGAAAAAATTACGTCCAATATCAATCTTGTAGCCAATGTTGTTATTTCAAGTGATCTAAATTGCTGGTATCATTATCTACAATGATTCTGATTATGTATTATTAAAGTGTTCTAAATATTTAATCAAAGGAAGGGAAGGTATTCAAAAGTAGATACGTAGTCAGTTGAGAATGGCCTAATTTTACAGGTGTTTCAAAAGCGTCATGACTTTGGATGTTATTTGTGTTTAATTAGAGCTAATACTGGTTTGGAAATTAAATAAAAGGTCTAGAAACTACGTTTACAGAACCATGAACTATTTAAAAGGAAAGAAATAAATAAATGCTGAAAAATAAATATATTTAAAACGAATTTATTCTAGTTTTATTAAAAAATATATGTGAACTGAGATTTTTGTAAATTTCAGGATTTTCTATCTATGCTCTATGTCCAATAAAAAAAGAGTAGATAGCGCTGCGAACCGAGTACGATTTACACAGGACAAATACAGTATAGCGGGAACTTTAAAATAAGTTACAACTAGGGCATGGACGTAGTAACTGGATTAGCAAATGATTTTTTTTAATATAAAAAGGAATTGGTTAATAAAATATTGAAATAAACATGGCAGATAATACACTTACGTTATTTACACGACATAAATTCAGTATAATGGGAAATTTGAAAAACTTAAAAAAATAATTATTTTTAAAAATTATGTATTATATAAAAACAGAGAAATTTGGCTAAAAGAGTTTAAATAAAACAATAACACAACTTCACACTTTATTGGCACACAGCTAAAATTTCTTATTTAAATATTTCTTGTAAAATTAAGATTAAAAATATATGTATATATAAAGGTCTAAAAAATATATCAATAACTTCTTCTTTGGGCACTATCAGCTGGGCTGTCTTTTGGCCTCACTCACATTAGTCCTCTATCTTGATCTGTATTTCGTATGTATATACAATATTCTCGCATAATAATCTGTGCACGAAGACAATGATATTATGAAATATGATGTACGACACTGAAAATCTGTCAACTTGGACTAAAAACAATATTTTAACATTGTAATAGGGATGTTGTTCTAAACCAATCCGAAGAAAGGACAAACAGCTCCTATCTTCTTATACACATTTTTCTAAGCTGACATAGACCTTAGTATTTAAAATGTGGGTTCATATTAAAAATCATAAAATTCGATAACTTTCGAAAAATAATCGGATCAAAAATTTCGTTTGTACTATTTCGGTTCATATTAATGTGCATTACTCAGACTTTTTCAGATTTTTAAATTAACCCTCCAAGATTTTTTAAAGCACATTTTTGAAAAAAATCCTCTTAGAATAAACTTATTTTAAATAAGTTTCTTAAAGATTTTATTTTAAAAAACTACTTTTCGTTCCATCATCTACGTCTTTAGAGTTTTCTTTTAATACCACAATAAATTTAAAAAACATATATTTTTTCAACGACACAAAAATTTCGATATTTTTCGATAAACTAGTCTGTTTATAAAGTTCCGTTGGCCTCTTCTGCTTCCTATCATTTTACAAAAGTCAGATTTTTTCAGATTTTTATATCAAACCCTCTGGGAAATAGAGTAAGGGACACAAGTTTTTAACAAATTTTTGGTAAAAATTCAATAAATGATTTTTTTTAAATAAAATTTTCTCCACGCATTAAAAGGTTTCATTTGATACCTCACTCACTATTAAAAAAAAATACATTTATATCATTTATTAAATACATATTTGTTTATATTTATCCTTCCATGTGTTTTTTGAACTCTCTGTAGTTTTCTTTATATATATGGGCCAAAGAATTGAAGAAACATACCAAATTTTAACTTTCTATGTTTGGCCGTTGGGCTATAATTTCTACCGAACAGACAGATAGATAGACTCATAAGAGACGCTATAAGGGTTTTTTGGTCATACCTACCGCGCTAGTGACATAGGGATTTATGACCTTGTACAGCGTTCACAATTCCTCGATGTGTTTTTATATGGCACTAATATCGCACAGAATACATACAGCGCCACAGTATCAATATTCAGCCACAGAATTTTGAATTCTGAGTGTGCTTTGAATTTTGAATTTCGTGACAGTTAATTGGTATCCAATCAAGTGCCATATCTGCTACAGACATCGGCTACCATGAAACGCCACTTGGTTGTATCATCCACAACACTAATTAGTTTTTGAAAATTGAGTCCCTGTCTCACTTATAATACTAGAAACAACAGATATTCTTCTACGTCCTCTTTCACGTTTTTTTGTCACATGGTCCACTACATAAGTTCCACTCAATATTTCTTTCCCTCACTATGTGACCAAAAAATGTTAACTGCTGCCTTTTAATTTTACTTAATTATTGACTGTTTACTTTCATTTTATTTAATATCTCTAGGTTATTCGCTCTGTCAGTCCACGGTACTTTTAAACATTTCCTATACACCCACATTACACAGGCTTTTATTTTATTAATATTGTATTTATTTAACACCCAGCATTCACTTCCATACGTCAAAACACTCTAATAAAAGAAAAAAAAATGTATAAAAAACTATAAAAAAAACAAATATACTTTTTTATAATTACATATTACATATCAATTAAAAACAATACAGAATTATTACTATTTTTTTAATCAAATAAACAAAAAAGGAAATATATAATAAGTTTTGTTGATTTTTATAAGTAAAAAAAAAAAAAAAACACAAGGATAGCAGTTGATTACACGATTTTTAGTATAGTATAGTATATAATTGGTATCGAAGACTATATTAGTTAATTTAGAGTGAAATATTAATTTTCAAGGCCTACAAAAAAAAAAACAAATCTCTTTGTTGTGTGCATTTTTTCACTTGGATGAATATTTAAGGAGTTATGTAAAAATATTTTTTATTTTGTTATTCGTTCTACATTCGATCACTTAGGTATCGCAATTTATCGTTAAATATGCACACTTTTTCTTGGACATAAAATACATTTAGCAACATTTTATGTTAAACAAGAAATATGTCCATGTTTAATGAATGTGAAATTAATGCGAAGAATAAAAGTATATGGTGATGCATTCAAATTTCGCGTTTTCGCGATTTTAGTTCACGATGTATTGGTAGATTGCAGGTCATAAAGTCAAATTTTTAAAATGGGTAGGTATACATATATGTCTCTTCTTGAGCCTCTTGTTCTGTGATCTCTACAAAGCCTACAAAGCCTACAAAGCCTTAAAAAATAGGTACTGTATTAAGATGTGATTTAAAAAAATACGTATAATGTATTTTTCTCAAAGCTCTTGTTCTGTAGCGGTACCGTAGTAATTATTCGTTACTTTGTGATAACTGCATATCTTCTCTATAGGTATAAATAAAATTAGCAATTATCTCTTTTTATCCGCCCTCATATTTCGTCCATACACCTTTTAGATTCCTGTGGATAAGACGATATCGATAAAAATCGATCTGTTTTTATTTTATTTTATGTATAAATGCCTTCTTTTTCTTCTTTGGGCACTATCAGCCAAGTTGACTTTTTGCCTCACTCACATAAGCCCTCCATCTCGATTTATTCATTGTCAAGTCTTGCCAAGTACCCTGTATATCAATACTTGTTAGATCTTCGGTTAGCTGATCTCTCCATCTCTTGCGAGGTCTTCCCACTGGTCGACGGGTATTCAATCTGCCTTCCCATATCTTCCTAACCATTCTGTCCTCCTTCATCCTCATACCGTGTCCTATCCACTGTAATCGGCTGCCTCTGAGTTCTTGGGTGATACTTGGCCTTGAGTACAGTTCTCGGATATCTTTGTTCTTACGGATTCTCCATTCACCATTAATTTGAATGGGACCAAAGATTCTGCGTAATATTTTATTTTCGAAAACTATGAGGTGTTGTCGATCACGCTTTGTCCATGTTTCGACACCCATATATAAGAACGGGATGTACTATAACTTGGTTTAACCTGATCTTGGTGCTCCTCGACAAGAGTTTCGTATTGAAGAGGGGACCAAGTGCAAAATACGATGCATTAGCAGCTTTAACTCTATTCGTAATTTCCTGTTGTGTCATATTCACCTGATTATCATGGTGCCCAGGTATTTGAAAGTAGAAACTCTCTCAAAAGTGTTGTCATTCATTTTTAAGTTGGTCGTGTTCTCATGGCTGTGTCTACTAACAATGAGATACTTGGTTTTTTCATGACTGATGTTGAGTCCTACTTTACGAGCTTCGACATCAATAAGGTTAGTAAGGTATATTACGTCTTCAACCTTATTTGAAATAATATCCAGGTCATCTGCATACCCTAAAATCTTGTGATATCCATTGAGCTCTAGAAATATTTATATATTTTAGATGTATTTCGATGAAAACCGGAGCTTCATCTACAAATGTGATTTTCTCCTAAAATACACAAACATAAACGTCCGATTATGTTCATTTTTGTCGTCACCTGGACCTTCTTTTACCATTAAAAAATACAATTTCCCCTTGAAAAGTGTCACCACCATAGTCCGATTGCCTCATATGTAAAATCACATCAAAAACTTGGGTATAGTAATCGATTCAAAACTGAGTTTTACTGAACACATAGATAAAATCTCTAAGAACATGATGCTTGGATTCATTATAAAAATTTCACCAACCCAAAATATAATATTACACTTTATAACGTTTGTACTATGTATATTTACACTTAAGTTACTGTAGCAGTAAGGTAAAGTTAATAAAGGATTCTTTCCTTCACAAATTATTTTATCGTCACAAAATGTACATTTTGGCTACGAAGTATCCATTTACAGTAGCCGAATGAAAAATTTACGATAACACAACGATATCCAAAAAAAAAAACAATTTCTGTTTTTCAGAGGTTCACGCAAAATTATAAGAGAGGTAATTTTGGTATTATTTCAGAAATAAAATTTAATAACTAAATTCAGTATAATCATCCAATTAGAGTAAAACATTAAAAAATGTTAAATGATAAAAAATAATCTATTTCTTAGAAAGGACATTTAAGATAAGGGTAGACATGTTTATTATTGTAACTTGACACTTTTGTAAATGTAACATGAAAAGTAAATCATAAATTCTCAACAAATTACAGGTATTGAAACCACAAGCACATAAATAATAATTAATCTTTGTCTGAAATACAAATATTAGGTTGGCTTATTTTCTTATGGGACACTTATCTAAGTTATCACCAATAAATTGTGAATTTAAAGATATTTAAGATAGGCAGTCAAGAGGGTGAGAAATGATATTTAACAGTTGGGCAATGCAAGCCGCTCAGGGTGGATTTCTATTTAGGAGAGTTGAGCTTAAACCGGCGTAAGGTTAGTCATGTTTTAGAGTTGAATCTAAAGAGTGAAGATTTTAAGTCGTGTTTTAAGTAGAGTGCAGTTTAGACAGTCGTAAGGTGAAGACAATGTTTAAGAGTTGGTTTTTAAGAGTCATGGGGTTAAGATTTATTTGAGGGAGTGAGATTTTGTTAATCATGGGTTAGAGACAATTAGTGTGTTCGGTCGGTCAAGTAAAAATGTAACCAAGTAATTCCGTATTTGCGTTAATGTAGTGTTCGTTAGTTTGTTAGTTATGTCCAGCTAAAGACTAGATAGACAATATTTAGAAACATGTGAGAGACAAATAGTTTTTAGATTGTGATGTCCAGTGGTTGAATTAGTGTCTAGTGAAAAGAGTCTTTCCAGTGTTTAGTGTTGTGAATGTGTCTCTGATTTGGATTTAGCTGTCGTCGTTAATTTGTAAGTCAGTGTAAATAATGTAAATATTAAAATGTGTCATAATTAAAGTAGATTAGATAAAATGTTGACTTAAATTGAACAAACCTTGACTCCTTCCAAGAATCATAGCAACCAGCTAGTGGACCAATAAGGGGGGGTCCAGACTTGATCCGCTCGCAAGGCTTTGATACTCATAATGTGAGGGACACCTAGAGTTAGAGGGATGATAGTAAGTACGAATGAAGTAAATAAATCAGCCAACCGTGACATTTCATTTAATATACGTAGGTTCCCCACAAAATCATATTCTAAGGGGAGGTTGGAAGGGGGGTATACATTGCATCGAAAAATTAATCTGATCAGAAATTCCTGTTTGACTATTCCGGTTCTTATCAATATCTATTACTTAGAATTTTTTTAAATATTTAGCTTCACCCCTCTGGGTTACAGGATGTGACACAATAGTATTTTATTTATTGATGAAGTTTACCACCTGAGTCGTAGGCGAGGTTCTAATCATCGGTGTGAAATATAGCCATTATATACGAGTCAAATACAATATTTTATCTATAACTATATAGTTTTTATATAGAAAAATAGTAAAATTAATTTAAAAGCACAGAAATTCTGAACGACAATTGTTTAACTTCAGTACTCAAGTCATTAAGATAGTTACTGAACTATCAGCTGATTGTATTATACAACCATGTTCAGAATACTATTATTTATTGTTTTATTTATTCTAACTTATAAATAATATTCTAGATATAAAAATGGGCTATGTGAAGTGCAAATAGTCATAATTGCAGAGCGCCAAACGTTTTAAGTAATTAACTAACTTACTAAATAAAAACTTGCAGTGTAAACAAACGTTAACTTTTCATGAGTGAGCACGCATGAGTGGCACTTTTTTACACTTATTGCAATATGATCCGGTTTATGTATTTACAGTTGGACAAATAATGCATTAATTATTTTATGATCGTAGATAAAAGTTTTGATTTTTTTTTTTTTTTTTCAAAATCATGTTAAAATAAACTATATTTGGTTCCTTAAACTACATTTAAGTGCATTTTAAGTCTCTTTAAACGGAACTCAGTCGAATTCATTCCCAGTTACTATCCCAGGCACCAGAGAAGGATGTATTCTTGCACCTACACTGTTCAACATATTTCTTACAGCAGTTTTAGAGGTTGCCTATTGTGACTACTTGGGTAGTGTGTACATTCGTTAAGCGTGTTCTACATTATACAATTCTCATCAAATTTTCATACTTATTTCTTTGACTAGAACTTGTACTAGAAATAAATCAGTGAAATTGTACAGTGTAGAACACGGTAAGTAGTCAAGGTCAACTTTATTCAAAACTAGATTTGATCCAACTATTCTTGAAAACACATCCAACTTGGAACTCGGTGCATGCGCAGTAGACAGTTTTAACAATTGTACCAACATTAAAATTACGCTTGTAAATATTTTGTATTACCACGTGTTTAATAGTGTTTTGTTGATCATTGGTTTGAATAAGCGAATATATAAATTGTGTTTTGTACGTAAATCAGTAATTTTACAAATCTAATAGCTAGGTTATAAACACTTGACAAGATATGAATAATATTTTTATGTTGGTACTTTAAATGAACTGAAACACGTGTAAGAATTTCATTCTCTACCAAAAAATTGAAAAATAAATTGTATTAAAACTTTGACAACTTCTAGTTCAAAGAAAAAAGTTTAGAAAATTGATGAATAAAGTATAATGTAGAACACGCTTTATAGAGTTGACGGAGGGCTACACAAGTTATCAAGATTCAAAGCCACCTTTAACTTGCAATACTCTACAATATAGCATGCGCTCTATGCGGACGATTGTGCACTGTTATCAAGTGATCCAAATGACTTACAAGAGGCAATATCAAGACTATCTGAAACAAGCAAGCGTTTTGGTCTGCAAATAAGTAGAACAAAAACTGAATTTATAGTAAGAGCTCCAAACACAATTAATGCAATATCTAACTTTTTTCTTGAGGATAAAACTCTCAAGGAAACAAGTGCTTTTAAATACCTTGGGAGCATCATTTACTGTGACGGTAGCCTCGATGCAGAAATAAATAATCGACTTCAGCTGCTGCTAAGTCATTTGGAAGTCTTAAAAAAAGAGTATGGCTAAACCACGACCTCAGACTCGATACAAAATTTGCTGTCTATAAAGATGTGGTAGCAACCAACCCGACTGTACGCGTCAGAAACATGGACCCCGTACCGCCAACACTATCGCACTTTGGATCGATTTCACCAACGATGCCTAAGAACAATATTAAAAATAAAATGGCAGGATCACCTCGACAGTATATCTGTTCTCAATATGGCCAACTCCACAAGTATAGACTGTTTGCTCATGCAAAACCAACTTAGATTGGTTGGACACGTAATAGGTATGCCAGGAGAATGCCTACCGAAGCAGATACTTTACCCCGAACTGCAAACTAGCGTTCGTAATGTAGGAGCCCCGAGGAAAATATACAAAAACGTGATACTACAGACACTTAAAAGTGCAAACTTAAGCTGCCATAACTGAGAAGAGTTGGCAAAAAAACGGAATATATGGAGAAGTACTACACGGGAGGCATTATCCATGTTTCATACATACAACCAAAGATAGCAAGCCGTACGAGCCAAAGCAATAGCGAGGAAACAGAAAACATCAGACAACAACAGCACTGCCGTGCTAACATGCACTATTTGTGACAGACGTTTTACGGCCAAAATAGGTCTCTTTAGCCAGCTTAGAACCCATGAAAGACACAACACTTTTTATGACTCCTATAGTCGAAATCGACGAAGGATTATTAAGTGCTTTTATTTTGATACCACACAATTTAATGGAAATCGAAATAGTCCAACAGGAATTTTTAATCAGACTAGTTTTTCGAATATCATTTTTTTGTGTCGTTGAAAAAATATTCTTTTCAATGACAAAAACTATGCAATAAAAAAGTACGGGACATTTAACTAGTTATACAATAATAGAAAGTCCAAGTTTCCTTGAAAATTTTAAACCAACATTTGTGACACTCTTTCATCGGATCCTACAAAGGTAGCAGGTCAATAAACACTCTAGATGTCATCTAATATCACATTTGATCATTAGGTAAAGATTTTTTTTCTATTACTAAATTAATTATATTAAAATTTGTGTAAATATATTACAAAAGCAATTTGAATATGTAAACTCACCTTCACATACAGTTGTATAAATATTTATATACCATTCTAATTTTTTTATCATCAAAAATGTATTTTGAATGACAAAGTTCGCGAATTGTTTCCCGCGTTTTCAGTTAGGTCAGGTTACGGTAAAACGGCGGAACAGGGCATGTTGCTTTACAACTGGACAACATACGCACACGAACCAATCATTGTTTATTTTTTTACCTTTGTGATGATCATGCGATGTAACACCTGTGATGTTTGTATTCCATTCATGTCCACCACTCGTCATATTAGTTAATGATGAGATGACAATATTGCTAAATTATCATCGAGATTTACTGTGCAATGAACTTCTGGAAACATTTAAAATACTGACTGAAGACTAAAAACAATCACCTGTATATGTTCATTTGTGCGGCGGATAGAAGAAATTATTATAATTTTTTTTTTTTACAACGTACTCTCAATCTCGTGGAAGTTTGGATAAAATTTAAAAATCTGATTTGAAGATACTGTTAATTTTACCAAAGAATATCATAATTATTTTTATTTCTTTTTGTCTCACGAATATCCGTGGTTAACTCAACCTAACGTGTCTTTTGACAATAGTTTAGGTAAGTTCTATGGGTAAGTATGGTATTATTAAACATTATTGGTTAGTTTCCAATTATGATTATGGTTATGTATTCAGTGTTGTAATGTATCTAGTTACAAATATCTAGATACAGTAACTAGATACTTTATCAAGTATCTAGATACAAATTGATACTTTTTGAAATATGTATCTATATCTGTATCTAGATATTTAAATTTAAGTATCTTGTATCTGTATTTCAGATACTTTGCTCGTTACTTTATTTTTATACCATAATACCGAACTGATATAATAGTTTAATTATAAATTGTCATTTTAAATATTTTATTTTTACTATAAACAAAATTCCGGTAACAATTGAAATTCTGACGTTTACAAATTAAATTTGTATGGAAAGTCAAAAAAATATATTCTCACTCGTTTTTCGTAGCTTTTGAACGGCCATAAAAATAGTAGGTATTTAGGTACCACAATAGTAGATACAACTTTAAGGAAAATGGATCATTACTAATGAAAACTAAAAAATAATTTTAATAAAATTTAAATAAAAATATAATTTTATATTTTCAAAATTATATTTTTCTATTTTCATATTTTTTTTTGTAGCTTGATAATGCTAGAATGAGCGAAACTAGTCGCAATAACTTTAATAAAGAATTTACATAATTAATATTATATTTATTCGGTGGAAATCCAAGAAAAATCCGTACAACTCCTAATTAAAACTAAGTTTTTGAATAACTATTGTTACTATTTTGATGAGCAATTTACTAAAAATATATGAAAAATTATACGCACACAAGTGGTTTGGGAGTGGACCGTGGTTTTGTGAAACCTTGGGCCAGACAAATTACGGCCCTTCAAAACTATCCAGTGATTGAAAATACACTGATAATTTTCTTCACTTGAGGCCTGGCTGTAGTCCTCCTCACCCAAGGGCCGGCCATGCTAGTGTGGATATTAAGTTCATTTCCTAATTGAATTCAGTAAGTTAAGTAGGTGTGTTTCCTAAAGGACGTAAAATTGAATAAAATTATTAAACGTTCATATACATTTAATTTGTAAGCCTGAGAATGTCAAGTGAAATATTGTTTATAAATTACATTTGAATGGAATGAGAAAAAAATAAATAAAATAATCACATATTTCTTAGCTGTAATATTTTATTAGTGATCAAAAATGATCGTGACATAACACGAATTCCACTTCAATTAGGGCTAAAATGATTGAAATTGATTGAAAGAAACATCCTCTTAACAAGAACATAGCTGCGTATCTATAAGACTAACATTAGTCTTATAAATACGCAGCTCATACGTTGGCACATATGGCTAACATAATACATCCGTTATTTAGTACAAATTTATTCCGTAGTATAGTGTTTCATCTTGAATTTAGTGGGGTCATTTTTGAACAGCCTGTATAATACTGATTAACATGCACTTTGGTAAAAATATGGTATTTTCATTTTTCAGTGTTTTTTCAAAAGTATCTAGCTGTATCTAGATATTTTTTATAATTCTGTATCTGTATCTGCATCTAGATAAAAAAATTCTTAGGTATCTGTATCTGTATCTGTATGTAGATATTTTTTTAAATGTATCTATTGCAACAATGTATGTATTGTTAAGTAATTTTTTAACTATGTTGCAGCCTGAGTAAAAATATCTAATATTTAAAGCGAAGTCGTACAACAGTCACCGTTTGAATGTTTATAATGGAATTCTTAAGTCCGAGTTTTTCCTCCAAATGGATGGTGTTTGACCGTTGTTAGCCTCAGCTATAGCTGAGGCTTAAAAATTATCATTTTAGAAGGCTGCTGTATGCCGAGTGTAAGGCTGTTTCCAACTATTGCTTAAAATTTGGACGCCGTGTGCCTAGGCGTACGACCTTTAAAGTTTTTGAAGAGTCATTTGGACCGTTGTATGCCGCTGTAATGCTAAGTGTCCCTTGTTCGCTCATTGTAAAATCGCCGTTTATTTTTACTCGGGCGGTTCCAAGGACTACGGACTTTTGCATCATCGACATTATTTTATTAGCGTTTTTCAACTGCAATTCTTCAATTGATGTCTTCAGTGTTTTTGGGATTACACTTGTGGATGATGAAACTATTGGTAGAATATTTTACTGATTTCGTGTTTGCAGATTTGCAATCCTAGAGTATATCATCATGTCTCGAAATCTATCAAGAGAAAAAATCTATCAGAATTCTTCGCCATTTTGATAGCAAATTCCTAATTTACGATATTAAGTTAATAGACAACGACTAGTGGGAACATTTCCAGACGATTTTTTCAATCCCGGGAGCCAGGATTGAAAATTTATCCCGGGATTAAAAGAAACTCCGAGATTTCCCAGGAACCGAGAAATTATTTTTTTTAGTATAATAAAAGAAAAAAAATACATAAAAAACTAAAAAAATCAAATATCCTTTTTTATAATAACATATTACATATCAATTAAAAACAATACAGAATTATTACTCCTATTTTTTTAATCAAATAAACAAAAGAGATTGATTTTTAAAATATGTTTAAAAAAATATAAAACATCAACAGAATGATCAGAGAGACCAACGCGTTTTTCTGTAACAATATTTCCAGAAATTAAAAAAAAAAACGCGTTCTGAATCTGTCGATGTTGGCTTTATAGTTAATGAATAATCATATATACGTTTCAAAGTACGAGTCTTCGTTCCTATTGCTTCATAAAGTTTCAGTTCTTTTTGAATTGATATTATTGAGTCGGGTTTTATTTCTTCCATAGGTTTATGGGATGCAATTATCGCTTTTTCCAAAGCATGTCTTAACGAAGATTTATTAATAGTAGATGAAGAAGTTTCATGTTCATCATTTACATTCTGTTAACTTGAAATACTCGGGATTCAAAACGTGAATCCCGGAAATCGGAATTATAAAAAAACAACTAATTTTCCGGAATTGCGCTAATCTAAGGACCCACTAACAACGACCCATTTATACGAAATTCATTAGACATTGCGGACGTGACATTTTTGGATCACAGAATGAATGAATTATGGACGATATTCGCTTATGACACGGCAAATTGTAGATAAAGGTCCATTCTACCAATATATATTTAGCCAGTTTGCCCTGTCGTAAAAATTAGTTATCGGTATCGGTATCGTACTTAGTGTGCTATTTTTGCCACCATCTTGAATCTGTCGCGGTTCACAAATAGGTGCTGCGGTTGAAAATGATTTAAATTTTATAAAAAACGCGTGTGCCAATTGGCTTTCCATAATCATCAAGTGCAGTATCTTTCAATGTAGGCACTAGACTAATGGTCTTAGTAAAAGTAAAAATCTTGTTATATTCACATATAATAACTGATGCCGAAATGAATACTATTTACAAAACATAAAAAATACTGTTTACTTCTGGAGATAAATACTCTTTGCAAAATAGTATATATTTCCTAAATTTATATGCTAAATTCTGAAATTTGTAATTCGAGAAATGCATATTTTTCTGCCCTATTCTTAGACGTCAAAGGCGCTTATGACCATGTCTCAATTTCTGTTTTACATAAGATGATAACTATTGGACTGCCAATGCAATTTGTAAATAATGTTACTCAACGAATTAAAACAAGAACCCTTTTCGTAAGATCTCGAGGAAAACTTATTGGTCCACGTAACTCAAACATTGGACTTCCGCAAGGAAGTGTGTTATCTCCCATACTGTTTAACATTTATACTAATGGTTTGCAATATTTGTTTAAACCTAACGTCAAAATTATACAATTTGCAGATGATATATGTCTATATTGCTCAGGAAAAAAATTCATCGATACAGAATATGAATTAAATATTGCCACAAAACAATTATGCAATTGGAATCTACAAAACGGATTTAGTATAGTGCCAGATAAATCAGCTGTGTCTGTGTTTACTCGACATAGGCCACATATTTGTCCAAGCATTTATTCCTAAATAATATACAGTTCAAGGTTTCTGCAGTGGTAAAATTCCTGGGAATATACTTAGATAGTAAACTTAGTTGGAAAAAAACACATATTATATATAATACAGAAATGTGAACAACGCTTGAATATTCTCCGAGCTACTACCAGTTTTTCTTGGGGTGCCAACCCCAAAACAGCATTAATGCTGTATAAAAATCTTATTTTATCTATCATAGATTATGGCTCAATATTTTTTGACGCAACTCGGACTTCTCTAAATGCTTTGGACAGCCTTCAGAATAAAGAAATTAAACGCTGTATTGGTGCACTCCATTCAACTCCTACTAATGCATTATTGGCATAAGCTAACATTATACCTTTACAATTACGTAGAAAAATTCTTGCAGGTCGATTTTTACTTCCACGTATCCAAACCAAAAGTCCAATTCGATTAGGGCTATATTGTGCTGAAGTATTAACGTCAAGTTATTGGAAAAATAAAACTATTCCACTACTAGTCGAAAGTTATCTTCAACTAATAGAGATTTCCCCAGTACGTAATGTGTCTCAGGAATTACCATGTTTCGAAGCTCCATTCCATCTGTCATTACCGAATAATTTCTGCTTCAGCGATAATTCGATTTTTATAAATCCACATCCGAATAATATGGAAAATGTATCTGTCATAGACAAAATTACACTAAAATGGCCAAATGCACACCATATTTACAGTAGGTGGCCAAATTATTAGGGACAGTACAAATTTTCTGTAATTTTCAAATGAATTTAATGGTGAAATAAGTGGCTTTGGGTCTCGTATTTACTTTTATTCATTAGAGTGCTTTATTTAGAATATAAAACGACATAATTGCTTATTCGTAACCATTTATTTTTGTATAAAAAGTGTTAATTTAACAAATTAAGTAAAATCTTAATATTTTGTAATGCCACCCTTTGCTGCGATTGCGGCTTTTAGGCGTTTGGGCATGCTTTCTATGCAGACTTTTGCGTTGTGTCGGAGATTGGGGTTGTGATGCCACTCTCTGATAAGGGTTTTTATCAATTTCCGCTTGGTGGTGATGATTTTATTGGCGATCTCCCGCTTTTTAAAATAATAATGATACCAGCAACAAGAATATAGAAGAGAAATGATTTTAGAACAATTTATTTTCTCACAAGCTGCATTTAAACTTGAAAATTACAAAAAAAAGTGTACTGTCCTTAATAATTTGGCCACATACTGTACACTGATGGTTCTAAATCAAAAGGTGGTGTAGGTTGCGCTTATTTAGATCCACAGTGCTTTGTGATAATAAGAGCGCTGTCCAGAGACTAAAATACCCAAACTTTTCCAAGGATAATAACTCTTTAATTTATGATATATTAAAATCTGTACAAGAGCTAACCTTTTGAGATAAATCGATAAAAATATGCTGGATCAAGGGTCACTCGAATTCCAAATTTAATAATCAAGTACCACCCTAATGCCGCTACAAATACCACCTAGCAACAATGAAATTAATTTCAAATTAAAAGAAATTGTTCTAAATCAATGGCAACATGATTTCCTACAATCACTTAAACATAAAGCATCATATTATGGAGAAATTTTAAATAAATTAATTTCAGAAAATATCCCATTTCCAACAAACATTCAAACACTTTTGTCCACAAACTCAATGAAAATTTATAATATAATCTTTGACTACATCAAAATAGAGAAAATTAAAGTGTAATAAAATCGTATTTATACTTAACATTAATACTAATATATTCTGGCTAATAGTTTCTGCAACGACAAAAATCTTGGTAAATATAAAAATAAAGAAGAGTAAATAAATTTTATATTTGTATTTTAATGTTTATTCTAACTCATAATTGTAATTTTATTGTAACTTATATTATTATATTGCTATATTATTTTATTGTATACAACACTGGTTAATAGTCAATCCAACTAAGACTAATAAACACTAATTAAAAATATATATATATATATGGTATATAATTTTTCAAAAACGGTTAGGACGAATTTTCGTTAGTGTTTTTCATCATCTGCTTACTTCACGCTTATTATTATTTTTATTTTTTGAAAACTCTGCTTCTCAAGAACTGTTAGATTGGATTCTGCTTTTTATGAAACACTAACAGGCACTAAGGAGGCACTAATGGATAGCCGACGAATTTTCGTTACTGCCTTTCATGGCCTGCTAATTTTAAGCTTAATTTTTGACAGCTCAATTTCTCAAAAACGGTTAAGGTAGATTCTGTTTTTAGAGTTTTGTAGGTATGACCAAAAAACCCTTATACCGTCATTTTGTCGTCTGTCTGTCTGTCTGTTCGGTAAAAATTGTAGCCAAACGGCTAAACTTAGAGAGTTGAAATTTGGCATGCTTATACAACTCTTTGACCCGCACTTAGGAAAAGTACTAAAACATTTAAAAAACATATCCCCCTAAAAATATAAACATACATGTGCTCATCGAAAAAAAAATTTTTTCTTCTGAGTAGGGTATCAAATGAAAGCCCTTAGTAAGTGGATTAACAAGCAAATTTTTTTTTTGCAAAATACATTATTTTGATGCTATTTTTGTCAAAATTGTGCAAAAAAAATGTCTCACACCTTGTAGCCCAGATGGTTTAAACTAAAAATATGATAAAATTCTAAGTAATGTACATTGGTGTGAACAGGAATAGTACAACAGGAATTTTTGATCAGATTATGCTTTCGGAAAATAACGCATTTGTTGTGTTTTTTGGTTGACAATGTACAAAAGTTATAGTTATGTAACACACTATACTAGAAGACGTATCTTGGTCTAATGATTAGCTTGCTCGCTTGCTGCGCAGCAAACTAGCTCGGACAGAGGAGACAATTTAATCCGCTATTTAACATAATGAACGAGTGATCCTGTATAGCACAGTGGTAGCGTTGTCGCTTAGTGAGTTGCAACTACTGTAAGAAACAGTGTTCGATTCCCGTCAATTTTTATTTTTTCAGTTTTTTTTTGCATTTTTATTTTGTTTAAATTATTTTGTCAAAATTCTAGTTATATTTTGGCAAATGTTGCATTTAACTTTTAATTTTTAAAACAACCAATGGAAGCCAATATAAAAAAATACTGCACATATTTAGAAACCTTGACAATAGTATTAGGTATTCGAATTAAAATTAACAAAAAAATATTTTAACATAAAATTTGTTTTTAAAGCTCTTAGATTAACAGACGATAAATTATTTAAAAAATATCGTTCATTTTACCATGATTACTACAATGTAAAATTTGTCCTACACACTCAGCATGCCGCCTTCACTTATTATATACCTGCGAAACCCTGTGTCAAAATTCACACTTCACACCATTTTTTTATGAAACGATCGTTCACCCTTGCTGTCTGTGTTTAATTTAAATGTTCCAAGTCGCGGTATTAGGATTAAACATGATTTATCAATCCTCTGCCAGAACACAATCTATATAACCTAAATGTTCCAATTATCAGAATGTCAACAAAGCTAAACAAATTACGTAGATGCAAAAGTAGAAATTTTTGGTTACAACATAAAATCAATCAACAAAATTATGAAAATACACTTTGTCAATTTAAATTCCATTATTTGTTAATTTTATTTTAAATATTTTGTTAATCTTTTATGTATATGTTTATTATGTAGCTCTCAAAAAGTAACATACATATAATAATTTCGACGTTATAGTTGGGTTAGATCCGTTTACAACGCTTTTAAACTATACTTAAATAAATTATTAATCAAATAAATATATAAAATATTTTGACGCCAAGTGAATTTATAAATTATCCAGTGCGAACCATCAAAACGACTGCGTTAATCGCACATTGCGGCCATGTTTCCAATACCACAGGTGCCCAATGATGCAAAGGTCTGAAGTAATATTTACATAAACCTCTTAAAAGGAAAAAAGAATATATAAAAAATATTGGCAAACACACGATACGAAAAAAGTGGTTTGACTACATCGGATAGTATATATTTCGATGTATTTATTGACAACTAACTTAAGTACTTGTATTTCGCAAGTGATATAATAGGTGACCACCCATAGCCCCCTTATTTTCACCGTATTAAAAAAGAAGCTTAGAACAAAAACGATTTGTTACAGACAAATGTAAATTAATGTCTTATTGTGGATCGTATTATAATCTCCAAAAAAAAATTAAAGATTAGATAAATCTTCTTATTTTATAGATCAGAGCATTCCAAACTCGTAATCTAGACTAGTGGTCTCCAACGTAGGGTACTTGTACTCCAGGGGGTGCGTGAGTAGATTCTTGAGGGTACGCGAAGAAAATTTAAAATTTTGCATGATCTGTTTTAAAGCTGCATTCACAGCTTCAAAATAAATACACTGTACGCTGGGCGTTGTGGATAAATTTAATAGACTGTTTTAACTTTTAATAACAGTATTTACAGCTATGAAAATTAATGCGTAACGAATGTTGTGAGATCTATGTTTTTTGAAACCAACTACGAAGGAATAAATTCATTCATGTGACTTTTTACGTTACTGTAAAATTCTTACTGTATTTAAAATTATAGTCGCAACTACAGCAATTATTTTCGATATTTGTTGAAATATGTTCGACAGCATTTTTTAGGTTATGTAACGTGACATAGCTAATTTGTGTTTATATATCTGTCTTAGGCCCGGTATTTCCACCTTACTGTTATTTATAAGAATAACTATCAATGGGATAATATTATCCATTTGATAGTCGCTAGGATAAATTGCTTTCTGTATTTCCAACTCAAGTTATCCCGTAGATACAGTCTGTTCCAAACGGTTAAGCGGAACTAAATGGGAATTTAGTTCTTTTAGGTTGTCACGAGAAGGGACCTTGCTTGGGTTATTTCATTTTTAACGTTGGGATGTCAAAATTTAAAATTTCGACAATGAAACCATGGAAACGAATGACATATGTCAAAATTAAATATATTTTTTAGATATTTTAATGACAAAAAAATAAATAAATGGGAAATTTGTATTAAGAATGACACAAAAAATCAAAATATAAAGGAAATGACATTTTAAAATGATATTAACCTTAACCAAAAAATGTTTATTGTAAGTATGATTTACAAAGCTTAAACAAAACGGCCGAAAGGCACGATTTAAACGATGAAAGTAACTAGATTGCAAAATCTAGTTCCGATTAACCGTTTGGAACAGACTGTAGCTATTCTGATTGATAATAATATTTTCGAATGTTTTTTTATGTTGGTATTAGTAGCGCTATCTTAAACAAAGAGAGACATATACGCGACTCGCACGAATTAAAAAGAGACAGATACAACTGTCAAAATAAATGACAATTGTCAAAATTTTGTACAGAAAAATGTGCGATAAATTTCCGAAACAAGGCAACTTGTAAACCTTGTGTTAAAATGTAAAAATGTTCTAGAAAATAAAACTACTGACGCTGTAAATCTAAAAGATAAACAAGGGGCCTGGGATAAAAAATTGTATTATGTTCAATTCATCCTGCATACAGAATAGAAATGCAAAAACACTGAAAATTAAATACGACCGTTTATTTCTCACCCCAATGGTTCATATGATTTGGTCTAACACGAACTATATGGACGTTCTAAATACTCTACAATTTCTTCATCATCGTCTGCTTGCAAATCTTCTAAGTCAGCATCCATGATTTCTTTCTTTAAAAATAAATGTACATTATCGAAAAATAATCGACAATATTTTTTTATTTCAGTATAAATTAAAGTAGATTACTAAATTATTTTAAATTTATTTTGATATAGGTAATTACACAATAAAATAGTACACATAATGGAAACAGGTGTATGTAATATGTATATAAAGTGTAGGTATGTCTAATATGTACATAGTACCTGTTATAATATATATTTTACGTATATGTGCTTATATTATGTACATATATTTATCAATAAAATGTTTTTTAACACCTATCTGTCAAGATCTGTCATTTTTATCCAATGGATAATATTTATCAGTACCTACACATTGTGAATAACTTATCCTATAGATAAGTTAGTTACTCTATAGATAAATAATTGGAAATACGCAAAAACTCGTTTATTCCCTTGATAACAACTTATCCCATAGATAGTCAATTTTATCTATGGTTCGAAATACTGGACCTAATTAAAACAGTGCATAACTATAAAATTTGGAAACACTGTCTATAGTCTACAATAGGGGTTCTTAAACTTATGTAGCCTGAGGACCCCCTCTTGAACTTTTTTTTTGCGGACCCCATCCCAACCCTAGGTATTTTAGGTCGTTCTTGAGACTTAATTTATGGCTCAAAAATCACATAGGCACTACGTTATAATAAATATTGGTAAAAATGTATCGCTGGTTTTTTTAATAAATGGTAATGTGCATTTATAGAGGAACATTTTTATTAGCATATAGAATAAAAAAAACATAAAGTTAATAAAAATAGTAGTAAAAAGAATAAAAAAGCTACGAATTATAATACGTTAAACTCATACAAACATTTCTTTGTCAAATTTTGGTCAAAATAGATCTTATTATAATGTTTTCTGTAAATAATTTACAGTTGAATAAAAATAATTAAATTTTTACTAATTATTGTTTAGTTATGTTAATAACTAGTTAGATAACAACAAATACAAAAAGTATTGACCATGTAGGATTTTTATTAAATGAGTTATTTGAATAAAATCGAAAAGTTGGAGGATGTAAAGTTAATGTCAAAATTGTTTCGCGGGCCCCCAGTTATGGCTACGCGGACCCCCAGGGGTCCATCTGACTCCATCTGACAACTGACAAACTAGTTAGTGACTCTACAGTGAATAACTCACAGTTATTTTGGATCTATGAATGCAGCTTAAGGCGACGCACAACCCAAAAGTTCTCAATAGGTTCTTATACAAAAGTATAAACGGAAATAAAATTAATAACAATCTATATATCAAAATTTGCAGCGATTTTTTATCTATCTAATAGGATGTTTCTATTTGTAGAAAAAACTGTTGTCATTGTTATTAAGCAAATTGCGTAATAGACGCCATCTTGTAAACCAATCGACACATATTTGCGTACGATGCGGCAAATTGTTGCTAAAGCTTCCTTTTACAAATATGTTTGTAGCTATTTTGTTCTATCATGAAAACTACTTATAGTTATTGTACTTGGTAGTCTATTTTTGCCGCCATCTTGAATCTACCACGGTTCTCAAAATAGGTGTTACTAGTAAAAATGATTTAATTTTTGTAAAGAATACGTGTACCAAGTGGTATTCCATTATTATCAAGTATATTATTTTTCGATGAAGGTTCTAAACTATCAGTAATCAAGTCGAAAAAAATGTTGACGTATTATCTGAACATTTCTACACAAAACTATTTAAATATAAAACTTATTCGAAACCCACAAATAGATATAAAAAATTACAGAACAATATCGAGTAAGTTATTGAGCCATAATATGTTTACAATAAATGTTTCTACAATTAAAAATATCTTATTAGATAGATAAAAATTCGGTGCAAAATTTGATGTATAGATTGATACTAATTTTATTTCAGATTGTTAGTTTTGTATAAGAAACTGGTAACCTCTGGGAGCTATACGTAGTCTTAATACAGGTATCCCCGACTTATGACCAAGTTCCGTTCCGAAGAGTTGATCGTAAGTCGAATTTGGTCGTAAGTCGGGGAATTTACAAAATTTCAAAATATGTATACATATCTTCCCCCCCCCCCTAATCATGGTTTTAACTTCAATATATGTTAAATCCCGAGTTATTGACTGCAAATACTTGAAAAAACGCGATAAAAATAAACAAAATTGGTCTTACCTAGAGAAAAAAATACAATTTTTATTTGAAGACTGGAAGAAAATAAAGTGCAAGAAACGTTAAATCATAGAAATATAGAATTTAAAAAAACATACATTGCATACAGCAATAATGTTTATTTTATACAAACTTGGATTTTCCGAGTCCAGTGGCTTTTATGCTTAGAAAGGACGCTTGTAATAAAAAAGGGCGTAATTGAAGTACATAGTTAGTCATAAAAATAATTTTATCTGTAGCATTGCAAGTGAATTTGACGAATATTTGCTTGTTTTTTACGTTTTACGATGTTAATAAAAAAATTAAAATTTTAAAATTTTGCTCGTAAGTACTCGGGAGTTTGTAAGTCGGGAGGTCATAAGTCGGAGGATACCTGTACTGCAATATCTAGTTTCTTAATTTAATTAATGTCTTTTGGATCTTTGCTCTGTTATTCATATGTTTTGTTCAGCAAAGGTATTTTTTCCAGATCTGGTGGATAGAGTGTACTAAATTTTGGAACAAACAAAAAAAAAATTATAATTCAAAAATAGTTTGAGATAGAGACGCACGGTTTACATTTTTGATATTTTTATAAATTTTTTATAAAACAACAAAATCAGGACCTTAATGTCCATATATATTTTGATTCTTAACTATAGAAAAATTACAATTTATATTAAATTGGCTACATCTTAAAAACGGTAGAGGAGAGACCCGCACGTTGGTTTCGGATCCTCCATATATTCAGCCAATGCGTCAGCCAATTAGAAGGTCTCGGAAAAACTGTAGAGATCTGCTGCCAGAAAAATTAAGAGTATTGGTATACGAAGTATGCTTGTAAATACCTGACAGTAGATCAAGATTTTGGATATACATGATTGGCATTCGAATTAATATTCACATCAAAATCAATTCAATGGCTAAAGCCAATGGCTAAAGGCTGTCTCGGTGAAGGTACCGGAACCAGATTACGAAAGCAAACTCAAGGAGCGCACGGACATAGGCCGACATGTGCCGGCGCGAGGGTGTTGAGGCGCCCGTAGGCAAGATTTAATTGAGCGGCGCCCCTAGGCAGGGCGTAATGAGCTGTTTTAGAGATGAACTTCAAAATTTCAAGTGAAGACTTAAAAAAAAAGTCCTCACTTCTACATTTCAAATGAAGACCTAAAAAAAAGATCCTCATTTCTAAATTTCAAGTGAAGAGCTAAAAAAAAAAACAAAATGTCCTTACTTCTAAAATTACATTTCACTAAATTACCTTTACATTTATTTGGCATTTGGCGCCCTTTTGAGTCTCACGTCAGCGCCTCCTCGCAGCGGCATCCGCATGCCCGTTTTCGCCGGCCCTAGTCATACACAACATTTGGACATGCCACAAGTGGGAGGGACAAGAGGGAGCCACTAATTGCCACACCACTTACCAACTTTACTTACTTTGTTGTTAACTGTGTGTATTAACAATATTATTACATTGTTATTATGTAATATTTATGTATAAAAAAGACAAAACTAGAACTAAAACTATGTATATGAGAAGCCGTGTTTAGAATGAGGAAGTATTTCTTTTCTGTTCAATGCAGTTTTTAATAAGAAGTTTATTTAAGGGGCTGCCGAGTGTTACCAATAAAGTTGAAATATCTAATTTATCACTTATTTAACAGAAAAGAAATATGTAAGAAAAGTTGTTCAGAATGAAGATACAATTCTTCACTGTTCAATGCAGTTTTTAATAAAATATATTTGGCGGCTATGGGGAGCGCTACCTATAAACTAAATGTCTCTCTTATCACTTACGTAACAGTCAAAATGTACACAATAGGGGAAACTTTTTAAGATCGCAGCGCCATATGCGGCAAAGCTAGAACACTCGAAAGTGACATTAAACTGTCACTCGTGTATTTGTTTACATGGTGAAAATGAACACGAGTTGTATTTTTGCCCATTTTTGGGTCCATTAAAACCTACGATCCACTTTCTTTCTGCCTCCAAACGTCGTTTCAATTGATATTTTTTTCGATTTAGGTCAATTATGGAATGTTTAAGTGGGATTCTTCCATATTCACGATTTACATTGCGGTACACAACAAAATTGATTGTTTTTTTCCATTATTCACAAAAATAAAACACAAACAACAAAAAAATTTATGTGAAGTGTGAGTTTTCACACATTTCAGGGTTTCGCAGGTATTTAGTAAGTGAATGATGATTATTTGGGATGCAAAAACAAATTTTATGTTAAAATATTTTTTTTTGTTAATTTTAATTCGAATGCCTAATACCATTATTTAGGTTTCTAAATATGTTCAGTATTTTTACCGACCGCCAACATATATAAGGGAGATATTGTGATCATACCGATTTTGTCGTTTCGAGATTTCGATGGATCTCCACGAATTGAGGTCTCTACATAACGTTTTGACTATTTTTAGCATGATGTCTGTCTGTCCGTCCGTCTGTCTGTCTGTCTGTCCGTCCATCCGTCTGTCTGTGTACACGTGCAGAGCAAATTCGGCTGAAAGGATTTGTATGAAACTTCATATTTAAGCTTATGACATCAATATCACAAGTTGATCAACTTTTGGTAAAAATCGGTTGACTTAAAATGGGAGTTTACTCGTGTCGATTTTAATATTTTTGCGAATATTTCACAACAGAAAAATATTTCGACAAAAATTTATTGAACAAAAGTTGCTATAAATACAATAACTAATAACTTTTATTTGAGACGTTTTTTGATAAAACAAAAATTTTGATTTTTTTTTGTAAAATTCTCTAAAGTCTCTATTTTTCATACTTATATGTAACGTTTCCATGGTTATGATAAATAATATCTCTGTTAGAAAATATTAGGCCAAGTTATTTCTACTCTGTTGCTAGAATGTATTTTATACAATTACTTTATGATGGCGGTCGGTCATGTGGTGGCCACAGCTGTTTTTTTTTTTATATAGCAAGATTCATTAAGATATTGAAAATTGCGCCTATGGTTTCCATTGGTTGTTTTAAGTCATAACTCCGCCCCTCTGATGACGTGTATTTAATTTCAACAATTTCCACTGGTTACACTATGCAACAAATTAAATAATTTTTTTTTTTCACTGGGCTTACAGTATGTAATTATGATTCTCCACCTTAAAATCAATTGAGGTTTATAAATAAAATTGTCACATCACGTCAGGTTCCATAGAGAAAAGCATTTATTGATTTTTTTAAAATTATATAAATTAGCGATACAAAACTTTATTTTTTATTAAAAAACTTATATTGTTTTGTGCGATTAGCTTTCCTCTTGTAGTCAGTTATCGCGGTATCCCTCTGAAGGAAGCAACAGTAGTCTGCAAGCATGGCTGGTTCCCATCTACCAGTCTGTAAAAGATTCCACTGTTTTATCTGGATCCTAATATTTCTGGTCTAAATTTTCTTTGGTCAAATCTCTGATAAATTCGTTTAGTTCGGATTGACTAATCAAATGTGGTTCTGTAATAGTAGTTGGATCTTGAAATACCTCATCACTAGAAGGGCCGGGAACGTTATCGTCTTCCATACAACTCGACGAACTTGAAAATCGTTTTGGTACTGGAATGTCTGGAGAATGGGGTAGCGGCATTGATACTGATGGTACATTGGCATATTTCACTGAATGTTTTAATTTTTTAGAAAAACCCTTCACATTTGTCAAACAGAAATAAAAGTCGTCTTTGTGGTTCTTGGGTCCACGCCACTGCATTGGTACACCAAAAGGCATCACTTTTATAGTACCATTGTACCAACCCGTCAAATATTTATAACATTTTAAACAATACACTTGGGGCACCCATGATTTGTCTTGATTTTTAATTACACTCTTCAAATAAGCTTGATAACACTTCTCAAGCAATGGAGAAATTGGCTTTTTTTCACTTTTAGAAGTAAATTGACCACAAACATAACAAAATAAGTTAGGAGAATTAACACAAACGCGCGGTATTTTGTAGATTTATAACTAATCTAAATATTTTGATGACTTTTGTACACAGCAAAGATATATTTTTATGAATAGGCTCAAACAAGTTTTATCAAGAATAAACAAATTAAGATTTTACTATCTATGTTTTGATACGTGATATCTAAATATAAATTTGTTTTTTTTTTTTGGTTACTAGCTATACCTAATACGAATTACTATTCGAAATATTGGTGAATTTTTTAGTGTAGCATAGTGTTATTAAATTTACTCTTTTAAAAATTAAATGCAACATTTGCCCAAATATAACTAGAATTTTGAAAAAAAAATTTAAACAAAATAAAAATGAAAAAAAAAACAGAAAAAATAATATTGTCTCGAGACCGGAACCCTAGTTTGCAAATTAGAACGCGAGAGCGCTAACCATTACACCATGAAAGCATGCTGGTTTACTTTGTTGCATAAGTTATTAAATATTTTACATGGTCAAGCAAAAAACACAAAAAATGCGTTATTTTCTGAAAACATAATCTGATCAAAAATTCCTGTTGTACTATTCCGGTTCACACAAATGTACATTACTTAGAATTTTTTCAGATTTTTAGTTTAAACCATCTGGGCTACAGGGTGTGGGAAAAATTTTAGCAAAAATCGCGTCAAAATAATTTATTTTGCAAAAAGAAAATGTTGATCGTTAATCCGCGTAATAAGAGCTTTCATTTGATACCCTACTCAGAAAATAATAATTTTTTTTTCGATGAGCAGATATTTGTTTATATTTTTAGGGGGATATGTTTTTTAAATGTTTTAGTATTTTTCCTATGTGGTCAAAGAGTTGTATAAGTATGTCAAATTTCAACTCTCTAGGTTTAGCCGTTCGGCTACAATTTTTACCGAACAGACCGACAGACAGACAGACAGACAGACAGACAGACAGACAGACAGACAGACAGACGGTATAAGGGTATTTCGTCATACCTACAAAACCCTAAAAAAAAATTATTTCTCCATTGACCAAAACAAAAGAATGTCACTTTCGTATCTTCCGCAAATCGCCACCAGATGTCAGGGCACTTAGGAAGTTTCCCCTATTAAAACTGTACGTAGTTCGGGTACGTCAGCTAGTGTAACATTAATGTCTCTAGTATAATAACCTGCTTTACTGAATTCCTGAAAGAGTGAGTACGTGTTCAAATTTTATTCAACCTAAATAAATATTTTTTATCCATATTTATAAATTCTAGTCTTATGGAAGATAATTTTACAGCCATACAATGAAAGAAAGTATAGCAATATTTACAATAACAACTGGACGAATCTGATTTAAAATTCCATTACTTTTAAAGATTATCTGAGTTTGTTAACCTTTGCTGAAAACTGGTCAACTGGGCAAAATACCTGCTTAATAACCCTTCTCTCTTATACTCGTGGCACATAATTGTAAGTGGAATTCCCAGAATCTCTTTACAACAGGATTAAATAATGTTTACACGTTCTTAAAGGTACTGTTGTTATTACTTAAGTCATTTCGAACTAGGATAGGTGGAGTATCATTAACTGGGTTTAAGTAGACTTAACTCTTCTAAACTATGGTTAAATAAATTTAAATTAGTCCAGGTACTAAATATTTTATAGGGCTGTTAAAGGTGCTCTCAAATAATAAGAAAATTAAAGTGCTCTTCAACCGAGCTCTAACTGTTGAAAAAAAATGAATTTTGAAATTTTGAGTAAAAAGGTTAAAGAGAAGTGCGTTGATAACATTTACCAATCAAAAGTGTTAATTACATAATAGGGGACCTCTATCTGTTCAATTTCTTAGAGATCCGTATTAAAAATGTTGATATTTACAATTTTCCAAACAATTTTACTATTTTTGAGGGTTAATTTTATCAGGCTACCGAACAATTTTGGCGCCTGTTGCAGACCATATTAACGGCTCCCCCCTTCTTATGTCTAAATAAGACATAATTCCATATTTGTCGTTTGTAATATATGTGTCTTTATATAATCAGAGTCGGTTTTACCATTAGGCTAGTCTAGGGGCACCACGGGATGGAGGCACCGGATTTTGATCAATTGAAGAGCATGAGTAAAATCTGTCTAATTATTAAATATGCTATAAAATCATTTTACAGTTTTGAAATTGATCAAAATCAAACAAAAATTTATGTAAAGATCATATATTATCAGGTCCGCAAGGATGAAGTTTGTAGTTAATAATATTGCCAACTTTAACAGCTTATTATTTGACATTGGCTTTATATTTAACCGATCTGTTTTTTTTTTTTTAAGTTACACGCATGTTTAAAGAAATCATTGTCTAAAAAATATCAAAAACTTTTTTTTAAAATAAATCTTGTTGAAAATGGAACGGTCGGAAAATCACACTATTATGAAATATGAGTTCTTATGTGGAACTGCGGCATCGCAGACGAAATATTAATAGTGTATTTAGCTCTAGTGTTACTACGCAGCAGACAATATCAAATTGGTTCGCCAAATTTCGTACAGACAACCAAAAACTTAAAGAAAAACAGCCTAGATTGGTCAACAGATCGACTCCTAGCTTATTGCATGATAACGCTAGACCACACACTGCACAAATGACTGTGGCAAAACTACAGGAATTGGAGTTGGAACTTCTTCATCATGCTCCATACTCACCAGACCTAGCCCCCACTGACTACCACTTCCTCCGCATTTTGGACAACTTTTTAATAGGAAAACAGTTTAATTCTGACAATGCTCTAAAACTGGCCTTCCAGGAATTCATCGACTCTCGTCCGCCAGGGTTTTATACCACCGGCCTGAACAACTTGCCGCTTAAATGGCAAAAGGGTATAGACAATATGGGTGCATACTTTGATGAATAAAATAATTCCTTATATTTGTAAGTTATCAACCAACTTTGCCTTTTTAGGGTTTTGTAGGTATAACCAAAAAACCCTTATACCGTCATTTTGTCGTCTGTCTGTCTGTCTGTCTGTCTGTCTGTTTGTCTGTCTGTCTGTCTGTCTGTCTGTCTGTCTGTCTGTCTGTCTGTCTGTCTGCCTGTCTGTCTGTCTGTTTGTCTGTCTGTCTGCCTGTCTGTCTGTCTGTCTGTCTGTATGTCTGTCTGTCTGTCTGTCTGTCTGTTCGGTAAAAATTGTAGCCAAACGGCTAAACCTAGAGAGTTGAAATTTGGCATGCTTATACAACTCTTCTACCCGTACATAGGAAAAATACTAAAACATCTAAAAACCATATCCCACTAAAAATATGAACAAATATCTGCTCATCGAAAAAAAATATATATTTTTTTACAATTCTGAGTAGGGTATCAAATGAAAGCCCTTGGTACGTGGATTAACGACCAAATTTTTATTTTTGCAAAATAAATTATTATGCGATTTTTGCCGAAATTGTGCAGAATTTTTTTTGTCCCACACCCTATAGCCCAGATGGTTTCAAGTAAAAATCTGAAAAAATTCTAAGTAATATACATTGGTGTGAACCGGAATAGTACAACAGGTTTTTTTTATCAGATTATGTTTTTGGAAAAAAACGCATTTTTGTGTCTTTTGGCTAATAATATACACAAGTTATAGCTTTGTAACACGCCACACTAAAAGGTCTGTCCTGGTGTAATGGTTATGACCGTGGTTTATCACCCAACTAAGTCAGTTCGATCCCAGCGAGAAGAGACGATATTATTTTTTGTTTTTTTTTTTGCAATTTCATTTTGTTTAAATTATTATTTCAAAATTCTAGCTGTATTTTGGCAAATGTTGCATTTAATTTTTAATGGCGTAAATTTAAAAACCAGTGGAAATTGTTGAAATAATAATTTAATTTTGTTTCAATGTAGACGAAATCAGAGGGGCGGAGCTTATAACAACCAATGGAAGCCATAGGCGCAATTTTCAAAATCTTAATGAACAATCTATAATCTATATAAAAAAATACTGCACATATTTAGAAACCTAAATTATTATTAGGAGTTCGAATTAAAATTAACAAAAAAAAATATTTTAATATAAAATTTGTTCTGGCATCCCAAATAATCATCATTCACTTACTAAATACCTGCAAAACCCTGAAATGTGTGAAAATTCACACTTCACATCAATTTTTTTCTACAAATTTCATCCTTATATTTATACGACCTAATATTTATTGATTCTGTTGTATTATTTTTTCTAAATTCGTAACCCTTTATGAATTATTTATAAATACAGTGATTTCCTTGCGTGAACATTGTAGGATCCTCTGAAGAGATTTATTTATTTTTCACGATTCTTGAGCGAATTACATCACTCTTTTTTTCTTCAGCTAAGACTTCATTACTGTATTTCTCAAACGGTCTCCACTAGTGGTAGCGCTAGGGGAGTATGCCCCTCCCCAATTATTCTGGTGCCCAGTTGACCCCCCCAAAATTGTTTAGAGAAAAATGTATTTTAGAAGTGAGGCCCCTTTTTTAGGTTATCACTTGTATTTGGCCCCCCCAATTTTATTAAAAAATTTACTGTCCCCCCCCCCAATTTAGGAGAGCTAGCTCCGCAACTGGTCTCTACACTTTATAAACGTTTCTGTATTTATGCTACTGAGATAAATTATATGATAACAATATTACTTTTGATGTACTACTGATTGCAATAACGGTTATAAGCACTTGTGAGTTAAATTTATTAATTTAACACTTATGTTTTTTTAAAACATTTACTGAATAATAATACCGAACAAAATAACGATATGACTATAGTTAAGCACAATGAAATACGAACTCTTGTTTGAATGTTACATTGGAGTTTATAATACTAAAGAAAATGATTCATAAAATAAAATTGATATGAAGTGTGAATTTTCACACATTTCAGGGTTTCGCAGGTATTTAGTAACTGAATGATGATTATTTGGGATGCCAAAACAAATTTTATGTCAAAATATTTTTTTATGAATTTTAATTCAAATGCCTAATACCATTATTTAAGATTCTAAATATATGCAGTACTTTTTTTTATATAGCAAGGTTCATTAAGATTTTGAAAATTGCGCCTGTGGCTTCCATTATGGTTTCATTATATTCCATTGTTGTTGCTTAAATCATAAGCCCCGCCCTCTGATTTCGCATACATTCAAACATAGAATTAAATTATAATTTCAACACTTCCTACTGGTTATTAAATGTACGCTTTTAAAATTAAATGCAACAGTTACCAAAATATTACTAGAATTTTGACAAAATAATTTAAACAAAATGAAAATGCAAAAAAAAACAGAAAAATTAAAATTGACAGAAATCGAACTGTAGAATCGAATCGGGCGCTTACTTAGTTACTGTGTTACATAGCGAATTAAATATTTAACATATTTTAGTTAAAAACACAAAAAATGCGTTATTTTCCGAAAACATAATCCGATCAAAAATTCCTGTTGTACTATTTCGGTTCACACCAATGTACATTACTTAGAATTACTCAGAATTAAAAAATTTTTTTTGCACAATTTTGGCAAGAATCGCGTCAAAATAATTTATTTTGTAAAAATAAAATTTTGATCGTTAATCCACGTACTAAGGGCTTTCATTTGATATCCTATTCAGAATTTTTTAAAAATATATCTTTTTTGATGTGCACTTATTTGTTTATATTTTTAGGGGGATATGTTTTTTAGATGTTTTAGTATTTTTCCTATGTGCGGGTCAAAGAGTTGTATAAGAATGCCAAATTTCAACTCTCTAGGTTTAGCCGTTTGACTACAATTTTACCAAACAGACAGACAGACAGGCGACAAAATGACGGTATAAGGGTTTTTTGGTCATACCTACAAAACCCTAAAAAGGATTGTTTATTATTATATTTTTGCTTTAGCAACTTTGGCTATTAGCCAGGATAGTTCTTATTTATTAAGTCGATAATTTTTAACTATAGAGAACAAATCTTTAACCAGAAAATAAATGTTTATCCTCAGCAGGGCTCGTCCCAGACCCGCCACGTGGAAAGCATTGTTCGAATATGACATCTATATCTATGTTTTGGTCTTGCCCCCCTCTAGAATAATTTCTGCGGGCGCCTATGAATCCGACTTTGAGCAACAAGTAGTACTACACCCTGCAATCGCACTACAGTTGTGGATATACTTTAAACAAGCGCCTGAAGCAAGAAGTTTTGCACTTCATGGTGAATTATCAGAAATCACAGAACTCATAGAAGTCTACGATAAAAACTACAAAAAACACTCTATCGGTAGTTAGTATTGCAAAGATCAATGCATCTCCAGGCCCAAAATGCGCAAAACTATGGTCTTAGATAATAATTATGTTAATAGTAATAATAGAACATTTATCAAAAAATGAAAAAAATGCCCTGTATTTCCTGTCTACTGAGGTAAAGGTTAAGACAACGATAAAGATGTTCACTTGGTTGATGGGAGCATTATAAAACATCTTAATGCCGAAGTGTCTTGCATATTTTTGGGCAAAAGCGAGACGAGTGTCGAGGATGTCACTCTCATTAAACAGACTCTTCGCACCACGTATATGGCACGACTTAGGCAGATATGGAGATCTTGTCCTGCAAGAATAAGTTCGCTGCCACAAACAGGCTTGCTGTCCCATTAATTTCATGCAATTTTGGTGTAATGAAATGGAATGTTGATGATCTTAAGGATCTCGACAGGAGAACCAGAAAGACCATGAACATCAACCGAAGCCTCCACCCGAAATCCTCTGTGCAGTGCAATTACCTCCCTCGTCATAGCGGGGGTCGGAGATTATTACATCTGGAGTGTTTGCACAATCGACTCGTCCTGGTTATAGCTAACAGTATCTTGTAAGGACCACTATTACAATTCGTTAGTGAGCACGGATCTAGTAGTAAAGAGGCGTTTCTTTACCAAGCAGCGCGAAGAGCAGCAACGAGATTTAACCTGACAGTCTTGAGTCCCTTCAGGGAAAACACTGGAGTACAACTCTATCGGGAAGAGTACAACAAAGTTACCAGGTCGATGAAACGAAAGGAGATAGACATCTTGACAAAAAAACATATGAGTAAAAGTATGCACTTTGTGTTCTTCAAACATATGAAAGTCTAGAGGTACCAAAATCAGGTTCTCGTTTCGGAAGGTTTTGCGTTTGCGTGTCAGAATGGTGTTATAAACACTTTGGCGTACAGAACCCGCATATTCCAAATGACCGAGTCCACACTCTTTAGGTTGTGCCATCACCATCCTGAAATCATCTTGCACATTCAGTGGCGGACTTTCGCAAAGACAAAAAAGACAATTGTCTTGGGCCCGTAATTTTCAAGGGCCCGGCGAACCAGTTATTAGAAATCTCGAAACTATCGATTTTTTTCAAAATTATCAAAAATATTTTACAATTTCCGGTTAAAATCTGAAACAAGTGTAAAGAAAGGTCTCAACTTACAATTGACAGTTGACATTGGCATTGGGACTAAATAGGGTGCTTTAATTGTAAGTAAGACTCGATAAAAACGCAATTTGTTGCAGTAGACCATTTTTTTTACAAGAAAAAAGTTAATTTATTTATAACCCCCCCCACTCTCCTCCCCTCTTACCCCCTCTTTGAACGCCTCTAGGTTGAGGGCTCGTAAATCAAAAATGTCTTGGGCCCGGCGAAGGCTTAATCCGCCACTGTGCACATTAGTGTGCTTGTCCATCTCTTGCAGCGTCAAGCTATGGGTCTCGACATAATGCTTCTCTCCGCGTGCTTTACTACTGGTTATACCGGTTAAAGCGTGCGTCCCTTCTGATATGGAATCGGTGGTGAATAATTCCAATTGCCGCATTTATTGGAATTATTCTTTCCCCACCTCGAGGATACTGACAGCTATTAAGTCGGATATAACCCTCCTGGATATTGAGACCAAACAGATGTTTGTGATTGAATTCACAAGTCCAGATGACAAGAATATCTTTCTCAAGAGGGAGGAAAAGAGGTCCAAGTATATGGATTTCTTGTTCGAGCTTAGAAAGCTGTATCCAGGATAAAAAGTTAAGCTTGTAGTCCTGATAGTTGGTATTTTGGGTGGTATGGAAGCCTCTTCCGAAGGGAACTCGAGTCTATTTCCGCCTGCAGATCTTCTGCCATCTCTTTGATCTGTAGGATGCAGAAAGTAGTGTAGCTCTGGACACTCTGCATTGTGCGGGCACTGGATGTGGCGTAATTTTCGCGTCTGCATATCACCAGGGTTTGGGAAGCAACCATGTGTATCATGGTCCACTAGTCTCTAGTTTGACGTGGCTCAAAAAGTTACTGAAGTTTGCGATTAGTGGACGCTTGTCAAGATCTGACAAACCCCAAAAATAATGAAACATTAATAAAAGCTATATAGCCACCATTTCATATAGGAAAATATATTTATTTCTGTTTGTCTTCTCGTTCTTTCTTTATATTTGGTCGTTAAGGATGAAATTTGTAGAAAAGTGGGCAAAGTTGGTTGATGACTTACAAATATAATAAGGAATTATTTTATTCATAAAAGTATGCACCCATATTGTCTATACACTTTTGCCATTTAAGCGGCAAGTTGTTCAGGCCGGTGGTATAAAACCCTGGCGGACGAGAGTCAATGAATTCCTGGAAAACCAGTTTTACAGCATTGTCAGAATTAAACTGTTTTCCTATTAAAAAGTTGTCCAAAATGCGGAGGAAGTGGTAGTCAGTGGGGGCTAGGTCTGGTGAGTATGGAGCATGATGAAGAAGTTCCAACTCCAATTCCTGTAGTTTTGCCACAGTCATTTGTGCAGTGTGTGGTCTAGCGTTATCATGCAATAAGATAGGAGTCGATCTTTTGACCAATCTAGGCTGTTTTTCTTTAAGTTTTTGCATCATTTCGTCTAGTTGGTTGCAGTATATTTCTGCGGTGATCGATGAGCCAGTTTTTTTTTTGTTTGGTTTTTAAGTTATCTGTACGAAACTTGGCGAACCAATTTGATATTTTCTGCTGCGTAGTAACATTAGAGCCAAATACACTATTAATCTTTCGCGCGGTCTGCTATACCGTACTTCCACGTAAGAATTCATACTTCATAATAGTGCGAATTTCCGCCCGTTCCATTTTCAACAAAAATTTTTTTTTTTTAAGTTTTTGATATTTTTTAGTGTATACAATAATTTCTTTAAACACGCGAGATGTATAACTTGTATAACAAAAAAAAAAAAAAAAAACAGAACGGTAAAATATTAAGCCAATGTTAAATAATAAGTTGGCAATATTATTAACTACAAATTTCATCCTTGACGACCTGATATTTATGTTATTTATCTGGTGCCTCTTTTTAACACTTCTGGCACTCTTTTTGGCAAGTCTAGTAAATAGAGACGAGTGCCTCACTCGCCTCACCCTCGGCACGTCCCTGACTGTGATTTTTAGATACTCAATAAAATAATGAGGTAATAAACAAATCATTCACAGTAAATAACAAACCTATAATTTAAAATTACTTAATACTAAAGAGCTATCATTACAAAATCAAGTTTAGTAAATTTTTATACCTAATAATTGTATTTTATACTTAATGAATTGACTATATAATTAACCAACAAAGTATGCTTGTTATTTTTAACTCAAGACTTAAACTAAGCGAAAGATTCTTGTTTACAAAATACCAAGACATTTTGCAATCGTTGATATATTGTAGCTGCGTTAAATAAAAGATTAGAAATTGCATAATTGAAATTATGCTTGATCATTATTATTGTAGGTCAAACTAGTTCGAATATACTTACCCAAATTTTAAGGTCCGGGTTGTTTGGTACAAAATTCGTTTTATATATAGTAGTTTTGGTTAATCTGGGTTAAAACAATGATAGGTCTCTTTAAAATTATTTTACCATTGACATACATATGGAGTTAAACACACCTTGCTTGTAATCTTAAATCGGTGTTTGTGCGGCTTTTAGGATCATTGTCTGGCAAATAATTAATTGTTATCTGAATGTAAGAAATATAATTAAAGTACTTATATGAAACACTTGCTCCTTAAAATGGCCTTGATAAAGAAATCATTTCAAAAATATACATGATCAAAAAATGCAATCTTGTACCTCTGTGCTGCCTTTTTTTACCTTCTGGTTACAAAGCAAAAAACAGAACTGTAATGCAGTAATTTTTCACTGTCTTTTCAATTTTTAAATATTCTTTAGGTTTTGAGATGTCTGGGACAATAATTTATAGGTAGGTACATATATTATAAAACAATGAGTATTAATTTTAATGTGTCTGCATATATCTATATTGCATATGTTTACATGTTTGTGTGTTTTTGTATGTATGTATGTATGTTTGTGTACAAATATGTGTTTAAATTTGTTTTGTGTGTGTGTCTGTGTGTGTGCTCGTGCGCGTATGTTGTGTTTGTCAATGGTTCATAGTCAGCTCGTACCATCACCTCATATGTCTGTGTGTCTGTCCGTACAGCAGATCCAGAAAAGAGAGTTGCAATTCCGTTTGTGTAATTTTTCAACCACTATATTAGTTTTAAAAAACTTTTATTATTTCGACACGGTTTTTGACAAAGGATATTTCCAAAGTGAAAAAAATGGAATAATGCACATTGATGTAAGCCATTTTTTCCACAATATTTGATGCAATGATTTTCAAAAGATCTTTGTATTATTATTTAATTAAAAAGCTATTTATATTGAAAAAACTTTTTTGATTTTGGTGCGTTTACAACAAAAAACCTACGAAGTCCTAAAATATGTGAAAATTTACACCTACTTTATATGTGTACATATAACATGAAAAACGGATTTTCTGTAAGAAGAAATTGCATAATTTTGATAAAAATCAAGAAAAGGGAAAGTTTTCATAGACATCTGACATCTAAAACCTGTGAAAAGTTCTTCCTTTTCTTAAGTGGTATGAGCTGGGTTGACTTTTGATCTCGCTTACAATAATTTGGCGTAGTATTTTGTTTTCAAGAAGTGTGTGGTGTTGTTCATGTTTCTGAGTGAAAAATAAGTATGGGGCGTACCTACTATAGTTTGGTAGTACCTGATGTTGGTATTTCTAGAAGGAGGTTTTATTTTGAAAAAGAGCGCCGAGTGCAAAATATGATAAATTAGCTACATGAAATCTGTTTTTGATTTCTTGTCGAATGAAATTGATTTATCACAGTGCCCAGGCATGTGAAGGCTAAACGTTTTTAGAATATGCCATTTATGTCCTACATTAAAGACAATAGTAGATTTTTAAGTACATAATTAAAATAATAATCGAATATGATTGACGTCATGTGCAGGCTATGGCCCCGCGGTAACATGATTATTACAGAGCACAATGAATGGGTTGAATCCACGCTGGCTACACTTCATTATCACCTTTAGATACTGTGCAAATCACGATACTGTGAATCAATGTTCCCTCTAAGCCAAAATGGGCACTGGGCGCTAAAAAAATTGACTGAGCAGCTTTAAAATTCTTGTGGGCAAAATTTTAGAGGTGGAAATAATTTTGAAATTTATACATTTTAGTTTTTAATTAACATATATATATATATATATATATATATATATATATATATATATATATATATATATATATATATATATGTATGTATATAGGTGGTATTGGTTTAGGTCTCAAACCATCCTCCGCTAAGTACTGCACTTCAGGCTTACCGCAAGGTAACACGTCATACGCGAATACCTGACATATATATATATATTACAAATTGTAATGGCAACAATTACTTGCATTACGTGCGCGAGTGATATTTTAACTGCGCGGCAGGGATGAAGACACTGGGCGCGCGCACACCTGCGCAGCTTAGAGGGAACGTTGCTGTGAATTCGAGCGAGGAAGGCAAGGGAGAAAGATGGGCGAGAGAACTGGTGGCAAGAAGGAAGGAGATAGGAAAGGGAAGCCGGAAGGAGAATAGGAAAAAAGAGAGGGACACTAGAAGAAGAACAAAGAAATGAATTAAAAATATTGTTATACATTCATTATATTTTATTTTGTTTTTAATTTTTTGTAATTGTTTGTTAATTGTTTGTTAATTGTTTAACTGGTTGTAATTATAAATATCCAAAACACCGCAAGGCCTAGGGTAAATAAAGAATATATATACTGTGTAAATCAAGTTAGAGTACTCCTAGAGTAGAGTAATAGTAATTTCTTTCGAAAAAACTTTCGATACCATTTCGACTTACTGTGCACTGTGCGTTAATGTGCAGTACAAACTTTTGACCAAACTTTCTGGAATATAGGATCATAAAAATTGTATAGGGGGGTATTGTTGTACCTCCAGCATTATGTACCTTGGAACAGCTTTTAAGTTCCTGACCTTCTCTATCATCTAGGGGCCGCAATGTGATATACGTGGTGTATTTATGTTGTTAAACAGAAGGCTTTTGTTGTTGTTTTTTTTTTTTTTTTGTTGGCGAACAATTAAATTATTTGAAAAAAAAGGTATTTTAGTGTTAAAAGTTGTTATTTTAGCATTTTGATATTCTTTTATCGTGTTTCTTTTGTAGTTCTTGTCTATCATCATAAATATGCAATAGATTTTAGTAAGTATTTCTACAACATTATTTTCTACTTCAGACATTCAGATCAATTCTGTAAAAAGTTATAATAGCTCCAGTGTAGTAACGTTACTACAAGATATCTTTTATAGTGACTTTAATAGTAACTTTTAACAGTTTTCGTAGTCTGTAATATCCAACAGTAGTGCCGTCGCTATGAAAGTTATATCTAAATGACAGTTACTGAGAAAAGAATGAATTTAGTTACAGAAAGGCAACATGCATGCGCATTGGTGGTATACAGATGACAGTTGAGGTTAAAATTTTCAAAATATTGTATTGCTTCATGAAATGGAGTTAAGTTAATTTATTCATGAAAATATAATTTTTTGTAATAAAATTATAAATACTTTATTATGAGTTATTTAACCATTATACACTGTAATAAAACTTAGCTGTAAATCACTACACTCTACAGTGTAGAGTGTAGTGAGGCGTTCATTGATTCTATACAAAGGAACACGGTTCAAAGCAAATCAGCTATTAATTTTTTTTTATTATATTAATCTTAGCCGTAAATACAAAAAATCCATAACATTATTAGCAATTATTTAGCCATGAATTAAAAAAAATTATTAATTTTTTCAATAACACTAAAACTACAATATATTCCAAAAACGCAATCTGATCAAAAATTTCTCTCCATTACCTATAATTTTTTCAGGTTTTTATTTTAACCCCTTTGGGTAAAAAGTGGCGGGACAAGAACTTTTTTAGCACATTTTTGGCTAAAATTGTATTTAAATAAGAATTTAAAAACCTACCTTTTGTTCCTTAATCTACATTTTAAGAGCTTTCTTTTTGTACAACAAAATAAATTTTTAATAAATATTTTTTTTATCGACGACACAAAAAATCGACATTTATCGGAAAAGGGATCTGATAAAAAATTCTTGTTGAACTATTCCGGTTCTCATCAATTGTCATTATGGAGATTTTTTCAATTTTTTAGAACAACCCCTCTGGAAGATAGGGTGGGGACAAAAGTTTTTTTTTTACATATTTATTTATGTTTATCTGGGGATGTATTTTTTCAACTCTCAGTATTTTTCATATATGTGGGTCAAAGAGTTGTATAAGCATACCAAATTTTAACTTTCTATGTTAAGCCGTTTGGCTGTAATTTCTACCATACAGACAGATATACAGACAGACAAACACATGAGTGACGTTATAAGGGTTTTTTGGTGGTCATTCCTACAAAACCCTTTCATATACTGCCGGAGGTTAAGAAACAGAAAACTTACCTTCTTTGCTTTATCATGCGCCATTTATTAGTTGGTAACCAATTATTTTTATATATTGTAGAACAGGCGCGCACCCAGAATTTTTCTTGTGGGGGGACAAAAGATATATTTTTTGGCGTCCCTTAAAAACATGTTTTTTGAGCGCTTGGTGGGCTCTAGCCCGTGAGCCCTCCTCCCCCCGCTCCTGTTGTATACAATTCCATTTTTAGGGTTTTGTAGGTATGACCAAAAAACCCTTATACCGTCATTTTGTCGTCTGTCTGTCTGTCTGTCTGTCTGTCTGTCTGTCTGTCTGTCTGTCTGTCTGTCTGTTCGGTAAAAATTGTAGCCAAACGGCTAAACCTAGAGAGTTGAAATTTGGCATGCTTATACAACTCTTTGACCCGCACATAGGAAAAATACTAAAACATCTAAAAAACATACCCCCCTAAAAATATAAACAAATATGTGCTCATCGAAAACAAAAATATTTTTTTTTAATTCTGAGTAGGGTATCAAATGAAAGCCCTTAGTACGTGGATTAACGATCAAATTTTTATTTTTGCAAAATAAATTATTTTGATGCGATTTTTGCCAAAAATGTGCAAAAAAATTTTTGTCCCACACCGTGTAGCCCAGATGGTTTAAACTAAAAATCTAAAAAAATTCTAAGTAATGTATATTGGTGTGAACCGAAATAGTACAACAGGAATTTTTGATCAGATTATGTTTTTGGAAAATAACGCATTTTTTGTGGTTTTTGGTTCACAAAGTACAAAAGTTATACCAATGTAAGACACTCACATGCATAGCGTGCTATAGCTACATGCGTTAAAGCGCTCTTAAACTGATTGGAAAACGAAGGGTTTCGAGTTCGAGTACGACGGAGTGAATTTTATTTTTTCTGTTTTTTTTTTTTGCATTTTTATTATGTTGAAATTATTTTGTCAAAATTCTAGTTATATTTTGACAAATGTTGTATTTAATTTTTATGAGCGTAAATTTAATAACCAGTCTTATTATATGATTAACAGACGATAAATTATTTTAAAAATATCGTTCATTTTGCCGTGATTACTACAAAGTAAAATTTGTCCTACACACTCAGCATACCGCATTCACTTATTATATACCTGCGAAACCCTGAAATGTGTGAATATTCACACTTCACATCAATTTTTTTTATTTTAAATTTATGAGGCAGTTGAAACATGTAAATTATTCATACTACTAGTGAATTTCTAACATCCATAACTAATTAGCTTAATATTGAATTTTTAAATATTTGTCGTAATTCCATTAACTTTACACAATATTTACGTTACAGTTTTTGATTTCCACTTTATTTCTCTTCCGTAAATATTATTTGAAATTTAAATTAGTCATTAAAATTTCAGAATTAAATGTGTAAGTGGTTTAGTGAGAATAAAAAAAATAAAAAAAATCTCTATGTGTATATGCGTCCTGTTATATAACTATAAGACTAATCTTATGCTGATCAAATTTAAATTTTAGATTTTTGTAGGTATGTCCAAAAAACCCTTATACCGTCATTTTGTCGTCTGTCTGTCTGTCTGTTCGGTAAAAATTGTAGCCAAACGGCTAAACCTAGAGAGTTGAAATTTGGCATGCTTATACAACTCTTTGACCCGCACAAAGGAAAAATACTAAAACATCTAAAAAATATATTCCCCTAAAAATATAAACAAATATGAGCTCTTAAAAATAAATATTATTTTTTAATTCTGAGTAGGGTATCAAATGAAAGCCCTTAGTACGTGGATTAACGATCAACATTTTATTTTTGCAAAATAAATTATTTTCACGCGATTTTTGCCAAAATTGTGCAAAAAAATACACCCTGTAACCCAGATGGTTTAAACTAAAAATCTGAAAAAATTATGTAATGTACATTTGTGTGGATCGGAATAGTAAAACAGGAATTTTTGATCAGATTATGTTTTCGGAAAATAACGCATTTTTTGTGTTTTTTGTACAAATTTATGTACAAAAGTTTTAGTTATGTAACACACTAGTGTTACATAACTAAAACTTTACTAGAAGGCGTATCCTAGTCTAATGGTTAGCTTGCTCCTTTGCTACGCAGCAAACTAGGGTTTGCTCCCGGGCAGTGGAGACAATTTAAATTTTGTTTTTTTTTTCATTTTCATTTTGTTTAAATTATTTTGTCAAAATTCTAGTTATATTTTGACAAATTTTGCATTTAATTTTTAAGAGCGTAAATTTAATAACCAGTTGGAATTGTTGGAATTATATTTTCATTCCATGTGTCATATATACGAAACCAGAGGGGCGACGCATATGACTTAAAATAACCAATGGAAGCCATAGGCGCAATTTTCAAAATCTTAATAAAACTTGCTATATAAAACGTATACTGCACATATTTAGAAACCTAAATAATGGTATTAGGTATTCGAATTAAAATTAACAAAGTAATATTTTAACATAAAAGTATTTAAATCTCTTAGATTAACAGACGATAAATTATTTTAAAAATATCGTTCATTTTGCCGTGATTACTACAAAGCAAAATTTGTCCTACACACTCAGCACGCCGCCTTCATTTATTATATACCTGCGAAACCCTGCAGTGTGTGAAAATTCACACTTCACATCAATTTTTCATTATAACTAAACTTAGTGGTGTAGGTGACATATTAAAAGAATTGATGTGAAGTATTAATTATCACACATATCGAGATCCGAATAAAAGTTTTTTGGTCAACATTTTTGCGCACATTTTGGCAGTAATTATAAAATCACATTTATCTATGTACTAAAACCAAGCAAAGCCACCGCATGTATGTTAGCCCCTTTGTGCAAACTTTCACCACCCTTTAGTTGAAAGTACTCTATTTGTACGTCTACTCTGTAACAGTTCGTGGGGGGGGGGGTTAGAAATTCGTTTCCGAATACTTGAGAAGATGGGCAGAAATTCGCTTCCGAATACTTGAGGTGCAATAAGCAGAAATTTTCTCCCGTACACATGAGGAGCGGGGGAGGGAGTAATTCCCTTCAAACCATTTGAGAAGTAGGAACCAGAAGTTTTCTCTCTGATCAGTTAATTATAATTAAACTATTTACTAAACCCTTGGAACATACCCTCTTGCACATTGAGACATTCGATGGGCGAGTATTTTGCCAAATTCTACCAAATTATACCAAATTCTACCTCAAATGCCGTTCGTGTGCCGTGGACACTCTGAACACCAGAAGGTCGTGAATATGCATTCCGCATCTTTCGAAAAAGTCTGCAAAAATTCCACCTGTAGGTATTATAGTATAGTTCACATCAATATTTGGGTAGACACAAGGAAATACTAGTTCTCCATTACACTCATTGTCACCAACTCCTTAAACGGGAATATCATTAAATGTCGGGTTATAAACACTGGCATCTGGAGAGCGAGAGCAAGCTTTTTATCACCTGGCAATGCCTCGGAGAACCGTGCATAAAACCATGCGTGTCTTTGATGAGGACGTCTTGTATTCGGACTGGTTAACTTCGTAAATTAGGTTAGGTCCGAAAACACGAGACTGCTGCCTGCTGCCTAGCGCCTCTGATTTGGCTCTGTTAGGGTGCTGGTCAAAGGATTGTCAGTTCAAGAGACTAGGCTCAAGACCGATTGGGAGAACTGGAACGCCAATAGTACACGCGTAATAGTACACGCTGCGGTATGTGCAACGTGGTGTTGATTCACGTGGACATAACAAACAATCACATGACAAATATAAAGCAAAATACAACTACGTTATTAAATATTAAAAATAAATACAAAATTAATTACCAGTCGTAAGTAACATATCGTACATACGACATGTTACAGGTCGAAAGAAGGTTTACACCTTTGGGCGAATAAAGGACCTCCGCGTGGGATCTCAAACTTCGTACGCTTATGTAAACTTTCTCTTTCGGCCCTCTATGCACTAATAACTATAGTCAATTTAATACAGGGGAAGAGTATTAACGACTAACCATGTGAGGTTATTAGCTGTAAAAAATTGATGTGAAGTGTGAATTTTCACACATTGCAGGCTTTTGCAGGTATTTAATAACTGAATGATGATTATTTGGGATGCCAAAACAAATTTTATGTCAAAATATTTTTTTATGAATTTTAATTCGAATGCCTAATACCATTATTTAAGTTTCTAAATATGTGCAGTATTTTTTTTACATAGCAAGGTTCATTAAGATTTTGAAAATTGCGCCTATGGCTTCTATTGGTTGCTTAAATCATTAGCCACGCCCTCTGATTTCGTATACATCAAACAGAATTAAATTATAATTTCAACACTTCCCACTGGTTATTAAATTTACGCTTTTAAAAATTATATGCAACATTTGCCAAAATATAGCTAGAATTTTTACTGTTAAATTTTTTAATTTTTAATATTAAATAATTTAAACAAAAGAAAACTGCAAAAAAAAAAATTAAAATTGACAGGATTCGAACTCTAGTTTGCAAGTTAACTGTGTTTAGCAAATTAGAAAACCAATGACTAAACACACATCGCTATCAGCGCTGACGTCTGAACTTGGTTACATAGCGAATTAAATATTTAACATATTTTGGTTAAAAACACAAAAAATGCATTATTTTCCGAAAACATAATCTGATCAAAAATTCCTGTTGTACTATTCCGGTTCACACCAATATACATTACTTAGAATTTTTTCACATTTTTAGTTTAAACCATCTGGGCTACAGGGTGTGGGACAAAAATTTTTTTGCACAATTTTGGCAAAAATCTCGTCAAAATAATTTATTTTGCAAAAATAAAATTTTGATCGTTAATCCACGTACTAAGGGCTTTCATTTGATACCCTACTCAGAATTTAAAAAAAATATTTTTTTTTTCGATGAGCACATATTTGTTTATATTTTTAGGGGGATATGTTTTTTAGATGTTTTAGTATTTTTCCTATGTGCGGGTCAAAAAGTTGTACAATCATGCCAAATTTCAACTCTCTAGGTTTAGCCGTTTGGCTACAATTTTTACCGAACAGACAGACAGACAGACAGACAGACAGACAGACAGACAGACGACAAAATGACGGTATAAGGGTTTTTTGGTCATACCTACAAAACCCTAAAAATGAGGTTCTTTTATTTTAAATGGAAAAATATAGTATTTCTTACTGTTTATTTAAATTTTTTACAATTTGATTTAGTACATATATTAATAATAATATAATTAATAAAGTTACCGTGGCTCCGTGGTAAGAGAGTTGTCTACGGAGCAGATGGGGCGGGTTCAAATCCGTCCACTTCCTTCAAATTTTTATGTTCTGCTATTGTGAAGTCAGCTCTGCGGTTAATTCATCCACAAGTATTTAATACTTAAAATGAGTACTTGTTTATACAGGAATAATATAGGACCAGTTGGAACGTCACATTGACCACGTGGCTTTCACATTTATGGCCGGAGGTCTAGAAACGGAGAACCTAATTTTTCTGATAGTGTACTCCTATCTATGCGTTGGGAATCTGTTATTTATTCATTATTTATAATTAATACAAATACATCTTGTTACAGGAGGAAGCGAGTTAAGATACTTAGCGATACATGCGCTTTTATTCAAATAAAAACTTATAAAAATGTTTTATTTATTGTTCCCACAAACAAATAGAATATAAAGAAAATGAAATAAGCTCTGTGATGGAACTTATCATATTTTATGATAGATTCGACTATATTTACAAATTTAGAATTGGGGTCCTTCAATTCTGAAATAATTATAAAATTGGCTAATTTAATTATAAACTTTTTTTTAAATTTCCAGACACCAGCACAACTGAATAATTTTTTTAGTTTTATAGGTTTTTTATCTCTTCTTAGTTTCAGAAAGGTTCTCGCCCCCTGGTTTAATAGCATTACAGGTTGAACCCGGCCCCTTTGGTCCCCTTATGATGAGCAGCCCCTGTTTAATGTATTAAAATGCTTTAATGTCCAGACTGAGTAAGCAGACACCTATTTCATATATGAAACTCCTTCATGGCCTTTAATTAATCCAATCATTTATAAACAAATTAAAACTAAATTGTTGAAATAAAAATTAACGACATTTCTAAACCTACTTTTTAACTTACACATCGTTAACAAGTGCTCAAACTCCGTAGAATATTAGCACGAATAAGTAAATGTTTGAATTTTTATTATTTCAGCGATTTATTAAATAAATATTTGTATTTTCTATGACACAGTTTAATAGAATAACAAAATATGTAGGTATATTTTATTTTATAACTGTATTTTATTATTTTTGTTCAAGGAAAAGGGTTTATTCTTGACATATTTAGAGCAAACCGCCAATAAATTTTACCAATAATTTTTAAAATTGAAATTATTAAGTCCTTGTGATCTGAATATAGGTCGAAGAAATTAATTCCGAATATATTTTCGACCTTTTTGTATCGCTTAACAAGCAAAATTCATAAACAATTTAAAAAAAAATAAATGTGCTTGCGCAAGAATAATACAGAAAGTATAATTTTTTATCTGCCTTTTAGTAAATTGAGTTTATTATTTTTTAATATAAAATTTTTAATTAAGTTTTAATATATTATATCAATCAGAATATTTTTTACTACAGGGAATAGGTCATTTGACCAAGTATCGTATCTTTTATTTTTTGTGTTTTTTTTTTTTTTGTTACAACAATATCGTAAAATTTTTATTTATACACACATAAATATTTCTATAATTATTATTATTTTTTCAGTTTACACGTAAAAACTGGTAGCACGAGGTAGGCAAGCGCAATGGCGCAGTACATAGTGCTTGGCGCAAGAGTTCATATACACACCAGTTTTGCAAGTGAAAGATAGGAAATCCCTTCGTAATTCTGCTGTCCTAGTTTTTTACTAACTAATCTTAACCTAACTACCTAGTTTAGGTATATAGTACTGTATTTTCCCCCAAACATTAGCCAATTAAAAATAGTGTGACAAACTCTAGTAAATACGATCAATTTAGGTAGTTAGGTTATGTTTAGTTATTAAAAATCTAGGACAGCAGAATTAGGTAAAACATAATAGATTATAAACATTATACGAATGGATTTCCGATCTTTCACTTGCAAAACTGGTGTGTATATGAACTCTTGCTAAGCTCAGGGCCTCGTCTACCTCTTCTTTTCATGAACGCCTCTTATTTATTAGTTCTTCCATGAACGAATCTTCCTCGCCTACGTTGTTTGAAGGTGTCCAATTTATTGTTACCTAGGGCATCTGTCACTTTTCAGTCGTGTATACTACTTTAATACACATACTACTTTAATCTATTTATTATTGTAAAACAATTAGATTGTTATTATAAGAATAAAATCGTATAAAAATTAGTATCGGACCGGATACGGCCCGCGGGTCATATGCTGGACATTAATGGTATAGCTGTTTCTGATTATACCTAGGAAATACAAAAAAGCCGCTCAATGCGTGTCGTTTAAAAATTAGTATCGGACCGGATACTAATTTGTTTCTAGCGCTCGCCTACGTGCATACGAAAGCGTATCAGCAGTACGGCGTGGTGCTGTCTCTTCAGGTGTTTAAGTTCTCGCTTGCGTGCCTACAAAAGCGCGTTAGAAGCACGACGTGCTTCTGTCTCTTCAGGTGTTTCAAGCTCTCGCCTGCGTGCATGCAAAAGCGCATCAGAAGCACGACGTCTCTTCAGGAGTCAAATAAATCTTGCGACGTACATATCTCTCCTTATTTTTCTGTCGTACCATATCAGAATTTTCATTCTTCTGGCGATTTCTCCATCTCTGTTGCCTCTCCTTATTTAATCGCCTCTTTTTCGCTATAGGATCTTCCATTTTTCTCAATTTATGTTATCTAAATATTTTTATAAATTAAAAAAATAAAGGAAGTGTGTACTTTGAACCACACGTAATAAAAACAGTAAACAAAAATTATTAAATGTAACATCAATTGACACAATATTCTTTCATTAAGCCAAGGTACTGACTGCTCTGACCGCACACCTCAAGCCCCGCTAACACCCTGGAACTTAGCGTTACGTTAAGACACACAGGAATTAGGGCTTTTATATATATAACATTCATTTTTCCTTTCGATACTTGAAAACAGCGATATTTTTTTTCGATACCATACCGATATCGATTATTTTTATTTGATATTACTGATACCCAAAAATCGATTCTTTCTCAATATCACATATCCCTAATTAGAAATGACTTTCAAACGGTAATTTTTCGAAAGAGGCACAGCTAGTTCAAAAGATGTTTCAATCTGTCTGCGAGCCTTTCGGTTCCTTCTGTTTAGTTAATTCACTAAACTTACCTAAGTACCTAGATTTTTCGGTGCATAGTACTTTATGTTGACTATCCAAGCCTTTCGGTTTCTTCTATTCTATCAATTCACTAACCTAATCTGAGTACTTAGCATTTTAGCCCACAATAGTTTATATTGGTTCTGTGAACCTTTTGGTTTCTTCTGTTTTATTATTTCACTTACCTAACATTATCTAACCTGCTGCAGAGGACCAACGGTTCTCGAACTTAACCCGTTCCTGAAGGGTGTTCATTCATAAGAATTTATGTTAATTTGATTAATCCGTTGCAGACCCTTAATTTAAACATTAAAAACTTTACCTGTATAAAATATGGGGAGCTAATGGCATACTGTATTTGAAGAGGACGAATGGAAAGATATTATATGGAAATGGAGTCTGAGGTTCTTTCTCTTTCCTGCCTCCCTAAAAACCTGTCCAATTAAGTTAGTTTTTTCCGCGAACATGTTTATGACTTTGTTTGTTACTTCCTTGTTAGGGTGGTGTTTACGAGACCCTAGTGTTACATTCCTAGTAAAAACGTGTTCGATATTCGAGTTTATGTTCGACAATCGATACTTCATTTTCACAAACAAGTTGATGGAGTATTGAATTGTTCGAAATTCGAGCCGTTCGAAAACCGATGGTCCACGTATTTTAGTGCACAGTATATAAATACATTGGCTAACCGAGATTTTTGGTTTCGTTTGTTCTATCACTTTACTAACATAACTTACCTTAATTACCTACTTTTTTGGTGCTCAGTGCTTTATATTGGCTCTTCGAGCATTTCAGCTTCTTTTGTTCCATCACTTCTCTAATTTACCTAATTTCTTAAGTTTTTGATGCACCTTAGTTTATATTAGCACTACAAGGCTTCTGACATTTTCCTAACCCAGGGGTCGGCAGACCACGGCTCTTTACATAGGCGTTTGCGGCTCTTCAGACATGAACACCAATTTCATCTCCACTAAAGCAGCCTTATGAAATAGTCGCCGAACGAACTCAGGCTCGAACAGCATACTCCCTACCCTACGCATATTCTCTACTTGTGTGCTCACATGTGTTGCTTTCTCCCTCCATTCGCCTCCTGCTTTACGCACTCCGGCGCCGTTCGTTCGGTCGGTTGAGCAGTTAAGCTCGAAACCCATTATGAACAACAAGTACGGCAACAGTCATATTCTTTTGCATGTATTGTAATGGAGCGCATCCCACTTAGCCAGCACAGCCAGCAACAGCCAAAACGCTAACGCCACAGCCGGAATGTTTCTCTTGGAATTAAAACAGCGTTCTACTCGAACAGCCAGACGCCAGACCGGCACGAAACGCGTGGTGTTTCGACAGGTTAATACAATTGTTTTGAGAGTTTCGGTTATATTTTATAAAAATGAGCACCGAGGAAATTTTTATAGAATATGTGAGGGAATACCCATTCCTATATGATATATTAGACCCATCATATCATGATAATAGGAAGAAGGAAAACGCGTGCCAGCAATTGCTGAGAATTTTGAGTCCTGGAAAAAAATGTCTTCATCTTTTAGAAAGTCTGGAAAAAGATGATGAAATTCCCTTCTCTTTTTAAAAATATCATTGACCCAAAATCTATGTTTCCGCTGTTGTCTTTCCCGCTCTTCCTCCTCAGCACAAATTGCAGCCACTACAATAAGCTCCTCTTCCGATGAACTCTCCATTGCATCCACCGCAGCGGATCTAAAACTGGGATTGTTCAAACGTCTAGCTGTTCAAGTGCCGTGCTGGCTGTTGATGACTGTTCATAATGGGTTTCGTGCTTTTAAGCTTCGAACTTAGTCGACGCTTTTCGTGTCTTGATCTCATCTGCAAACGTATCACATTAGTTGTAACTGTCTGAACTTTCTGGCCACACAGGCAAGATCACGGTAAGTACATTTTTAAATTTTACATATATCACTTTAGATTTGAGAAGAAATATTTCGATTATAATAAATTCAAAAGACCCTGTTTTGTAATTGGTGAAGTATTGTACCAAAGTGCGAGGTGCCTATGTATAATATATTTTCAACACATTAATTTTGATTTTTTTCAGAATGTGATTTACTCAAGTTTATAGAACTCAACCCATGGACAAAATGGCTTCGGTTACATCTAAATAGAAGAGAAAACTAATTGATGAAAATCGTGACTTTAAGAAAGAATGGACCGAGTCATTTGCGTTCATTCATAATCCGGATGGTCTTCCGACTTGACTTATCTGTCATGAAAATCTCGCAAATAATAAGAAATCAAACTTAGAGAGGCATTTCTCCACAACACATAGTACATTCGCGAGCAAATATTCGGCAGGTGAGGCACGGAAGAGAGCTGTTACAGAACTTCAGCATCAAAATCAGAAGTCGAGTTCCATACTAGACAACTGGGCACATAATATAAATACCGTCAAACTTGCAAGCATTGCGGTCTCTCTGGAAATCGCTAAAAGAGGAAAACCATTCACAGATGGTGATTACATTAAAGACTTCTTTATGAAAGTATCCGAAAAACTCTTATACGACTTTAAAAATAAAGAAGAAATCATGAATAAAATAAAAGAAATGCCTTTATCTATGAAAACAGTGCAAGACAGCACTCCCAAAATGTCTACGAATATAACAGGGCAGCAAGTCGAAGATATTAAGCTGGCTTCCGCAATATCAATTGCAACTGATGAGTCATGTGATATTAGTGGCAAAGCACAAGTATCACTCTTTGTGCGATATATGTCGGCACAAGGTCCCAAAGAAGAACTTCTCGGATTGCTTGCGCTCAAGGGACAAACACGTGGAGAAGATATTGCGAATGCTGTAGAAACATATCTGGACCACACGGGAATTGACTTAAATAAAATAATTTCCATTGCTACTGATGGAGCTAAAAGTATGATAGGTGTAAACAAAAGAGCAGTTTCAATTTTAAGGAGAAAAATTGGTCATGACATTCTCACGTTCCACTGCCAATCTTCCAAACAGCCGTTTGGAAGAACTCGAAAGAGAGAAATCCTATTTAGTTTCTCAGCACAGAAACAGGGACTGTTTCATCCGTGAACTCTAAAAAGAATATTGCGCAAGCGCGTGGTGCTCTAATATGTAAAAAAAATCATTCGTGAATAAAAAAATAAAAAAATAATAATAGGATTCCAATGCCTAAATAGGCGAATTGAGCCAGAGAAGGTAAGTTCTCCGTTTTTAGACCGCCGGTCATAGAAATGAAAGTCACGTGATCAGCGTGATGTTTCGACGGGTCATATTATCCCTGAATCAATAGGTACTCATTTATAAGTATTAAATACTTGAGGCTGAGTCGACCCCAGAGTTGACTGCACAATTTCGGAAGATAAAAATCCGAATGAGGTGGGAGGTATCGAACCAGCGTCTCTGTGCTCCGTAGGCGACCGTCTTACCATGGAGCCACGGCAATCAGAATAGTTTTATGAACGAGAATTTTTGATTAAATTAGATTTTTTCAATTCACTTTCAATTAATTTTATATTTATTTATTCTGGGGTACCAAATAGAAACTTATTATTATTTATAGAGGCTAATCGTCGATACTAGGGGGCGAGCTCCTACACCTGGATGAGGGGTGAATGATTGTGAAATGAGAGTAATGTAAACATATTATTCTCGCCCGAAAAATATCACTAACGGAGAATCGAACTACCGACCGCACAATCAGGACTGTTCTTCACCAGTACAATCTGTACGATTTAATGCGCTCGGCCACTCCGTTGGCCCACATAGAAACGTTGTCCCACATCCTGTAACCCAGAAGGGCTGGTCTAAAAATCTTAAGTAATACACGTTGATGCAGTGGCGTATACAGGACTCATGGTTAGGAGGGGGCACTTATGATGTTAGCAGTAAGACAGGAGGGGGAACTTGCAGCTTACAGGCCCACACGGCCCGAAGTTTTATGTTTTTGCCTCTGAAGCGTTAATGAAAAAAACTTTATTTAGGATGAAAATATATTTAAAAATGTAAAATATATTACCTTCTCCCATTTCTGGTTATAAAACAATGTCGAGGAGCTATTCCGGATATTTGAAGTTTCACACTGCTTATCATTTTGTACGAAAATAGACCGCGACCCAAATGAGATGATTATTATTTCATTATTTGTTGATAAAAAGAATGTGGTTGTTAATCCATGTATCAAAAACTTACATTTAATAACCCTCAAAATTCTACAAACTTTTTTTCTTCGATAAATACATATTTGTTTATATTTTTCGCGGGATATATTTTTGAAGTCTCAGTATTACTCGTACATCTGTTCCATTCTCTAAATCCAGACGCTTCGTCACAATTTCTACCGAACGGACACTGGAGATATGACGGAATAAGGATTTCTTGATCATACGTATGCAGACCTAAAAATATTCTATAAATTTTTGTTGAGATTTCAGTCTTTCAACTAATAAAGATTAAGGTTTCAAGTAATTAAAGTCAAGTCAACAAAACTAAAATATAGAGCTACTATTGTTCTAATATACAAACATAAATTTGAGGCCGCATAATAATGCGATGACATCATGGCGTCAAGCTTTCATATAAGATAAAATAATTATGCTGAAGTAGTGCTTTACTGGCTATGATTGAATAAAGATGTTTAAAGCCTATGTATGAGTTTTATTTAACAATCTCCAAAAAAACCACACTCCTACAATTTTATTACAAATTGTAATAAAATATAGCTTATATATAGTAAAACGTTAAAAGTGTATAAAAGGTTATTTTGCTGTAAAATTATTTTAAATTTGTTAAATTTTCATTTCGTCCCATCTTAACGAAGTCATACTACGATAAGGAGAGGCAAGTGCCCATAGTGCCCACTCCCTCTAAATGTGTAAAAATTCACACTTCACATCAATTTATTTAGACACATTCCTCATTGTCTTAACAATGGTGTTGATGCTGAGACAAACATATGTGATTATCTCACTCAAGTGATCAGCGTTACTGCTGAGATCACTTTATAGTATTTCCAAAATGAAAAGGCCAGTCTTGTTAAGAAGCTTAACAATTCGGTCATGGGTTTATGGCAGTAATCTTAAGACTTATTGCTGTAAAAAGAATATAAGGGGTATTAAGAGAATTTTAAATTTAAATCGAATAGATATAACACTAGTTCAATTGAAGTTTCTTAAAAACCATTAAGGATATTTTCCAAATTTATAATTCTATTGTTTCTCAATTTTAGGGGTTGTTATACTTGTTTGTTAGTTAATTTTCAACGTTCATAGCGTGCATACATTAACAACATGGCTCTTTGGCGACCATTAGATTTTGAAGAAATTCCTAATTTCTGTAGTGAAAATAGTGAATCTGTGCAAGGTGATTTGGAGTGCGAAAATGTGGACGTTGACGTGGAATGCGAAAATGTGGACGTGGCTACTAACGAAAAATGTCATTTGTCAGAAAATTGCAAAGTTCTGATACTGATTGTTTATAAAAAGTTCGTTTCGGAAGGTAATGGCAAACCTATACTTAGAACTGCGGATTTAACTAGTGTTCCATACAGAACAATTCAACGTATCATTTTTCGTGTTTTAAACCCTATAGAACTAATATGGAGCCAATTAAAAGGTAATTTGCGCCGGAAAAATACAACACTGACAGAAAGTGACACTGTAGTACAATTAATTAAAGACGAAACGAGTGCAGTAAGTAGTGATTTGTGGAAAAAAATGCGTAGAACATGCAAAGACAAATGAATTTTTTTTTTTATAAATCCACCAAATAAATCTTCAATAATTATTAATTTAAATGACAGTGGTAGTGACACAAACTCTGATAGTGATATAAACAATGATAATAGTGATAATGATTAATATGTTTATTATTATATTATATTATTTATTTTACATCGGCCTTTATTTCTGCAACGAGGCTAATCGCCGATGCCAGGGGGCGAGCTCCTACACCTGGATGAAGGGTGAATGATTGTGAAAATGAGAGTAATGTAAACATATTATTCTCGCCCGAATAATATCACCAACGAAGCAGGCTCGAACCACAGACCGGACAGTCGTACTGGGTTTCCACCAGTACAAACCGCACGACTAAATGCGCTCGGCCACCACGTTGGCTGATTAATGTGTTAATAATTTTAAATTACACTAAGTTCGAAAAAAGAATGATTTTTGTTTGTGCAAATTTGAAGTATTTAATATAGACTATAAAGACTTTAAAACAAAACGATTTTTAAACATGCCTATATTTATAATTCAAATATAGCCAGTCCTAAACCTGATAAAAATGTGAAGGAATGTCTTATGGATATATATACACTTCATTCTAAACAGCATATAAGAAAAGACGTTTATTTAAAATCATTATTACGGTCTTGGCAACTATTATTAACAGAACTATAAACTCAGCAGGTATAAAGGTTATACTGTCAGTCATTATTGGAATCAGAAAGTGAGGGTGGCCATTTCATTTTGGAAATACTATACTCTCAAAAGAGTATTTAATCGTAGTACAAGTATAAGAGTATTAGTCTGTTATTTTGTCGGTCTGTTAGTTGGTGGAATTCGAACTACCGGACCTTTCTGCCCGTAATATAGTAATTATATTTTCGACCCTGTGCTAACTAATGTTAATAAGCAATCAATTAATTTTATGAATATAATAGTTTCGCTATTACCGCCATAAGCAATAGTTGACATCATTTTTATTGCGGATTTGATTTGACCTGCTATTTTGGGTATACTATTACAACAGATCGCTAATCTTAAATAATATCGTTTATATACTAATAAATCTTAATATGTCTAAGGACCGCCTTAAAAGGATATGTGGTTATATTATGAAACACTCAAATAAGGACAAGACAGATCAAAATGTTATTAATTTTGTGAAGTAATTGATAATTTTCTGTTATACAATAGAGTTTCTAAAATTTAGTACGCGAATTCCTAGGGGCACCAACAAATTATGATTTGATTAATATAATTTAGTCATGTCATTATAAAAAATGATATCCAATTTCTTATTTTCACACGTAATAAGCAATGAATTTTTAAAAAAATTGATGTAAAGTGTGAATTTTCACACATTGCAGGGTTTCGCAGGTATATAATAGGAGAGAGTGTGTAGGACAAATTTTGCTTTGTAGTAATCACAGCAAAATGAACGATATTTTCTAAATAATTTATCGTCTGTGAATCTAAGAGCTTTAAAAACAATTTTTATGTTAAAATAATTTTTTTTCGAATAATAATTTTAATTCGAATACCTATTTTTTTCTTTTTTTTTTAACACAGAACAGGACTAAATGTCCCAATTACACTGTGTCTTATAAAAATCCTTGCCCTGACCATTATTTAGGTTTCTAAATATGTGCAGTATTTTTTTTTTTTAAATAGCATGGTTCATTAAAATTTTGAAAATTGCGCCTATTGCTTCCATTAGTTGTTTTAAGTCATATGCTCTGCTCCTCTAATTTCGTATACATTACACATAGAATGAAAATATAATTCCAACAATTCCAAGTGGTTATTAAATTTACGTTCTTAAAAATTAAATGCAACATTTGCCAAAATATAACTAGAATTTTGATAAAATAATTTAATCAAAATAAAAATGGAGAAAAAAAAAACAAAAAATAAAATTTTCTCCTCTGCCCGGGAGAGAATCCTAGTTTGCTGCATTGCAAGCGAGCAAGCTAACCATTAGACCAGGATACGCCTTCTAGTATAGTGTGTTACATAACTATAATTTGTGTACACCGTCAATCAAAAAAACACAAAAAATGCGTCATTTTCCGAAAAAATAATCTGATCAAAAATTCCTGTTGTACTATTCCGGCTCACACCAATATACATTACCTAGAATTTTTTCAGATTTTTAGTTTAAACCATCTGGGCTACAGGTGTGGGACAATTTCTTTTTTGCACAATTTAGGCAAAAATCGCATCAAAATAATTTATTTTTTTAAAATTTAATTTTGATCGTTAATCCACGTACTAAGATCTTTCATTTGATACTCTACTCAGATTAAAAAAAAAAAATTGTTTTTTTCAATGATCATATATTTGTTTATATTTTTAGGGGGATATGTTTTTTAGTTGTTGTAGTAGTTTTCCTATGTGCGGGTCAAAGAGTTGTATAAGCATTCCAAATATCTCTAGGTTTAGCCGTTTGGCTACAATTTTTACCGAACAGACAGACAGGCGACAAAATGCCGGTATAAGGGTTTTTTGGTCATACCTAAAAAAACCTAACAGGTTTTCAAATTGAAAAAATAGGTATATAAAAAATTTAAAAAAAGTGATTTAAAGGATTGTTTTAATGTTAAAGATAATATTTTCACTTTCACATACGAGGGCGAGATTAAAAGTTATGCGTACGACCACGTACATTTTATTTTAACTGAGGGATTGGACATGCGGAAGACATTCTCAAAATGGGTGCCACGTTTGAGATGAAGGAACAGTCCAAACAGTGGTCATCTCAGTACCCCAGCTCCAAAGAAGACAAAAGTGATCTCATCAGTCGAAAAGATCACGTTATGCATGTTTTGGGATTTCTTTCGCGAAAGAGATCTTATACTCGTACATAGACTATCTCCCAAAGGGCTAAATAATAAACGGACAATACTATGCTGACCTTGACAGTTTGTTCAATGATATTCGTGAAAAAGTCCTGGTTTGGTCAAAAATAAAATCCTCTTCCATCATGACAACAGACCTGCTCATTCCAGCGATATTGCAACTCCAAATCTGGAAAGAAATAAAGTTTGAAGTAGTTGGTCATCTAACTTATTCGCCAGATTTAGCACCTTCGGACTTCCACCTCTTTCCAAACCTAAAAAATATTTAGCTGGAAAGAGTTTTCAGTCAGATGATATTATCTAGAGAAATAAAAATTAAAATAAATAAATAAAAAAAAAAAAAAAAAAAATCATTCGCAATAATTATTCTCATTCATTATTAGTATTTTAGTCTCACTCTAACAAATCCCCTATTGAAAAATTATAGTAGTATGAAATAGGTAAGTTTTCGGCAAATGAGTACGAAAAGTACATTCCGGAAAAAACAGTTTTTTTAAGTTTTGTCGGTCAGTTGACATTTACTTGTCGTTATTAGTTTGCCTATTGGTCTGTCAGTGTATAGGTGTGTCGGTCTATCGAACTACGTCCACGTGCTCGAATTGCAAAAGATTATATAAAATCCAAGTGATCTAAGTGGTCACTTCGATGGTTACTCCAGTGGCAAACTTCAGTGGTGGCGCTAATGAGCGAGAGAAGTTAGAAGTTAGACTTAAGCCAGTCTATTGAGCAAGCCAAATTTAGAAATTTACTTACTACCATTGATCTTCTTTTGGTTATAAATATACTAAATGAAAAAAATATTGAATATAACAGGTCACTGCTTTTCACCTTTATAGACATCGAAAAGGATTTTGAATTAGTAAAAAAAATCCAATTATGGATGCCTTGAGGGAGGATCGTATAAATTATAGATAATTTAGTTTAATAAGTCACATTTACAAAAATGGCAATACCGTTGTTAAGCTACATAAGAAAACCAATTGAAATAACAAATACATAGCGCACGACATAGTACTACTCGTGCTATGCAAACGCTAGAAATATACAGAAGAAATGGTCTAGATTCAGTGGCGGTGCAAGCTCTTAAAAGCTGGGGAGGGTGGCAGAAAAAATTGAAGTAAAATTGGGGGGGGGGGCAGGAAATATTTAAAATCAATTTTTTATGGTTTACACATGGAAATACAAGTGATGACCTAAAAAAAAAGGTCCTCACTTCTAAAATATATTTTTCTCCAAACCATTCTGGGGAGGCCAACTGGGGGCCAGAGCAATTTTAGGGGGGCGGACCCACCGCTAGCGCCGTCACTGTCTAGATTGATCAGCGTTCGGAAAACTTAGAAACATATTTAAAACAAATAATTTTGCGCAGTGCGTTAACCAATTTTCACCTACATTAGAAACGACAACATTAATAAGAATCTGCTGAAAATAGTGGCTCAAAGAGCCCTGGAAAGCGATGCATTGTATATCCAGAGCAAATAGAGAAACGATTGTCTGGTTTAGAGTGAAATAAAATGTTTAATATTGTTGATCGCTTGATTTAAAAAACAGTGGGTCTGACATATGTATATCTAGACTTGAATATGACAGATAGATTAGGAAAATACTAGGATGGAGACCCAGGGATACAGTTAGGGCCAATTTCTCAATATCAGTTTAAAGTAGAAGTAAAGGTTAAACTAAAGATTATCACATGATTGTATTTCTCAATCTCCAGTTGGAGCTGAACCTCTGGTAATCTTAAGATAAACTTAATCGTCACCGCAGGTACCGTTTATGTCCCGATTATATTACTAGCTCAGTTTAAAATACATAAATTAAATCTGTATAAATCATTAGTTTTAAAAGTAGTTTGGTTCCATATTAGTAGTAAAATAACAGTATTTTGTGAAAAACAGGTAAATAAATCTTGGAACAACAATTTTTACTTTTGTAACCTAAACTTTATTACTGCCGACAACATTGTAAAGTCGCATTTTCGCTACAAATAAAGTTTAGTTTTTGGAAAATAAATTTAAGTGTCTCATTATAAATCTTACCGTTCCGCAAATAACATATCTGCCCTCATGGTTTCATGGTAAATTAGTTTCTACAATTTGTAAATAAGGTGGAAAAAGGTTAAGTTGTTTCCAATTTTGACGTACATGACAGCTAAATGCGCATGCCCGACAGAGCGGTCAGCGCTCAGAGTTTAGGTAAGACATACGTTTAGGTAATATGCGCATGCCACAAAAATAATCTAAAGATTACGGAACCAATAGATTTATTTGTATTCAGAAATGTTCTTGGGTTTAATGGTTAGTTTAACTGGAAGGTATAGATTATCTAACAGTAAGATTAAACCAATATTGAGAAATCGGGCCTTAGAGATACAGGAAGACAACCTATCCGTTGAACAAACAACTTAAAAAGACATACCGGCAACTGGATATAGTTGACTCAAGATATAATAAACTGGAAACAAAAAGAAAGGCCTGTGCTTAGCAGTGGACTTCTAGCAGTGGAATGGTTGTCGGATGATAATGATGATAGTTTATAGCAGTGTTTCTCAACCTTTTCTGGATTGGGACACCCGAAATTATGTAAATATTGTCTGCGGCCCCCCTATATTATGTAAATATTGTTTGCGACCCCCCTATATATATATGATGTATCAAGATAGAGGGAACACGATTTTTCTCAAACAGGCGACGTGTGAGCAAAAGAGTTGGAAAAAAAATTTGGTGACCAAAATTTATTCAAAAAATTAAATGGTATTATTAAAATTTTCCAGAATAAACCGGAAGTACTGGATATCAAGGACGATTTAGAATTTTTAAATGGGAACGTATGTCATATCGGGACCTTTGGATAGAGGTTTTGAAAATTTTACTTAAACATTTTTTAATATCTTTTACGGTTGACAAAAAAATTGTGTTTATTTCACGATTATATTCCCTATAACGACTTGAAATTAAAGTATTTTTATTTAAAAGTGTTCAAAGTACCTTCCATTTTTTTAGGTATGGGTAAAATTTATATCTTGCAAGATTGAGAACATTTCTACTATATTTTCATGTTTCGATCTTGCATGACTTCGCATAAAAACTTTCGTTCCAAACCTTTTATCCTGGAGGGGTTGGTCTAAAAATCTGAGAAAAAAAATCATCTTTTAACAATATGCATTGATGGGAATCGAAATAGTTCAACAGGAATTTTTGAGCAGATTAAGTTTTTGTATTTTAGCAAAAAATTATATATTTTTTTAAATTCATATAGGGCAGAGTTTCCCAAACTTTTTGAGCCGCGGAGCACTTTTCACGAGAAGAATTCGTCGCGGAGCACTATCCTTGCTATATATTTATATATTATATATTTTAGTTGGATCTTGATGTGTGATATGTCGTAGAAATAAATTTCTCAATTGATCAATACAGGATAATAGTTTCTTGCCGATCTTGAAAAGTTATCTGGTACGTACTATAACAGGAAAATGAAAAAATGCTTTGTAAGTTAAAAGCAAAACTATTAATAAAAATTAGCCGTGGTCACCACAGGACCGCCCACCAACACAAAATACCTACTTAAGCAAAATAATTTCTAACAAAGAAATTATTTAGAATAATCATGGAGACATTACATATACAGTGAATTTCTTCTATCCTGCAACATTGAAATTATTACTATGCATGGTTTCCCTAGTAACGACATATTATTTTGACTGTTAAATGTTAAATCGCCTATGTTGCAAGATTTTTTTTATTTTAATGGTCTTTGCTGCTTCGGCAATTAGCCAGGACAATTATTATTTTTGAAAATTATTCCATGCCTGAACGGGTTTCGAACCCGAGACTTTAACAATGTAGAGCACATGTGTTACCACTACGCTACGCCGATCGGCATGTTGCAAGTTAAAAGAAACGCAAATTTACATTGCTATCAGATTTCAATTACCATAGTAACGATAATACCTATATTGCAGGAAAAAAGAAATTCACTGTACTGATAAAATAGATACATAAAAAAATATCACAAATATATGAAAAAAGAAAAAATATATTAAGTTGTATTAAAAAATGTCTCAAATAAAAGTTGTTAGTTATTGCTTGTTTAGTAACTTTTGTTACATTTTTTTTTTCGAAATATTTCTGTAGTGCGAAATATCCGCAAAAATCTTAAAACCAATACGAAAAATCTTCCACTTCCAGATGACCGATTTTTACCGAAACTTAATTAACTAATGTCTTTGATGTGAAAAGCTTAAAAATTGATGTGAAGTGTGAATATTCACACATTTCAGGGTTTCGCAGGTATATAATAAGTGAAGGCGGTATGCTGAGTGTGTAGGACAAATTTTACTTTGTAGTAATCACGGCAAAATGAACGATATTTTTAAAATAATATATTATCGTCTGTTAATCATATAATAAGACTGGTTATTAAATTTACGCTCATAAAAATTAAATACAACATTTGTCAAAATATAACTAGAATTTTGACAAAATAATTTCAACATAATAAAAATGCAAAAAAAAAAACAGAAAAAATAAAATTCAATCCGTACTCGAACTCGAAGCCCTTCGTTTTCCAGCCAGTTTAAGAGCGCTCTAACGCATGTAGCCATCGAACGCTATGCATGTAAGTGTCTTACATTGGTATAACTTTTGTACTTTGTGAACCAAAAACCACAAAAAATGCGTTATTTTCCAAAAACATAATCTGATCAAAAATTCCTGTTGTACTATTTCGGTTCACACCAATATACATTACTTAGAATTTTTTTAGATTTTTAGTTTAAACCATCTGGGCTACAGGTGTGGGACAAAATTTTTTTTGCACATTTTTGGCAAAAATCGCATCAAAATATTTTATTTTGCAAAAATAAAAATTTGATCGTTAATCCACGTACTAAGGGCTTTCATTTGATACCCTACTCAGAATTTTAAAAAAATATTTTTGTTTTCGATGTGCACATATTTGTTTATATTTTTAGGGGGGTATGTTTTTTAGATGTTTTAGTATTTTTCCTATGTGCGGGTCAAAGAGTTGTATAAGCATGCCAAATTTCAACTCTCTAGGTTTAGCCGTTTGGCTACAATTTTTACCGAACAGACAGACAGACGGACAGACAGACAGACAGACAGACAGACAGACAGACTGACAGACAGACAGACAGACAGACAGACGACAAAATGACGGTATAAGGGTTTTTTGGTCATACCTACAAAACCCTAAAAATGAAGTTTCATAAAAATCCGTTTAGCCAAATTCGCTTTACACGTGTCCAAGAACCTACAGACAGACATACAGATATGCCTGTCTGTCTGCCAGACATCATGCTATATTTTATTTAATTCGTGGACATCAATCAAATTTTAAAAATCTTAAAATCGGTATGATCACTATACCTCCCTTATATGTATATACATATATGTGGCAATCGGTAAAAACATGAACTGGGACAAAAAATCTTTTCAAAATACAAAATAAAAAATACCGATGAAAAAACTATTGAAATACTATCTTTATAATATTTGAACATACTTGTCGTCTACTGGACGTTCTGAGACAGAGACTCTGACAGCTTTTTTAACGATCCGTACTTTAGTCAGCGATCCACCGAAAAATAATCGCAGCAAAACCAAATAAATAGCACTGCACCAGTGGCGTACGCAGAAAAATATTTCAGTGGGGGGGATATCTCACAACATCGGAATTTTCACGTATTGAAAAGGGCGCAGTTTTGAAATGCGGTAATAATAATTTTATTAATTTTCGAATTTTCAAGGGGAATTTTCCCCCCTTATTTACCCCCTTGCGTATGCCACTGTATTGCACTACTATGATTTACTGACTTACTGTCTGTATTATAAGAGATCTATAAAATATAATTCATATTCCTATTTAACGAAACGTCACAACATCCATTATCCATTATTTGGCAAATTTTAAGGAATTTGCACTGCATTTATATATGCCGTTCCTATAATATATCAGCCCTGTAATAGAACAGTCACTCAACTGTATATTTGTATTTCACATACGCTAAAACTTTTTCAATGACCAGTTGAACCATTCAGATTCGAGAGCCATTATTTATATTTATTGGGGGCAGTAAAATATTATTGTACTGGCTCTTGTTATCTTCAGTAGCGTATCATTTCTGAGTGAAATTTTGTTTTGAAAAAACACATACTATTTTCACATCTGATCACATTTATTTTATTTACTTTTCTATCTAATTTGCTTGCGGAGCACTAATAGACTCTTTACGGAGCACAGTTTGGGAAACTCTGATATAGGGTATTAAATGAGAGCTCTTAGTACATAAGACAATAAATGATTTTAAAATTATGTTCGTTTTGACGTGATTACAAATAAAAAAAAAATGTCCTAGACATTCAGCATGTAGGTTTCTGGCCTTCTGTTTGCTGCCGCCACTTACTATTATAGATACCTGTGAAATCATGACATGAAAAATCACACTTCACAACATTTTTTTATATATAAATGATTGAATATAATCTTAACTATATTATGATTCTAGTAGCAGATTATAATGAGCGGGACATAATAGAAAAATATCTTTTATATTTAAAATTTTTGTACATACTGCTAAATCATAAGGGGTAGCTTACTAACATTCAGCCTTCAACATATATATATCAAGGTATGATTTTTATTTTAATATTTTAATTTTTGAAAACTAAAACTTAATACCGTGAATTTATTAAGTGATTTAAAATAAGTAATATAAGTAACAATAGCAAATGTAAACAATTCTTCGAAAATAATGAAATCGTGATATTTATACTATCATGTTACTTCTTGTTATAATGTTACGACATTTACAGGAAAATATTTCAAAATACTCGTATAATAAAGAATGTTATAATTCTTTTACCTTAACGTGTTGAAGATACTCTTTAGCTGATTCATATCTGACTCATCCATCTGATTTGTTCCTAGAAGAGAGAAAAATGTGTAAGAAAGATTAATAAACAATATTTATAAAAAAAAAACACACATTGTAGTATAACAATACCAAAATAATTCTTATTTGATGACTGTTTCCGACACTATTTCTGTTGAAAATACATATTGGGTGCATTCGAGTTGTACAGGGTAGAGCGAGTGCTGAGCGAACAGTTGATGGTGACGTTATGAATAGAGCAATAACGGTGCGCAGCAACTCGAACACGGAACGAGCGTTGTTGTGACGTAATATTTATAAAATCTAACCCTACAATTTTAGGCGGCGTTTTTACTGTCAGATTAGTTCACGTCAGTCATGAATCAAAATTATATATAAGCAGTTCACTTTTGTAAGAACAAACTAAGAGGGAATTTTGTTTTCAATAGTTTAAACTTTTGAAGCTGTATGTCATGTTGGTATTAAAAAATGTCACTTTTTTAAAATGTCGATCAATTTGACATATGTCATAATGAAAAATTATACCTTATCAACCTAAAGTCGGTTTTACAGCGTAAGGAATATTTTGAATTGTCATTTAAAGTCAGTAACACGCTGTAAAAGTAACCAAAATAACCATACATATACTATGTTCCGTAACTGCACACCTAACTACCGCGGTCGCGGTTTCGGTAAAGTCGTGGTAAATTGTGGTTACCTGAAAACGCGTTTTAGTTACGGAACGGTAGTTACACAGTTGATAAAACAGACAACTGAACTGTCATTTTATGGACGTTATAGATTCTAGATATTCTCTTACAAACTTATTAATAAAAATATTTGTTTTATTAGTACTTGTTTACAATGGCACATTATATAAGAACATATATGATTTTTCCAGATATTATTTTTCACGACATCGATCAATATTATTATACTAAAAATCAGTTACTTACACTCATTCTTACTGTTTTAATAATAGACTATAGTAAAATAATATTATAATTTACTACTTGCACTATAAAGAAACGATTAATTCCCTCCACTTAACTCTCGCCTTATTGCAATTGTTCTGAAATTCCCGCCTTTTGGCAGTTTACATTAGATCTGAATTTTGTAGTGGGAGGAAATAACCACACTAACTGCGATATTTCCACGGTTAGTTTGGTTACAAAAAAGTAACCAACATTTTCAGTAGCCGCGTTCCGAAACCTATAAGCTGTTCACTTTTGTAAGAACACACTTGATCTGGTTATTTTGGTTACTTTTATGGTGTGTTACTGACTTTAAATGTCAATTCAAAATATTCCTTACGCTGTAAAACCGACTTTAGGTTGATAAGGTTATGATCATTATAATTAAGATATCATTTTTCATTATGACATATGTCAAATGGATTGACATTTTAAAAAAGTGACATTTTTTAATGCCAACATGACATACAGCTTCAAAGGTGCAAACTATCGAAAACAAAATTCCCTCTTAGTTTGTTCTTACAAAAGTGAACCGCTTTTTTTTATAACAATTTTCCTGAACAGGTTAATGTCGTACACTTTCGGAACGGGAAACCTCAACAGCGGTTACTTTCGTCGAGTAATGGAACATTGTAATAGTTTGTTCTTACAAAAGTGAACAGCTTATATATACCTCGGATTTTCGTTTTTTTTTTTTTCAATGATGAAGAAATAAAATTAATTAAAAATTAAATAATAATTAATAAATTAATTTAATGAATTTTTTCCATTTTAATTTTATGCACGGTGTATTTTAATAATTTTTTTGCTGTTTACAGAATGTCAAAAATACACAAAATTGCCATACTCTGTAGCCATAGACGAATAACCATGGCGCAGATAAAAATTTGGTTGATATTTTCGTGACGATTAACGTGTTAAAGACTTTTTAGTGTCATCAAAGCTGTTATGCTTTTCAGGCTTTAAAAACAAAAATGTTTTACAGTTTGCAAATAGGTGGTTTCTGGAATTAACTGCTTTGCTTTTTTAAAATTTATTGCTATTACATCCATTTTTAGGGTCTTGTAGGTATGACGAAAAAACCTTTATAGCGTCATTTTGTCGTCGGTCGATCTTTTAGATAAAAATTGTAGCCAAACGGCTAAACCTAGAGAGTTAAAATTTGGCATGCTTATACAACTCTTTGACCCGCACATAGGTAAAATACTAAAACATCTAAAAACATATGCTCTTGTGCTCGAAAAAAAAAAAAAAAATTAAATTCTATGTAGGGTACCAAATGAAAGCCCTTAGTACGTGGGTTTACGATCAAAATTTTGCAAAATAAATTATTTTGAAGCAATTTTTGCAAAAATTGTGCACAAAAAAAAATTGTCCCACACCCTGTAGCCCAGATGGTTTAAGCTAAAAATCTGATAAAATTCTAAGTAATGTACATTGGTGTGAACCGGAATAGTACAACAGGGATTTTTGATTAGATTATGTTTTCGGAAAATAACGCAATTTTTGTGTTTTTTTGTTGACGATGTACAAAAGTTATAGTTATGTAACATACTATACTAGAAGGCGTATCCTGGTCTAATAGTTAGCTTGCTCGCTTGCTACGGGTTCGCTGCCGGGCAGAGGAGACTATTTTATTTTTGTTTTTTTTTTTTTCATTTTTATTTTGTTTAAATTATTTTGTCAAAATTATAGTTATATTTTGGCAAATGTTGCATTTAATTTTTAAGAGCATAAATTTAATAACCAGTTGGAATTGTTGGAATTATATTTTCATTCTATGTGTCATGTATACGAAACCAGAGGGGCGGAGCATATGACTTAAAACAACCAATGGAAGCCATAGGCGCAGTTTTCATAAGCTTAATGAACCTTGCTATTATATATATATATAAAACTGGACATATTTAGAAACCTAAATAATGGTATTAGGTATTCGTATAAAAATTAATAAAAAAATATTTTAACATAAAATTTTGTTTGTACAGACGATAAATTAGTTTAAAAATATCGTTCAATTTGCCGTGATTACTGCAAAGCAAAATTTGTCCTACACACTCAGCTTGCCGCCTTCACTTATTATATACCTGCAAAACCCTGCAATGTGTGAAAATTCACACTTCACATCAATTTATTAATATTTGTTGCTATTGCATCCATTTTTAAGGATGTAATAGGAAAATAATAGCAGTTCAACAAAATAGCCAATTAAAAATAAAATTTTATTTACAAAAACGGATGAGACTTAAAAAATTAACTCATCATAGGCCTTATTCAAATTCAATTCTTTAGTAGTAACTCAATAATTATTAACACATGGCTGCCAACTGCCAACTGTACAAATCACGCATTTTAGTTGCGCTCGGCTTGGGTAGGTATGTGATTCAGTCAGTGGCGTAGCTGGAGGTCATGTTGCCCGGGGCGGTGAAAAATTTGACGCCCCATTTACTTTCAAATATAAAAAAAAGAAAAAACTTACTTACTTAGACAGGGCAACATTTCAAGTGAAACCTTTAAATTTCAAGCGAAGACTAAAAAAAAGGTCCTCACTTCTAAATTTCAAGTGAAAACGTAAACAAAAACTCCTCTCTTGGCGCCCCTGGCATGACCCTAATGCCTTGTATTTAAAGTGATTCACAAAAAAAAATACATTACTGGCGCCCAATGCCGCCCCTGAGTAGCTGGCGGACCCCCCCCCCCCCAGCTTCGCCATTGAATGCAGTACAAACAAAACAAAATTGTTGTAACGCTAGAGGGATTCTGCAACAAGACTAAAGTCTGGTTTATAATAACTCCTTAACATAACGCATACGTATTGACCAATGGGTTTGAACTTTCAAAACATCTGTTTGTAATAAACAGAATGAAGAGTGTAGTGTAATTTTTATGTTTATGTAACCATAGCATATCTATTATAAACCAGGCTTCAAGCTGCGATCAGATTAGCTAGCAGATCCTGTAATGTACCACGTAACGTAGTGGTCGACTGAAATCTACGCGTCGCGACAATGTTAACTTCCTATAAATAGCACGAGTATGAGCTGACTGCACAATATCGGAAGATAAAAATCCAAAGGAGGTGGGGGGTTTCGATGCGTCCTTGTGCCAAGATTATTAAAGTAAAGGTTGTCTCGTAACTTCTGACCAATCAGAGCGTGAGAGGGAATACGTCACATGTATGCGTAGTTTATACTAGCATACAAAATTAATATAGATGTTGCATATTTTTAAATATTTTTATTGACTATATTCATAATAGAAATTTATTTCAAGACAGTTCTACTGAATAAATTTTAAATAAAAACCTAAGGAAATTTTATACTGATTTATATAAAATTTAAGGTGATGGGTATTTGTATTATACTTACTAAATAACAATAAAATCGAATACAAATATAATTTTAGAAATATTTAAATAAAAATAGAAAAACAAATTGCTATAATAATAAATGAATTAATAAAATTGGAAGTTATATCAGTTTTTAAAAACGGCTGGACGTATTTTAACGAACAAGAGAATAGAACCAGGATTCAAATATAAGCATGGTATGTCAAAATTTTCTGGGGGTGGTGTTTCTGGGTTAAAACTTGTACTAAAAAACTTAAAATATTTCCTTTATAAACAGAACTATCTTAACAGAAAAACTATACAATAAAAATTGTTTATAAGGAAACAAATCTTACTTTTTCCATACATTTTTTCAATTTGATGAATATTAGGGTAGTTATGGGGGGATACTCTAAAACTAAAATATTGAAATATTTCACTTATTATTCTATTCACAGAAAAAATGAATGTAAGAAAATTTATTTAAAACGAAGAAACATTCCTTGCGAAGAAAAAAGAAATTAATACAAGTAGAAAATCAAAAAATTAAACGATATTTTTATATTTATAGACAAAAATCAAACTTCACGTGTATATAACATATACGATAAACAAAGACTGATGTCCCGTGAGCATACAGATGACACGTAGCTTCGCTATTTACCCCCACCAGTACAAGTTCCGCGACAACCTTTACTTTAATAATTTTGTCCCTGTGCTCCATAGGCAACCGTCTATTAGAATAAAATCCAATATTTTATCAAATAAAATACAATTTATTTAGCTTTTTATTCATTTTCATTCTATTTATATTTTTCTGTGCCTATAGTCCATTTTTTTTACACTTTTTCCCTCCTTCACGACGGGCGTGTGTTGTTCGTTTCGGATTGTTGACACTTTTTGTTGTTAATTCATTCGTTAGGTGCGTACAAGCCTTAAAGCTGCAGTTTGTGGTCTGAGACGAATTAACAAAAGGTGACATTTTACGTCTGAAAGAAATTTTAGTAATACATTTTAGTTTAAAATGTTTATAAGTACGACTAACTGTGGATCACATCATAATCTCCTGTACAACAATAAAACAAGCACTGCTCCAACCAAGAATTCAGAAGATCAGACGCTTCAATTCCTTAGAGACATCAACATCTCCCACCTAATATAAAATCTGTTCACCTATCTCTTTACTTACACAATGTTTAAATAACCCCTTTTTTTGTTATAATACTTACTACCTATAATTGTAACCAATATATGTACATGTATATAATAGTATTACTGTAAAAATGTAATTATACTCAAGTGCTAATAGCCTCGTAGCTGAAGCACGTAAATTTAAAAAAAAAAATGTTTATAAGATAATCATGCATTTCTTAAATTTAGATTTTAACTAAATTTTATAAAAAATATACGGAGTGATTATTTAATGGCGAGGCGACGTCACTGGAAGTTTTAATAATTTGCCGTTTCATACACATCGTAGCAGCCGATTATGCGCGCATACGCATCCAGGTTATTATATCTCTTCAGGGTTATTATAGTCATAGTATTCACCAGTATTTCTGCTAGGAGGAACGTAAAATTAGGTGACGTCGTCTCGCCATTAAATAATCACTCTGTATGTAACTAATGCTAGTTTCTTTTGATAACATTATAAAGGATATTATTTATCCTATATTTTATCTGTGATATGCGACTCAATTAATCATTTTTCTTTGTTTGCAAAATCATAATCAGCTAATGAAATCATATATAATTTACATGTTTAAATGGATGTACTGCGAATTGAATTCATTGTTTTAGGTTACTTTTCCAGAAAACAATTATCCTATACGGATATTAGTGCTATTATAATAATGGATACATTTGTAGTTGCATTTCATGCAGTGATGACGTCACAGTATAATCGTGATAATGCATTTTTAATATCCTCTAATTTACATACGTGGTTCAGGTGGTTTTCAGGTTTCAATATGTTAATTCACATACTCAGTAGTTCAATTTAATACTTCATACCAATAGACTACATACATCATTCTTAGGGACACCAATTACCTAAGGTGACAAGATTTTTAAAATCTACAAAAAATATCAACAAAAAACAAATAAATATTGCAAATCTAGAATAAAGGAGAGATTTCATAACAACAATACAGTACAACTTCGGTTATCCGTACATGCGATATTTCGGACCTTCCAGTAATTCAGTCTTCGAACATTTTTACTAGCGGACACGCCCGGTGCCTATTTCTTCCTTCACTTTTCCGTCAGCTGCTCTACTTCCCTGGCATATCAATGGCTGCTATGATAATTAGGTACAGTGTTTTTAGCATTGATGCTTTTAGGGATATTTTCCATATATTTTTAACGTTTTGCTTGATTGTAATTGTGAAGCTTGATTCCAAAACGCAATTATTCCACTTTTTTCCGAAAACAAACGGCAGATGTCACCACCTGTATTAAAAACTGACAAATACGTTGGGCCGGTCATTTTTGTTCAAAAGTTAATTTTTCCCAGTGAAAAATGCATCTTAAGTTTGTAATTTTTTTTCAAAAGGTTATATTATTCCACAAATTTGTTACAAACAAAACGGAATTATTCCAGGTGGCATTTAAAAATAAAAAATAAATAAAAAATAATAAAGGACGACCGCACAAAAATAGATAATATTACTAAATTAAGAATACATAAATTGAGAGCGAAACAGTTTACCTTACTTATGAATGAAAAATCTGATAACGCAGCTGTTTTTTGCTTTAATATGCAGCAGGTTCAACCTCTGCCAAAAATACCAATTGGAGAGGCTTTCTATTCCAGTCAAATTTCCACAAAAATTTTGTAAAACCAAAATTTTAATAATAATTGCACTACCATAAAATTATTTGCTGGTGGCTGCTGTGGGCAAAACAAAAATAATTTAGCTGTCCATATGCTTACTAAATGGTTATATAATACAGTTACCTCTACAAAAAATATTATTTTGATTTTTCCTGTACGCGGCCATTCTTATTTGCCAGCCGACCATGTCTTCGGGAGAGTAGAAAAACTTAAAAGGAATCGAGATCATATGTCCGATAGATTATAAGCATATTTATGAGAAAGTAGGATTAGTTAAAGAATTGGATAAAAAATGGAAAATATTAGAGTTTAAGGACCTGACAGCTAATTTAAAAAGAGTGGAAGGATTGAGTCAAGTAAAAAGGTTTTGTATCATAAAGATAAAATATCGTGAAAAAACAATTGTAAAATTGAAATTAAAAAAAAGACAGAATTGTACTTCAGAAATGATGATCTTTCAAAAAATTATATAAATGACAGAAAATAAACTTAAAATATCAGTCAAAGAAGAAAAGAAAAAAGACGTTAGTAATCTGTTAAGATTATATTTTGGAGAGGAATGGCGAACCAGGCAGGAACTTGAGAGGAATGGTATAAGCTCATTATAGATGAAGAACAAAATGTACAAGTAAATGAAATTTTACTTGGGGAGGAAAAAACAGACTGCTGTGATTGTCCAGAAAAGAACATTGGTGTCAAGATATAGTAAGAAAAGAAACCGAAAAAAAAAAATTATACGTTAAAAAGAAAAATGAAAGTTATAAATTTATTGTATTCAAAAGGTTATTACTACTTAAAAGGTTAGAACAGGGGTTCTTAAATTTATGCAGTCCGAGGACCCCCTATTAAACAACTTTTTTTTTTGCGGACCCCATCCCTACCCTAAGCATATTACGACGTTCTTTAGACTTAAGTTCTGGCTCAGTAATCTCATAGGCACTACGTTATAATAAATATTGGTAAAAATGTATCGCTAGTTATTTTATTAAATGGTCTTGCGCATTTATAGAGATTAACATTTTTATTAGCATTACGAATAAAAAACATAAAATGAATAAACATAGTAGTAAAAAGAATTAGAAAAGTTACAAATTATAATACGTTAAGCTCATACAAACATTTCTTGATCAAATATTGATCAAAATAGATCTTATTATAATATGTTTTCTGTTAATAATTTGCAGTTGAATAAAAATAATTAATTTTTTCCTAATTATTGTTTAGCTATGTCAATAACTAGTTAGGTAACAACAATGTCAAAATTGATTCACAGACCCCCAGTAATGGCTACGCGGACTCCCCGGGGTCCGCGGACCACAGTTTAAGAATCGCTGGGTTAGAAGTTTATTATTAGTTTATTTTTCAAAAGTGAATTATTTGTAAATCTTTTTTCAAAACTGTATTATTTTTTTTACAAAGTTAATAAACAACTAATTAAAATCAAATTAAATTTTTATTTCTGGATTAATCCCAATGTAGTTACTATATTAAATGGAACTGCATGTTTAAGTATTGTTTACACCAAAGGAGATCTGACCAGCGTATTTTAGCGAATAACTCAAAATTATGAAAAAGGGAATAATTGCGTTTTGGAATCAAGCTCTACAGTTGTTTAAAAGAATTCGGGTACACTGAGAGTCATAAAAACAGAACAAATAAACATTCGCGTTTAAAAAGTATGATTAATTTGTCAGCTATGATTTACATTTTAACCTTAAATATTGTGAAATCTATGAATTTACGTCGCATGCTATCCCCACTACAAATGAACCATCTCAGCTTTCAACATATGTAATTGCACGCTCATCTCGGACGCTTTGTATTGTAAAGCGGCCTGAACCCCCCACAATGAAAATTTTTACATGCCATATAGCCTATGGTCGAATCCTGGTTTTACTCTATCATCGTACCAAAATTCGTGAAAATATGTCCAGCCGTTTTTGCGTGAAACACGGACAGATAGAAATTGATTTTTTGCGGATATAGTTTTATAATCATCTGAAACGTGTAAAAACCAAATATGAGGCTGAAAAGATAATATGCAGAGTTGACTCAGTGAAACTGTTAAAAATATAGAAAACGGTATATCCATCAGTTGTTCCATAATAAAACAATAAATATAACACCAATACACCAATAAATTATTATAGAATCCATACAGATTCAAATGATGGAGAACCCACCACTACAAAACACATCCGCTTAGGGATGTTCCGATTCTACTGATACGATACCAGTATCGATATTTTTCATTCGATATCGCGATTTTAGTAATGATACTAATCTTCCGATACTTTACTAAAATCAGTACATTTGAACCAGTATCGTATCGAATCGTTTTTTTTTTTTTTTGATACAATATCATATAATTTATGCATGCATTTAAGATGTGGTAAAGCTGTTGGGAAGTTTAAAAAGCTCATTGACGCTACAGAAGTTTCTACCAGTGGAAGTGAGGAGTCTGATCAAGAACAATCGCTACTCGATTACTCTTCTCAATTAGTCCCCATACTGACATTGCTCATGGGAAGAGGAAACTAAAATCAGGCACAAACCAACGTGGTTCTAACAAAACTGAACATGAACTATCACTGTATTTGAAAAATCCAGTTCACCTCTAAAATCCAACCCACTACTGGTTTGGGGCGATATGAAGACAGTCTTCCCTAACTTATAAAAAATTGCACAGAAATTCTTGTCTCTAGTAGCGACGTCAGTTCCTTCAGAGCGCTTATTTTCGAAAGCAGGAGCCACTGTATGCAGAAACAGAAATAGGCTTCTGAGCAAAAGGATTACTAAACTGCTTTTTCTCGGTGCTTGCAATGAAGAAGAGTGGAGTGTTTAAGTATATTTTAAACAATCACTCAGAACTATAGGAGCCATTGCCTTACCATTTTTTAATACCAGCCTGACCTACAATTTCAAAGGTACAAACTACTGTAATCAACATTTTCTCTTAGTTTGTTTTTACAAAAGTGAAGGAAAGTATAGGCTATTCCAAACGTTTAGGCGGATTAGATTTTGAAATCTAGCAATGTTTATCTATTAATTCGGGCTTTTACTAATTTTGTCTAAGCTTTGTTAAAGCTTAAACTTTGTTAAACTTTGTTAAGCTTTGTGTGAAGGAATTTGTTCAGGATGGTTCCATGTGAACTGTAGTGGACTTACAAATAAACATTATCAAGCTATAAACAGTTATAAAGCCTTAAAATGGTATTGTAAGCAGTGTTTGAAGGAATATAAAAAATCTAACGAATCTAATTCAACTATTACGCATGCGCCGGGTACGTCCAATGATCTTATAATTGTGAGTAAAGAAGAATTGGGCGCGCTAATTCAAAATGCTGTAAAGCAAGCGATTAATGAATTGAAAGAGGAAATGCAGTAAAATGTATTAAATGTATCATATGCGGATAAAATAAAAATAAATAAACCGTGTAGGGAATCTGTGTTAATGGTTAAACCAAATAAAAACCAGAAGGCGGACGTTACAAAAACGAACAAAAAAAAAATGTTTCTCCTAAATAAATAAATGTTGGAGTATCGAAAATGAAACAAATATCAGGTGGTGCAGTCATTATTGGGTGCGATAGTGTTGAAGGAAGGGATAAATTAATAAATGAAATAACAAAAAAAAAAATGGGTGAGAATTATCAAGTTGAAATTCCAAATCAACGGAAACCAAAAATTAAATTAATGGGAATATATTTACCTGAGCAAGAAAATGATGACGTTTTAAAAGAAAAAATTAGCAAGCAAAATGAATTAAATAAAGAAGAAGATTTTCATATGAAAATAATAAGAAAAACAGAAAGAAAAAATAAGAAAAATTATTATGATATTTATATGGAAATGGATAAAACTACACATAAGCAGGTACTAAATAAAGGCGTATTGAAATTAGGATGGTCAAGAGGAAAGGTAGTAGATCATATCTATATTAAGTGGTGCTATAAATGTTGGGGGTACGATCACGTAGGAGATGAGTGCAAGTTAGATGTGGTATGCTTGCAGTGTGGAGGTAATCACAGTGCTGTAAAATGTAATTCTGACAAGATACAATGTAACAATTGCATTATTGCAATTAGAAAATATAATCTGCATTTAGATACTAAACACAGAGCTACAGATACAGAATGTCATTGTTACAAAAGAATATATGAGCTAGTTAGGAGAAGGACAGAATATGATTTATAACAATCACAGCAGACCAAAAAGCTAAATAATAAAATATTTTGTATGAATGTGCAAAGTTTGTATGCAAATATAGAGGAGGTCAAAAACTTTGTAACGCATAAAAACCCAATATTAGTGTGTACCACAGAAACACGGTTAACAGAAGACATTGATAATACCGAAGTAATTATCTTGGACTATAAGATAGAAAGAGTTGATTCAACAAGTCGCCGTACAGGGGGAGTGTTAATTTACATTCATAATGACATTGAATATAAAATTATAAAAAAAGTATCTGCAGTGTTAAATTACTGGTGTCTTATAATTCAAATCAAAATTAAAAACAGGAAATATGTTGTTGGGACAGTGTATCATTCACCAAGTAGTAATAAAAGAAGTTTTCTTGACTTTATAACCATTTGTTTAGATGAACTATTAACAAGACCGGAAGATGAAATTTTAATAATGGGCGATTTTAATATAGATGTTAAAGGTGATCAGAACGACTTTTATTTGTGCAAATTAAAAGAAATAATTAATTCTAGTGAGTGTAAACAAATGGTAACTGACTACACTAGAATAACTAACAATTCAAAAAGCGCTATAGATCTAGTGATAACAAACAACTTCCAGCTGAACTGCAAAGTGTTGCATCAACCTAAAATAAGAGACCATAGTATTATTGAAATTAAACTAGAAGGTGAAGGTATAAAAATAAAGGAGATAAAATTGAAATCTCGAAAAACTATTAATATAGATAGTGTTATAGACATTTTAATCAGTTGTGATTGGCTATATGCAAGTGGCTGTGTAAATAGGACTTACGAACAATTTTATAATAATATAAATAAAGCTGTTATAGAGCAAACGAAATTTCAATGCGGTAATTTTATAAGTGAACCATGGTATAATGAAAATATTAAAAATGCTAGAAAGCTCAGGGATAATAATTATAAAAAATATGTGATTACAAATCAGATGAAAACTGGGATAGTTATAAAAGAAGTAGGAACGAATGCAAATATGTAGTGAGAGAAGCAAAACAAAAATTTTGTGAAAGAAAGATTGATAACTGCAAATCACAGCCTATCTTAATGTGACGAGCATTAAAAGATATTTTAGGTCAAAAACAAAAACAAAAAGAAACAGAAATATTTTTCGATGGAAAGTAGATAAAAAATGATTTAGAAATATCAAATGCCTTTAACAGCTATTTTATCAACAGTATTAAAGAAATTAATAATTCAATACCATCAAGAAGATATATACAGAAATATGATCAGAAAGACCAAAATTTTACATTAATTAACAACTTTGAACTCATTAGTTTACAGGAGTTACAAAAATATATTTTCACTATGGCAAATAAGTCAAGTACAGATAATATAAATATTAAACTTATTTGATGTTGTTTGTTACCCTTTGCTGAACTGACTGAACTTCTCGTTGGAAAAGGGAGAGGTTCCTACAGTTTTAAAACTGTCAGTAGTTGTGCCGATACCAAAAATTGAAAAAACCAAAAAGGCAAATGAGTTCAGGCCACTGAACATGCTCCCTGCTTGTGAAAAAATACTGGAAAAAGTTGTATATCAACAAATTATTCAACATTTGGATAAAAATAATACTTTATCAAAGTTCCAATCGCGATTCAGAAGTAAAAATTCATGTGAAACTGCGTTGCAGCATGTTATAAATGAATGAAAAGCCTCTTTAGATAAGCAAAAACATATAGGACTAGTTTTATTAGATCTAAGAAGAGCTTTCGAAACTATTGATAGATCAATACTGCTGCAATTTACTGCTATGGTATAAGGGGCACAGTATTGAAATGGTTCAAGAGTTACATGCTGAACAGAGAACAAAAGGTGAAATGGAATGGTGTGCTAGGTGAGAAATTAGAAAACTGTATAGGAGTGCCACAGGGAAGTGTGTTGGGACCACTGCTATTTATTGTATACATTAATGACATCACAAAAATATTAAAAAAGTGTAAAATAAATATGTTCGCGGGTGATACTTTAATATATGTTGAAGGAGATAGTTATAAAGAGGTAGTTAGTGGATTAAAAGATGAACTAAAAATAATGAATGAGTATTTTGAAATGAACAGACTGAAACTTAACTTAGATAAATGTAAATATATGATATTATGTAAAAATAGTGAGTACGATTTAGATATAAAAGACAATAGGGTAGAAAGAGTAGAAGTTAATAATTGTATGTTAGAATTGGTTGATAAATATAAATACTTAGGAGTTGTACTAGATAGGAAATTGAAATTTAAAGAGCACGTGCAATACGTAATTAAGAAAGTGGCAAAAAAAATATGCTTTTTCAGCAGAGTTTCTTATAGGTATAGTTTAAGTAGATGCCACACTTTACATACTATGCAACTGTCACTTTTATGTGCAATAAAACAGGTATAGATAAGTTACAGAAATGCCAAAATAAGGCCCTAAGAGTAATATTAAAATGTGATAAATATGCAAGTATTATGTCTATGTTAAAGGCGATGAACTGGTTAGATATCAGTAGTTATCTTGAATTTAAAGTATTAACATTTATTTATAAAATACTAAAAAATATGGTACCTGATTATCTAAGAATTAGAATAAAACAAAATGAAGATGTACATGTGTACAACACAAGAAATAAGGAAGATTTTTCCCTAACTTGTGTTAGAAAGGGAGCAACTAAGAGCAGTGTTTTTTCTAAAGGTTTGACTTTACATAACCAACTTCCTAAGGAAATTAAAGATATTGAAAGATACAAATTATTTGAGTGTAAAGTACGTGAACATCTTTTGAAAAAGTTGTTTTGTTGATTTTTAATACTTATTAGATGTATTTATTTTAGTTTAAATGCTATTTTAATTTATATTTTGTATTTTTGACTGGCCACTGTGCTATTAAATAAAGATATTATTATTATTATTATTGTAAATCATACTCACATTGCAAATTCTAGATTAAATTAACTGCCATTATAAAATGTCCATTTCATTACATTTTAATTTTTTGTCATTCTTAAATAAAAAATTTCCATTTATTTATATGTTTTGTCTTCAAAATATGTAAAAAAGTATTAATTTTTTAATAAATGTCATTCGTTTCCATGGTTTCACCCACAGAACAGTTTCCCTGTTGGAATAAATTTTCGCATACCAACCTGAAAAATTAAATAACCCAAGCAAGGTCCGTTCTCGTGACAACATAGAAGAACGAAATTCCCATTTAGTTCCGTCTAAACGCTTGGAATAGCATTTATACTTTAATATATTTATTGTTGTAAAACAATTAAATTGTTATTATAAGAATAAAATGTTTTTTACGTTTTATAGAAAATATATTCATTTTCCTTTCGATACTTGAAAATATCGATATTTTGTTTCGATACGATACCGGTATCGATACCCAAATATCGATATTTTCTCAGTATCGCATATCTCTACATACGATCTCTTCTTGATTAATGTACACCCGTTGACAACCGCATTCTGCTCGTTTACAAGACATTACAAGGTTGTCATAAGCGACTGATTCTGTCTATTTTCATAATTCTTGTGATTATAAACAAGTTTAATATAACATACTTGCATAATGAAAGTATGTACATTGTCGTGGACCAGTTGTTATCCATCCAAACAAAATGCTGTCTAATCATTTTTTATCATTAATTTCATTGTTCGATGATCAACCTTCTTTCCATTTTAGATCTTAATTAATTCGCGCGGAATCTACCTTTCCTGTAGTTCTAGTGAATTCGTATAGATGGCACGTAGTTCTGAAAATCCCGCGCGCGGTGAAGCGACATTGACCGAGTTAGAACCGCGGCCACAGACATGATGCCGCGCAAGGATCTCTGAACATATACTTAAAGATCATTGGGACAATCTTATATGTAGACTGTGATGCGTGTGCGAAATATTAAATTTGATAACTTATCTTGATGGAGCATCGTCAAGGTAAAAATTTGGTGATCATAGGAGGCGTACAGATAACGATATCTAAATAGTTTGTTGCCTTTTTAAATAATGTCAATGTAAAATTATTTTGTGTTCGTAAAATTTTTGTGAAATTATATATTTTATTGCTTATATTAGCAATTTCATTAAAACTGTTTCTTTTTTCAGTAGTATTTGAAACAAATACAGGCAGAGCGGTAGCAATAATTTTGGCGCCCTTGGCAAATAAATTAACTAACCCTTTAATTTAACCGCAATAGCATCTTTTTTCATTTTATTTAAGGAGAGCATAATTTTTATTTTAATAGAGAGGTGAAAATACTAGTGATGACCTAAAAAAAGAACATTTCTAAAAAATTTTTTAATTTTCATTTTCTAACATTTCTTTACATTTCTTTAATTTTCATTTCTAAAAGTGATGACAAAAAAAAGGTCCTCACTTTTAAAATACAAGTGAAGAGAAAAAAGGGTCCTCACTTCCAAAGAAAAAAACGCAAGATGGCGCCCCAGGCACTTGCCCCGATGCCAGGGCGTTGCTGCAGCTCTGAATACAGTTTTGGGATAAAGTATGGTTGTCACAAGCTCACTTTCTAATGATTGAAGTGTGCGTTTGCTAAATAAAGTTATCAAAAGTCTCATTAAAATGTTAAATGTTACTAGATTTCAAAATCTAGCTCCGCTTAAACCAAAGAAACAGACTATAGGGACTTTTGAAACTAACCTAATAACTTCACTGTCAATTGCTCGAAGATATAGCGATCTTTGATCAAATATATAGTATGTTTCTTTGATTAAAGCGGAACTACATTTTGTAAACTAGTAATTTTTAACGTTTGAATGAGGCTTTTCATCATTTTATTTAGCAAAAGCCCACTTCAATTGTTAATAAGTGAGCTCGGAACAACTTATAAAACTAAAAATTCCATTAGTTCCGCTTCAACGTTTGGAATGGCCTACAGGATGTTAAATTGACCAGGTACATATAGGGATTTAACATGTAAAAACGATGTATGCGATTTTTTGCTTCCTCGTTGGATATGCTTTGAATTTAATAAATTCATAAAACTAAATTTCATTTACAGTAAATATATTAATTTAAAGCTATTTTTTTTCTGCTAAATTTTAACCATGGTTTCCCATGACACTGGATTTTTATATAGACTATTCCAAACCTTTAGGCGGAACTAAATGAAATTTTATTTTTTGTGAGTTGTCACGAGCTCACTTTTTCCTGATTGAAGAGGACAAAATGATCAAAAGCCCCATTTAATCTGTAAGCGTTACTAGATTTGAAAATCTAATTCCGCTTAAAGCAAAGAAATAGGCTATAGTAAACACTGGCATCATGGCACACTATTTTTAATAATTTGTTAATTTCAGTAGAAAAATAAACATAAAAAATTAAATACTTAATGTAAATGAGTATTAAATTTAGTTTTTATGAATTTATTAAATTCAAAATAAAGTTTGTTATCGCTATCTCTTCCTGAAATTGACAGTGAAAATATTGGGTTAGTTTCAAAAGTCCCTACAGTCTGTTTCTTTGGTTTAAGCGGGACTATATTTTGAAATCTAGTATAATAACAAATACCCATTTTAATCGATAAAAATGAGCTCGTGACTAGCATATTTTGTCCCAACACTGTAATTGTTTCAAAAACTACTGAACAATTTTTATATTTAATTTTATTCTGTCTAACTAATGAGGAAGCAGGAAATCACATAAAGTCTGTTCCTTTGGTTTAGGCGGAATTAGATTTTCAATTCTAGTTACTTTTACCGATTGAGAGAAGCTTTTGATCATTTTGTTCAGGAAAAGGCAACTTCAATATATAACAATAGCTAATGACAACTTACAAAAATGAAAATTCCGGTTAGTTCCGCCTAATCGTTTGGAATAGATTGTATACAGTGAATTTCTTTTATCCTGCAATATAGGTATTATCGTTAGTATGGTAATTGAAATCTGACAGCAATGTAAAATAGCGTTTTTTTTTTTAATTTGCAACGTAGGCGATTTAATATTACTGTAAAAATAATTTGTCATTACTAGGGAAACCATGCATAATAATAATTTCAATGTTACAGGAGAAAAGAAATTCACTGTATCTGTTTTTAGATGTTAAATCCCTATATGTACCTGGTCAGTTCAACAGCTTGTATATAATATTATCCCATTTTATAAATGTGATAAAGATCCGCCAGTTGCTAGAGTTTTAAGACTCAAGACGTCTCTTTTAAAGCTTGATGCATGATTTTGATTTATTCCGTGTCAGACGTATAGATCGTATGCATAAAATAAACCTAAACAATTATATAAACTAAATATATAAACAATTCATTTTATCACATATAATCAACCGAAACACTACATTTACAACATATTATATTTGACATTTCTAAACATGACAGCTGACAATATATCTTTTTCATGGTTACCTTTGTCTATTCGTGTTTGCCGACTTTACATTCGCATCTCTAATATTTCGGGCATCTTAAAAAATCCTTCTTCGCAAACAGAGCCGTAGCAATGTTATTTTACACCCTTAGCAAATACTTAAAATAGCGCCCTTGGCAAATACTGAAAGTAGGTACTTCTAAATTAATGTAACCTAAAACAGAGCCCTTTTTATAACTTTTTTCATTTAAATTTTTATAATTTTAATACAGAAAAAATATATAAAAAGTGAAATGGGTTGACAAAGTCTCGAACAAAGAGATGTTTCAAAGAGCAAAAAGATTTCAAAATATAAATAAAAGACGAGCTAGCTACATGAGACATATTTTGCGACATGATGGTTTGCTGAAAATAATCGTGGAAGGTATGGTCGAGGGAACAAACCCTAAAGCAAGACCCCCCTCAAACTATGAGTCAGTTGAAGGAGAAGCTTAACTGTCAGAAATATGTAGAAAGAGAAAGGCAGAAGTCGGGGAGGAATGGAGAGCTGCTGCCAACCAATTTTAGGATTGTAAACTTTAAGAGAGAATTTGAATACCCTCTGATTGTGACGATACATGTACCGCACACTTTCCACTGATTTTGCGACTACAGCACTGCTTAGTATTTGAGAAGTTGTTTTTATTCATCGATGGTTTATAGCGGAACACACGATGGCGCCCCTCAGGCCTCGCGCCCCTGGCATTTACCCCGATGCCAGGGCGTTGCTACGGCTCTGTTCAGAGGGGTGCAAATATGGGCCCGCAGACCCCATGACTGTGGGTGTATGTAAAAGTTTGAGGGCGCATTAGGTGTAGTAAAAAGGGAGCAATATGTTCAGTTGCGGGAGAGTACAAAGACATCAAACTGCGCCACTGCTTCTTCATTAGATTCTAACATTGAATGAAAATACTAAAGGAAGGTATTACATTCTAAAGTCTGTTCCTTTGATTTAGGCGGAACTAGATTTTCAATTCTAGTTACTTTTAACGGTTGATTGAAGCTTTTGATCATTTTGTTCAGGAAAAGCCAACTTCAATATATAAAAAAATAGCTAATGACAACTTACAAAAATGAAAATTCTGGTTAGTTTCGCCTAATCGTTTAGAATAGACTGTAGTTGGGCAGACCAGGATGGTCTTTCAAAATGGCGGATAATAGTTTCCGGCTGTACAGTGGCGTAAGGCCATTTATTAAAATAATTGTTATCAGAAAAAAATGAAAAAATACCAATCTTGTCATCTTCAAAAGAAGATGGAGATAAAAACAATCAATAAAACACTATTATACATCTGTAATTTATTATTATAAGACTAATGGTACACAGAAGTAAATAAATATGTGGCATGCAGAACTTATATTATCTGTATCATTTTGTAATACGTAACTAACAGGTAAAGTTCATTTTTTATGTTGTATATTGACAATACATTTATAATATTATCATAGTATTGGTTCACACGGATACGCCAAAGTCTGTTTACACCACAACAGTCACCAAAGTAACCAGATCTAGTTTCGTATTACAAATTGAGACAGATTATAGCAAAAAATTATGACAGTATGCCATTGTCCATAAGTAACGTATATGTTAAGATTTATCAAAATCTCATTAATTCAATTACATATTATGAATGGAAAATACTTACGAATGAAAAGTTATTCTTTTAGTCTTGGCATTTTGTGTTCTTGATCGTACACAGGCAGTACACCTAACCATTTTGACAAGATACCAAATTTCAGGTTAAATACGTATTTTTCTATTAAATTATAAAATATCTAAAAACTATTCTAGCACTGTCTGTTATTTATGATTTATAGATTTTGAATATATATTAAATTATCAAAATAAATGTTAATAATCACTTTTTAATACGAAAACAACAAATTAGTGGCAGGCATTGTGATCGTTGGAATGAAGTAATTTCCGTAAGAAAAATTTATAAGTAAAAATTCATTAAGCATTCTTCCCTTAGTATTTTTATTCAATGGATTCTAATAAATACATATATAGCAAATTCTGTTTCAAGACTTTGAAGTCTAGATTTTAGATCATTTCCAAGACATACGATGTCTTCATAAATATCTGCATTCTCAAATTTTGCATATTCCGCATATCGATTTTATTTATTATTATTATGGGGTTTGTCAGGTCTTGACAAGCGTCCACTATCTCAAACTTCAGCAACCTTTTGAGCCTTGTCATACTAGAGACTAGTGGACTACATACACACGACTGCATCCCGAACCCTGGCGATATGCAGCCGCGGAAATTACGCTAGATCCAGTGCCCGCACAATGCGGAGTGACCCGAGCAGCACTGCTTTCTGCATCCTGCAGATCAAAGAGTTGGCAGAAGATCTGCAGACGGGAATGGACTCGATTTCCCTTCGATAGGAGGCTTTCATGCCACCCAAAACACCAACTATCAGGACTACAAGCTTAACTTTATACCCGAGATACAGTTTTCTAAGCTCGGACAAGAGGTCCATATACTTGGACCTCTTTTCCTCCTCCATTATTATTATTATTATTATTTTTTTTTTTTCTTAACAAAGTAGATTTCTTTTTTTCAACTCTGTTACTTGTTACAACAAAATTTTATTAAAAAAGGTTCAGTAAAGCGTGATATTGGTGTAAGTCCGCACCCAGGAAGGCTCGACGGCTTGAGCCACCCCCCACATTACAAAAAAAAAAAACGTTTTTAAGGGACACATTTTCGCGTTACTGAACGATTATAATATATGCGACCCCACTAAATTGAAAATATATGTTCAGAAACTAAAGCTAACAAGTACTTTTTAATAATTTTATATAGATTTTCAATTTAACGTTATTTATGATTTGGTATTTTTGTGCTTTCTTAATTAATTTTAGTGAATATTAAAAAATGTTTTTTAGAAATTAAAAAAATATATATGCGATGGCCGGGAATCGAACCCGGATCAACTGCTTGGAAGGCAACTATGCTGACCATTACACCACCATCGCACCTTATTAATAGGTATTTTATTAATATATTTATACTCTTCTATAGCAAACTATTAATATTTTATTATTTTTTAAAATTATTTTACACCTACTATACAACAAATCCATTTTGAAGCTAACGAAATACATATCTCATATATTATAACATGACTGCCATCTAGTAAAATAAAGTAAAAGTTTTCAGTGTAGCTACTGTCTACGAGATGGCACTCTATGTACTAAAAACACTCCAACTGACTATATGGCTTGAATATGGTGGCCCAAGTCTCAAATGAATAAATACAGAGAGTATACCCGCCCCCCCAAGTGGAACAACTGCATACTTAAAAAAATATAGAACAAAAACTAGGATCTCATTTATATTTTAGATTTTTATGTGTACCTAAATAAACAATTAAATTCATTTATTTTATACGTTTCTTTAATTATATTATTTATAGGTATTTTAACACATAAAATGATTAATATAATGTTAGCTATAGGATAGAGCTTCTTGTTCCAGCAAATTATACCAGAAAAGCAGTGGCGGCGTTGGCTCTTAAAATCGGAGGGGGGGAGGGAAATCATTGATGACCTAAAAAAAGGTCTTCACTTCTAAAATACATTTTCCTCCAAGTAATTCTGAGGAGGGACCAACTGGGGTCCAGAGCAATTTTTGGGGAGGGCCGCCCCCCCGCTAGCGCCGCCACTGAATAAAAGCAATGTCATGGCATGATTTTCTGATTAAGAGATGCAGTGAAAATAAATGCATATATAGTACAGGACCGGCGCGAGTGTCGTTGGCGCCCCTAGGCAAGACTTAATTCATCGCCCCTATCCGAATCCGGATCGGTAATTTTAATTTTGACGTTGTTTCAAGAATTCAATCTACATTGTTAATAAATTGTCGTAAAACAGAAAATACGTTATTAATTGTTGAAGTTAGTTTTTCCTTTAATTTTTCTTCTTATCGATTATTATTTTTCATCAATTTTGCGCCCTTTGGTTCTGATATAGTATATTCCAAACGTTTAAGCGGAACTAAATAGGATTATTATATATTTTTTAAGTTGTCAAGAGTTTACTTTTTAAGGATTGAAGTGAGATTTTCTTCATCAAAATTGTTAAAAGCCACATTCAATCGTTAAAATTTACGTTAAGATTTGAGAATCTAGTTCCGGTTCAACCAAAGAAACAGGCTGTATATTTTTTTCATTTTGGTTACTTTTATATTGTACTATAGTGCGTTCAAAGGTGAGTTTGCAGTATAGCTCTTATGGCAAATGAGAGCGGTGTTGCCAAATGTTGTAAAAGTGTCAAATGTGTCAATTATAATAATATGAAAAATTCGTATGATTTACAAAAATCAACTCTTATAAAACTCAAAATAACACTCAACAAAAACAAATGGCCATTTGTAGAACACTGCGTCTTCACAGATCAGCGCGTTTTAGAGCTGGCAACGTCGACAAGCAAGAAAAGGATAGCGTCATTGTGTAAACCCATTAGAGAGTATGAAAAAGAACTACTCCATATATGCCCTGTACTGCAAACTCACCTTTGAACGCACTATAGGAGAAAAGCCCGTCGTACGGCGGGGTAAAAGTAATCACCAAATTAAAAATAAACTCTCGGCACAATATTAGAATAGTGGTGGCGTTTAGCATTTATTGATAAGTCATATACCTAGCTTTCGTTCTAAGGGCCGAGAGTTCCAGTTCCTAATAAACTCCCTAATAGTTATTAGACACATAATATATTTATGAAGTTAATAAATTTATTGGTGATTTCCAAGTTACAAAATCCTTCTAATAGTTTATTAGCAACATAATTTTTTGTTTTTGTATTGGTATTTCTTATGAAGATAGTAACACGGTGCAATAGGGATAGAGCTATACGTAAATTTGTAGACCTAAAGTGAGATGAAATTTTGACACTGAATATTTTGACATTAAATATTTTAACAATAAATAGTTTGACTTTACATTCAATGACATTACGTATATTTTTTGTGTTACTGTTAAAATGACAATTAAACGGCGTTCAACAAAATTTATTACAGAAAAAGAGGACAATATAGATAGAAGAGAAGTTAGTAAAAATAGCATTTTATAATACAAAAGTGAATGAAAATAAGAAGACAGCCATATTTTGCTTTATTTTACATTTTTTAAACAATATGAATTAAACTTATCAGCAATTTTCAGCCACACATCTTTATTATTCTGCCAATAATTGCGTCTGTCTTCTTGTTTTCTATCATTTTTATATAAATAGTAATGCTTAAAGTATTGTTTGTAATGTGTTGTAATCGCAATTGAAATAAATACATATATACATACATATAAAATAAAAGACAATGTTTATTAAAAAATATATATTTATATAATGTTTTTTATATATCACATTTACAATAAATGCCCAAAATATTCTAAAAACGGTTGTCCATAATTTATAAATTCATCCAAACAGATCGTCGATTTCGTCAAAATACAACTAAAATGTATATAAAACACTAAAATCACCATTATAGAAATGTTTAAAAACTACACATTCGTATATTCTTTTAAAATTATACTGTTTTTCAATTAAAATCGAAATATTAACACATTGTGCGAACTTGTTTTTGGTTATATGTCACTTTATTAAGCACTTCATGTTGCCTATAAGTTATTAGACAAATAAGCCTATTTATTAGCAACCTAATTACTATTTTGGGGTGGAATTCTCGGGAAAAAAATTATGTTGCTAATAAACTTATTGGACAGTTTATTAGCAACTGGAACTCTCGGCCCTTAATACAATAAATTGTCACGTAAATTCCCAGTTAGGCAAAGGAAAAAAAAACTGATTAAAAAAAGAAACTATAAACATCTGTAAAATAATTATAAAGGGTAGCGAATATTTAAACAGAAATTAATATGGAGCTACTGCTCATGTTAAACAGCAACTTAGTCATATTTAATAATTACAGGAAAAAATTGATAATAATAATTTAAAAAAAATAAGTTTCGTTAATTTGTTAGGACTCCTTGTTTTGCATTAGGAGTCTCATTGCTTGTGCCCTTCACCTTAACGTCCGTCGCATGGCGTACCGGTGAAATGGCTACGTAGAGCTGCCCTTGGCTGAACACTAGATTGGGCAGGTAAACTCCCACCTTTTCCAAGGTTTGACCTTCGGCGTAAGATGAAGGGCAAATTGGAATCGGTGGGAGCTAAATCAATCCTAGGAATGAAAGCTGGATTTCCTTGGGAAGATATAGTCATAACAGTGGCAGTTTTTAGATTTGTCATCATCAGGTGTGTGCCATTACATAGGCCCTTTTTTGTGTTGAGGTTTCGTAACAACATAATTATTGCCCCTACTTTTAAATTTAATTTGTGAAGGTGACATCCCTGAGGGGGTAAGACTATTTAAAAATTCTATTGGATATCTCTTCTTGAGGCGTCCTCACAGTCGATTGAATCGATACTAAGATATGTTGCAGACTCGCCTTTCAAAAGGTCCAGAACCTCTTCGTAGATGCTTGTAGCATCTTCATTTCGGGAGCAAAGGATGGCTGTATTGGAATAGTTAAGGCCATCACTGGCAGTCAAACTACTTCTAAATGTAGCCGTCACTATTTATTCATTGATGATGAGTTTATTTGGAATTTCAATGATATCCTTTCTTCATCCGTCAGGCGGGGCTCATAGGCGGCTTTCTACTCTGCCTGTTAGGTAATCCGGCACTGGTGAAAACCATTGGTACAGGGAAACATGCATGCGAAACCCTAAAAAACGAATTGTGTTCAGAGTTAAGGGGTAGAAAATCAAAATTTCGGAAAACTGATAACAGTGTTTCTTAACCGGTGGTCCGCGGACTACTGGTGGCCCTTAGCAAAAAAATGTGTGGTCCTCGAAAGGCTTATTTTTGAGATTTTTTGTTTTTGTCTGATGCAGAGTGCATATACAATAAATTTGTTCAATAGTAATTATTTTTTGTGGTCTGCAGTAGAAAATTAAATATTTTACTGGTCCATGGCACGTTTTCGGTTGAGAAACGCTGGTCTAGAACACACCCAGATATTGACATTAAACATAATCAAACAAACTTTATTTTCTTGTCCTATTTTCCGACCATTCTGGGAAATAAAGTGCGGGACAAAAGTTTTTAGACACATTTTGGGCAAAAATCTCGTCAAAATATTTTTTTGCAAAAATAAAATTTTGTTTGTTAATCTACATGTCAATAATTAAATCGATAGATTCAGTTGTAGGCTCTCGTTGAAACATATTGAATGACAGGAAAAGAATAAAACAGTCGGTAGTTTCAAAGAATAAATCAAGTTTATTTGATACGTAACTCGGCTTATAAGGCCATCTTCAGAAGGGTTTACAGAAATACATTCATATAAATAGAAAAATTACATACTATGAGAGAGGAGAGGGTATGGAAACAAATGTGGCTTTAATTAGGAAAACCCTACCTAGAAGGTATAATATAATACAGAGAGGATTAAAAGGGATTAAGAAAAGGCAACCATCTAAACTTGTTGTGCATTCATGAGATTTCTAGACTTAAAAATCGCTTCCTTAATTTCAAATACCTCTAATAAATCCAATTTTAATCCTTTTGACTGTACAAGTAAAATTTCAATGTTATCAAAACTAAAAGTATATTTATGTTTAAGCATATGTTTAGCTACATTAGACTTATCACTATGGTCCAATCTCCACGCTCTAATGTGCTCTCTTATTCGTATGTTGAAATTACGTTTTAAATATAATCGCAATTATTACAATTGATTTGGTAAACTCCACTGTTATCCAACTTATCCTTGCGATCAATTTTATTATTGACTAAAATATTTTTAAGAGTGAACTGATTATGAACTACGGCCGTAACTTCATGATTTTTAAAAGGTTAGATATTTTAATGCTGCTAGGACTAAAAAATGTATTTTTTTTATATAGTTTTACCGGTTTAGAATGTTCATTGTTATAAAATTTATTTAGAAGGAGTTTATTTTTCTTTTTCTTAAGAATATCATGTACAACTGTGGGGCTAAAACCATTAGATTGAGCTATTTGTAAAATTATATTAAGTTCCTTATCATAATCAGCTTCAGACATAGGTATCCTAATTAATCTCTTTATGTAACTATGCAGTGCCGATAATTTGGTATTATAAGGATGAGAAAAAGAAGCCGGAATTATGGTATCTGTAGCAGTTTGTTTTCTGTATATATCGAAGGAAAAATTATGTTTATTCCGGGTTATAGTGAGATCGAGAATTTTTTTTTTTACTATTTCGTTCTACTTCCAATGTAAACTGTATTTTAGAATTGATTTTGTTAAGAGATGGGAAGAAAAGGGATACCTGTCTGTCCGTATCCGTCCAACATAATATGTCATCAACGTGTCTATACCACCAACGAATATTTTTAATATATGTGTTATTAGAATTTAATATTGATGTTTCAAAATTGTCCATAAAAATGTCTGCCAACAGAGGGGAGAGAGGTCAACCCAAATATCGGCACTGCATAGTTACCCAAACCGAACAAATTAACGTTTAGGCAGGGGGCGTATTTACCCACTCGGAGGCCCGAGGCGCCACTTCCCTGAGAGGCACCCTGGAGGGCCCTGGTAGGCCCCCAAGGAGGTAGGCTCCAGCATGCGCCTCACGCGCCTAGTGGGAAATACGCCCCTGCGTTTAGGTCTTTCAGGGTATCTTCTCTCTTACATTTTGTCTGTATAGTATTATGTAAGATACTGTGACAAAAATGCCAATTTTTTTAGGGGGGTCACAAGTCAACATTTTTTTAGTGGGGTCAGAAGCGAATATTTTGTTAGGGGGGGGTTAGAAGTCAACATTTTGTTAGGGGGTCAGAACCCAACACTGTTTTAGGGGGGAGGGTCAGAAGCCAACATATTTCCATGGGGGCTCACGTTCTATTACAAGTAAAATGTGTCCGTAAAAAAACTTGTTTTTGAATGTGGGGGGGGGGTTAAGACCTTGAGCTTCTCTCTGGGTAAGGGCCTGATTTAGAAATGATGAATGTTACATTTTATATTAACTATAGTCTGGTACTGAAACGAACAGAATTTGCGTTTTTAACAACTTTCAGATTTTTTTTTTTAGTTTCCCACGTTCTCGTTTTGCAGTAATAAATTAAACTTCGCATCAAATACAGCCGCGTTTTACAGTAAAACGCCAGTAAGCGAAACGAACAAACCTATTGTGTCTCAGGATGGCAAAAATAATACTGTACAAGTTTTAATATTTCATCAGAAATACATGCTTTTTTAAGTAGTCAATTATTATTTTTCAAGTCCTGGACACGATCTAAATCTCAGAAAGTTTTGATCATAATCAAAACTTTCCAAGATATCTTAAAAAAGAGAACATACCGAAAAAACCCAAACGCAAGGCAACCCTACTCGCCTTATGATCGCTAAAAATTTGGCGATTGTCCGTTTTCGAAACTAGGCGCTTCATCAATACATTGTTTTTTATCGAACGCCTAAACATCGGCAAGTTTCAATACATAGTTTCATGCTAGTTGCCTACCTTTAAAAAATGGTTTAACCTAAAAAATGTATTTTTGTAATATAATCTTTTATTGTTTTTTTATTATTATTATTATTTTTCTTTTCTTGTGAACCAAAAGCTACCTAAGTTATCATATTTCTATACAATACTTATAAAATGTATATAGTATGCTTGGAATAATTCAATATCACTCATCAATTTTAAAATTAAACTAAAACAATTTTTAATGGAAAAATGCTACTATGAGATTAGCGAATACCTTAATTAACACTGAATGTTCCCCAACTACTATCTGCATCATTAAAAACCCTTAAAATATAAGAAAAATGTATTCTTCATTTTATTTTATAAGTTCTTATGCATGTTTTTATACATCTAATTTAAATATTGCACTGACTGTATTGTATTGTATTGACTTGTTCTATGTCTACAGCTGTAAGATCGACTGAACAATAAATATTATTATTATTATTATTATTAATATATCATGAAATTTTTATTATACACGGTGGGCCAACTTGGGCTGACTGTTTTTAAAAATTTATAACTTTGGTGGGGTTTATTTTTAATTATTTATTATTATTATTTTTTTGCAGATAATAAAAAAATTATGAAAATTTATGGCTACATACAGGGCTTCGAACCGTTATTTTTTTCGTTTCGGTTTTTGTTCCGGTTCAATTAAAAAAATATATATCGGTTCGGTTCCGGTTTTCGTTCCGGCAAAAATAACGATTTTTTTCAGTTTTAGGTTCAGTTCCGAGTGATAAATTTTTAAATGCTTTTATTTATATTAGAAATTTATTTTCTACTATAATTTAGAAGAACATTTTATTCCTTATTTTGTAATAATCATACCAAGGCCGCTACCAGAGGGCGAGGAGTTCTGGGTGTACAACCCCCCCACCCACCAAAATAATAGAAGCGCATTTGTTTTTTAACTTATCAGTTAAAAAAATTAGGATATTTTTCTGCTCATCAGTTTAAAAAATAATCTTAAATAAAATATATTTTATATTTACTCCCATAAACATTATCTGAACCGAAATAAACCAATATTTTTTTTTCGGTTCAGCTCCGGTTTTCGTTTTGTCAAAAATAACGGTTTTTTTCGGTTTCGGTTTTCGGTTTTCGGTTCAGTTCCAGTTCGAAGCCCTGGCTACATATCCAGTGCAAGCGTTAAAATTATAGAATTTTATTATGTTTCAATTTCAATTTAAAAAAATGCAGAGTTTGCTTGGCCTCTCCGTTCCCCGGGTTTGACTGCGCCTGATTTCTTTTTGTGAGGCTACTTAAAACGCCGAGTATATATGAACAAACCAGCAACAATTCAGGAGCTTAAACAAAATATTCGTGCCGAAATAACAAATTTGGAGACAGAAACGTTGCGTAATGTAATGCAAAATGCTTTAGAAAGAGCAATTATTTGTCAAAAAGAAAATGGAGGTCATTTAAATGGTGTTATTTTCCACACATAGATTATAAAAAAGTTAACAAAGTACACTTTCATGAAATAATAAAAAAATTTAATAAATATTAAAATTACAAAATGTATTTTACATTTTTAAAATGTCAGTCCAAGTTGGCTTATTCTGTACTTATGAGTATAATACCGTTAAAGAATTCGAATTTCTACAATGCAATTTTTACAAATTAGAAAAATTAAAATTACCAATTGAATATTTGGCTACACACTTTTCTTATATTTTTATATATATAAAAGCCCTAATTTCTGTGTATCCTCGTAACGCTAAGTTCCTTGGTGGTAGCGAGGCTTGAGGTGTGTGGTCGGTCGTTCCCCACCATTCAGAGCGACGTTCTCCGACAACAGCACACTTAGACTAAGCACATAGTGAAGCAGAGAGCAAAGCAGCTATGAAAGCGGAGAGTAAAACAGCGAAAGAATGTCGCGCTTATAAAAGAGTGTCTACACATAGTGACGCGTTTAAAATCGAGCAGAAAATTCACAAAATTATAATGGATTTTTTACTAACAGAAAACTCTGCCCTGAAAATTTGGTATTTACTAAAAAATAAAAATAAACACACTAGAAGGTGCAATGTTCACAGAATAAATAAAAGTAGACATATACATGGTGAATTTCATCATTTCTATATGCAACTCCGCGAACATCCATAAAAGTTTCATTCTTATTTTCGCATGAGTATTTCAACGTTTGATTATATTTTGGAAAAAATTCAACATAAATTGGTAAAAAATGGACATATTTCAATCGGAACCTACTATAAATACCTCTTATAAATGAGAACTACTTGTAAATGCCTCAATATCCATTTTAAACAACTATTTTAGCAACGATGATAGTAGAGAAATCAAAATTGTTTGCCGGTCACCATGGCGTAGTGGTTAGTGTAGCGATGCACTGGCTTCTAGACCATGAGGGCTCGGGTTCAAATCCCGGTTATGGCATGGAAATTTTCTCAAATAAAAAATTGTCCTGGCTAATTGCCAAAGTAGCAAAGGCCATTAAATAAAAAAAAAAAAAATTGTTTGAACGCGTCGCTTTGCTCGACTATAACAGCGATATAACCTCGCTGCAGTACGCTCCACTATGCGCGTGTTAACAGGAATTCATTTATTTAATTTCGCCGCTTTGATCTCCGCTTTCATCGCTGCTTTGCTCTCTGCTTCACTATGTGTTTAGCTTTAGCGAGAATATAGCTCTTAGCTTTCCAGTCAGTATATACCTTGGCTTAATTAAAGAATGTTGTGTCAATTAACGTTATGCCCGCGGGCCGTGTCTGGCCTGATACTTATTTTTAAATGACACGTATTGAGCGGCTTTTTAGGATTTCCTAGGTATAATCAGAAACAGCTATACCATTGAGGTCCAGCATATGGCCCACGGGCCGTACCCGGCCCGATATTAATTTTTAAACGACACGCATTGAGCGGCTTTTTAGGATTTCCTAGGTATAATCAGAAACAGCTATACCATTGATGTCCAGCATATGGCCGGCGGGCCGTACCCGGCCCGATATTAATTTTTAAACGACACGCATTAAGCAGCTTTTTAGGATTTCCTAGGTATAATCAAGAAACGTTTTTGTTTTGTTAATATACGCAGAATCATGCAAATTTTAATAATTGATTCCTGCTTATATTGATTTTTATTCGCTATCAGTTTGCCAACGTTGTTGGCAACGGGTCTGCTAGTCTTTAAGTATTTTCTGTACTTCGTAATTTAAACTACTGAGTGACAATAAAATTTCCTTGCTAGCATTGGATTTTTTTTATTAAAAATCAATCTTACTAGAATTTGAGCTACGTTTTCTCCGTGTGTCCCTCCGTCGTCCTTCCTTGCCTGGCACCCTAGACGGCCCCCCAACCTCGTCCCCTCTCTAAAGTCACGTAAATTCACGTCCAAAGCCTATATATTAATTTTTGTTTAAATACATTCTACTGAATTTGCTCTACAATTGTCCACAGACCGACAGACCGACATCACGCTGAAAACAGTATCCCCTGTTATAAAACGCGTAATTAGTGCTTATCTGCAAAATTGTCGAATAGTCAAAATTAGTATGATTTTAATACCTCCCTATCTATATGCGATGATCGGTAAAAATACACAAGCGCTAAAATATTTAAACATTATTATTATGAACGGTAATAACAAGCGTCACAGATAAGGTGTGCCAAATTATAAACTATAAAATTATTTTTAATTATAGCACATTTTACAAAATACAGTTGTTATAATTATAAATGATTATAATTTTATAGGTCCGTATAACAGTAACTTTGATTACTGTAACTTCTACTTGAATGCCAGTTCCGTATCCATATCCGTATCCGTATCCGCGGATCAGGACGCAAATAACCCGTATACGTATCTGTATCCGCGGATCTGGTGTTTATGTGATCCGGCACATCACTAATAGAAACATCTAGGAATAATGTCCACACTCATATGTTAAAAATGAACAAAGACGTTCAGTATATAACAAACATGGACAGACAGACTTACTGCGTTTGTCTAGTGCAGTGTTTTCCAACCTTTTTGACTTGCGGAACCATTTTTAGAATCAATTTCTATGGCGAAGCTCCTTAGGCCTACCCTACGAGGTGTGTAAATTAAGTAACTGGTCTGGCAACATAGCGTTTAATCTGGAAATATTTGAGACGCGAGACTTGGAGAAGCGGCAGGTGAACATGTGATACGCCTTCAGTACGAGTTTGAACTCGCTAGAGTAATTTTGTTGTCCGTAGCGATTTAAGGCCTTTTCAGAAGGAAAAGAGTTGATTGTAGATGAATCACGCAGCGGAAGACCTTCATCTTCAAGAATCGATGAAAATGTCGACAGAATCTTGTGCGTTCAGATCGTCGGTTGACAGTCAGAATGATCGGGGAAGAGTTTGATTCACTCACTCGCCTTGTCACACGATTGTTCCCAAGATTGAAAAATCACCTCAAGGGACGTCATTTTGGGACACTGGAAAACATTCAAATGTCCGTAACCGACCAGCTGAAAGCTATTCCAGTATCCGAGTTCTAGCAATGCTATGAGGATTGGAAGAACTGCCTCCAGCGCTGTGTGGTTTCCCAAGGAAGTCATTTTAAGGCAGACAATATTGAATTGTAATTCTATTCGAATAAACAAAATTTAAAAAATCAGCCCGGTTACCTAATTTACACACCTCGTAAGGCTTACAATTTAGAAGTAATGTTACGGGGAAGGAGATTTTTTCACTATAAATTTCACTAGTTCCACTTTTTTCTTTCACAACTCACTTATTGGTAAATAAACAGATTTTTATAAAATGAAGCAAATAATCAAAATACACGCAGATTTTTCAAACAACAATGCATCTGGTCGATTTCAGCAAGAGTCATAAACCGGCTAGAGCAGCGGTGCGCCGCGAGATCGTTCCAGTATTCCTTCAACAGCGTTAGTTAGACCAATATTTTGATTTGGGGCGCCGCGGGAAAATTCTGATATATTAGGGACGCCGGGAACCGAAAAAGTTTGGGAACCTTTCGGCTAGAGTAAGAAATCACTCGGACATACATTCAACTTGGCAAATTTTCTTTCAGAACGTAATTTCCTGTTTTATTATATTGATTGTTTTTTCTTTTTCTAATTCTTTTGTTTTTGTTCAATTTTTATTCATTTTATTTCCTAAAACGGCTGCGGAGCCCCTGAGAAGTGCACGCGGAGCACAGGTTGGGAACCGATGGTCTAGTGTATCTTATAATATCACTAGCCATTGAAATAGGAGACTATTATTATTTGTGAGATTTAATTTTTTTTAAAGTATTTTATGTTAGATATACATTTAGGGAATATTTTATGTTATACTTTTGCTCGTTATTGACTATAAGTGTAGGTTTCTTCAGTTTTATTGTGAGTGAAAGCGGGAGTGTAGTGGCAACCACAGTGGTCGGTATTAATTACTCGGTTGACTTTATTTATATTGTATTGTCATTTACCGTAAGAAAATATCAAGTATTCATTATATAGTCAGAAATTACTATTAATATATAGTAGAATGATAGAGGCACGTGATAAATGCAGTATGTATTTGCACTTTATGAGCTGATGCAGAGTGTACTGGACTTAATGGGCAAGGAAGTATACATCTGTTACTTATGCCACTCTAGCAATTAGGTTAATTATGTTTATTTTTTATTGCAATAAATACATCTAAGTAAGTGTATTGTGCTTTGCACGATAAAAACTTTTTAATAACTATCATAAAAAATTACTAATTACTTAATTTTTTACTATTCCTTATTATCCCCGCCATACATTATTGATTAACTTGACAGATGGCAGAGATGGTTCAAGGAAATATTGTTTTTAAACAGAAAAATACAAGTTTTAAAGCAATAGTTGTTCACATTTATGTAAATATTATAACTCACAAATATGTGTACCCATATTTATGACGAAAATTAATTTATTGAATTCATATTACACAGTTCAATCCTTGCCAACTCCCATGTTGATTAATCGCCAAATTGTAGTTTCAGAGACCTTAATTAAAAATACCGTCTTCTGGAGAGCTTCTTTTTTTTGTGAGGTTGTTCCCATTTGCATCACACCGATAAAAACATTTAAAACTATTCTTTTTGCGTCGTTACTTAAATATGTTTTTTGTTTTCTTTCTCCTGTTCCGTCTTGTTGTATTTCTTTAAATCTTGTATTAAGTTGTTCTTCTGTCTCTTGTTATTATTTAGCACTTCTATTCTTTCAGAAGGAATATCACCCCAAGGTTGTCCCCATTTAAATTTGTAATAATATCAATTAAAACGCACAAATCCAAGCACAAATCTGTCACACATATACAAACATATTACATAACATAACATATTACAAAGGAGATCCAAGAACTAGTTTTGATCTTAACACGGCCGTCCTGATCTAGCCGCGTCCTCGCGGCATCATCTAAATTTAACTGAAAAATAAAACAACTTCTTACACGGCCGTCCTGCTCCTGCCACGTCCTCGTGGCATCTTCAGAATTTAATAACTGCAAAATAAAACAGAGGAAACGAAAACATAATGTTAGTTTTGCCCTTCTCCTTGAGGTTCCTGACCATCCAGAGTTTCACTGAACTCCTTGAGGTCCCTGAACATTCAGCGTCGAACAAAACAAACACAACTCCTTGAGGTCCCTGACCATCCAGAGTTCCTCTGAACTCCTTGAGGTCCCTGACCATCCAGAGTCAAACAAAACTAATACAACTCCTTGAGGTCCCTGACCATCCAGAGTTCCCCTGAATTCCTTGAGGTCCCTGACCATCCAGAGTCAACAAGACAAACACGACCATTTTAGGTCCAACAACTCCTTGAGGTCCCTGACCATCCAGTGTTCTTCTGAACTCCTTGAGGTCCATGACCATCCAGAGTGAAACAAAACCACCACAACTCCTTGAAACAGGTCCCACAGGTCTCTGACCTTTTATTCCGGTGAAAGGTGAATAAAACTGAAAAATAGCACATTAGTCACTGAATATGAATTTTCCACATACGAATGGGTTAAAATATTTTGAACAAATGTGTATTTGGAATACTGTATTTACTTATATTCCTACCCACAGCAATAGTAAATTCATGGAAAACATTCAATTGACTTTAAATACAACCAAACCCTGTGATAAACCCTACCTGCTGTGAACCCTAATTAGAAAGTCATAAAGAGCGTTTCAGATATCAAAATTCTATACAAAATTGGTCTACTAATTTTGTTTTGTACCTTGTTTACTTTATTTTAGTGAATTTTGCAATCTAAAAAGAGTGACTACCCCCATAGAAAAAAGAATAACTGATTGTCTTTACCAATACAACATAATTCTGCCGCAAATTGAGGGAAATCACACCAACCGCATTCCACCATGGCTCATCGAACATCCAACTTATATTCTCGACCCGTACAGCCCGTACAAATATATAGCCTGAGTACGCAGTACAAGAAGAAAGACACAAGTCCGCATACCATCAGAGGACATTTTCAAGAATTTCTAAACACGTTTATGGACGAACACACCTATATGTATACAGACGGGTCCCAGATCGAAAATCAGACTGGAGCAGTAGTAGTGATCGGAGAAGAAGTCTAAAAATACCACCTGCTAAGCATGACTTGTGTTTTCACAGCCGAAGTCTTCAGCATTCTCAAGACAACAGAGACCATAGTACACGACCACAATATAAGAAAGTAATACACTATTTGTACGGGCTGAGAGAATATATTCCTGACGCAGTACAAGAAGAAAGACACAAGTCCTCATATCATCAGAGGACATTTTCAAGAATTTCTAAACACGTCAATGGACGAACACATCTATGTGTATAAAGACGGGTCCCAGATCAAAATCAGACTGGAGCAGCAGTAGTGATCGGAGAAGAAGACCAAAAATATCACCTGCCAAGCATGACAAGTGTTTTCACAGCCGAAGTCTTCAGCATTCTCAGGACAACAGAGACCATAGTACACGACCTCAACATAAGAAAGTAATACACTATTTGTCCCTGAGCGCGATCAACAGCATGCAACAAATGTATCCGAACAACAAGCTTGTGCTAAAGATCCAGGGAAACATCCATGGGTCATCAATCGGGGTACTGAAATATCAGTCATGTGGGGTCCTATATCGGCATCCAGGAAAATGAAAAAGCAGACGCCGCAAGAAAAGAAGCTGTAACACAACCCGCCCCCTCAATGCCATGCCTAAAACAGGACCTTAAAATTCTGATAAAAAAGAAAATAAAAGAAAACTGGAACATTCAATACCTCGGAAAAAAAAATAAAATAATAAGTTACGAACAGTAAAAGAAAATACAATACAATGGCCGACGCATTACTCCAGAAAGGAAGAAATAATCATCACAAGATTACGAATAGGGCACACAAAGTTAACTCATCAATATATGCTACACAATATGGAATGCAACATATGTGAAGAATGCAATGAATAAATCACCGTACAACATATAATTATTAATTGTCCAAAGTATTCCATACAGAGAAGAAACAACAACGTTCCAGGATCTCTGAAAGAAGCACTCTCAAACTACACAACCATGCTGAATAACACATTGAAATTTCTACAAGATTAAAACATTATACAAAACATATGAACTAACATGTATTATCATATAAAAAATGTATTGTATTATCACTTAAAATATTGTATTAGTATATCATTATCAAATTGTATCGGACACTAGTAGCCTATGCAGCTGACGTGTTTTTAAATAATTAAATAAATAAAAAAAGAGTGATCGGATTTGGTCGATATAGTGTTCGCACATTTTTAAATTTTTGTAATTTATTAATTAGTGTCATTTCTTTTTTATAAATTCACAATATATTTTCGATGCCCACATCTTGGGGTCTACAGTGATAGTGAATTTTTAAAAATATGTTATACAAGCAGAGATACCCAACGTTGCCCGGAAGAAAAATAAAGTTTCTTAAGCGATATTGAAATCAAGAAAGTTTATAAACTCTTATTTTATGGTATATAATTTAAGAGCGTTTAATTTATCAAAATAGTTTTATGTAGTTTTAACAATGGACATACAATCTCTAATCATTAACTGGTACGTGTATCGTGTAACAGCTGATTCGGAAGAGAAGGTCGTTCTAACGAAGTCTTACGACATGACAAGAAACATCGCAATATTCCCTCACACAACACACAAATGTAAGTACGTACATACTTTACACTTTATATATTAGATAAATTTTACAGGCGTTGTTGTTTAGCTGGTTGGCATTCCCATACAATCCTCTAATTAGTACCATATAAGAGACAATCCTAGCTTATTTGTCTCGGGAACACATAGAAGATATTTCCTATCTGCTTTGAAGTGACTTCAGGTAAGAAACTAATCACCTTAAAAGATAGTGCAAAAGAAGTTACGATATTTTCACTAAACGATCGCGTTTGTAGAACAAATAAGTATCGTCAAGCGAGGGTCTACTGTATTTTGCAAGGGGCTACAAAATTTTATTTTGTACTCGGAACCAGTGGTGGCGCTAGCTCTCAAAATCTGGGGCGGAGTAGGAAATTTTTTAGTAAAATTTGCCGATGCCAAATACAAGTGATAACCAATAAAAGGTCCTCATTTCTAAAATACATTTTTCTCCAAACAATTCTGGGGGGGGGGGCGGCAACTGGGAACCAGAGCCATTTTTGGAGGGGAACACCCCCTGACCCCCACTAGCGCCGCCACTGCTCGGAACATAAACTTTGGATAAACGTCAGAACATAAACTTTGGATATTAATTCTTGAAATGTATATGATAAGATTGGAATTCCCTGTACAAAGTTTGCGAGAAATCTCGTTTTATTAGTAAACAAATTTTTTTTATCAAGTTGAAGTTTAATTTGTTCCTCTACTAAATTTACGTCAAATTTTTAAATAATAATTATTTGGAATCGCAAAATAAATATTAATTTGATTATTAATCGTATTATCATCATAGAGAACAGTGATGCCAAAACAAAGGCGCCCGTGCCGTCGTTGGCACGAAATGTAATTTTTATGGTAAAAGACTAAAATAATAATAATAATAATAATAATAATAATAATAATAATAATAAATAAAAATGCAGGGGAAGTTCCTAATGGCCATAACACCTGGCTATTTGCTGAGCTTTCGGGCCTGATGATCCCGCGTACCCTCAATCACGCAAGGGAAGTTCGCAATGGTCGCAACATCTGACCATATCGAGCTTTTGGGCCTGATGTTCCCACGTACCCTGAATAATAATAATAATAAAGGGTACGGTGGTCTTTTGACCGAAAAGGCTTAGCGCCCTTTCCCTCCGGATCGCTAGCACGAAGTTATCACGGCAGGAACCAATCGGGGGTAACGTCGATCCTACCATCTGGTCGATAAATCCTGCCACCGTTTCATGGTGCCAACCTCTCCATGAAATGTACAAATGGTTCTAGACACCACAGGAAACCATATCGCTTCCCACAACGGGTCCCTCTCGGATGGGGACCCTCAAAGAGTTGGGCGAAGCAACATCCCTCCCACCACTCGGCGTAGGCACAGGTGGACGCCTGAGCAGCAGGAGGATCTGCTTCAGATATATGAAGCAGCGTCACCCCACCGAAGAGGCTATATGAACCGAGTTCACTCGCAATGGTGTGAGTCCCATGCCGAATTGGACTTCATGACACAACAAAACCTGCGTGACCATATAGCTTATCTTCGACGAAGAGCGAGACGATCACGAAGACGGCAGTCGAGATTACCACTCGTGACTCCGGCACCTGGTTCAACAACTGCGGCTGTGACTGAAACAGTGTCACCTGGACATATTCCAGCCGAAACCAGGATTGAGGAAATGTTTTTGGAACGAAATCTCCGAAACGATTTCTTCGAAGCTATCTCGTCTCGCCCTGAACGTACCCCAATAAGACACAGTAAGTTCAAAGTCAAAGCCGAACACCTCGCTCTACTTAATGAACTTACTGACGAGCAAATCTCTCTCTCGAGCAGTCTCTGGGACATCAACTGCGCTGTATACGCCGCGGCCTTAGTACTGACACCCAAGAGCCCCGCCGTAAATAAATCCATTAAGGACAAGAGGCGTATACAGCAATTAGAAACTAAAATGACGTGGTGCCGCCAAGAAGTGTCTAAAATTCAGTGTGCTACTGATGCATTGCGTAAGGGCGGACCTTTCGGTTACAAAACCCGACGCATACTTAGCCAATTGCGGCGCAAACATCACACACTGAATGTGTCTATCTTGGCACTTTTAAAACAGAAATCTGTAGACAAGTTGCGCGCACTTACTTTAGCACGGAAGAAATTGATCACTCGGGTGAGGACAGTCGAAGAAAACTCTACCTTTCTTTCATCTCCCACTCGTTTGTTTCAATCCAGGGCTAAATCTTCCGACACGTCTTTAGGTGTTGATGTTACAGAAACTTTTTGGAGAGAGATTTATGAAAAAGACTTGATTGTGCAAGACACTCCAGCCTTTGAGCACTTTGAGGAGTACTGCAATGAACGCCTTGCAGATCCTCAAGCGTTTTCCTCTATTACGGTCGACGAAGTGACTCGTGTCATAAGCCGTACTCGTAATTTCGCAGCACCAGGAATGGATGGCATCATCGCCTTCTGGTGGAAATCCTACCCGTCCGTGCATCGCCACTTAGCACGGATTTTCACACGTTTTGTTCGTGGGGAAGAACCCATTCCTGAATGGCTTGCAGAGGGACGCACTGTGCTTATCCCCAAGAACGGCGATTTGAACAACCCGAAAAACTATCGTCCTATCACCTGTCTCAACACGATATATAAGATCTTTACGAGCGTGTTGAATGAGCGGGTGCTGAGCTCCATTGCCCCTGTTTGGAATGACATCTATGAACAGAGGGGATCGAAAAGGGGTCTAGCAGGTTGCAAGGAAAATCTCCTTATAGACAGGTCAGTCTGTCATGACGCTGTCACCTACAAGCGCAACCTGTCGATGGCCTGGGTGGACTATCAAAAAGCATTTGATACCACACCGCATTCACTTATTGTGACACTTTTGCGGATTTTACGGGTCCATCCGGAAGTTGTGAGATGTATAGAACAGCTTATGCCCCTGTGGAAGACAAAGTTCGCTGTTCCGACTGTGGACGGAACTGCCTTCACAAACTGGGTGCATTTCAGACGCGGGGTTTTCCAGGGAGACTCCCTCAGCCCGCTTCTATTCTGCATCTCACTACTTCCCTTATCGATCGAGCTCAGAAGCGGCAGCGGATACATGGCAGGTCCTCCGACAAGGCGAGAGCATAAGATCACGCATCTGTTTTATATGGATGATCTCAAACTCTACGCCTCAAACGAGAAAAACCTGACAGCAGCACTAGAGCTTGTTGCTCAGTACTCTGCCGCTATAGGAATGAAATTCGGGTTGGATAAATGCGCCGTTTTTCATGTGCGCAGAGGAAAAGGTATGAACGACGGCAATGATGTTCACCTGGTCGACGGAAGCATCGTAAAACATCTTGATGCCGAAGGGTCTTATACATTTCTGGGTGTCCGTGAGAGGGGCGTCCAGGATGTACTCCATGTTCGTCAGACCCTTCGCAGCAGGTATTTAGCGCGCCTTCGACAGATATGGAGATCCTGTCTGTCAGGCAAGAACAAGGTAGAAGCTACAAATATACTTGCTGTTCCAGTCCTTTCATATACATTTGGTGTTATGAAATGGAAAGTCGATGATCTCAAGATTCTTGACAGGAAGACCAGAAAAATTATGAATATCAACCGCAGTCTTCATCCGAACTCCTCTGTGCAACGCATATACCTCCCTCGTCATCTCGGAGGTCGGGGATTATTAAGCTTGGAGTGTTTGCACGATCGAGTCGTCCTGGGTACAGCAAACCAAGTGCTGAGAAGTCAGGATCCCTTATTGAAGTTCGTTACTCTTCACGAACTCACGGGAAAAGGGGCATTTCTGTTTCAAGCAGCTCGAAGAGCAGCAGAGAAATTAGAACTGCATGATCTGAGTCCTGAGGCAACCAACTCTGGTGTAGTCCTCGGATGCGGAGACATAGAAAGGATGTGTTCCCGCATACGAAAAGCAGAGCACGATATGCTTGTTAAAGAACACATGGAGAAAAACATGCACTCCGTGTTCTACAAGCATATTGAGACCACCGGTTTGTCACGGGAACTAACCTTTACTTTTCTCAGGTCTGCAGGTCTCAAGTCCGAGACGGAAGGTTTTGTGCTTGCGTGCCAGGATGGCGTCATGAACACTTTAGTTTATCGCCACATAATATCAAAGACGGCGATGTCTACACAATGTAGACTATGTAAACGTCACCCTGAAACGCTTATGCACGTACTTTCTGCGTGTCCCGTTTTAGCTCAATCCAGCTATATATCACGACACAATTCTGCTCTTCGAGTTTTTTACTTCTTTTTGAGACAGAAATATGGTATTGACACAATACCTGTCTTACCTTACGCTCCCACTGACATTGAAGCAGTGGTGGAAAATTCCAGATGTCGTATTTACTGGAATTATGCATTTTCTACCACTAAGCTTCTCTCAGCCAATAAACCGGACATCGTCCTGCTGGATTTCGAGACAAAAGACATTTTTGTCATCGAATTATCCTGTCCAGCTGAGAAAAATATCAATCTCAAAGAAGACGAGAAGAGAACCAAGTACCTGGACCTCTTGTCCGAGCTAAGAAAAATGTACCCGGGTTATTCTGTAAAGCTCGTAGTCTTGATTTTGGGTGTATTGGGTGGCCTTAAAGCTGTTTTTAAGAGGGAAATCGAGATCATTCCCGTCTGCAGACCATCTGCTACCTCTCTGGTCTGCAGATTGCAAAAAGCAGTGCTGCTCGGATCGCTTCGCATTGTGCGGACGCTGGATCTGGTGTGAGCCCATCGGTCGCATATCGCCAGGGTTTGGGATGCGACCGATTGCTGGGAAAAAGCTCTCTCGACCTTCTCGTGAAGGTTAGAGAAGAGCGTCTCGTCTGTGCCGAACACGTTGCGGGCAAACCTGAACGGTACTGGCGAGACTACAAACCCCCCTTCAATAATAATAATAATAATAAAATAATAAAGTCGCAGGGAAGTTCTTAATGGCCATAACACCTGGCTATTTGCTGAGCTTTCGGGCCTGATGATCCCGCGAACCCTGAATCACGCAAGGAAAGTTCGCAATGGTCGCAACATTTAACCATATCGAGCTTTTGGGCCTGATGATCCCACGTATCCTGAATAATAATAATAATAAAAATCGGGGTACGGCGGTCTTTTGACCGAAAAGGCTTAGCGCCCTTTCCCCCCGGATCGCTACCACAGTGTTACCACGGCAGGAACCAATTGGGGGTAACGTTGACCCTATCATCTGGTCGATGAATCCTGCTACCGTTTCATGGGGCCAACCTTCCCATGAAACGTATTCTTGGTTCCAGAAAATATAAGAAACCATACAGCTTCCCACAACGGGTCCTTCTCGGATGGGGACCCACAAACAGTTGGGCGAAGCTACAATCCCGCTAGCCGGGCCCGCCACAGGTGGACACCCGAGAAGCAGGAAGACCTGCTTCAGGTTTACGAGGCAGCGTCACCCCATCGAAGGGGCTACATGGTCAGAGTCCACTCACAATGGTGTGAAAATCATCCCCAGCTGGACTTCATGACGCAACAAAATCTGCGCGACCAAGTAGCACGCCTGCGACGCAGGATGAGGCGATCGAGACGAAGAGAGTCGAGAAGGTTGTCCCAAATACCGGTACAGCCATCGACACCTGCAAGCCCACCAACGGGAGGTGGGCAGATAGCCACTGGGTCTTCCCCAGTTAATGCAGGAATGCCTTCCTCTTCACCGGAAAAAAATCTTCGCGAGGATTTTCTAGCCCTTCTCTCGCCTCATTCTGAACGCCCTCGACTTGGACACAATAAGTTTAAAGTTCGTGCTGATGATCTCACGCGACTCAATGACCTTATTGACAAGCAAATTTCCCCTCAGAGTAGTCTCTGGGATATCGACTGTGCTGTATACGCTGCAGCAGCTGCGCTGACGCCAAAGCGGGCTTTGGCCTCTAAGGCTTTTAACGGAAAACTGCGTATACAGCAATTAGAGAAGAAAATGACGCGTTCACGCCAGGAAGCTTCTCATATTCAGTGTGCTATTGATGCTTTATGAAGTATTAAGCCGCTAAGTGCGAATACTAAGCGCATATTACATCAATTGCGCATAAAGCATCACACACTGAATTTGTCCACTCTCTCTCTGCTAAGGCAGAAAGCAGTGGACAAATTGAGAGCACTAGCCCTGGCAAGAAAGAAACTGGTCAACCGGGTAAGGACCATGGAGGAAAATACTATGTTCCTCACGAGCCCGTCACGCCTTTTCATGGCCAAACCTGAGGTTTCTGAACCGTTGTTATCAATCGACAGGACAGAGATATTCTGGAGGGAGCTTTATGAACACGAGACGATCATGCAAAACACTCCAGTTTTAGAGAGATTTGAGGAATTCTGTACAAAACATCTTACAGATCCTCAGGCATGCCCCCCTGTTACCCCGGAAGAAGTAACACGTGCTATATCAAAAGCGCGCAATTTTGCTGCACCAGGAGTTGACGGTATCGTTGCTTTTTGGTGGAAGTCATTTTCCAGTGCACACGGCCATTTTGCACGAAACTTTACTTCTTTTATCCGTGGGGAAATACCAATACCATCTTGGTTAGCAGAGGGGCGTACAGTATTAATCCCCAAAAAAGGTGATTTAACCAACCCGAAGAACTACAGACCTATTACTTGTCTCAATACGCTGTATAAGATCTTTACCAGCGTATTAAACGAGCGGGTACTGAGCTCCATCGCCTCTGTTTGGTCAGACATCTACGAACAGAGGGGATCGAAGAGGGGCCAAGCAGGTTGCAAAGAAAATCTTATTATCGACCGGTCAGTCTGTCATGACGCGGCGTATTTCAAACGCAACCTGTCAATGGCTTGGGTGGACTACGCAAAAGCATATGACACTACGTCACATGCTCTCATTTTAACACTATTGCGCATGTTACGAGTCCACCCGGAGATAGAGAGATGCATTGGGCAACTTATGTCCCTCTGGAAGACACAATTTGTTGTCCCAAGTGGATCAACCACAGTGTCGACAGAGTGGATACATTTCAAGCGTGGCGTTTTCCAGGGTGATTCCCTAAGCCCGCTACTATTTTGCATCTCACTTCTTCCTCTATCGATCGAGCTTAGGCGCGGCAGTGGCTACATGGCGGGTCCTCCGTCGAAGCGTAAGCACAAAATTGCCCATCTCTTTTACATGGATGATTTGAAACTCTACGCCTCGAACGAGAGGAATTTGCAGACCGCCTTAGATACTGTTGCTGAGTACACTGCCGCGATAGGTATGCAATTCGGGTTGAAAAAATGCACCGTTTCTCATATCTACAGAGGAAAAGGTTTAGACAACGGTGAAGACGTTCAATTGATTTGATGGGAGATTTATAAAACATCTTAATGCCGAAGGGTCTTACACATTTTTAGGCATCAGTGAGAGAGGTGTCCAAGATGTCACTCTTATTAAGCAGGCCCTTCGCAGCAAGTATATGGCACGACTTAGGCAGATATGGAGATCATGTCTGTCTGGCAAGAACAAGATCGCTGCCACAAACATGCTTGCTGTCCCATTAATTTCATACACTTTTGGTGTAATGAAATGGAATGTTGATGATCTTAAGGATCTCGACAGAAGAACCAGAAAGATCATGAACATCAACCGAAGTCTTCACCCGAAATCTTCTGTGCAGCGCATTTACCTCCCTCGTCAAAATGGGGGTCGGGGATTACTAAATCTGGAGTGTTTGCACGATCGACTCGTCCTGGTTACAGCTAACAGTATCCTCAGAAGTCAGGACCCACTATTACAATTCGTTAGTGAGCACGAATTAAGTGGCAAAGGGGCGTTTCTTTACCAAGCAGCGCGAAGAGCAGCAACGAGATTTAACCTGGCAGACTTGAGTCCCGCCAGGGAAAACGCTGGAGTACAACTCTCTCGGGAGGAGTACAACAGAGTTACCGGTTCGGTGAAACGAGGCGAGACAGACATGTTGACAAAAGAAAACATGAGTAAAAGTATGCACTCTGTGTTCTTCGAACATATTAAAAGTCTAGAGTTGTCCACCGAACTCACGTTCTCGTTTCTTAAGTCTGCTGGTTTGAGATCGGAAACAGAAGGTTTTGTGTTTGCGTGTCAGGATGGTGTTATAAATACTTTGGCGTACAGGGCCTGCATATTCCAAATAGCGGAGTCCACACTCTGTAGGTTGTGCCACCACCATTCTGAAACGATTATGCACATTCTGTCTGCTTGTCCATCTCTTGCAGCGTCGAGCTACGTGTCTCGACATAATGCTGCTCTCCGCGTGCTCTACTATCATCTTAGACATGCCTATGGTATTGACCAAATATCGGTTATACCGTACGTCCCTTCTGACATAGAATCGGTGGTGGAAAATTCCAAGTGCCGAATTTATTGGAATTACTCCTTCCCCACCTCGAGATTACTGACAGCCACTAAGCCGGACATAACCCTCCTGGATATCGAGACCAAACAGATGTTTGTGATCGAATTCTCAAGTCCAGCTGAGAAGAATATCTCTCTCAAGGAGGAGGAAAAAGAGATCCAAGTATATGGACCTCTTGTCCGAGCTTAGAAAGCTGTATCCCGGGTATAAAGTTAAGCTTGTAGTCCTGATAGTTGGTGTTTTGGGTGGTATGAAAGCCTCCTATCGAAGGGAAATCGAGTCCATTCCCGTCTGCAGATCTTCTGCCAACTCTTCTGCAGGATGCAGAAAGCAGTGCTACTCGGGTCACTCCGCATTGTGCGGGCACTGGATCTAGCGTAATTTCCGCGGCTGCATATCGCCAGGGTTTGGGATGCAGTCGTGTGTATTTAGCTCCACTAGTCTCTAGTATGACGCGGCTCAAAAGGTTGCTTAAGTTTGAGATTAGTGGACGCTTGTCAAGACCTGACAAACCCCATAATAATAATAATAATAATAATAATAATAATAATTTCCGCGTCTGCATATCGCCAGGATTTGGGATGCAGCCGTGTGTATTTAGCTCCACTAGTCTCTAGTATGACGCAGCTCAAAAGGTTGTTGAAGTTTGAGATTAGTGGACGCTTGTCAAGATCTGACAAACCCCATCATAATAATAATAAGACATGTCTATGGTGGAGAATTCCAAGTGCCGAATTTATTGTTGGAATTACTCCTTCTCCACCTCGAGGTTACTGACAGCCACTAAGCCGGACATAACTCTCCTGGACATCGAGACCAAACAGATGTTTGTGATCGAATTCTCAAGTCCAGCTAAGAAGAATATCTCTCTCAAGGAGGAGGAAAAGAATTCCAAGTATATGGATCTCTTATCCGAGCTTAGAAAGCTATATCCAGGGTATAAAGTTAAGCTTGTAGTCCTGATAGTTGGTGTTTTGGGTGGTATGAAAGCCTCATATCAAAGGGAAATCGAGCCCATTCCCGCCTGCAGATCTTCTGTCACCTGTTTGATCTGCAGGACTCCGCATTGTGCGGGCACTGGATCTGGCATAATTTCCGCGTATGCATATCGCCAGGGTTTGGGATGCAACCGTGTGTATTTAGCTCCACTAGTCTCTAGTATGATGCGGCTCAAAAGGTTGCTAAAATTTGCGATTAGTGGAGGGTCAAGACCTGACAAACCCCAAATAATAATAATAATAGCATTCCAACGTCTGGATTTTGGCATTTTGCATTTGTTACGACTAATCTAGAAAAAAGTCCATGAGGGCTAGATTTGTTAGAGCAGTGATTCTCAAACTACCTGTGCCACCGACCATATTTGTGCCATTCGTAATAATATTAATCTAAAACGGGAAAATATAAATACAATTTAGTTTTTTTCAAGAAGTATGTTCAATGACAAATGGATGAAGCAACAACCAACTTATTTCTATGTTTCTGTACCGCACATGCCTTGCAAGCATGGATCAGAAAGAATAATATACATAAGTTTATTGTTGATTCGTTAATTTTATACAGACTTCTTTAAAATATTGAACTTTATATAAATATATTATATATATAACATTTATAGATAGATTATAATTTTTGCCTTTCAGCTTTGAATAAGAAGTACAGATTTTTATAATAAAAACTAGTATAGACATATATTTCTTGTGAACCATGAATTAGCCAAAGCAAAAAAAATTAATCGATAAATAAGCAAATTAATCAAATAATACAAATAAAATATAATGATTAAAATAAAATAATAAAATAAATAAATGTATTAGGTAAAAATAAATTAATTTCAGTTTGGGAACAACTTTAACAACACCAATTTAAGTATATTAATTTAATAATTATTGCAATTTTGACTTTTCGGCTTATACTCTTTTCTCCTTTACTTTTTATAAATATCGTCGTTGGTTCCTTAATTTCCTATTTTCTGCTATTCACTTCTTTCATCCGTTTATACCACCTTCCTGTTTCTTCAAAAAAATTACTTTCTCTTTCCGGTCTACTTCTAATTTATCCACATTCTTCCAACAAATATTCCAGCCTTCTCTCCTTGCCTTCTCTGCATATGTTCTTTCTTCCTCATTCATCTAAGAATTATTAACCCTCTCCACATTTTTACATCTAAATCTCGCTATCACTTTTTTCTTCTCTCTACTTCCCTTATCTATCAAATATTGTGGTTTATTTATCGTCCAGGTATTTTTATATTTGCTTTTATATCTTCATTCTTTTATTTTTGTTTCTTGCTTCGTTTGGTGTATGTCGGTTATTCGTTCTGTTATTTATTTCTTGTCTATTTATTCTTTGTAAACTTACCGATGTTGATGAGTAACCAGAATATTCATTTTTTCTCTTCTAGTATGTTGGTGTATTCCAGTCTAACCCCATCCATTTTAAGTATGTCGTTTGTATTCTTTCTACCTGTTCTCTTTCCGCCCATCTCCATACTTCTGTTTCATACATTATTATATTTATATCAGTGCCTCGTATATGAACATACGAGTTCTACAGTCTCCTTTGAACTTCCGTTCTCCTATACTCCATACTTGCGGTAGAGCAAGAATGGCCTTTTTATTTATGTATCGTAAGTCCCTCGGTTCCTACGTTACTTCTAAATTGGTACCTTCTGTCCTTATGTAGGCTGATCAGACGTACTCTTTTTTAGAGTATTATACTCTTTTCTAAGTAATATCATCTTTACTCTTACTTTTTATAAAAGAACTCTCAATATACTCTTTTTTGCTCATCACTGAGTGAAAATCTTTTTTTTTTGCTCATCACTCACTTGTATTTCTAGAGTGAGGACCTTTACTACAGATCTGGCTACGAAGCATACTCTGTTTCTGTAAAAAAAAAAAAAAAAACTGGTCAGCCTAACCTGTGTCGTGTTAGCTATCACAATATAATTAATACAATATTATATTATTTATAATAATTTATTGACAATATATATTACGTATTACATTATATGTTTATTCATATCATTTTTATATGTTAGGTTGCTAAGCAGCCTTGTCGCTAACACCACATCTCTCTTTCTGTAAACAAATAAAGTTAATCATTAATTTATCTTTTTAAACAACTTAAATAAATCAAATTGAAATTTAGTTATCGGAAGTGTATCTATCTGGAGGTTTGATTTGTCGACCACTTCTAGTTTTATAAAAAGTATTTCTAGTTGTATCTTCAAGACAGTCTTCTTTTTCCTCCCTTTTTTATTCTCTTCTTCTTCTTTTCCGTCTTTTTCTTCATTCTCTTCTTCTTCTTTTTGTTCTTGTTCTTCCCTTTTTTATTATCTTCTCCTTCTTCTTCTCCTTCATTCTCTTCTTCTTCCTTTTCTTCTTCTTCTCCTTCTACTTCTTCTTGTTCTGATGGTCCAGTGTTACTGTTATCTTCGTCAAAATCTCTGTTATAACATTCGCGTGTTGATTCTATATAATCATCAAGACCTATATCTATTTTGTTTTGAACCATATGGTTTTTTTCATTTTTTGTTTTTCTACGCTCTTCCGCATTATTATTACTATTATAAAATATTACATCTTTCCTGTTTCTTCTTACGACTCCCAATTCTGTTTTTATTATGTATGACCGTGGATATTCTGATTTTTTTTGTATTTCTCCATATCTCTTTAAATCTTTTATCCATACTTTATCTCCATAATTTAACTCTGGTAAATATTTTGCACCCCTTCTATCGTTAAAATTTCTTTCTGTTCTTTGTTGTATTTTCCTTTGTCGGTTCATATAGATTTTTGGTTCTCCAGACCACTTTGGTTTTAATTTTTTTGGAGTTTGAGGTAAAGTATTTCTAATTTTTCTTCCAAAAAGTAATTCTGCTGGCGAAAAACCCGATTCTAGCGGCGTACTTCTGTAAGCGAGTAATCCTAAATTTGCATCACCCCCTTTTACCAAAATTTTTTTTACTATTGGCACTGCTCTTTCCGCTTGTCCATTTGATTGTGGATATCTGGGACTTGATGTTTGATGCTCAATTGCAAATTCAGTTGCAAACTTTTTAAATTCAAATGATGAAAACTGTGGTCCATTATCAGTTCTGATCATTTCTGGGATACCATGGCATGCAAAAAATTTTATTAGCACTGATATTACAAACTCAGATGTAGTAGATTTTAAATGAACAACTTCTATGTATTTAGAGAAATAGTCCTCAATTACAATAAAATTTTCTCTTTTAAATTCTAACAAATCTATACCTAAAAATATCCATGGTCTTTCTGGCAACATAGTTGTTCTTAAAGGTTCACTTCTATTTACTCTTTGTTCTGTACATTGTTTGCAATTAACAACAATTTTTTTAATGTCTGACGTAATAGCTGGCCACCACACAGCTTCTTGAGCTCGCCGTCTACATTTTACAATACCCAGGTGGCCGTCGTGTATTCTTTCTAAAATTTCACTTCGTTATTGATTTGGTATAAATATTCGTGACCCTTTCATAACAAGTCCATTATATTCATTCAATTCTTCCTTAACTGACCAAAATATACATTGCTTACTCATATATCCAGTGCGTATATACTCCTTTATCTGCTTACTCTCAAAATCTTCTTGTTGTATCTGCTTTATTCTATTTAATCTTATGTCCGAAAACGGTTTCTCCACTACATTATTTATAAACAATTCTTCTTCAATTCTGTCAATTAAAATATCTTCCTTATTTTCTACACTTACATTTAAGGGAGACCTGGACAACGTGTCTGGAATATAGAATGATTTTCCTGGAACATATTTTATAACGTAATCAAAACACATTAAACGCATTCTAAAGCGCTGAAGTCTAGCTGATAACTCTGATATCGGCTTTTCTCCTAATAAACTGAGAAGAGGTTTGTGATCTGTTAAAATTGTAATCGTTTTACCAATTATATCTCTAAATTTTTCACATGCCCATGTAATAGCTAAACATTCTTTTTCTATTTGAGCATATCTAGCCTGTGTTTCTGTCAAGCTAACAGAAGCATAATAAACTGCTCGCCAGACTCCTTTATAGAACTGCTCTAAGACAGCTCCCAATCCGTAAGAAGAAGCATCAGCAGCAATTCTTGTGTCAAAATTTGGATTATATAATAATAATACGGGTTCTTTAGAAATTTCCTCTTTTATTTTTCTAAAAGCTTCTTTTTGATAACTCCCCCAGGTCCAGATTTTATGTTTTTGCAACAGTTCTCTTAGTGGTTGTGTTGTGTCTACTAGATTTGGTAAAAATTTAGTAATGTAGTTAACCATACCTAAAAAACGGCGCAGCTCAGAAATATTATTTGGTTCTTTCATATCTATCATAGCTTGAACCTTCTGAGGATCTGGTAAAACAGTATGTGCTTTGATAATGTGTCCCAAGAACTTGACACTTGTTTTTGCAAAAACGCATTTATTAATATTTAATGTCACACCATTTTTATTTAAAATTTGTAATACTTTTATCAACCTTGCATCATGCTCAGCTCTGTCTTTACCGAATATTAGTATATCATCTGCATGGTTAACTACTCCGTCTAAACCAAGTAAAATTTGTTGCATTTGACGTTGAAAGTGCTCAGGGCCGGAGTTTATTCCAAAAGGAAGCCTGTTAAAATATTACCTTCCAAATGGTGTTATAAAAGTTGTTAATTTTGCGCATTCCTTTGTTAGCGGAATTTGTCAAAAACCTTTTGAGGCATCTAATACTGAAAACAATTTACAATTTTTTAATTTGGCCAGAGATTCCTCAACTGACGGTAATTGCAAACGTTCTCTGTGAACAAATTTATTTAATTCTGTATAATCTACACAAATACGTACTGTTTTATCCTTCTTTGGTACTACCACAATAGGAGAACACCATTCTGTTGGTTCTTCTATAGGCGTTATAACTCTATCATCTATCATTTTATTAATTTCTATCTCCACTTGGTCTCGCAGTGCATGTGCAATACGCCTGGGCGCAGCAACTGAAAAAGGCTTGAAATTTTTTTTTAATTTAATATTATATTCTCTTTGAAATTTACCTAAACCATTAAAAACATTAGGGAACATTTTTGTAAAATAATTTTCTGTAGTTTTTACCTCTTCTACTAATTTAATTATTTTTAACGCCTGTAATGCTGGTCTTCCTAGCAAAGGTATTTTCTGATTATTTACAATAAATATATCTTGCGAGAGCTCTTCATTATTATAAATTAATTTAGTTTTCACAATTCCAATTACGTCAATTTTTCGATGACCTGCACCATATAATTTTCTGTCTGTTGGGAAACTTTTTAGCTTCAATATTCTACTATCTTCGACTCCCATAACAGTAACATCAGCTCAAGTGTCTATTTTGCATTTAATTACTTGGTTATTTATTTTTATATTAACGTACCAAGGTTCGGAATTTATTTCATAAATACATTCGTTTAAATTGTAAAATTTATTTGACGTTTCTACTTCATTTGCATTATTAAATTGTTGCCATCTTTTCTTTTTGAAACAATGTTCTTCCAAATGATTATATTTCTTGCAAAATGCACACTGTTTTCCAATAGCGCATTTATCACTTGTGTGGAACAACTTGCCACATTTTTGACATTTTGGACTGACTTTATTTGACATTTGACTGTCAGATTTTTCACTAAATCTGTCTATATTTTTTTTTTTTCGATATTTTACAACATCTACTTCCAAATTAATTTTTTCCGTATTTTGCGACATTTCTGAAACTTGTTTTTTTATACTTATATTAGTTTTACAAATGTCCACAGCCATGTCCCATGTTAATTTTTTTTCCCTTAATAACCTTTCTTTAATTTTGTCATCTGAGATTCCAATTACCAATTTGTCTATAAGCATATCTTTTTCATCTATAAATTCGCATGTTTTCGCCAAATTGCTAATTTCTGTAATGTAATCCTCTATTTTTTTATCTGATTTCTGTTTCGATGAATAAAATTTGTATCTTTCATAACGTATATTTTTTGACGGATAGCAATATTCTATAAATTTGTTTATTGTTTCGTCGTAGAGATCAGCTTCATCTTTATTAACAAAATGGAAAGAATTGTAAATTTCGACCCCTTTTTTGCCAATTAAATTCAAAAATATAGCTAATTTAATTTTACTTTCTTCTTCAGTTTTATTACTTGCTATCATAAAAATATTAAAATTTTGATACCATTTCTTCCAACTATCCTCTATATCTCCTTCAAATTTCATTTCTTCTGGTATTCTCAAGTGAATATTCATCGTGCGTATATTTATTTATCTTTTCTTTTCCTTATTTTTTTATTTTTTATTTGTGTTTGTTAACACCTGACACCATGTCGTGTTAGCTATCACAATATAATTAATACAATATTATATTATTTATAATAATTTATTGACAGTATATATTACGTATTACATTATATGTTTATTCATATCATTTTTATATGTTAGGTTGCTAACCAGCCTTGTCGCTAACACCACAACCTGTATGTATATTATTTATATTTTCTCTTCGCCCCACATCTATTTTTCTACATTTTTCTACTTTTCCCTTCTCCCTTCCGAAACAACATGATAGCCGGAAAATATAATGAATATAATAAAAGTTGACACATTTTTAGGATTTTGTAAGTATGACCACCAAAAAACCCTTATAACGTCATTCATGTGTCTCTCTGTCTGTCTGTCTGTACGGTAGAAATTGTAGCCAAACGGCTTAACATAGAAAGTTGAAAATTAGCATGCTTATACAACTCTTTGACCCACATGTAGGAAAAATACTGAGAGTTCGAAAAAACACTCTCGAGATAAATATAAACAAATATGTGTTTAATAAAAAAATAAATATTTTCTTTAAATTTTGAGTAGCATATCAATATTCCCAGACATCCAGTATTATGTTGGCGTCTTACAATTATTAAATACCAATGAGGTAGTATAACATAGAGACTGAACGAGGACGAGTTGACATGAAGCCAACACCTGCTTAGGCGGGGAAACGGGGGTTGCCCCGAGTAGTTACACAGTTTGCATAGATCAATGTTTTGCCGATAAGAATTGAAAGTAAAAATATATATTTTTTTAATACTGTAAACTGCAAATGTTAATAAAATAAATTTCATAAATAATATTAAATTAACCTGAATTTATTACTATATATTTAAGATAATTAATAGGTTTCTAAATTATATACATTTAAAATACAATATAAAAAAAAAAGTTTAGTAGGCCCTGAATTTAAAATGTTAAGTGGACAATTCTGTTCATATAAAAATAAATGAATTCCATGTGTATCTAGACAACTCTTTTTCTCGATCATATTGTATAGCAATGCTTCAGACACTTTCTAAATTTAAAACGGGTATATATTACATCATTTATTGTAAAATACTTTTCTGATGTATTCGAAGTACTGAATACAAATACATTTTTGTATTCAGAAAAGTAAAGTGTAAAGAAAAAACTATATGTAACATTTTAATTAAATATTACTTTTTAGTATTTAAAATACTCCGTAGCTTAAATACAGTTCGCAACTCTTAAAATGCAATTTACGGCAATATTATTGAAAGTTGAAATAGTAAAGATGAAAAGGTAAAATAGTAAAATAGAAAAAATAACAACAAAACAATCATAAACACAATACGGTGCCGGCGTTTTTCCTAGCAATAGCTGAATAAAATAAATGTAAATTAAGCAACTTGTTATACTCCTCGGGGCAAAATCCCTTTCGTCCCCGAAGGTCTTGGCTTCATAACAAACAATGCTAGGGCATAGAACGTGCTGTGTCTATTTATATGACGTCAATGTTAAATACCTACAAAATCCTGAAATGTGTGAAAAATCACACTTCATACCAATTTTTTATTCTGTATTTATTTTGTGAACATATGATGTTTTTATAATTTGTCTTTATACTTATTTGATTTTGTATTTTGGTTATTGAAATTAAAAAAATTAAATAAATAAAATAAATAAAAAACAATTAAAAATAACTTCTGCTTTTTACCATATTTTTGTAAAAAAATTTTGCTAAAATTTTTTGTCCTACATATATGTTTATATGTATAAGTTATATAACCTACTCCTCATGTCATTAAACTACGATATAATGTAACACAAAACTTGCATTAGTACCATTTATTTACCATTTACCGTTGAAACGTAACACGGCAGATCAACACTTTTAGTTGAGAATTGTAATAATTATGTTTTTATATCAAATTAGTTGGAACATGCAAGTAGTAAACATCTTTTTAGCCTTAAATCAGCCAGTCTGATATCGTATTAGAATAGTGTTAGATAAAATGTAATAAAAAGGTAATTTAATAAACTAAATTTTACTTTTTAAAAATTCTAAAGAACAACATTGACATTTAATTTATATATATTTTTGAAGTTATGGAGTTTATGTATTTTTGAAGACATATTTTTTGTAATTTGTTTAATATTGTTTTGTTTTTGTGTGCAAAGTCCCAGCATCCGCAAGTGCTTTGTGAAGTCAGGGAGGGAATTTAAAAAACTACTCGAGGAGGTATGTAGTAATTCTCAAAATAACTTAACGCTGGGGGTTGTGGTTAGAAATTTAAAAATTCAATCATGAGAACGGAAGTTGGGGCAGAAATTCAATATTCCTCCCATCTCTAGCCGCAATAGTGGTCAATTAAGAATTTTTGACCGGGATTGTCCTGGTATGAAGGTATGGTCCTGGCGTCCTGGCCTGTTTGTCATTTTGTCCCGGATACTTCGTAAAAATTAAAAAGTGCAAAATATACACGCAGTACAAAAAATGCAGCCTTGGAAAATGGCGATTAGACAACTATAGGCTATTCCAAACATTAAACGGAAGTAGATTTTGAAATCTAGTAATTTTTATCTACTCATTCGGACTTTTAGTCGTTTTGTTTAAGCTTTGTAAATCATACTCACATTACAAATTCAAGCTTCAACTGATTGTCATTATAAAATGTTTTTTTCATTGCATTTGAATTTATTGTCATTCTTAATAAAAATTTCCCATTTATTTATTTTTTGTCTTCAAAATATGGAAAAATGTATTAAAATTTTTGACATGTCATTCGTATCCATGATTTCACTGTTGGAATTTTAAATTTTCACATACCAAACGTGAAACATGAAATAATCCAAGCAAGGTCCCTTCTTGTGACAACCTAATAGAACGAAATTTCCATTTAGTTTCGCCTAAAAGTTTGGAATAACCTATAATTAAAAATAACAACGAATTTTTAAAGAAATTTCACGCTAGTGATAAATATTAATAATTTTTTAATAATAAATAATGTTCAATTAAGATTAATTAAAAATTATTAATACGTAAATTATAGTTGATAGGTAATGGGATTCGGACCAGTCAGAATCCCATTACCTATCAACTATAATTACTAACTTACGGACGTGACTCATCTAATCAAGATTACTACGTAAATTTTGATTTTTGTTAACCACTCCGTTATTTATCCTTTTTAATCATAAGTACTAGCGTAGAAGGCGTTACTTTCTGTTTTTAGTAAAATCTCAAAATTGTTCCGGTTTGAGAAAAATATATTATGGTAAGCCAAATGTAGTTGCGTCTGTTCGGACGCCATTTTCGCCACCCCTTAGTGTGAAAATTCATACTGCACATCAATATTAATTTTAGCGCTAATAGGAACTTCACATAACACGCTTGCGTATGCCACACCCCTTGATATTTAATTATTTATTCTAGAAACAGTATGTTTTCTAATTATATACATTTGAAAATGACCAAGTAACAATTATTCGAAAAAAAAAAAAAAATGTATAGTGTCAAAAAATATGTTAATGTTGGCTATAAAATAAAGATGACTGTTAGAGTTTCTTTTTGAAAATCATTTTTCATATGAACTTCAAGACAGATTTTTAACGTTCTAAGAACCTGAAGCTATCTCAGGGGTCTCCAAACTTTTTCGGAAGCGGCCCACATTAAATAAATGGTGGGCCGGACAACTTGAATTCAGCTGGGTTCTTGCCGTTGTTTTTAAAAAACCGTTGTTTTTACCGGAACGAAAACCGAAACCGAACTGATATATATATTTTTTTAATTGAACCGAAAAAAATAACGGTTCGAAGCCCTGTTTTAAATTGCTGTTTTTATGTAAGCAAACTTTTTAAAAAACTCCATGGGCCGGATGATATCTTCTTGCGGGCCGGATTTGTCCAGCAGGCCGTAGTTTGGACACCCCTGAGCTATCTCATGCTGTATTATTATTTTAATTCCTAGTAATTGAATATTTATAATTCTGCAGTTCAAAGTTTCATTTTTTTTTTTAAATCTTTGTGAGTCATAGTTGTGCGGATATGACACAAAAAATGTTGAGATAATTGGGAATAACATCATTAACTTTTTTCTGATAACATGATAGGTGTCTAGTATACGTATGATGACAAGTAAATAAGCTGTGTTTTATAAAAACGTGTTTATAATTTTTTTTATTGAAATTACTGATAATAATATTCCTAAATTTGTAACAATAGTATCTTAAAATACAAAGTGTCTCAGAAATAACAAGTGATAATTTGATAAAAATCAATAGTTTAGTAGGATATGGACAGAAATAGGCGTGTCTTTTACTGTATACTGCAAACAATTAAAAACAAAATTTAATTTGACAGCGGCATTCAAAAATGCTCTAAACCAGTGTTTCTTAAACTTTTTGATGTCGCGGCTCCCCTGCAACTCAAATAGATAACCCGCGGCCCCCCTGCAACTCAAATCGATAACCCACGGCCCCCTTAATTTTATTTTTTGGAATCCATGTTGGTAAAAAAAAATATTTTTTTGTTTCATTTATACATATATTTCTTACGCTCAGGTCATTCAATAATCTATGTACAATAAAGAATAAAAAAATTTAACATTAAAGTTAACGAGTTAACAACTGTTACATTCGCGGCCCCCTTGTGGAAAGGCCACGGCCCCCTACTTTAAGAAGCCCTGCTCTAGACGACGAAGATCTACAAAATGGAACATAATTATATTTTAAAAATTTTAAAAATCTACCATTTATTTAATTTGTTGTTTATTAAATAACATTTTTGTAATTATTTATATCGTATTAGTCTAGTGCCTACGTCGAAAGATACTGCACTTGATGATAATGGAATGCCATTTGGCACACGTGTTCCTTATGAAAATTAACACGTTTTGACCCGCAGCACCTATTTGTGAATCGAGGCAGATTCAAAATGGCGGTGAAACTAGCGCGCCAATTACGATAACGATAACTAATTTTTATGATAGAACGAAATAGCTAAATACATATTTGTACAATGGACCTTAAGCTACAATTTGCCGCGTCGTACGAGAACATTCGTTACTTAGTTTACAAGATACCGTCCACAATTCATTCTCAGACGCAAAAAAGTGATTTCCGAAATGGCTAACGAATTTCGTATGACATGGCTCGTTTTCTATTAATTTAATGCCGTAGATTACGAATCTGTTATCAAAATGGCGAAAATTTTAAATTTTGATAGATTTTTTTCCCAAATTCGAGACATGATAATATACTCTATCACTGCAAATCTGCGTATATTAATATTTTTGTTCAATTCTTCCTAAATCTGTAGGGCATATCCTTGGCTACAAGAATATGTGCGGAATTTTTCTCTGAGGGGCGCCGAAATTAAGGTAGCGGTCGAAATGTGTAAAGTCTCAACTTCGTATTATTTGGACATTCTTTATATCGTTTTCGACCAAATCGTACCTGTAAATTACAAAAATGAAATAAAAAATGGCATAGGACTTATTATTATTCAGGTTTTGCCCGAAATGAAATAAAAAAAATTACATATACGGCCGGAACGGCTGTGAATGATGACATTTAAGTAAGATACTCCATGTATATACGGAATTCATCAATTTGATTAAGTTTGTTTGCAGCACCTGGTCCCAAATGAAGCCGCTTTCTAAATAACGCTCGAAAATCGAATTTAGCTATTTACATCAAATTTGTTGAGTTGTATATCAATTTCGGGTATATTGAAGTCGTAGATTTCGAAAATGGAGTTAATTTAAATATTTGCTACATATAAGATTGTATTTTGCCCGAAAAAAAAAAAAAAATTAAATGTATTCTTTACGTAACAGTTGAGATTCATTACACGAGAGTTAAGTACCTCCCCATCTCACAAGAGTAGTATATAGCAGTTCTGATAAAATAATATAAATTAATACACACTTAATATGATTCTAATGGTGGCCCAAAACTATTCTTTCGAAAATGGTTAAAATCATCTCTGATATTTTTACCAGTTATTACTAGTTATCAGGACAACATTTTAATGTGTTGATAGTTCCTATATATTTGCTAATAATATTGACTTTCAGTGCTGCCCTACAAAATAATTTATATTTGTTTACAAATCAAAGTCGTAGGCCTATGTAAAGATAAAATTCTAGTGAGTAGAGAATGTCCATTCATGCTATCAATTATACTGATTATTGCCGTTATTAATTTTAATTTAGGTTTATTTTAAATTTTTAAGGGGCTAATTTTTAAGGGGCTTTTATAATAAACTAAGTTCAGGGGCTAATTACGTCCGTTCCCCAGTAATTATTAATTACTCATTATTTTTTAAATTTAAGTTTATTTAAAATTTTTCTTCAATTAATTGTGCAAATGTTTCACACCTAAGAATTCACAGAATAAGAATTCATTGAATCTCTTCATTTTGCATACAATTAAGTAGTAGAGGAAGTCAGTATTATTGGCACATATAGAGGATTTATCAACACATTACAATGTTCTCCTGATAACTAGTAAAAATATCAGAGATGATTTTAACCATTTTCGGAAGAGTAGTTTTCGGCCACCATTAGAATCGTATTAAGTGTGTAGTAATCTATATTATTTTGTCAGAACTGCTATATACTAATCTTTTGGGATGGGGAGGTACTTAACTCTCGTGTAATGAATCTCGCTGTTACGTTAAGAATACATGTAATTAATATTTCGGGCAAAATACAATCTTATAAGTAGCAAATCTTTAAAATAACTCCATTTTCGAAATCTACGACTTCAGTATACCCGAAATTGATATACAACTCAACAAATTTGATGTAAATAGCTAAATTCGATTTTCGAGCGTTGTTTCGAAAGCGGCTTCATTTGAGACCAGGTGCTGCGAACAAACCTAATCAAATTGATGCATTCCGTATAAACATGGAGTATCTTACTTAAATGTCATAATTTACAGCCGTTCCGGCCGGATATGTCAAATTTCTTATTTCATTTCGGGCGAAACCCGAATAATAACAAGTTATGTGACTTTTTTTATTTAATTTTTGTAATCTACAAGTCCGATTTGGTCGAGAGCGATATAAAAAGTGTCAAAATAATACGAAGTTGAGCATTTAAATATTTCGGCCGCTATCTTAATTTCGGAGCCCTTCAGAGAAAAATTCTGCACATATTCTTGTAGCCAAGGATATGCCCTAAAGATTTAGGAAGAATTGAAACAAAATGTTAATATACACAGATTTGCAGTGATTGAGTATATCATTATGTCTCAAATTTGGGAAAAAAATCTATCGAAATTTAAAATTTTCGCCATTTTGATAACAGATTCGTAATCTACGGCATTAATTTAATAGAAAACGAGCCATATTATACGAAATTCGTTAGCCATTTCGGAAATCACTTTTTTGCGTCTGGGAATGAATTACGGACGGTATCTTGTAAACTAAGTGACGAATATTCGCGTACGACGCGGCTAAAGGTCCGGTAAATTATAGCTAAAGGTCCAATGTACAAATATGTATTTAGCTATTTTGCTCTATCATAAAAATTAGTTATCATTATCGTAATTGGCGCGCTAGTTTCGCCGCCATTTTGAATCTGCCTCGATTCACAAATAGGTGCTGCGGGTCAAAATGATTTAATTTTTATAAAGAACAGGTGTGCCAAATGACATTCCATTATCATCAAGTGCAGTATCAACGTAAAATATGGTGCGTAGGCACCAGACTATATGGTATAATTAAACACATGCTAAAATTTTTTATGACCAACTTCCAGTTTTTTTTTTCTTTTTCTAATGATCACTTAGTGGCGCACCCAGGGGGCCAGGGAGCCCGAGCCCCCCCCCCCATTAAGGAGGGAAATACCAATTTTTCAAATTTTTTATCACTATTCCTTAGGTAAATATATGGATTTCAAAAAAGATGAGGACTTTTTTTTTGGTCACTTTTTTTTGTTGTATTTTACACGTGAGGACTTTTTTTTTTTAGGTCATCATTTGTATTTCAAAAGCGAGGAACTTTTTTTTTCTTCGATGGGTGGGAGTATATAAATTCATAAAATATATGAGGACGGGGCCGGGGGGGGGGGTTAGTAATTCAAAAAATAATTAAGAACGTGGGGGGATAGAAATTCATAAAATTAATTGAGAATTTATTTAGAATTTCAAGAAATTCAAATAATCAAGTGAGTAGCAGCAACAATAATTTAGTTGGGGATAATTCACGCAAACAAAACATCAATTAAATAACGAGTCTTCAGAGCCGGCAAAACGTGACTAAAATGTAAATACCTACATGTTAGTGGGTGGAGGTTAAGTCTGCGATCATCCACCTCCCCAGCGGAGAAGGATGATTTTTTCTGTCCAGCACTCTGTGATTAAGTGTTTCAAATTATCTACATTTGTCCATTTTAATTCAAACATGTAGGAAAAAATGCTATTTTGATAATTATTGGCAATTACCACGAAATCTCAATACTTCTGAGACATCGAGTACAACAGGACGAAATAGGTATACCCATTTTGCATTGGAAAACTCTCTCACTTCTTGTGCCTCAGTCAAGTTACGCGCGTAAGTCAGTGAATATTCCCCTTACGTGCACAAACCCTCAGGTATATTTATTAAGTATCATGACACTCAAGACGTATTGTTTACTAGCGGTTCTCATCATTTTTAAAGACAATTTTAAAAACATATATTTACATACATTTCGATAACACCCATTAAATTATTATCTACTACTATTGATGGGTCAAGAAAGTCAAGAATGTCTGTGAAATAAAGCATGTTATATTTGTTGCGCAGCCGACTCAGTGAGGCCACAAAGGTAAACCATGCGTTAATTTGCTTTTATGTGAGGTAATTATTTAGTTTTTATTTTTAATAATTACATACATTAAAAAAATCACATATCTTACCACCAAGTATTCTTTCACGACTTCACCTACTCCTTTTCAGAAACGCTGTTAAATCAAATATTTTATATTTTATTGATTTCTTCTTTGTACCGATCGCCACATGTATAAGAAATTGTGATTATACCGATTTTGACACGAAATTTTGATGGATGTTTACGAATTGAACCCTATATGTTTTGACTATTTTTAGCATTATGTCTGTCTGTCACTCCATAGACACATGTAGTACGAATTTGGCTAAACCATGGAGGTAGGGAGAGAACATACGACTAAGGTTGTAGATAGCGGATCTTTTTCGCTTCTCTTCCCTCTCTTCTTTCCTCCTCCTTTGCCTCCCTCTTCCTTCCTGTTATCAGTTCTGCCTTACATCTCCGCATTCCTTTCTTCTTTCCTCGACTACTCTCACCCATCTTTCTCACTTTCCTTCTTCACTCAACAGTTCCTTTATCTCTTCCTCCCATTTTATCATCTTTCCACATCTTTTTGTTAGATGTTCCAAGGATTTTTCCTCCTCCCTACATACACATTCTGCATAGCCTATCCTCTGGTTTTGCCCAATACCTGTTGCTCCGTTCTTTATTTCCACATCTTAATCTGGCAATCCTCTTAACTCTGCCCCCTGCCTTTCCTCTCCTCTCTTTCAAATATTTAGGTATTCCTACCGTCCTTATCTCTCCATACCTTTTCACATCCCTTGAATTGTCTATTCTTACTGTTCTTTCCTGCTCCTGTACCTCCTGGAACTTCACAGTATTTATTCAGTTAAAATTAAAAACAATGGTCAAATATAAATATATTAATTCTATATATATTTTTTTAACATAACACTAATTATAAAAATGTTTTTTACGTCCAGTATACAATCGAACAATAATAATATAATACAATGCTCTACAAGGAGTCCATATATAAATTAAATTAAAAAAGAAAACAGTTTTTGATGGTAAATTCGAGGAAATATTCACAAAACTAGTAGCATGACAGAACGTCAACAAATGACATTAGCCAACACAATATGGCCGCACATGTTTGACGAGGGGACAAGGTCATACGCAAACATTACCTCCCTACCTCCCTGAACTAAACGGATTTTTTTCATATTTAAGCTTTTGACATCAATGACACAATTTGATTAAATTTGGGAAAAAAACGGTTAACCGTTTGGAAACACCAACTGAAATTCATGATTTAATTTTAACATTTTAAAACATATTAAAAGGTATCTTATTTGATTATTTCTTCTGGTCGCAGTTGTTTCATAATGAATTCTGGAATGGCCATAGCGGATTTTTTTGTTTTCCATATCACATCATTTTACCATTTTCTCCTCTTTTATCCTTATCGCTTATTTTATCCAATTTAACCATCTGTCTATCATTTATTAAATAATTCTCGCTAAATTTTCAGATAGTTAATAATTCCGTAACAATAATAAATTAATTTATTGAAGAAAATCAATTTGACTACTCAAGAAAGCTAAAATTTTCATATTCATTCACTGCAAGCATCTGGTTGTATATAAATATAGGCATATTATAAACTCACACTATAAAATAATCGTAGTTTTTTTTGTTGAAATTCTAGAAATTTGTGAATTCTTTCGAAACAATAATTTGTAGGTTTTCGTTGATATAAACAAGACACCCTCATATCGTTACTTATATATCTGTCTGTTCGGTAGAAATTGTGGCCGATAGTGTATTTTAGTCAGCAGCCAAGTTATAAAGTAATGAATGTACAGTAATTTTATATTTTTGAGTTAGTATTACATAGTGCTACATCCTATTGCCATCGCAGAAGAGAGGAGCAAATATAAATTTCTTTTATATATAATTAACATATTTGTTTGTATATATTTAATCTGTAATCAACTCCAAATACATAAAAATCCAGTAACCTTAAATGAACCAGAGAAAAAGGTGCAAGAAATTTCAAGCCATACATGCGTAACAACCAACCAGAACTAAGCGACCGATGTCACATATCAACAAATTCGTAGCTGTCACTAAGCATTTCGCGACAAGTAGCCAACTATATTTTGACTACCCCAAAAGATGTCACTCAAAATTTCAGTCATTAACCTTGGGAGAAAAGTCATCAGCTTTGGTCGCTTAGCATTAAAATAGACACCTTGGTTCAAGGGCGGATCCAGGGGAGGGGCGATAGGGGCTATCCCCCCCCGGAAAAACTATGTATTTTATATATATATATATATATATTTTTTTTTTATTTAAAGAAAAATTACATCCGCCTCAGTAGCTAGGGCTATTGGCACCGGATACATTATGTTTTGTGTTTACATTCAGGTAACATTATTATATACATACATTATATATATTGCTAATATTGTTAACATTTATATTTTATTGTATAAGTGGATGTCTCTTAAGAATGTCAGAACATTGTGGATGGAGTTATTGGCCAGGGCATTTTGAATTGCATTTGGTTTCTTGTTTTTTTCATTGAACAATTATATGTTCTGTTGTGAGAGGGGTGTGGCAAATATCGCATGTTGGGGGGATCTTGGCGTTCGAAGAGATGTTTGTGGGTTATTAGGGAGTGTCCAATTCGCAGTCTGGTGAGGATGATTTGGTCTTTTCGATTTTTAGGATAATTCCAAGGACCGGTTTCTGACTTAATCCTCTTTAACTTATTGTTTGACTCTTGCAAATGGTTGTTCCAGCTTTTCTTAACTTCTCTCTTTATGTGACTTATGAGGTCATCTGCTGGGATAGGTACGTCGGAGATGTCGACGTTGGTTGCTTCCTTGGCTGCGTGGTCCACCTCTTCATTGCCCAGAATGCCAACGTGTGAAGGTATCCAGAGAATGGTGACCTTTGCGCCTCTTGATATTGCCTCATGCAAATTATCTTGTATTGGTTGGATGCGGAGGTCAGTAGAGTAGATTTGCTTGATACTCTCCAGCACACTAAGGGAATCAGTTTCCATGATATGGTGTATGTAGGTGGAATTTTTAACCTCTTCACTAGCTTTCAATATGCTGTAGGCTTCAGCAGTGTACATACTTGTTATGTCGGGTAAGCGATATTGCAGAGTGTGCTTTCTAGTTATCACTGCTGCCCCAGTAAGATTATTTACTTTCGACCCATCAGTGAATATACTGTGATAATTTGTGTATTTGGAATATGTTTGGTGATACTGTTGTTGCAGTAGGATTGGAAGTATTTTTTTGAAATTGACTGAGAGAGGTATTGAATTCAGGTTTTCTGATTATCCAAGGTGGAATTCTGGTATGACTGTTTTGTGAAATGGTGGGATAAGTAACGTTTAGATTTTCAAGTTCTTGGTTTATTTTTATGTGAAGAGGTATGTGGTTACGGATGGAGATTTTATCATTAAAGTTGTAAAATATTTCTTTATGGGTGGGATTATTTTGCTTATTGGTGAGTTTGGTAACATTTGTAAGTGCGAGTTGGCTTCTTCTATAACTGAATGGTAACTGATTTGCTTCGCATGTAATGCTATCAATAGGGCTGGTCCTCAGAGCTTCAGTAGAGATTCTTATAACCGTGTTTTGAATCGTGTCTAGGGTTTTAAGGTGTGTCTGTTTTGCATTTATAAATGCTGGACTGTCATAGTCCAATTTGGACCTAATTAGAGTTTGGTAAATTCTCAGTAGACATTCCCTGTTAGCTCCCCATCGGTAGTGTCCCAGAGTTTTTAAAATATTGATTCGTTGACAGCATTGTTTTTTTAGATATTGCAAGTGATCTTTCCAAGTTAACCTGTGGTAAAAAGTGATGCCGATAAATTTAAATTTATTTACATATGAAATACTGTGGTTATTGATGAAGATATGTGGTTTAATTCTAGAATATTGCAGTTTAGAGAAATGTAAGGCTCTTGTTTTTTGTGGAGAAAATGTGAAACCTGTTGTTTGACTCCATGTTTCTAGATTGTTGATGGTTTGCTGCAGTCTTGCTTTGATTTTAAATATGTCTTTGTCGTTGGAGTAGATGACCAAGTCGTCTGCAAATAGACATGCCTTGACATTTAATGGTATATACTTAATGATATTATTAATAGCGATGAGGAATAATGTGACGATGATAACTTCACCTTGTGGGACTCCGTTCTGTAATTCCTTTTCTTCGGAGCTGTAGCCATTTGTTTTAATTTTGAGTTTTCTGTTACTTAGGAAATTTTTTGATATAATGTAACATGTTGCCATTTAATCCAGCTTGTTTTGTTTCTTTTAATATGTTGTAATGCCAAGTCATGTCGTATGCTTTTTTAAGGTAAAAAAACACTGCAATTAAGTGCTCTTTGTCTGTAAAGGCTTGTTGAACGTTACATGTTAGTGAAATTAGATGGTCTAACGTAGACCTCCCGTGCCGGAACCCACATTGTATATTGGAGAGAATATTGTTTGATTCTAGGTGCCACATTAACCGTTTATTTATAATTATTTGCAATAATTTGCTCAAATTGTTCGATAAAAAAATTGGTCTGTGATTGGTTTTAATTTTCTCTTGTTTTAACAGAGGAACTGTGATCACCTTCTTCCATTCTTCGGGGAAAACGTTTTTTGTCCATATAAAATCATATATTTTTAGTAGATAACTGATCGCCTCTTCAGGTAGGTGTTTTAGGAATTCGGAAGGGATGCCATCCGATCCGGGGCTTTTGTTATCTTTTAATGATTTCAGTCCTGTGATAAAATCTTCTTTGGTGAAGGGTTTATTTATTTCACGTTCGTCTTCGTCGATGGATATATTTTCTAACTCTCGTTGGTTTTTATGATTTAGAAATGTTCTATCATAGTTTGAGTCGCTTGAGTTATGATCGAAATGATTTGCCATGTAGTTTACTATATCCTGAGGAGATGTAATGATTTCATTATTATTTGTCAGTAGAGTTGTTGTAAATGGGGGTGATTTTTTGCAGTTAATTTTACTTATTTTGCTCCACAGTTCGTTTGGTGGAGTGTTAGGTGTAATTGTGGATATGAACTTTTCCCAAGAATTTTGTTTGTTTCCAGAAATGTGCCACGAAAAAAAAAAATCAGCTGTGGCCACCACAGGACCTACCGCCATCACAAAGTACTTGTTTAATTTATGCTGCTTTATCTCAGCTGCTTTATCAAAAATGTCTCAAATAAAAGTTGTTAGTTATTGCTGTTGTAGTAACTTTTGTTAAATAATCTTTTTCGAAATATTTCTCTGTTGTGAAATATTCACAAAAATTTTAAAACCGACACAAGTAAACTCCCATTTCTAGTTAACCGATTTTTACCAAAAGTTGATCAACTCGTGCCATTGATGTCGATAGCTTAAATATGAAGTTTCATAAAAATCATTTTAGCCGAATTTGCTCTGCACGTGTACACGGACCGACCGACAGACAGACAGACAGATAGTCAGACAGACCGACAGGTATCATGCTAAAAATAGTCAAAACCTTATGTAGGGACCTCAATTCGTGGAGATCCATCGAAATCTCGAAATGTCAAAATCAGTATGATCACAATACCTCCCTTATATATGTTGGCGGTCGGTAAAAATGAAAATGTTGAGTTACGACAATCTTTGTAGGACGGGTCGATATATCATGTTTTATTATTCGTTTATTATACTTTTTTGTAAGTAGCCAACTATCGCCAAAGCATCGTTTGTTGGCGTCATGATTAGCCGAGAGAACTGTGAGGTAAATCTGTACCGTGTAGATATACTAGCGAATACGGTACACCTGTAAAGGTAAACCAGCCGTTAGATAGCGCAGGTTCGCTAAAAAAAGAAAATTATTTTACTTTCTAAAAAAAAAAATATAATATTATTGTGGGGGGGGGGGGGGGCGATAAATATTTATATTTTTATTTTCAGTCTGTCAAATCGCCTCCCTAGAAATAATTGCCGGCCATGCCCTGGTTACCTTTAAACAAGACCTAAAGAGTTGAAACTTTGCATAAATATACAAACCTTCGTGGGGCATGGAAGCTCTTGATGCATAGATTATACGAAAACTTGCACTGTGCACATTAATGTAAACTGGAACAGTACATTAAGAACTTTTTATATTGTTCATATGATTAATTAATTTTATTAATTTAAGGTGTAGTACCAAATGAATCTGGAGTGTTGATTAAGACACAAAAATTAGTTTTTATAAACATTTTTCTTATTCCATTTTTGCCAAAAATATATCAAGATTTGAAAGAATTTGAAAAGTGTTTGTTACGCGTATTGTGCGATGTTGTTTGTTTATGTCTGTTATTATTATTTATCTCTCGTACTTTTCAAGGTATACCGTGTACTAAAATGAGTAAAAATGTATTTGAAATATATGATTTTGTGTGTTTGGTATCCACAACAACTGTTTAAAACCCGTATGTACGTCAATGTGATCATCTGTTTTCTCGCGCAGAATTGATGACGTAATTTATGATACCCTGTACTGAAGTTAAGTTGAACGAGCTCTAATAATATTTAAACATATTTATCAACATTAAAAATTATATTACTAATGAAAAACTTGTGGAATGGCGATAAAATGATGAAATATCCTACCATTATAAATGGATTGAAATATTTAAATATTTTATGGATAAACAAATATTTTTTCAACATATTTGAAATATTATTGAATTTGATAGAGTGAATATTTTCGATAATAAACTATACAATATATGTACTAGCAAAAAACTCAACCAAAAATTGAAATAGTATAAACATGTATCTATACCAGGTGCGCACCCTAATTTTGTTCATAGAGGTGGGCTCAGAAATCAAAATTTTTTCTTAGGAGTCTCACAAACTAAGATGTTTTCTTGGGGCGGGCTCACGCTCAGTTACAAGACAAATGTGTCCCTTAAAACGTGTTTTTTGAGTGCTTGAAGGGGACCTCAAGTCCGATCTATACCAAGTATTATTATGATATGAATTGTTTACAACTTTATGAGTTTTTAAAAAATATACCTCATATTTAAAAAAATAATGTGAAATGTGAATTTTCATACATTTCAGGGTTTTGCAGGTATATAATAAGTGAAGGCGGTATGTTGAGTGTGTAGGACAAATTTTGCATGAAATGAACGATATTTCTAAAATAATTTATCGTCTGTTAATCTAAGAGCTTTAAAAACAAATTTTATGTTCAAATATTTTTTTGTTAATTTTAATTCGAATACCTAATACCATTATTTAGGTTTCTAAATATGTGCAGTATTTTTTTATATAGCAAGGTTCATTAAGATTTTAAAAATTGCGCCTATGGCTTCCATTGGTTGTTTTAAGTGATATGCGCCTCCCCTCTGGTTTCGTATACATGACACATAGAATGAAAATATCATTCCAACATTCCAACTGGTTATTAAATTTACGCTCTTAAAAATTAAATGCAACGTTTGCCAAAATATAACTAGAATTGTTACAAAATAATTTAAACAAAATAAAAATGTAAAAAAAAAACAAAAAATAAAATTGTCTCCTCTGGAGAGGGAACGAACCTTAGTTTATTGCGTAGCAAGCGAACAAGCTAACCATTAGACGAGGACACGCTTTCTAGTCTAGTGTGTTACATAACTATAACTTTTGTACATCGTTAACCAAAAAACACAAAAAATGCGTTATTTTCCAAAAACATCCCAGCAAACATTTAACTAACGGCCGAATGCCGGGAAACTGCTTTTACTGCTGGCACCAAAAATAAGTGCAACGCCAGTATTAATAATGTACTTCACATTTGTATTTCGCATTCCGCCTATACGAAGTACTTTACCAGCATTTTATAAGCACTCCTTATTTGTATTAATCCAAGCAAACATTTTTATACTTTTTACTTAAAACTAAACTTTTTTTGAATGTAATAATTTGAAGGGTCTGACTGTTCTTAGTCATAAAACGCCCTAACGGCCAGTACCCCCTCGAGAGCCAGTACAAGTTGATACGTGTTGGTGGACAGATGTGTATTTGTCAAGATGTATATTTGAATAGTTATTGTTTTGTGAAAATTATACAGTTTGTTATTGTGATTTGTGTGTGTTTTGTTAGATTTAAGGACGTAGTTTACACAAACTATTTCATGTTAAATTGTTTAATTTTTAGTTTAGTTCAATCATAGTTTTTTTCATGTAATAAAATTTTCAATTATTAATAAATCTGTTACAAGATTATAAATATGTCATTTAAAAAATATAATTTGTCATATTTCATTTTGAATAGTGACATCTTAAATATTTTGTAAATATAATACCAACCTAAAATAATACAAACTTAATCCAAAACTGTAAAGCTTTTTTTACAATATAACCAAGTTTCTAAAAGTCAGTAATACACTATAAAAATCACCAAAATAACCAGATTTAGTTTTTTCTTACAAAAGTGAACAGCTTATAACATTAATGCTTATAAAATTTGATTATTGAATTTATTTTAACAAGTATGATTTCTTTAGGTTGGCACTCTTCAAGTCAGGGGGGAAAGATGTGGTAGATAATACAAGACGAATATTGGCGAAAATTATTAGTCACCCCTTATCTTTAGGTTGCAATTGGTTTGGCCGAAATGGTAGAAAACCATTTTCTTAAAATTCTTCATTAAATTAATAAATTAAATAAACTAATTCCTGTTATTCCTGAAATTATATTTATTTAATATTTATAAATAAATCAATAAATTATAACTGTTAATACAATTTACAATCGGTCAGTTTTACCATCGTTGAATAAATTTATTTAACAACTTAAGTTAACAATATCGCATCATTCTATTGACAGCAATGTTAATTTCTTCATTAATAGTTTAAAACCGATGCGATATTGTCAACTTTATTTGTTAAATAAATTTATTCAACGATGGTGAAAATGGCCAAAAGAGTATTTATTTTGCACCTAACCATTAATTTATTTTAATACTGGGTAAGTACACATATGTTACATTTGAAACACTAGAGAGTGGGTATAATATAAGCACTGGTCCATCAGAAATAAATCTTGCAACTAATGCGATTATTTTTTAATGCAACTATGCCAGAAACTGATACATCAATACAGCTAACGACCACGGGGACACCGGGGTACTGGCCCAGTGCAAAATGCCAGCACTGGCCTAGTGCGAAATGCCAGCACTGGCTCAGTGCAAAATGCCAGCACTGGCCCATTACTTTCAATGCACTTTACCGTTGCTGGGCCAGCAACTGATACATCAATGGGCTAGCTAAGGGCCACGGGACACCGGGGTACTGGCCCAGTACGAAATGCCAGCACTGGCCCATTACTTTCAATGCCGGGAAGTATGTGCTTTACCAGTACTGGCCCGTATAAAAATGTTTGCTGGGATAATCTGATCAAAAATTCCTGTTGTACTTTTCCGGTTCACACCAATGTACATTACTTAGAATTTTTTCAGATTTTTAGTTAAAACCATCTGGGTTTTCGCAAAAATTGCATCAAAATAATTTATTTTGCAAAAATAAAATTTTGATCGTTAATCCACGTACTAAGGGCTTTCAATGTGTGAAAATTCACACTTCACATCTATATTTGTATAAGCCTAGCATGTGTATCAACTGATAAATCACGAAACTATGAAATCATATAAATATGCAATTATTAATTAAATTCAGTGTTGTAATGTATCTAGTTACAAATATCTAAATACAGTAACTAGATACTTTTTCAAGTACAGACGATTCCGCTTAATTGGGCCACCGCTTAATTGGGGCAGCCGCTTATTTGGGCCAAATCTCAAAGAACAGAAACCAAACCAAGGAACCAACAGTAAATTTACATGTTTAATTGGGACAACATTCCGCTTAATTGGGACAGTAAATTTAAGATCACAGTACATATTATGCTACACATATTCACAACCAGGAGGCAAAAAAATGTATGGCCGTGTTACAGCGTTATTTTATGCAGGAAGGAAATGAAGGGAGCCCTACATCCACACTGAATACCTGTGCTGATTTTGTAGAAGTGAAATGTTACAAATCAAAAGACAGACTACATTTGACGCATTTATGCATTGAATTAAATTGTATTTACCTATTTATTATTTTATTTTGGAATTTATTATTATTTTTTTCTTAAAAGTTTATATTTTTTGGTTATATGTAATTTATAGTTTTGTCCAAGAGTTTATAAAATAAAATTATTGAAAGAAAATTATGTATTGTTTAATTTTATGTGAAATTCGCTTAATTGGGGCAGCCGCTTAATTGGGCCAAAATGCCTAAGTCCCGATGTGTCCCAATTAAGCGGAATCGAATGTATCTAGATACAAATTAGATACATTTTGAAATATGTATCTGTATCTGTATCTAGATATTTAAATTTAAATATCTCGTATCTGTATTTCAGATACTTTCCTCGTTACTTTATTTTTATACCGTGATACTGAGCTGATATAATAGTTTAACTATTAATTGTTATTTTGAATATTTTATTTTTGCTATAAACAGAATTAAAAAAAAAAAACAATTGGAATTACGACGTTTACAAATTAAATGTATATGGAATGTCAAAAAACTAAAGTAATTCTCACTCGTTTTTCGTAGCTTTTGAACGTCCATAAAAATAGTCGGTATTAAAGGTATTAAAATCGGTCATTATTAATGAAAACTAAGTTTTTGAATAAATATTGTTGCTATTTTGATTACCAGTTTACTAAAAACATTTGAAAAATCCACACAAGTGGTTTGGGAGTGAACTGTGGTTTTGTGAGGCCTTGGGCAAGGTAAATTAATGCCCTTCAAAGGTATCCAGTGATTGAAAATGCACTTGATAATTTTTTTGAGGCATTTCATCCAAAGGCCGGCCATACTAGTGTGGATATTAAGTTCATTGCCTAATTGAAATCAGTAAGATAAGTAGGTATGTTTAAACGTAAAATTAAATAAATTATTAAACGTTCATATAAATTTAATCGGAAAGCGTCAGAATGTCAACTGAAATTTTGTTTATAAATTAAATTTGTATGGAATGAGAAAAATAATAATCACATATTTCTTATTAGTAATCAAAAATAATCGTGACATTACTCGAATTCCCCTACAATTAGGGCTAAAATTTGATTGAAAGGAACGTCCCCTTAACAAGAACATAGCTGCTTATCTATAAAACTTACATACATTAGTTTTATACGTTAGTACATATGCCTAACATAATATATACGTTATTTAGTACAAAATTATTCCGTAGAGTAATGTTTTACCTTGAATATAGTGGATTTTTGTGACGTCACGATCATTTTTGAACAGCCTGTATAATACTGATTAACATGCACTGTATGTTTGGTAAAAAAATATGATATTTTTATTTTTCAGTGTTTTTTCAAAAGTATCTAGCTGTATCTAGATACAAACATTTTTGACATGTATCTGTATCTAGATATTTTTTATAATTCTGTATCTGTATCTGTATCTGTATCTAAATACATTTTTTCTTAGGTATCTGTATCTGTATCTAGATATTTTTTTAAATGTATCTATTACAACACTGATTAAATTATACACACATATATTGCAAATAGATCATGCCAATAAATTTTAGTTTCTAAATATAGTAACATTATACGTCAATTCCAAACATTTTTGTGGGTTCTTCGATAGCAGTAGTCGCAGACATTAGGTAATTTAAGATATAAGGCTCATATATTACTGGCATTTAAAACTGATGACTCAGAATCTGAAATCCTACGAAGACTTCTACATATTTTATGTAAAATACTATTTACACTTTCAATTCAAGTGAATTTGTATTGCATCAGGTTTCATAATACAAGAATTAGTACAAATGCAAACACTGATTCATGTTTGAATAGATCTTCTAATTCTAAAATAATCAACTGGGCAAGAAACTAAGAAATTGTTTACTCAATATGTACATTTCAATTTCATACAATTTTGCTGGTTATGATTAGGCTAGGTTAGGTTGTTAGGTCACAATATGGTTCCAGTACGGATTTAACCTCAGCCGACCTCAGTAGTGCAATGGTAGCGACCCTGCTTCTCGTGCTAAAGGTCCCGGGTTCGAATCCCGGCCAGGGCATGGATATTTGTATTTGTCCTTTTCACCTCATCCTCATTTAAAATAATAAAAAATAAATAAGAATTAAAAAAAGCATCGTATCATAAATATATCACCGCTCCCAACCCGGATTAGGTCACCGTGGGAGTTGTAGACCTGAAACTTCACTCTTCGAAGTGAAAGGCTCGTGCCCAACATAAAAGTAGAAGTACGGTAGTGAAAACTACGGCTCGGTGAGACTACTGTGGGACGCTTATAGGCTGAAGATAATGATGACGGATTTAACCTAAGAGTAAGAATACGTAAAAAGTTAATTTCCGGTGCTGGTTTACCGGCGTCTATAAGCACTTATTGTCGGCCTTTGTTAATGCCGGTTAGTTTACACGTAGAGAGATCGTTACCGGCGCCAGTTTACTAAAATTTCTTAATTAAAAATGGCCTTGTGTAAATATAATGTTCCTGTACCAGCTTGGAGGTGTTATAAAACAACTAAAATGTGTCACTTCTACTAATATTAAAATTTATTCACTACATTAATTCCCAAAAAGTGGAACATAACGATTATTAAGTTAAATATATAAAACGGTAGGTATAGTAATTTTAACTACTGTTAGGCAGTGGAGAATAAATAACCATCCAGCACCGCCAAATTCCACAACTCTCAGCATATCTGCATTTCGGAGTTGTTTACCCTGTGATAATTCCAATATTATTGATCTTTGATGTATAGTGTTAGATATATTATGATTCTACGTGAAATGGTCTAATTTATTATTGTAAAATAATTGATACAACTCTATAAAACTCCGATGTTATGCACCCACAAACTTTATAATACAAAAACTATTACGTTTAAAAACAGAAAATTGCCCAATACACGTTATTGCTGCATGATAGGTATATGCTCTCGCGGACTTTTTTTAGATCTAGTTAAGATCTACATTTTTTGTCTACATTATATCGATATATCTCTTAAGGTTTAGCCTACATAATCAATTTAAACTGCACGGAGAGAGAAAAATGATGGTTTCCCCCCATAACGTCCCCTAGGGGGACACGGACGAAGTTGAAACGCTCACTAAAATCTTCCTCAGGTTATTTTACCCCTCTGTACTAAATTTGGTAAAAAACGGTCCATCCGTTTGGCTTTCCATAAAGGACAAACAAACAAACAAACAGAAATTGATTTATACATACCATGAATTCAAAAAGTAATTACATAAGGGTTGGCTATGGAAAAATAAAATAATGTCTACTGCAATCTTTATATAACAATATAAACTTATGACATAAAACAACAGTGATGACAGTTAATTAATTCTAAAGTTTGCAGTAGACATTATTTCATTTTTTCATAGCCAACCCTTATGTAATTACTTTTTGAACTCATGGTATAATTTTCATAGCCAAACCTTATGTAATTACTTTTTGAACTCATGGTATAAAGATTACATTATCAAATTAAATGAAAAAAATCAACAAAACATCAAAACAGTGACAGCCAGTTTCTATAAGCTGGTAAATAACAGCTATATTCGCGGATGCAGTTTCTTGCAGATTGGAGCACCACACGCGTGCGCAAGACTCCTTTTAGTGTTTATGGACGAAATGGTTAGTATTTCTGACAAGATATTTGTCATTTATAATAATATTCAGACAATTACGTAATCTGTTCATAGCAGGGGCGCACACAGATTTTTGGCTTGGGGGGGTCCAATTATACATAATTTTTATAAGCATAGGGTAAAATTTCAATTTCAAGTGAAGAGTAAAAAAAAGGTCCTCCTTTCTAAATTTTAAGTGAAGAGCAAAAAAAAAGGTCCTCACTTCTAAATTTTAAGTGAAGAGCAAAAAAAATTCCTCACTACTCACAGTACGAGAGGGAGTCCAGACCCCTTGGACCCCCCTTGTGTGCGCCCCTGGTTCATACCAAGTCAATCGTATTTGTAGATTACCTGCAGTTAAAACGTGTGCGTTGTTAGTTTCCTTGAATTAATAAACTGAGTTTCCCATTTAAATTTACTACACCTTGATTACAATGCTATCAGTCAGATAATTTTATCATTTGTGGTGACAAGAATATCCAATACGTCTCAAGTCGGATTTGCGCACATTATATCTATTCAGTGGCGGCGCTAGCTCTTAAATTCTGGGGGGGCCAGAAAATTTTGTAGTAAAATTTGGGGGGGGGGGCAAATACAAGTGATGACCTAAAAAAAAGGTCCTAACGTCTAAAATACATTTTTCTGCAAACAATTCTGGGGGGGGGGGGCAACTGGGGGGCAGAGCTGTTTTTGGGCGGGCCCAAGCCCCCTGGACCCTCCGCTAGCGCCGCCACTGAATCTATTCATGAACTTATTCCTTAACTGTTGGTACTTTATTAGAAACTTCATCTGCGAACAAAGTTAATAGCTTTGTTCCAACAGAGTAACGTTTCAGTTCTGGAACTACCTGCGCATGTGCAATTTCAAAATAGTGTACCAGCAGGAAATTCTAGAACCTACCGGCGATTTTGAATTGTAATTTACTGTTCCAGCAAGGTAGAATTCAAAATAAAAACTGTTCTGGAACAGTCTACTAGTTTCCAAATTTAAACTGGATTTTTAAAAAGAAAAATTTATAATTAAGTAATTTTGGAAATATTACGTTCGTTCAATGAATTTATGTTTTTCAACCAAAACATAAAAAAATGCGTACCTGTAAAAAAACAACAAATTGTAAATAAATAAGATGTTATCTAATTCCTCATCAGATTCCAGCATGTGGCTGTCGAGCATTATTTCTAAAGTTGTCTATGAGCTCTAGCTCGTCGGATGATGAAGATGAAAGAGCGTGGAATCAAAGGCCAAAAAATATTAATTATTATGATGAAATTGTCCCGCAATATAATAATGAAGTATTTGTAGAACATTTTCGGATGTTGCTGACCCCTTTAATATAACTTTAAGTACCTTAAGTAGAGTAATAGATAGATTGACAACATTTTAAGTTCACTCACTATCTGGCGAATTACCTTGCCTACAAATCACGAAAAAATTGAAATTGAAAATTTTTTTGAAGGAAAAGGTTTTCCAGGAGTTGTGGGGGTCATAGATGGGTCTCATGTCAAAATTGACAAACCAAGTGAAGACGCAGATTCCTATTTAAACCGGAAACACTTATTTTCTGTTTAAGTAAGATTGACACATAAACCTAACCTCAATTTCAAATTCTGTATTCATCGCAGTTCCAATTGTGTGCGTTCCAGCAAACACTAAATTAGAACGGTTCCGTAATACGCAATTCATTGCGCATGTGCGTATTTACAGTTCCAGTTCTAGTTAGAACTATTCCAAAACTTCTGCTGGAACAACGCTATTGTTTCAAAGATTCTTGTTTATTTATTGGCGCATGGTACCTACATATACCGACTAGTTCTAACAAGCTTTCTACGTGTCTTAAGCTGCTTTCAGAACTCTTAAAGTAATAGACTGTAGACTATAGCTTGTCCTCTCTTCATTGCCACTAACAAGTTTGTCATATGGTAACACGAGCAACCGTTCAGTCCTCTAAATTTAATACTTTGTACGTTGTCGATTGTGGATAGTTATCTAAACTTATAGCTAATGAGTTGTTTTAATGAGACAGATATATAAACACATTGGTTATCTCAATCTATATTGGTGAAACCGTTTATATTGTATGCCCAGAGGCGCATTAAGCGGTGGGTGGACTTGGCGGCCGCCCGGGGCCCACGAAGCCGGGGGGGCCACCGAAGCCTATACACAAATATTTCCTTCACAAAATAATATACAAAAATATTTACCTCCCAGGGCCCACAAGCAACTTAATTCGTCACTGTGTATGCCTCTACATAACCAAACAAAATGTCATCGCGCCGATTACAACAAATCTCGCTCAAAATTACAAAGACGAACAGGAAATATGATCAATTTAGGTAATTAGGTTAGGTTTAGTTAGTAAAATTCTAGGACAGCAGAATTATAAAAACGATAATAGATAACAAACATTTTACGAAGCCACCGTAGTTAGTTTAAAGACACATAGATGTCGTAGTATTCATAACTCACTAATTTGCAAGAGCTGTAACCGGTACATCGAACGTTAAAACAATCTATTAAGCATATGCATAACGTATAGTGCAGAGTCAACTAATTTAATGAGCTCTGAACGCAGCTTTAGACACGTAGAAAGTTATATTACTTACATTTGAAAGTAATCGATCAGCACCATCTAACCAGCGCCTACAGGCGCCAACAACAATCGTTCTACGTGTCCGGAACATAAGGTTATAAACTAAAATATAAATGTAGTTCCTCTCTTTTTAGAATTTTGTAGATAGGTATAATCAAACATTCTTGTATCTATCGTTACTCAGATCTCCCTGTAAGATGTGGGCAAACGGCTGAATCAAGAGAGTTGAAATTTGGCATGCACATAGGAAACATGCTGTGAGTTCAAAAAAAAGAAGGATGACTCGACAACTATACAGTCATGAGGAAATGACGTTTCAATGAACGACAGACCGCATGTAGGATAGTGGCCCCGTAAGATTATATTGGAGTTCCTAGTTCCTATCGTCTAGTGACGTCGTGTTTGTGGTTATGGTGGTGTAAAACACTTACTGCGCTGCCAGTTGTATAAAAGTACTAGCTGGAATACCCGTATTTCGTACGGTAATTTGTAAATTCATTATACGGTAACTTCGTTTGTACTGTATATTTTTGCTGTTACGCAAATGATAGTGAGATATTTCAATTTCAAGTAGAACAGAAAATAATCGATTCTTTATTCTAAATAACTCTTTAGTATATATTTTTAATGTTAAGTAAATAATAAGTGAGATACTTAGTTTATTGGTAGATCTCATCATAGCCTCCCAGATATATATCTTATTAAAAACTACATTGAACATAGAAGAATATTTGCTTTTCTCATATTCATTTTTGCTGTTAAGTAAATGATAAATTAGATATTTCAACCTTATAAGTAACACTCCCCTAGCTCCCTAAATAATCATTTTATTATAAACAGCATTGAAGGATAAAAACAAAAAATGTTTTATTATACATATATTGTTCCTTCAAACTAATTAGAAATGGCAAACAGACTTATTGCCATGTTACTTACCATAATAACAATTATTAACGTAAACTAGGTTATTACCCGTCAACAATGACAGATTTATAATATAAAACTTTCAATTGTCACCTGTCAGCCAATCAAGAGACAGGGTGTCCCCAGTTAGCCAATCATGAGAACCTTAGGAAAAATCGTCATAATGTTATCGACAATACATATAGACACTTGCTAATTATATAGTTAGATTATTTATTCATGAACTTTTTAAGATGGGAAAACGATTAATTTTTACTCACTACATTACATTTATATTGTTAAAACTAAAAATAATTTGAGACGTTAATTTATGCCTACGAAACCCTAGACATTTTTGTAGGTAATTACATTCGTAGATTCTTAGAGAATAAATCTGCAAAATATTGTTCATATCAGTCAAAAGATATAAAAGTGTCTAAAGTTTCTTTTTTATGCCTACGAAATCTTAGATATTTCTATATATAATTATATTCGTAGATTATTAGAGAATATATCTGCAAAATATTGTTCATATCGGTTAAAGGATATAGGCGTGTCTAGAGTTTCTCTTTTATGCCTAAGAAACCCTAAACATTTCTATATATAATTATATTCGTAGATTCTTAGAGAATAAATCTGCAAAATACTGTCTATATCGGTTAAAGGATATAGGCATGTCTAGAGTGCCTCTTTTATGCCTACGAAACCCTAAACATTTCTATATGCAATTTTATCCGCAGTTTCTTACAGAATAAATTTGCAAAATATTTTTCATATCGATTGTAGCATATAGGAGTGTCTAGAGTTTCTTTTTATGCTTACGAAACCCTAGATATTTCTGTAAATAATTATAGTTGTAGATTCTTAGAAAATAAATCTGCATAATATTGTTCATATCAGTCAAAGAATGTAGGAATGTCTAGAGTTTCTTGTTTATGCCTACAAAACCTTAGATATTTCTATATGTTATTTTATCCGCAGATTCTTAGAAAATAAATCTGCAAAATATTTTTCATATCGATTATAGGATATAGGAGTGCCTAAAATTTCTTGTTTATGCCTACGAAATCCTAGACATTTTTATAAGTTATTTTATCCGCAGATTCTTAGAAAATAAATCTTCAAAATAGTTTTCATATCGATCATAGGATATAGGTGTGTCTAGAGTTTCTTGTTTATGCCTACGAAACCGTAGACATTTCTATATGTAATTATATTCGTAGATTCTTAGAGAATAAATCTGCAAAATACGTGTCAATCAAGAGACCTTAAGAGTCCCCAGTTAGCCAATCACGAGAACCTTAGGAAAAATGACGTCACAGTGTTACCCAGATCACAAACACACACTAGCTAATTATATATGTACGATTTTTCAAAATTAACCTGCAAAATAATATTGTTCTGCAAAAGTAATGACATATTAAATTATAATGTATAAAATAAGAGTTTTTATTAATAAATATCGACTTTGATGTGAATATTGATTTGTTTTGATGTGAAGCATTTTCTTACTTTGAAAACTTAATTTATACTTCCAAAATACAATTAAAAAAAAAAAAACAACATGCTAAATTCTAATAAAATGAAACCAACCGCGAGGCGTCAGCACTGAATCCCATTTTGTGACGTAGTTACTAATATGGTCTATTTAAAACTTAACCTCAATATTCTGTGATGTTCTCAAATGACAAAACTAGGTATAGGGCAGTCGGCAAATCAGTGCAGTTGCATCACTGGAAACGTCACATGTGTTTGTGACGTCATGTTTAGTACGTCTACATAGCATCCATTTAACAAAAGTAATATTCGTACGCTGTCGAAAATATAAGAATAAGAACAGAATAGAAACAAATAAATTATTCCAATAGCCTAAGTAGTTCTAAAAAGAGCTGATGTGATCCAAAAATATGATAAAAGAAAAGAAAATAGAAATACGTTGAATTTAACCTATAAAGCTATGCACTACACAGAATATCAAATGGCAATCTATAAGACATCTATAAGAAAATATATAAATAAACACAAAACTGATAAATAAACAACAAACTAAATAAAAAAGGTTTTTTTTTTTTTTTTTTTTAATTAAAGTTTATTTTGGGGTGCTTCAGCTGCCATGGCTATTAGCACCCACTCAGTTTTCTATACATGATATATACATTATTTTAATACATTTTGATTTCTTATATTACTATATACAATTTCATTACGTGATTATTATATTTCATTATACATATTTATTTCTTTCAGAAACAGTATTATATTATTTATTTTGTCTGGATTATTTCCCAATATGTCCTTCAGTTCTTGTTCTAGGATATTGTATTGTGTCCGTTGGGCAGCATATTGCGGGCATTCTATTAGGATGTGCCTAACAGTAAGGGTTGTGTCACATATAGCACATTTTGCAGGTTCCGTATGGTCAAACAGGTGTTTGTGGGTTGGTAGACTATGTCCTATTCTCAGTCGGGTAATAACTACATCTTCTCTCCTACTCTTCCTTGCGGGCCATGCACTGGTGTTGGTTTTAATTTGCTTTAAGTGATTTCTATTTACATCTGTTTCAGCCCATTGTTCATTCCATCGGATCATAATTTTTTTCTTGATGAGATTTTTGTAGTCTCTAGCTGGAATGGGAATGTTCGTAAGTTCCGTGTTCTTGGTGGCTTCTTTGGCGGCGATGTCAGAAAAGGTTTTTAGAAATTACTATAAGTTAGATATGTGAACACAAGTATCAAAATACATCCGAGCGTATTATAAAATGTCAAATGTAAACATCGTTTTATTTAGCGATACCAATACAAATGTCCCTATATTCAATAAACACTTTTAAAATTTGTAAATCTTCAAAATGACTTCCGAACACAAACTAAATATGACTTCAAAAGGTATGTTTTAGTAAAATAAAAGAGTGAAGAGAAATATTAGTCTATAATTCACATGCAAAAAAAATTGATTTAGTTATTTTTTCGCCACTAAGTTTGTCATTGAAGATATGACGCAAAATGACCAACTGCGTTGATTAAACGACTGACCTATACATATATGTAAATATGAATCAACAATATTTATTAAACGAGATACTTGTAACTGATTCCCCCTTGGATGAAAACGGTATGATGAATTTATCATGGATAATTTGAGTTTCGCGCCATAGAATGTGGAGTGGGTTTATCTTATCTATTATCTGATTTTTTTTAGATTATCTCATCTTTTCTAGATAATTATTTTTTAACTATCTTTATCTTTGTTTATATCACAAAAAGGTGGTACTATCTTATCTTTGACTAGATAACATTTTAAGTTATCTATGCTCAACACTGCCAACCTATAACCAAGAGTCAATAGGTTGGCATAGAGGTATAAAACCTAAGTTTATGAGATATTATGTTTTAATCAGATTGTTTTATAAATATCAATTTTATTTAACATTAGTAGACTTTATTTTAGTTTTTATCGCGATAGCAGTCAGGAATTCACCCAAAAAATATTCTTACAAAAACCCGGAAAGTGTGGGAAAATTCACACTACATTAATTTTTGCTCTCATCTTTAATATTGTCAGTCGAGTTGAGTTTTGGAAACACTTTTTGCTTTGCAAATGTTGCAAGCAGTGGCGTAACTTAATATTTTATCCCCCGCAAAATATTCTTTGGGCCCCATAGTATGTTTGTCAAGTTTGTCTAGGCAGACCAAGCAACAACATAAAAATATCATTTAGAGGTTCGATGGGCACCTAAATGGTATGGATTCCTGCGGCTGCAGGCGTAGCTTGCCCATACGTGACCAAATTCGTGAGCAAATGTTGCTATAACAAAATAGTAATTTGTGAGAATACAATATTTTTTTGTATTGTTGTTTTTGTTGGATAGCGTGAGTATTTTGTCAACGCGAGTTCTTGTTGTTACGTAAATGCGGCAGGTAAAATCATGGGCGCCCACAGTAAAGGGCCAGAGGGGGCATTTACCTCCTTAGAGCATCCGTTTTTAAGTGTTTTATCCCAAACCCTTATGCTTTTTTATTCTCAAATTTATTTATTTTTATAATTGTATATTTTATATTATAACTATTTTTATTATGTCTATTTTAGTGCCAAAAAAATTCTTTTTAACTTTACCTCTATGTGACAGTGCGGAAAAGCTAAAATTGGGGGAAAAAACCTTTACCTCAAGACATATTAATATCAGATACTGAAAGTGACGATGAAAGTGAATAAAAGGAAAATATTAAATGTCAAATCTAAATTTATCTAAGTAGTGGGTTTCTGGGTGGGATGTTCGGTGGAATTTCGCTGATATTTTTGTTGGTTGTGCTGGCTGTGGCTTTGGCTTGGATCATTTTGGACCTGCAATGCAGTACGTACGTATTGTAGGTTTGTGGCTGGTTGGTGCCGGGGTTGTGGTCGGCATGAATGATGGGAGTATTGGTGGGACCTTGCCCGGTGTTTATTTTGAAAATCTACTGCTTATTATATTCAAATTTTTGCTTAATAAAGTTAACAACAATTAAATATTCTAAATTTTCCTGTTAATCGTGACCATTTAACTGACAAAATTTCTTATAACTATACCATGAATAGTATTATTTGTACTGAACTGGTATAATAAATGAAAAAAAAAATATGTCTATTTTATATTTGCTATCAAATATTAAACAAATTTTAGTTCATGTCCATTTACTCGTTTCAAGTACATATTAAGGGTTCTCGCAACACTGAAGCACCTTGGGCCTCGAAAAGGATAAGCAGGGCCGAGAGAGAGAGAGAGAGCTCGGGCCACGGTAATACAATAGTTCCGGACCCGAGAAGACAATAATTTCATCACATCCCTCTGAAAAAGATAATTGCGGGCCCTATTACAGATAATAAATTGCGCATAGATAGAAATTGTACTTTACTTTTTCTGTTATGTGTTTACGTGACGTGCTCATTTTCCACGGGGGAACTACCGATAGGAACGCCGCAAAGGGGCTCAAATACTGACAAATGATGACAGCTAACTACATAAACTAAGTGTGCAGTTAAATGGGGTCTGACCTGAACCTTTAAACACTATTATTTCAATTATTATTACGTCAACTATAAGGTTAACAATGACGCATGATCGTTTATCTGGTTTTAATGTGTTAATTGTGCACAGGGAAAACATTACTAATAAAATAGAGTAGATTTTATAGAAAAAGTCCTTAATGCCAATTTGCCAATGATCGCAGATGCCTTCAATTTGTAATTAAATAGTGTTCTGAATTTATGAAAGTTTATTTAATAAATTAGGAAATATTTTAAAAACAGCCTTCATATGCCTTTCATGTACCTATGGTATCAATTATTTTTCGCATTTTCCTTTTTTTTTTCAATAGCATAAAACCTTCATCCAAACGAAATCTTAAGCTGTAGCTTGTCAACATTCTATGTTTTAAGGTGAATGTCCCAATTAGTGACCATGACCTTTTCAACATATTTAAAACTATAGTCCGTTCAAAGGTGAGAATGCAGTATTGCTCTTATGGCAAATGGGAGCGGTGTTGCCAAATGTTGTAAAAGTGTCAAATGTGTCAATTATAATTATATGAAAAACTCGTATGATTTACAAAAATCAACTCTTATATAACTCAAAATAACACTTAACAAAAACAAATGACCATTTGTAGAATACTGCGTCTTCACAGATCAGCGCGTTTTAGAGCTGGCAACGTCGACGAGCAAGAAAAGGATAGCGTAATTGTGTAAACCCATTATACCCTTTTCACACTAGATCTTTAAGACGAGGGAACTTAAAGTTCACCGATGTTTAAGATCGGTATGCTTTCACACTTGATGTTTAAATATCTGGTGCTGTCATCAGCTACAGTAATTTTTTCCTTAAGTTACCGTCATGAAATTACCAGTTTTGAACTGTCTGCGCAGACGCACATTTTGAATTATTATAAACAAATAAGGATATTTCATTTCATTCTACAATAAAGACACTACAATAAAGAATATATTACACCTGTATTAACATGTAAGTCGATACATTTTATCTCAATTATTGTAGCTCTGTATTTTATTAAACACATTATTAAAATAAATAATTTTATTATAACAATAAGTATAAACTTCTTATAACGTCGATATAATACAGTATTCTTGTTTATGATAATATAAAATGTTGACAGCACACATTCAAGGAGTATTTTTTTATAATAGAAATTAAGTTGGCAATGCGGACGAAGTTTAAGACGCAGATCTCTGTCTTAAACATCGCTTGTATTTAACCGAGGCCATACGGTTTCACATTAGCGTTTAAAGATACATTCACTTTAACATCCGATCTTAAAGATCTAGTGTGAAAAGGGTATTATAGAGTATGAAAAAGAACTACTCCATATGTCCTGTACTGCATTCTCACCTTTGAACGGACTATAGAATAAGAAATTTGAAATACATATCTCCATTTTTAATTTTTTTTAACGTTTGAATGAGCTGGAATCTCGATATAGTTGCCAATATTTACTCGAAGGATATGAATTTTCCTGCCATTGGTAAAGAGTGTTTTTGTATACCAATGGCTCACAAGTATGCCCAGCTATTTGAGTTAGAGAGTCGAACCGGAACCAAACCGAAAACCGCAAGCCGAAATTAATAGGAATTTTTAATAGAACCGGAACAGTAACCGGAACGTAAAATTGCTCAATTAGAAAACCGAAACCGGAACGAAATGTTAATTTCGGTTCATTTTTTTCTTTTTTTTTTCAAGTAGAACGATAATAATCGTTTCATTATTCTAAACCACTCTTTTGTATGTATTTTCAATGTTAAGTAAATAATACATGAGATACTGCGTTATAGGTAACTGTCACCATAGTTCCCAAAATATATCTCTTATTAAAAACTGCATTGAAGAAAAAAAATGTTTTTGATGTAAAGTTAATAATAGTGAGATATTTCAAGATTTTAGTTTTAGGGTCTCCCCGTAACTCCCCAAATATTCATCCAATCGAAAAAGTATAAACAGAAAAGATTTATTTCCTTATTATAAACAATTGTTGTTATATACATTTTTGCTGGTACGTCAATAATAAGGGAGATATTTCAAAAGTGTAGCGTCAGGTGTCCCCTCGTAAATCTCCAAATATTTATCTAAATGAAAAAATTCATGAAAATAAAAAAACTGTTTTCTTATTATAAACTATTTTTGTCATATATTATTTTGTTGTTAAGTCAATAATAAGGGAGGTTTTAGTTTTAGCCCCCCCCCCCCCCGTAACTCCTCAAATATTCTTCTTATAGTAATAAAACAATTATTACTATAAATAATTTTTGTTGTACATATTTTTCTGTTAAGTCAATAATAAGGGAGATATTTTAATTTTTTTAATAAACATAACCCCGAAAGAATTAATAATCTGAAATGCCTTATTTGTAGCCTATGATTGAATACTAGTTCTACTCTATCATCAGAAAATATGATATCATACCAAATTACGTAAAAATTTGTCCAGCCGTTTTTGCGTGAATCTCGGACAGGCAAACGGACACAAAAATTGATTTTTTGCGGATATTGTATTATAATCATCTGAAACGTGTAGAAACCAAATATGAGGCAGAAAAAATAAAACAGCAGATATAGTATCCAATTTTATTAATATAGAATTAACTGTTTACTCCTAGTTTTAATATGCACTGAATAACTATTATTTAAAGAAAATATATTATTTCATCAACAATATAATACTATATTTATTACTTAAACACAATTTTCAAGCTGTTTCCTTAATTTTATAATCCATTTCTACTTACGTCAGTAAGTGTGGCGTAAGCGGGTCAGTAATACGTCCAATTTCAAAGTGTCAGTGATAGGTTATTATTAGGGCTGCTATCTGTAAAATCATTAAACCAGGACGAGTTCGAAAACCCCGGATTTTTTAGCTTGAAACCCGGACATCTTGCCAGATAATGTTTCTTATTTTACTTACTTATTAAATAGGTTCAAATTGTTATACAGTGTCATTATTTATTTATTTATTTATTTATTTATTTATTTATTTATTTATTTATTTATTTATTTATTTATTTATTTATTTATTTATTTATTTATTTATTTATTTATTTATTTATTTATTTATTTATTTATTTATTATAAAATTAGTCAGTTTACAAAAAAACAGTAAAACAGTAAAACAAAAGGATGCCAACGAATTAAATTATATCTCTTCTATTTAGGAACAAAAATAAATCTTCTAAAAATTAAAGATACAATTTTATTTCTTTAGAAACAAAACATATATTATCTGATATTAATTAAAGGAACTGGAAACGTCAACTTATTACATTTTATACTTTTCAGTCTGTCCTATAACCTTCAAAATACCTTCCTTGCTCAGTAAGAATTTATAAAAATCAACACAATTAAAATCTTTGAAATTATATTTTGTTTTGATTAGTGACGAAACCGTTTGTGTGTTCAGTGAGTTTCTTTCTTTCGTCCACTGTTGAGAAATTAGTGAAAACACACTATATTGGCATTATAAGCTGGTATGCAAAAAAAAAAAAATACTGTGCAATCTTCAATAATATGGTAAACAAATGAGCATTCGACGTTTTAAAAAAATTTAGCCAAAGTTGATTTGCCATTAAAGCTTGTCTTGGTCGCTTAGATTTTGGTTGAAAGTTTTTAAATTCACCCACTCATCTATTAATTTTGTGTTATCAATTTCGATGTTCTTGTCTTGTAAAAATAAAACCGTATTTTCAATTGCAGTTTTCTATGTATGATTTCATATCGTTGTAGAAATCAGTAGAAGAAATGTTCTAAAGTCAGTTTTACTGTTTTCGTCTTCATTATTTAAAATTCCCTGAACCTTCACCGGCAAAAAGCTTTCGTTAATTCTGTCGTCTAAGGCAGTGATCCGCAACCGGGGGTCCGCAAGGCTCTTGACTCAGTTGAATATGTTTGATAATATGTTTAATATGTTTGTAAGTATTTAAAAGTTTACATTAAAGTGCTTTTCACGAATTGAACTTTTAATTGGGGATCCGCCAAGTTTGACATGCTTTCCAAGGGGTCCGTGTTACTAAAAAGGTTAAGGATCACTGGACTAAGGTTTTCGTAATGAATGAAAGTATGTTTCTTGTCTCAATGACGGAATTATCACTTTTTTTTAACTTCTCTATTTTTGAGTGAAAAATATGCATTATTGAGTGGATGAGAAACAAATACGCTTCTGAGAGAGGGTCTTCAAAAAACTGTTTAATCAAAAAGGTGGCCAAATTAAATTTTTATTTAATTGGTTTCCAAAATTTTAAAACCCCGACGGTATAGAAAACCCCGCCCGAACGTTCCCCGAATGCCCACCAAACTAGGACAAATCCGGGGAAACCCGGACGGATGGCAGTCCTAGTTATTATGTATTTAGTTATAAAAAAAAAAATAATAATAATAATTTCTTACAGCTAAGTTAGTAATAAATTATATAATAGGGGATACGCATAAAATTTGTATTTCCTTAAAACTACATTATTTTGATATGTTAATGTTAGTTATGTCACCTAACAAAACAAAAATTACATTTTAATTAATATTGTAGCTAAATTTTTGAATTAAAATATTGTAAATTTGAAATAAGCCGACCACGGAGCGAAGGTTGCCGAGTAAAAACGACTGAGTTTGACGTCAAACGATAGGGGTTTCACGTCACAGATACAGCTACAACATAATCTTTACACGTGTGTATATTGTATTGTTCGAGAGTTTTGTATTTGTTTTTAAACAATTTTTCACGCATTTATTATTAAAATGGCAGATAAAGATTTTGTTAGGGCTCAGAGTGATAATTTACCCAACATTGATGCATTTATGCTCATGGAATATATGAAAAATAATGAATGCTACAGCGCTGAAGAAATACGGGGTGTCAAAGCAGACCTGTAAGTAATTTTTATTTTATATTCTATAACTTTATGTAAACAAACGCTGCAACTCTGTAAAATGTAAATATTTATGTAATTTAGATGTCAGAATTTTACTATAGTGCGTTCAAAGGTGAGTTTGCAGTACAGGACATATGGAGTAGTTCTTTTTCATACTCTCTAATAGGTTTACACAATGACTCTATCCTTTTCTTGCTTGACGACGTTGCCAGCTCTAAAATGCGCTAATCTGTGAAGACGCAGTATTCTACAAATGGCCATTTGTTTTTGTTGAGTGTTATTTTGAGTTTTATAAGAGTTGATTTTTGTAAATCATACAAGTTTTTCATATTATTATAATTGACACATTTGACACTTTTACAACATTTGGCAACACCGCTCCCATTTGCCATAAGAGCTATACTGCAAACTCACCTTTGAACGCGCTATACATTGTTTACATGAAGTTACAAAACGTTAGAGGCATAATTGAAATACTGCAATATAAGTTATCTATTTTAATATAAAATTTAATTCGGTAAACATGTATAAATTGTTTTTATAAAATTAAACTTTATTTTAATTAAAATCACTCTAACTTTACATAACCTATAAAAGTTATACAAACAAATAAGTTCACAACAGACTATGTACGCCGGTAAGATAGTAGTGTCATGTGCCAGTTAGAAGGGGTATGACGTCACACGTCGTTTTCGCGCGCTACATACATTTATGATTTTTTTAAGCCTTCAAATTACAAAAAAAAAAAATTAAAAACTGTTTTTTATGTTTATACGCAACAAGAGGAATATAATAAAAAAAATTAAAAAAATCATGCCTATCCCCTATTATACAGACTTCTTTTGACACAAGACGTTACACAAAGTTCATTATTTTTTATTGTCTTAAAATGGTTGCTAACAACTTGTTTAATACATATTTGAAGTAAAAAGACGATTCTTAAGGGGGTCAGTGATTGTAACTTTTACTTTATACGTGTTTTAAGCATGGGGCATGGAGAAATAAGAGTAATCGTTCCAGGTACCTGAAGCAAGAAGGCTCCTGAATTTGTTAGATTATACTTAATCTTAAATTTCCGTTTTTTTTTTGCTTTCGCTATCTCGATTTTCTTTGGTTTTTTGCTCTCTGCGCGCCAGATCGCTTGGATTTTTATTTTTTTTTCTCTCTCGCTATATCACCCTCAGGTACAGACGCCAAATTTGAGCGGCCCAAACCTGAATATAGGATATAGGCGCTTTTGCAATGTCTGTTCTACGCACTTTTTACAATGTCTGTTCCAGCCGCTAAAAGTTTACCGCACGAGTCTAGTTATAAACGACATATATTCACAATTGTAGGTAGAAAACAATTTTAATATGCGACAATGAGAGATTTCTGTCGCATTGTCATTTTTTCAGATAGCGTGAGATTTTGTCTATTTGTAGTCTTAAATTACAGCTCCTTTAGTTTGTATATAAATCTAAACTGGTTATAAACAATAATTTAATAATCTATTTATAACGTTTATTTTGAAGGCATTTCCGTTTATTTTCTCCTTCGCATTTTATTTTAAAATTCCAGTTTATTGCAAGAATGCAGTCACGCCAGGTAGATGGACCAATCACTAGTAATCAGTAGAACTCCACAAGTGTAAACTGTACTTTAGTTTGTGACGTAGAGACACACCTCCGGCTAGCCTCTCTACGTCGTGGCTGACGACACGTTCACCGCAAGTTACAAGAACTTGTGGTGGGGCATACACATATTTTCCTGGAATTTTTCTGTCTGATGCAATTATTTTGTTATACGTTAATTTCGCGTATTTATTTATCATTATTTTTTTTTTATGAAAAACTGAAAATATTGTGTTATTATGAAAAATTATATTGTTTCCTGTTAGCAACAAGAATTATTTTAATTCATAATTACAATTAGTTATCAGTGGCGTAGATTATATTTTAGCAAACTATGTTTCTGTTAACTAGCTGATAATAATACTGCAGTACTTAGGTAACTACAGTATTTAAAATGTTAGAAGTAATTTCATAAATTCGTAAGCAGAAAATTCTAATTCACGGCTTATAGTCCTAGACATAGAAAAAAGAACCGCGCCACAAAATTAATAAAATGTACAAAGGACTTATTTCTAAATTTAATTTGTATAATATTTTTAGTTAGTATAATTTAATTAGTATAACAATGGAAACTATCTAGTCTTACTATAAATACTGTCACAAAGTTTTCAATGAAATTCCACACGATGCTTAAAGATATTTTAATTTTCCTTTAGTATATAATACATATACTAAATTAGCATCTATCAACATTCATCTTAAACGAAAAATATCGGCCAGTATTCAAAATGACAACCTCTAACCGTTACACAGTTCTTAAGACACTGCGGCCACTCGTGAAATATGAAGAGTTTCTTAAAGATTTTCATGAAGAGATTTTTAATATTGAGAAGACCTTTCAACCGCCAGAACAACAGGATATATGCTGTAAGTTCACGAAAAGCTTATGAAAAAGTGTCGACGATTTAGAGCAGTGTTTCCCAACCGTTGGTCCGGCAGATTTTTTTGCCGGTCCGCGATATTTTTTGCCGTTCCGCAGAATTATTTTTAGGTGCAAGTTTATAAAACAAAAAATTATGTTAATTTATAAAATACAATAATAATTACTTTTCACAATAAACGATACATATTTTATTTTTATTCTGGGACGAGATATAAATTTATTCACTAAAAAAAAATTTCATTTTACCATGCAACTAATGGCCTAATAAGTTATAACCCGCTTAATTTCTTTTCTGATGAAAATGTCGGTACATAATCTGTTAATTGCTTAAGTAATAACTAGGGGCCTCAGCCCGGCTACGCCGGTCTTCTCCCCTACGTTGTTAAAACTCGTCGCTTCGCGACTCGTATAATATAATAAGGCATTTTGTCGCACTTATAAAACTCGTCGCTCATCTTTTTTTAACACTATTTTATGGAAGTTCCCCCTGCAAATGTCTTAAGTTTTATCGTTAATTCACCTTAAATACTTAATTAGTTATCTTCTGTCAAGAAATACGTTCAAAATGTGAAAACTCGTCACATTTGAAATTGCAAAAAATTTTACAGCTGTCAGCTTTTGAAATCTTGTAAGCATATTTTTGCCTCAAAATGATCCAATAATGGCCCAGATTCTTTAAAAATGTTTTCTGATGCCTCAAAATATTATCTCGCACGTCAAAAAAGCTATATTGAACCATTATCACCCCTTAACACTTTGATTAACCCTGAAATTTTTAATATATATAAATCTTTTTTTAACACTATTTTATGGAAATTCGCCCTGCAAATGTCTTAAACTTTATCGTTAAGTCACCTTAAATCCTTAATTAGTATTCTTCTGTCAAGAAACACGTTCAAAATGTGAAATCTCGTCCCATTTTAAAATGCAAAAAAATTGACAGCTGTCACCTTTTGAAACCTTGTAAGCATATTTTTGCCTCAAAATGCTCATATAATGGCCCAGATTCTTTGAAAAATGTTTTCTGATACCTCAAAATATTATCTCGCACGTCCAAAAAGCTATCCTGAACCATTATTACCATTTAACACTTTGATTCTCGCCGTAAATATTCTGGACCGGCCGTCTTGTATTAAGAATATTTTTGAATTATCGTTTGATAAAACCTGTCCGTGCCGATCAATGGTGACTTTGATTCGACACGGTTTCGAGGAAAAAATGCATGATTTTTATCAATAAAAATTAGTCAGTACCCCCTGTCGAAATAAAATTAAGTCTAAGCACTAAAAAAATATCACCCGTATAAGACGGTGGTTCATTTTCCTCTCTCCGCGTTACCGGAAAAATGAAGATACACCAGAAGTTGAATAGAACATACATACCAACACTTGTACAGTATAATAGTAGATTTGTTTGTTTTTTCACTAATTATATTTGATTTTTTATTTGTTGCTTTCTTATGTTTGTAATCAGTGCAATAAAAATTGTTCACTTTCTAAAATTGTCGGTCCGCGAATTTTTTCTAGGTCGCTTGCCGGTCCTCCATGAAAAAAGTTTGGGAAACGCTGATTTAGAGGGACCTCCCTACTGTTATAGTTTGATGGGGCGGGAACTATGATGATATCACTAAGCTTAATTTTTACATGAAAGGGGTAAAAACGTCGGTCAAAGTCTACTAAGAAATAATGTTGAACTTAACAATTAAAGAACTAAACAACTCCCTCTTCGCTGATCATCACAGGAAATCAGTGACAGGTTATAAGGCGAAGACTATGCAACAGTGGCTTCAAAACAATATGCCAGCCTTTTCTGACCTCAACGCCCTAGACTACAAATTGTGGTCCGTGCTTCAAGCCATGGCCTGCAAGAAAAGACTCTAATATATTTAGTTTGTAGCGCTCCATGTGAAGGCAGTGGGTTTTCCTGTAGAAACACTTCGAAATTCTATTGATGATTGGCCGCAGAGACTTAAATGCTATGTAACGGCTAGATCTGGTCATTTTGAATAATGACTGGTGTTTCTTGTTTATGATGCATCTATGTATTATGTGGTAAAAGAAAATTAAAATATCTTTAAGCATCTTGTGGAATTTCATTGATAACATTGTGACAGTATTTATGGTAAAACTAGAACATAATTATTAACATACATCTAAACAGTTATGCACTTCGAACTATCACAAAATCAATGGAAAGTAGTTTTATAAAGAAATTCTTTTGTTCCTTCTTTTCCTTCTCTTACCATAATCATCATGAAAATTTTCGAACCATACGATACTTCTGACTTCCGTGGCTTCTTCTCTCTTCAATGTTTCCAATGGTATTTGTGATCGCATCTCTTCACATGCCCAAAATAGTTTAACTCCCCTTTCTTTATGATCTGCATGACTTTAAATTGACAACTAAATTTTTCTAATAACTCTGTTGATGACCCGGTTGACCTAGGAGATTCTGGAGTATACGTCTGTAGGTCCACGTTTCATAGATTTAAATTTTCTTTAAAATTACATGTCTGTCATAAAAAATAGATATCGGTATAAGTATAGCCCAATATCAGAGAATTTGCGGAATCAATAAAAGTTACTAAAACAATGTCGTCACTTTAAAGTACGTTTACATGCGAAAGTTATTTTTTTTTTATAAATATAACAGACTACCACTTACTTAATATTATCACAGTATCAAGTTTGTATTTAAGTTTAACACACTGGGTTAATAGTTTGGTTGCAAAAGCAAATGTAGTCATGTAAATGGATTGCGTTAGGCGCAAATAGCCTTTGTAGATGTGCGGCAAAAATTAAAAAAAAAAAAATAACTAACGCAAAAGCAAAATTCAAAGCCTAAGAATAAATATTATCAAGTCAATCTGACACATATAATCAAATATGGCTGAATGTTGAATCGGCATGTCAAATTTATCTTAATCAAAATCTTAATTTTTACTTACTAATAGTTTAAACTAGTGGTATAAACCGGATTACAATTGTTTAAGAAGTAACGGCGAGAATATGTACGCCTACTAATTAAAGACTGAACGTACAAAAGGCACTGGGTGCCAAAAATAATTTACTTTAGATATTTGCTTAAAATGGTTATACATACCATCGCAAATACCGCCACAAAAGTTCTAAGGGCTGTCTAAATTTTACGCGTCTGAAAAGTTAAAATTAGATGGCACTAGGTACTATATTCTAGTAGGTATTATTTAGAAAGGTTATAAATGCCAATGGTTGAATTGTAATCACGTTGTGTGTTTGTGTTGGCTATTGGAAAAGCTTTATGTCTTGTGTTGGAGACTTCGGAGCCTTCGCTGAAAAAAGAAAACGCGTGATGAAAGAAATGGTTTCAAATGATTTGCATATGGTGATAACTTCCGCAAAATATGATCCTCCTTTCGAAGTTATTGATGTGTCAGTTAACGTATTTTGGGATATACAAGAAGCTGCCGATACGTTTTTTAACACCAAAAATCTAAATATTAGTAAGGCTGTAAGAATAAAAATTAACTGTAAAAGTCCAACTGTTCTTCTGTTAAAAAAACTCTCTGAAGTCGAGGAATGGAAAAAATAAATATTATGAGAAAAGAAAAACTATTCGGGATCTAAAATCAGCGGAATTAAAACTGTTGCCCCCTGAAAACAAGATATCCGAAATCAAACGAAGTTTTTATCATCCATGATTCCTTACCTGGAAAATCATGATCATAAGACTTTTTACAGAGAACTTCTTAATCTAAATGAGGAAAACTTAGGGCCAAGTACCAGTTCAACCTACCTGTAATGGGCACTTATAACCTTTAAATTATTTGATACTAGGACTAAATTTTTGTTGTCACATAACTTTTAAACGGTACATCGTCAGGCACTTTTGATTTTTCAATTTTAGTCAAACATATTATTAAAAATGTTGTTATATCAATTGCATTATTTAATTTAAATTCTATAGATGATTATTTCCTGTTGTAAGGATTTGTAATAAAATGTATTTGAAGCTTAAAATAAAAAATTACACATTGTAAAATTGTTTCCTTATTTATTTCAGGGCCGAGAGTTCCAGTTCCTGATAAACTCCCTGATAGTTATTAGACGCATAATATATTTATGAAGCTAATAAATTTATTGGTGATTTCTAAGTTACAAAATCCTTCTAATAGTTTATTAGCAACATAATATTTTGTTTTTGTATTGGTATTTCTAATGAAGATAGTAACACGAGGGATAGAGCTATACGTATATTTGTAGAGCTAAAGTGAGATGAAATTTTGACATTAAATATTTTGACTTTAAATAGTTTGATTTTACATTCAGAGACGTTACGTATATTTTTTGTGTTACTGTTAAAATAACAATTAAACGGCGTTCAACAAATTTTACCACAGAAAAAGAGGATAATATAGATAGAAGAGGAGTTGACAGACAGCAATATTTTGCTTTATTTTACATTCCTTAAACCATATGAATTAAACTTATCAGCAATTTTAAGCCATACATCTTTATTATTCTGCCAATAATTGCGTCTGTCTTCTTATTTTCTATCATTTTTATATAAATAGTAATGCTTAAAGTATTGTTAGTAATCGTAATTGAAAGAAATACATACGTAAAAATAAAAGACAATATTTATTTAAAAATATATGTTGTTCTTTATATATCACATTTACAATAAATGCCCAAAATATTCTAAAAACGGTTGTCTATAATTTATAAATTCATCCCAACTGATCTTCGATTTCGTCAAAATACAACTAAAATGTATATAAAACATTAAAATCACCATTATAGAAAAAATATGGATGTATAAAAATTACACATTTGTATATTATTTTAAAATTATACTGTTTTTCAATTAAAATTGAAATATTAACATTTTGCGAATTAGTTTTTGGTTATATGTCTGTTTATTAAGCACTTTATGTTGCCTATAAGTAATTAGGCAAATAAGCCTATTTATTAGCAACCTATGAACTATTCTAGGGTGGAACTCTCGAAAAAAAATTATATTGCTAATAAATTTATAGGATAGTTTATTAGCAACTGGAACTCTCGGCCCTCAAATGTATAAATTTGGTACGTAGTGCATTTGGTACTTCCACTCTTCAATTGGTTTTCATTATTTGATTAGCTGATTAGCTGATAAGATAAGAAGCAATGGCCAATAACTATCGTATGAGGAGATTTATTAATTTCTTAACTTGACGCCTGTGAACATCAGTTGCTAGTATTTTGTGCTATAAATGTAATGAATAAATAAAGTTATGATTATTGAACATTGTTTTTGTGTTTAAGTGTTTAAATATCTAACACGAGTCAAAACTCTCGATAAATAAAATTATAATTGTTGCTTTTCATTAATAAACTGGTGGGTGTACCCATGTTTCGCTACGGCATTTCACTATTTTAAAACGAAGAAAGTGGAACATACCGCTCACAACGTTAAAGTTATATATATAGAACGATAATATAATTTGCAATTGCATCTATGGTAAGTTCCACACCAAATAGCGAAATACATGTACAACTTAAACATTTCTGTGCATGCGTACACTTTACACTGTGATTAATCTCACTGCACGGTGAGTGAGAAAAGATGTCCCCCCCCCAAAAAACACCCCCTACCGGGACATGGACGAAGTTGGAACGCTCACTAAAATCTTCCTCTGATTATTTTACTCACCTGTACTAAATTTGGTGAAAATCGGTCCATCCGTTTAGCTTTGCATAAAGGACAAACAAACAAATAGAAATTGATTTTTATACATAAAGAAATGTTTATCATACATAATATTAAAAACAATAACATACAAATTCGTATATTAATTCAATGAAAATGTTTGATATTCATTTTTAAAGTTTTTTTACTAACTTTGTGACATAATTTCTCTAATATCATGGATCACCTCTAATAACCAAACACGTTAATATTTGAACTAGCAGCAACATAATTCAGTTAAATTTAATATTTAAATTTAAATGTACCTATAAAAAGTTTAATATTTTCGCCAAACAATTTTTTCAAACATGTTCCTTTCATCTGCAATTTATTTATTTGCTATTTATGATAACAAACAAACAAAACCTTGACATTTAAAATGTTATTTAATATATTTTTATTATTAAATGAATTGGTCTATAAAAGGTATAAAAAATTAAAAACATCCTAAAATACAAAACCGCAGAGTTCTGAGGGGGAAAAGACTTTGACCGCCTACTAGTGGCGGCGTTAGCGGGGGTTACGGGCCCCCAATAATTGCTCTCGCCCCCAGTTGCCCCCCCCAGAATTGTTTGGAGAAAAATGTAATTTAGAAGTGAGGACCTTTTTTTTAGGTCATCACTTGTATTTTCATGTGTAAACGATAAAAAAATAATTTCAAATATTTCCTGGCCCCCCAAATTTTCCTCAAAAATTTCCTGGCCCCCGCAGATTTTAAGAGCTAGCGCCGCCATTGCCTACACTGATATGTGACGTCACGAGTCGGGTATATTAATTCCAACACACCGTCTCCGTCTAGAAAGTTGATTCGTCCACTCAGGAGGTGTGTTCCTACGTATACATACTACCTCAACTCAGTCCACAGTTAAGTCGCGTTTACTTAGCAATTTTTTAAAAAAATGAAGTTTATCACAGTGTTTCTTTTAATCACACCTTTCTTGGTAAAAGGTGATATGTTTGATATTATTTTTAAAGTCCAAATTGGTGAAAAAGCTATTTTGAATTGTGTTAGTAATTTGGATGATGTACATACTTTCATGTTTTGGCATTTGCCGAAGACGCAAGAAGTTATTGGCCCAAGAAACCAGTTTGATCACTTGAAATATAACTATGATGCTGTGACTGGAAATTTGGAAATAAGGGTAACTATACATTTTTATTTAACTAAATACACATTTAATTTAATGGTAAATTAAATTATTTTTTCATGTTTTTTAATATAATATATGTTTTTGTTTATATGTTTTTATGTTTTTAAATTGTATGTAAGTGCGGGACAAATTCAATTTTTAAAATAATATAAAAGTACATTAAAATATGTTGAATCATCTGAACATAAAATAGATTTCATTATGAAATTTAAGAGGAATTAAATTAAATCTATTTCGAAGTAAAATATCAATTACAATTTTTTTTTTTTTAAATATTTGCGTAAGTAGTTTTTATTGTTTATTTAAGAGTGCTTCAGCTGCTAGGGCCATTAGCACCCACAAATCTTTTATATTACAAAGTCTGTACATATATACATTTTTTGACGTAAAACAATTTTATTTTATGATAAGCATTAATATTTAAGTAGTTTTTAAATTTTGTATTTTTACATTTATTTCTTGTGATTATATTAAGTTATTATTTTTATCAAATACTTTTTTACATATATGTTGCCAGTTGTATAGTTGAAACCATACAGTTAATTTCCAAATTTAATTGTGTTTTTGAATCGATTTTGTTGATTGGAAAGACACCTTACAAATTCTGGAAAAATACAAATAAGTCAAAGTCGTTCTGGTAGAATTTCGATTACTGAGTGGCGGCATAGACATTATATTCTATGCATTTATTTAGTTATGCGGTATAAATTTAAATTTCATCAGATTTTGAAAAAAGCTTATTTTTTAATTTTCTTTTAATTTATTTAAATTTTTATTCTTAGATAATGTAAAATTGAAAAAGGAACAATTTATATTATTGAAAGAAATAATAATTGTTTAAACATTATTAAATATTAAACTTATTTAGAAAATTTAAAATTAAAGAAAAAAAAGCAGTTTAAAATTCTATTATCTATTTACAGATTTAAATATGTATGTGCGTAAAAACTATGAGGTCCTAGCACTAATAGCCAAAGTTGCAATTGGTTAATAATATATTACAATTTTAATAACAAGATTTACATCCCATAACAAATTTTATTGAAAAATAGTTCTTTAAGAAGAAACTTTTTAATATTATTTAATTTTTTATAATATTATTTATTTTGTATCTTAGCAACCCTTATCCATTTTATTAGAAATTAGAGATAATTTTGTTCACATTTATTTAGTTCACGTTTTTTTGCGCACCTCTATTAGCGCCATATATATATATATATATATATATAATGTAAAAATTAAACATTTAAATTTAACATATGGTTGAGAAATATGCAATTCATATCTGGTATTGGTAACAAGCTACTACAAGAACTACATATTATATTGCATATGTAACATTAACTTGCTAAATTATATTATCATTATTGCAATTTTATCATGCTATAGTCCCTTATCTTCCCGGCAGTTTGAAGTATAGATTAGCGTAAAATTATAGTCCATTGTACAATAGTTACGATCAACAATATTTAAACAAAAAAAAAAAATAATAATTTTTATTCAGTCAAATATTCATTGAATTTTATTTACAGGATGTTACAAAAGACGATGAAGGGGTTTATAACTGCATTTCGGAAGGTATTTACAAACAGGATATCAAAGTCAGAGATGTGATACTGGAGGTTCGAGATGCAACGGATGACGCTGAAGATACATATCAGGTAAAATATTTATTGCAAACTTGTATATAGTAATTAAAACTAAAGAATGATAATAAACAATAAAAATAATAAATTATTAGATATCCAGAGGTAAACCACCTCGTGTGTAGGATTAATCCTTAGACAGAAAGTTTCTGTTTGCGCGTCCACTGCCACAATCACGCTATACCGGCAAATGGTGCGCGATTTTTGATTCAGTTACTTTGATAATGAAAAAAAATAATAATTAATAAAAAAAAAAAAAAAATTAAAAAAAAACTATTTTAAAAAGGTTTTATACCTGGTTTGCTGTCGGGTCGTGTAAACTGCTTCCAACTCCTTTCAGGAGTGGGTTTTCCCACCACTCACTGAGCGCTGTGGGAAAACACTTATAGTATAACAATAACACAGAACCTATTGTCGGATTCATTGATATGTGAAATCAGAGTTAAATATATACATGAAATGAATTTATGCTTCAAAAGCATGTTGCCCATATACGTTTTTTTTTGCTAGTATTTTTTTTTTGTACACTCTATAAATGTTATATATTTTAACCTACGGGAACGTACTATTATATTAAATTATATCTCTTTCAAGAGATTACTTTTGAATTAATTTCAAACAAGTGAAAGAATTTTTCAAGGCCTCTTAAAATGACTTTGGTACTTTTCTTCCGTAAAATATCTAACAAAAAATAAATTATTACTTAAAATGCTTACGTCAGACATTAAATGTACCATAAAATTACACAAAAAAATGATTCGCAAAAATTATACACCTAAAAAATACTTCCTGTACGTATATAAATTACGTACGTATATATAAAAAAACGTTAAAAAAATAAGATAAACTATTATCCAAGTCAAATTTAATCTCTCTCTCTCTCTCTCTCTCTCTCTCTCTCTCTCTCTCTCCCCTCCCTCTCTCTTTCTCGGTTCTATGGGAACTGTAAATCTAATTGATCTTTGGTCTCGTTGCCGAAAATTCTTTATCTTGCTATGTTAAAAGTCTTTCCAGGTATTTTATATTCCAATACCCCTCAATTATCCTTTGTTAGATGACTTCTTCATAAACAATTAAACAATGTATAATTTCTAAGAAAATAGAAAACAAAAAGGAAAACCGTATTTAATCCTGAAATTTCGCAGAACAATTAAATTTTCAGAGAAATGTTTGAGATAATATGTTATCCAATTGAAACCCAAATTACCCCTAAACACAAAACTATCAAATATTGCAAAATTTTGAATACATTTGTTATTTCCAGAGAAATTTAATATCCTGAATATTTTATTTTTTACGTTACTTCAAACGACTCGTTAAATTTATTAACTTAATTTTCTAAGAATTTATTCTATGTACGCTCATAAAACATAAAATTATTGCTTTTCAGTTTGTATTTGTTTTAACAAGTCATAAATAATATTTTATTAAACAAGACAGTTCAACATTTCTTTATATATATATTTAAAATAACGGCTAGACTTAAGAATATTGTAAGATCGTTTAAAGAAAATTAACAGCATTATTTTAAAATAATAAATAAATAAAATTATATTCAACAATTTAAAAATGGGCGATTCTTATATAATAATATTTTGACTGTCGTAGCAAAATAGTAACATAAGAGAACTAATTTATAGTTCCGTTAGATCAGCGTGTCCCAACCTGTGCTCCGCCGAGCCCTAAGTGCTCTGCGTGTACTTCTCAGGGGCTCCGCAGCCGTTCCAGGAAATAAAAGAAATAAAAATTGAATAAAACCAAAAGAATTAGAAATAAAAAATAGAATCAGTATAAGAAAACTGAAAATTGACCAAGTTGTATGTATGTCCGAGTGATTTCTGACTCTAGCCGCGGTATATGACTCTATGACTAGCTGGAAAGTGATCGGCGAAATGCATTTTTCTTTGAATAATCTGAGTGTATTTTGATTATTTGCTTCATTTCATAAAAATCTGTCTATCTATCAATATGTGAGCTGTGAAAGAGAAAAGTGAATTTATATTAACTAAAAAATCTATCCCCTCCCCCATAACATACTTCTAAACACCATTAATTTGTAAGTCATAGGATAGGCCTAGAGACTCCGCCATAGAAATTGATTCTAAAAAGGGCCCCGCAAGTAAAATAGGTTGGGAACCACTGCGTTAGATTATTATTAGGTCCTGGATTCGATTCCTATGATGATTTTATTACTTAATTAAAGTGGTCCAACAACCCATGCAGGGTATTTTATTCCGGTATTCTTTCCCATGATTTTCAATTGATATTATATATTTACCAAATCTAGTGTCGGGCTTTGTGCGAGTTTGAATGTTATTTTTCCGTTTAATGATATAAGATGTATTTTTGGTTTTGCGCTGATGATCATACTCTATGTTTTCTCACTGCTAATCTTCATATTTATTCTGCTGTTGATATTATATAAGTTTTAAATCATAGAAATATGACACATCTATCTTTCTTTAAGCCCCATCTTCATTGTTAATAGGCAACTGTGTAATGTGTTAAAAAATTTGCCACTAGCAAATTTTCTCTTTCCCATGCAATTGTCAGATATTTGAGGTCATTTTTTAATTTTTTGTTTTACTAAATCAAATTGTTAAACCTAGTAATTTATTTTGTGAAAGTATGTCTGATGCAATAGTATATTTGTACTTACTTCAACACAGGATACGCGTCTTAATCTTTAAAATTGATTTTGTCATCTTATCATATTTGGGTTTATCAGTACTTGTGAATGACTAAATAACAGGAACAGACGATTTAGATAAAAATTGGAAAATTACCAGTTTTTTTATGAGGTTTGGAGAAATGAGTTGAGTTAAAACCATAATTAGATAAAAATGGGGAAAATATATTTAAAATGTAATGCCCAGTTGCCTTATAGATTTGAACTAAATATATATATATATATATACCTATATATAAATTATTTATTTATTCAATCAAATTTTCATTCAATTTTATTTATAGGATGATAAGAAAGACGATGGTGGGGTTTATAAATGCATTTCGGAGGGTTACAAGCTAAAATTAGATTTAAATCTTTTATGCAATCGGCCATAAGACAATTTTTTGAAAAATGAAATTGAAAGAAAAAAATAATTAACTTTTATTCAAAATACCACATAGCTTGAATATTTTATACAATACTAAAAACTGAACATCACTGAGCTCAAGTGGGAACTTTAATTGAATCGGTGAGTTAAAGAACAGTATACATCTCCAAAATTGTCGTTTTGAGTAAACAAACTGTTTATCTGAAAAACTATCGCTTTGCCGATATTTTATCGCATTAGAAAGATGTAGTTTTTTCATCTTTCTACAAAATTATAAAATTAAATTCCTGAAATAAAAAATCATAAATAAGATAATTGTAACATTTGACGGTGTATTTGTACTGTTCTTTCAGTCAATTAGGAAAAAATTAAAATTAAAATTTTTTGAAATACTTTATTGCGAAATATAAAGAAATAAGATAATAATACTTGAAACTAAGTTACTCTTGAGTCTTCTTAACCATTTTCAAAGCGGTAATATGGTAGTAGAACTCTAAATCATCTTCAAACATATACTGCATAACTTTCTTAATGTCTATTATTTTTGCTTCATTGATTGGAACAAGTTCTTAATACACTTTTTGTCTTGGTGGCTAAGGAAAGACATTTGGTTTTATTAATTTAAAAGTATGAGAAAAACAACCCTTATAAAGTCGCTTGTGGTAACGTATCCTGCTGTATCACTGCTGTATGTAAACTGACTGTATTGAGATATATTGAATTTTACCTGTTGATCGATAGACTTGCAAGTCTTTTTTGGACCACCAGTTGTTAAAGTCATAAATATCGCTACAAGTAATATAAGTTAAAGTAAATGGTTTAGATTTTATGCAAGATAAAATAATTTTCTCATACTCTTCTGGTAGATAAACACGATCAGATCTTCTTACTAATCTCTTAACGTTTCCAAAATCCCGATCACAGGGTAAAAACGAATGCCCGATTATAACTGTTGAGCGAAAGAACAGTATATGTGCCGCTCTTATATCGTTCTTTCACTCACCTCTTGAAAAGCGTTGCTATAGTGCGTTCGAAGGTGAGTTTGCAGTACAGGGCATATGGAGTAGTTCTTTTTCATACTCTCTAATGGGTTTACAGAATGACGCTATCCTTTTCTTGCTAGTCGACGTTGCCAGCTCTAAAACGCGCTGATCTGTGAAGACGCAGTATTCTACAAATGGCCATTTGTTTTTGTTGAGTGTTATTTTTGGTTTCATTAAGAGTTGATTTTTGTAAATAATACGAGTTTTTCATATTATTATAATTGACACATTGACACTTTTACAACATTCGGCAACACCGCTCCCATTTGCCATAAGAGCTATACTGCAAACTCACCTTCGAACGCACTATAGTTTTACAATCTAGCGACGGGTTTTTATATTGTTCTTTAAACCCATTGACGCACGGACGTATTTAAAGCATTTTGGCTATCTCAGTTAAAAATGTTAATTTTGGCGCTTATATTGTTCTTACACTCACCCATTCAATTAGTAATTTATTAATTAGCGTTATTTAAGAGAATCCTGTACTCTTGCAGAAATCGTTAGATTTATTTTTGTTTGATTTTGATCAAATGAATAATATGAATAAAATCTGGTTAATTATTAAATATTTTTTGCTTTTAACGAAAAACTTTTAATCACACAAATATTAATTTTACCTAACTAACTAACAATAATAAACTTTCTAGTTTCAGTCATTTGAGTTGAGTAAAAAACTTGTTCTTTTTTTAAGAGCAATAACTGATAACAAAAATGTAAATTAATTTTTTAAATTATATTGGACAGATTATAATGACTTTTAATAACCAAGGACCAATTTTATAGTTCAAGTTTTTTATTTATAAAGTTATTTTTACATTTTATTAATAAAATTTTTGTTAAATGTCAACTTTCAAAGGAAACTGTTTAATATATATATATTTTTTGTTACAGAGGAATTTGCTTATTATCATCACCATTTTGCTGTGTGCTCTGGTCATGATGCTAATCGTTATTCTTGCCCTATGCATTCGTTACAGATTCAAACCGGCCAATAAAGGTAAATACAAAAAACCTTATTGTTACAAAAATTTATAAAACTTTAAATAATTTAATTTAATTTTTCAATCTAACTATTTACAATGTTTTTTTTTTCTATTTAGAAAATTATTGTTAACTAGTTTTTAATTTTAAATTAAAACTAGCAGTCAGTTTATTTTTTTTATATAAAATAAATAAATTAGTAACGGGTGATTCAAAACTATAAAAAAATCGTCAAAGTATGTCGAGAAAAAAAAAATTATGTTTTTGAATAAATTAAGAACGTTAAAACCAGGGCTTCGAACCGTTATTTTTTTCGTTTTGGTTTTGGTTCCGGTTCAATTCATATATATATATATATATATATATGTGTGTATATCAGTTCGGTTCCGGTAAAAATAACAGTTTTTTCGGTTTTCAGTTCAGTTCCGAGTGATACATTTTTAAATGCTTTTATTTGTATTAGAAATTTATTTTCTACTATAATTTAGAATAACATTTTACTTTTTATTTTGTAATAATTATACCAAGGCCGTTGCCAGGGGGGGGTCTGTGCGTTCAACCCTCCTGAAATAATAGAGCCGCAATTCTTCCGACAAAAATAACGTTTTGTTTTTTCGGTTTTCGGTTCAGTTCCGGTTTGATGCCCTAGTTAAAACTACTCACATAACCTTTGACACTACAGAGCTTTTGAGAAAAAAATAATTTTGCTTTAAACAGTAGTTTTTCTTAAAAATGAACCTTGTTTATTATTTATTGTTCTATGTTTTACTTATAAAATACTAAGTAAAATGTACACAAACACTTAAATAACAACAATTGTGAAAAATGTCAAAAACAGTTTTTATTTTTCTTGTTGCTTCATTATCTCCAACAGGCTATATATTGCTGTCTTTGTCTTCAACGGCTTACTTTGCTTACGGCTTACTTTGACGTTTTGTTTTTGAACTACTAGTTATTACATTTAAACTACGGAGTTATCCAGCTATAGTTCGACTAGAAATGATTGTAAGTTGTAAAACATTTTTTGTTAAATAGTAATCGCTAGTAGTAGAGAATTCATAGAAGCAGCTTGCAAATAGCATTTAAATATTTATATTTAAAAGCTACTATTTGATCAATATTGATAGTCTTGTCCGCTCCATTGATACTAATCTAAACAGATGCTATACAATAGATTATAAAAGAAATGGACCGTACGCCACTCATGGACACATGTTACTTGTTCATGCGCAGAAGTGAAATTTCGCACAAAATTCAGTACCTGGATTTTTTTTTTTTCTACGTAATGGAATAAAAATATTACAATTACGCTCAATCAATATTGATCAACCGGTATTTGCAAACCGCTCCTACGAAAACTAAAAATTATTTCTTAACAAATATCAAGATTTTACAAGTTTGGGTCATTTCTAAACGAACTATAAATGGCAGAATTTTAATAAATTAGTTTGAAAAAAAAAAATCATTTACTATATTGTTTTATAAACTAGTACCTGAGTAAAATATATTTTCTTTAAACCGGTTGAAAGAAAATTTTAATAATTTCATAAATAAAAAAGACACCACATTAAAAAATATAGTATTTTCTTATTATAGAAACGTATTGTATTTAGTATATTATTGTATTAAATTTGTATAAATCAGTGGCTCTCAATCCAAGAGTTGGGGCTCCCGGCGGACTAAAAATTATTTTTGTAGTCCCATTTTTTTTTTTTTTTTCTGAAATCTTTAAATAAGTGGGTCCCAAATCTTAAAGGTTCGATACCACTGCTTTTAAATAATTCTGTACATAAGTTGTTATTAATTTTTTTAACGTTAAATAAAAATATTTCGCATGTATTTTTAGTTTAAAATTTACTAATCCTTTGTGGATGTCTTTTATGTTTTATTTAATCATTTAAATTAAATTGTGAATTTAAAATATTTATTTATTTGTAGAATTTGACTCAGAAAGTGGATGTTCCAGAAATGATATCTACCAACCAACCACAACGACTGACAAATCAAAACTCGAAGAATGCTACACAAACAAAACGCCGGAAGAGGAAAGTTTAGTTAGTACAAAAACTGGAGACTGACTAAACCAAAGTAGATCTAGTTAAATACTTAAAATGAGTGTTTAGGCAGGGAGAATAGGACCGATCGAAACGTCACACTGACCATGTGGCTTTCATATCTATGGCCGGCCGTCTAGAAACGGAGAACTTACCTTCTCTGCCCCAATACGCATATCTAGGTGGCACTAGACCCAATAATATTGTGGCACTAGAAAGAATTTACAAAATAATAACAGTATCATAACGAAAAAAAAAAAATATATATACAAAAGGTTTATACTTATCCACTTAAAGAATTAATGACGATTTTTTAATTGTAACATAGGTACATGAGTATATGTCGGGAAAATTATTCATCTTAATAAATTTATTTCAATTTAATTATATACGATTAATCGGGGCTTTATATGCAGAATTAGTTCTATTATTAGATAATATTAAAAATTCAGTATTTCTAATATTATAAGAGGGAACTTGAATATTAAATTTACTTAAAAGATCAGGGCTATCAATTAAGTTATTGAAAATCTTGTAACAAAAACTGATATCTAAAATAATTCTTCTATTTTCTAATGACAGAAATCTTAAGTTAATATTAGTGAATCTGAAATTGATACATTTTAAAAATCTTTTTTGTACTTTTTCAATGCGATTAATGTATACAAGATACTGTGGAGATCAACTAACAGAGCAAAATTCCAACTGACTTCTAACTAAAGAAAAATAGGGAGAAATCAATGAATTGCGAGATTTAATTTTTTTTTTTAAATTCTGGTAACGAACCCTAACATTTTGTAAGCTTTTTTAATAATGTTATCAATATGTATACCAAATATTAATTTCTGATCAAATGTTATTCCCAGATCTTTAACAAAAGTAAAATTAGAGATGACATCTGCATTCATGTTATAATCAAATCTATTATGTTTCTGTTTCTAGTAAATGATATCTTTGAACATTTTGAAATATTTATATTTAATTTATTTAGCTGTAAGTACTCGAATAGTCTATTTAGATCAGATTGAATTTCATTAAAATCATTCAGATTTAAAATTTGCAGAAATATTTTTAAATCGTCGCATATTTTTATATCATTTATAAAAATACTAAACAAAAGTGGGCCTAAGTGACTACCTTGGGGTACACCGGAAGTTATTTTTCTGACGTCAGATTTATAGCCATTAATGACAACACATTGAGTTCTATCTACAAGGTACGTTTTAAACCAATTTTACAGATTACCATGGACGCCTATTCTATTTAACATATCATCGAACCCTTTATAAAAAACGTTCATAAGATACGCTTGCTCGAGCTTACAGGCAATGTGTTAAATAATATTATTAGCCTTTACAAGTAATTTTCATTAATGGTAATAATAATTTATTTTATACTTATAAACATTTCCGTTTTAAAATTCGTTTATTGATACTTAATAGAGTATATAGAGGCATTACATCTTCAATAATGTTTAATTTAACTAAACCACTTTTAAATATTGATAATTAAGTTGTTACTGTATATATGACTGATTAAATTAACTTGTAATTTTTAAATATTTATTGAAGTATTTTTAAATAGAAGGTATAGATCTGTTAGTATTAAATAAATTATAATACAGTAAAATCTGGCTAAAGTAACCATCACAGACGAGACTAATACAAAGTGGTCACTTTACGAAGATGGAGGGAAGTAGGTGTTTTGCAGAGCCCATAAGAAAGTGGTTAGCTTTAGCAGGTTTTACTGTATTTATATTTTGACTTTCTACTCATAAAATTTATTGTAATGAGAGGTACTCGAACTTTTCATAAACTCGAGTAAAGTCATTGGAAATGTGCTTGGCACATTTCATTTTTATTATTATTTTTATTTTTTTATTTATAAGTAGGAAATTGTTTTATAATTTGCACTTTTGTATATATGTATATTTATTTTGTGATTGTCTTAAAAGAAAATATTTATAATAAAATATTGAAGAAAAAATAGTATCATTATTATTTATAATTTCATAATAAAAATCTACAATACAACTTAAAAAAGGCTGCCAACCGTCCCAGATTAGATGGGACTGACCCTTATTGCTAATGTGGGACATGAATTGGTATCCATGCTCCGCATTAGTATTGACACCTAAATCGTTCCGTAAATGTAATTATTGTCCCGCATGTTCTAAATTCAGAGACACTGACTTTTGTAATTATTGTTCGAGCTGGTTTATGTTGCAAGCAGGGCCACCCTGCTAATATACAGTGGCCCCCAGGCAAAAGCTAAAACGCCCCCCCCCCAATTCTAAACAAAATCAATAAACCATAAAACGTAATAAAGAAAATATGTTTTATTACAAATACCTAATAGGAGTACAATATATAAACTACAAAAATTTAAACCTTGCTTAAATAAATTAATTTGTTCTAAATTCTTTAATTGTCAACAAAACTGTACTGTGTATTTTTTTATTAAATAAAATTATTTTGCGGTTAATTTTTGGTTTCTTGAAGATACACACAGTTCGTCGGGCAGGCAGTTATCCATTAAATTTAAATCCCCTAAAAAAGTTACTGTTTTCCAATTTTTGTTATAAATCAATCTAAACTTTAAACAGCCTGCATGAATCGAAATCACCTTATGGGGCGCCCCATCAGACGAGGCGTCCCCATACAGTGCTTACCACATCGGGCGTCCCCTCGTTGCATGTGAAGTACAATATGGAAAAATGTGAGCAGTTTCTTGATACATATTTTGAGTTCAGACTTCGAACTATTAAAGAAGATGTATTGTGTTCAAAAGAACGACTTCCAAAGACTGCCATATTTTAGTTCGATAGTATTTATAATATCTATATATATATAAAAGCGAGTGTCCTGACTGACTAACAGACTCACTCACTCATCACCGCCCAGCTCCAAACCCTGGGCCTAGAATCTTAAAATTTGGACAGTATATTACCTCCATGACGTAAACACCCACTAAGAAGGGATTTTTCGAAAATCAACCCCTAAGGGGTGAAACGGGGTGAAATGGATTCACCCACGATTTTATGGATTCCTTAATATTTCTTAGGGTCGATGGGATATCGATTTAGTTTTTGCTTACAAAGGTTACCCATAAAAATGCCGAAAAACTTATTTCAGGATTTTGTCCTAATCAACCCCTAAAGGGGTGAATATACAATCGGGGTGAATTATACATCCCGTCGTATTTCCTGGGTTTGTTGACTTTATATATAGTTTTAACATTTCTTTTAGGCAAATAAGTGTCTTTTTAAAATATCTCAAAATGGAATTGACAGGTTTTTAAACTTCACCCTTAAAGATGTAAATGGATATTTTTTATTCGAAAGAACGTTCCTTTGACATAGATACATGAAATTCGGTAAGTATATTCCTTCCATGATGTAAGCACCCACTAAGAAGGAATTTTTCGAAATTCCAAACCTAAGGGGTGAAAAGGGGTGCAATCTGATTTCAGGAATTCCTCAATATCTCTTACGACTTATGAGTTATCGACTTGGTTTTTGCTACAAGGGTTACCTATACAAATGTTTTTAAAAAAAATCAGAATTTCGTCCCAATCCACTCGTAGTTTTTCCTATATTTGTTGAGATATTACATTCATTTATGGCATATACGTGCCAAAACTTTTCAAAACTTTTCAAAACAACTTTCTCTAAACCTTTTTAAAACAGTTTCACAGTTTTTTTAAGTTTCACCTCTAAAGGGGTAAACTGGTATTTTTTATTCGATAGAACATCCAATGAACATAAATATATGAAAGTCATTTAGCAACCACTAAAAAGAAATTTTTATAAATTCGTGAAATGGTGTGAAATATGATTTAGGGATGCCCCAATATATCTTAGGCTCAATGAGATATCGACTTGGTTTTTGCTTACAAAGGTTACTCATACAAATGTTTAAAACAGAAATTCCAGATTTTGCCGTAATCAACCCCTAAATGGGTGAATCTACATTCGGGGGGAATTATAGAAACGTTTGTATTTCCTGAGTTATAAATAACATTTCATTTTGGTACATAGGTTTCTATTTAGAAAGCGTTTTGACAGTTTTTTTTTTTAAATTTCATCCCTAACGGGGTAAATTGGTATTTTTTATTCCATACAACGTCCCTTGACAAAGAGACATGAAATTCGAGAGAAACCAATCGTATCTCCTGTACTTCTTGAGTTATAACATTATTTTCTGATATATAGGTGACTTTTCAAAATCTTGCGATAGTGTTTTGACAGTTACCTTAAATTTCACTCCTAAAGGGTAAATTAGTATTTTTTGTTGGAAATAAGAAATTCTAAGAGTACATTCTTCAGTATGTCGTAAGAACCCACTAAGAAAAGATTTTTTCAAGTTCGACTCATATGTGTTGAAGAGGGGTAAAATGTTTTTTTCACGGATTCCTCAATATCTCTTAGGACAGATGGGACATCGACTAGGTTTTCGCTTACAAAGGTTACCCATACACATGTTTAAAAACAAACTGAGGATTTTACCCTAATAAGACCATCAATATATCGTAGCGAAGCACGGGTTCTCAGCCAGTATAATATAATATATTAATATATAATATAATATAATAATAATAATAATAATAATAATAATAATAATAATTTATTGGTGTTATGTACATTATGAAAAAATGTTTACACAAGTCAAAAATTACATACATGTCAATTTAGATAAAATTACAATAGAAACAAATTACAATGATATTACAATATATTAAAATGAGGTTGGTTAACAATTAAAATATTTTGAAAAGTCGATAGTATAAAATTCACATACATTATATAAACAGTTTTCCGTCAGTTTGAATTTCATTCCGAGTTTAAAGCTCTTTATGTTTAAAACCCTTATCTGCTCAGGTAAATGATTGTAAAGGATTGCGGCTAGATACGTACCATTTTTAGATTTACTAAAACCATATGTAGTTATAAAATGAGAGTATTTTTAAGACAATATTTTTTGAATTTATCAACAAGTTGATGTTTCTTATTAACTCTTTTCCGGACGAAAAATTTGTAATTCTGGGAGATTTTAATCTCCCATCAATAAAATGGGTTCAAAAAGATAACTTTTATGTACCTTTAAAAACTGCTACTAATGATAAAAATGATCTGTTTCTTGAACTGTACAATTTATGTTCTCTTTTTCAGTTTTCAAATATACGGAACAATAGTGGCAATACACTAGACTTGATATTAAGTAATCAGAATATTATAAAAGATGTAACAAGGTCCCGCTTTCCACTAGTACCGGAAGACATTTACCATCCTAGCTTAGAATTTAGCATTAATCTGTTAGTACGCTTTGCAGGCACCCAATCTTATGTTAAGTATTATTTTAATTCCATGGATACAGATGCAATATCCGATAGCCTCTATCAAGTTGACTGGCCATCCAAATTTAAAAATTGTGACACAGAAACCGCGGTAATTAAGTTTTACAACATAATTCATAGTTTAATTGATACATATGTCCCTCATAAAAGAGTTTCCATTAATAAAAAATTTCCTTCGTGGTACTCAGCTCCCACAAAAAAGTGTATTAAAGAAAAATTGAAATACCACAAAAAATGGAAAAAATTCAATAATACATTAGATTATTTATCTTTCGTAACATTACGAGGTAGATCAAAATATCTTATATCCATTGATTACTCCAAACATATTAAAAACGTTGAGGATCATGTCCATACGGATCCTCAATGCTTCTGGAATTTTTTCTCAAATAAAAAACAAAATTCTAATATACCAAATCATGTACAGCATAACAACCAAGTAGCTCAGGATGGACAAGCAATATCTAATCTTTTTTGTGAATATTTTCAGTCTGTTTTTGAACCTTATAATTCAATCGCAATAGATATAAGTAATGTTATGAATAATTGTGTGCACTTAAATAGCGTGTATATTAATGAATCCATTATATTAAACACCCTTGTAAAGTTAGAACCTAAAAAAGGGCCTGGGCCTGACAACATACCAGCTGTTTTTATTAAAAATTGTGCTTCAAGTCTAGTATCACCACTTTGTTCCATATTCAAAAAATCGTTGCTTGAAAATGTATTCCCAAATGTATGGAAACGCGCTTTTGTAGTGCCTATTTTTAAAACGGGTAATAAATCCTTAGTAAAAAACTATCGTCCGATTTCGAAATTGTGTATATTTGGGAAGATATTTGAATGCATAGTCTCCAACCAATTATATGAAACTGTTAAGCATTACATTATACCACAACAACATGGTTTTTACCGTGGAAGATCGGTCGATACCAATCTAATAATTTATACCAACTACTTGTCCGAACAACTTGACAAAAGAATACAAATTGATGCCATCTACACAGATTACAGTAAAGCATTCGATAAAATTAATCATAATATTTTAATAAATAAATTATTTAATTTTGGTATTCAAGGCGATCTTCTCAAATGGATAATTTCATATATCAGTAACAGAAGTCAAGCAGTTAAAATTAATCAGTTTACTTCCGGTTTTGTAAGTTGTACTTCAGGTGTGCCCCAGGGCTCACATCTGGGTCCATTACTATTTACTATTTTCATAAACGACATTTGCTCTGTCATAAAACATTCTAACTTTTTACTGTTTGCTGACGATATGAAGTTGTACCTAAAAATCTGTTGTCGTGCTGATGCTGAACTCTTACAAAATGATATTATTGGTCTACAGACATATTGTAACGACAATAAATTGTTCCTGAATTATGACAAATGCCAGACCATATCATTTTCCAGAAATAGAGATGTATTAACATTTCAATATGAACTGGACGGAAACATAATTCAGAGAACTACAACAGTTAAGGACCTTGGTGTAATTCTAGACGGTAAACTATCCTTCGAACCTCACATTGATTATATTGTTGCAAAATCCTGGAAAATGTTGGGTTTTTTAATGCGTTCAACTGTAAATTTTAAGTCTCCGCTTGCATTAAAATCGCTGTACATCGCGTACGTTTCTAGTATTTTGAATTTCTGTTCTGTAGTTTGGAACCCTGGCTATAATAAATATGTAACACAGCTTGAAAATATACAGAAGAAAGCTTTAAAATATATTGCGTATAGATGTAACATACCTTTTCTTAACTATACCGAATCCTGCGTTACATTCAATATGTTATCATTAAAGGACAGACGGACGTTAAGTGACATGCTAATGCTGTACAAAATAGTAAATAATGTCGCCACATCTAGCGAATTATTGAATTTGCTAGGATATCACATACCCACGTACAATACAAGAAACCCATTGTTGTTCAGCAAGACAAAATGCAATACTAACTCGCATAATAACTCACCAATTAATAGGCTCGTATCAACATATAATCAAACATTCAGGGATATCGACATCTTCAATTGCACAAAGGCCAAATTTCGCTATCTTTGTATATCTAATTTAATTTAATTTGTTAATTTTTGTATTTTGTGTAACTATTTTCTATTTTAATTTACTTTATTTTTTCTTTTGTTTTATTTTAATTTATACTGATTATAAATCGTAATTATATTTCAAAATTATGTCATGTATGAATACTGATGTTTAACTAATTTCTAATACTATGTAATTATGTGAACAATTCACTGGGTTCGTCCCGTTTTTGTTCCTCCAAATAAATAAATAAATAAATAAATATAAAAATTTAAGAGTGAATATCACATAAGAATGCTCATGTTCGAAGCCTTAATAAAAAGTATAATCATGTATGGAGCGGAGGTGTGGGAATGGGAGGAGCATGAGCTGCTGGAGAAGGTGCAAAATAAGTATCTTAAATGGATGTTGGGTCTAGATAGGTGTACACCCGAATACATAGTATTATAAGAGACAAATATGTACAAAATTAAAATAGAAGCCGTTAAAAGAGCACTAAGATTCGAAGAAAATATAACCAAGAACCCGGAAAAACAAGTATTAAACAAATGTTGGAAGGAATTAGAAAATAGAGATAAACAGAAAAAAAAACATCAACATGGGAGATAAAAAGAAGTAAAATATATGAATACGGACTCTTTTCAACAGAAGAAGTAAGGAGGAAAAGAGAAAGTGGACATGGAATGCAGGAGATGGTAGAAAGAATGAAGGACATACAGCAACAAGAATTAAGCGAGATAATAAATGAATAAAGGTACAATAATAAGTACAAAAAATTGGAACATGCAAAGATCGCTGTATCTAAAAGAAACGGGAAACGGGGAAAAAAAGAATAATTGCAAGGTTTAGATGTGGGAATGAAGAAAAGGTGAACAAATTTTGGTTAAAAGAGGAGGATAAACGGTGTAGAATGTGTAGAGAAGAAAGGGAGACGATTGAACATATGCTGGAAGGATGTGAAGAAATGAGAAGCAAAGGAGGAACAAGAGAAGATATTTTAAACGGAAATGGCTGCGGATACACATGGATGAAAGAGGTAATGGAGAGGAGAAAAGAAATTAAAGAAAAAGAAGATAATAGGAAGATTGTTGTTTTCAAAACAAAACAAAATAGATTTCAAACCGACAGGTAGAAATTAGATTTATATTTTAATTAAGACTTGTTATGTAGGGAATAAACAGATATATAATAAAATGTAGTAGATAACATGAAATGTAATAATTATTTAATTAAAATAAATTGATATTGGATTCAAATTTATTTATTTATTTGGACACTACAGACATAGTCCTTTTTGTGTCCGTAGACAAACATACAATATACATATATACATACTAACATACTCAATCATCAACAATATTTTTAAAAAAATGTACAGTTTCATACACACAAAATATTTTATTTCATATATACAAAAATCAATTTGCTCTACTCACTCAGTTACAAAACATATTTAAAACATTCACAAAATACAATCAAGGCCAGACGTACTATACAGATTACAACGGCAGCCTGAATCTACCTGCAGTTTTACAAGTCAGCTGTTAACATTAAATTATATTCTGTACACAATCAAGGTATAAGACTTCATACAACTTTGCGGAACTTCGAGTAATTCATATTAAATAAATCAACAGATCTGTTTTTACCGAGAAGACTGTTACATAATGATGTCATACGGAGTAATGGACTCATTTGATAATGTATGGTAGTCGGTCTACATGTAAAGAGTGCGTCTCTAATTCTGAATCCCCAGGAAGGCACTTTTAGAACAATTTTAGACTATATGTCAGGACAGTCAACGTAGTTGTTAAATATCTTGAACAAAAATACCACCTATAACGTATATTACGGCCAGACTCCAGCGTTATATAGTTGGCATACGCCAGCGTCCGCTCAGCTCTCTGATCGGCCGCTAAAAACCTAAATGGGGAAAAATATGAATTCCGTAACCACTGTGAAGTGACTCCAGCGGCTATCAGCTGTCCAGGGCAAGGTAGAAGGCCGCCAGCCCAGTCTAGAGGTAGATGTGACTATGCAGGGTGGTCCTGTAATTATCAATACCTATGTGCGGCCTAAAATTTATACGGCGCCAGTCACTTCGCTTCTACTGCCCTAAATTCTGGAAGAAAAATAAAACCCCAGGGGAAGGAATAGAGTTCTCATAATAGAAACACCAAAATTTTCAATAACCAAATTTATTAACAAAAAAAATCAGTAATTAACAAAATAAATAATATTCACTAAATGAATACTCAATACGCAAAATCTATTAACAAAATAAATATTATTCACTAAATGAATACTCAATACGCAAAATCTATTAACAAAATAAATTATAACCAAAATATTAATAATTACAAGATCAATGACTAGTTAAATATTCCCTTTTTAGTTCGGAGTACGACAAAGTTAATACAAAAAAAAATCATTTAATCTACGAGCAGAATATCTAAGTTAAATCCAAAATTTTAGAAAACTAAGTACTCACGAATGGCCAAAGGAAAAGAAACAACTGAATCTTTAACCGGTAATTAATTACAATTTAAACTGACAAACTGAATTACTTGTAATACGGTATAACTACCCAGTAACATGTGATTGGATTACTTTTGCTACAACTGCCTAGGGCTGCGTGAACTTATGCACAGGAATTATACCACAGTGACTGTCTACGGTGAAGTGGTGGCTGTATTCCTTGTGATAATACAGTCGGAAAAAAGGTCCTGAAGAATTCTAGAATCGGGAAGCGAGCGCTTATTCAAACCCCGATTTAAATTTTTTTACAATACTAACTCTCTCGCCTTAAAACTATTGAAATCCCAGTCGGATTACTGGCCCTGCCGTCGCGATGGAATACAGAAACCCAGCAGGGTCAGTACTCCTACTCTAATAAACCCCTTATATACCTCTTAAAACCCGTGGTACGTCAACAAAAAAATCTCCGCGAGATGCCCAAAAAAAATTGACGAACCACCCTACCCACTGACTCAACGGAAATATAACTTTAACAAAAAAACAAACTATAGTATATAAAAAAAAATTAATTGAGGACTGGTCAAAGATGATAATGAATAAAAAATGTTTGTGGCTGAGGTTCTGCCCGATGGAAGTTAACGTTAATTCCTCCCAATATAATACAAACCCGATCCTTGATAACGTGAACAGCAAGTAACACGAATATTTGACCAGTAAGTATTCAAAGTAAGGAGTAACCTGCGTGTTTGAAAGCTAATTCACAACCTCCAGTTATCAAGGAAAATACTATACAGACAGACTGAATTTACATTACGCGGCAAAAATTAAAAATGAGCGATTCGTGAACAAAAATTATTGTACCTCCAAAAATAATTACGGTGGCGACACACCCAACCGTGCACGCAACAGCGTACTCAATAAATCCAAAAACATATCTCAATAACTCAAAAATATCTCAAGATACAACAAAACTTGAGAATCCTCAATGCATTTCAGCTAATAATACAGTACAAATAATAACACACACTTAATAATCATGGCCATAACTCATAAGGGTGTACCAGACGCAGCCCTACACTATCAACGTTAAGAATCACAAAAAAACATCCCCAAACGGGAATTCCAATACGTTAATAGGGCAGAGTCGCTTCTGTTACAAAATTTCAAAACATTTCCAAAATATACTTAGCTGAAACACAGTAATTCTCGCAACACCCTGTAGCAACAGGTCTCAAGTGATACAATAATTTTCACGCTACATCTTCCACGGATCGCTCCAAAATCGGTTCTTCAACCCTTACATGTGGGGGGACAATATAATCTTCTCGAACGCAGGATCCTCGAGAACGAATACTCAATTTAGGCCCTCACATGCAGCCACTAGATTTACAAAATACAAAGAAATACCTTACATTAGAACACTGGATTATTCAAAACTGATTAGCGGGTAATACTGTACAAAAGAAACATACCTTGGTGTTTTAGTGGCTAAACGTCGTAATTCAATTGCCATCTAGGGGTAGAAAACTCCTATTTCCGACGTAAGTCGCGTTTTGGATCTCCAAAACATGATGTATCACGTGCCTTTTCCGCTTTAGCGCATCCACAGGTAACCAGTGTATTATCTTCTCAAATACATTCACAAAAACTTGTGGCTTAAAATTTGGCACGTGTTACTGAGTCTCAACCCCTTAGGGAACCTCTATACTTGTTGAATTACGACATTGAAGAGACAAAATGGCATATGACAATCCATTATATATGCCCCCCCCCTTTAACCACTTTCACCTTTCCTACAACTGTCTGATGGACACTAGACTCACGTGGACAGAACCACGTGACTCAGACAGTTATCAAAAATGACAACATAGTTTTATCGGCGCTTGTAAATTACGAATGTCAACATTGTATTTTTTTACAAGTGTAAGTATGTTCCTTATATACGTAATACATGCTAATAGTCTGTAATTTCCAGGTTCTAATGAAGTATTCATACTCCAAAATGCAAAAAAAATGTGATTATTCCCATGTGTCAAAATGACATAACCTAAAAGTTTTGACAGAATAAGAGAATTCAGATGTTAATTTATATTCCTGTAGCAAGAACGGCTACTTTTAAGTAGATTGTCAGGACGCTAGTCAGTTGTTTCGCAAAAATACACAATACTGTATCCTTTAATGAGAATAGCATAAGTTTTTGTACGTTAAGGTAGGTCAGTGTAAGTTAGTTTTATAAGCAGTGTTGTCAGCTAGAATAGGCCGTAACACACCGATGACGCATATTTCCTCTCAGACAGGGTGCCAACGTTAAATTTTGATAAAAAACTGCTTGTTGATATGTATTTAGGATAAACTCCTGTCAAACGCAAGTATTGAGTATTTTTATTTCAAATCAGTCGCAAGTTTCTGGGAATCAAATAATAAATTAAATATTTCATTTTATTTCCTTTAGAAAAAAAAAATAATAATAATAATAAATAAATAATAATAATAATAAATAATAATAAAATAAATAAAATCAAAATCGAAAACAATCAAATTTTGTAATATGCTAATACTTAGTCAGTCCGCACAGGGAGCTACTCTGGAAGTAATTAGTTGGTGAAGGGAAATACCAACGGGTAGTTTACGAGTCACCAATATAATTCAGTGGGGTTCCCCACACGGCGCTGCTCATTAGTAATGAGACTGATACGCATTACCAGTTCCCGCTAAGTTGAAATCCGCGTAAAAATAATAAAATATTTTCAAGAAGATGAAAGAACAAATTTTAAGCATCAAATTTGTAGGGGAAGTGGCAAAAATTCCAATTTTTTACAACTACAAGCTGACAACCTACTCAGAAAAGATTTGACAAATAAAGCATGGTGTGAAGTGGAAAAAAAGTCTATATGATAAGTATGTATAGGTATATTGTGTTCACTTTTGTAAGGACAAACCAGATCTGGTTATTTTGGTTACTTTATTAGTGTATTACTGACTTTAAGGGCCATTTAAAAAAATTCCTTAAGCTGTAAAATCGACTTCAGATTTGTTGCTTATGATCATTATTAAGATATTATTTTTCATTATTACCTATGTAAAATGGAATGAATATTATGAAAGTGACATAAAGTGACATTTAATTCAATATTTTGTGAAAGGAGCAAAGCAATATGTTGTAGAATACAGTCAAGAATAATAGAAAAACAAGCATACCAAGAATAAATCCACAGCTAAACATGTTATTTTACGACAAATTAATGTCAATATTGTCAATTGGCTCTCGTCATTATTGAAGTAACAGTATAACTTTGACAATGTAGAGTACCGAAACTGCAGTCAGCGTAATAAACTAATCAGTTAAACAAAATAATCTCATTTAACAAAACTTTTGCCAAAAATTAATTCATCAAAAATAAAAACATCCAGAATTGGTGCCATGTGTAACAATGTCAAGACGCTGTTATTATTGTAACGTATTAGTAATTTCAGGTTTTTTTAATTTTTAAAAATGCGAACCTTACATATTTCAGCTTGTTAATTTTAGAAACGCACATTTTTAACTCTATTATTTATGTAATGCACTTCGTATGCTTTAATAAGACATTGAAAAAAATCTTTCTAAGAATTTGACTTTCTAAGTAAAGTCTTAGAAGATAGTAATAAAACAGTATTTCAGCTTCAGTATTAGTAAGGGTTGTTTAGAACAGTGTTCTTCAACCTTTTAGCCCCCGCAGACAGGTGAAAATAGGGTAAATATTTTGCGGACCGACTGAAAGCTAAGACACAAATAAAAACCAATATATATAGTATTTTATTATTATATAGGTATATGTTATACAGTTATATAATTACAATTTTTAGTGCGACATCTGCTGCTGCTTCTTTGTTAGAAAATTTGATATAAGTGGCTGCAGAGTTGTTCCTGAGAGCCGAAGCGCTGCGTTAACATCCATTCGATTTCTCTATTTGGTTTTTATAATTGACATGGCTGTAAAAATTTTTTCGCACAAATAAGAAGTCGAAAAAATGACTAATAATTTGATAGCTTTGCAACTCAAAGATGGATATTCTTTTTCTAGCGATTTCCAAAATTGAGACAATGATTGCATTTTATGTCTGGACACCAGAGTGATATCACAAGACAACTCGATCAGCTTTTCTTTTTCACGAGGATCAAGTACCTACACATGGCTTTATATCTTTCAAGAATGGATTATTATTAATCCACTATATTACCTATCACATATATTACCTTTACGAGGATCCTCATTTTCAGGGAAATAATTATTAAAATTTTCAGCTAATGCTCTTAAATGTTGACTTATTGCTGAATATGACTTTCTGGTTGACAACAGCAGCAATCAAAAATTCTTCCAAAAGTGGAAACATTTCTATATCTTCCTCTTATAAGCGACTATTCCAAAGAGCTAGCTTCTTCAGAAGTATGAAAAATAGCCGCGAGAGGCGTTGTATTGGGGATAGTAAATTTTTATATACAAAAGAGAATATTTGTGGCTATGTTCGGAAATTCTAACTCACTTCCAGTTATGCTACCGAGCTGAAATTTTGGATACAGGTAGAAAATGCCTTCATCATAACTAGAAAAATCGAAAATCTCAAGTCAAAGTCAAAGTCCCATCGGAAACGAGAAATTAATAATTTTGTTTTTAATTATATTGGACCATCGAAGTATGTATGATGCGTTCAGTGAGATCGCGGGAATTTCGTTACAATGGTTGTTTGGACATCTATAGTAAGTTCGTGGAACATCGACTAATATCGTTCGGCACGATTCATCATTGTTCTGCTATAGCTGATTTTATTCAGTTATTTAGTAAAATTTATGCTTAGTGTGTGCAGAGCGAGACTTAAGTCGAGCATCTGTTTTCTGGTTTTTTATTTTTGCGCATTTTTAAGAATTTTGTTAATTTTATTTATTTATTTTTTATCTATTATTTTATATAAATATTTAAATATAATAGTAAAATCTTTTATATATATATATATATATATATATATATATATATATATATATATATATATATATATATATATATATATATAAAACAGAAATTCTGTGTATACCGAGTTGAAATTTGGTATATAGGTAGGAAATGCAGTCAAAATAAGGAGGCAAATCGATAATCAGAAGAAAAAAAATTGTATCACTTAAGACGTAGACTTAACAGAAAAATTGCTTATAAACAGAAAACAATTTTTTTTTATGATTTTTTTTCAATTGGATTGATATTACGGGAGTTACGAAGGGACAACTTAAAACTAAACTTTTGAAATATCTCATTTACTATTGACTTAACAGCAAAAACGCACATGAGAAAAGCTATTTAAAATAATAAAACAAATATAATATGTTGTCCTAAAAATTATTCAATTGGTTGAGAAGCTGCGGAAGGGGGGGGGGCTAAAAATAAAATACTGGAAATATCTAGCTTGTTATTTACTTTACATCAACAATTTGTATAGACAATTTGTTTTGATTAAAAAACGATTATTTTCTGTTTAGTGTAGCTTTTGAATATTTAGGGTGACAAAGGGAGCGCTATTTATAAACTTGAAATATCTCTCTTATTATTGACTTAACATTAAACATGTGCATAATAATATCTATATATGTATAAAAATTAATATTTGTGGCTATGTCTGGAAATTCTAACCCACTTCCAGATATGCTACCGAGTTGAAATTCTGCATACAGGTAGGAAATGTCTTCACCATAACTAGAAAATCTCAAAAAAGTCCCACCAGAAACGAGAAACTAATAATTTTGTTTTTAATTATATTGGACCATTGGAATATCTATTAAATATGCAGTGAGGGGATATGAATTTTCGTTCATATGGTTTCGTTCATATATGATTGGATATACTATACAGATAGTGGCTCTTCGGGTGGCATCGGAAATGTTCGGCTTAAATATTGTCGGTAAACAGCACTGATCTTTATTATTATAGCAAAGTTATTTAGCAAAACTATGATTAGTCTATGAAGAACGAGAAAACATCTATATTATATATTTTTTTTATTTTTGCTTTTGATGAATCTATTAAAAACAGTTTGACATATTTTAACCAAATTTAGTATGATAATAGAGTAAATCCAGGATTCGAACAGAGGCCATATAGCATCTCAAAATTCTCATTCTAAGAGATTGTTTCGGGATTAAAACTGTTAATTTAATAACTTAAAATATCTTTTTAACGTATTTTTTTAATTGCACCCCGAAAGGAGTAAATTGCTATTTTTTATTCTATAAAACGTCTCTTGGACATAGCCATGAAATTCGGAAAGCATATTCTCTCCATGACGTAAGCACCCAAACAAGAGATTTTTTTAAAATCGATCCCTAAGGGGTGAAAAGGGGTGAAATGTGATTTCAAGGATTACTCAATATATCTTGGAACCAATAAGATGTCGACTTAGTTTTTGCTTATAAAGGTTACAAATATTTATGAACGAAATTCAGGATTTTGCCCTAAACAACCCTTAAATCTACATTTGGGGTCCATTGTACAACGCTTCGCATTTCCTATGTTTATTGAGATAACATTCCGTTTTGGGATATACGTGTCTTTTTAAAATCTTTAGAAACTTATTGAGTTTTTTTTTTTTTTTAATAATTTCACCCCTAAGGGGGCAAAATGCTTTTTCACTATTTCCTCAATATCTCTTAGGCCCAATGAGAGATATAGACTTGGTTTTTGCTGATAGAGGTTACCCATACACATGTACCAAAATGTAATTTAGAATTTTACATTAATCACATTATAATGCTATGGCGGCGAAACTATAAAAGATATACATATTCAATATATATATGAAGGACTTTTAGGGTTTAATATTGCTACAAAAATGTTCCCGAGGATATATATTCCAGATTTTTTAATTTCATTTTTCGACAATTATAACATTTAAATTTGCTGTTGAACATTTTCGTAGCCCCTAAAACTATACGAATAAAACTTTCATCGGTGGCAAGAGCATTTATTAACGGTAAAAAGGTGCTCTGACCTATATAGGTACGATTTATAGATCAGAAGTAATCACGGAATAATTATAATAAATATCATAACAAATAACTTCATAAGCTACAAGATAAAATGCTTCAAGTGACTAGCGCCGCCTTGGGCGATTAGTGATTCTCACATGGGCAACTGTTTGTGGCATTTTCCTAGGTTAGCACAACGGGACACATACGTGTTGTTACCAAATGACTGTACTATCAATGTTTACAAAGAAGCCCTTACTTACATTATTTGTGTAAGAAGCATATGTATATCAATACAATAGTAGATTAAAACAAATAAATATATATTTGAATCTTCCAAAAAACAATTCGCACCAAGCCAGTCTTAAACCGATTCTGCCATGGGTCCGGTCTAAGCCGGCTACGACTACTTTTTCGGTAGCGAAGCAGCGGGTATACTGCTAGTATTAAATAAATCATGGTTCGGACAAAAGTTAGCTTCTGCGTCGACTAAAAAAATGTACTATATACTCGTGAATATAAATATAATGTGCATTACATGATTCGGTCAAAATAATACGCGGACCGGCAGGAATTTTCTGCGGACCACGCGTTGAAGAACACTGGTTTAGAAGGCCTGGCAGAAAAATTACCGCTCTCTTAGTTCTCAGACGTTCGATAGTGTAGTTCCATAAAAGTGTATACGAATTAGCTCAAAATTAAAAGAAACTAGATACTAGATAAAATTAACTAGATAATGTTATCAAGAAGTTTGCAAATGTATATTTTCAGGTAAGATTATATTATTATATTTTGTTATCTTTCATTATTTTTAACTTTGTAGTTTTCTGTAACTCATTTTTAATTAATAAATTTGTTTAAACAATATGGGAAAGTAACGATGTTTTATTCAATTGCCAATAGTTACACTCCAAGAAATTAGTATAAAAGTTTTGCTTATTTTTATATAATAAGATTAGGTGGTGGCAGCACGTTCACATAAATAGAAATTTTAACAGAGCAAATAAATCAATAGGTCGTTTTTAATGTTAATAGTTTTAATATTTAGTTTCTTCTTTCTTAATAATTACACTTAAAAAAACACTGTTACAGTTGGTGACAGCGGTGGGACTAAAATTTAGTTTTGGTTATTTAATTAACAATTACCCCATAATTTCCTCGCGTTAGAATTTGGTGCCAGCGGTGAGAATTCGAAATTATCAGAATCTTGCCGTTTGCTTGTTACCCAATTCTTTATACTAAATTCTCGTTTTGTTGTTGAAATTACATAGTTATTCTTTTACCTTTCCTGTTTTATTTTTTTCATAAAGGAACAAGGAAACGGAAACGATTTTTCGCTCCCTACTCTCGGCATTTGTAGTAGATTGCCCTATTTTGCAGGGAAAGTAGGGGAGTCAGTAAATGACTTCATTACCACCTTTGAATATTGTAGTAAAATAGGTATTACGCCTCCACACCCATGTACTACATTTGCTGAAGTAATAAATGATTTTTTGTCCAGTCATACCTAATTTTAAGATCTACAGAAATTTGGGAAGAATTAAAAAACTATTGGTATTATAAACAAACAATTAATTCAACAGTTTTCGGCATGCATGTGACCGAATTTACAAAGGATCCTGTTGCTGAGTAGATCGAAAACTTTTGATGAGGTCATAGCAAAAGCGAAATCTAGAGAAACAGTTGGTAAAACAGTTAGGGGCAATGAGTATTGATTGCCCCATGTTAATTCCATAAATGCAATAGATATAGCTAAACAGATCTAATTAGCAGTAACTAGGGATTTAAGTAGCCAAAGTTCAGAATTTAATCATCACAGTCAAACTAGGCATTCAAGAGTGGGAAATGGTAACGAACATTTACGATGGATTGTATTTTTTTAACAGTACGAACGTGTATTTTTCTGCATTAGAGTATATTATTTATAATTACAGTTTTTTCCTATAAATTTCACCGAATATTTATCACTAACCACGGAAGATATTTGTGAATTTTTGTCAACATTGAAGCATCCATTCGACTGAAATTAACCCAGAAGTTCTCCGACTGGGCTGCAATCTTCAGATTGGTAAGACACAAACTTCTGCAAATTCATTCCTAATTAGACCCAACTTAGCTTCTTCTACGTGACGTAACTGCTACCACACATTGCTCAGTTTATCCACAGCACTAGAGTGTTGAGTTAGTTGCCTAGCAACACCAAAGTCAGGCGCAACCATTTTAATATCCGTTTGGAGCGAGCGAGCAGATTAGCCTACCCGCACTACAACAGTGTTAATATATTTGCATCACGGAAACATAATCAGGCGCAGTATTCTTTTGTCTTAGTGTGTGCTCCCATATTATTATCCGCTACATTATATTCAGTTACCTGTCCGAAGAATAAATATCAATAGGTAAGGCTATTTGTCGTAACTGCAATAAAAATATAGGCCCTAACATACAAATAATTACTTGCGATGGTTGCAAGTTAAGTGTACATAACAGCTGCACAGGCTTAATTGCGGAAGAAAAAAAAAAAATCAAATCATCCCAGCCCAGCCTCAATTAGTCGTTTAGGTCGGCCTAAAACTGACAACAAACCGCGGCTTGTACGAGTGACATTTACAAGCGAAAGTCAAGCTCGATCGGCTTTACGTAATAAAGCGATACTTGCAAAGACTCGCAATAGGAAGGTGTCTATAAATTCTGATCAGTCAAAAAAGCAGCTCGAGTTTCTAAAAAATCTGCGCACAGAACTTCATGATAGAACAGAAATGGGCGAGGTTGACCTAACCATCAAATACATTCATGGTGCTCCAGAAATCGGTAGAAAAAATGCTGCCAAGCCAAGGCCTGTTTACAGGTTTTGTGACTATGTTATCAATCTATGTACATTCAGGAGTAATATGGTCAGTATTACGTCCATTTTTTAGCGTACACAGAAAGGCACCTACAGTTTATAGCCGGTTGCGAACGACTAAGCAGAACCTGTAATTTGTTAAATATTTTTACACAAATTATTTGACCTAAGCAGGACTTGAACTCACGTCCGTGCCCTTGCTCAGCGGTCAAGTAACAGGTACAGACGATTTAACGTTTGCAGCTACAGGCTTGCCCATGTCTCCAGTATATTGCATCTGAATATCTTCTACACTAATCTAGATTCTCTCATGGCCAAATTTGATGATCTCACGCTTATCTTAAGTAAAACAAGCTACTCAATTATTATACTTACAGGAACATGGTTAACAAACAAAATTCCAGGCAGCTTGATTCGAATACCAGGGTATTTGGAGGAGGTGGAGTGTGTATATATCTTAAACAGTCCGTTTTCCAAAACACACACATTTTACCACTTACTGTTAACATTCCTGGAATTGACTCTTTGTGGCTGGACATAAGAACCAACTCATATCGCTTTACATTGGCAGGCATCTACCGTCCACCAGACTCTAGCATCGATAACGACAGGCATCCTTGCACCGCTATTTTAGATCTGACAAATAAATACGCCAATAATATAATCCTAGGCGATTTTAATTTTCCCGATATAAAGTGGCCCTTATTCCAACGTCCCCTGAATCTGACGTGCTTTTTACAACTACACTACTTTCTTCTGGCCTAGAACAACTTGTCGACAAGCCCACACGGTATCGTACGGGGCAAACTCCTTCTACCCTAGATCTGATCCTTGTTTCTGATCTCACCACCATTACTGATATTAAATATTGTGAACCAATTGGTAAATCAGACTACTCAACACTCATTGCAACTACCTTGATTCCAATCATTCCAACAGTCAAGTGTAAAACCAAATATTTGGGAAGCTGACTTCGCAAGTATCTTCAAATGTTTAATAAATGTAGATTGGGATTATCTTTTAAGTACTCCCAACGTTGACGATCAGTGGAATAAATTCAGCCAAGAAATAAATAAACACGTTGCCAGATTCAAGTAAGCCGTGGATCACTTATGACCTATCTCGCTTGGCTTCCAGAAAAAAAAAAAACATTTATGGCGTAAATATAAGCTAATAGGAAAAGAACTCTTTAACATCTTTATTAAGAAAAGCTCGACAAGCTTATGAATTGGAAATTATCTCCAGAGGTCAATAGTCATTTTTCACCTACACAAAAAGCAAATTTTGTCAGAAGCAGATTCCCACTAATTCTAAATGATAATAACAATCCATGTCTTAATGAAGTTGAGGTCGCCGAACAATTTGTCACATATTTCAAGTCTGTCTTCACTATTGAACCTGATGGAAATATTCCGCTTCTGAATGCTACACCCAGCGATAAGTACATAAATGAGATAAATATAACGCCAGAACTAGTAGCCTCGAAGCTAAAAGACTTAAATACTGCCACTGCCGTTGGCCCCGACGAAATTCATTCTTTGGTATTTCAGAAGTGTTCGAAGGAATTAGCAACGCCATTCAGTATAATCATGAATAAATCGATCAAATAATTGATCATATTCTAAAAATAAATAATAAATAAATAAATAAATAAATGTGACACAATCCCAAAAATATGGTTCACTTCAACAGTTATTCCCATCCACAAAAAACGACCGTCTACAAGCTTGTAATTTCCGCCCAATCAGCTTAATATCAACATCCGCAAAAAATATGGAAAAAATCATGGTGGATGAAATCATGTACTTTCTTCTTAAGAACAAACTCATTCCAAACTGTCAGCACGGATTTATACCTGGCCGATCTGTCCTTTCGAATCTGCTGCTAGCTTCAAATTACTGGACAAAACACATCGATTCATCGAACTTCAGAAAATGTTATTTACTTCGAATTTGCAAAAGCGCTCGACAGAGTAGCATTCAGACGGTTATTCGCTAAATTGGATCATTACTGGATTAAATGCAACCTTCTAACCTGGATAACTGCGTATTTAACCAACCAAACATTTCGAGTAAGAGCGGGTTCTTGTTACTCAAAACATCAAATAGTTACTAGTGGAGTTCCTGAAGGAAACGTCATTGGCCCAATTTTATTCATTATTTTTACCATCGACCTCATAAACCTTCTTTCATTTGAAAATAAAATGTACGCCAATGAGCTAAAAATCTACAACACCTCACTAAATCACTCCCTCCTTCAAAGTGATCTAGATAAAATTGTAAAGTGGTGTGCAGACTGGTTATTGCCATTTAATTCAACGAAATGCCAGGTTCTTCACCTTGGAAATAAGAACCCCAAATTTCACTACTTCATACAAGGTACGGCCTTAGAATATGTCTGCTCAGTTACTGATCTGGGGGTAGTTATTACCTCAAATCTGGAATGGTCCTCGCACACTGTTCAAACAGTCAAAAAAGTAAATAAAATTATATATCTAGTCCGAAGGTTTTTTACCGCATTTAACTTCCTCCTTTTCCGCACAGTGTATCTCTCCTACATTCGTCCACTCCTGGAATTTGCAGTCGTTGTCTGGGCGCCATATTTCCAAAGGGACATCCAGCTACTAGAATCTGCCCAAAGACGACTTACAAAAATATCCAGAGGTCTACAGCAACTATCTTATGCGGTGAGACTTCAAGCTTGCAACATTCCCAAGCTAGTTACAAGACGAGCACGCGGAGACCTGATACAATTATATCGCATCACCACCGGAAAATTTTCAACCGACATGTCTGCGCTGTACCAGCTTAATTCTGATGAGCGTCTCCGTGGTCACCAACTGAAGCTCTCACACGAAATTTTCCATCGGCCCCCAACGTCAGCACTTCCTAATCAACAGTATTAAGCGCCTGGAACTCACTCCCGGAGTAAGCAATCCTAGCTCCAAATATCAACAGCTAACATGTTAATCTGTAATGTAGTTTATCTAGTTTAGTATTGTTTGTAAATTTTTACTGTATTAAAGCATAACAAGCCAAATGGCTTCCGATCTCTCTCCATGTAATAATAATATATATGTATATACAGGGACAAAATTATGTTTTCATATAACTCACACCTGCTTCAAATAAATTGAAAAGATATAATGTGTTTTCGCAGCGGCAAATATGGACATTTTGTAACGTAGAACATTGTCCGTCGAACTTCAAGCGTGATTTTCAATGGATGTAAGAAGTTGTCGTTTCAAGCGTGGAGAGTCTAGAGTTCAGTCCCAACTTAATTTAAACTGAAGAAGGACAGAGAAGCTCCCCAATCATACGACCAAGAAAGTAATGCCAAAAATTTTAGTAAAACATTTTTTAAAACGGATAATTTTTTCGGTAATTCCAAAGTGTATTGTAAGATGCAAAAAGTTAACTTTTTGCCAACATTATTTTAAGAAAGCGACATGTAATAGAGGGAGTCCCATCTTAAATTCAGGATATTAGGAATAGAATAATAACAGGAATAACAAGTCAACCTTTACCTATTATGGGCGGCGATAAAGTTCAATTTAAAGTTCGCGAGTCACAACCTTGTTCAACCATAAATTTCCTAAACATATTATTAGGAGTAGATCTTTTATAAAAATATGAAGCAGAGATTAATTATTCGGACAACGTTTTGATATTGGGCAGACACCATAGCATTATTATCAATAAGTGATAATAAAGTAATGGTAATTTATTTGATCCTGTCTCATCTCTGCCGTGATTATTTCTACGGAAAAGCTGGTGGTTCTCAAGTGCTTAGACAGTTCAACAATTATCTAAGGCTATCATCATTAGTAGATAATGAAATAAAAAGCATTTCAGGCGGTAGTAACAGGATTCAGTACTATACGAAAAACGGAGACGATCATTACCGTGACTATTTCTAAGGAAAAGTTGTCAATTTACCTAAGGAATTGTTGCCAACCGACACGAAACATACTCGAAGAATCGGAAGGTTGTCATATGTCTGATTAAAGGAGGAACTTGTAATTCTTCCTTGAATTGGTACAGTATGCAGTACCATTAGATAAAACAATACTATGGGAGTCAATGCTTTATTCATAAAATTAATAAATAATAACCCTGAAGGTGTTCTGATTGCCAGATCGGAATTTAATGGCAAGCACAAAGAAATTAACATAAAATTATGAACGTAGCTACGGTAGTCGCCCGCATCACGTCCTTCTTTGGCTGGATGCCAAAGCGAATGTCATCACCGTCAGCTGCACTCCACCAGCTGCCACATTCGTCATCGTAGGCCACCCCATTGCCGCCTACCCGTTGCTGGCGTCGCGAGGCCATCCCATTGCCACCTCCACGTCCTGCAATCGCTCCAACGGCTGCCCACCAGAGCCGCCGTTGCCATCAACATTGCGAGGCCGCCCCATTGCCGCCTCCACGTCCACCGACCGCTCCACCGGCTGCCCACTAGCGCTGCCGTGGACATCATCACTGCGAGGAAGCCCCACTGCTCCCTCCGCCGCCGTACCGTCTCCGCTGGACGCTGAGACGCCATCACCGCCAGCCGCTACCACTAGCTGCTGATCCGACATCATAGGCTGCAGCCCTACTGCTGCTGTCTACCTGTCGCGCCTGCCTGCGCGCAACCACTACTGAGCAGAAGCCCCCACTGCCACCTCCATCTTCACGATCGTCTTGGCTGGACGCCATACGGTCCATCTCCTATCATCGTGGCACCCCGGAATCGCGGAGCCTCTTCCAGTCGGACACACCAGGAAGCCTGGAACTACCGCCATCGCCTGCAGAGATACGCCTTGGGGGCGGCGTATCTCACCGCTTCCATCACCCTTCATCTCCGGCACTGCCGCCAAGAACTGCTCTGGCGCTGCCACCAAAAACCAATCAGCGCTACTAACGGCCACGGCGGACCTCACAACGACGCTCAACGATTTGTTCGCAGAAGTTTTCGCCGATTTGGTTTCCGATTAGTTTATTATCATTATTTTTTTATTTTTGTTTTTATTTTATTCTTTTTGTTACCGAGTGAAAATCTCGACTGATAATGCCACAGGAGGGAGGCCATTCTTTTAACTTTGTGGTCACGAGTTCGAGCTGCCGTTTGAACAGTGGCGCAACAAGGGTGGTGCGACAGGTGCCGCCGCACCAGGCGACGGATTCATAGGGGCGCCGAATGGCCAAATTAATTTTTTTTTATTATTATCTTTTATATTAATAAACTATAATCAACACAAATTTGATTTCATAATCGAAAGTTTCAAATGGCAGGCAGGCATTGATGACTGTACAACTGCCACTGCAATGCAATTATTAGAAGTGATCCACACTTACGATTTAAAAGATGTGTACCCTAATATTGGCTTTGCACTGCGCATATTTTTAACGCTCCCTGTAACTGTTGCTTCGAATTAACGCAGTTTTAGTAAATTAAAGTTAATAAAAAATTATTTGCGTTCTACAATGGGCCAAGAGCTTGTAAAATTTAGTTTTAATATCAATAGAAAATACTACAGCGCAGTCATTAAATTATGAAGACTTAATTAACGAATTTTCACAGCTAAAAGCCAGAAAAGTTCAATTTATTTAATTTTCCGTTCCGTTAAAGTGATTATATAATATATTATTAAAATACCTAAATATTTATTATTTTTTGTTCAAATGTCCCTTTTTTTTGTCATTAAATATATATTTTTTTATTTATTTTGTTATTGAATTATGTAATATAATATTTCTTTAGCCTTTTTGTGTTTCATTTTAGGTGTTTTTCATTTTGTGTTTTATTGACCTAGAGTTTATATTTTGTCCCTTTTTATATTAGTTGATTATCATGATTTTTGAGTTTATTAAAAGATTTGTAACATAATTTGTTAATATAATCGTTAATATTGCAATTTAAACCAAACCAAAGAAAATGGTTAAAACTGAACTAAAAAATAATACCAACGAATGTTTTTTTAAATTTTTTTTTATACATTTATTGTTAAAAAAATGACTTTATAATATATATTTTTGTATGTTCCTTTACTGGTAATAAGATAGTTCCTTTATTAGGAGTAAGTTCCTTTTCTGGCGATTTTGTGATTTTTATGAATAAAGTTATGTTTTTTATTTTTCTAAGTTATTCTTTTATTTTCACTTGCATCAAAATAAAACAATAAGATTTTAAGGATTCTCTATAAAATATGGTAAGTAAATATCTTAAATAACATTTTGGTGAAGAAAACAACGTAAGTAAATGTTTTAAACGTTCCCTTACTGATGCAATCACCCTACCATAAAATTTTAAAAACTGCGTATGTAATTAGTGAGTGTGGGGGGGGGGGGCGCCAAATAATTTTACGCACCAGGCGCCAATTTATGTTGTTGCGGCACTGCGTTTGAAGCTTGGCGTCAGATACAAGCTTAGAGATGCCCGCCAAAGGTTGAAAGCTTCGAAATAACATAACCAAGAGGACTATAACAAGAGAGTGGCTCCAGTGACATTAAAATTCGGCGGTAAGGTGACCCCACTGTATCTGTTGGCTTTTTATGAAAGTTTTTAATATCCTGGATAGTACCGTTTCTAATTATAAATAGACGTCACCAGTCAAATTTGTTATTACAGACAGGAAACTATTACAACGGGAAATAAGATTTTTGTGCATGCGAATCGGTTGAAACTCTGTTCGGTGAACTTGGCGGGAAAACAACTAGAAGGCGAGAAGGAGAAAGAAATGGCTAAAAACCTATATTCTTTCTTGATCTTACTAGATCTTACTGAGCTACCACCAACACCACAAAACCTGAATATATATATATATATATATATATTGCTTCTGTTTTGTACCTGCTCCACCATTGACGTTCCACCGCTAGAAAAGGCTTGGCGGAAGACGAAATTCTATTAACTGGGGATAACTGGATTCTTTCTACCGATAAACCTTTCGGAGGTCTTATCGACTTCAATTCGCATTACAGAACATAACGACTTTAAAGTACCAAATGAGTATAGAAATTAACATGGAATGCAAAATTAATTCTACCGTAGGTAAGGAAATTAAAATCATTAAAAATAACCTAGAGAAAGCAAAATTTTAATTATAATTCCGAAAAAGTTAATATAACCACCAAATTAACTAGTGGCACAGGTATTATCTACCATACGTGCATCATGTTGGGCCAATTCTAAACATTAATTTCTTCAAGAGGGTTTCCTACTGGACTTTTAAGTATAAAATATTTTGTCAATGTCAATCCCGCAACTTCACCACTCCTGGTGATGGACGATGTACATGATGTTAGAATAACGTTAAAATTAGTATAGGTAAATAAATTTTATATTAAGTATAAGATTGTTACTATAGTTAAAATTGTTCGTTATAGCACCTGAGGAAGCCAACAAATAGTTGGCGAAACGTTGTGTTACTTAAATAAACGTTCTGTCCAAAAAAGCTGAGTGAATTTTTTTTTTCTACTTTTAGTATTATGTTCATTGGACGTTAAAAAAAATTTCTACTATAAACATTAACAATAGAATATTAGACTTAGTGCTTAGTAACTCTATAAATTGTGAAATGTCACTTTGTAACTTTCCAATAACCCCAATTAACAAACAACACCCCTCTTTATTAATTAATAGTTCTTACAATGTTAGTAAGTAGGCCATTAATTCGAAATCATGTCATCACTATAATTTTAATAAATGTGATTATATGGGTATTATTGATAAGATGTCTTCCATAAACTGGTATAATAGATTTAATCACAATAATGTTAATTCGAACGTATACACTTTTTATAGTATACTAAATAGTTTCTTTATGGCTTACGTACGCTTAAATAATGCAACTAAATCTAAATATTATGTATAGTTTTGAAGACCATTAATTAGTTTGTTGAAAGAAAAAACAAATATCATAATAAATGGAAAACATACAGAAATATTTCTGATTATACATCATATTCTTTACTACGAAATAGAGTTAAAGTGAAAATCAAAGTCGATTACAAACAATATATTGAAAACTTAGAAAGTAACATCAAAATAGATTTTAAAAACTTCTGGAAGTACTCAAAAACATTAAGAAAAAGTAACTGTATACCGCGTCACATTCATTATAATAATCAAGAAGCTACATCCGGATCCGATATTTGTAATTTGTTCGCAGAACACTTTTTCAGAATCTGTTTTCGACAAAGACGATGATGTTCCATATGACTCTGATTTTCGAAATAATGAACTCAATAATGGTTGCATCAATCTATGTAAGGTCAACTTGACCAAAGATATAATATTTGATTATCTGAAGGAACTCGATATGTCGAAAGGCTGTGGACCAGATAAAATACTACCAAAATTTATTAGATTTTTTGCTCCCTACTTAGTTGATCCACTATTTATTATTTTTAACCAATCTCTAGATAGCGGCATATTTCCTCACATTTGGAAATTGTCCCACATTACTCCAATTTTTAAATCTGGATGTACCGACAATGCAGCCAACTACAGACCGATTTCCATATTATCAACCTTTGGCGAGATTTTGATGGCTTCTGTCCTAAAAGATCAGTGTTGACCAATCTTATCCCGTTTATTGAATATCTAACTTCTAATATGAATAACAAAATTCAAATTGATATAGCTTATACCGATTTTTGTAAAGCATTCGACAAGTTAAATCACAACATTCTATAAGAAAAACTCGAGAAACTTGGTATTCCCGGATCTTTACATCGATGGTTCAGTTCCTATATTAAGAATAGATCTCAATTAGTGGTTTGTAATGGTTTTATATCAAGAGAAATATTTGTAACTTTCGGTGTGCCTCAGGGGTCCCATCTTGGACCTCGCTTGTATATTTTATTTATTTATGATATCACTCAATGCTTCACAACTTCTAAATTTGTCTTATTCGCAGATATGATATGAAAATTTTCCAACAAATAAAGTCCACTAAAGACTGTTTAGACATGCAAGCTGACCTTGATAAGTTAACCCAATATTACAAAAAAAAAAAACAAGTTATACTTAAATGTAACTAAATGTGTAGTTGTTACATTCCCTCGTAACTTCAACGCAAATTTTTAACTATAAAATTAACAACACTTCGCTCGAGCATAAGAACACAATTAAAGACCTCGGATCATGAAGTACACAGCGGAATGGAAGTAGAGAATATCTACATAGACGGCTCGAAAATTGACGGTAAAGTAGGAGCCGGCTTAGTCACTGACACCGAAACAAAAAAATACCACCTCCCAGAAACTGTATCCATCTACACGGCTGAAGAATTTGCACTTCTAAAGGCTATTGAGTACATTAACAGTAACAATAAAAATAAATTATTTATAGCCCATACCGACTCACTAAGTGTAATGCAAAATTTACAAAAAATGTACTCAAAAAGTCCTACTATCGAAGAAATCCAACAAAAAATACACGAGTCAGTTGATGATGGGAAAAACATTTCCATAATATGGATACCATCACATGTGGGCATACCTGGTTATGAGAAAGCTGACATTGCCGCCAAAGAAGCCACCAAGAACACGGAACTTACAAATATTCCCATCCCAGCTAGAGACTACAAAAATCTCATAAAGGAAAAAACTATGATCCGATGGAATGAACAATGGGCTGAAACAGATATAAATAGGAACCATCTGAGGCATATTAAGTCCAACACCAGTGCATGGCCCGCAAGGAAAAGTAGGAGAGAAGATGTAGTGATTACCCGACTGAGAATCGGACATAGTCTACCTACCCACAAACACCTGTTTGACCATACAGAACCTGAAAAATGTGCTACATGTGACACAACCCTTACTGTGAAGCACATCTTAATAGAATGCCCGCTATATGCTGCCCAACGGACACAAAACAATATCCTCGAACAAGACCTGAAGGACTTATTGAGAAATAATGCAGATATTATACATAAATTAATACAATTCCTGAAAGAAATAAATATGTATAATGAAATATAATATCCGTGTAATATAATTGTATATAGTAATGTAAGAAACGAAAATGTATGTATATATAATGTATATAAAACTGAGTGGGTGCTCATAGCCATGGCAGCTGAAGCACCCCTAAATAAACTTTAATTAAAAAAAAAAAAAAAAAAACTCGGAGTTACGCTTGACTCGAAACTACTTTTCAACAATCATATTGACACCACAATCAAACTCTGTTACAAAATGATAGGATTTATATTTCGCACTTGTAAACACTTCAATAAACCAGAACCTTTCTTACTTCTTTTCAACGCGCTAGTACGTAGTAAATTAGAATATGAATCAATCTTATGGAATCCAATTTATGAAAAAAACATTAAAATTCTGGAAGCTGTTTTGTAAAATCTGAACATTCTGTAAAATCTGGAAGGAGATTTTTGTATATATTATTCTGTAAATTTAAACTAGATTCAGTAAGCTATATAGATAGACTTGCTTACTTCAATATGTTATCGCTTGAAAGTAGACGAACTCTGTTAGATATGATGCTCTTGTAGAAAGTTTTTAATAATTATGTATATTCAAACCTATAAATTGAGTATTTCAACATCCGCGTACCAGGATCCCATTCACGATCTACCAACATGCTCTTTCGCCTTCCCAGGTGCAACAGCAACTATTGCATGTACTCCCCTATCAACAGAATTATGTCTACTTACAATTCCTTTAGCGAAATTGATATTTTTCACCTTAATTTACAACAATTTAAAAAGGCATTAAACACGATTTTATTGAACTCCTGAATGTATTACTGGTTGTTATGTGTAATTTGTATGTTAGTTTTAGTTTTGTAAATGTTATATAATAAATTGTAATGTACCATGCCTATAATTGGGATTTGTATCCTGTTGGTACGGTCATATAAATAAATAAATAAATAAATAAATAAATAAATAAATAAATAAATAAATAAATAAATAAATAAATAAATAAATAAATAAATAAATAAATAAATAAATAAATAAATAAATAAATAAATAAATAAATAAATAAATAAATAAATAAATAAATAAATAAATAAATAAATAAAGTTGAAAAGGGAATTTACGTGAGAGTATGGCGCAAAAATTTCAAAAATATAAGAACCAGAGAAAATAAGAAGAATTATTTTAGTAATTGGTTTAACGGATCTATTTTATTAGTCGTATTAGCCATCCCTTTTGTGCTAAGGTTGAAATTTAAACATATGTGTGAGAGTAGCAAACAATTCAAAACCAGAGCAGAAGCTGGAATTCCGATATTAACCGTTCCTATACAGCTTTGACCGGAAATCTGATTTTCAAATCCGAAAGTTACTGTTTAGAATCAGACCAAACATGTAAGGTGAAACAAGCCAATAATTTAATTATATTAGTTTACTTGTGTATCATTACATTTTCATGTAGTTATAGTGATTTAATAAGCAATCATTTTAAAGGCCTTATCACACTATAGTTATTATTTAAGTCTAAACTTGGAAAATTGAAGTCTGCGCCAACTGGTTTATCTCGCTCTCAGCTGACGCGTCTTTGTCTTTTGTTTACGTCCAGTGTTGTTAAATTTGTATTTTTGAAAAGTTATTTATTTAAAAAAAATGATATTAGAAGAAGAGTTGATAAATTATGTTAAAGAAAACCCAAAAAATATAAAATATATTAAATATTATTATTGACGCCGACAAAATTACTATTTCTTCCTCATTCATTATAAAAAAAAACTTTAAACCAATTTTAAAATAACCTTTCAAAGTATAACTGTCAACTGTAATAATTTCACGATGTGCGCATGGGTAAACAAATAATTTCCAAGTCTTACCTAATATTCAAAGGATAAAAATATACAAGGTGTCTCAAAAGAAATTTTATATTTATTTAGCTTACTGCGTGAACGCAACGTATCCGAGGGGCGCGGGGGTTATGTCAATCGGTAGCCTGGCTCTTGGGAATTCAATCGCTATGGAGCGTTTCTCGGAAGCAGACCGCGCGTTAAAGCGTGCGAGAGTTTTACAAAAACGGTGATTCGGCGACTGTAGCGCATAGAAAATTTAGCAGTATTCGAGGTTTTCGCCACTTAAATGATGCGCCAAGCATTCCTCTCATTCGACATTGGGTTAAAAAGTTTGAAGAGACTGGTACAACGCTGGATAAATCAAAATCCGGGCGACTTAGGTCATCAAGAACGGTAGAAAACGTGGAGAATGTTAATCAGTCTGTTCGTAACGACCCGAACCTTTCAATTCGGAAGCGCGCAAGTGCTTTAAATGTGCATAGATCATCATTACATCGCATTATGCACAAAGACCTAAAGCTGCACCCCTACAAAATTCAATTGGTGCAAGAATTAAAGCTCCAAGATGCCAGTCAGAGGCTTAATTTCGTAAATCAGGTGATTGAGCAGAGAGGTGACATAAATTGGCCTCCACGCAGTCCAGATTTAACCCCTATGAAGTTTTTCCTATGGGGTTATCTTAAATCTAAAGTTTACGCCAATAAACCGACTTCACTGGCGCATTTGAAAGAAAATGTCCGTCACGAAATGGCAGCCATCCCTGAGTCCACCTGCCGAGACGTCATAAGTAATTTTACTGTTCGATTAAATGAGTGCCGAGAACGCGAGGGTCTACATTTAGACGATATTATTTTTAAGAAATAAATCCCCAAAAAGTGTATTTTAATAATTAATAAACATTTTTTCTATATACGGCTTCCTTTTTTTTTTATCGATCCACTAAATATAAAATTTTTTTTGAGACACCTTGTATTACCTATGATAGTATTTTGACATTAAACTAGAAGATGGGTAGTTAGGCTTCTTCTCACCAAACCCTTACTAACCTAACCTAACCTAAGATAGTGTTTTCACATTAAACAAGAAGATGGGTAGTTAGAAGTTGGGTTAGGTTTAAATACCAAAGACAATGTATGCTTTTTACTTTTATTGTTATAATTTACTTAAAAATATATTTTTATAAGCTTTATTTACAATATTTGTTTTATTATATTTTATTTACAGTTAAAAATGACCTATGAAAAAAATATATGATCTACAGAATAGTACCTATGAAAATAATAGTTTACCTATGAATTAAATAATTGATCTATGGTTTTAATTTTTGACCTATGGAATTAATTATTGTTCTATAGAAATATTTATCGACCTATGAAAATAATTATCAACCTATGTAAATATTTAATAGATCTATGGAAATAATCATATACCTACTAATATAATTATTGATCTATAAAATTTGATCTATAAAATTAATACTTGACCTATAAGGGCCGGTTTTTGGAAGCTCAGTAAACTATAAGCTAATGGTCAACTACGGTTGCCTTAGTAAACTGTTGCAGGAACAAAAAACAATACAAAGTTAACCATAAGTCAACTATGCATAGTTTACTTCGCATTTGACGTGAGTTCAACCAAGGCTTCCTTGGTTAGGTGTTGCACAAACGTTGGTCACGACTTGAACTCGAGTCAAACAATTGAATTTTGCTGACTATACCTTGATCACAGTTTAACTACGATTTACGTCAATATTCGGTTTTTTCATAAATTTTATTTTCATAATTTCGGGGTTAAATAAGAGAAAAAAGTAATTTAATTAAGAAGACGGTAAATTAAATTATTAATTTGTGTTTTAAAATGAAAATATACCTAACTATTATTAATGAATGTGACTTTAATATAACATAACCTACAAAATTTCCTTATAAATTCAAAATCAATTTTTAATTTGATATTTCAATAACGGTATAATACCATTGTAAAATAAATATTAAATACATGAATAATTTATATATATTTATTTTGTACCATTGTAAATAAATATTAAATACATATATAATCATTATATATTTACATATTTTGATTATTCGTACATAATTCTAGGTCTCTATTATTATTTTTGTTTATTACTAAATAAAATGTAATGTAATAATTAAATTCAATTTATTTTTAAGTCGTAATTGAATAGCATTCTTGCTTTATTTTTCTTTATTAGCTCAGCTTGGTGTTTACTCTTATAATACACTTTTATAATGTATTATTATTATTTTAAATTATGTTTCTTGCTTGTCTTTTTTTTTTGTTAGGATTGGAAGGTTCAGGATTAGCTTCGAGTTGCATTTCAGGTTCTGGTTCTAATTGATAAAAAATATGAACTAAAGCCAGTTCTGAATCAGTTAGGTAGGCCGGAGGTGGTGGTAAAATATGTAGGCTATTTTTTTATAATAACGTAGGGCCAGTTTCGTAAAAAATACAGTTATCGTTATTTGTTGTTTCCATCGGTATCGACACTATATCATTACTACATTGAAAACTGTATTTTTCAAGAAACCAACTCTTAAACAGATACTGAGTAATTCACAAATGTTCTTTCTACTTTGTTTATTTATTTATTTTTTTTAAATTGAAATTCAAATATTTAATTTGTTTTGCGTCTCTTTACGCAACTTGAGTTAAATTCATCTGTAATCTGGTACCAAATTTTCTTTTCTCTTGGATTGTTCAATTATCACATTTTTGTCTTCAATAATATGGGAATATTTGTAATACCTAGAAATGAAATAAACTTGGAATGTAAGATATGTACAAGTCTGTTCCAAACGGTTAAGCGGAACTAGATTTTGCAATCTAGTTACTTTCATCGCTTAAATCGTGCTTTTCGGTCGTTTTGTTTAAGCTTTGTAAATCATACTTACAATTAACATTTTTTTGTTAAGGTTAATATCATTTTAAAATGTCATTTTCTTTATATTTTGATATTTTGTGCATTCTTAATACAAATTTCCCATTTATTTATTTTTTTGTCATTAAAATTTGTAAAAAAAAATAATTTAATTTTGACATGTCATTCGTTTCTATGGTTTCATTGTTGGAATTTTAAATTTTGACATTCCAATGTGAAAAATGAAATAACCCCAGCAAGGTCCCTTCTCGTGACAACCTAAAAGAACGAAAATCCCATTTAGTTCCGCTTAACCGTTTGGAACAGACTGTATTGAAAAATTATAAATACAAATTTTAGGTTATGTTTTAAGAATAGTAAAAATATTCAAATTTCAAAAGAAATAAAAATATATACCTATATATATATACTTACTTGCCGCCAATATCTAGAAAAATGTTTTTATCGGTGTTGGTAAAATTTGGTGTTCGTGAATTAATTTTTTAGTTCGTTTTAAAACGTTTTAATTCTTTAAACAACCAAATTCAAATAATGACAGCTGATTGCTGTCACATGAAGTACAGTTCACATTAGCAAAAAATATCTGTGCTTACTAAACCAATTGTTCGGCTGACCAAGCTTTAAAAAATGTTTATAAGCTGTTCACTTTTGTAAGAACACACTAGATTTGGTTATTTTGGTTACTTTTATAGTGTGTTGCTGACTTTAAATGTCAATTAAAAATATTCCTTACGCTGTAAAACCGACTTTAGGTTGATAAGGTTATGATCATTATAATTAAGATATCATTTTTCATTATGACATATGTCAAATGGATTGACATTTTAAAAAAGTGACATTTTTTAATACCAACATGACATACAGCTTCAAAGGTGCGAACTATTGAAAACAAAATTCCCTCTTAGTTTGTTCTTACAAAAGTGAACTGTTTATATGCAACGTAAAATAAAATTGACCATTAGTCAGTTGTTACCATAGTTAACTGACTTTTCAGAAACCGGGCCTTAATGATTCTTGGTCAATTTATCGAAAATCAATTTATCGAATACAAATTTATCGAAAATCTATTTATCGAAAATCTATTTATCGAAAATCAATTTATCGAGAGCAAATTTATCGAAAGCAAGTTCATCGAAAGCAAATTTATTGAAAGTCAATTTATCGAATGCTCGATTTATACCTAAGATAGTGTTTTGTCATTAAACTAGAAGATGGGTAGCTCGTTTTGCTCGGCTTCTTCCAACCAAATCTTTACTAACCTAACCTAACCTAGAATAGTGTTTTGACATAAAACTAGAAGATGGGTAGCTCGCCTCGCTCGGCTTCTTCTAACCAAACCCGTACTAACCTAACCTAACCTAAAATAGTGTTTTATCATTAAACTAGAAGATGGGTAACTCGCTCCGCTCGGTTTTAGACTTTTACTAACTAAACCTAACCTAATTACTTTGTTTTTAGTTGCACAGTACTTTATTTTCCCCCATATTAGCGCAATTAAAATGCACATCATTGTATATGAATTTATAAAAATTATTTGCGTGCAATAACCTGTCTTATTAAACCTTAAAAATAAAATATTTATATTTTTATTATATAAGTTATCTTATTATATAACTTTGTTTATTTATATGTCACTTTATTTACCTTCCCAATAATAAATTACAATGTAAACTAAAATTTCTTTCATTAATAATTCCTACCGAAATAATTCAACAATCAATTTTCGATAAACGTGCCATTCGATAAATTTAGCATTCGTAAACTAGCTTTTGATAAACTAGCTTTCGATAAACTTGATTTCGATAAATTTGCTTTCGATAAATTTGAATTCGATAAATTGATTTTCGATAAATTTGCTTTCGATAAATTGATTTTCGATAAACTCGCCGGTTACCCGCCTTAATACAGACAAACAACTGTTGCGTTCGTTTGTTTTTTGTTGTTACAACTGCATACCGCGCATACGAAATATCTGAAGGTGGATTACCAGAAGTGCAGGCAATCCCATAAAGATGAAAGGGCATTAGCCAGGCTGCTGAGATAATTCCACTAGAAACTAAGCACCAATGAAACAAGTCCCGTTAGAGAAGAAAGGCTGTCGCAGCACTGCTGAGTTCAGTGGTCCGAAAGTCAGGATTAAAAATGATGTCTGACATACGAGGTGTGTAAATTAAGTATCCGGACTGGCAACATAGCGTTTAATCTGAAAACATTTGGGACGCGGGACTTGGAGAGGTGGCAGGTGATACGCCTTCAGTACGAGTTTGAACTCGTTAGAGTAATTTTGTTGTCCTTAGCGATATTTTTTCGTGAAACAGTTTTTTCTAGCGCGTTCTAAAAATGAGTGACATTCATTTCGAGAGACAGTTTTGCTTCAGACTTGGGCACAGTGCAACGGAAACTTTTGCAAAACTTCAGCAGGTCTACGGAGACAGTGTTTTGTCAAGGACCCAGGTTTTTTTGTGGTTTAAGGCATTTTCAGAAGGAAGAGAGTTGATTGAAGATGAATCACGCAGCGGAAGGCCTTGATCTTCAAGCACCGATGAAAGTGTCGACAGAATCCGGGATCTTGTGTGTTCAGATCGTCGGTTGACAGAATGATCGGGGAAGAGTTGAATTTGACTCACACTACCGTTCATCAGATTTTGACCAATGAATTGGGGATGAGAAAAATTTGCGCAAAATATACGAGTTTTTGGCCAGTAAAAACATTCCTATGGCTCCTCAGCCTCCTTATTCGCCTGCCTTGAGTCCTTGTGACTTTTTCCTCTTCCCAAGATTAAAAAATCACCCCAAGGGACGTCATTTTGAGACACTCGAAAACATTCAAATGCCCGTAATCGACCAGCTGAAAGCTATTCCAGTATCCGAGTTCCAGCACTGCTATGAGGATTGGAAGAACCATCTGCAGCGCCGTGTGGCTTCCCAAGGAAGTTATTTTGAGGGAGCCAATATTGAATTGTTATTCTATTCGAATAAAAAGAAATTTAAAAATCAGTCCGGTTTCTTAATTTACAAAACTCGTAGTAGCTCTGCAATAGTTAGGACTATCGTCAAATATCATAAAAACAAACGAGTTTTTAATTTGTTAACAAACGGGCACCGCTCCTAGATATCCAGCTGCACGGCGTTCTAACTTAGCCATTGTCGTTGGTTTATCATATTTGTCTGTTGAGCATGTCATACTTAAGTATAACTTGTTTAGTTATACTCAAGTTGTAGCAGCGTCAAGGCACTGTTATTATTGTATTTATTTTTAGTTTTTCATAATGCAACCCTTGCATTTTTAAATCTTATTTTATAAATTATAAACTTTAACGCTTTGACGGAATATAACGGGTGTTTTTTTTAGAGGTATAGAACTTTAATTTGCAATAAAACAACGATGGATTATTCGATTGACATGAATTTTTTTTTATTCGAAAGATAATCTTGTGGCATTACATTAAATCATACCAACAAGACGGCGCAATATGTCACACAGCTCGTGCCACAATCGATTTATTGAAAGACACGTTTGGTGACCGCCTAATTTCACGTTTTGGACCTGTGAATTGGCCTCCAAGATCTTGTGATTTAACACCGCTGGACTACTTTCTGTGGGGCTATGTAAAGTCATTGGTCTATGCGGATAAGCCACAAACGCTTGACCATTTGGAAGACAACATTCGCCGTGTTATTGCCGATATACGGCCACAAATGTTGGAAAAAGTCATCGAAAATTGGACGTCCAGATTGGACTACATCCGAGCCAGCCGTGGCGGTCATATGCCAGAAATCATATTTAAAATGTAATGCCACAAGATTATCTTTCGAATAAAAAAAATTCATGTCAATCGAATAATCTATCGTTGTTTTATTGCAATTTAAAGTTCTATACCTCTAAAAAAAACACCCATTATAAGACATTAAAAAGATATTTTCTAAGAATTTTGAACTTTTTAAATAAAATTCTTAGAAAATAGTAATTTTAATAGTAAAACATCATTAGAAAGGGTTGTTTCGAAGGCCCAGCAGAAAATATTAAAACTGGGGCCAGCGCGAGGGTTTTTCACGCTCCTAGGTAAGACATAATTTGACGCCATTAAGTTAGACATAATTCGGCGCCTTTTAATTCATTGTATGTATAAGAAAAAGAGTAAAATACAAGGTGTCTCAAAAGGAATTTTATATTTATTTAGCTTACTGCGTGAACGCAACGTATCCGAGGGGCGCGGGGTTATGTCAATCGGTAGCCTGGCTCTTGGGAATGCATTCGCTATGGAGCGTTTCTCGGAAGCAGACCGCGCGTTATGTGTGCGAGAGTTTTACAAAAACGGTGATTCGGCGACTGTAGCGCGTAGAAAATTCTGCAGTATTCGAGGTTTTCGCCACTTAAATGATGCGCCAAGCATCCTCTCATTCGACATTGGGTTAAAAAGTTTGAAGAGACTGGTACAACGCTGGATAAATCAAAATCCGGGCGACCTAGGTCATCAAGAACGGTAGAAAACGTGGAGAATGTTAATCAGTCTGTTCGTGACGACCCGAACCTTTCAATTCGGAAGCGCGCAAGTGCTTTAAATGTGCTTAGATCATCATTACATCGCATTATGCACAAAGACCTAAAGCTGCACCCCTACAAAATTCAATTGGTGCAAGAATTAAAGCCCCAAGATGCCAGTCAGAGGCTTAATTTCGTAAATCAGGTGATTGAGCGATTTTCAACGTTTACCAACATTTTGTTTTCGGATGAAGCTCATTTTCATCTTAATGGCCACGTAAATAAGCAGAAATGCCGCTACTGGAGTGCAACGAATCCGAAACGGAAACATCAGAAACCCCTACATTCGCCTAAAGTGACCGTATGGGCTGCGATGTCGGCGCGAGGAATTATCGGCCCTTACTTTTTTGAAGACGAAAGGGGCGTGCAGTTACAGTGAATTCAGAGCGTTATGTGGAGATGTTAGACAACTTCTTGGTACCTGAACTGCAAAACTTTCCTGGCTATAACCAAAGAACATGGTTCCAACAGGACGGAGCAACTTCACACACGTACAATATGTCTCTGCCACGTGTTCGTGAAATTTTCTCAGGCAAATTGATCTCCCGGAGAGGTGACATAAATTGGCCTCCATGCAGTCCAGATTTAACCCCTATGGACTTTTTCCTATGGGGTTATCTTAAATCTAAAGTTTACGCCAATAAACCGACTTCACTGGCGCATTTGAAAGTAAAATATCCGAAAAGTCACGAAATGGCAGCCATCCCTGAGTCCACCTGCCGAGACGTCATAAGTAATTTTACTGTTCAATTAAATGAGTGCCGAGAACGCGAGGGTCTACATTTAGACGATATTATTTTTAAGAAATAAATCCCCAAAAAGTGTATTTTAATAATTAATAAACATTTTTTCTATATACGGCTTACTTTTTTTTTAATCGATCCACTAAATATAAAATTTCTTTTGAGACACCTTGTATAATTTTTACATGCTACACATAAGTACTTAAAATTCATGGCCTTCCAGCGCCTTCATCTCGAGGCGCCTATAAGCGATCGCTTAGATTCGCCTAATGATAAAACTGGCCCTGGTTATCACTTTCTTGGTTCTCTGCAGTTGCATCAAAGTGTATACACGTTAATAGAAAATGAAAAGAAACAAAGACTAAAACTAAATATAATTAAAAAGATAATGTTTCCAAAACGTTTGTAAATGAAAATTTTGAGTAAGATTATTATATTATTTTATTTTTTTACGGTTTATTATATTTGTTGCGACCGAAGCGCGTATTGGACGGAATACTCGAAGACCTAGCATCTCTGGGTTCCTCAGACGCAGAACGAGTGGACTGTATTATTAACGCGGGCTGGTGGTACTTGTTGGGATTGACAAGCTACTATGACGAGCAGGAAAGATATTTAAGACTTTTCACTGACCCGGTATGTACGCCAGTCTTAACACAAAGGGATGCATTAGCCTTTGGAGAGACAGGTTCCTAATGAGGTCCACATAAAAATGTTGTAAGGATGATACCTATGCGTAAGAAGTACTCTTAAGGGGGAGTCACGTGCGTTTACCAACGAGCAGTGAAAGTACACAGGGAAAGTCTCTACTGAGTAGAATGCTCGGCTGGCAGCGTGCAATGGAAGCTAATACTAAGTGGCAACTAGTAGCTAGTAAAAAAGCTTTCTATCTTACCAGAATTTCAGCTTACCTTCCATATTCATTGGCGTACATACTGTATGTGTCAATCCTATTCACTATGGTGCAACTTTTATATGAAGCATATACCATGCAAGCGTATTTTAGGTTCCAAGCCAAGCGGGTGCAACGGAATGCAAGGATGGACCATGCAGGGCAAAGCGGCAAGGTGCAGCAGCAGAATCTCAATCCTTTGGACTTGGAGTAACTTCACTTAAAATGTTGCAAAACACAGTATAGCTCTTGTGAAGATGATGATAGATAAAAGTAGCACTCAGCTACGAAAGGGAGTGCTGTGGTGCTACAGTAAATATTACGGCTACTCGTGGTAGCGGGAACGTGATACCACGTGGGACGTGGATAAAAAAGCGAATAAGAAGATAAATAATTAGAATATGTGAGAATATATCTAAATACTTTTAGTGAATAATAAATATTTATAAGTTCTGTACCGGCTTGAGTGCTGAGTTGTGATGCTGGAGACCTAGTGTTCACTATCCACACGTGGGTTGAGTGGCTAAATAGGTTTTGGTTTTTAGATGTTTTATTCACTAAAGTCGAATGGTAACTGATGTCAATTGCAATTGTTAGAAACGTGCAGACCCGTTGGAAACGAACTCCAACCAGTAAGCTAGCGAAGGCAGTGACGTAGGAGCGATGAGGTTGTACGTGGAGCGGCTGTGTTCGTAGTCCGAACAATATTTAACTATTTCAATTTAAATTATTAAATTTGTTTAAATAATATAGAAAAGTAAGGATGATTTATTTAATTGCCAATAGTTACATTTCAAGAAATGAGTTTAAAAGTTTTTCTTATTTATATAATAAAATTAGATGGTGACAGTACGTTCAAATACATAGAAATTTAATTTTAACACAGTAAATAAAGTCGTTTTTAATGTTAATAGTTTAAAAGTTAGTTGGTTCGTTCTTAATAATTATACTTAAAAAATCCCCTGTTACAACTGGTTAGCGGTGTGATTGATAGACTAAAATTTGGGTTTGATTATTTAATTAATAATCACTCCATGATTTTCTCGCGTGACACCTGTGTTGACCTACTTCGCTCACTAAAAACCTACGAAATCCTGAAAAATGTAAAAATTCACACTTAACATATTTTTTATTTTTTTAAAATTTTATTATTAATTAAAATTATTATATGATGTGATACCTTATTTAACTTACAATACTAGTTTTTAGTCACATAAATATATAGTGATTAAAAACTTTATTTTTTCATTTATTTTACCAGTTCAGTACAAATAATACTATTCATAGTATAGTTATAAGAAATTTTGTCAGTTAAATGGTCACGAGTAACAGGAAAATTTAGAATATTTAATTGTTGTTAACTTTATTTAGCAAAAATTTGAATGTAATAAGCAGTAGATTTCCAAAATAAACACCCGGCAAGGTCCCACCAACACTCCCATCACTCATGGCGACCACAACCTCGGCACCAACCAGCCACAAACCTACAATACGTACGTACTACATTGCAGGTCCGAAATGATCCAAGCCGAAGCCACAGCCAGCACAACCAACATAAATATCAGCGAAACCCCACCGAACATCCCGCCCAGGATTAAAAACTAGTAACAGGAGTAGTAATCATAAGTTAGGTAACTTTTTTCTCATTTGTGTAATGTCACATTGCCTATATTTAGGCGTTTTGGTTAAATATAAGTCCGCGAAATAATACAATTTCAAGTTAAAAAGTGTTTACATTTTAGCAATTTAATAGCGCATGAATCGTGCTATATTTCGCATGTTAACATCGCAGCAACTGAGGTGTGAAAAAGAAGAGTGTAAAGTCAGATAATGTATAAAAATAAAGTTCCTTTCCAACTAGTTCTCACGAAATCTCAGATACTGTGATTACTTTCCTATATAGAATTATCCTACTGTCAGTTTAACAACGTTGTTTAACTTCAAACTTTACTTCAAAACTTTTGTTTAAAGTTTGTATTACATTTATAAATTTTGTTTTAACACTACAGTGTCTAGTTTACAAAGACGTTTCGATAAATCTGAGGATTGTGAGAACTTTTATTTCCCGCATTATTCTATCTTTCATAAGATTACTGTCAAGAGTGTTTATGTTAGATATTCATAACCCTTTCAAGACGTCTGCAGCGACTACAGTCTTAGGTGGTGAGAATCTGAACTATTGTTTGTACAGGATGGCCCATTTACTTGAGTTATAGCTTCAGATCATCTTAGGTAACTTGGTTTTTAGAGGAAAAACAATCCAGATCTCTTAAGGAGTGAGAATACTGGAAACCTTTACAAATATCCAGTCAGAAGCGGCTTACTAAAATCTATCTTAACTTGAATAGATGACGAATTTTGAATGAATATGATGTACTACTCTATTTGTAAACAAAGGTTTTATCCTATTCAGTTTTATGGACATCCTGCTAAACGGTAAAGAAATCAACTAACAGAAGTTTTTGTCTGAAAACAAGATGATTAGAAAACTTGGCACTTATTAGAGAAAAAGTAAACGGTTAGAAGGTGATATTCCAGCGTTTATTATTATTTTTTTTTTTTGTAGCAATAACAATAATCTAGTCGGCATATATGGATACTTTCCATATATATCCAGTAGTGTAGTGCTAAATGATATAGTACGGAAGCTCTCCCCCACTCACGTTGGTTAATTCAAAATAAGTAGAGCCCTACAAACGCGCGGGTATTTATTTATTTATTAATTTATTTATATTTATTTGGCCACACCAACAGGACACAGGGTATCTGCGGATATCCGCAACTTTTATGCGGATGCGGATAAATTATCATTTAAGCCATGCGGATAAAATGTCATATCCGCTTACCCGCAATATCCGCGTGTACATTAAATCTTCGGTTACTTTCGGAGAAACACGGGATTGTGTTCTGACTACGCAGTCCTTGGTTACCTTCGGTTGTCTGTATACACATGTGATATTTTGTAACATTCTATCTCACTCTATGTTATTGTTATTAAGATAATTGTCCATGATCGAGATTGTGTTGACACAATCAACATAACTTTCTTTTATTATTGTATATAGAAAATAATATTTTGGACAAAAGTTGCTTGGTACACTTTCGATATAATTCTTCCAACATCTGCTCTAATTCTGGCTTTTAAATCTAGTAAACGCTTTTTTACAGAAAACTGATTAGTAAGTTTTATTTAAATACCAAAATTTACCTTTATACATTTTTCTCGAAAATTTTATTATGTAACCTGCCAGTTGTTTTATACTACCCGAAGTAAAAAGTCTTGCTAATTCCAAAAATTGAAATTGACAAAAATTAAAAAATAACACATGTTGCTATTTGAAAGAAAAAAAAAATATGAAGTACCTTCTACTAAGTAACTTTTCTCTATTTTTATTTTTTAATTCGATACATATATTCGATACTTTTTCCTCACCTTGGAAAAGGTAAAACTGACTTGAGATGTTATTTAACATTAATATGATACTTGACAGTACTATCAACACGTATTTCATGAGCAGCACGCCACCTGCTCCCTATGAAAAAGGACGATTAGGCCCCCCAAAATTTTTGTCTCTCTCTAGGTTTCAAAATCATTAGCGCATCTAGGCCCAAAAACGTTTGGCATCCCTTTCGTTAGTTTCAGTTTAAATTTTTAGTAATGTTTTAGAGCAGCGATTTCCAAATAAGGCGAAACATATTAGTTCTTTCTAAACTGACAGCAAAACCTGTTGTGCGGATTGTGCGGATATTTTTGCGGATGTGGATTTATTATTTACAAAAGCTGCGGGTGCGGATAGGATGCAGATCATGGATATGCGGATGCGGATCGGATACAGATCATGGATATGCGGATGCGGATACAGAAAATCTTATCCGCGCAGGGCTCTAAAAATAAGCCGTAGGTAGTACTTGCCGTAGGAATGGTTTAATGCAAAATTAGATAGTGCGGGGTACTCTATTATTGAACCGACTGCAAATGTGGGAGTGAAAATGAATAGATTCATTATTTAAAGTACCTTTTGTTAAATTGTTTACTAGAATTTATATAAAAAAAATCAAAGAATAAATCAACTTATAAAAGTTTCCAGATGGCATTCTCCTCAACTTCTTGAATTCAATCTCCTCAACATTTTTGCATTTACGTGTCTGTAGATGAACGATGGTTTCTGATCCACTTTTGTACATAATTTTGTGGTTTCCAAATTTCGATTGGAGGACCATGCAGATTTATGAACATTAAATTTGACACATGCTCTATTAATAATCGAGATCTGATCCTTTTTCGCATTCAGTAGAACGGTATTGCCTTATAACACTGGAGTAATGATACGCCACAAGTACAAACCCCAAGAAGAAGCAAAAACAATCATAACAAATCGGCATTCGGTGTATATCAGTTCGCAGCGCACTAACCGTATACAATTATGTAAACACGCAATATATAATTCGGGGCTTCCCCGATTTCATGTGATAACAGTCATGTGCGTGAATTGCGCATTTCAATTTAAGAAGTAATTAAAGGAAGGGAGGTTTTAGACGAGGGATATCGATTTTTTAAATACTTGGAGTAAAAACTCAAGGGGCGCGCTCCGTCTCAAATAAAAATTGCGGGAGCGCCGACCCGTTACGATCCCGCCCACTACACGACTTTATACATAATCACTTAAATCACAAATAAAGTTTTAGTTTCAGTAGGGTACGGTTAAACCCTAATACTTTTTCATCTCTTGCAAGCTGTTCCATCACTTTCGCTTTCTTCTATCTTTGCCGCTATCTTATTTACTGTTACAACTAGGGCTAAGCAATCAGATTTAAGATATTATGTACATGGAGCGAGTTGCAAGGGATCCTTTGTAAAATATACTATTTAAATGAGACAGTTTGTTATTACTGACTCTCTGTAATACCCTTTTCACACTAGAATTTTAAAATAGGTGAACTTATAGTCCATTGATGTTTAAGATCGGTTTGCATTCACACTAGATCAGGGGTGTCAAACTTCATTTCAGCACCAGGCCATTTTTCTAACAAGTAAAATTCACGCAGGCCGCATGATATGTATTTATATTATTACTCATTCTGTTTTTCATTTTCAACCATTTTTCTGAATATGTATTTGAATGAAGTAAAGAAATAACATTTAAATAATAATTAAATTTTGCCAGAATATTTTCTTTACGAACAACAAAACAAAAACTAGTTGCAATAAGCGTACTGTACACAGCAATTGCACCTATTGGGCTCAAAAATGACCGCTGGCCGCGCTGCGATCGCTGTAAATCAACTGATCGAAACGAGTAATGTGAAAGTTTTCCTTATTTGTTTACATGTAAGTCATCGATTTACAGTGAATAATAAACAACTATTCTTACTAAATAATTTTAATTTCTTCATTGCAACACCTTCTTCTAGGTGTGTAGTTGAAGGAGAACACTTGTTTAACACCTATCAAGTTATATTATGCGGAATTTCGAAAAAAAAAAAAAATTATTTGCTTGTCGACATATGTGGGTTATGTTTACAAACAAACAACACCTCACAAACCCACTGGAAAATTAAAATTAACTCAAGATATCCTGCACCTGTAAAGCAGGAGCTTCGGGAATTATTTTATTTGTTTAGTAAATACTAGTTTGTTTTATAGGTAAAGATGTTTTTTTTGGTTTAGGAGGAACTAGATTTTCAAATCTAGTAACTTTTACCGATTGATTAAAGATTTTGATCATTTTGTTTAAGAAAAAGCCTACTTCAATCCATAAAAGAAGAGCTCATGACAACTTACAAAAATGAAAATTTCAGTTAGTTCCGCCTAAACGTTTGTAATAGTCTATCAGACCAATTCTGTAACTCAGTTACTATGATCATATTAACTAAATTTGTCACTATGAGCAAGGTCAGTTACTATCATGAATGAAAGCCATTATACTTTTTATAATGTTTCATCTTGTGGTAACCTTACTGCACAGTAAATTTTTACAGAATTGATCTGTATATATGCTGTTCACTTTTGTAAAAACAAACTAAGAGGAAATTTTGATTTCAATAGCTTGCACCTTTGAAATGTATGTTATGTTGGTATTAAAAAATTATAAAAAATGTCTCTTTCTTAAAATGTCGATCCATTTGACATATGTCATAATGAAAAATGATATCTTAATGATCATAACCAACAAATCTAAAATCAGTTTTACACTGTATGGAATATTTCTAATTGTCATTTAAAGTCAGTAATCCACTATAAAAGTAACCAAAATAACCAGATCTGGTTTGTCCTTACAAAAGTAAACTGCATATAATAAATTATTACATCAGAATTTATTGTAACTTACTAGCAAATCTTAAGTTGGTTTTACGCAGTTCAATAAAGTGATCAAGTTGTTTGTCAATTAATTGAACAATTTATTGATAACCTTGAAAATAAAATGATCACTTTACACACATCAATTTATTTATCATTTTTTTTAAAATAACTTTTACATTACCAACTGTAAAACATGTTGACATATTTATCAAAATGAATATATTGAAAGATTATTCCTAAAATTACAAGCTGTGAACAAAACCAAAAAAAAAAACTTAGTTGATAGTGAATTAGATCGTTTGCGTTTCTGTCACATTTGAAAACGACACATAACTTATACATTTCTTGGTTATGCTAAACTAAACAGTTGGAATTAACTAAACAGATAAAAATGTATCTAGAATTCACTAAAAATTTGATGAAAAATAGAACTTGTTCTATTTTCAAAATAAATTGTTCAATTTATTGATGAAATTTGAATACTCTATACTAGTATTTCTCAATCTTTTCTGGCATAGGACCCCCCGAAATTATATCAATATTGTCTGCGGCCCCTATATATATATATATATATATACAGACGATTCCGCTTAATTGGGCCACCGCTTAATTGGGGCAGCCGCTTATTTGGGACAAATCTCAAAGAACAGAAACCAAACCAAGGAACCAACAGTAAATTTACATGTTTAATTGGAACAACATTCCGCTTAATTGGGACAGTAAATTTAAGATCACAGAATATATTATGCTACACATATTCTCAACCAGGAGGCAAAAAAATGTATGGCCGTGTTACAGCGTTATTTTATGCAGGAAGGAAATTAAGGGAGCCCTACATCTACACTGAATACCTGTGCTGATTTTGTAGAAGTGAAATGTTACAAATCAAAAGACAGACTACGCTTGACGCATTTTTGCATTGAATTAAATTGTATGTACCTATTTATTATTTTATTTTGGAATTTATTATTATTTTTTTCTTAAAAGTTTATATTTTTTGGTTATATGTAATTTATAGTTTTGTCCAAGAGTTTATAAAATAAAATTATTGAAAGAAAAATATGCATTGTTTAATTTTATGTGCAATTCGCTTAATTGGGGCAGCCGCTTAATTGGGACAAAATGCCTAAGTCCCGATGTGTCCCAATTAAGCGGAATCGACTGTATATATATACATATATATATATATATATATATATATATATATATATATATATATATATATATACAGTGAATTTATTTTTTAATGCAACATGTAGAATGTCATTACCATGGATACAGTTTTTGACAGCAATATAAATCGTGTTCATTTTCATTTGCAACATAGAAAAAACCATATTTATTAGCAAAATCAAATATTTTATTGAAAATACAAATTAAAAACAAAATAATAACAATAATAAATAAATAATTAATAAAAACTTATAATAAATGTTCAAAAGTTTCTCCGTTTACTTGCATACAAAATGTTAAGCGATCATAAAAATGATTCAAAACATTCATCAATTGCTCTTGAGGTATATTGTTGGATGCTTGAACAATTTTGTCTTGCATTTCAGCAACATCCATAAGTTCTCCATTATATACTTTGGCCTTTAAATATCCACAATAAAAAAAATCATTGGGTGCCAAATTCGGAGATCTCGCTGGCCAATTCGTCGACCCTCCTCTTCCAATCCAGCTATTTGGGAAAGTTCTATGTAAATATTTTTTAACTATTCTAGAATAATGGACTTGTGCGCCATCATGTTGAAACCATACTTGTCCATTAATATTCAGGTTTCGCAACGCAGGTAATATTTGGTTTTGCAAAAGGGCTAGATATTTTGCGACATTAAGGTTACCGTCAATAAAAAAAGGTTCTATAATATTGGTTCATATTATCCCTGCCCAAACATTTAATTTTTGCGGCCTTTGAGTTCGGGAGGAATGAAACAAATGTAAATTATCTCGACTCGAGTACCTAAACTTTTGCAAAAATTCAAAATTTCTGTGCATTTCACCATTTAGAGTAAACCTTGCTTCGTCAGTAAATAAAATTCTTTGAAGCATTGTTGGGTCAGAATTAATTTTTTCAAACATTTCAAAACAAAAATCCATACGTACTGCTGCGTCTCTTTCTAACAATTCTTGATGATTTTGAAATTTGTATGATCGAAACTTTTCTTTTTTTAATAAGTTAAAAACAGATCCAATACTGACACCAACGGTTTGTGCAATTGATCTTAAACTATTTTGATTGATTTCTTCCACTTGTAATAATATTTACAACTGCTCCTCTTCTGTAAGCAGGTGGGATGTTGTTCTTTTTTTTTATTATGTTTTAACTTAAGACATCCTTCGCGATGAAATTTATTAACTAGTCTTGAAATTGTAATGGATTTGGTATTGGCCGATCTGGATAAGTTGCACTAAATACAGCAGAAACTTCTCTTAAACTCATTTGGGAGTTATACCAAGTTACCATCATTATTTTTTATTCATCTGTATACATGTTGATTAATTTTTAAATCAGCAATGAGCAAAAGTATACACACTAATTGTCTATGTTGCAAATGAAAATGAACAAGATTTATATTGCTGTCAAAAACTGTATCCATGGTAATAACATAGTACATGTTGCATTAAAAAATAAATTCACTGTATATATATATATATATATATATATATATATATATATATATATATATATATATATATATAAATAGGCGCCCCCGTTGAAATTTTCCGCACCCCCCTGGCAATAAAGGCTAGATCCGCCACTGATACCAACTTGTACAATATAATAGTAGATTAACAAGAAAACAAAATATAAAAATAAAATGAATAATATAAAAATAATGGAACATTCATAACAGATATACAGATCAATTCTGTAAAAATTTACTGTGTAGTAACGTTACTACAAGAGAAAATATTAAAAAAGTATAACGACTTTCTTTCATGATAGTAACTGACCTTGCTCATAGTGACAAATTTAGTTACTATGATCATAGTAACTGAGTTACAGAATTGGTCTGATAGGCTATTCTAACGTTTAAGCGAAACTAACTGGAATTTTCATTTTTGTAAGATGTCATGTCACCTTGTAAGGTTTGAAATTATTGGGCTTTTGCTAAACAAAATGATCAAAAATCTCACTTAATAGGTAAAAGTTACTGGAATCCAAAATCTAGTTCCGCTTAAACCAAAGAAACAGACTGTACAAAACAGATGACTAATGACTTCAACAAATATTTTATTAATATTGGTAAGACTTGTCTAATAGCATAAAAAATACTTATTCATCTTTGATAGAAAATGTATCTCAAAATGACAAGCTTTTTTCCTTACTCTTGTTGTAGAAAATGAACTATTTGAAGTTATACAACTTTTCTCAAACAATAAAACGTGTGGTAACGACAAAATTAATTTCAAATTAATTAAATTTATGTCAAGGGGCATTATCCCTGTCTTGTGTGAGATATTTAACTTATGTTTCTCGAATGGATACTTCTCGGAACTTTTTAAAGAATCTCTAGTCACTTGTATTATAGAGAAAGAATCAGTAACTACATACCGATCTCTGTCAGAAGTAATTTTAGTAAAATATTATCTTTTTAGATTTAGCTAAGGCTTTCGATACTTTCAACCATGAGTTAAACTGAATATATGGGATTAGAGACCTTGCACTTTGTTAGTTAGTTAGTTTTTGGCGCACAGCTACGATGGCTAGTTGTGCTTAACGCAGCCCATTTACCTTGCACTAAAGCTATAGTGCGTTCAAAGGTGAGTTTGCAGTACAGGGCATATCGAGTAGTTCTTTTTCATACTCTCTAATGGGTTTACACAATGACGCTATCCTTTTCTCGCTTATCGACGTTGCCAGCTCTAAAACGTGCTGATCTGTGAAGACGCAGTATTCTACAAATGGCCATTTGTTTTTGTTGAGTGTTATTTTGAGTTTTATAAGAGCTGATTTTTGTAAATCATACGAGTTTTTCATATTTTTATAATTGACACATTTGACACTTTTACAGCATTTGGCAACACCGCTCCCATTTGCCATAAGAGCTATACTGCAAACTCACCTTTGAATGCACTATAGTAAAAAATTAATTTTCCAACAGAATACAAAATACTAAAATACTAAATATTTGCAGCTCTAAAATGACCTTGAAAAGAGACGTTCTTCAAGGCACAGTGCTAGGTCCTTTATCTTTATCTTTATCTTTTATATAAATAATTTTATGAAACTATATCACTAGCGGCGCTAGATCTTAAAATCTGGAGGGGGGTAAGAAATATTTAAGAAAAATCTTGGGGGGGGGTCAGTAAATATTTGAGGAGGGCATCAGCATCTTTCATAATTAATTATAGATTAATGGACTAATAGACAGCTGTCAATACAGGTTATGACTAAAAAAAATAAACAGGTCCTCACTTCTAAAATACAAGTGATAAGCAAAAAAAAAAACTTCTAAAACATAAGTGATGACTTATTTAAAACACAGAACAGATCCTTGTTGCATTGTTGCACACACATTTTTCCCCGAGCAATTTTGGGGGGCTTATCTAAAATTATTACTTACGCAGATGATATTGTTTTATTTTATAAGGTTAACTTCTGCGGCCTTTAGGCTGTGTAGGTCAAGGTTGCTGACATACGGTTTTGGGAATTATAGAATATACATAGTGTTCCGTGTTTGCCAACATAAGTGTTGAACTACATTCTAATGTGTTGATAAACATTATTCAATTGTGACGACTATGGTATTTTAATTGCTGCTAACAATTACACAAATATTCACTTACTAAATACCTGCGAAATCCTGAAATTTGTGAAAATTCACACTTCACATCAATTTTTTAAGTCTGTTGTTAACTTTTAATCAACACGCCACAGATTTCCAGTATTATTAATATTTTTTGCTTATGCTAAAACTTGAAAACGTAACTTTTAATTCGCACATTTGTTTTCATATTTGAAACTATATGGATTATTTGATTATAGAGTATATTTTAAAGAATTATTTAACTAATAGGTTATTACCCGAGTTATGTGTAACGAAACGCTGACCATGACGTCACGTGTGACCAACACCCGTCAGCATCTTTTTTCCTTATAAAAGTGAATGAAAACTGAGACAAATGCTTTTTGTATAATTTTATCTTTTGTTAAAACATGTTAGTTTAAATTAGATTCAAATAAGAATTGTAACTGTTTTTGAAGTGTGTTAAATAAAATAAAAACTTTTTAAAAAGATCTAATTGAATCTCAGTCAGTTATTTGGCGCAGTCGGTAGGATCAGTGAAATCAATCTATCGAAGAATTGATTTTTCGTATTAACGATTAATCACTGATTCACATTTTTGACGAGAACTTAGATCGAGAGTGCGAGAGTGAATAGACAGCTCCGTGCGCGAGTACAAAATCTACTTTCGTACCGAGTGAGGACCAGTATCGCCTCAACGCCTACTTCACCCCACGGACACAACTTCAGCAGAGCCTGGGAAACCCAAAATCGTAACCTTTAGGCAAGAAATGAAAATTACAACAATACTGTAAGTACACTCATTTTTCCTTTACTCATTCCCAAAAAGCCAGTGAGTAATCGTACTTATTAAAGAAAAAAAAAATAGAAATTAAAAAGTGTAGTTTTAAACAAGTAACTTTTAAAAACTAATGTCCTTAGAATTAAGCGAGGGAGCTCTGGACAATTTAACTAATTTATTTAGTACAGTGAGAATTGAAAATCCAGAGATGAGCCACCCTCAAAACCACGTTTCTGGTTCACACCCAGTTAACTATCAAATGCTCAAATTATATCTAGATTCTATTCCACACTATGATGGCAATCCCCATACGCTAGGAGTATTTCTAGATAACTGTGAACACCTATTGAGAACTTTTAATAGTGACACTGACATAACATTGAATGGATTTTTAGTAAGAGCGATTTTAGGAAAGCTCACAGGTAGAGCCTTAATGCTAATTGGTTCCCGATTAGAGTTACGCAGCTGGATAGAGATAAAATCCGCGCTATCATTGAGTTTTGGAGACCAACGTAACGTTGACTGTCTTGTACAAGATCTTATAAGCATCAGACCGCATAAAAATGAATCGCCGTACAACTTTGGTATGCGATGCCAAGACGCGCGTAGTTTAGTAGTAGCAAAATTAAACTCACTCCCCACAATTGGCGTCGAAGAAAAGAGAATTTACATTCAAAATTACAACGACTTAGCCCTTAAAACATTCATAAGAGGTCTACAAAACCCTATACAGACTAATGTTAGGTTACGCAACCCAACATGTCTAGAAACAGCCATGAGTCTAGTAATAGAAGAAGAAAATTTCTTATATTACACCCAAAAGACCCCTACTTACAACAACCTACAAACTAACTATCGACCCATGACAAAAATGACACCTGCGAGACAAAATGACAATTTCCCACGTAACGCAACTAATAATTTTACATCGCAAAGACCATTCTTACAGCCACCAGTAAATTTTTCTCAACCGAGACCCTATACTAATTTTCAGAGAACACCGTTCTCAAACGCAACCCCTAACGCGAGCGCAACACCAAGACAAAATCCGTTTTTGAACACGAGTAATACAACGCAACGCCCAAATTACTACGCATTTCAAAAACCACAGTATTCACAACGCGTGAACACTCAGCCGCAACAAAGAACGAATTTCGGTAATAATTCAACCTTTGGCAACCGAAAACCGCAGCCTCAATTTAAACCTGAGCCCATGGATGCCACTACCATACGTACGCACATACAGAGACAACAACCGCAACCCAAATTCGTCTCAACCGAACTATTCAATCAAGATATTGAAAATCTTGACCCGGTTCAAAACGATTTTAATTCATTTGATGATCAAAATTTTTATGAACAGTACGATAGCTCGTACTCTCAAAATTATTCGAACGGAATAAATTACGATGATCTACCCGCAGATCAATATCAAACCGATTTTGACCAACAACAGTTACCATATGTTTCTGAGATTGAAAATCAAAATTTTCAACAGGTCTCGAGTTCGAGCACAGTAACTTAATACATTTACATGCACTAAATTCAAATTTACCTTACATCTTCATCCCGGAACTAAATGCAAAATTTCTAATTGACACCGGCAGTAGTAAAAGTTTAATGCGACCCGAACTAGCATACGAATTTTACCCAAATTTTATATATAACGAAAATTTCACTATACAATCTGCACACGATATATCTTCTCATAACGAAGTTGGAGAGATACCGCTTTTTAAAGTCTTTAAAGTAAGACAAAAACACAAATTTTACCTTTTCGATTTTAGCAATAAATTCGACGGTTTAATAGGTGTAGATTTGTTAAAACAACTAAATGCAACCGTAAACGTAAATTGCAAATTATTGAAAACCCCTTATGCGAAAATTCCGATAATTTTTGGATTGGAAAATTCCGCAAACATAGAAAATAATTTCAAAATTTTTAATACTACTATACCGCCTCGATCTGTTAAAGTAATAAAGGTACCAGTAAATCAAGCTAACGGTTTAGGAATTATAAATTATCAAAATTTTGGAAACGGTTTAGAAACACCAAAAGCCCTTGTTAATATTTCAAATCACTATGCAATAACCACGGTTACTAACGTTAATGAAAACCCTGTAGAGTTAGATCTGTTAGAGCCCTTTGAAACTGAAAATCTAAATTCCATAGATATTAACTTTGTCGAAAAAATGGAGACAGAGGATATTCTAACGAAAGATCATGACGATAAATTAAAACAAAATTTAAAAAATTTAAGACTTGACCATTGCAATCGCGAAGAGAAAGAAGCGATCAGGAAACTCTGTTTCGAGTACAGAGATATCTTCTATTGTGAAGGCATACCCCTGACCTTCTCAAATCAAATCAGACATAAAATTAAATTAAAGGACGATACCCCGATTTTCACAAAATCGTATCGGTTCCCCGAAGTCCATAAACAAGAGGTGAAATCCCAAATGACGAAATTATTAGAGCAAGGTATCATTCAAGAAAGTGTATCCCCCTGGTCTAGCCCAATCTGGATAGTACCGAAGAAATTCGATGCTTCCGGTAAGCGGAAATGGCGACTTGTGATCGATTATCGCAAGTTGAACGAGAAAACGATCGACGACAAGTATCCCTTACCTAATATAACAGATATTTTGGACAAACTAGGAAAGGCTAACTATTTCACAACTATCGATCTAGCGAGCGGATTTCATCAGATCGAAGTCGATCCCGATGATATTCAGAAAACAGCATTTTCCACTAACGAAGGTCATTACGAATTCACCCGGATGCCCTTTGGACTAAAAAACGCCCCTTCCACCTTTCAGCGCGTAATGAACAATGTTCTAAGAGGAGTAAATTCGTGCCTCGTATATTTAGACGACGTGATAATTTTTAGTACCTCCCTGCAGGAACATCTTGCAACCATGCGATCGATTTTTGAAAGATTAAAATCAGGAAATTTTAAAGTACAACTAGACAAGACTGAATTCTTACAAAAGACAGTACAGTACTTAGGACATATAATTACACCTGACGGAATTAAACCGAACCCTGACAAAATTCATTCTATAAAAAACTTTCCGATACCAACGACACAAAAAGAAATTAAATCATTTTTAGGATTATTAGGTTATTACCGACGTTTCATCCCCAATTTTGCAAAAATTACCAGACCTATGACAAAATGTTTGAAAAAGAACGCTAAAGTTTTACATGATAACGAATTTGTTAATTGTTTCAAAATTTGTAAAGATGTACTTATAAATGAACCCATTCTTCAATACCCGGATTTTGAAAAACCATTTATATTGACTACAGATGCCAGTAATTATGCAATTGGTTCTGTTCTATCCCAAGGTAACGTACCCAATGATAAACCTATAGCATACGCATCTAGAACCCTAAACGATTCAGAAACCCGATATTCTACTATAGAAAAAGAACTATTAGCCATAGTTTGGGCCTGCAAACACTTCCGCCCATATCTCTATGGACGCAAATTTACGATCTATACAGATCACCGACCCCTCACATGGTTATTTAGTCTCAAAGAACCAAATTCTAAATTAGTACGTTGGAGACTTCGTTTAGAAGAATTTGACTATACTATCCTATACAAAAAAGGAAAGCATAACTTAGTAGCAGATTCTCTTTCACGTATTCAAATTAATGCTCTTGAAGATGAATCGGTTATTAATAACCCCGGAGACGTAAATCAAAACGTTTTAGACTATCTTAGAAATCTAGCGGAAAATATTCCACCACCTTCAATCAATGAAAATCCAGAACCTTCCACTTCTACTGAAAAAAAGAATCCCAAATTTAAAATCTTAGAAAATAGATTAATACGTCCAGCTGATCCACCCACGCATAAACTTATCGCGAATCGTGACATTGTTAACGAGGAAGATACGGACACAGCTGATGAGTTCATAGACATTACTCAGACAAGTGAAACTGACACCGCGTCTGAACAAGAACAAACATTAACCGCATCTACCCAACATTCGACTTACAATGAAACAACGAATGACGGTATCCCGATTTTAGACGAAATTATAAATAATAAAATCCACCAAATTCTAGTTTTTACGAGTCCTTATCCTAAATTACAAGTTACAAATGATAAGTACGAAAATTGTAAAATAATTTCTGTAAAAATTCCTGAAACCAACAACGATAAATTAATCGTAGAATTCATAAAGAATTATACAGATCCCAAAAATACCTATTACATTTACTTTCAAACGGACAAGTTATATCAAAATTTTTGTAGAGTCTATTTGCAAAACTTTTCGGAAAAAGGAACTAAATTAATTCGCTGTTTAAAGCAAGTTAATACCGTGTCAGACCCTGAAGAACAAATTCTTCTTATGAAACATCACCACGAAGGAAAAACGAACCACAGAGGAATAGTTGAAACCTTTGAACATTTAAGAAAAAACTATTACTGGAAAAATATGAAAAATTCGATTTCAAATTTTATAAATTCCTGTGAAATATGCCAAAGATCGAAATATGCTAGGAAAAAGCCATATGTACCATTAATGGTCACGGAAACGCCAAGTAAACCTTTTCAAGTAGTTCACATAGACGTTTTCACGTTTGACGCAAAAAATTATTTAACAGTTGTAGACGCTTTCAGCAAGTTTGCACAAGCTTATCAAATTTCTGGAAAAACCGCCATACATATCTCGAACGCATTAATAAAATATTTTACCTCATTTGGCATACCCCAAAATTTTATAGTAGATAAAGGCAAAGAATTTGACAATGTAACAGTTAAAGAATTGTTAAAGACCCACAATATTAATACCCATTTCACTACTAGCGGACACCATGAATCGAACTCGATAGTAGAGAGATTTCATTCTACCATAATCGAACACTTAAGAATATTGAAAGAAATTTACCCCCAAACGGACGAAAACCTGATGGACTATGCAATTATAGCTTATAATAATTCTATACATAGTTCCACGAATTTTACACCTTTAGAATTAACATTTGGACACACAGATTTACGAAACCCTATTGAGATTTTTACCCCTAACTCATTCTTTTCGGAATACGCAGATAACCACAAAGAAAAATTAAAACATGTCTATAATGAAATTAGCGAAAAACTAAAAGAAAAGAAAATTAAAATCGTAGCTAAAACTAACACGAAAGGAGACAGTAATAATGAATTTAAAATTGGACAAATCGTGTATAAAGTCAATTCCCAAGCTAGAAACAAGAATTCAAAGAGATTTCTTGGACCATATAAAATCGTTAAGTTATTAGACAGGAACAGACTTGAAATCGCGAACGATAAGAATCCCGATAAGACAGAAACTATTCACATAAAAGAAATTAAAAAACCCCCTGTTGTTCCAGATTAATTGTACCAATCATCTTCCATGATGGACACACTAAATTCTATGACATGAATGACAATCCAGGACTATTACCTATAAAATTAGGAAAGACACAGAACAAAATCGACCAATGGACTTTTATACTGAATTATGACTTGACAGACCTTATCACAGAATATACCACCTTACAAAAATCCTTTGGACGAATTAAACGCGCTATCCTAAGAGAAAACAGTTATGAAAAAGAATTTAGAAATTCATATAAAATTGTAGAAGTTTTTGAAAAGAAAATTCAAAATCAAATATATCAATTAATTCCAAATTTTAGTAAAAGATCAAAAAGAGCACTTATAAATGGTTTAGGATCATTAATAAAAACGATCACTGGAAACTTAGATCAAGCTGATGCCGAAAAATATGATACTATCGTGACAGCGTTAACTAATAATCAAGAGAAAATTAAAAATGTACTAGTAAGTCAAAGTTCTATGATACAGGAATCAATTTCAAAATTTAATGAAAATGCAAAAAACTTAGAGCACAATCAAATGGTTTTACATGCTAGAATTACCCAATTAGAACGTGTAATTGAGAAGACTAAATTAAATTTAGTAGGACAGGATCACTATCTCTTGTTGCACATGGTAATATCACAGATATCTAGTTCCTATCAGATTATATATGATGCACTAGAAAAAATTGAAGTAGCCATTACATTTTCTAAATTGAACACTTTTCACAATTCACTGACAGACCCATCAGATCTACTCATTGAAATTGTAAATGCAGAAAAGCAATTAAGTAATTCAAAATTTCCTTTTAAACCTGAATTAGAAAATATTCTTTTATTTGAAAAGATATTAGAAATTAAAAGTTACATGAAAAATAATTCAATAATTTTTATATTAGAAATTCCTATTGTAGAGCCAGATAAGTATGATTACTATCGCCTGTTACCTCTACCCACTCCTTACAATGATTCATTTAAAGCCATAATACCTAGTACCAAAAACCTCCTAATAAATGAGTTGTACTACGGTTATACGAACGAAGAATGCCTGGAAATCAGCAACGAAAATTATATATGTCACGGACTCCACACAACGAAACTTCAAGGCACCATTCCATGCGAAGTCCAGCTGTTAATCCATGAGAAGAACACATCATGCCAAGCTGTATCTATAAAAATCAATGAACCGAAAATTCAAAAAATCAAAGAAGATCAATGGTTAATAATTGCACCACAAGACACCGTAGCGGTTCAAAAATGTGAAGAAAATCAAGAACATATAACATTAAAAGGCAGCTACGTATTCAACGCAGAAGACAAATGCGAAGTAAAAATACAAGAAACAATCATTAGAACATTCAAGAATAAAAATTCAAAATTCGAGAAAATCAGCCTGCCTAATCAAGACTACATTACGAATTCTGATTTTCCAAAAGAAGCCTTACTAAAATATGAGCCTACAAAATTAAACACTTTGAATTTGGAAGAATTAAATCAAATTCAAAAGAAGTTAGAACAGCAGAAGGAAGAAATCAATCAAATCAATAATCCAAGAGTCCAGTACCAGAAGATCAGCATCTACACCATTCTCATCTACGTCATCCTGATCATTTCCATTTCAACATCAGTAGTACTACACCTGATGAAGATAAGACGTAAGAAGAAAATCGAAACCGTGCCGATTCCAATGCAGAGGTCATCGAACATTGTCTGCCCCAATGTTCTCAAGTAACGGCGGAGGAGTTATGTGTAACGAAACGCTGACCATGACGTCACGTGTGACCAACACCCGTCAGCATCTTTTTTCCTTATAAAAGTGAATGAAAACTGAGACAAATGCTTTTTGTATAATTTTATCTTTTGTTAAAACATGTTAGTTTAAATTAGATTCAAATAAGAATTGTAACTGTTTTTGATGTGTGTTAAATAAAATAAAAACTTTTTAAAAAGATCTAATTGAATCTCAGTCAGTTATTTCCCGTAAACAATGACTAATGATAATATAAAATGTAATATTTCAATTGTTTGTATGTGTATTTGGTTTTATTTTTTAACGTATCTTAATTTCAAATGATTCTTAATTTCGGTCAGCGAATCACGGGGCAGGATATCACCAGTTAGCCAATCACGGGAGAGGGTGTCACCTGTCAGCCAATCAAGCGACAGGGTGTCCCCAGTTAGCCAATCACGAGAACCTGAAGAAAAATTGACGTCACAATGTTACCGACACTACATACGTACATTTGCTAATTATGTAGTTAGATGAAGATATATAATTGTTTTAGAGTTTCTATGTAATTTTGCCCCGCAGTAGCTTTATCCAACTCTGGTGTTGCCGTTGAAGTGGACACATGTTAGTACAGAGGGAAAGCATATGTCACTTGTGTGTGTGAGAATCTTGAATTCAAGTTTAGTTCCAAACTAGAGGTAATTTTACTTGGCAGTAAAATGGAATAATTATTAATGGAAGTTTTCGGGATATTTTAGGAGTCGCCCCGAGCTATAAGTAACCCAGAGTTATGTCATCTTGGGTTGTAAGCTTCACTGTCAACCCCAAGTATCTTTTGTGTCGACTATCCCTACGTATAGGAGTGCATATAATAAGCTCCGGATTGTTTGTTAGCATATTTTATTCAATTTTAAAGGGTTTGCGATTGAAAACGTGTGTTGTCATATAGTTAGTTTTTAAAACTTTCCTTATATGGTGGGGGAATGCGTTCTCGAGCTAATAAAGCCTATATCCTTCATGTCCAAGATATTGATGTGTGCGTATGAGTGAATTAACCTTCTACCACTCTACCGCAGACGGCATACCTCACGACTCGAGACTTGAAGTATTTACCAGGATTTATGCATACGCTCGTATTGAGGACCACCGCAAACCTATTGATAGAGAGAGACTCGTACATGAAACCTCGTTTTGGGTTTCAAGGATTGTTACTTTTTGGTATTACAATTTTTGTTGATTTGATTACATTAAACATAAATTCTTGTTTTAATTAATTGTTATTAAGTAATTTTTTTTTTTTTTTATTTAATTTTGTTTGGTTTTGACTGCTGAGGTCATTAACCAGGTTACAAAGTCATTTATTACTACTATTATATTACATTATTATATTATTATTATTTATAAAATTGTAAATTATATCTAATATTCGTTCCGTTGGTTTGAAGAGTAACAGCTGAAGTTTAGTCGGAAATTGAACATTTTCTTCTATAAGGCTGGAGATAAACTGTACTCTAGCTGTATTGTATACAGAACAATTGAAAATTAGATGGTCTGGATCTTCTATCGAGTTGTTGTCACATCTGCAGGTAGGGGATGACGTCATGTTTAAACGGTGAAGATGTGATTTTGTTTTGGTATGATTGCAGCGAAGTCGGGTAATTAAACTAATAAATTTTCTTTTTTGGTTCGAGGTGAACCAAGGTTTTGTTGGAAGTTCGGGTTGCAGGCTCCCATAGTATACGCCTTTTTCCTTAATCGAGACCTTGTATTCCTCTCTCCAAAAAGAAATTATGTTTCTTGAGTACTGCTTTATCAAGTCTTGATTGGGGATGGTAATTTGAAATGTTTCTCCTGTCGTGATGGCTTCTTTTGCTAAACTATCTGCAACTTCATTATCTGCAATATCAGCATGTGCTTTTACCCATAGTACCTTGACTTTAATACCAAACTGTAGTAGATCTTTCATAATTTTTCTGATTTCATAAATTATTGTAGGGTTGTGGTGAGAGAATTTAGGGTACTGTAGTTTTTTAATTACATTCTTATTGTCAGTGAAAATAAGATATGTGTCGTGAAATGTGTGCTCTATTGTGAGTATGTATTCAATACATAAATACACTGCTAGCATTTCTGCTGTGTAGATTGATAATATACCAGGTAAATTATATTTATAATTTTTATTGTTTAGTACGTCCAAAAAAGCGCATCCAACGCCGGCTATGGATTTGGCTGCATCCGTAAAAAACAATCGGCTGTTTGGCCATTTATTTTCTACATGCTGATAAAATTGGTCATTGTTATTTGGTAGGCTGTGATCAGGAATAAATTGGGTTGAAGGAAGTGAATGTATATATGGAGCTACATAGCATGGAAGTGTGGAAGTAGTATTAATAGGGGTAAGTTGGGTGATATCCAGAAAGCTCTGAACCAGTAGCGGGTATTGTTTGTTAGACCAATAGGGTGAGATGAGCACCTGTGTAGCTAATGCAGCTACAGGGATTTTGGTCTGAATCTTCAATCTTGAAAGAATAAATTTGAAAGAGAGAATTTTCCTCCTTTGATTTAATGGCATAATACAGGCTTCTGCTAGGAGCACATTAGACGGAGTGGAGTGCATTACACCTAATGCTGAGCGCACCGCTTTATTTTGGATTACGTCAAGAACTTTCAGGTTCGTTGCTGAAGCATTGCCGTATAAACTACAGCCGTAGTCCATAACAGATAGTACAAAATTTTTAAAAAGCATAAGTGTTGTTATTGGGTCAGCTCCCCAGTTGAAATGTGTGACTGTACGTATGATATTTAGCCGGGTCTCACATTTTTTGGCAATGTAATTGATATGCGCTTTCCAAGTAAGTTTGCAATCTATGTATAGACCTAAAAATTTGACGACAGGAACAATTTTATAAGGGGTCTGATCTAGAACCATAAATTGTGCTGGCAAGGATCGTTTTCGAGTGTAAACTGACACAACTGTCTTATCTTTCGATAACATAAAGCCATGTTGTAGGAGCCAATGATTCAATTGTTTCATTGCTATATTGAGTTCATAGCGACAAAACCGGAAGTTTTCACTAGTTACATACATACAGAAGTCATCCGCGAATTGAATAATCCTGATGTTAGGTTGAAATATGTACTTTATATCATATGTATAAATATTAAAAAGAAGAGGACTAAGGACTGATCCTTGAGGAAGTCCTGTAAAGCAGTACCTGGGCCCTAAAACTTTACCTCTATTTGTGACATATAATTTTCTACATCGAATCAGATTTATTACTGCTTTGACCATTTGGGGAGGGATACCGATTGTGAGCATTTTGTTAGCAAGAATTTTAATAGAGACACTATCGAAAGCACCTTTCAAATCCAGAAATAAAGAGGTTAAGCAGAGATTGTCAGAGAAGCTAGTTTGAATATCACAAATGAGAGTGGATAGGTTATCCATAGTGTTATGTCCTCTTCTAAAACCATATTGATGGGAAGGAAGAATACTATTGGATTCAAGCCACCATTCGAGTCTCAGTTTAACTAGTCTTTCAAATGTTTTCATTAGGCATGAAGCAAGTGAAATAGGTCTGTACGAATCAGCAGAGTTACAGTTTTTGCCTGGTTTAAGAATGGGAATTACATTATATACTGACCATTCTGGAATAGATGCTCCATTAAGCCAAGCATCGTTTATGGTGTTCAGAAGAAGAGATTTAGCATTGCGCGCCAAGTTAGCTATCATTGAATAATGTATATTATCATGGCCAGGGGATGTGTTGTTGGCTTGTTTAAGTACATGATCTAGTTCAATCATGCTAAAGGCTGGAGTTAGATTGTTCGCGACAAGATAATGTGAAAAATTGATTTCGAGCTTTTCTTCACAATATGGTGGGGTGAGGTTGATAAGGAACTGATCTGTCCATTCGTTTGTTACTGCCGGAAGATTGTTTTTGGGTTCCAAGGCATTTCGAAGTATTTTGATTTTTTGCCAAACCTGACTGACACCAGTATCTTTATTGATAGATTTACAAAATTTAGTCCAAGAAGCTCTCTTTTTTTGTTTAAAAAGACGTCGGGATTTTGCCAAAGCCCTTTTGCATGTGATGTAATTATCAAAATTGGAATGTCGTTTGTAAGTGTCAAACGCTTTATTGGATTCTAACAGTTGTTCTTTACATTGCTCGTCCCACCAAATTCTGCGTTTGAAGACAGATACTTTTTTGATGTCTTTAATGGGAATAGTAGATTCAGCAGTTTCTTCGATAAGTTTAATTACCACGCAGTATTTATTTTGCACACCCAATGAGTTAAAATGTTGGATGGAAATATTTTGAGCCAGTGTATTGGATAGATTGTAATATTGTGTCCAGTTTGCCTGTTGGATGTTCCAACGAGAGTTGGGGAAAATAGTATAATAGGGATTTATTGTTGAAGAAATGCTCATTAAGATGGGAAAATGGTTAGATCCCATAGTGTTGTTGAAGACTGACCATGTGAATTTAGGTGCAAGTTCAGGTGAGCACAAGGTTAAATCAATAGCTGATTTGCGCCAGTTAGGACGAGGGGCGAGAGTGGGCGAGCCGTCGTTTAATATCGTTAGTTGTAGATTTGAAACTGCATCTAGTAGTTGCCTACCTTCAAAATCATCCCATTCACTGCCCCATGAACAATGATGGGCGTTAAAATCTCCAGCAAACACTAATGGTTCTGAAAATTGATGAATTAGATTGATCCAATTTAAACATGAATTTCTGTGATTAGGAGTTATATACATGGAGATAATATTAACGCTTTTTTTGTTTATAAAGATATTAATACCACAAATTTGAATTTGAGGATTGCTGTTGTGACAATTTAGGATAGTGTATGGTATACCTGTTCTGATGAGAATACAGCATCCACCCTTGCCGTCATCTCGATCGTTGCGAACAATATTGTAGCCTGATATACGAAAGTTAATGGTTGGTTTCAACCAAGTTTCAGATAGTATTGCGCAGCTGATTTTATGGGAAGTCAATAATGTTTCTAAGAAAGGTTTATTACTGTTAATTGAGCGAGCATTCCACTGAACCATATTAAGGTGCTCCATATTCTAATATGTTGTCAGTAAACGATGTATCAATGCATTCTTGTAATTGTGAAACTTGTATGGTAGACCCATTTGTCTGGGAAATTAAGTTTTTAATAAGTGTCAAAAACTGTGTTATTGAGTGTACTAGATTTTGTGATTGAGGAGGATTGTTTAGACGATGAGGTTGTGGTGGGTAAGGGTTGCGAATAGGCACCCTTTCAAAATTTTTCGTTTGTTGTATATTACTACGAGGATTAACACTAGGGAACTGATTGTATGTATGTGGTCGTCCTCCGTGTGCGTTATTATGAGGTCTAGGTGGCCTCAAAAAGGTTATAGTTGCCGGACTAGAATTATCAGAATTTTGATTGTTCATTGTGTCCAATATTTGAAATCTATTGGCTAAAGGTAATGAAGGAAAATCGCTTTGTTGAAAGGTTGGACGTTCGGACGCAATTTCGGAAAATGAACGGAAATTTTCTTTTGCTGTTTTATAACCCACATTATGATAAGCCATATATGTTTTTATTCTCTTTTGGGTTTCATAAATCGGACAATTTTTATCCATCACATGATGTTGACCTTTACAATTGATACAGGAGTTATTATTGTTATTTTGACAATTATTTGTATCGTGATTTTCGCCGCATTTGATACAGCGTATTGAGCTCTTGCACTGACGGTCTATGTGTCCAAATCTGAAGCAGTTTTTGCATTGAGTCACACGATATACATAGGGAGTTACTTTACATTTGGCACCATATATCGAAACATAATCTGGCAGAGTTTGACCACGGAATGTTAATACCACAGACTGTGTATTACTTACAGAAATAGATTCATTTACAATTGTTCTCCGCGTGATGCGGCGGGCCTCTTTGATAGGAATTGATGTTTTAATGTTTTCTAAGAGTTCTTCGGATGTGAAAGTGGGGTCAACATATCTAATAACACCCTTCCGATAAAGGATGGTTTCAGGTACATATGCACGTAAAGAATTGTCTTTCAGAATATTAGAGTTGAGAATATTATTTGCTAAAGTTTGGTTTTGCACTTCAAGTTTAATTCTATTTTTGCCAGCTTTAAATATATTGTTTATTTCATTCTCCTTTAAATTAAAATTATTTATTATTAGTCTACCCAAGCTCATGTGATGTAAATTCCCAATATTATTATTGGTACTTTCAATGAGAAGGAAAAATGGACCCTTATCTGAGTTAGAGTATCTATTGTTTTTATTATGCTCGTATGGTAAGGGTATTTGCTGGGCAGGGTTGTTACTGGGGGATGTAGGTGCTTGATTATTTTGAAGCGCGATGTTCGATTGATCTTGAATATGAGTAGGTGCATTATGTAAACTTGCACTAGGATAATTAATTAAATTACTTTTAACTAAAGAATAGTCAGATGTGTTGCCGTTGTTTGGTTTTTTAGCATTTACGTAACTGACATTAGTTGATTGTCTTTTCTGTGCAAAAAGTTCACTGATTTGTTCACTAGTGGTTGCTATGTCCTGATTATTAACAACATCCATGGCCTGCATGGCTATTCGTGTGTAATCTAGATTAGATAAGTGGTCCGGGGGCTCACCCCCACTGTCGGAGTTCATGATTATATTCTTACTGCACTAGGGTGTGTATAACACTACCACTGTGCCGTTTAAAATTTTATTTGCTGTTTAATACGAAAAACACTGCACTTTCTGCACAAAACACTAATCACTGTACACTGTACACTAACTAACTGACACCTTTACTAACATTTATTTTATGTATTCAGTTATCACAATCAAATATATCTCAGCAATATATTTTCATGTGTCACTCAAGTGACGATTAAGTAATTTGGCAATCAGAGTTTGACTCACGTACCACATATGTGCTATACTGAATATCACATATCTCGAGTTAGCATATAACGCTTAGATACACTTATTTTTCAGGATATAGGAAGAAAGATAAGTGGCAGTTTTGTTTTTCATTTGACCGTAGCCTAGTGGCCTGTAGAATTTTGGCGTCAGAATCAACCAAAGGCCTGCGGTAGAACCAAATAAGGGATTCTACCATGAGGAAGGTACACACGGGTATATTAACTGGCGACCTTTTATTAATTTTCCCCACTAACCATCTTCGACACTGAGTTGAGACGAGGCTTAAGTGCTTTAGTTGAATTTACTTTAACTTTTGCAGTATACTACACTGGATATTGTTACAATATTTATTATATTTCTCCGATATAAAATTAATGTTACTACGAATGTTCAAATAATATTTTCTCCATATACAAAAGAAATATGTAACCGGTTCGTAGCACATCAGAAATAAACCCTGCCGGTAGGCCACATGAGGTAGTTTGAGAAGTATATATTAAAGTAAACCATTGACGTCATACGAGGGTTACCTTTTATGTTTTTACAAACAACCACTAGATGGCAATATTGAAATGTGTCATTAACTATATTCGTAAAATTTTACATTTGTTATTGTGAAATCAGTGGCAGCTTATTAATTGACCGAGTAGTTTGTTGACAGTGAGCGTTAAGAAAAAACATTTAATTAGTTTGTGAAAAAATGGATATTACTCGTGAAGGTTATTTTTTACGATTTTAGTAAAGATCTAACTCAACAACAATGCATAGATTCGCTTCGTTCAACTTTTGATAATGAAGCACCATCTGAAAATACTGTTTACAATTGTTTTGCGTAATTTCGTCGTGGTTGTGCGTCCGTCAATTATGAATCTCGCGAAGGTCGACCAAAATCGGAATTCGTTGTGATTCAAAAAAACATCGATGCTGTGCGCAAAATGATTGAAGAAGATCGGCATGTGACTTACCGTGAGATAAGGGCATCCTTTGGCATATCGCAAACTGCAATACATTCGATTTTGCATGAACATTTAGCTGTGAAAAAGATCTGTTGCCGATGGATACCGCATAATTTGACCGAAGCTCAAAAAAGGCTTGTGTTGATTGGTGTAAAGGAAAAAAATTCAACCTAGGCACTGCAAAATCCGTATACAACATTGGACTTATTCATATGTACTGGAAACTAAGCAACAATCCACCGTTTGGGACTTCCAAGTTGAACCGACACCCATAAAAGTTGTTCATTCACAAAGCACTTCAAAGAAAATGATCGCTTGTTTCTTCGGTTGTACTGGACATGTCGCAACCATTCCTTTAGAGGATCGGAAAACAGTTAATGCTGAATGGTATACAACAATTTGTTTGCCAGAAGTCATCGACAATATCAGGAAAAACAACCATGACAATGCAAGCTCGTCAACAGCACGTCAAACAATTGATTATTTGAAGGAGAAAAACATCTAATTAATATCTCATTGCCCGTATTCATCTGATTTATCCCCTAACGACTTATTTTTGTTTCCCAATGTCAAACAAAATATGCATGGACAGTGATTTTCATCACCTCAAAATGCTGTTGAAGCCTTCGAAAACCATGTTTTTGAGATACCAAACTTAAAAGGTGGCCCTTGTAGTGTTATTATTTTCGCGTGTGATGTATAAAGTAGATGTACCTACAAAATTTGAAACCTACAACATAAATTTATTTTATCTCCTGTACTATGATAGTTTCTAGAACAGAAGTCGACAAACTACGGCGCGCAATACAGATGTTCAAAACAAAAATAAAGTTAGATTTAGTTTTTATATCCATATAACTACGCTATTGAGGAGCTTCCGTAAAACCTTCAACTGGAAATTGTTAGTCGGCGATGTGAGATGTTAAAAGCAAAATATGAGGGAGAGGTTAAACTTTTAATTGAATTTTATAAATATGTACCCTACGATCAATACCAACAAGTGTAGTCATATGGCCGTAGATTTATATCAGAATTTAGTAGTACCTATTTGTGTGAAAATACATTTTACCTACGTAATAGTCTATATTTTTCTCCCGACCCACAAAGTTTCTGAAAATTTACTATTCAGGCCTTTCACTAAAAAGTTTGCCAACCCCTGCTCTAGAAGATCTTTTATTCGTTACAAAATTAAACTATATAATTTAAAAATAATCAGAAAGTAATTTTAAAAACTGTCCTTTATTTTAAATCTTAATTCAATCTAGATCCACCTTTGATTCGATGTAAGATATTCAGGGCACAGATCCGTATTACTGAGTGAGGTACGGGTTTGTGATTTGCATATGATAATTGGCTACCGGTTAGACTTGACTAATATATTCTAGTGCTGTTTGTTAATTTTGATATTTATTGCTTAAACAAATGTGTGTGTATGTTTGCGTGTTTGTCTTCAAGTCAATTAGTTTCTTGTTTGTTTAAACAGTTTACTCGATTCCAGTCTCACACGTTTTCCATACATGAATTTATTGCCAGCTCAATAAACCCGATTATAAACGAATGGGATTAAATATGTAAACCCTTGATCGGAACTTTTGAATGCGATTATGAATGTTGCTTCAAAGTATCCGAACAATGCCGAAGTTCTGATGTTTTACAACTAGTATCTTTTCTATTAACGCTACGTACAACCCCCAGAGATTATTAGTTTCTTATACAAAACTAACAATCTGAAATAAAATTAGTGACAATCTATACATCAAATTTTGCACAGAATTTTTATCTATGTAATAGGATATTTTTGATTGTAGAAAAAAATATTGTAAAAATGTTATTGCTAAATAACTTAATAATAGGTACTACACAACAATGTTATGTAATTTTTTAAATATATTTGTGGGTTTCAAATAATTTTTATATTTATATACTTTTGTGTAGAAATGTTCAAATAATACGATAACATTTTTTTCGACATGATTGTTTATAGTTTAGAGCAGTGGTTCTCAAACTTATTTGGCCTACCGCCCTCTTTTCAGAAAAAAATTATCTCAGCGCCCCCTGGAAATCTACATTCTTTAAACGAACAAGCAGAAAGATATATGTATCTATATTTCTACCTACGTTCTAAAATATAGTAAAGAAAGATGTTGTAAAAAAGACACCTTGAATATTGAAATTAAAATGTATTTATTTAAATCATATTCTCTTCTAATGAGAAGGATGAACCTGGTGCGTTGCTTATCAATGTATCAGTCCTCGGATCTATTTTTGTCAGCAGTATTCTTAAATCACCGCGATTAGCTATTTGCAGTCGGTCTCAGTTCCATCAGTTCTTCTTGTAATTTTGGAGTGTTTGCAATTGAAAAAGGATCCAAAACCCAATCGGGTATGTTCATTTTAAAAATATCTTCAAATCGTTGGTTGAAGTCAGAAGGAGAGCATCCAAGTGCTGATAATAGGTAAGCAAGTCTTCATCATTTTCAATGCCCTTCAAATGCACCTGAGGCTACTATCGTCCCCCTGGATCGCCCACTTTGAGAATCACTGGTTTAGAGCCTTCGTGGAAAAATATTATACTTGATGCTAATAGAATGCCACTTGGTACAAGTATTCTTTACATAAAATGAAACATATTTATCCGCCGCACCTATATTGAGAACCGCGGCAGATTCGAGGTGGCGGCAAAAGTAGATTACCAAGTACAATAACTATAAGTAATTTTCACAATAGAACAAATTATCTCCAAACATATTTGTAGAATGAAGGTTTAGCTACAATTTGCCGCATGGTACATAAATATGCGTCGAATGGTTTACAAGATGGCGTCTATAACACAAGTTGTTTATTTACAATTACACGACAGTTCTTTTGACAATTAAAAATATCCTATTAGGTAGATAAAAATTCATTGAAAATTTTGATGTATAGATTGTTACTAATTTTATTTCAGGTTGTTAATCTTGTATAGGAAACTGTACGGTTGTGCGCACCCTTAAGTGCAAGTTTCGATTTGGTAGAAAATTAAGGTGACCATATTTTTTAGTCCAAAATTCGGGACAGGAGTTCATAGACGATGGAGGGAGTTAATTATTCAAATATAATTGTGTAATTTCTTGTTTTTAATACAAATTATATACAATAAATAATTATAATTTATAATAAATAAAAATTTCCAAACACAGATAATTAACTTATATTATTAAAAGAACATAAAAGAAATATTAAAATCACAGTATTTTTATAAATGAATTAAAAATTTATTCATTAAAATTATTCAGTAGAAAACTTTTTATATTTTTCCGAACTATGGATTTTTTTGGGTAAGTCTTTTTTGCTTTGAAACATTTTATAAGAATCCGCACAGTTTTCTTCATAATTCACAGTCCAAAAGCTGTTCTTCAAGGAAAATACCATTTCGGTAATTTTTTACCAACCGTCAACATATATACCTGAAGGAGGTATTGTAATCATACCGATTTTGACATTTCAAGATTTCGAAATGAGGTCCACGAATTGAGGTCCCTACATAACGTTCTAACTATTTTTATCATGATGTCTGTCGATCTGTCTGTCTGTCTGTCTGTCTGTATATCTGTCGGTCCGTTCGTCGGTCTATCTGTCGGTCGGTGCGTGTACACGTGTAGAGCAAATTCGGCTAAAAGGATTTTTATGAAACTTCATATTTAAGCTTTTGACATCAATGACACGAGTTGATCAACTTTGATCAACGTTGATCGTTTTACTAGAAATGGTAGTAAAATTTCACAGCTGAGAAATATTTTGAAAAAATTTATTTAACAAAAGTTGCTACAAAACCAATAACTAACAACTTTTATTTGAGACATTTTTTGATAAAGCAACATAAATTAAACAAGTACTTTGTGATGGGGGTCGGTCCTGTGGTAACCACAACTGATTTTTTTTTTAGTTCAAGTTTTGTAAAAATAATTTTTGTTGAAATATATATATTTAAAATAAATATTGAAAATAAGTATCTTTTCTAAAATTCGGGACAATTCGGGACATAAAAACCCGAATTCGGGACAAATATTGCCTCTGAAAAAATTCGTGATGCAAGGCGGAAATTCAGGACTGTCTCGGCAGATTCTGGACGTATAGTCACCTTATAGAAGATTATACAAGGATTTTGTTTACACTCATTAACTGTGCACATAGTATGATATTTTATTTCATGCTAAGTACGTTTTTGATAGAAATAGATACTTAATAAATATAATAATCTTCTTCGTCTTGTATGGGCGCTATCAGTCATATTGACTTTTGGCTCAATCACATAAGTCCTCCATCTTGATCTGTTACTTATTATACTTATTAGATCTTCGGTTAGCTGATCTCTTCATCTCTTGCAAGGTTTTCTCGTACTGGTCGACGGGTGTTCAAATTCCCTTCCCATATCCTCCTTATCATTCTGTCCTCTCTCATCCTCGTCACGTGTCCCATCCAATATAATAGTGTACCTCTTAATTCTTTAAGGATTCAACTCAATGTAATCTACGTTATTCTTGTTCCGACTAGAGTGAGACTGGTTCAGATTAAAGAAGCGTTGCGCCCAAAATGTCTAATCTTTTTTATAGTTACATATAGTTTATTAAATTATTAAATGTTTCTAACTTATGCTGCAAAAGTAACTCGTAGTAAAAAGTAATAGGTTTTCAACGTTTATATTCCAAACTTCAGGTGTTATTACTTCGTAATTTTTAGCAAAACAATCAGTATGAACCCGATTCGAAAAAGCTAATTCTTTCTATTTAACTATATTTCTAATTGTATGGATTCAAGATAGCCCAGCAGTTATTTTCAAATCATCATACCAACTCATTGATGGCATTCCTCTTCTCCTTTTTTGCTCATAGAGACACCAGTCCAATATTTTTCTGCTCCAGCGATTCATATCTGGCTCGACTCAGGCGTACAGAAAAAAAAAAAAAGAAATGCAAGAAATTGAATATTTACTGAAATTATGCATCTTGGTTGCAACATTTTGAGAAGCCATTTTATAGAAAACTAGCTAAACCCCGTGCTTCGCTACGGTATATTGATGGTCTCATGGAGCACAGGAGATACGAAGGGTTTCTCCCGAATGTCATATCTCTTTGTCAAGGGACGCTCTATCGAATAAAAAATACCAATTTACTCCGTAAAGGATGAAATTTAAAAAAACTGTCAAACGCTTTCTGAATAGAAACCTATGTACCAAAATGAAGTGTTATAACTCAGGAAATACAAAGGTTTTTATAATTCACCCCGAATGCATATTCATCCATTTAGGGGTTGATTAGGGCAAACACGTGAATTTCTGTTTTAAACATTTGTATGCAAAAACCAAGTCTATATCTCATTGAGCCTAAGAGATATTGAGGCATCCCTAAATCAAATTTCACCTCATTTCACCACTTAAAAAATGTAATTTACAAAAACTCTTCTTATTGGTCTCTTACGTCATGGAGGTAATGTAAGCTCCGAATTTCATGTCTTAATATCCATTGGATTTTCTATCGAATAAAAAATACCAATTTACCCCTTTAGGGATCAAGCTTAAAAAAACTGTCAAAACACTTGTTTTTTAAAAGATTTTGAAAAAGGTGTTTTAAAAAAGGCACGTATATGCCAAAGATGAATATTATATCTCAAAAAACAGGAAAAACTACGGAACTATAATTCATCCCGTTTGGAGTGGATTGGGACGAAATCATAAATTTTTTTTAAATTATTGTGGTATTGTATGTATGTTTAAATTTTTTAGCCTCTTAGAAGTCGACTTTCGAAGAATCTCTTACGTCATGGAGTGGGTACTTACGTCATGGAAGTAATCAACTTTGCGAATTTCATATATCTATGTCAAAGGAACGTTCTATCGAAAAAAAAATATCCATTAACCCCATTAAGGGTGCATTTTAAAAAACTCTCAAAATATTTCGGAACGTTTTAAAAAGACACATATTTGCCAAAAAAGAATGTTATAACTCAACAAACACATAAAATACGACGGGATATATAATTCACCCCGAATATAGATTCACCCCTTTACGGATTGATTAGGATAAAATCTTGAAATAAGTTTTTCGATATTTGCATGGGTAATCTTTGTATGCAAAAACTAAGTCGATATCATATTGGTCCTAAGAGATATTTAGGAATCCTTGAAATCACACCTCCTCTTTTCACCTTTTAGTGGTGAAAATAAAAAAAACTTACAAAACCATTTCGAAATATTTTAAAAAGACCAAATGTATAATTCACCCTGATTGTAGATTTACCCCTTTAGGCATTGATCAAGACAAAATCCTGAAATGAATTTTTCGGCATTTGCATGGGTAGTATTTGTAAGCAAAAACCAAGTCGGTATCTTTTTAGTCTTAAGAGACATAAAAGAATCCTTGAAATCACAATTCACCCCTGTTCACCCTTTTGGGGTGAAATTTAAAAAAACTGTCAAAACCATTTCAAAATATTTTAAAAAGACACCTATGTGCCAAAAAGGAATGTTTCAGCTAAACAAACACAGGAAATACGATGGGATGTATAATTCAGCCGAATTGTAGAATCACCCCTTTAAGGGCTGATTAGGATAAAATCCTGAAATAGGTTTTTCGGCATTTGCATGGGTAGTCTTTGTAAGCAAAAACCAAGTCGATATCTTATTGATCCTAGGAGATATTAAGGAATCCTTGATGTCACAATTCACCCCATTTCATCCTTTAGGGGTGAAATTTTAAAAAACTGTCAAAACCATTTCGAGATATCGCCTATAGACACCTATGTGCCAAAAATGAATGTTAAAACTCGACAAACACAGGAAATCCGACGGAATGTATAATTCACCCCAATTGTAGGTTCACCCCTTTAGGGGTTGATTAAGATAAAATTCTGAAATAAGTTTTTCGGAATTTTCATGGATGGTCTTTGTAAGCAAAAAGCAAGTCGATATCTTGGTCCTAAGAGGTATTAAGGAATGTTTGACATCACAATTCACCTCTATGTGCCAACTATGTGTCAAAAAGTAATGTTGCAACTATACGCACACAGGAAATACGACGGGATATTCACCCCGATTGTAAATCCACCCCTTTAGGGGTTGATTAGGACAAAAACCTGAAATATGTTTTTCGGTATTTGTATGGGTAATCTTTGTAAGCAAAAAGCAAGTCGTTATCTTATTGATTCTAAGAGATATTAAGGAATCCTTGAAATCCTAATTCACCCCTTTTCACCTTATAGGGGTGAAATTTTAAAGAACTGTGAAAACCATTTCGAGATATCTTATAGACACCTATGTGACATAAAGTAATGTTGTAACTATACGAACGAAGGAAATACGACGGGATGTATAATTCACCCCAATTGTAGATCCACCCCTTTAGGGGTTGATTAGGATGAAAACCTGAAATATATTTTTCAGTATTTGTATGGGTAATCTTTGTAAGCAAAAAGCGAGTCAATATCATATTAGCCCTAAGAGATTTAAGGAATCCTTGAAATCACAATTCACCCCTTTTCACCCTTTAGGGGTGAAATTTTAAAAAACTATCAAAACATTTTCGAGATATTTTAAAAAGACACAACTAAACGAACACAGGAAATACGACGGAATGAATAACTCACCCCGATTGTAGATCCACCCCTTTAGGGGTTGATTAGGATAAATTGCTGAAATAAGTTTTTCGGTAATTGTATGGATAATCTTTGCAAGCAAACAGTCAGTCGATATCTTATTGGTCCTAAGAGATATTAAGAAATCCTTGAAATCACAATTCACTCCTTTTCAACCCTTAACGGTAAAATTTAAAAAAACTATCAAACCCACTTCGAGATATTTTAAAAAGACACTTATGTGCCGAAAAGTAATGTTGCAACTAAACAAACTCCGGAATTACGACGAGATGTATAATTCACCCCGATTGTACATCCACCCCTTTAGGGGTTGATTAGGACAAAATCTTGAAATTAGTGTTTCGGTATTTGTATCGGTAATCTTTGTAAGCAAAAAGCAAGTCGGTATCTTATTGGTCCTAAGAGATATTAAGGAATCCTTGAAATCACAATTCAGCCCTTTTCACCCTTTAGGGGTGAAATTTCAAAAACTGTCAATACCATTTCGATATATTTTAAAAAGACACCCATGTGCCAAAAAGTAATGTTGTAACTAAACGAACACAGGAAATACAACGGGATGTATAAGCCACCCCGATTGTAGGTTCACCCCTTTAGGGATTGATTAGGGCAAAATCCCGAAATAGGTTTTTTGGCATTTGTATGGGTAGTACCTGTAAGCAAAAACTAAGTCGATATCCCATCGGCCCTAAGAGATATTAAGGAATTCGTGAAATCACATTTCACCCCTTTTTCATCCCCCAGGGGTGCGGGCTGGGCGGTGATGAGTGAATGAGTGAGTCAGTCAGGACACTGCCTTTTATATATATAGATAGATGAACTACCAATTTTTTTTAGAAGACGTTCTTTTGGTGACTCAGACACTGATGTATCTACAAAACGGAAGCTCCACATTTTAACTAATTGGTGTCTGATTACCTCTATCAAACCTATTGAAATAGCTGGATCGGTTGAGAAGAACCAAGCCCTTATCCATTATTAAATTAAAACCGCTAGATTATATCTTGTTTAATTACCCAAAAATTAAAACATAAAATTAAGTTAAATTTTTCTCACCATTTTTAGTATATTGCAAAAATAAAATTATGCAACAATACAAAGTGACTTCAATGATGTTAACCAATTAACATTGACATCACATATTATGATTACTTTAATAGATAATAGCAATATTACCAATATAATTATATTAAGAGTGGGCATATGTATTGTAATTTTTTATGAATAAAATTAAAGAAAATGCTCTAGATACCCTTGAGCCTACCATACATCAACAACATTAGTACGTTATGAATATATCAGACACCAGGCCGTTTCGCCAACAAAATGTTAACAACTATCAGGTGATCCGACTCATCCGCTTGTCAGGTGCCTCCAACTATAGGCCAGTCGCAGCCTAGGTTTCCGACATACTCAGTCACCTCCAGTGTATCACCCCGCCAAGGTGATACCAACGCGAACCTACACTACTCTCAAAATTGACTCCATTGACTAATATATCTAACTCTACAGCAGCAACTCCACAAAATCATAGAATTTTGTCCATTACTTTTGATGAAAGAACTTGTCTATAGTATTTCCAAAATGAAATGGCCACTCTTGTTAAGAAGCTTAACAAATCAGTATTGGGTTTATGGCAGTAATCTTAAGACTTATTACTGTAATGGTTGGTTTATATACGGAACAATAATATGGAATGGGAAATAAGAATAGTACACAAGAATAAAAAATATGAAACCGTTTATATCGGACATAACATTTCGTCGCTGCGCCTGCGTACTTGCGTTGACCTATGTTTAACGGTTGTCGCTTGACAGGTTGTTGTGCTTAATATAATCTTTAAAAAAAAATCGTGTTCAGTAAAATGGATTCAGAAGATTTTGTAAATTTATTTGCTTGTGTTTACACATTATATTGTTGTTTCCAACCTTCTGATCATATTGGAAAACATCTGTTGAACAAATTTTATTACGGGAGACATTTTGACCGCTGTACGCATGCTTCTCGTCTCTTATTCTTGGAATAGGAATAAAATGTTAAATGTTACCAAATATTCTTGTGTTTAGGTTAAATTTCATTCCTACATAAACCGATATACGGCGCAGCCTTGTTTTAACATTTTGTGTACTATTCTTATTTCCTATTCCTTATTCTTGTTCCGTATATAAACCAACCATTAAAAGAATATAAGAGGTATTAATGGAATTTTAAATTTAAATCCAATAAATGTAACACTAGTTCAACTGAAGTTTCTTAAAAACCATTAAGGATATTTTCCAAATTTATAATCCTATTGTTTTTAAATTTTAGGGGTTGTTATACTTGTTTGTTAGTTAATTTTCAACGTTCATAACTAGTGTTCCATACAGAACAATTTAACGTATCATTGTTCGTGTTTTAAACCCTATAGAACTAATATGGAGCCAATTAAACGGTAATGTGCGCCGGAAATCGGCATACGCCATTTTCCAAACAATGTTTTGTGATTGCTTTGAAAATGGCGAAAGTTGCGCATACTGGAAATAAAGTAATGCTGAAAATATTTTACTGTAAAATTATAGTGTATATTTTAATCGTTTTTTTCATGTAAAACATTTTTACGAAAACATTTTAATTGGATATTATTCTATAGAAGAAAGTTCAAGATTTCATGTTGTGAAATTTGAATGCGTAAGTAATTTAATAAAGCTAACAGTAACATAACAATATACGTACGAACATTTCATAATTTACAAACGCTTTACAAACAACTCAAAAGCTAATGCAAAGCGCAAAATTCGGATGAGATGTTTTTAATTTGCAAATTTTTTGTTGAGCTAGTACAGAATAATGATTTGGAAAATTGTAGATGTACTGTAGCTGTAAGCTGTAGAACAATGTTTCGCAAACTGTGGTCCTCGAATCACAGATGTTCCATAAATATTCAACATTTAGCAATTTACTTAAATAAAATTCTAAAATTCATGCTTTTCTATTTCTTAACAGTTGATCCATGAGCACGTAAACTATCCTTAATTAGTTCTGGGATGATGAAGCTCTAAGACAGGGTTTCCCAAACTGTGCTCCCCGGAGCACTTGGTGCTCCGCGAAGCATCTACTAGTTCTCCGCGAGCAGATCAGACAGAAAAGTAAATAAAATAAATGTGATCAGATGTGAAAATGGTGTTTGTGTTTTTTTCAAAACAAACGTTTCACTCAGAAATGATACGATACTGAAGATAACAAAAGCCAGGACAGTAATATTTTATTTCCCCCAATAAATGTAAATAAAGGCGCTCGAATCTTAGTGTTTTAACTGGACATTGAAAAAGTTTAAACCTACATGAAATACAAATATACAGATGAGTGACTGTTCTATTACAGGACTGGTATGTTATGGGTGCGGCATATATAAATACTGTACAGATTCCTTGAAATTATCCCAAAAAAAAAACAGATAATGGATGTTGTGACGTTTCATACAATAGAAATGTGAATTCTATTCTTTAGATCTCTTATAATCCAGACAGTAAGTCAGTAAGTCATAGTAGTGCAGTGTTATTTACTTGTTTTTAATGGGATTATTTTTCAATGGATCGCTGATTAAAGTACGGACCGTTAAAAAAAGCTGCCAATGTCTCCGCCTCAGAACGTCCAGTAGGCGACGAAGTATGTCCAAATATTGTCACATAGGTAATCCTAGGTCAGGATTACGACATCTAGACATTGTGACGGTCAGCTGTCTGATTAAAAAACTATTTGTCAGCGTCTGACGTATTTGGCCTGATTACGAAATGCATACACCGCATTTTCGTAATGAGGAAATATTTGTCATGACGAACGAATATTGGAACTGGGTTAAACTTTCGTTACAAAAAGGCTGGATGTAACAGAATATGGAAGCAGTGGAACATAGCCAACTCCGCTGCACGTATTAGTCCACCAGGTGACGACCAAGACACTGACGCCAGGTCCTTGTACCGAGGGTGAAGCCAAGCAAGTAGTCACCATGTGAGTGGGAGAAGACTTCTCCAGGCTCCTCGACTCCCGGATGGGTGGCCCCTGCCACGGAGATAGGTGCAAGCCGATCCTGGCCAACACGAGGTGGACCGAAGACTTCCTCAACTCCATGGACAAATTCAAACCATATATTGTAAATGTGATATACATATTTAACAAATTGTATTGTTGAAACTAGGAGTTGTGTCTCAATCAAACCACCCACGTGACAATATTATAAAGATAGTATTTCAATGGTTCTTTTTATCGGTATTTTCTATTTTATATTTTGAAAATCTTTTTTTGCCCAAGTTTTAGTTATGTTTTTGCCAATCGCCACATACCTATACATATGTAATACCTGGGGGTATTGTGATCATACCGATTTTGACATTTTTTACTCTTTTTAGCATGATGCCTGTCGGTCTGTCTGTCTGTCGGTCCTTGGACACGTGTAAAGCAAATTTGGCTAAACAGATTTTTATTAAACTTCATTTTTAAGCTTTTCACATCAATGGCATCAGCTAATCAACTATTGGTAAAAATCGTTCATCTAGAAATGGAAGATTTTTGTATAGGTTTTAAGATTTTTACGGATATTTCGCAACAGAGAAATATATATATATATATATACACAACATGTCGCACTTCTACGTACACATAGTGGTCTAGCTGCTAAAATATGTTTAGAAGTTTTTAATTAGTTTTGGTTTTTTTAACTTTAGACTGAAGATGACTGGATGTCCCAGTCGAAACGTCTCATGAAATTATTATTTTGTAATAATATTTTTTAATATAATTTGACGAGTAAATAAGAACTATTATTTCTCCTATATATATATATATATATATAGTATGTTGGAGTTGCTCGACGAATTTAAATATTATAAATAAAACACTATCTTGTACATTCGTCAATTTAATACGTCAATTAAAACAGTAAATACAACATTACAGATACGTTTCGTGCATAAAGTTGCACATCTTCAGTCATGTAAAAAACACAGAAAAATAATTTTGCATTCATAATAACTTGCCATTAATAATTTGCCTTCATATCTTCTCAATGAGATCTATTAGTCTCAGTATTAACTAAAGTTGCTTTATTAAATACGTAGCTCTTAGTAGTTGAAGGTATACTAAGAAGCGCCACAATGTCGATTATAGGATCCTCTTAAGCTACGTGACTATAATTATTTTTCCACTGTAAATATTGAGTTATCATGAACGAACATTTTAAAATTACACCATTAAAAACTTCTGTAAACCTTTGGGATCCGCATAATATGAAAGCAATAAACCCAGTTTCTGAAGTCAATAATTACAAAGCCAGAATACAAATGTTTAATGTAGCAATGTACACAGTCTGAAAGATCTCATTATGGAGTTGAAACTTAGCTACTGACAGGAATATTACTGGTTGAAACCCTAACGGTCTTATAAACTGGTATACCACTGCAATACGAGAGTGCGGTCAGAATTTTGATTTAAACACTTTATGAAAAGTTTCTACTTGTTTCAACTTTTACAACGTTGCAAGACAGGCCACCTGAGACATTCCAAACGTGACCAGTACACTAGAGATTGCTACTGATAGATGACGATAATAATAAGTTTTTGGAAGTTTAATATAAGGGCAACCAACAGCAAGGGTTGCGAAAGCAACTCAACAGATTATTAACTCTTTATTTGACGAAAAAAGTTTCTCCTCTGTGGAAATCTATTGTATGAACATTGGTATTCGATTAATTCGAATTCTTGCAAATTTAATTCTTGCTAAGTACCTACTGCCAGTTCTAGTTATATCTCTTTCGAATAATATTTAAAATTTTCAAAATGCATTTTTATCCATTTAAATCCCAAACAAAAATTAATGTAATACTGTACGGCAGTGTTACTAAACCGCCGGTTCGTGGCAAAACCTAACCAGGTATTTACAATAAAAAAATATTGAATGAGGTCTGCAAATTCGAGGTTATCATGGGTACAAAATGTAAAATTTTCCCCTGTCCAGCTCTGTCTGCTATGTTAGCGGCCCTGCCTAACCCAAGCCAAACTGTTAACAAAATGTTATGTTGAGTGATGCTCGAAGAGAAAAATAATGTTATTAAAATAATGAAAATTTTTGTTTACAAATAATAATTGTTATTAAAAATATCTATTTTAAACACAAAACCAAAGCATTTCCATCCCCACCGTATAGTTATTTCTCAATTACCATTCATCTCTCTCATTCGTTTAGTGTAAATAATTGTGCATAAATAAAATAGATTAAAAATTTTTTTAAATTGGTAAAGTTTTTGATTTGAGATGTTAATTCAAAATATGTACAATATACGAGCCCCGGCTTCAGGGCCGGCGCTAGGCATGTGCAGCATGTGCAGTGGCACATGGCCTCGCAGCCCAACAGGCCTTTCGCATGGTGCGAACTTTCTGAACCGTGCGTATTCGTGTACACCAAACTCCCATCTAAATTGTATATGTAGTTTTCGAGCGCGTTGAAATTAGAAAGAAGAAAACGGGTGGGGTGCTTTGCATCAGCTGTGAAGCGCTGTGATTCATCGAATACAAGAAATCACACAGCCGAAAATTGATAGATGCCATAGAAAAAAAAAAAAAAAAAATATATATATAGTGTAACATTCACTAAATGTATCCCTCATTAAAATATATACATTTGAAACATTATAGGAGTATCTAATATGTAAACATAGCGTGGTAGCGGACAGCACCAGATAAGGAAAATTACATTTTGACTGATGTATCTCGTTCATTCCGTCATTTTGCGTGGTCCATCATTATTGAACCAGCCCTTTTTGACCACCGCGTGAGTATAAATTTTTCTTTTCAATCTCGCACATGGCCTCGCGCCTGTCCTGGCACATGGCCTCGCAAATCCTAGCGACGGCCCTGCCTGGCTCAGTGAAACTGGCCCAACTATCAAAAATAGTGTTTTCAAAGAAATACATTTATTTTAGAAGGGAAATTTATGGGTATCAATTCATATACAGTGGAACTCCAATATTCGTCATTAATACGTTTCTGAGGGTAGGACGAATATTAAAAAGGACGAATATCAAACGAATTTTTCCCATAAGAATTAACTAAAAATAGTTTAATCCGACCTCAGCCTAGAATTTTTCCAATTTACACTTTAACAAAAAAAAAAAAAAAAATCCCTAGAAAATAAATCTCGGAAATCATTGCAAATACATTAGAATTAGATAAATACATATATAAATAAAATTTTGAAAACAAATTTACGTTTTGGATGAAAAAAACAATGATTGTTGTTATAGTCTGGTGCCTACGTCGAAAGATACTGCACTTGATGATAATGGAATGACATTTGGCACACGTGTTCCTTATAAAAATTAAATCATTTTGACCCGCAGCACCTATTTGTGAATCGAGGCAAATTCAAGATGGCGGCGAAACTAGCGCGCCAATTACGATAACGATAACTAATTCTTATGATACAGCAAAATAGCTAAATACATATTTGTACAATGGACCTTTAGCTACAATTTGCCGCGTCGTACGCGAATTTCCATTACTTAGTTTACAAGATACCGTCCATAATTCATTCTCAGACGCAAAAAAGTGATTTCCGAAATGGCTAACGAATTTCGTATGATATGGCTCGTTTTCTATTAATTTAATACCGTAGATTACGAATCTGTTATTAAAATGGCGAAAATTTAAAATTTTGATAGATTTTTTTCCCAAATTCGAGACATGATGATATTCTCTATCACTGCAAATCTGCGTATATTAATATTTTGTTTCAATTCTTCTTAAATCTGTAGGGCATATCCTTGGCTACAAGAATATGTGCGGAATTTTTCTCTGCAGGGCGCCAAAATTAAGGTAGCGGCCTTAATGTGTAAAGTCTCAACTTCGTATTATTTTGACACTCTTTATATCGTTTTCGACCAAATCGGACCTGTAAATTACAAAAATGAAATAAAAAATGGCATATGACTTGTTATTATTCGGATTTTGCCCGAAATGAAAAAAAAAAAATTACATATCCGGCCGGAACGGCTGTAAATTATGACATTTAAGTAAGATACTCCATGCATATACGGAATGCATCAATTTGCTTAGGTTTGTTCGTAGCACCTGGTCTCAAATGATGCCGCTTTCGAAATAAGGCTCGAAAATCGAACTTAATACGATTCTAATGGTGGCCGAAACCTATTCTTTCGAAAATGGTTAAAATATTCTCTAATATTTTTACCAGTTATTAGGACAACATTTTAATGTGTTGATAGTTCCTTTATGTTTGCTAATAATACTGACTTCCAGTCCTACCTTACAAAATAATTTATATTTGTTTACAAATTAAAATCAAAAGCCTCACTAATTGGGTGGGCCTATGTAAAGATAAAATTCTAGTGAGATAGAGTATGTCCATTCATGCCATCAATTGTACTGATTATTGCCGTTATTAATTTTAATTTAGGTTTATTTTAAATTTTTAAAGGGATAAAATATTTCAAAATTATAATTTTAAAAACTACGCCTATGAAAACGCGAAGTCAAGTTCAGGGGCTAATTACGTCCGTTCCCTAATAATTAAAAATTACTTAATATTTCTTAAATTAAAGTTTATTTAAAATGTTTCTTCAATTAATTATGCAAAATAATGTTTAACACCAGGTTTCGACTTCGATTCAGACTAGTGTTGAACAAGAATTCATCGATTATCTTCATTTTGAATAGAATTAAGTAGTAGAGGAAGTCAATATTATTGGCACATATAGAGGATATATCAACACATTAAAATGTTGTCCTGATAACTCGTAAAAATATCTGAGAATATTTTAACCATTTTCGAAAGAATAGTTTTCGGCCACCATTAGAATCGTATTAAGTGTGTAGTAATGTATATTATTTTGTCAGAACTGCTATTTACTACACTTTTGGATGGAGAGACACTTCACTTCCGTGTAATGAATCTCATTGCTATGTAAAGAATACATGTAATTATTTTTTTCGGGCAAAATAAAATCTTTTGTGAAGCAAATATTTAAATTAACTTCATTTTCGAAATCTGTGACTTCAATATACCCGAAATTGATATGTAACTCAACAAATTTGATGTAAATAGCAAAATTCGATTTTCGAGCCTTATTTCGAAAGCGGCTTCATTTGAGACCACGTGCTGAGAATAAACCTAAGCAAATTGATGCATTCCGTATATGCATGGAGTATCTTACTTAAATGTCATAATTTACAGCCATTCCGGCCGGATATGTAATTTTTTTATTTCATTTCGGGAAAAATCCAAAAAATAACAAGTCATATGCCATTTTTTATTTCATTTTTGTAATTTACAGGTCCGATTTGGTCGAAAACGATATAAAGAGTGTCAAACTAATACGAAGCTAAGATTTTACACATTTCGGCCGCTACCTTAATTTTGGCGCCCCGCAGAGAAAAATTCTGCACATATTATTGTAGCCAAGGATATGCCCTACAGATTTAGGAAGAATTGAAACAAAATATTAATATACGGAGATTTGCAGTGATAGAGAATATCAACATGTCTCGAATTTGGGAAAAAAATCTATCAAAATTTTAAATTTTCGCCATTTTGATAACAGATTCGTAATCTACGGCATTAAATTAATAGAAAACGAGCCATATCATACGAAATTCGTTAGCCATTTCGGAAATTTTTGCGTCTGAGAATGAATAATGGACGGTATTTTGTAAACTAAGGAACGAATGTTCTCGTACGATGCGGCAAATTGTAGCTAAGGGTCCAATGTACAAATATGTATTTAGCTATTTTGCTGTATCATAAAAATTAGTTATCGTTATCGTAATTGGCGCGCTAGTTTCGCCGCCATCTTGAATTTGCCTTGATTCACAAATAGGTGCTGTGGGTCAAAATGATTTAATTTTTATAAGGAACACGTGTGCCAAATGGCATTCCATTATCATCAAGTGCAGTATCAACGTAAAATATGGTGCGTAGGCACTAGACTATTAAGTGTTTATAATATTTTAGAGGGGTTAGGTTATTGTTTGGAAGGGGAGTCACCTTCCGTTATGACATCAGGTAATGTCAGTTCTGATGATTGAAGTCTTTATGATTCAATAGCATTTCCAGACAATTCACCAGCACTCTTTTTTTAAAGAAGATATTCAATATTGTTGTTTCGCTCTGTTTTTTAAAAATTTCCGAAAGTGTCCAAATACATCGTCATCAAATGAATTGATACGCTTATTAACTACAGCCATGTTTGGGTGCCATTTCTCGATGAAAACCTGCATTTATGCCCAAGTGGACAGCCATTCCTTAATTTCAGCACTTGGAACCAGTCCATCAGCTGCTTGTCCCTCATTTGACTGTAAAAACTCGTAAATATTAAAAACAAAATAAAGTATTAAAGGAGAGTTAATGTGTACACTTTAATCTCAGCTCGAGATTGAGCCAGTCAACAGACGATCAGCTAACTCGGCGGCCAGGCCGCTGGCCACGAGGTGGGACGAATATTGACTTTTCGGACGAATATCAAACAAAAATTTCATCAAAAAAAAAAAAAACAGGACGAATATCATAAAAGACGAACATTGCCGTGGGCGAATATTGGAGATCCACTGTATATATATAACGATGTGGAGATTGTTTACTAATATTTTACAAAAGAATTAAATCTTAACAAAATAGACTTAAATATGTAGTTAGAATTATCACAAAATGAACAGAGAGAAATAATTTCTTTTATTAAATACCTACATATTTGCTGTTAAGTAAATGATACATGAGATATTTCAACATTTTAAGTAACACTCCCCTCTAAATAATTTTCTTGTTAAAAACTGCATTGAAGAGAAAACAAAAATGTTGCCTCATATACATTTTGGATGTAAAGTAAATAAGTTAGATATTTCAATATATTATACAATATTTTAGAAAATATATTAGTGAAATACTTTTAACAAAGAACTGTTATAATAAAAACCATTCATCTTAAATTATATTTACTTTATTTTAACATATATTCACAATTTTCATGATTTAAATAGTTGGGCCAACTTCACCGAGACGGGGCTCGTATATTGTACAATTTATATTTATACAGTTTTCATACATCATCTTTAATTTCATAAATTCAATTGCCATTTCGTACCATATACCATACACATAAGAATAAACAAGATTCGGTTAAGTATATCGATAATCTAGATATTTTCTTGTTGAGTTACACAGTAGTATTAAAAATTAAATTTCCAGAAAACTAAGCTAAAAAATATTCATCTTCGAAGTCTTGTTAATAATTAATTTTTAATAGGACAAAATACGATTTATCCTGCTCTTAGTGTATGATAATCAGTATGATCCAAAATGTTTAATAACATGGTCCATGAAACCTGGTTATGTTTTAAAAAGCAATTTGCAATGAATGATTTTACCCGGGCAGGCCTCATCATACAATCTGTATGGTCTACGTAAAAGAATAAATGCTGTCTGTCTCACCAAACAAAATCCTTGAAAGTCGCGAACGGCGCTGTACGAGGTACGAGTTTTACAAGTACACTCTTCTTCATAAATACGATCAAATAGGATATGCCTAAAATTTAAATTTAGTTTGTTTGAATATGTATTATCAGGTCGTCAAGGATGAAATTTGTAGTTAATAATATTGTCAACTTTAACAGCTTATTATTTGACATTGGCTTAATATTTTATCGTTCTGTTTTTTTTTCTTTTTTGTTGGAAAGTTACACATTACGCCTGTTCGTATGTTATAAAAAATATCAAAAAAAAAATAATTTAAAAATGAATTTTGTTGAATGTGGAACAGTCGGAAATGTCGCACTATTATGAAGTATGAGTTCTTACGTGGAACTACGGCATCGCAGACCGCGCGATACATTAATAGTGTGTTGGGCTCTAGTGTTACTATGCTGCAGACAATATCAAATTGGTTCGCCAAATTTCGTACAGATAACTTAAAAACCAAACAAAAACAAAACCTGGCTCATCAATCACAGCAGAAATATATTGCAACCAACTGGACGAAATGAAGCAAAATCTTAAAGATAAACAGCCAAGATTGGTCAACAGATCGACTCCTATCTTATTGCATGATAACGCTAAACCATACACTGCACAAATGACTGTGGCAAAACTACAGGAATTAGAATTGGAACTTCTTCAACATCCTCCATACTCACCAGACCTAGCCCCCACTGACTACCACGTCTTCCGCAATTAGGACACCTTTTTAATAGGAAAACAGTTTAATAAAACTGGCCTTCCAGGAATTCATTGGCTCTCGTCCACCAGGGTTTTATACCACCGGCATGAACAACCTGCCGCTTAAATGGAAGAAGTGTATAGACAATATGGTTGCATACTTTGATGAATAAAATAATTCCTTATATTTGTAAGTTATCAACCAACTTTGCCTTTTTTTATACAAATTTTATCCTTGACGTCCTAATACATTCTTTCATTTTTTCATAATATTGTTATTTGTGCAATTAGTGTATAAAGGTGGTCTTTTCAATCGAGCGCGGATTTTAGCTCATGACGTGAATTGAGTACCGAAAACAGTAGTACGGAAAGATACCATAAGTAAATATTTATTAGAACTAGGTGTCATGATAGACGCAAACTGTTGATAGAGAGAAGCGCTATTGTTGTTCTGTACGTATGTTCGTATGTTCTCTAAGTATGATTTTTCTTCATCAGAATATCCAGTGTTTACAATGAATGCTAGACTATCAGCAATATCATCCATAAGACCATCGTTCTGCCACATTTCCTCTCCAACTCTGTTTACGTAATCGCAATCCTTTTTCCAGTCATTGACATTTATTTTTGAAAATGCTGTAAGCTCCAAATTCATGTAGCTCAGAAGAGTGGAGAAATTGATTTCTCTACTCTTCTGCGCTACATTACTCATGGTAACTTCTCTTTTCACCATGCTTCAAACAATCTCAACTGGATTGAGCTCACAGTGGTATGAGGGTAAAAGTGTGTCCATGTTATTTCCACAATTCATCCACTTTGTACGTTCTTATAACATGAAACTGTCTCACTATTATTTTCCAGCCAGTTTCTAATTTCTTCTTTTCCAATATTTATTGAAATGGGCTTGTTTATTTGAACGCTACGATACTAAGCATTATCCATCACATAAATGCTATTCGATGGCAAATTTGGTATTATTTGTTCTTTCAAACATTTCATAAAAATAGCTTGATTCATGTCATCATGATAGTCACCTGATTTTGTTTTTATTTTTAACATCAAACGAGCGTTGTTAACGAAACCATATGATCCACCAGTATGTATGATTATATTGTCGTGTTGTATTATAGTTGCCCGAATTTTTGTTGTGCTGTACACCAGATTCTTCTCTGACTGCCAGCATTTGGTTATACTGTAGGACTGATGAATAAATGTACCATCCAAATATATTACAGGTTTCTTATTTTCCCCAGCATTTACGTTTTCTCGATTTTCTTTTTTATGGAAACGTCATGGGGCAATATAGCTTCTCTCTATCAACAGTTTGCGTTTTTTATGTCACTTTTTATAAGACACAAGTTCTTAATATAAAAGTTCTATTGAATATTTTCTTATGGTATCTTTCCCAACGTCGAAATCATCTTAATTTTTTCTTTTAATATCTTTACTGTGGCATAGTTTTCCCACCGTATGTACTTCATGCACAGTTCTTCATAAAACCCCTTGTTCAAAATTGTCAAACACAATTTTCTTGGAACCACTAGGTTTTTTCTTTTACCTTGTTAACAAATCAATCTACCTTCAACTTTCTGTATTTCTTTTCGTATCGTCTTTATCAGACTTACACATTTGCCAGTAGCAGCAACAGCTAATTATGTAGCCTTTTCTACTGGATATAACCATTTCCCTTCTACTTTGTGTTTGTTAAAAATCATAATTACTTTTTTTTATTATGTTGCGTCCTCCTGAATGAATCATTTTTATTGCTTTCCCTTTGTCCATTTTAAAAATAACTGTAACAAATCAAAAAACTAATTTTACTCATATCTCATAACTTAACAATTATTTTATTGACTATACAAAATATTAATTATATATGTTTTACTTACAATTTCAATTGTTGTTTTAGGTTACGTATGAAAATTAGCACTGTAAATAGAATTAAATGTAGTAATAGATTCTACTTTTATTATAGACTGGTATTGGTTTATGCCTAAGCCATTCACTGCTCACTACCCAGTTACCAATGGTATGACAAGGACAACTTAGATTGTTTAAACGGGTACGAATATCGTTTTGGGTATCATTGGATAGAACTTTTGAAAAGAAACAACTTTTACTTGAACATTTCTTTAATATATTTAGCGGTTTTCTCTATAACAACTTGAAAGTATTTTTATATACAAGTGTTCAAAGTGCCTTTCATTTTGATTCAAACACTTTCGCATCCTTAGCTTGAGCTATCTGTAGCTCGGAGCTTAAAAATTAAAATAATTACTTAATTCACTTTAAGGTCGTCTATTGTACTTTCAAGAACAACTTGAGAGTAAAGTATTTATTATTATTGTATTTTTTTTGTTTTGTTCCATGATATGGAAATTTGAAAATAAATACCTACAGCGCTGAGAGGCTATTATAGGCATATCAGGCAACAACTTCTGGCGTTTGGAGATGTGTTTATATCAACTGTGTGACTCGTTCTATACGTGTTCGTCAGAGACGGCCCCCGTGAGTATGGCGTCCTCATGTAAAAGTCAAGATGGAACCTTTATCTCCCCACCCCACTACTTAAAAAAGTAATAATCACCGCATGGGGCACTCAATCGGGCGAAGCGCCCCCATGTTGACCTTACCTTTCTTATCAAATTAGGCCGCCACTCGTGTTCGTTGTGCTTAATTACTTTTGTCACTAGTATACGTCATTTCCTTCGACAAAGCGATATCTGTTCCTAGTTTGAGCTAAACAGCTAATATTAACATAACTTTTGTTTTTATAGCGCTGTTTTGGACCTTCTAAACTAGTGTTTCCCAAAGGGTGTGCCGCGGCATACTAATGTGCCGCAAAATTTTCCAAAGGTGCCGCGAATTCTTAAAAAAAAACTAACGTCGTGATTAAGGAAATAAAATACCATTAATAAGAATAAAGTACACGAAGGATTTTTTTATAACGAATTGAAATTGACATATTCTGAATACAGGGGAGTCTATATTCAAAATGTCTTCTTCTGTAACTACGTAAAAATATTGTGAAACACTGCTCTAAACCCTTGGCGCCCTTTTATAGTTCTGAGCGCAGTAACTTTTTGAGTAACCTAGCATTTGGCATTTATATGCCACGTCCTACTTATGCAACTTAGTTTGGTGCAGCATGGTTTCAGTACTGATGATATAGAATTTATCCAATTTGTCTATATTTAGCACATAATTTGAATAGCAATTCTTAATATAATTTTAAGGCAAGTATGGTGGAATATTTCTACAGAGTTTATATTTCACTTATATAAAATTATATTTACCTAGTATTAAAATTTATTTATGTAGCAAAATAATGCTAAATAAAGTCTAATCTAATATAATCTAATCTAAAGACATTACGATTCATTTACGTTGTAGTAGGCTTTGCACTTGTTTTTTATAAATTTTGTTAAATATTATGAGGCGGCGTAGAAAAAGAAATGAACTGTAAACTGGAACACATTTAAAGTCAGCTGGCAAAATGATGGATGCACAAATTCATTCCATTAAAGTTAGTGTGGCCAGTGGCTCAATATACTATGATTTGTTAAAGGAATTTCCACAACTAACTAAGCCTCAAAGCGCCGATCATTAAACATAACGTGTACTACTTTATTGAAACTAAAGGTTCACCGGTCGTTTGCAAACCACGCAAACTTGCTCCTGACTAGTTGAAAGCAGCCAAAGAAGCTTTCGAACACATGATTGACCTTGGTCACGTACGTCCATCCAAAAGTCAGTACGCTATGCCACTACACATGGTTCCAAAAAACATTACTGATTGGCGACCATGTGGTGATTACAGAGCACTTAACGCTCAAACTATTAAAGATCGATACAGCGTACCAAACATTACAGAATGTACAGCAGAACTACATGGAAAAAAGATTTTTTCTCATTTATCTTGTAAAAGATTTCCATCAAATTCCTGTAAATCCTGAGGACATTCCAAAAACGGCGATCACTACGCCATTTGGTTTATTCGAATTCACTCGAATGCAGTTCGGTTTGTGCAATGCTGCACCAACATTTCAGCGCTTTATGGATGAAGTCACACGTGGTCTGTCATTCGTATATGCTTTTGTTGACGATTTGCTAATTGCATCTGAAAACGATCAGCAACATCTTCAACACTTGAGACAAGTATTTGAACGTCTTAGTTATTACGGTCTAACAATAAATTTAGAGAAATGCACATTTGGCGTATCAGAAATAATATTTCTTGGATTTTTGGTCAACTCAAAAGGAATTACACCCTTGCCAGATAGAGTTAGAGTCATACTTAATTTTCCTTGACCTTTGCACTTGACCTCAATCAGTCACACAATTAAGACGATATCTTGTTATGGTCAATTTCTATCGCAGATTTGTTTGTAGAGCTGGTGATATTTTAGCACCTCTTGTTAAATTTCTTGAAGGCCGAAGAAACAAGAAAAAGTTAAGACGTGACATAAAAAAATTCAAGCCAGAAGATATACTTGACTGGTCCGATGAAGCATTGACAGCATCTGAAGACTCGAAGAAAGCACTAGCAAATGCAGCTCTTCTTTATCACCCAAAACCAAATGGCAAATTAAGTATTTTTGTAGACACTTCTGATTATGCAGTTGGTGGTGCACTCCAACAACTTTCTGAAGATAAATTTTCTTGGGAACCCATTGCATTCTTTTCAACAAAACTTTCAAAGTCACAACAAAAATGGTCCACGTATGATCGCGAATTACTAGCAATATATACGTCAAGTAGGTGGGCGAGAGAATTAGAGGCAAGAAGGATGGAGATTGGCGAAGGATAACAGGAAGGGGAAACGGAAAGAAGAAAGAAAAGAGAGAAAAAAAAAGAAGATTTTGTAAAATGTAAATTGTATTGGATGTTATTGTTATGTATTTTTGGATTGATTGTTTTATATTTTATTTTATTTTTGTTTTTTTTTGTAAATGTTAGCACCCTGAACGCCGCAAGGCTTAGGGGAATAAAGAATAAAGAATATATACGTCAAGTAAGCGTTGTCGGCACATGATAGAAGGCAGCGACATTACTGTTTACAGTGACCAAAAACCGCTACAATTTGCCTTCAAATAAAAACCAGACAAATGCTCGCCACGGCAAGAGCGTTATCTTGACTATATTTCACAGTTCACTACAGATATTCGTCATGAGAAAGGCGAAACAAATATTGTCGCCGACGCGCTCAGCCGTATTGAAATGGATGCTATAACTACTGCTAGTAAACTCGATTTTAAAAAATTAGCCAAAGAACAGCAAAACGACCCTGAACTTAGAGCAATAATTGCCAACAATTAGACATCACTACAGTTGAAAAGACTTCCTTGTTTTTCCACAAATACGGAAATAGTCTGCGACATTTCAACTGGTAGCCAACGTCCATTTGTACCAGAGACATACCGGAAAAAAATATTTGAGCATTTCCACTGCTTCTCACATCCTGGTGTTATAGCAACCGAGAAATTAATCAATTCTCGATATTTTTGGTCAAGTATGAACCAGCAAATTAAACAGTGGGTAAACGCGTGCGACAAATGTCAACGGTCAAAAATCCAACGGCACACTAAATCGCCGCGAGGTTCATTTACTTTGCCTAATTCACGATTTACACATATACATATTGATTTGATTGGACTATTACCTCCTTCAGAAGGTATGCAATATTGCCTGACTATGATAGACCGTTTTACTAGGTGTATTGAAGCAATACCTATTCCAAATATGGAAGCAGAAACCGTAGCGAGAGCTTTATTTAATGGTTGGGTATCCTGATTTGGAACACCGGCTACTATAACATCTGATAGAGGTCAACAATTTGAGTCAAAATTATTTCTTGAACTTACTAAATTACTTGGTACAAACAGAATTAGGACAACTAGTTACCATCCAAGCTCAAACGGAATGATCGAAAGGCCTCACAGGCAATTGAAAGCTGCTATCAAAGCCAATGAAAACCTGATATGGACTGAAACATTACCTGTCGTATAACTTGGTATGAGTTCTTCTTTTAAACAAGACATTCACGTCTCTTCAGCTGATCTTGTTTATGGTACAACGTTACGTTTACCAGCTAACATAGTTGATCAAGAAGCATCTAAACCATCAACGTCAGACAATAATTTTTTATCAAAATTAAAAGAAAATATGGCAAAACTGAAACCAAGATTAACTTCTGAACATGGTAAGAAATCAGTTTTCGTCCATCAAGCTCTCCATACCTATTCACACGTCTATCTAAGGGTTAATACCGTTCGTTCATCATTGCAACAACCGTATACAGGACCTCACAAGGTAATGGAACGAAATGAAAAAACCATGGTCATTGACAAAACTGGTACTTCAACTAGAGTCTCTATCGACCGTGTTAAACCTGCATTTCCGGTTGAAGATTCTAAACCAAAAGAAGACAAAATTTTATTCTATTTTGTTTGTAGACTGTTTTTTATATCGTTCCTTACATACCTTATCGTTCCAGTCACTGGAGGGATACTCTTGTAGTAGGCTTTGCACTTGTTATTATTTTTATAAATTTTGTAAAATATTATGAGGCGGCGTAGAAAAAGAAATGAACTGTAAACTGTCAAAAAAAAATATTGATTGTAATTTTTTAAACTAAAAATATAACTTAAAATTTAATAAGTTACTTTTATTCAGTTTGTATCATTTTTATTTAGTTTGGTTAAGTAATAAACTAATAACGTAAATTAGTAACAGAGAGTGCTTCTTGTACATCATTTTTTTATTTTTATGTTAATAGGCTAATCGAAAGTTCTACATTTTATACTAGAATTAATAATTAGTTGAATCATCTAAAATACAAAATTTAGTTTTAAAAATTAAAATTTATGTTAGTTATGTGACCCACATTACAGTAGCAAGATGCTAACTTGCATATACTTCAGGCGATTTAAGATTTTAAAATATTTTTTGTTAGATAAAGCACGTAAAATACATAAAAAAAAACTTTGATAATTAGTTCATTCTAATCGATTATTTACAAGGGTATTTAAAATATTCTTGTAGATACAGTTAAAATTTTCTTTAAAAAATTCGAGAATATTTTTATTGCCTAAAAGTAGAATTCAAAAATTACAGGGTTATAAGAATTAGGTAGGCAGTTAACAAAGGTATTGAAAAATACAGAAAATATAGGGGAAAAAGAAAGAGAAAGAGAACGAAGAAGCACAGTAAGAGATAAGGAGAAGGGGTTGTAAGCAGAGCCGGCGCTAGTTTTTTTGGCGCCCAGAACAAACCCACCGAAGTGCGCCCTTTTTTAGAATATGCACTGGCATACCGAAGAGGGGAGTTTAGGTGCTCGCCATTTTATTTCAAGCATATTCTTTTGATTTAGATGGTTGCAATTTAAATATTTTAACATTTTAACCGAATACTAGTTATGGCTTAGTAAATTTGCTAATACAGTGGTACCTCGACTTACAAATCTCTCAATATACGAACTTTTCAAGATGCAAACTATTTTCATATCCTATTTTGACCTCTAAATATGAACCGTGATGTTTTTCTTTTTAAATGAATTAAATCCTGTTTACATTATACTTTTTCCCTAGTACTAGAAACAGGCTACTACAGGCAACAAATCGAAAACTCCTGAGTCACAAAAGCAGACACAAGAAAATTGTCCTTTTTTACAATTTACATGTAAAATAGAAAATGTTATAAATAATAATTATTATGTAATGGTATACAAAATGCCTATTTATCATATATATATAAACTAGTATATGGCGCCTGGCCTATCTCTCAATGTAAATTAAAATGTTCCAACATAGAGAGGAAGATATACATATGTCTGTCTCTTTTGGTGACCGTAAAACACAATGCGCATGCTCGGGTAGTGTCAATTCATTTTGAAAAAGCAGGATAAAATCCATATATATATATATATAAACTTGTTTATATATATATGATATTTATAGTGAAGAAATGTTCCTTCTCACTCAATCTCCATTTCTTTGCATTTTTTTCATTTAGTTGAAAATTGTTTTTTTTTTTAATTTTTTAGTTTTTCTTTTTTTTTATATTCTTTTATAATTTTTTAATCTGGGAACGGATAAATTGATTTCCCATAAGATATAATGGAAAATTGGGTTTCTAGATACATTCTTTAAAAGATGCGAACCGCGGTCAGGAACAAATTAAGTTTGTAAGCATACAATAGTACCTTACCATTGTATCTGTAAACGTGCCATCAAAATCAGTTATAAATGTTTTCAGATGTGTAAAAAAGTTATTACAGTTCAAAAGAAGACTGAATATTATTATATAATCAATAAATGTGTACATCTTTAAATTCAATTTTATATTTAATATGTACAAAATTGATATAGAAATGAAAATTTATTATTTTGATCTATATAAAAATAGAAAAACTTAATAAAAACTTAGAATATGTATATATAAGCGTTTGTATTAGCGCCCCTAAGAGCTGGTGCCCCTGTCACCCTTGCCTTTCACAGCCGCTGGTTGTAAGTAAGAAATACAGAAATATCTTTGATAATTTGAAACTGATGAAATTGACAGTCCTGAAACTTTAATAATTTGACCAAAAATATTTACATATATAATTGCTATATAATGTTGAGCAAGATTCGAAAAACAAATTTTACAGAAAGGAAAATTTAAGTTTCTGCAAGTAGATCCTGAGTTAAAAAAAAAAATCAGTTGTGGGCACCACAGGACCGGCCGTCATCACAAAGTACTTGTATAAAATACATTCTAGCCGCAGAGTGGAAATAACTTGGCCTAATATTTTCTAACAGAGATATTATTTATCATGGCCATGGAAACGTTGCATATAAGTATGGAAAAATAGCTACTTAGAAAAAATTCCGAAAATTTTTTCTAATTTATTTCGTTTCAAAAAATGTCTCAAATAAAAATTGTTAGTTATTGATTTTGTAGCAACTTTTGTTAAATAAATTTTTTCGAAATATTTCTCTGTTGTGAAATATTCGCAAAATTAAAAATCGACACGAGTAAACTCCCATTTCTAGTAAACCGATTTTTACCAAAAGTTGATCAACTCGTGCTATTGATGTCAAGAGCTTAAATATTAAGTTTTATAAAAATCCTTTTAGCCAAATTTGCTCTGCACGTGTACACAGGCAGATGGACGGACGGACAGACAGACAGACAGACAGACAGACAGACAGACAGATAGACAGATAGACAGATAGACAGATAGACAGATAGACAGATAGACAGATAGACAGATAGACAGATAGACAGATAGACAGATAGACAGATAGACAGATAGACAGATAGACAGATAGACAGATAGACAGATAGACAGATAGACAGATAGACAGATAGACAGATAGACAGATAGACAGATAGACAGATAGACAGATAGACAGATAGACAGATAGACAGATAGACAGATAGACAGATAGACAGATAGACAGATAGACAGATAGACAGATAGACAGATAGACAGATAGACAGATAGACAGATAGACAGATAGACAGATAGACAGATAGACAGATAGACAGATAGACAGATAGACAGATAGACAGATAGACAGATAGACAGATAGACAGATAGACAGATAGACAGATAGACAGATAGACAGATAGACAGATAGACAGATAGACAGATAGACAGATAGACAGATAGACAGATAGACAGATAGACAGATAGACAGATAGACAGATAGACAGATAGACAGATAGACAGATAGACAGATAGACAGATAGACAGATAGACAGATAGACAGATAGACAGATAGACAGATAGACAGATAGACAGATAGACAGATAGACAGATAGACAGATAGACAGATAGACAGATAGACAGATAGACAGATAGACAGATAGGCAGATAGACAGATAGACAGATAGACAGATAGACAGATAGACAGATAGACAGATAGACAGATAGACAGATAGACAGATAGACAGATAGACAGATAGACAGATAGACAGATAGACAGATAGACAGATAGACAGATAGACAGATAGACAGATAGACAGATAGACAGATAGACAGATAGACAGATAGACAGATAGACAGATAGACAGATAGACAGATAGACAGATAGACAGATAGACAGATAGACAGATAGACAGATAGACAGATAGACAGATAGACAGATAGACAGATAGACAGATAGACAGATAGACAGATAGACAGATAGACAGATAGACAGATAGACAGATAGACAGATAGACAGATAGACAGATAGACAGATAGACAGATAGACAGATAGACAGATAGACAGATAGACAGATAGACAGATAGACAGATAGACAGATAGACAGATAGACAGATAGACAGATAGACAGATAGACAGATAGACAGATAGACAGATAGACAGATAGACAGATAGACAGATAGACAGATAGACAGATAGACAGATAGACAGATAGACAGATAGACAGATAGACAGATAGACAGATAGACAGATATCATGCATAAAATAGTCAAAACGTTAAGTCAAAACGGGACCTCAATTCGTGGAGTCCATCGAAATCTCGAAATGTCAAAATCGGTATGATCAAAATACCTCCCTTATATATGTTGGCGGTCAGTAAAAAGGTTGTGGGGCATTATTTTCTATTTATCATCCAAAATATTAAGGTTATCCTTTCTATCCATTCATATTCCTTCTCTTTAAATCGCATCTCAAGGTTCTTCAAAATTCATCTGTATACAGAGTAACAAAAAGCGGGGTAACATTGTTGTTGTTGGTTCATCCAACTCCGTAAATGGTAAAGTATTGGTGCGCCCAATGTCGCAAGTGGTGGAGCGACATTGTAAAGTATTGGTTCGTCTAGTTCCACAAATGTCGGGATGATGTTGTAAAGTATTGGTTTGTCCAGCTCTGTAAATTGTGGGCTGACATTGTTAGTGTTGGTTCGTCCAATGCCGTAAATGGCGGGTCGACGTTAAAATTTTTTGGTCCATACGGAGTTTCATATGCAGGACGTTTTATAGTGTTGGTTTATCCAGACCTTGTAAAGTGTTCGTCCAGCGTCGCAAGTGGCGGGGTGACGTTGTTAGAATTGGTTCGTCCAGTGCCAAAAATTGCAGGGCGACGTTGTAAAGTGTTGATTCTTCCAGTCCCGCAAATGTCGGGGTGTAAAGTTTGTTGCTATTGTTAGTCATATATTAAAAGTTACCAACAGACTAACAGTTTGATAATTACCTATACTGCAGGTAGGGTTGCCATCTCTTCGGATCTGACCCGGAGGTTCTGGGTTTTGCAAGTTTGTTCCGGGTTGCGGGTTTGATCCGTATTTCTCTGGGTCGTGCGAGATATAAACATCCAATTTATTTCAATATAATACTGACGGTTTGTTACACGTTTTGATGCTTTTCCTACAATTCAAGTATTTTTTGAATTTCTGACCCCCGCTGTTCGAGTGATTTTCTGAATATCTGGGCTTTCCTTTCATCGTTTTTTTTTGATTTTCTTTTCTTATTTTATGAAGCATTTATTGTATATATAATAAATATTTACTTAAAATCCATTCACGATGTTTCTTTATCTGAGTAGGCTATGGTAAGGTGACACTTTTGCTGGTAGTCACGAAAAATATCTAGACATGTCGTAATGAAATGTCAAAAATATAGTGTTTTTTCTATTTAATAGATTTTATTTAATATGAGTTAATAATATGTTCAAGTATATTAATTGAACATAAAAAATATATAAATAAGATTGGAAAAATGTCATTATTTTTTATGCAGCCAACCAAATATATATATATATATATATATATATATATATATATATATATATATATATATATATATATATATTAAGAAAGAAAATTGATATCAAAAATACAACCTCCCCGGGAATCGAACCCGCATCCTAGAGATTACGCGTCTCAGTCCCCTGCCACAGGGCCATGGAGGCATGAGAATTGCATTTGATATCAGTGGACAAGTCGTGACTTCAATTAACATAATTCATGTACGAAAGAGAAGCTGATTTTTCTAACGAAAAACACAATTTAACACTAATGTCTCAGTCAGTGCGTACACCACCCAAATATTTAAGAATAATGAAATTATTTTGAATTAACAATATAAAGTTATTTTAAGAATGAAAATTGATATCAAAAATACAACCTCCCCGGGAATCGAACCCGCATCCTAGAGATTACGCGTCTCAGTCCCCTGCCACAGGGCCATGGAGGCATGAGAATTGCATTTGATATCAGTGGACAAGTCGTGACTTCAATTAACATAATTCATGTACGAAAGAGAAGCTGATTTTTCTAACGAAAAACACAATTTAACACTAATGTCTCAGTCAGTGCGTACACCACCCAAATATTTAAGAATAATGAAATTATTTTGAATTAACAATATAAAGTTATTTTAAGAATGAAAATTGATATCAAAAATACAACCTCCCCGGGAATCGAACCCGCATCCTAGAGATTACGCGTCTCAGTCCCCTGCCAAAGGCCATGGAGGCATGAGAATTGCATTTGATATCAGTGGACAAGTCGTGACTTCAATTAACATAATTCATGTACGAAAGAGAAGCTGATTTTTCTAACAGGCAGGGGACCTGTACTGCATTCTAACAATTGAACGGTCTGTAGGTACAGCGCGATATATCAAACTATCGCTTCACGGTCTCTGTACTTACATGAAAGATCCGTATCCGTATCCACGGATCAGAAAACAAATAATCCTTATCCGTATTTGTATCCGTAGATCTGACTTTTATGTGATCATAACTTCTTTTTGCTCCGGGTCAGAGTAAGGCGTTAGGTGGCAACACTAACTGCAGGGTCCATCACTCAAAGTGTTACCAACTTCGTGCTGCTTCAGCTGCTAGAGAGCTGATGATAGCGTGCTCATATTTTGACAAGCGTCAGTCAATGAAGTTATTTATAAGCATTTCGTTCTACTTCGTAATTCAAAAGAAATAATTCCAAATGAAATTCAAACTATGTGATTGGCTTGTATTTGGCTGGAAAATCGCAAGTACCTATTGTTCGTGGGCTCCAGCATTTACGTGTGAATAAAATGTTTGTGTATCGAACCATTACGCGTATCATTGTAACTGGTAACATTACAAAACGTCATGGAAGCGGTCATAGAAAAACAGAAATATCTCCAGATGTACTTCGAAAGGTGAAAGGCTTGAATTCAAAGATATCCATGTCAGAGTGCAACAACATTGGCTACAAATTTGAACGTGTCCGACACAAGCAAACGGCGCATACTTGTTAAATGAACTTAAATTGAAACCAGGAAACAAAAAGTACAAAATTTGACACTGGTGCAAAAGGCAGTTCGTCTTTAATTATCAAAAACACTGAAAGCCTTGCACGAAAGTGCCGACCTAGAAAATTTGGTAATTTCTGATTGTTCAACAATAAAATTTTAACAAAAAAATGATCGTAAGTAGTTGAAGGGCAAGCCCAGCGACAATTTTGACAACCGAGTTGCTATGCGTAAACAAGCGCCTGCTTCTGTGTTGGTTCGGGCTGCTGTAACTGCAAATGGTCGCTCTCCGCTCGTTTTTATCGACCAGGGTGGTATCAATAAAAGATGTTAAATGATGCGTTGATTCCTTGGGCACACACACAATTCGGTACCAACCGCTGGACATTCCAACAGGACTGGGCATTGTCCCATAAAGTTCGTTTGCCACAACAATCTTTACAAAATCACGTTCCACAGTTCATTTCTTTGTAACAGTGGCCTCTCTACATAAGTGGGCTAAATTTTTGACAATTTCGAAAACATGTAGTACATTTTACGGATTCTTTTCGATAATTCTTCTTATATGTTGCTTCCAAGACAATTGTTGATCTATAAAAATTCCTAGATATTTGACACAATTTGATCTTTGGATTAGTTCACTAGTGGTTCCTACATCTGTGATTTTCAAATTGTTTATTAAGGGTTGAGATTTATTCTTAATTGTAAACGTTATGAAGTTACTTTTTGCTGTATTTAAAGTTAAAAAATTATTTTCTAGAGATTTATTTACTTTACACAATTTTCTGCTTTTGTGGCAGTTGTTTTCTTTAAACTGGCTGATGTTAGTGTGACTGTATCAACGGCATACGCATTAATTTTACAGTCTGTGTCAATACTTAACAGGTCATTTAGATATATATTAAATAATGTTGCTGATAATATTGTTCCCTGGGGAACGCCACATTTTACAAGTAATTTGTTACTTATTTCTTCATTGTTGGACACGCTGGTATCTATTTTGAAGGTAGCTCTGAATTAAGCGGCTCCGTGAAGTTAGCAGTCCACTGAAAGCACTAACGAAAATTCGTCGGCCATCCGTTAGTGCTTCGTTAATGCCTGTTAGTGCTTCATTAAAATTTGTAGCCACCCTAACCGTTTTTGAGATATTGAGCATTCAAAAAAATAAGCGTGAAGTTAGCAGTCCACTGAAAGCACTAACAAAAATTCGTCGGCCATCCGTTAGTGCCTCGTTAGTGCCTGTTAATGCTTCATTAAAATTTGTAGCCACCCTAACCGTTTTTGAGAAATTGAGCTTTCAAAAAATCGACCGTGAAGTTAGCAGTCCACTGAAAGCACTAACGAAAATTCGTCGGCCATCCGTTAGTGCCTCGTTAGTGCCTGTTAGTGCTTCATTAAAATTTGTAGCCACCCTAACCGTTTTTGAGATATTGAGCATTCAAAAAAATAAGCGTGAAGTTAGCAGTCCACTGAAAGCACTAACGCAAATTTGTCGGCCATCCGTTAGTGCCTCGTTAGTGCCTGTTAGTGCTTCATTAAAATTTGTAGCCACCCTAACCGTTTTTGAGAAATTGAGCTTTCAAAAAATCGACCGTGAAGTTAGCAGTCCACTGAAAGCACTAACGAAAATTCGTCGGCCATCCGTTAGTGCCTCGTTAGTGCCTGTTAGTGCTTCATTAAAATTTGTAGCCACCCTAACCGTTTTTGAGATATTGAGCATTCAAAAAAATAAGCGTGAAGTTAGCAGTCCACTGAAAGCACTAACGAAAATTCGTCAGCCATCCGTTAGTGCTTCGTTAGTGCCTGTTAGTGCTTCATTAAAATTTGTAGCCACCCTAACCGTTTTTGAGAAATTGAGCATTCAAAAAATCGACCGTGAAGTTAGCAGTCCACTGAAAGCACTAACGAAAATTCGTCGGCCATCCGTTAGTGCCTTGTTAGTGCCTGTTAGTGCTTCATTAAAATTTTTAGCCACCCTAACCGTTTTTGAGATATTGAGCATTCAAAAAAATAAGCGTGAAGTTAGCAGTCCACTGAAAGCACTAACGAAAATTCGTCGGCCATCCGTTAGTGCATCGTTAGTACCTGTTAGTGCTTCATTAAAATTGGAATCTACCCAACCCGTTTTTTAGAAATTGAGCATTCAAAAAAATAAACGTGAAGTTAGATGGTGATTGAAATACTATATTTTTCTATAGATGGGGGTAGATTTATCTAAGATATATTAATTTATTTATTTATTTATTTATTTTACATAGGCCTATTTTTGCAACGAGGCTAATCGCCGATGCCAGGGGGCGAACTCCTACACCTGGATGAGGGGTGAATGATTGTGAAATGAGAGTAATGTATAAATTATTCTCGCCCGAATAATATCACCAACGGAAAATCGAACTACCGACCGCACAATCCAGACTGTTTTCACCAGTCCAAACTGCACGATATTTTAAATCCCAAGATATTTGAGAATAATTTTTACTACAATTTTACGCCTTCACAAATATTGTATTTTCAACCCTATCTAATTAATGTAGGGCGAACTTGCGAATTAACTTCGATGACAGAATAAGCACCCAGAATTATCTGATAAGTTGAAAAAGGTATGAAAACAACTAATTAATTATATCACAAGTAAAATTAGAAGAAGTCAATGTAATCTGTGTAAAAAAGCGTCTAAATCGTCTAATGTAAATAAGCAATTTATAATAAGTGTTGGACTAAATATGACTGACGATTTAGGTATGAGAAATGATAAGCAAAATATCTAGTGTAATAAAACACAATATTGAAGGAAAGTTTCGATGTTAGTATATAATATAATCAATATAATAATATACAAATAACAAATCATCAAAACACAATTTAAAATTTACTTCAACTAAGCAGAACTTTTGAACCAGCAGTATTGTTAATCCCGGCAGCCCGCTCTACCACCTAACGATCAAACTGACTCATCAGATTAATTTATTTACTGTGATCTTCTTTCTGTGATTACTTCTGACCTATAAACGATAGGTACATGAGTCAAAGGGAGGGTCAAAAGAGGGGGGGTCACGAATATCAATGTATATCTATCTTTGTTACACTTATATGCTACAGCATACGAACACAATAATTTTGGGTATAATAATTTTTAAATATATTTGTGACGAACAAACTAAACGAATATTATCATCGACTATCATCAACTGCATTGCAAACTAAAATATATAGCACCAAAGACGCGTAGTAATACCTTATCTATCTCAATTGTGTGCGGCTTGCTATATATTTATTAAAAATATAAAATATAAAAAAATATAAATAAACTGCAACACTTTATATTTACCTATTAAATCTTTGGCCATACTTACTTTCATTGACAGCAAAAACTGCTCTATTTTTCAATTCGATGGTCTACCTGCACTTTTCTCCTTCGACCGTTAGGTTTGTGTGCCGCGTCTTAAACGCGAGAAACAAAATACATAGTAAAAATAATTGGACATCTTCTTCTTTATATATATAAAAGAGGAAAATTGTCTGTTTGTTTGTTTGTTTGTTCGCTATACATTCCTAGGCCGTGTAACCGATTTAAACCAAATTTTGCACAGTTACTATTTAGAACCCTGCGGAACTGATTCTAGGTCAATTTATCGAAAATCAATTTATCGAATACAAATTTATCGATAGCAAGTTTATCAAAAGCAAAGTTATCGAAAATCAATTTATCGACTGCTCAATTTATCGAATGGCACGTTTATCGAAAATGCTTAGTAATATTATGTTATTTCATAAAAACAAATTTTCTTATTAATATAAATTTTCGGTATAACTAGGCAATAGGTCATACCACTAGCGTCATACCACACATGATTTGTTCAATTTACGGTAATTCTAAACAGGTGGCATTATTATGTTAGTGTGAGTTTGTTTTGTCATTAAACTAGAAGATGGGTAGCTCGCTTCGCTCGACTTCTTCTAACCAAACCCTTACTAACCTAAGATAGTGTTTTGTCATTAAACTAGAAGATGGGTAGCTCGCTTCGCTTGGCTTCTTCTAACCAAACCCTTACTAACCTAACCTAACCTAAGATAGTGCTTTGTCATTAAACTAGAAAATGAGAAGCTCGTTTCGCTCGGCTTCTTCTAACCAAACCCTTACTAACCTAACCTAACCTAAGATAGTGTTTTGTCATTAAACTAGAAGATGGGTAGCTCGCTTCGCTTGGCTTCTTCTAACCAAACCCTTACTAACCTAACCTAACCTAAGAGAGTGCTTTGTCATTAAACTAGAAGATGAGAAGCTCGTTTCGCTCGGCTTCTTCTAACCAAACCCTTACTAACCTAACCTAACCTAAGATAGTGTTTTGTCACTAAACTAGAAGATGGTAATCTCTCTTTACTCGGCTTCTTCTAACCAAACCATTACTAACATAACCTAACCTAAGATAGTGTTTTTATATGTCACTTTATTTACCGTCACAATAATAAATTACAATGTAAACTAAAATTTCTTTCATTATTAATTCCTACCGAAATAATTCAACAATCAATTTTCGATAAACGTGCCGTTCGATAAATTGAGCATTCGATAAACTAGCTTTCGATAAATTGATTTTTGATAAATTGATTTTCGATAAATTTGCTTTCGATAAATTGATTTTCGATAAATTTGCTTTCGATAAATTGATTTTCGATAAACTCGCCGGTTCCCGCGGAACTAATGGTGCAAAAATTAATCGGTTTTTAAATGATGTACATGTTTTTAGGGCCTACAGACGGAAAAAAGTCGGAAAACATCTTTTTGCGGAACATTAAAATCGTTACGACGGCTAAACTGTAAGAGATATATCGAAAATATATATATCGGACTTTTCAGGTTTAATATTACAACAAAAATCTCCGGGAGAGCATATATCGCAGGTCAATAGATAACTCACAATTATGATTTATGATTTTATTTTCGACGAAAATTATAACGCTGTTTGCTGTGGAATATCATCGTTACCTTTAAAGATTTACAAAGAAAAATTACTTTAATTGCTAGGGCATTTACTAACGAATAAAAAGCCCTTTGACCCATGTACCTATCGTTTATAGGTCAGAAGTAATCACAGAAAGAAGATCATAGTAAATAAATTAATCTGATGAGTCAGTTTGATCGTTAGGTGGTAGTGCGGGGTGCCGGATTAACAATACTGCTGGTTCAAAAGTTCTGCTTAGTTGAAGTAAATTTTAAATTGTGTTTTGATGGATTCACGGTAAGTTCATCGAAAATCAATTCATCGAAAATCAATTCATCGAAAATCAATTCATCGAATGATCAATTCATCGAATCGTCAATTCATCGAAAAAAATATATTTTGTAAATATTTGAGAAGAATGCCGAGGGGATCGGAAAGCCAAAAAAAGCAGTGGTCAATAAAAGTTGACAGACTACACTTATTAAATTACTATCATACTTGGTCTATTAATAATTTTTAAATTTCATTAAGCTAGATGATGGGTAGCTCGCTTCGCTCGGCTTCTTCTAACAAACCCTTACCAACCTAACCTAACCTAAGATAGTGTTTTGTCATTAAACTAGAAGATGGGTAGCTCGCTTCGCTCGGCTACTAACCTAACCTAATTACCTTGTTTTTAGATGCATAGTAATAATAAATAATAATAATAACTTTATTTACATTTTTTACATTGACCTATGTTATAAATGTAAATAAGAAAATTTATTTCCAAAACCTATTATAATTTCTTAGACCTAATTTTTATACTTATTGACAATTTTATTTATATATACTATTTTTATCATTCTGTCCAGCATCACTAAGCTGAAGCTTGTCGCAATGTCTGGACAGAATAATGAACAAATTAACAGACTCAATGATAATAATTACATGTTATTATATAGTAATATACATATATTGAATAAATAATGCAATGGTTTCACTAGGGCATGTGCACAGGCTTTAATTATATATTAGGAATAAGGTCTTCCCTCTATAGAGGATCTTGGTTTTAGTGTGTTGATAGTACGACGAAAACTGGTTTGGGTTTGTGGAGATGTTAGACTCACATTCTTTTAGGTAATCTAGGTGTCTTATTTTGATGTTGACAGCGACCTGGTTTTTGGCACGCAATCATCAAGTATTGTATAAATTATGCAATAAATGTTGTCAACTCCTGCATCAGCATTTTCGGTATTGTATAATTTGTCAGTGATATAATTTGTTAGTTCCGCATTCCAGTCAGTTGTAATAAGTGTCCTATATAATTTTTCAAAGTCAGCAATTTTGAAGTTGTATTTGTAATTGTTACGTGTTAGTTTTTCTTGTGAAATACTATACTTAATTTTGAAATGTAGGGCCGGATGAGACTTATCTTCACTTATTAATGGGTCCAATGAGTGATGTGTTCGGGTTTCCAAATTCAATCCAATTAAAAATCAATTTTTTTCATTTCTGTTTCCAACTTCTTTTTATAAACTGAACACTCGGAGCTCCAGACGAGGTGGTTGACATCAAGTCTCATCTTTAATTTGTTAACTACATATACGCAGTTACTGCACTTTATTTCTGCATCTTCACAACGACAGTTGGACAATTCATGATTGCCAGTACACTTCGGGCATGATGTATCGCTTCTGCAAACCTGGGCTTTGTGTCCATACTTGTTACATTTAAAACATCTTTCAATATTTATTGCGCCATATACTCTGCATCTATCCCAGCCGATATTCACTCTTCCTTCTTCGGTCAGCCTGAAGTAAGATTCACCATCGACTTCCAAATACGCCATAAATTTATGATCGTTTCGGTTGTCTTTAGCGACATGAACAACCTTTACCGTAGCTTTATTGTTCAAACAATCATTTTGAGCTAATATTTTGTATTCTATGTCTTCAGGTTCTAGTTTCTCAGATAGGCCGAATATTTTAACCCTTGGAGCTTTCTTCTTTGGCACGGTTGCTACATAGTCTGTGCCTAACTTTTCGGTAACAGATTCTCTCAAGTTGTCTATTGCTTGTTGGTTCTTACATTCAATTGCTATCCCACCCTTGCTGATATTTCTTACACCTAGAACTGAGGCTGATAGAGGGTCAATGTTTTTCCTAATGGCTTCTTTGGTAATATCACTTCTCTGGTCGGATTTTTTCGGTTTGATTACTAGAACAGGATCTGATTTAACTTTAGATTTTAGTTTGTCAGCATATGACACAGCTTCACTTCGCATCTCGTTGTTTGCTTGAACATCTTCAGATATTTTTGTGATGAGTTTTTCCGTCGCTTCAGTTTTCCTGTCCAAATTCTCCTCGGTTCGCTGTACTTTTCTATCCACAACTTTAAGAGCTTCTTCCTGTTGACATATCTTGTCGTGAATTGCTTCCAACAGGTTCTTCATGGACCGTCCCTTACGCTCGATGCAATCTCCGCAGAACCAGCCAATGCACGCATTCGTCGTTATGAACTTCCATTCATTATCTGGAAGACTCGCGCACTTAGAATGAAATGTGCGTTCACATATCCCAGAACAAATCACCAACTTATCAGTTCTCTTCACATCTGCTTTGCATGTTACACATGTCGCCATCGACATCTTAAATATTGTTGCACATGTATAATGCTATTATAATAATTGCATATTTGCCAACATAGCAATATTATCGCAGGTATTTCAACACGTCCGCACTCTACGAAGGTTCAAACGCTACTGTAGTAGTACTTTATTTTCACCCATATTAGCCCAATTAAAATGCGTATCATTGTGTATGAATTTATAAAAATTATTTGCGTGCAATTGCCCATAACCTGTCTTATTAAACCTTAAAAACAAAACATTTATTTGTTTTATTATATAAGTTTTCTTATTATATTTCTTTATTTATATTCAAATACTATGTCACTTTATTTACCTTTTTTTAAACCATATAAAAATTTTATGCAATTATTTCATAGTCTGTCTACTTTTATTAACCACTGTTTTTTTGACTTTCCGATCCCCTCGGCATTCCTCTCAAATATTTACAAAATATTTTTTTTTAGATGAATTGACGATTCGATGAATTGATCATTCGATGAATTGATTTTCGATGAATTGATTTTCGATGAAATGATTTTCGATGAACTCGTCGGTTACCGTTTTGATGATTTGTTATTTGTATATTATTATATTGATTTTAAATACTAACATCGAAACTTTCCTTCAATATTGTGTTTTATTACACTCGATCTTTTGCTTATCATTTCTCATACCTAAATCGTCAGTGATATAATTAATTAGTTGTTTTCATACCTTTTTCAACTTATCAGATAATTCTGGGTGCTTATTCTGTCATCGAAGTTAATTTGCAAGTTCGCCCTACATTAATTAGATAGGGTTGAAAAACAATGATATGTGTGAAGGCGTAAAATTGTAGTAAAAATTATTCTCAATTATCTTGGGATTTAACATATCTTAGATGCCAACGGAGTGGTCGAGCGCATTAAGTCGTACAGTTTGGACTGGTGAAAACAGTCTGGATTATGCGATTGGTAGTTCGATTCTCCGTTGGTGATATTATTCGGGCGAGAATAATATGTATACATTACTCTCATTTCACAATCATTCACCCCTCATCCAGGTGTAGGAGTTCGCCCCTGGCATTGGCGATTAGCCTGGTTGCAGAAATAGGCCGATGTAAAATAAATAAATAAATAAATTAATATATCTTAGATAAACCTACCCCCATCTATAGAAAAATATAGTATTTCAATCACCATCTAACTTCACGCTTATTTTTTTGAAAGCTCAATTTCTAAAAAACGGGTTGGGTGGATTCCAATTTTAATGAAGCACTAACAAGTACTAACGAGGCACTAACGGATGGCCGACGAATTTTCGTTAGTGCTTTCTATGTCCTGCTAACTTTATGCTTATTTTTTTGAATGCTCAATTTCTCAAAAACTCTTAGGGTGGATTCCGATTTTAATGAAGCACAAACAGGCACTACTAAGGCACTAACGGTTGGCCGATGAATTTTCATTAGTGCTTTTCCTGACCTGCAAACTGCACGTTAATTTTTTTAAATGCTCAATTTCTCAAAAACGGTTAGAGTGGATTTCGATTTTAATGAAGCACTAACAGGCACTAACGAGGCACTAACGGTTGGCCGATGAATTTTCATTAGTGCTTTTCATGACCTGCAAACTGCACGTTAATTTTTTTTTAATGCTCAATTTCTCAAAAACGGTTAGGGTGGCGACAAATTTTAATGAAGCACTAACAGGCACTAACGAGGCACTAACGGATGGCCGACGAATTTTCGTTAGTGCTTTCAGTGGACTGCTAACTTCACGCTTAATTTTTTGAATGCTCAATATCTCAAAAACGGTTAGGGTGGCTACAAATTTTAATGAAGCACTAACAGGCACTAACGAGGCACTAACGGATGGCCGACGAATTTTCGTTAGTGCTTTCAGTGGACTGCTAACTTCACGGTCGATTTTTTGAAAGCTCAATTTCTCAAAAACGGTTAGGGTGGCTACAAATTTTAATGAAGCACTAACAGGCACTAACGAGGCACTAACGGATGGCCGACGAATTTTCGTTAGTGCTTCCAACGAAGCGTGAAGTTAGCAGTCCATTTTGAATTGCTTTTTTTTCGAAAACGTTTAGGGTGGCTACGATTTTTTATGAAGCACTAACAGGCACTAACGAAGCACTAACGGATGGCCGACGAATTTTCGTTAGTGCTTCCAGTGGACTGCTAACTTCACGGAGCCGAATTAAGCTGTATCCTGTTCCTCTAATCCCGATTGTTTTAATTTTTTCTAGTAATATTTGGTGATCCACTGTGTCGAACGCTTTCGCCAGGTCAATAAATGTTGCTATTAGTTTCGTATTGTTGTAAAATGATTCATATATGGTTGATGTTACTTCTGCTATTGCGTCATCTGTACTGAAATTTTGACGGAATCCGTATTGATATTTATTTATGACGTTATGTTTTGCCAGAAAGTTATTTATTTTTTCATTAATAACTTTTTCTATTAATTTACCTACTGACGATGTCAGTGATATTGGCCTATAGTTACTTAGTATGTTTATATATCGGTTTTATTGTTGATAATTTGAAAATGGGGTGTATTCCAGTTTCTAATATTTTATTAGTTAATGTGGTTATTTGTCCGGTAATAGTGTCTTTTGTTTTCTTTATTGTGTCATTTAAAATTCCGTCGGGTCCGGGGGCGCTATTATTTTTTATACCTATGTCTGTTTATATGGTAACCGACGAGTTCATCGAAAATCAATTCATCGAAAATCAATTAATCGAAAATCAATTCATCGAAAATCAATTCATCGAAAATCAATTCATCGAAAATCAATTCATCGAAAATCAATTCATCGAAAATCACTTCATCGAATGATCAATTCATCGAATGATCAATTCATCGAAAAAAAATATTTTGTAAATATTTGAGAGGAATGCCGAGGGGATCGGAAAGTCAAAAAAGCAGTGGTCAATAAAAGTAAACAGACTAAGAAATAATTGCGTAAATTTTTTTATATGGTTTAAAAAAAGGTAAATAAAGTGACAGTGTTTGAATATAAATAAAGAAATATAATAAGAAAACTTATATAATAAAAGAAATAAATGTTTTGTTTAGGTTATGGGCAATTGCACGCAAATAATTTTTATATATTCATACACAATGATACGCATTTTAATTGGGCTAATATGGGGGAAAATAAAGTACTATGCGCCTAAAAACAAGGTAATTAGGTTAGGTTTAGTTAGTAAAAGTCTAAAACCGAGCGGAGCGAGTTACCCATCTTCTAGTTTAAGGACAAAGCACTATTTTAGGTTAGGTTAGGTTAGTAAGAGTTTTGTTAGAAGAAGCCGAGCGAAGCGAGCTACCCATCTTCTAGTTTAATGTCAAAACACTATCTTAGGTTAGGTTAGGTTAGTAAGGGTTTGGTTAGAAGAAGCCGAGCGTAGCGAGCTACCCATCATCTAGTTTAATGACCAAACAAACTCACACTAACATAACAATGCCACCTGTTTAGAATCACCGTACATTGAACAAAACATGTGTGGTATAGTAAATATGAATAGTAAAACTATGTACATAACACAAAACCCTTAAGACTTAACAGATGGGGAAATACCATTTTTATAATTCTTTAAGAATGGGTGTATTACGTACATTTATGATCCCATTAACCGGGTTTTTCTGATCTAAGGAGCCCTGTTTGATTTCAAAATAATATCTAAGGTATCTTTTACGTACGTATTATATGGCGTATTTTCTGAATGGAAAATTTAAAAATTATTAATAGACCAAGTATGATAGTTATTAAATAAGTGTAATCTGTCAAGTTTTATGTACCACTGCTTTTTTGGTTTTCCGATCCCCTCGGCATTCCTCGCAAATATTTACAAAATATTTTTTTTTCGATGAATTGATCATTCGATGAATTGATCATTCGATGAATTGATTTTCGATGAATTGATTTTCGATGAATTGATTTTCGATGAATTGATTTTCGATGAATTGATTTTCGATTAATTGATTTTCGATGAATTGATATTCGATGAATTGATTTTCGATGAACTTACCGTGAATCCTGTTTATATGTTATTAAGTTTGAATATGTCTTCTTCGCCAACAGGGTTAAAAAATATTGTTTCTGAAACATGTAGTTCTTTTTTCATTTTAATATTATGATTGGGCCTGAATGCATGTGAATTTCTTTGATTAAGGCCAACAATATTGAAATAATTATTAAAATTGGCTGCTAGATTTCTATTGTCAACTTGCGACGGTAATATATTTTTCCTTTCATCTTTGTAGTTAGTAATATCCTGTATGGTTTTCCATATTTTTTTAGAATTATTATTATGCTCTTCTATTTTTTGTTTATAATAATCTTTTTTCGTTGCGTTTATTAGTTTACTTATTAATTTTTTATAGTTAATATATTTGATTTTTAATTTTGTATTAAATGGTTTTTTATTTAGTTTATTATATTTATTACTTTTATTATATATTTTTATTTAACATTCGTCTATTAATTCTTTATACTTATTTATAAAATTATTTGCCGTGTTATTAGTATTAGTGTCGCTTAAAATTATTTCCCAGTTTACACGGCTGATTTTTTTATTTAATAGTTCATAATTTATTGTTTTATTTGCTTGGTTTTTAATATTTTTATTGTTAAATTGTATTATTGTGGAATAGTGGTCAGTTATATTAGTTTTAAGTACAGTAGGTTTTATATTGTAATTAGTAAATTTTGTATCTTTAAGAAATATATGATCGATGCAGGTTTTAGTTGTAGGGGTTACTCTCGTATAATGATTAAAAGCAGACTTGAATCCATACTTGTACAATACATTCAGATATTGGTTAAATGTTTAATTTAGGTCTAAAATATCTATGTTAATGTCACTTACGACTAAATCTATATTCTTATATGTCTTAAAAAATCTTTTTTTTTCAGGAGTTTTCATTACTTATTTCACTTTTATTTGATATTTGACCGAAGTCGAAAATCTTATTTCTTAAACTATCTTAATGTCTTAAAATATTAAATAAAAAGATTCATAATTGACGAAACTACAGTATTTTTAATTGGGTTATGTCTCCTTATTTCTAAAACAGAACTATTTCAGTGGTTTTCCATATTATACTCTTGCATCCAAATAATTCCTTAATCTAGTTCACATCTAACTTTTCAACCATAATTGCAATAAATTAGTCCAATTCCAGAGATTTCCTTTTAACACTTTCCCCTTAATTTTTTTTCTTTCTTGGAATTGATACGATAAAAAGTTAATAAAATAATTTCTGCACGTATTTTTACAAGTTCTAAATTTCCCGTGGTGGGATCGGAGTCTGATCATAGCTACCGCGCTGTAGATATATGCTCCGACGCCAGGCGTCCGTACAGGCGCCGGCGTCGAATGATAAGGACACTAGATACACCGCGGTTCTGGGATGTCCAGTAGACTCCCGGAAACCGGACGATAGGTGTTGTGAATATTTTTATTCGTGAGTGCACGTGCGTCTTAAGTTTAAGCGTCAGAGGAATTTAACTTTTAAATTAATTTCAATTTTAGTTAATGATTTAATTTTGAAATTAAATAAAAATATTTTTACGGTTATACATATTTTTAAAATAAGTTTAATATCAAATATAAAAATAACAATAATTTAATCTCAATTATAGATATATTATAGAACATATAATTTATATAACGAAATATTTTTTCATTAGTTTAGAATTACAAATTATAGTTCATTTTAAGAATATCATTTTTGTACTATTTTTTATCTTTTATTAATAATTTTCCTGATATATATTTTGAACTGTAATTAGGAATTCTTTATATTTCTTATTCCATTATTAATTCCTAAGTTTTATTAATATCGACAAATCTCTAATTTAAATGTATTTGTTTTGAGTTCAATATACATGAAATATTAGAAAAATATATACATATCTAAAAATAAAATATTTAAATTTAAAATTATTTTTTTTTAGCCAACAGAACTAATGAAATAAATAATTTGCTGTATTTACTAAAATTTGATTAAATTTTAATTAAAAGTCATACAAAAATATTTAGTTTTATAAAACTTTTAGTTAATTAAAATTTTCATTATTTGATTATTTTTGAATTTTACGTTGTTTGTAAAACAGATTTCATTAAATAATTTTTTTAATTGATATTGATATGTATCTAATTTTTATATAAATAACACTAATATTCATTTTAATAATATTTCTCATACACATCATTTAAATCTTATAAAATCCTTGTTTAATGGAGAAAACACATTTCGTGGACTAAAATTAAAATTTGTGATTATTATTAAATTTCAAATATTCAAATAGACAAAAATATTTATAGTATTTGTAAAATATATAGTACTAAACTAAAATAAAGTTTATTAATTGCACAAGTTCTAGACAATAGTTTAAAAACTTTAAATAAATATATAATAAGTACGTATTTAAAACTTTAAATCTATAGAGAAATTTTAAAAATTGTTAATATTGTATTAATTAAAACTGAAGTAAATTCTAACAGAAAAAAAAAAAAAAAATAATAATTCTTATTATATTTAATTAATAATATATTCAGTAATAATTATATAAATCAAGTAAATAAATAGTTTAATTAAAATCAGTAAAAATAAATTATATTAAGGATAAAAAGAATATTTAGACCCATGAAGAAATTTATAGTTTTAAACCAAGTTTAATATACCATAAACTAAAGAGTTTATGTGTACAAGGCAATAATAGCTCCAGGTGCTGTGGGCCAAAACATTTACTATTTCAATTATCAATAACAATTAATCAAATATTAAAAACCAATATGTCTGATAACATTGTTGCCGAGTGGTTAAAATCGTTACATCTCCACCAGTACGCTGAAAGTTTCTTCGACAATGGTTACGATGACTTAGAAATATGCAAACAAATAGGAGATCCAGACCTGGACGCAATTGGCGTCTTCGATCCTGTGCATCGGATCTGTCTCCTCCAGGCAGTGAAAACTCTCCGTGAAGAAGGCGCGGCTATGGTCTATCTAAATCTGGACGACTGTGACAAGCTGAAGAAGAATTACGAAAGAAATTATGATTACAGCGCGAGATATTTCGACAAAAGTGATTTAGGGAAAAGATTGTGGAATGTTAGCGAAAGATACCTCAAAGAGGATTTAAGAGATTTATTGCACGGGTATGAAGGAGTACAAGAGGAAATGAGAAGAATTCCGTGGAAACAGTTGCAGATTTTGTTGAAAGAAGAACTGATGTTTGATGGAATTACTTTGACATCGCAGCCATATTCCACTGAGGTAGGATGCTTTTAAATATTTAGTTTTGTAGAAATGCTTGTACAAAATATAAGTACTCAATAATGACAGTATGTATATTAAAATTTCGATGTATATTTTATATTTCTAGGTTTAATTAATTTACGTGAGTGTTCATACATATATGTATGTGTATACACTTAAATATTATCTCAGTAGAGATACAAAATGTTAAACAGTTCTAAAGAGGTATATTAAAGATGTGTTATAATTTGTTCAATATTAGTTACAATATATTGCTTTTATATGACTCTAGGCTTTATCTGTTTTTTTTTTTCTCTCTCTCTCTCTCTCGCTCTCAAATTTATAATTACGATTATAAGACGATATCTATATTTAAAAAAATAACAAGTTTGTCTGAGGTTGATGTAAAAGCAGCTGAACATACTATATCCACATAATTTGGTATTGCTGAAAAAAAAAAACTAGAAATTTCTTAAATAAACCGAAAGTACTGAATGTCAAGGACAACTTTGATTTTCTAAATAGGAACGTATATCGTGTTGGGCATGTTGAATAAATCTTTTGAAAAGAAACAACTTCTACTAAAACATTTTTTTAATATCATTTATGGTTTACGAAAAATTGTATTGTCTATAACGACTTGAATGTAAAGTATTATCCAAAACGATGTTCCCATTTAAGAAATAAATATTGTCCTTGATATCCTGTGCTTCCGGATGATTCCGGAAAATTTCAATACGAATATTTCACTCTTTGGGTAAATTTTTTATTTATTTTTTTCTCAACTGCCTCACACGTCACGTTTTAAGAAAAATCGTATTCCCTCTATTTTGATACACACTGTATATATATATATATACAGGGCGTCCGATCTAAGTATCCGATGAGAAAATATTTGAGTATTTTTAATAAGATATATTAAGCAATAGTCAAAAAATATTTGGTCGTTTTAAAATTATTTTAAAAATCTAATTTTCTAATCTAATTTATATCAAATGGAACATCCTATATATTTTTGGTTATTGTGAAACAGTGAGTAATTCTGAACTCAAAAGTCATTGTTCATTATAATAAAGAATAATTTTTCGAAACTATTTTTACTTACAGAGGATACTATTTTTTTAAAAGATTTTAAAACCTGTTCCTCTGGGAAATGAGCTGGTGGCCAGATTTTTTTTCTTTTTTAACATTGTTAAATTATTCCGAATTATTAATTGTTTTCAGAGGTGGATTAAGATCGGTTGAGGCCTTGGGCGCAGAAGAAAATATTGCGCCCCTTAAAAAAAAGTGAGACAGAGAAAATAAATACATGTTAACCATTTTGCGGAATTTTATTGTGGATACAATTTTTCGCACAATTTCTCTTCAATAATTTTCTTTTTGCAATGTCATTTGCAGATTTTGAACACCGATGCGATTTAATGTAGAGGTGCGCTTGTATGATGTACACACTGAAGTGACGTGTTCTTTTAACATTTCACCCTCGGACAAAGTTATTCCAATATTTTTACAATTTTGGAACCCTGTAGTCAACTTAGACTTTGAGCCCGAAAACATTTTACATGGGTAATAATAAATTGATTTGAATGTTTCGGAAAAAAATCACTTCCTTTCTTCTTTTTCACCATTCGAACCATTCTGTAAAAATGGTCTTTACACAAGCCTCTGTAGTAAATGCGAGCAGCGTGTTTATAAATCGATTTAAGCGTAGTTATATCGCCTATATTTTTTGGTTTTTTTTAAATTAGAAATTCAACCATTTCATTAGATAAAACGTTAGGCCATAGACCAATATATTTTAGTGTAACTTTGAATGCAATATTTTCCGTTTGCGTTTCTTGTTTTTTTTTTTTTTTCACTGACTTTTTTTTTTGGTTGACTGTTGACTGGTTCTTCATCTTCTTTATCATTGTTGCTTGTTTCTTCTATACCTTAGTTTTCAACTTCAACTAACTATTTTTGTTGACTTATGGAAGCTTCTTGTTCTTCATGTTAATTGTTGCTGGAATTATGATGGCCTGAATGGTCAGGGTCAGTTATAAATTTGCCAATGCTGCTTTCCTTTGGTTGGCAACATGCTAGAGTCTGTTTTTAATTTTAATTTTTTCAGCCCCTGATAGCTGTCGTTTCATTTTTCTAGCTACCAATGAAAATAAAAATAGAAAATGTAATAGTCTGAATGATTAAAATACCAGAGAAGAAATTTTTCGTTATAGTGCAATAAATTAATGATTTATTAAAATTCAAAAAAAAAAAACTACGAAAATCCAGGCGCTGATGTAACAACAGGAATTAATTTTATCTTAATATAATTTCAACTTACCTGAATATTTATTTATACGCACAGAAAACATTTTTGAAACCGTAAATGAAATAAATACATATCCACAATCTAATTTATATCCAGACGTATATGCGTATATCGTCAGTCTGCACTGCAGGAGAACCTTTGCAAATACAAAGTAGCAAATACGATTCTATTGCTCCGATTAGCGGTAGTCTAGCCGCGCGGGGCCTATGCAGCGTAGTATCTGTATAGTATGCAGCGTAGTAATGACATAATGAAAATAAGCGAATATAAACATACTATCAGGTTTTACCGCCTATTGTAAACTTGTACGTAATTAAAATTACACATATGAAACAAAACTTGGTATCATTAGAAAAGTCTAAAGTTGCAGTTTTGCGGGGCCCTTCAATAGTCGGGGCCCAGGGCACGCGCCCGCCGTTTAATCCGCCGATTGTTTTAAGCATTATATTGAAGGCTAAAATCGCGTCATAATAATGTTAATTTCAAAAATTAAATTGGATCTTTAATCTACGTAGGTATCTTTCATTTAATGATTCAAAGTCAAAATTAGTATTATTAGGGATTGTTAGATCTCGATAAGCATTCACTAGTCCTTTTGAGCCACGTCATACTAGATACTAGTGGAAATAAATAAATACGTCTGCATCTCAAACCCTGGCGATTTGCAGAGGCGGAAATTACGCCAGATGCAGTGTTCATACAATGCGAAGTGTCCCGAACAATATGCTTTCTGCATCCTGCAGATCAAAGAGGTGGCAGATGATGTGCATTCGGAAACTCTTATTATTATTATTAACTTACCTTTAATTTAACTCACGTTGCAACGTGGAATTAACCTCCCCAGCGTGCTATTTCTGATTTTTATTATTATTTTTTGTAAGTACATATTTTAATATTTTTCGAGCGATATATTAGTATGCTTCCTATATGCACGTCAAAGAACTTTATATGCATGCAAAATATCACCTCTCAATTTTCGCTATACATACAGACACACAGACAATGAATGACATTATAAAGTTTCTTTGTCATACCTACGTAATAAAAAAATAATAATCGTACGAAGAACGGGAACCTCAGACAATTAAAAATAAAAGTCAAGTTCATATTTGTCCTAATAGTCTTTCTTTTTTTTCTAACATGCTTCCTAACATCATTTTACAGCCTTAAGTTAACACATGATTAATTGCGTCTTGCCCTTTATTCAACCTTAAGTTTCCGAACTACGGTCAATTATTTCTAATGTGGACCTCAACCAGAAATAATCGGTAATCATTACTATAAAGTAAGAGTCGCAGAACCATATCAACACCTTCGTTTAGTAGAACATACTTCTAAATTATCAGGAACCAGTGGTAGTTAAATTTGTACAAAAAAGTGTCACTAACGAAAAAAGTTTAAAGAGTTCTTCTCTAAAGCATGCCATAAATTATTATGTAAAATCTTTGTTTACCTTAGACGCAAAAAGCAAGTTAGTATTTTGGTCATCATTCAGAAACTTTACAGTCAACTATTATCCTATTGTCTAGTTAAGACAAGTGATCCCATTCAGCGTCTAATAGCGCGCTGCAGAGATAGAACGGCATGCAAAGCATGTGTCTACGTCCAGCCGACGTGTTTAACACTACAAATTCCAGCAGAGGCGGCTTTAGGATTTACGTAAAAGCTCAACAAACTGTAGCTTAAGACCGGACATGGACGAAGCCTAATTAATTAAATAAAAATCAACTTGTAGAAAAAAGATTTCTAACAAGTACTCCCTCTGTTCCAAAATATTTGTCACAATTTTGTCTCAAACTAATTGTCCACAGTATTGGAATTATCAGATGCTATAATTATAAGGCGTTTACGTTTATTCAATCCACAAGATTGCTCAGATTGATCTGATGTCACGAGATTAGTCGGATTGTTCAGATTTTGTTAACATTATCATAAGCAAGTCTGAAGTTAAGTAGTGACGGTGGCGCTAAATGTAACTGTCAAATTTCTATCGTTGATTACTACGTTGTTACCGTGTTTTGGTTAATACGTAGGAATTTATTAATTACCAATAATAGAGTGCTATTTCAAACTCACTTATTTCGGGGATTTTGTTAAGTTATGTTTACGCTCCGACTGACTTTACGAACGGATCGGGGTCACTTGGATCGCTCGGATTGATCTGACTGACTAAACGTAAACGCCTATAGTGTGTGTATCACAGCCATTTCAGAAAAAAAGATAAAATAACTTGTCCTCTATTTTTTTTTTTTTTTTGTTCTTCACTATCCGTTATCTGTTTTTTGTTTTCTTTTAACTAGATAACACCTTATATTTTCTAGTATCTATATCTATAGTTAGATACTTTAATGAGTAATATGTATTATCTGTTATCTAGAAGAAAGATAAAATATTATCTGACAGGTAACATAATATAATAAAAATAATAGCATATACTTAAAACTTATTAAACGTAACTAAGCATTAAATTTAAATAATAATTAGATATTGTCAATAACGTTAAGGCATTATTTGTAACTAAAAATTATTTGGTAGATTTGGTATAAAGTTATAAAAGATTTATAGTGAAACTAAATACTCCTGTACTTATTGATTTATTTATTTAGTTAAATTGACAGTAAAGTGAACGTGTCAAGTTTATTAGGTGTCAGTAGGGATGTTCCCATACTACTGATACGATACCAGTATCGATATTTTTTATTCGATATCGCGATTTTAGTATCGATACTACTCTTCCCATACTTTAATTATATCAATACATTTGACCCTGTAGCGTATCGAATCGTTTTTTTTTTTCAGCAACCATCCGGTTGCTGGAACATACTGACATAGCAGATGATGGGAAGAGGAAACTAAAATCAGGCACAGGTCAACCTGTTTCTAACAAAACTGAACATGAACTATCACTGTATTTGAAAAATTCAGTTTCACCTCTGAAATCCAATCCGCTACTAGTTTGGGACGATATGAAGACAGTCTTCTCTAACTTATATAAAATTGATCTTGTAAAGAAATTCTTGTCTGTAGTAGCGACGTCAGTTCCTTCAGAGCGCTTATTTTGGAAAGCAGGAGCCACTGTATGCAGAGACAGAAATAAGCTTGTGGGCAAAAGGCTTACTAAACTGATTTTTTTCGGTGCTTGCAATGAAGAAGTCAGACCTATAGGCGCCATTGCCTTACCATTTTTTACTATTTTTTAATACCAACCTGACATACAATTTCAAAGGTGCAAACTACTGAAATCATCCTCTTAGTTTGTTTTTACAAAAGTGAACAGCATATATAGGCTATTCCAAACATTTAGGCAGAACTAGATTTTGAAATCTAGTAATTTTTATCTGTTAATTCGGACTTTTGTTCATTTTGTTTCAGCTTTGTAAATCATACTTAGATTGAAAATTCTAGATTAAATTGATTGTCATTATAAAATGTGCTTTTCATTGCATTTTAATTTTTTGTCATTCTTAATAAAAAATTCCCATTTATTTATTTGTTTTGTCTTCAAAATTTTTAAGAAATGTCATTCGTTTCCTGGTTTCACTCACAGAACAATTTCATTATTGGAATTTTAAATTTTCATATACCAACCTGAAAACCTTATAAAATTAAATAACCCAAGCAAGGTAACCCAACCCAAGAACGAAACTCCCATTTAGTTCCGCCTAAACGTTTGGAATAGCCTTTATACTTTAATCTATTTATTATTGTAAAACAATTAAATTGTTATTATAAGAATAAAGTGTTTTTTACGTTTTAAAGAAAATACATTCATTTTTCCTTTTGATACATGAAAATATCGATATTTTGTTTCGATACGACACCGGTATCGATACCTTTTATTCGATATTGTCGATACCCAAATATCGATACTTTCTCAATATCGCATATCGACGTATCGTGTATCACGCATTACGAAATGGCAGGTTTTTAACACACGACATGTTGACATGTTGTAGTGTTCCAATTCTCATGTCTGGTGTAAAAAAGGCGTTCATACCGTAACTTGTAATACAAATATCTATTGTGATATTGTTTTATTTAAGCCATTTTAACCAAATTACTCTTTTAAATAATTTTTAAAAATTAATATTTTTTAACTCTCTTCAAATTTATCTTTATACTGAATTTATGTTGCATAAATCTAGTAAGGGTATCATTTGTCTTATTTATTTAAATACTTTATCACCCAATTGCGTTTCTTAGATTAAAATATATATAAATCACTATGACTATATCAGTTACAACGACCAAGCTGTAGTTGTAACCCCTTTTTTTATTTCCCGCAATACAGTATTTACCAAGTGTAAATCGTACTCGGTTCGTAGCACTTACTATAATTTTCTTATTTGAAACAGACTACTCGTATATACGTTTTTATTGTGAAATTAATAATAAGTTAAACTAACTGAGGATCCTCTATTTTACATGTTTTTTATTTCATCACCATACCACAATACGTGAAAATATGTCGTTTTTACGTGAATCTAGAACAAACACACAGCCAGACACATTTTTTTTACGTATTTCATCTTATTTTTTTATGTTCCTTTGGCTCCTATGAGGAGCACAGGGCTTCCATAAAACTCTTCCAGCGTATTCTATTGACCACAAGATGATTAATCTACAGCCACGATTTTCCATAATCCCTCGCTTCTTGAATAATTGTTCGTCTCCAGGTTGTTTTTGGCCTTCCGATTTTGCGTGTGCCTTGTGGATTCCAATCCAAGGTCATTCTAGGCACGCTAGTCCGCTCTCTCCTCAGGACATGTCCTATCCATTTCCACTTGCGCAATTTTATTTTCTTCTGGATGTCTGTTTGGTTTGTTCGTTGCCATAGCTCTGCGTTATATATTCTTTCCGGCCAGAACACTCGGATGATTCTGCGGAGACATCTGTTTACAAAGGATTGCAATTTGTAAGTGATTACACGGGTAATCTTCCAGGTCTTACATCCGTAGAGTAGCACCGATTTCACGTTTGTGTTGAACAAACGCAGCTTTCTGTTTCTTGAGATATAATTTGATCTCAAGACAGCATTTAACATACTGAAAGCTTGCCTGGCCTTGTTCAAGCGTTGTTCAATATCCAGCATTGCTCCTCCATCTTTGGCAATTATGCTGTCAAGGTAACAAATATCATCTACATCATCAATATCTTCCTGGCCAATTTTTAATTGTCTTGTGTTGGTGATGTTTATGCGCAGGGATTTTGTTTTATAGATATTAATCTCGAGTCCTTTTAGCTTGGCTAGTCGAGTAAATTGATTCAGATTATCCTGAAGGGAGTCGAATTTATGAGACAGCAGGCAGATATCATCTGCATAGTCTAGATCTGTTAAATGGTGGTGGAGATCCCACAATATACCATTTCTGTTCCTTCTTATATGTGCTAGGATCCAGCCAAGGGCTGAAATGAAAAGCAGCGGAGATAACCGACATTCTTGTTTTACCCCCGATTTAATTGGGATTGGGAGTGTTGCTAGTGGCTCCTTGGTGAAGTACTCTGCAATCTGTTTCCGAGTATAATGCTTTGATAATCCATGATATCTTAGGCGGAATTCCAGTTCTGTAAAGAATTTCCCATAAAGCGCTGTGATTTAAATTGTCAAAGGCGTAACGAAAATCTATAAAAACTAGGTAAAGCGGTGATTGCCACTCCTGACATGCTCTATAATAATCCGTAACCTATTTATGTGGTTGATGCAGGACTTATTGGGACGCAATCATTTCAATTTCATCTTATAATCACCTGAATTGTGTAGAATCGAAATATAAGAAAAAACATTTAAAAAAAATCAGATAAAACCTCCAATTTTATCTGTATGCATACATAGATAATATTAATAATAAAATATATGGTAAAGCAGTGATCTATCAAACTAGATCTGAGGATCCACGAGTCGCCAGTTGCCGGGCGACTCGTGGGACGAATGTGGCCCACCGAACGGTTTTATGCGGCCCACCAATAAGAAAATATAATGTTTATTTCTATTATCCAACATATTACTACCGAGCTGCTTTAGATTTCTTACACACTAAGCATATTTATGCTGGCAAAAATACGTGTAAACTGGTGTCAACAAGAGCTTAAGATCATAAAAAGTAAAAAGTAGATATTACAGAAGCAAGTATGGTCCACAAAAAAAAAGTTACTGAATGAGGCCCGCGAAGTAAAATTAAATGTTACGGCTTGAAATATAAAAAAGATTGCCGACGTCTGACGTAGACAATAAGTATTTAATTTTACAATTCTGTTTTATTTATTTATTTTTTGTTAGTGCATTAAAAAAGAAAACTATTTTTTGTTCATTTTCGAATGTTAATCGAAGCATAAGAGGATTACCTTCGCAGTAGTTTGTACGCTGTTGACCTTTATATTCCAAATACCCGTATAACATTTAGGGCACATTTTTTTACATACTTTTAAAAATTGTTTGTGAAGTAAATTGAATATCAGGCCCAAAACTCGAAGATTAAAACCATAATCTTCGATATTAAATTTAATTATTTTTTACTCAACTTTTACGCAAAGGTTATTAGAATTTAAAAAAAGGAAATTTATAAAAGTTTTTTATTACATTTTGTAATTAATATTTAGTAACCAGGCATGAAGTATGCAGAAAATAATATTTAAACCCGATTTTGTAAAACAGAATTTCCGACATTGTGTGGTTGAAATTTCTGGAACACTCACTAGAAATTATATTATCTTTCAGTATGTAAATTTTAAAGTAAGCATTATTTAAATAGTGCAACTGCATTTCGAGATGCACCTCAGGCAAGCTTAGAAAATCCTGGAAAAGCTAGTTTTCCAGGGAACGTCGGTTGAAAAACGTTGTTATAGTATACTCATTTTCTCAGCTCTATCATCGTAGAAACTTTGCCAAAATAGTATCGGTTCGGAGATCTCTATAAATCAAAAATCTGTGGTAAAGTAAAAGAAAAAAGTACAAATAAGTAATATACAGAATAAAAATGTTAGAAATAACTGTAAAGTTAAGGTTTAAAATTATTAAATGAAAAAATTACCAAAAGCATATTCTTAAGATTTTATTGAAATTATTTATACTACGTTTGTTAACACAAAATCGTGACTTACCGTCATAAAACTTTATCAATAAGCAATGATTTTACATTTATTTTATCAGTTTTGATATATTGCTCTTTTACATCGCTACCAGCGTCTATTCCATTCCTGAAACACATTTTGTAGGTACTTTTTAAAATTGCTTTTAGGTCATTTGAAAACGTCGTCCTTCAATATTAGGCGTTTACGTTTATTCAATCCACAAGATTGCTCAGATTGATCTGGTGACATCACTAGATTAGTCGGATTGCTCGGATTTGGTTAACATTTTCGAAAGCAATATTTGTCTGAAGTTAGAGGTAGTTCTAAGTAGTAACGCCTGGTGACGGTGGCGCTAACTGCAACTGTCAAATTTCTGTCGTTGATTACAAGTGCTACCGCATTTGGTTTTATAAATATGAGTTTATTACAAATAATAGAATTCTATCACAAATGGCACTTATTTCGTATATTTTGTTAAGTTATGGTTTCAACATATTCCAATTGGCTGTAAGATTCAAACTACCCGCGCTAACCCCCACCACCAGCAATCCTTTAATCCCAGCAATCCTGTCACATCATCGGATTGTTTGGAAACGCTCGGATTACTCCGGCGGGTCAATCGGATTGACTAAAAATAAGCTAATGTGTACGCTCCGACTGACTTTACGAACGGATCGGTAGCACTCGGATCACTCGGGTTAATCTGACTGATTAAACGTAAACACCTATTGTAAACAAAAAAAGTCATACGGGATTAAGCCAGGTGAATATGGTGGATGGGAAACGAGAGTGACTTTGTTCTTTGCCAAAAACTATTGAACTATAATGAAAGTATGAACAGGTGCGTTGTCGTGGTTATCGAAAAATTTATTATTGGCCAAAATGACTTGACAAGACCTGTATGATAATCGTACTGCTTCCGCAACATCTCGAAGAGTCAATCGTCGATTGGTAGAGATTATTTCGTGAACCTGGATAATTTTTTCGTCGATTTTAGGAACTGAAGATCTACTCGAGCAATTAACATCTTTGATTGAATTTCAACAATCTTTAGAAAGTCCGAACTACTTAAAACGCTCAGTTTCATTCACAACATACTCTCCAAAATGTAAGGTAAGAGGTAATTTTGGTATTATTTCATAAATAAAATTTCATAAATAAATTCAGTATAATCATTCAATTATAGTAAAATATTTAAAATGTTAAATGATAAAAAAATAATCTATTTCTTAGAAAGGGTATTCAAGATAAGTGTAGACTTGTTTATTATTGTAACTTGAGACTTTGTAAATGTAACATGAAAAGGAAATAGTAAATTGTAATATTGAAAGACAACTCTGTTAATAAATTAGATTTGTGTTAGAACCATATAGGAAAATCTATTAATCTCGGTTTTAAAATAAATATTAGTTGGTTACTTATCTGGGGAGATTATACAATTTAATTTATGGATAGTAAATGTCGTCTCGATTGACCGAGGTGTTAAATGACATTTAACAGTTGGGCGATGTAAGTTTTTCAGGGTAGTCACGTTTGAAGGTAGTTGATTTTAAACCGTCATAACGTTAGGATGTCATTTTAGAGTTGAGTCTAAAGAGTGAAGAAGTTAAGTCGAATTTTAAGTAGAGTGTGATTTTGTTAATCATGGGTTAGGGGCATTTAGACTGTTCGGTCGAGTCGAGTAGTAACAAGTAGTTCCGTATGAACGTTAGTGTAGTGACCGGCTAAAAAGTGGAGAGACAATATTTAGAAACATGTAGTGGTTAAATTAGTGTTTGGTGTAAAGTGTGTCTAGTGTGTACGAATGTGTGTCTCATTTGGATTTAGCTGTATCGACGTAATTGTAAGTCTAGTGTAATTAGTCTAAATATTTAAACCTTATCATAATTAAAGTAGATTAGCTAAAATGTGGTGTTTAATTAAACAACCCTTAATCCTTCCAAAAATCATAGCAACCAGCTAGCGGACTATAATATAGCCCCCTCTCTATTAGTCCAGACTTGATCCGCTCGCAAGTCTTGGAACCCATAATGTGAGGGAGACCTAAAGTTGAGGCATATACAGAGTAAGTACAAATGAAATAAATAAATCAACCAACCGTGACATTTCATATTTATATGTCAGAGCTCCCCACAAAAAGCTCTTTTCCAAAGTTCAAATGAGTTCAAGTTGCCGTGATTTTGTCGCCGTGTTTTTGTTGCCGTGATTTTGTCGCCGTGTTTTTGTCGCCGTGTTTTTGTCGCCGTGTTTTTGTCGCTGTGATTTTGTCGCCGTGTTTTTGTCGCCGTGTTTTTGTTGCCGTGATTTTGTCGCCGTATTTTTGTCGCTGTGTTTTTGTCGCCGTGTTTTTGTCGCTATGTTTTTGTCGTCGTGTTTTTGTAGCTGTATATTAGCCGCCGTGTTTTCAAGTTTGAAATAAAATTTCACACAAACACACTGCTCTTCGATCCGATCTATATAAAGGCCTATATAAAGGATTTGAAAGACTAGACAAGTGAAATATTTATGATTCAAATCCTTTGACTTTCTATCCAGTTTTATCAAAACGCGATGCAGCGTTTTTGTCTTTTGCTTACGAAGTTAGTTTGTTGTTGTTGTCGAGTATTATATTAAAAAAAAAGGTTTTGAAAAAAGAACTAATTAATTTAAGAAAGGAAACCCACAATTGTTAAATCCACAGGATTCAATGTACAAGTTGAAAGCTGTGAAAAAGGTTTTTTCACAGTTTTGGTATTTTGGTATTTGAAAAAATACCAAAATTTCTTCGAATGTATATGTATACTCATTCGAAGAAATCTTCTGTAGCTATTTGGATCTTCCAATTTTTCTTAAATTTAATACAAATTACTTGGGTGTTGGCTTATATCTTTTCCCCCTCGTAGAGGTGAGGACCTTTTTTTTGCTTATTACTTGGATTTTGGAGGCAGAGGACCTTCTGTTTTCCTCATCACTTGGAGTTGAGCAAAATTTAATAAAAAATACTGTATTTTTTCAAATCTTAAGGTTTACCTCAACTGAAATCTGGTCACCCTGCATAGGTATCAACCTTATGATATTATATACAATATATATATATATATATATATATATATATATTGTTTTACGGAATATTATGAGACTGTAAAGGGTTCCACGACTCGAAAAAGTTTGAAGACCACTGATTTAGCCTAATATTTAATTTTTTTTCTCCTACATTTTATTGATTAGCAACAAACAGTTACTGATAATATTATTATTGACGCTGACAAAGTTACCATTTCTTCCTCATTCATTATTAGAATTTTAACAACCGGTTATTATATAACCTCACTAACTTTTCAAAATATAACTGTTAACTGTCGTAATATCACGATGTACGCATGCACAGACAAAGAATTCCCAAGTCTTAAGTATTATTGAAATATCGTGTGATAAGTCAAGACTATTTTATGTTATTTTGTTGTTAATTCATTGAGCTAATTAGAAAAAGTATCGGGACTCGTATATCGTGTTACAAAAAATAGGTAACACGATACAAATATGAGTAACCATTTGTAGAGCACCGTGTCTTCACAGATCAGCGCGTTTTACAGCTGGCCACGTCACAAAGGCAGAAAAGGACTGAGTCATTGGGAGAACTCATTAGAGAGTATGAAAAAGAACTACTTCATTTGCCCTGTACTGCATTCTAATTTTTGAACGGACAATAGCTTGATACGCCCTTTAAATTCCAAACCGCTATAAAATTCGAACTTAATATATATTCTTTATTTTCCTTAGGCCTTGTGACGTTTAGGGCATTAACCATTACAAAAAATACGTACAATATGAATAATTTTACAATATTTTTTTAATTTTATTTCTTTGTTCTGCCTCTAGTTCCTTTATCTCTTCCTCCCAGACTGCCATCTCTCTGCATCTTTTTGCTAAATGCTCCTAGGTTTCTTCTTCTTCCTTGCACATTCTATATAGCCTGTCCTCTGGCTTTGCCGAGTATCTGTTGTTCCTCTCTTCGTTGCCGCATCTTAACCTCGCTATCCTCCTGACTCTACCCTCTGATCTTCCTCTCTTCCCCTTCAGGTATCTCTGTATCACTCTTATCTCTTTATATCTTTTCATACTCAGCGATTTGTCTATTCTATCTGTTCATTCCTGTTCCTATATTTCCTTATCCCTCCTTCTCAATTCTTCTACTATATTTGTTTCTCCGTTTCTCTTTCTCTCTGCTTTCCTTATGTCCATTCCATACATCGAAAAGTACTCTTTTATTGTCTCTCCCCATACCAACAATTTACTCTTTTGTTCTTCCTTCATTATTTCTTCCTTGCATTCTCTTATTATTATTCTATTCTCTTTCGTTCTGACTTTTTCCTCATATTTCACTGCCCTCAACCCGACACCTACTTTCAGCTGTTCCCACTACATTTCCTTTTTCACTATATATCACAGTGTCGGTCTGTCTACCCTCAATGTCCATCTCATATAGCCCTCTTGTATTATTTCCATCATCTCCCAATTCTTCCATCTCCAAATCTCCACTCCGTACATAAGGATATTCTTTACTATTGCGTCGAATATCTTCATCCTCCATTTGAAGAAATAAGCAGTTGCCATCTGTCAGATAGCAATACAGTGAAATAAACTAAAGCAAGTTCAAACTCCTGAAAAAAATTCGAACTTAACAAATCAATGAAACCAACTTAAGTTATATACCTTGGACAAATGTATGGAGCATCCTACGTTTTCTTAAATTTTAGGATTATTACAGAAAAAATGATAAATAAAATAATACTTACAGCTTTTAATGACAATTTTAATCAAAATTATTAATATTTTGTGGTACCTCCTCGTGTTTTAATTACCGCACGTACCCTTTCAGGCAGTATGTCCACAAGTTTTTTACGTACATCGGATTGTACATTGAGCCATTCGTCCACAATAATTTTCTTCAATTCTTCTTTTGCTTTGCATTTGTAAAGAGACACCTTGTTTATCAGAATCGACCATAAATTTCATCAAATAATTTTAAAATTGATGGCTCCAAAACTTCATTAAGCATGGTAATATAACGAGCAGAATAATGTGTCCCTCGCACAATAGATTTTGCCTAAACCATTGGCGGACATTCACCTTCAGATCATGATGCTACCATCACCAAATTTAACCGTAGGGATGGTGCTGACAGGATGAAAAGCTTCACCTGGCCTACGTCTTACAAAGGTGGCTCCAGGTTGTCCAAAAAGCTGATTCACAAAAGAAAAAATTGATGTGAAGTGTGAATTTTCACACATTTCAGGGTTTTGCAGGTATTTATTAACTGTGTGATGATTATTTGGGATGCCAAAACAAATTTTATGTCAAAATATTTTTTTATGAATTTTAATTCGAATGCCTAATACCATTATTTAAGTTTCTAAATATGTGCAGTTTTTTTTTTTTTATATATAGCAAGGTTCATTAAGATTTTGAAAATTGCGCCTATGGCTTCCATTGGTTGCTTAAATCATCGCCTCACCCTCTGATACCTTCAAACATAGAATTAAATTATAATTTCAAAAATTTCCACTGGTTATTAAATTTAGGCTTTTAAAAATTAAATGCAACATTTACCAAAATATAACAGTAGTTTCAACTCACTAAGCGACAACGCTACCACTGTGCTATACAGGATCACTCGTTTACTATGTTAGCGGATTAAATATATTACATATTTTACTTAAAAACACAAAAAATGCGTTATTTTCCGAAAACATAATCTGATCAAAAATTCCTGCTGTACTATTCTGGTTCACACCAATGTACATTACTGAGAATTTTTTCAGACTTTTAGTTTAAACCATCTGGGCTACAGGGTGTGGGACAAAATTTTTTTTGCACAATTTTGGCATAAATCGCCTCAAAATAATTTAGTTTGCAAAAATAAAATTTTGATCGTTAATCCACGTACCAAGAGCTTTCATTTGATACCCTACACAGAATTGTAAAAAAATATTTTTTTTTCGATGTATATATATTTGTTTATATTTTTAGGGGAATATGTTTTTTAGATGTTTTAGTATTTTTCCTATGTGCGGGTCAAAGAGTTGTATAAGCATGCCAAATTTCAACTCTCTAGGTTTAGCCGTTTGGCTACAATTTTTACCGAACAGACAGACAGACAGACAGACGACAAAATGATGGTATAAGGGTTTTTTGGTCATACCTACAAAACCTACAAAATATTGTCAATTTCTTAGAAATGTATTTTTCTGCTAAATTCGTAAGTACATTAAACCAGCGTTTCTCAACCGGGGGGGCGTGAAGGCTTTGTCGGGAGGCCGTGAAGTCATACAAGATCGAAACATGAAAATATAATAAAAATGCACTCAATTTTACAAGATATAAATTTTATCCATATTTATAAATATCTTACATTTGTATTCATAAAAATATACCTTTATAAAAATAAAATAAATATTCTATTTATTTTTATACATAATTTACTTATTTTGACAACTAATTTAAACTACAGGCTATTTCAAACGTTTAAGTTGTCAAGTTAGCTAACTTTATAATGAGTAAATGGGCTTTTACTAAACAAAATGATCATAAGTTTCATTCAATTGGTAACAATTACTAGATTTGAAAATATATTTCCGCTTTAACCAAATAAACAGACTATAAGTAGACAAATAAACAGACTATATCAAGGTAAAATAAATTGTATGTGTCGGTACTTGTCGAAGTACTTCAAATATTTTCAAGTTGTACTTTGACGTAGGTACAACTTGAAAGTGCAATATTTTTTATTATATATATTTTTAATTGCCCTCCGAGCTACAGATAACTCAAGAATAAGGAGGCCAATGTGTTTAAATTAAAATGGAAGGCACTTTGAACACTTGTAAATAAAAATACTTTACTTTCAAATCGTTATAGGGAATATAATCGTCATTTAAAAATATCACAGTTTTTTGTCAACCGTAAAAGATATTAAAAAAAGGTTTAAGTAAAAGTTGTTGAAAAGCTCTATCCAAAGATATCCAGTATGACATACGTTCCCATTTAAAAATTCGAAATTGTCCTTGATATCCTGTACTTTCGTTTTTTTCCGGAATATTTCAATACTACCATTCAATTTTGTGGATAAATTTTAGTTCAAAATTTCTCCCAACTTGCTCATACCTCGCTTTTTCGAAAAAAATCGTGTTCCCATTATCTTGATACACCATAGTATAGGGGGGCCGCAGACAATATTTACATAATTTCGGGGAGTCCCAGGCCAGAAAAGGTTGAGAAACACTGCATTAAATCATTACAATGCTTACTTCTACATTGGACTCATCAGATCAAATGTTTTTCACTCATTCATCAGGTGTCCAATTTAAATGTTTTTGGCACATTCAAGGCGAGCAGTTATTTTTGGCGAGCTCTTCTTCCATGCAAATTAGATTCCACTAGACATCTTCTAATTGTTCTAGAAGAAACTGTAACTTCTCTATGCTCCAACAGATCACCTGCCAGCTCTTTTGACGATATTGAGCGTTTTGACGATAAAGAGCTCTTCTCTTTATAAAACGATCATCTCTAGAAGTGGTTGCACGTTTTCTTCCGGTTTTTTGTCTATTTTCATAAGTATCAGTCGCTTGGAACCTTTTCATGGTAATTTGCACAGCTTTTCTTGAACACTCCTTTTTTTTTGAAATTATCATCTGCGACTGTCCTTGTGAATGGAGCAATACAATCTGGTTCCTTTTTGGCACAGTGAGTTCACGTTTTTTAGCCATAATATAATTATAAATATTCACTTGAACTCTATAAAACATGAAAAAGACAGTGTTTACTTCAAACGCATGTGTAATAATGATCCAAGCCCGAGTTGTTTATTTTTATGTAAACAAAACGTAACAGATCTGAGCCTGTTTATTTGTATTTCAAGATTTATCATAACTCTGTTAAAATTTTCGGTTATCTGATTAGACGTACGTCTTTTAGATTTTGTCAATGATATTTTAAAAACATTTTGTCAAATATATACAAGTTACAATGTACATAAATTTAGATAAAATCAAAATTGCATTATATTGTATTCTCTCTTTTTTTGTTTTTGTCCACGTAGATCAACTGAGGAAGATAATAAAGTTATCGAAACCGCTATTGGATATTCAATAATTTGATGTTTTTTCTTATGACCTAAAATCCCGGTAAAATACACCAACTCCAGTAAGAAGATATAAATTTAGATGTTATATTATAACTGCATGGGTGCTGCATACATTTATGCAAGGCTGTATAGCATTATGCTAAGTCGCTATTCGCCTCTTCTTCTATTATGCAACGTGTCTAGTTAAAATATTTTTTAACAAACGTTATGGAGTGTCAAAGACGAAACTCACAGTTTACCTTCAAATTTTGAATTCGATAAAACGTAATGATATAGTACCTATCAATTTAAAACTCTTTTTATCAAATTTATCAATCTAATTCATGGATCGTTGTTTAGTATTAAAGTTAAATTATCAATATTCAGACCCAGTTTCGAATCTGGTACTATGTTCTTTATCGTTCGGCCATAAATGATTGTATCCGCCGCTGGTCTAAGACTGAACAGAGAACTGTGAATCGAGCCGGACCAGGACACCCTCTGAATAGGAACAAGGACACTCATACAGTGAGAAACTAGATTCCCATCACGTCTCTCAATCATGTCTGACTTGATTTGTTGCTGCGCCAATACTGATGCAACTGCATGACACTATACCTCACTCACATACAAATACTTAGAAAATTGCTCGCACACACACGTACCCTCCTTAAATTCTTTATAAGAATCCTGACAGATTAAGGGTTGACATCAAAAATATGATTCCTGATTTTTTAAATATTTTATGTATTAGGATTCGGCTTCCATTCTACGGAATGACTATTAAGTTAGTATAAGAACATATGAAAGAAGATTTAGAATTCATTAAGTACCATTCAGTTAAAGTAGTCGATGCTTGGTACTTCCTTATCTGCCTACTCTCCCAAGACTAAGAATGAAACGATGTCGTTGATGCTAGTAAGGTTAATACTTTTCTTTTGATAATTCACTATATGCAAGGAAGGGTTTTATGGAACGGCAAATAGGTAATGCCCCCCAAAGAAAAAAACAGCTGTGGCCACCACCAGACCGACCGCCATCACAAAGTACTTGTATAAAATACATTCTAGCAGCAGACTAGTTATTATTGTAAAAGACAATAACGTATTATACAAGGTGTCTCAAAAGAAATTTTATATTTATTTAGCTTACTGCGTGAACGCAACGTATCCGAGGGGCGCGGGGGTTATGTCAATCGGTAGCCTGCCTATTGGGAATTCAGTCGCTATGGAGCGTTTCTCGGGAGCAGACTGCGCGTTATGCGTGCGAGAGTTTTACAAAAACGGTGATTCGGCGACTGTAGCGCGTAGAAAATTCTGCAGTATTCGAGGTTTTCGCCACTTAAATGATGCGCCAAGCATTCCTCTCATTCGACATTGGGTTAAAAAGTTTGAAGAGACTAGTACAACGCTGGATAAATCAAAATCCGGGCGACCTAGGTCATCAAGAACGGTAGAAAACGTGGAGAATGTTAATCAGTCTGTTCGTGACGACCCGAACCTTTCAATTCGGAAGCGCGCAAGTGCTTTAAATGTGCATAGATCATCATTACATCGCATTATGCACAAAGACCTAAAGCTGCACCCCTACAAAATTCAATTGGTGCAAGAATTAAAGCCCCAAGGTGCCAGTCAGAGGCTTAATTTCGTAAATCAGGTGATTGAGCGATTTTCAACGTTTACCAACATTTTGTTTTCGGATGAAGCTCATTTTCATCTTAATGGTCACGTAAATAAGCAGAACTGCCGCTTACTGGAGTGCAACGAATCCGAAACGCAAACATCAGAAACCCCTACATTCGCCTAAAGTGACCGTATGGGCTGCGATGTCGGCGCGAGGAATTATCGGCCCTTACTTTTTTGAAGACGAAAGGGGGCGTGCAGTTACAGTGAATTCAGAGCGTTATGTGGAGATGTTAGACAACTTCTTGGTACCTGAACTGCAAAACTTTCCTGGCTATAACCAAAGAACATGGTTCCAACAGGACGGAGCAACTTCACACACGTCTAATATGTCTCTGCCACGTGTTCGTGAAATTTTCTCAGGCAAATTGATCTCCCGGAGAGGTGACATAAATTGGCCTCCACGCAGTCCAGATTTAACCCCTATGGACTTTTTCGTATGCGGTTATCTTAAATCTAAAGTTTACGCCAATAAACCGACTTCACTGGCGCATTTGAAAGAAAATATCCGTCACGAAATGGCAGCCATCCCTGAGTCCACCTGCCGAGACGTCATAAGTAATTTTACTGTTTGATAAAATGAGTGCCGAGAACGCGAGGGTCTACATTTAGACGATATTATTTTTAAGAAATAAATCCCCAAAAAGTGTATTTTAATAATTAATAAACATTTTTTCTATATACGGCTTACTTTTTTTTTAATCGATCCACTAAATATAAAATTTCTTTTGAGACATCTTGTATTACGTTGACAATTTCATAACCAAAAATCTTAAAACCGACACGAGTAAACTCCAATTTCTAGTTAACAGACGCAGATAGACAGACCGACAGACATCATGCTAAAAATAGTCAAAACGTTATGTATGGACCTCAATTCGTGGAGATCCAGCGAAATCTCGAAATGCCAAAATCGGTACATCGATTAGAATACCTCCCTTATATATGTTGGCGGTCGGTAAAAATTCTATATTTTTAAATCTTAATATTTGTAAATTTTATTTAAAGAAGTTAAGATTTTTATTTCAACTTTAATTTAAATCCTAACAGCTTGTTAGTTTTTATATGCTGAGCTATTTGATTTCGCGCGATCAATTATGAACAGCGCTGCGATATACAGTAGTGCTCTCACTTTTCAGGCATGCAACTATTTTCTCTCAGACACTATATCTATATGTAAAATCCCCTTGCGGCGCACTATAACTGATACTATAGTTCTATATTCTCAGTAAGAATACATTGGGACATTGTCCAAAGCTCTGAAATTAGCTACGCTATGACACGACAACTGCAACAACTTGCCGATTACGCGCCAATTATTGAAATAATTTCACAGTATTTACAAATAAGTTTAGTTAGCACGGTTGCTATTACTGTGACACAATAATAAATGAAAAGACAAATATGGATAAAACTATCCATAAAGATATAACTAAAGATATATCGTAGTTTTACGTATTTTAAGTAATATAAGTAAAAACAGGAAAATTGAACTTGTGTACAAAAAATTTTAACTAATTTATTTTTAATCTAATTCAAACATTAAATATGTTTATTTTAACGTGTCAAACTTAAAAAGTTACAAAGTATTGTGCATAATTAAAAAGTTCAGTGTCACTACCAGTTTTAATTTTAACATTAGATAACACCAATTTCTACAATTCTACATTTCTACAACCGATTCCGATCATGAAACTGTATATATAGTTAGTTAAAAATTTCGATGCACTGCATTAAAGGTTATTTGTGCCTTCGCAGTCTAAGAAATATCATATGTTTCATCTAAACAATCTTCAATATTGTATTGTACTAGGGGCCTCAGCCCGGCTACGCCGGTCTTCTCCCCTACATTGTTAAATAATAAGGCATTTTGTCGCACTTGTCGATTATAAAACTCGTCACTCATCTTTTTTAACACTATTTTATGGAAATTCCCCCTGCAAAAGTCCTAAGCTTTATCGTTAATTCACCTTAAATACTTAATTAGTTTTCTTCTGTCAAGAAATACGTTCAAAATGTGAAATATCGTCACATTTTAAATTTAAAAAAAATTGACAGCTGTCACCTTTTGAAATCTTGTAAGCATATTTTTGTCTCAAAATGATCCAATAATGGCCAAGATCCTTTGAAAAATATTTTCCGATGCTTCAAAATATTATTTCGCACGTCAAAAAAGCTATCTTGAACCATTATCATCACTTAACACTTTCATTAACCCTGAAATTTTTAATATATATAAATCTTTTTTTAACACTATTTTATGGAAATTCGACCTGCAAATGTCTTAAACTTTATTGTTACTTCACCTTAAATCCTTAATTAGTATTCTTCTGTCAAGAAACACGTTCAAAATGTGAAATCTCGTCCCATTTTAAAATGCAAACAATTTGACTGTCTCCTTTTGAAACCTTGTAAGCATATTTTTGCCTCAAAATGCTCAAATAATGGCCTAGATTCTTTGAAAAATGTTTTCTGATACCTCAAAATATTATCTCGCACGTCCAAAAAGCTATCCTGAACCATTATTACCATTTAACACTTTGATTCTCGCCGTAAATATTCTGGACCGGCCGTCTTGTATTAAGAATATTTTTGAATTATCGTCTGATAAAACCTGTCCGTGCCGATCAATGGTGACTTTGATTCGACACGGTTTCGAGGAAAAAATGCATGATTTTTATCAATAAAAATTAGTCAGTACCCCCTGTCGAAATAAAATTAAGCCTAAGCACTAAAAAAATATCACCCGGATAAGACAGCGGTTCATTTTCCTCTCTCCGCGATACCGGAAAAATGAAGATACCCCAGAAGTTGAATAGAACATATATACCAACACTTGTACAATATAATAGTAGATTGTATTTATTTAACTAGCAGTATACCCGCTGCTTCGCTACCGAAAAAAATAGACGTAGCCCGCTTAGATCGGGCCCATTTCGAAATCGCTTCAAGACTGGTTGCTGCGAATCGTTTTATATTTAAATATATTTATTTCTTTTGATCTACCAATGTATTAATATGTGCTTCCTACACAAATAATTTAAGTACGAACTTCTTTGTAAACATTGGTAGTATAGACATTTAGTAACAACACGTATAAGTGTCCCGTTGTGCTAACCCAGGAAAATGTGACATAAAATGTCCATGTGAGAATCACTCATCGCCAAATGCAGCACCGATCACGTGCAAGATTTTATCTTGCACCATTCGAAATTATTTATTATAATTTTTATGATATTTATTATAATTACTCCGTGATTATTCCTGATTTATAAATCGTACCTATATAGGTCGGAGCACTTTTTTTCGTTAGTAAATATTCTTGCCACCCAAGTAAGTTTTTTCTTCGTATTGCTTTAGGGGGTACCATAATGTTCAACAGCGAATTTAACGTTATAATTGTTGTCAAAAATTAACATAAAAAAATGTGTGATATATATCCTGGGGAACATTTTTATAACAACATTAAACCCTAAAATTCGTTAAATTTTGAATATGTGTATCTTTTATAATTTTTAATAATATAGAAAATTTTTCCGACTTTTTTCTAAATATTTCTTAATTGATCGGAAGCCTGGTGTCAAACAGCGATGGTATATAGCCTAAAATCTTTCCAGACAAATTTGCAATACGCTGTTGCAAATAGCACTAAAATCGGTTTAGCCGTTTTTGAGTTTTAATACATGCAGAGCCGGTGCTGACGGGCATGCGGGCGCCAGTGCGAGGGGGGCGCTAACGTGAGATTTGAAAGGGCGCTAAATGGCCGAATGAATATAAAAGTAAGGCAGGGTAAATGTAATTTTAGAAGTGAGGACCTTTTTTTAGGTCCTCACTTGAAATGGAGAAGTGAGACCAAAACTAATTGCGCCCTACCTAGAGGCGCTCAATAAAATCTTGCCTACGGGCGCCGCAGACCCCAGCGCCGGCTCTGAATACATGTCTGTACATGTATTCTGTTTAGAATCTGTATTCTAAACAGACGCCTATGTGCCAAAAAGAAATAAAACACAGGCCATCCGAAGCGTTTTATAACTAACCTTGAATCTAGATTTGCCGTTTATGGGTTGATCAGAGCAAAATACGTTTTTGTACATGTGTATGTGTAACCTTTGGAAGCAAAAACCAAGTCGATATCTCATTATAGGTCTGATATATTGAGGAAAGATTTGTTTATTTATTTATTTATATTATTGATATTATAATAACTTTTGTTATGCACATGTTTAATGTTAAGTCAATAATAAGAGTGATATTTCAAGTTTATAAGTATTTATAAGTAAATATTCAAAAGCTATACTAAACAGAAAATAATCGTTCTTCAATCAAAACAAATTGTCTTTATAAATTGTTGATGTAAAGTAAATAATAAGCTAGGTATTTCCAGTATTTTAGTTTTAGCACCCCCCCCCCCCCTCCTTCCTTCCCCAGCTTCTCAACCAATTGAATAATTTATAGGACAACATATTATATTTGTTTTTTTTTTATTTTAAACAGCTTTTCTTATCTGCGTTTTTGCTGTTAAGTCAATAGTAAATGAGATATTCTAATAGTTTAGTTTTAGGTTGTCCCTTCGGAACTCCCGTAATACCAATCCAATTGAAAAAAAATAATCATTAAAAAAAAAATTGTTTTCTTATTATATTTTTTCTTCTGATTTTCGATTTGCCTCCTTATTTTGACTGCATTTCCTACCTATATACCAAATTTCAACTCGGTATACATAGATTTTCTGTTTTATATATATAAAAGATTTTACTATTATATTTAAATATTTATATAAAATAATAGATAAAAAATAAATAAATAAAAATAACAAAATTCTTAAAAATGCGCAAAAATAAAAAACCAGAAAACAGATACTCCACTTAAGTCTCGCTCTGCATACACTTATCATAAATTTTACTAAATAATTGAATAAAGAAACAATTGTCCAAACAACTATTGAAACGAAATTCCCTCGATCTCGCTTAACGCATCATACATACTTCGATGATCCAATATAATTAAAAACAAAATTCTTAATTTATCGTTTCTGATGGGACTTTTTTGAGATTTTCGATTTTTCTAGTTAAGATGAAGGCATTTCCTACTTGTATGCAAAATTTCAACTCAATAGCATATCTGGAAGTGGGTTAGAATTTCCGGACATAGCCACAAATATTCTCTTTTATATATAAAGATTTATACAGATTCTGTACAAATGCGTCAGTGTACAATTATTAATCAATTAAATGAGAACAAAATCAAAATACATGAAATAAAATTAAATTAGCTAACAACTAGGCATAAATACAGGTTAGTACGATACAATTAATTATCTCCAAGAAATTGAGATATGCTATAAAAACAATTATTTGAGAGGTATAGTTTTATTTGACTCTTAAATATTTTTAAGGAAGAGTTATTTTTTATAGTTTGTGGTATATCAACAAAATTATGGAAACAAAACTGTATAACTGGTAATTTTTTGAATATTTTATTTTAACTTTGATTGCTCCTCCAGTTGCTTGGTCCTAGAGCTGCCATTGCGGGTGTCGATACTTTATTACTGGTATCAATACTTTTTTTTACTGGTATCAGTTATAATTATTATCAGTAAAATTTGTTTAGTAATGTGACGCAGCAATCCTAGCGGTGAATCATGGTATTTGATATAAAGAAAAGTTATAATATTTTTTTTCAATTTAACTGAAAACTCTAAGTTTAAAACTAACTACTATGGATACAGGCACCAAGTGAAACGTGTCACATGGAATTTAAATAAATAGGCGCCAATTTCAAATCGGCAAATTATTATTTTGGTAATTTGCTGCAACTTACAACACTACACAATACTAAAATTCAAATTATATAATAGAGTGCTAATAGAGTAAACAGAGTGCAGAATTATAAACTGCTTGGTGTTAAATATACTTTTCAAATAGGCATTGTCTTGCCACACTATGGTCCTGAAAAATAATTTCATAAAAAACAATCTAATAATAAAATGTACAAAATAATTATATTAAAAACAAAAAATAAATTTAATATCATATCACATCATAAATATAATAATTCAGAGACGTTAATTTTAACTTTAATGTGATGCACAGAGTTCTTTGAAATCAGGTTCAGCTGATTGATGATCTTTTTTAATTGATCATTGTTAATATATGTATCACTTTCCGTCATTATTAATTATTATTTTTTTAGGTAACCCTAAACGAATTCTATCGTACCTTTGGGAATACGCGTACTAGGAGTACGCGGGAATCACTGATTTAATCCAATAATTATTAATACATTTATTCACTATTTTTTCTTGCCCTACTTTATCAAACGCTTTGTTACAGCCAGAGAAAAAACCAATACATGAGCCGTTTATTTTGAAAGTGGCATAATTCACTTTTTCAAAAAAATTAAGTTATTGATAACAATGATTACATTTTAACAGTATCTCTTCATTTGTGAAATAATTTAAATCAATTGTGTTGAAAACTATTAAGATATTTTCGAGAGAAGTTTTGCTAGTTAACGGTATAACAAACATGTTTATTTTGAAAGTGACGCAAGTCGCTGTATTAAGAAAATTAATTTCGGGGCTTTGGAAAGCATTTCGGCAGTGGAAAAGAATTAAAATTAATGTTTTACTGAGTCAATTGTCCCGTTAGGTGTAAAAGTATTTCGCATAGACTGCTGTGTCGTTTCTTAATTTGATACATTTAGCGCAAGTAGCAAATACAATAGAAAAAAAATAATAATAAAAAAAAAAAAAAATAATAAGTATTCTGAGACAACGTAAAATACATGGAACGATACAAGTAAATCTTCTCGAAAGTTGGCAACGATATTTTTAAACATGTTAAAAAAAAAAAACTTAAAATTCTTGATTTAAAAACAAAGTGACTTATGTCACTTTCAAAATAACCGGCTCATATATATATATATGTATATATATATATTAATAAAATTTGACGAGTAAATAAGAACTATTATTTCTCCTCATATCATTTTCCGTCAATAACCATATTTCTACTCTATATATATATATATATATATATATATATATATATATATATATATATATATATATATATATATATATATATATATATATGTAAACAAATAAGGGATCTATTGTTTAAATAAAACTCAACTTGTTCACAGACTATTTTATTCTAAGTATTCACTCTTACAACGTAAGAAAACATCTGATCTCTCTATCAAATTCTATGTGTGTTTTATAAAAACCAATTAGTGTAATGAGCCGTCATCGTTATCGTTAATGAGTCGTCATCATTAGTGGGTCCAGATTAAGGATTGCATCTAGATAACATTTTATGGTGACGTAACAGGGCTTCGTGGAAAGCTAGATGCTAACACGGCCGTCCTGCTCCTGGCGTGTCCTCACGTCCTTTCTGTAGACGAATATCTGATAAATGATGATGTGGTAGATGACATCAGGGGATGATCATGTAGGCCTTAGAATAGTCTGAAACAATCTTCAAAAAGATTTAAGGAAAAAGAAAAGATTTAAGGTCCAATATCATTGACCTTTTAAGGTCCCTGACCATTTAAGATCCCTGATCATTGACCATTTAAGATCCACACCATTGACCATTTAAGATCCACACCACATTCGAGGGCCCTCATTCAATCTACATATAGACCATGGTCTTAACCTACATAGACGATACCTGACCGTTCAACTGCTCTCAACTAGCAGAGACGGTCCCTTATCGTTCAACTGGCAGAGACGATCCCTGATCGTTCAACTGCTCTCAACTAGCAGAGACGGTCCCTGATCGTTCAACTGCCCTCAACACGACCAGTGTGTCTTGCGGTACTCGACAAGCTATCAATTATTAACTCAACTATCCATTTATTTCATTACAGATTGTCTACAGTACCCAACAAGCTCAGTGACTGTCGCTTCTTTATACTCGGTGCCTTCACAAAGCAAAAACGACCAGTGTGTCTTGCGGTACTCAACAAGCTCAGTGACTGTCGCTGCTTTATACTCAGTGCCTTATCATTTTATGAAAGCAATAAAATGTCTTTTACCATTCTAGTTATTCTCAACATAATCAGTTACCTTCGTGCGGTTTAAGCGCTACATAAATAGCGATCGTTCGCCCTTACACTCAAAACTTCATAAAGCCCTAGAAGCTTGGCCCCCAACTTGCCGCTACCGGTCAATTGTATGTCTTCTACTACTACTTTTTCTCCAATTCCATAACGGATAGCTTCCGCTCTCGAAGCGCCGCCTGTCATCTCCTAGTCTTTTCCAGGAACATGGTCTGCAGAACTCGAATGCTGTAAAAAGTCGAGGGCTGTTGTTCTAAAAAATAAAACGATTAATGTTGAGAAATCTCCTCCAACGGCACGTTGGAGGAGAGCCAACTCTGGCCGTAAGAGATCAACTATTAGACCAGTTTCTACTTTATTATCCCACTTCTGATGTAAACAAATAAGGGATCTATTGTTTAAATAAAACTCAACTTGTTCACAGACTATTTTATTCTAAGTATTCACTCTTACAACGTAAGAAAACATCTGATCTCTCTATCAAATTCTATGTGTGTTTTATAAAAACCAATTAGTGTAATGAGCCGTCATCGTTATCGTTAATGAGTCGTCATCATTAGTGGGTCCAGATTAAGGATTGCATCTAGATAACATTTTATGGTGACGTAACAGGGCTTCGTGGAAAGCTAGATGCTAACATATATATATATATATATATATATATATATATATATATATATATATATATATATATCTGATATATCTGTTAACGTGCTTACCGCGATGTATACCTGTATACTAAAGAGGGAATGTACAACGAAACAATAGTCGGCTAATTCCTTCCTTTCTGACCGCCATTTTAAAGAGATTGTTTGAATTTAAACTCAGGTATCAGAATTTAATCGAAAATTCGCCATTTGTTGTATTGGCACGAGCTTTAAAGCACATTTGCATATTGCAATTAACACTTATCATTCGATAACCTTTTTTAAAAGATTATTTTTAAATATTACCCATTGTTTCACTTTAAACTGGTAATGCCTTGTTACATGCATATCTATATTTAACAGAAAGTGAGGGACTCCTTATAATATGAATGAAATGTCACGGTTGGCTGTTTTATTTTAATATAATATTGAAATACTGCATTCATACTTACGCTGTACATCCATCAAACACAAGGTCTCCCACATAATAAGTACATAAACTGCGAGCGGGTCGGATATGAGCTCCCGTGTTCGCCTAACTGGTTGCTATGATTTTTAGAAAGGAGTTAAGAAGGTTTTCAATTAAAATCAACATTTTAACTAACCTATTTTAATTAAGATACGGGTTAAATATTTACACTATGACTTACAAATTAACGATGGCAGCTAAAAGAGACAAACATTCACAAACACTCCTACACCTGAGAGGCCCAATTCACATGAACGCTAATCCTGACAGTCAACAATAATTTGTCCACTGGACATAAATCCCTCACTACTGTCTCCGAATACCAATTGTCTCTCGTACGTTTTAGAATATTGTCGCTCCATTCATTTTAGCTGGTCACTACATTAACTTACGGACACTTCAACTAATAGAAGGAATTATTTGTTGCATTTTACTAGACTCACCCGACCATTCTGAAACCTCAAAATGTGCTTACCCAATAACGTACCAGATCTGACTGCTTAAACTTGTATTAACCTCATGGCTGTCTAAACTGAACTCTCCGAGAGTCTTACATCCCTCAACTGTAAATCACATCTTAAACCTCGGCTATCCAGACGACAGTTTTTGTTAATAAATTAAATAGTATAATCTCTCTAATCTATTATTTGACATTTTTAGGGTGTTGTAGGTATGATCACCAAAAAACCCTTATAATTTCAGTCATGTGTCTGTCTGACTGTACGGTAGACATTGTAGCCAAACGACTTAATGTAGAAAGTTGAAATTTGGCATGATTATAAAACTTTTTGACCCATATATAGGAAAAATACTGAGAGTTCAAAAAAACACATCTCGAGACAAATATAAATATAAATTGTTTAAAAAAAAATATATATATATTTTTTTTAAATTTTGAGTGGCATATCAAATGAAACCTCTTAATGCGTATCATCATGAACATTTTTATTTTTGAAAAAAAAATTTTTTTATAAGTTTCTCGCTAAAAAGCTGTTAAAAAACTTTTGTCCCCAACCCTCTCCAAGAAAGGTTGATTTAAAAATATTAAAAAAAAAAATCTCCATAATGAATATTGATGGGAACCGAAATAGTTCAACAGGAATTTTCGATCAGATAAGTTCTTCGAAAAATAACGATTTTTTTGTGTTGATAAAAAAAAATAATAATAATTTAATATATAGTAACAAAATATAACAAAATCTTAAGACGTATATTAAGGAACGATAAGTATTTTCTTTAATTCGTTTCTTTCAACACGATTTTAGCCAAAAATATGCTAAAAAAGTTCTTGTCCCGCCCCATTTACCCAAAGGGGTTAAATTAAAAATCTGAAATTATAGGTAATGTTCATTCATTTGAGCCGGAAACGTACGAGAGAAATTTTTGATCAGATTGTGTTTTTGAAAAATATTGCACTTTTTGCGTTTTTGAAAATATTAATTATTTTTTTAATTCATGGCTAAATTATGGCTGATAATGATTTTTTTTTTGTATTTATAGCTAAGATAGTGCGTGTCTTTTTTTTTAATCAAAAATATAAAAAAAATAAAATATTTTTTTAACAGTTGCGAAACGTTACTACACTACACTACACTCTACAGATTGTAGTGTTGGAGTGTTCAGTTTTTTTTATTATACTATTACACGCTGTGCTTCAACCTATTGTTTGAATGACTTTAGATTTTTGTTTTTAATGTATCAAAGAGGAATAAATCATTTATAGTAATGAAATACTTATAAAACAAATTACACACTGTTAATAGTGAGAAATACGTTTTTAAAATTGAAAAAAATTAAGCCATTTATCTATATCTTTCTAATTAACCCAATGAAGACTTGAATACGGAGCAAATGCAAAAGAGTTTTTGGCAAATAATTTAAATTTTGTTTAAAAAAATTAAATGGAATCTCTTAGTTTTTAAATACCGAATAAAAGGGATTATCAAAAAACTTTTGATTTTGATGTGATTATAGAACAATATTCCTAGACATCCAGTATTGTATTGGCTTCTTACAATTATTAAATACCTACAAAACTCTTAAATGTGTAAAAATACACACTTAAGATCAATTTTTTGAACTGCTATAGAATTTACTATGCCCTTTCCATGTTAAGTTTCATAAGTATCAAGTTGCACTAATAATCATGTCTACACTTTTTTTTGTCTCACGTTTTTTATCATTTAATGTTTTTTTAAATTTTACCTTAACTGAATAATTGTATTGAATTTACTATTGAAATTTTATTTCTGTAATAATACCAAAATTAATTTCCTTACAAATTCGTATTTATTTATTTAATACTGTTTAACAATAATGTAAAATCTGTGTCTTTATTTGGCTGCAAAACATAAACATTTTCCAAAAATGTTCCAGTTCATGGGACGCAAGGTTAAATTAAAGAAAACACACAAATTACAATTACGATTAATCTGCCCGAAGAACTTGATTGTGCTCTTCTATTAAGTAATTTTGATGAAATTTTGTCCATTGAAGTCGTTTGGCCCTGCTTCTTCTACGAAGCAACAGTTTTTGTACAGCAACTCCATGAAGATTTCCTTCCTGAAATCGATGCGTCACTGTAATGTACGTCAAATTAAATTGTGAAGTGATTTTGGGTGTGGTTTATTTTCGATTACGTTTGTTTATTTCCATTATTCATTAACATCATTGAGGTTTGAGGTGATTTGTGATAGTCCAGAGCGCATTTTTTTTTCGAAATCATCATTTTCTTCACTTCGACGGATTATGACATGTACAATCAAACCGGTATTTTTCTTTTTCGCAGTATATATTTAATTTGAAAATTACGTTATAATCGTGATAGTAACCTTAAAATAATAATAATAGTCTTCGTAAAATAACTATTGGTAAAATAATCTACCTGAAAATTAAATTTTAAATTTTATGAAGGGTCCGAAATTTCACAAGCTGTAGTGTATAGTGATGTAGAGAATGCTATACACTATTCAATGCATCTAACGAGTCAAGCTGTTATAGATCTCTCAATTAACGTTAAAAAGATCAAAGAGATAGTATTGATACCGATAATCCTAACAAGCTTAACGTCCAGATTACAGAAGTGGAACAAGTCCAAAAGTTCTATTACCTTCGTTGCCTGATGTCGACCGATAGCCATACTGAACCCCATCAAAAAAGCAATGCCCGACTATATTTTCTTCCTACAGATTGTCTGGTCTTTTATTCATCCATAATCCATGAAATCAGAGGATTTACATCACAAAGTTACTAGAAAACCTTAACAATTAAATATTTCAAAATATTAAACATTGTCGTTGAATTAATACATGAATTTGTATTTTTTTTGTTAATATTAATATTATGTATGATAAATATATACATTAGTGAAAAACAAGATATATAAGTATAAGAGTTTTAATTTATTAATAGCTTTAACATTAGTAGACTAAACACTATGCATTATAGATTAATTTAATAGACTGTTTTAACGTTTAATGACAGCGTTAACAGCTATGAAAATTAACGCGTAACGAATATTATGACATCTATGTTTTTTCAAACCAGCTACGAAAGAATAAATGCATTTATGTGAATTTTTATCAACCCGCCATCGGTGAGATCGTGATTTCTTACTAAATTTTAATAACAAAATTATAGCTACAACTACACCAATTCTTTTTCGTTATGTAAATCAGTGTTTCTCAAACTTTTTGGTCCGCGACCTCATTTTGCACTTAAAAATTTTAAAGGACCCCCTGAAGAATGGGTATGTGTAGAAAATCATCCCGGTCGGGAGGGGGTTAATTTAAATTCAGAAGGAGTTAATTTCTTTTGTTTAATTGTATTGGAACACTCATAATTTTTATTAATAACAGATTTATTTTCAGTATCAATAAAATTTAATCTTAACTTATCTTTGGTACATCTTTGAACAAAATATTCTATGTATATGTTTCGACATTAACTTAACTAATTGAGTTTACTAAACTTTTAAATTAAATTTAATGTGATGGGCGAGCCTGCTTATTTTGGCACAATATTTTAAACCTGGGTTTAATACCGGTCAGTGCAGGTTAATAATAATATTATAAAATAATTATCTGACATAGAAATACTTACAAATTGTATTTAATAAACATTTTATACTTACAAATTAACAACAGCTTCTATTGTCTAACTGTTTTCAGTGTAACAATGATACTGCAATGAGTTTGACTGTAGGAAAAAGATATGCCGAGATCCAGCCGGTGATAAGAAAACCTTGGTTTTTTTATTACAACTGGAAAAGAAGTGAGATAGTTAAAATCGTACGACTAAGAAATAATCATGGGTGTTACCCAGCACACCTATACAAGATGGGCATAATTGAGTCGCCAGTATGCGACTGTGACTATGAGTCTGATGCAACTATGGAACACATCATATTTGACTGCCTACACTTCACGGACGAAAGACGCGACTACATACAGGAATTATCAATAAACAGAATTAACGTTCCTACAACAATGACGGAGTTATGCAGAAACGAAAAAATTTACAAATATGTAATAAAATTTCTCAACATAAAGCTAGACATTTAAAACTGTTCTTAGAATTAACTGTACATCTCTACTGTCTTCCCTTCCGATGGTCTGATTCCAGTTTGTATAAATCCCGCAGAGACGGACCCCTCTGCACTATACTTTCCTTCTTGTGTACTTGTGTTATCCTGAGTTAGGAAATATTGAACAAATACCATGTCTGGCTCATTGTTCTAGTTAACAAAGGCCGTTAATAAAATTTAAAAAAAAAAAAATGATACTGTGAACCCAAAGTATAAAAACATTATTAGTGGGAATGATTTTGAATGTTTAATTTTAAGTATTGTTGCGTTTAAAAGTTTTCTTCTTACTTTATCTGTAACTGTGGCCAAGACCGAAAAAAGGTTTTTAAAATTAAAAATATTAAAATATTGTTTACATACAATGGATCAAGATCGACTGAGTGATCTTATAATTATTTCTATTGAAAACGATATGTTGAAGACGATAAAAAAGGCACGAAAATTTATTTAATATATTATAAATTTTATCATGTGATTTGTTTATGTTTATTGTTGTTTAATTTATTTATTTGTAAGCTATAATATTCAATAATTTTTGATATTTGCTATAATAAAGGACGAACGAAATATTCTGTGATTTATTAATTGTTCATTAACGTTTAGTTTATTTATAAATCATTATTACGTACATATTATGAATATAAACCATATGTGTATCTGAATGGTGAACATACGAGATTAACATGGGAAATCATTTTTTGCCAACTGTTGCTCACAGTTCCATCCAACAATCAGAACCGTATGATCAATTGAAAGCGTATAATTTTCTGAATCTAACAATATGAAATATTAGCCAACCTGGTAATATTTTGGAAGCGTAAATTCATGCTGAATGGAGAATCCGTAAGAAATCTAACAAGTATTGGTATACAGGACTCATGGAAAGACCTAACAATGAACAAATCAAGATGGAGGACTTATGTGAGTGAGTCAAACAGTCTTCCCGACTTACAGTGCACAAAGAAGAAGAAGGAAGAAGAAGAAGAAGAAGAAGAAGAAGAAGAAATTAATTATTAAAATTAAATATTTATCGATTTATTCAATTTAAATCGAAATCTTCTTAGCCATGATTGTTTTGTTTTGAGCAATTGATGAATTATTACAATTCCACACAAAATGATATTAAAAATATTAGAAAATGTTTAACGTCCAATTGATATAATAGTAGAAACAGGAAAAAACATATTCACTCAGCTTTTTTGGACAAAACGTATATTTCAGTAACAACGTTTCGCTAAACCAATTGTCAGCTTCCTCAGGTGCCACAAAGAACTTTTAACTATAGTAACAATCTTATAAATGTAATATATACAGATCAAATCTGTAAAAATTTACTGTGTAGTAACGTTACTACAAGATAAAATATTATAAAAAGTATAATGACTTTCGTTCATGATAGTAACTGACCGTGCTCATAGTGTCAAATTTAGTTACTATGATCAAAGTAACTGAGTTACAGAATTGGTCTGATTATCTTTACCTATACTAATGTTACGTTAATCTAAAATCATAAACATCATCCATCATGTGTAGAATGGTGTACATGTAGAACTGACATTCAAATTTGAATTGAAAATCCAAAAAGGATTGGAAAACAGGATTTTTTTTAAATATTAATAATAATAGATTTAAATAACTTTAAATTTAGCGAAACTCCCGGTATTGATCTAGGTCCCATTAATGAGGATTAAAAATCCAAAACATTAATAAAAATTCGCAAAAATCATTACATTAATATGACAGTCAGTAGTTCTACACTCCCTAAAATCTGGTACGCACAAACCACAGAGATTGCAGCGCTACCCACTGTACAACATAATGTAACAATTTAATTGAAAACCATAAAACACCGTAAAAGATAGAATTAAATCACAGTGAGCATACCCAAAAAGACATTGAATGCTGGACAATCATACAACTCAGCGTACTATCCCCCCAAAATCAATGGTACGCACAAGGATAATGCGAGAACAGTACACTAAATTGTATATCAAGACCAACAAACAATTCCACTGGAGAACTCTCGAACCTGACTACTAACACATAATATAATTAAAAATATTGTATATAAATGTTTAATTTTATTATGGATATTAAAGGAAGAATCAGAAACAACACATAAATTAATATTATATACATGTATATAGATAAAATAATTTATTGAGATAAAATAATCATGCGTATACTTATTAGCTCTACAATACACCTAGACCCCGCTTTGCATCCTTTCGTTTTGCGTTGTTTCGAACCAATTTTCGCTCTGCGTCATAGATTTTTCGAAGTTGCGTCGTTAAATTGTTTTATTTTAAAATGTTTTTCCTTTTTGTTTTTTTTTTTGAGTAAAATATTTTTACGTCCGGTCGAATTACCATCGAAAAATATTTCGTTAAAGAAAAACCGCAGTAACCAGCATCTACTGATGTATAAAGAATTTGTTGTACTTTTTTTTTGTTATTTTGTGTATAATAGAATTTTCATGTTTTTTTGTTTGTTTTTTTTTTTTTTTCTGAATTAATAAAGTTTCTTTTAGTTATGTTTCTTAAATTATTGATTTTATTAGATTTTTTTGTGGATTTTTTGGGAACCTATTTTCTATATATATAAAAGGCAGCGTCCTGACTGACTGACTCACTCACTCATCACCGACCAGCCCGAACCTCTGGGCCTTGAAACTTGAAATTTGGAGAGTATATTCCCTCCATGACGTAAGCACCCACTAAGAAGGGATTTTTCGAAACTCAACCCCTAAGGGGCGAAAAGGGGTGAAATGTGATTTCACGGATTCTTTAATATCTCTTCGGGTCGATGGGATATAGACTTAGTTTTTGCTTACGAAGATTACCCATACAAATACCGAAAAACTTATTTCAGGATTTGGTCCTAATCAACCCCTAAAGGGGTGAACCTACAATCGGGGTGGATTATACATCCCGTTGTATTTCTTGTGTTCGTTTAGTTGTAACATTAATTTTTGGCACATAGGTGTCTTTTTAAAATATCTCGAAATGGTATTGACAGTTTTATTAAATTTCACCCCTAAAGGGTGAAAAGGGGTGAATTTTCATTTCAAGGATACCTTAATATCTTTTAGGACCAATAAGTTATCGACTTGCTTTTTGCTTACAAAGATTACCCATACAAATACCGAAAAATATATTTCAGGATTTTGTCCTAATCAACTCCTAAAGAGTGGATCTACAATTGGGGTGAATTATACATCCCGTCGTATTCCCTGTGTTTGTCGAGTTATAAGGTTTCTTTTTGGCACATAGGCGTATTTTTAAAATATCTCGAAATGGTTTTGATAATTTTTTTAAATTCAACCCCTAAAGGGTAAAATGTGATTTCAAGGATTGTTTAACATCTTTTAGGACCAATAAGATATCGACTTGGTTTTTGCTTACAAAAACTACCCATGCAAATACCGAAAAACCAATTTTTGGATTTTGTCCTAATCAACCCCTTAAGGGGTGGATCTACAATCGGGATGAATTATACATCCCGTCGTATTTCCTGTGTTCGTTTAGTTGCAACATTACTTTTCGGCACATAGGTGTTTTTTTTTTTTTAATATCTCGAAATGATTTTGACATTTTTTTTTAATTTCACCCCTTATGGGTGAAAAGTGATTTCAGTAATTCCTTAATTCTTTTAGAACCAATAAGATATCGACTTAGTGTTTGCTTAGAAAAATTATCCATTCAAATGCCGAAAAACTTATTTCAGGATTTCGTCCTAATCAACCCCTAAAGGGGTGATTCTAAACACGGGGTAGATTATACATCGTGTCGTCCTGTGTTTGTTGAGTTATAACGTCTCTTTTTGGAACATTTAGTCTTTTTAAAATGTCTCGAAATGGTTTTAACAGTTTTTACCTTTAACAAATATCACCCCTAAAGGGTGAAAAGAGGGAATTGTAATTTCAAGGACGGCTTAATATCTTCTAGGCTCAATAAGATATAGACTTGGTTTTTGCTTATAAAGATTACCCATACAAATGCCGAAAAATATATTTCAGGATTTTTGATAGTTTTCTTTCACTCCTAAAGGGTAAATTAGTAGTTTTTTGTTAGAAATAAAAAATTCGGAGAGTACATTTTTCAGTATGACGTAAGAACCCACTAAGAAAGAATTTTTTCAAGTTAGACCCCTATCTGGTGAAAAGGAGTAAAATGTTTTTTCACAGTTTCCTCAATATCTCTTAGGACCGATGAGATATCGACTAGATATTTTGTTACAAAGGTTACGCATACACAAGTTTAAAAACAAACTGCGGATTTTATGCCAATGAGACCATCAATATTCCGTAGCGAAGCACGGGTTTTCAGCTAGTCTTCAATATTCACATAATTTGTCATACAAAATGTTAATTCATTTGGCATTGTTTCTCTGTGTCGCAAAATTTTGGAACATATCTACGACGCAAAGTAGGGTCTAGGTGTATAGGCACTGTACTTATAAAATGTATAAATTATTCTGCTGAATCTTGTTTTTGATTTTGTGAATCAATCAGACCAATTCTGTAACTCTGTTACTATGATAATTGTAACTAAATTCGTCACTATGAGCAAGGTCAGTTACTATCATGAATGAAAGCCATTATTCTTTTTATAATATTTTATGTTGTAGTAACGTTATTGCACAGTAACTTTTTACAGAATTGATCTGATTATCTCTTTCAATATTATAATATAAGAATGAAACAGTGGGTTTGTTGTAACTAAAATATGTTGTAAATATTTTAGATTGAAATCTGTTAATTAATATCTAAATAAAACTCCATCTATTGTAGTTCCATATTTTGTTGTACACTCCTTCGGGTTATTTGACATCAATAAACCCAATGTGGTTTTTAAAAACTCAATTAAAGACTTTGATCATTCTTTTGAGAAATCCACATTAAAATATCCACTTAAAATCATAGGTAATTGATGTAAGTTCTATTTGAGCAGATTAGATCCGGCTGTTGTATAAATGAGCAAATTTTCATGAATGATTGATGATTTTATGTACACTTTGATTAGGTGAGATGTAGATTTTAACAATTATAATAATGAGTCATTGTTCATTGTACTACACAAATTTCTCCAACAGAAGATTTGTTAAAGCCATCTGTGAACTTATAATGTTCGTTGAGTCTTTATTGTTTTTGCATATGGCTACTCCTGCAGCTCTGCACTGAGGTCTATTAACTTAGCAACCTCACTCGGCTAAACTCGAAATCTCGGGTTTACTCGAATGAGAGCGTTTGTTTTTTTCTCGCTTGACTAAACTCGGGGAAACCGAATGAGCGTTTCACTTCAGGACCTGACGGATCAGACATATTCATTCTCAGCAAAAAATTTCTGTATGCGGTGCGCTCAAATAAGTTTTCAATTCAACAAAACAGTTGCCATGGTTACTATTACATTTATTTTTGATAAAACTAAGTGAATCAATAAATTTCGGAATTTACTAATTAATTTACGCGACTATTACACCACAGAATTTGCATGTAATTTCATATCGTTTAATACTGAAAATTGTACGCTTTTGATTGATATCATAACTATTGTTTTCCGTAAGAACGTTAAACCACAAACAACTAAGTTATAAAATAGTAATTAGGAGCTTTTTCTAAATTTCTAAAAGGCGCATTTTTTAAGGCTCGTCTCAAGTGCCAAAATCGATCGAACCAGCCCTGTCTAAAATCTACCAAACTACATCTTCTGACCAAAACATGAAATAATGTTTTATTTATAAAAAGGCATCGAGCATTTGAAATTACTCCACTACATAAAATGGCGGATCTTTAACCATCTTTTGTCTGCAGATAGACCTATTGATATAGTTACTTCTCGAGTTACGACCACCTTGACTTACGACTATTCGCACTTCCGACGAAAAAATGTCATAAACAAATTTAAAAAATGTATAAATGTTGTATATGTAGCGCCCGCCTACGGGTGATCGTAACCGTAGGTCACGACCGAGCTACACAGGTCGACGATTTTTACTCGAAGAACAATCCCCTAGAGCGATAAAGGGTTGGTAGCGAAGCACGCGGTAAATGGGGTGATTTGATTGTATTGAGTGCACGTACGCGCAGTGAGTTGAGTATGTCTTCTGAAGACGCGGTTCGACCTTAAGGAGAGGAAGGGATTTTAACTCTTCTGCTCCTAGAGACTGTTCTAGGAGACTAGCACACAGGGAGTAGTTTACCCTACCTGGGGAAAGAAGGGGGTATAATCCAGGCCCTCAAATAAGGTGTAAGGAGGAGTCGACACTCGACGTTCCCTTCGGTGGTCTCTACTCCCTAACGACGGCGTACCTAACACAAAAGGTCGTGGACTCAACTCACTGGGATAAAATACACCTGGCAAGATATGGTATGGTGCAAAAATGGACAGTGTACTCGGTCAAATACAATACCAAATAATAGCGCAAATTATTAACTGACACAATAAATATTATACAAAAAAAATGTGTACTCGTGTAAACGAACCTTTAGTGCAATAATATTTGAGAACTGGAATTGTATAATATTGAACAAACAAATAAATATATTGCATTGACAATGTAACGGATACATCAGCTGATGGCAAATGTAACTGTAATTACTAATTTGGATATGATAACAACTAAATGAACAGATTTACTATAAAATACAACATGGATTGGTCACTTAGCTGTGGTCCTTATCCGCTGCGTGGACGAGATCTCTTCGGTATGTGAAGATCAGCTGATCCGCTGGAGGAGGGTGCAACGGGCTTCATTGGTCCGACCACCGATGCAATGTCCACACACCAAATTGTAACTTTGCACTAATTTATTTGTCAGGATGTAAAGCTGACATATGCGGGTTAAATATACACTGTCATTTCGGGTCGTAAAACCGAAAGAACATGGAAAATAAGCCAAGAAAAAAAAAAAAAAAACACAATTTGAGATTAAACTAAACAGGTGTTTTTTTGATAATGATAATAACAATTCTTGTCAAGAGCGGTAAATTTGGGTAGTAATGTAATACAAAATCAATAAATAACCAACAGGTAGCTCTGGTTGATCTAAAACAATGAATAAATGCACAAAAATTGTGTTTTGTCATTTATAAGAAATAAAATTAAAGAATTGGGAACTTGGGCGCCTAGGCGGGCCCAGTATGTATTTTAAATTATTTATATATGTAATTATTTACTTATATGTAGTTAACAATTAAAAATTAGAAATAAAAGCTATTAATTTTGATATACATATATCCATTATAAGTATATTATTTATTTTTGTATAAAATTCAACTTACAACCGAAGTTGCGGAACCAAACCCCGCTGTAAGTCGAGAAGTGACTGTATTTAATGCAAGTATAACTGACGGGCGTCAGTAATGAAAAATTGATGTGAAGTGTGATTTTCCACACATTTCAGGGTTTTGCAGGTATTTAGTAAGTGAGTGATGATTATTTGGGATGCCAAAACAAATTCTATGTCAAAATATTTTTTTATGAATTTTAATTTGAATGCCTATTACCATTATTTAAGTTTCTAAAGATGTGCAGTATTTTTTTTTTTTGTATCGCAAGGTTCATTATAATTTTGAAAATTGCACCTATGGCTTCCATTGGTTGTTTTTAGTAATAGCTCCTCCCCTTTGATTTCGTGTACATTCAAATATAGATCTAAATTATAATTACAACAATTTCCACTGGTTATTAATTTTACGCTTATAAAAATTAAATGCAACAATTGCCAAAATATAACTAGAATTTTGAAAAAATAATTTAAATAATATAAAAATAATAAATAAATAAAAAATAATATTGTCTCCTCTCGTAGGATTCGAACTCATTTTCTTGGGCAGAATGCCAGTATTTTAGCCACTGCACCAAGATACACGTTACTGTTTAACGTGTTATATAACTATAAGTTTTCAACATTATTAGCAAAAAAACATAAAAAATGTTTTTTTTTCCAAAAACATAATCTGATCAAATATTCCTGTTGTGCTATTCCGGTTCACACCAATGTACATTACTTAGAATTTTTTCAGATTTTTAGTTTACACCATCTGGGCTGCAGGGTGCGGGATAAAAATTTTTTTGCACAATTTTGACAAAAATCGCTTCAAAATAATTTATTTTGCAAAAATAAAAATTTGATCGTTAATCCACGTACCAAGGGCTTTCATTTGATACCCTACTCAGAATTTAAAAAAATATTACTTTTTTTTCGATGAGCACATGTTTATATTTTTAGAGGGATATGTTTTTTAGATGTTTTTAGTATGTGCGGTACAATTTTTACCGAACAGACAGACAGACAGACAGACAGACTCTTGTCTACGAAAACCAAGATCAGGTTATACCAAGCTATAGTACGTTCCGTACCTAACAAAGCGTGATCTACAAACCTCATAGGTATTCGAAAATACAATATTACGCCGAATCTTTGGTCCCATTCAAATTAATGGTGAATAGAATGAAGTAAGAGTATCACACAAGCACTGAGAGGTAAGTATTACAGTGAATAGGACACATGATACAACACATGGGAGGGATACTGATTACCCGTCGACCAGTGGGACGACCTTGCAAAAGATGGAGAGATCAGCTAACATAAGACCTAGCAGCTATGAGTATACAAGTCACGTGAAAAGACCAGACAATTAACAGATCAAGATGCAGGACTTATGTGAGTGAGGCCAAAAGTCAACCAAACTGACGTTGCCCAAAATTTGAAGACGAAGAAGAAGAAGAAAAAGAAAGAACAACGTGAAAGTTCTGTCACGGGTAGTGACAGAACTATTAGTAGTACTTGAGGACCTCCTTCTGAGGAGGTCCTCAAGTCAGAACCGCAAACACTTTGCCCTAGCTAGCTCAGGACCTGGGTCACTATGCCCATTTGGCTTGAAGAGCCACGTGTCACTAAGCGCTCTGAAAATTAAAAGAGTGACGGGACAATGATGATAGTGATAATACAATAATACACAGAGATATGGATTTATGTATTTATTTAACAGAAGATAAAATTGATGATAAAAGAATAACAAATATTATGAATATAGAAATGAAATATATAAAACTGAATAACATAATACAAAGTTAGAATTCACGACGCTTTCTCGTGAGGCGAGAAGGCGTCGGAATTAAAGGATTTAAGAAGGAATAGTACATGGGATATGAGAAACGACGGGCAATTACTCGTCGTTCCTGGCGACAGCGTCCACATGACGGTGGGCGTCGAAGCGATAATGATGATGATGTCCGTCGCCTCCCCGGAGACGGACATTTTTGGCGGTAGTAGTGTGTCGGGGCCAGAGCGCTGGTTGCAATGAGCCCGCACACGGTTTTAGGAGTTGGGGCCATGATGATAGTGATGGTTGGCAATGATGATAATAATGGAGGCGGCGTCGCAAACTCGGCCTACATGGTAGCGAGTTGTGACAAACGTCGAGACGCTCTGCCTCACAGCGAGCGTGGTAGACGACTAGCATTCGCCACTGAGCGAAATCTAGTCACGACGAGTACTCGCCTAAGGAGCGAGTAGTGCTGAACTCGCCGAGGAGCGAGAGACTGATGGTAGTGTGACCAATTCGCCGAGAAGCGATCTGGTGGTGATTCTTAAAAAATCATCAGTATTTAAAACCAAAAAGTGCATAAAAAACTGAGAAAAGGGTAAGAAAATTGTTTTAACCAATAGGAAAATAAGCCACGCCCATTAAGCGTTTCTTGCGGATAAACGCTACAATGTCGAGGATTAATTTGATTCGCCGTTCTCAATCGATGGCGAATGTCTTATTGAATCCAACGGTGTGCGATAGTGCGCGGTGTGACGCACCTGAGACACACTATCAGCGGTAACAGTTTCTACCTCCAAAATTTATCTGAAATTATATATGTATAATACTTATTGCCATCTCTTACATAAAATATCGAATATTTGATAAATACTACATTATACATATTCCTAAACTACTATGGGGTCATTCCATGTCAAGTGGTCTAGGGCTCCCCGCGCGACCATTTCAGATTTAGTTGAAATTTTGTGTGGAGGACTCCCTATGTCCCAAACAAACTTTGGTAAAATTTTAGGTTCGCCGGCGGAATATTTGTGGAGCTATAGCCCTTTGTTTGACCCCATACTGGAACCCGCGACAGTACGACAGCGAGATTTCAACAACTTTGAGTTCCAATATCTCATTCACAAGCATTTCAAAATGCACGAAATTTTGCCAACTTGTACAACTTTATGGGGTTTATTCAATGATATTAATTAAACTTTTTATATGTTGCACCCAAAAAGTGTAAAGTGGTTCAAAGTTGGCCAAAAATTTTACGGTTCAGAAAAAAATGTAAAGTTTAGTTTTCTACAGCTATGGCTGTAGTTAAGCTACAGTCGTGATACTTTGCACATAGTGTCTCTGTATAACTCTCTTTTCAAATGTTTGGTTTTAACTTTCTAGCTACTCTTGTTAGATTACAAATTTAGTGTAAAGTTTGCGATTTGTGTAAAGTAGCCAAAAATAGGGTATTTTCAAACCGATTTTGCGGAAAAGAGTCACCCAGAAACTTTTTGAAACCTACTCCATTAGAAAAAGCATATTTTAGACCCCCTAAAAAAGTTGGATAGATGTTTCAACGCAGACATATAAGGCCCTAAAACCAGGTGTAAATCAGGGCGTCATTGCCACGCCGATGCTGTATGCTACAACATGCAATTCTCCTTTATCTTTCAAGAGGTCCCTACATAACGTTTTGACTATTTTTAGCATGGTGTCTGTCGGTCTGTCCGTCCGTCCGTCCGTCTGTCTGTCTGTCCGTCCGTCTGTCTGTCTGTGTACACGTGCAGAGCAAATTCGGCTAAAAGGATTTTTATGAAACTACATATTTAAGCTTTTGACATCAATGGCACGAGTTGATCAACTTTTGGTAAAATTCGGTCGACTAGAAATGGGAGTTTCCTCGTGTCGATTTTAAGATTTTTGCGAATATTTAGCAACAGAAAAATATTTCGAAAAAATTTATTTAACAAAAGTTGCTATAAATGCAATAACTAATAACTTTTATTTGAGACGTTTTTTTGATAAAACGAAAAAAAGTTTTTCAAGTCACAATTTTTTCATACTTACATGTTACGTTTCCACGGTCATGATAAATAATATCTCTGTTAGAAAATATTAGGCCAAGTTATTTCTACTCTGCTGCTAGAATGTATTTTATACAAGTACTTTATGATGACGGTCGGTCCTGTGGTGACCACAGCTGATAAGCTGCCAATGAGAATGATTCCGATTTTTTTGCAATTATAAACTATGGCACTTTGATGACAATTTTTGTCCAATAATGCACTCGGAAGCGAAGGAGGAATGTGCCACCGATGTGTCAACACTCATTTTGGAATCAAATTATATAATGATAATGTGCAACGGGCATATAAAGTTTAGGAGACTCTGAAAAATAACCTAGAAATAATATATGACAACCTATAACTGTTCAGGCTAACAAGTATGGCATTAATAAAGCGGAAAATTTGAAGAAAAAAAAAACTGAAAAAATGGCGGTTATGTCATAGGTGATTGCCATAGAAATGTGTTTTAGGTATAGGAGGTTGCCAATGCAATGAGATCGGTACGACAGTAAGACTTGGGTACTTATGCAGTACCTGTATGTAGTATAAAAACAACTAACAATCTGAAAGATAGAAAATTGCATGTTGTAGAATTCAGCATCGGCGTGGCAATGCCGCCCTGTTTTGCACCCTGATTTTAGGGCCTTATATGTCTGCGTTGAAACATCTATCCAACTTTTTTAGGGAGTCTAAAATATGCTCTTTCTAATGGAGTAGGTTTCAAAAAGTTTCTGGGTGACTCTTTTCCGCAAAATCGGTTTGAAAATACCCTATTTTTGGCTACTTTACACAAATCGCAAACTTTACACTAAATTTGTAATCTAACAAGAGTAGCTAGAAAGTTAAAACCAAACATTTGAAAACAGAGTTATACAGAGACACTATGTGCAAAGTATCACAACTGTAGCTTAACTACAGCCATAGCTGTAGAAAACTAAACTTTACATTTTTTTCTGAACCGTAAAATTTTTGGCCAACTTTGAACCACTTTACACTTTTTGGGTGCAACATATAAAAAGTTTAATAAACATCATTGAATAAAGCCCATAATGTTGTACAAGTTGGCAAAATTTCGTGCATTTTGAAAAGCTTGTGAATGAGATATTGGAACTCAAAGTTGTTGAAATCTCGCTGTCGTACTGTCGCGGGTTCCAGTATGGGGTCAAACAAAGGGCTATAGCTCCACAAATATTCCGCCGGCGAACCTAAAATTTTACCAAAGTTTGTTTGGGGCATAGGGAGTCCTCCACACAAAATTTCAACTAAATCTGAAATGGTCGCGCGGGGAGCCCTAGACCACTTGACATGGAATGACCCCATAGTAGTTTAGGAATATGTATAATGTAGTATTTATCAAATATTCGATATTTTATGTAAGAGATGGCAATAAGTATTATACATATATAATTTCAGATAAATTTTGGAGGTAGAAACTGTTAGTCCTCCACACAAAATTTCAGCCAAATCCGTGAGGGTCGCGCGGGGCACTTTTTTAAAATTAGACCACTTGACATGGAATGACCCTATGTATAGTCTATTTCACGATAAGTTGAAGTGGCTATCTACTTATGGTCCTAAACAAAGTGAGTGGTAATTACAAATAACTCTAATCCCTTGTTTGTACCCATAAACTAGCCAGAGATGTATCAGGTATAAATCAAAATAAACTTTATTTTTATTATAAATACAATTAATTTATAGAACTTATAATTAAATTTAAAACATTACAATTAGTATTTAAAACATTACAATAAAATAAATTTTAAATTAAATAATGTTTAAGATAAAAAAAAATCTCACAAGTCCAAATCATTCTCTGAATCAGTCTCTAAATGAATGATTATAGTACGTTCTATTTGAATATAACTGTCCTCAGTTTTATTATCATGATTTACACAATTTTTCCAACTATCTACAGGGATATTTTCCACTTCTTTTTTTATAAGTTCCATCACAGTGCCGTTTAAAGTGGGAGAAACATTATTCCGTTTTATTCTCGCCTTTAACTGACACCACATTTGTTCAATAGGATTGAATATACAATAATACGGAGGTAGTCGTAAAACTGTGTGTCCTTTGCATTGAGCAATATTATCGCAAACATATTTTTTAGAAAAACTACAACTTTTTAATAATTTAATTAAACATTTTTTTTTTTATTACTTTCTTCAAAGTAAATATCATTTTTATATAAAAAGTCTTGGATTTCCTTCTTACTGTTTGCACTATTCGGTACTTTATTTAGTTGCCGACTATGGTAACTTGCATTGTCCATAACAATAACACTGTTAGCCGGTATATTCGGGAGTAATTTATTTTCGAACCAGTTTTCGAACATTTCCGCCGTGGTATCGTCATGGTTAGTTAACTGAGTCTAGAATCTTTGATATTTTTCGCAGAAAGCAAGAGTGCATTTGGTATCCATCCAGTTTCAGAACCTGCATGAAGTATCGTAATACGTTTACCTTTATTAGACGGTGCTCTTGTTTGACATTTATTTGACGTATCCACCCAACCTTTTGAGTTTGTTTCATGTGTGTCGTACCAAGGTTCATCTAAATAAATTATTGACCTTTTATCTTCTCTGTATTTTTTAATGTTTTTTAAATAACTTTGTCTCAAAAGTTTTAATCGCTCTGACTCCATAAGGAACTGCTTTTTATTTAAAGTTTTAAATTGAAACCCTATAATTTTAAGGGCACGCCATAAGGTCACTTTGAACAATTAATTTCACACTGGTCTTGGATTAATCTTTTGAGCAATATGTCCAATGTTGGCACATTTTGTTCGGTGTACATTTGGTAAATTTTTTGCCATATTACATCTTTCTGGAAACCATCCAAACATTTTGATATGCCTGAATCCTTTCGTTTTCTTCTCCTATCAATGGATTTATTTACAATATTCCATACTGTTGTCATCGCTACTTTCGTTGCCTTGCTTGTCTCTTCTAATGCCGCTTGTTTGTTTTTGCGGTTCCTTAAATATAAATACACATTGGCCACAATTTCTTTAGCTTCTACAGGTAAATATAAATAAGTTTTTTCCCGATTTTTTTTATTGTATCTTGCACTATATCATTATCTTCTATCATGGTCATATAGTCATCTTCTTCATTTGCTTGCACAGAAGTTAATTGTTCGTTCCAAGGACGCCACATTTTTTCTAACACGTACTGAACTATTTAACACAAATCAACAAGTTATCTGATAGAAAATTCAAAGCGAAGTGAAAAGATATTTAAAACATCTTCAATTTATACCTGATACATCACTGACTAGTTTATGGGTGCAAACAAGGGATTAGTGTTATTTGTAATTACCACCCACTGTGTTTAGGACCATACGTAGATAGTCACTTCATCGTATCGTGAAATAGACTATACAATTATTTTTAATTTATAAATTTATACATTATATTTAAGACCAGATTTACCGACCGGCGTAGCGTAGTGGTAACACATGTGCCCTGCGTTGCGAAGGTCTCGGGTTCGAATCCCGTTTAGGCATGGATATTTTCTCAAATAAAAATTGTCCTGGCTAATTGCCACAGCCGCAAAGGCCATTAAATTAAAAAAAAGACCAGATTTTGAGTGTGGTAAAAAAGGCACAAAAAAACACAGGTAATATCAGAAATTGTATGTTAGAAGAGAACATTTAAAACGAGTTAAAATGTGTATATCGCAAATATGTTACTAATTGTTCCAAATACATACATATGTACAGAATTTATGTAAAATATGTCTATACCAGCGTTTCACAAACTGCGAGCCGCGGCGCTCTGGGGCGCCATGGCTGGGTCACAAGGGCGCCGCGAAAACCCAGAAGATCCTTTTTACGGACCGCCAACATATATAAGGGAGGTATTGTGATCATATCGATTTTGACATTTCGAAATTTTGATGGATCTCCACGAATTGAGGTCCCTACATAACGTTTTAACTATTTTTAGCATGATGTCTCTCGGTCTGTCTGTCTGTCTGTGTACACGTGCAGAGCAAATTCGGCTAGAAGATTTTTATGACACTTCATATTTAAGCTTTTCAATATCAATACCACAAGTTGATCAACTTTTGGTAAAAATCAGTCAACTAGAAATGGGAGTTTACTCGTGTCGGTTTTAAGATTTTTTTAATATTTCACAACAGAGAAATATTTCGAAAAAATTTATCTAATAAAAATTGCTACAAATGCAATAACTAACAACTTTTATTTCAGACATTTTTTTTTATTATTATTTTTTTTAAATTTTTTTATTTATTTTTTTTTCTGTATTTATGCAGGTACGTTTCCATGGTTATCGTAAATTATAAATACACATTATGAAATTGTTAACGTAATTATAATACGTTATTGTCCTTGACAATAATATCTGCTGCTAGAATATATTTTATACAAGTACTTTGTGATGGCGGTCGGTCCTGTGGTGGCCACAGCTGATTTTTTTGTGATCACTTTGTAGTTTAGGAGTGATGACCTTTTTTGCAATCACTATAGTTTAGAAGTGAGGACTTTTTTTTGGTCATCACTTTGTATTTTAGAAGTGAAGACCTTTTTTTTAGGTCATCACTTATTCACCTATCTGACAAAATAAAATAAAAATTTGAAAAATTATATAGGCCAATGTATTGACTTGGGGCGCCGCGGAAAATTTTTAATACATTAAGGGCGCCGGGAACCAAAAACGTTTGGGAATCACTGGTCTAGACTAAAACCGTATTTCTGCATGTAGAAATGTTCGAACACAACAAGAGTTCATTTTGGTCTGTGTTGTCCAATAAATAAAATAAATTAAATTGATATATTATGGCAAAAGACTAAACAAATTTCAATTTATTTGGAAAACAAACACTGAAAGTGCGTCTGACTGGGACATTTATTTCAAAAATCGTCAAAAACTACTACATTGAGGTACTGGAATAGAACTCAACGGTAACAATAAGAGCGGCCTAAACAACGTAACATGGGAAAACAGTACTGTAAAATGTGATAAATCAAGCTGAGAAAACCTAGGAAGATGAAAACAGGTCACCAGGAATAGAATTAGATCATAGAGTTTTATTCAAACTCATATAAATTATGGGGTCTTATTACTATTACATTATAATTAACAATCGTATTATCATAATTTTTGCACTATATTTAGCTAGTTTTTACCGTTGATTTATAATATTATTTTTCAAATTTCGTTCTATACTCTTACTATTTTACCTTGTACGTACTGAGTTCATTTAGTCTTGAATGCAGGCCAAAGTTTAGTCGATAATGTAGAACGTAGTTTTTATTTTATTTGTGCACATCAAGAATAAAAAAGAAACATTTTCTGTAATACATACATCATTAGGAATTGAAAGCAAAAAAGAAATAATGGGTTTATTTTACTCCTATTTGATATAAACTAACTTACTGCAACTTCTTTCTCTTCTGGGCCATTATCAGCTGAGTTAACTTTTGGTTTCAATCACACAAGTCCTACATCTTGATCTGTTTATCTTCGTCCCTGTATCTTGTATACTGATACTTGCTAAATCTTCTTTCAGATGATTTATACATCTTTTAGGAGGTCGATGGATGTTTAATCTCTTTTCCCAGACCTTGTTTCCCATACTATACTTTTTCATCACGAGTCATATCGACTGTAATCACCTTCCCCCTCGCTCCCTCTCAAAGTCTCTCTCTCTCTCTCTCTCTCTCTCTCTCTCTCTCTCCCTCTTTCTCTCTTTTTCTCTCTCTCTCGCTCTCTCACTTTCACTCTGTCTCTCTCGCTTTCTCTCTCTCTATCTCTCGCGCACGCTCTCTCTCTCTCGCTCTCTTTCACACATTCACATATAATACATATAAATTTGTTGAGTTTTTCTCATAAGTCTAGTGCTTTTAACATTTTTGTGAAATATTAACCTACTCTAAAAGCTTATGTCTAGTTGTAGAAAAAAGTCAAGTTTATAAATTTATAATAAAATTATGTAAACCCTATTATTCTTTTTATGGTAAGATATATAATATTGTTGACCTTTTTGTAGAGGTAGTTTTTATGTTGACAGTCTCAAATTATGCGTCGTGACATAAACGTGCCTACTGTACAAAATATAATGTGTAAATATTTAATAAGAAAACCTTGTGATACACTTGAAATTTTGATAAAATGGTTAAGGAAGAAAAATAATGCTTGTTTAGTTAATATTTTATGAATGCATTTCTCTCTTTATGTTATGTTGAATATATATTTACCTTTGGTCGTTATGTTGGCATTGCCCAAATAGTGTAAAGTAAAGGTTCAAAATATAATTAAATAAATGAAAAAATAAGTGCCAGTACATCAATTTCCAAATGTGGAAAATATTTTTCATATTCAATAAATTGGTTTTCAAAATAGTAACCAAATACATATATACAAAAACTTAATTCTTATTAATACTAACCCATTTTTGTTACGTGTTGCATAACAATATACCTATTGTTCACTAAAATGAAGTTTACTTTTTTTTTTTAATTCTTTATTGACGGTTCAACATAAGTACAATGTAATTCACAGCACGGCTATCGTTCTTAGATCTAGCTTATATTAAATCATAAGAAACACTTAACTAACTATTGTTTTTTTTTTTTGTTCGGTTTTTCACTTATAGTTTGTAACTTGGAGGGGGGACACTAATAATTTCACTCACTGTCAGATAGGTATATGTCTTGTGGCAGTTGTCTTTTAATCTTCCATGGATGCCTTTTTGGCCAATATTGTAGTTCGTTGCACTTTCACTACTATTTAGTTGTGTGGCAAATCTTTTGGTAAGTTTTTTTATGATATCTTGAATTAGGTGCACTGACAGTTCATAATGTTGTTCATTCCATACAAACAAGGGGGCATTAACGGCGATTCTCAAAACTTTGTTTTGGAAGACTTGAATTTTATTAATATTTGTTTTTATGTACCTCCCCATACAGTGCAGCCATACGTGAGTACAGGGCCGTGCCTGACCGGCGTTCATTGCGTGCGCCGCACGCAGGCGGCCGAATTATAAGGCGGCCTGACGGCCAGAAAAAGGGCGGCCATATATGCTAGCATGTAGGCGGCCATACATACTAGCACGCAGGCGGCCATATACCCAGGCACGGCCCTGCGTGAGTAATGGTCTTAATAGAGATTTGTATAATAGTATTGCGCACTTCGCTTTTAATTTTGAATTTCTGCTTATCGTGGGATATAGTTTCTGTAGCCTAGAGTAAGCTAGTTGTAATTTTTTTATTGAGGTGGGTACTTCAATTATGCCTAGGTATTTAACGGTTTTATCATTTGGGTTCCAGTTTATTATTTTGTTGCTAATAATTATATTATCTGCTATAATGATATTTTGCACTCATTTTTGTCTGGATTCAGGTTATGTTCCATCTGTTAAACCATTGACAGATAGTATTAGCTGATGACTGAATTTCAGAAATTGCTATATTTAGATCGTCGTTTTGTATGAGGATGGCGGTGTCATCTGTGAACATTGTTATGTATGCATCAGTAGTTGGGATGTCGTTGACATAAATGTTAAAAAGAATTGGACCGAGAACGCTTCCTTGAGGTACGCCTGCTTTTATTAAAGGGTGTTAAATTTTAAAGGGTGATGTGTCATTATTAGTATTGAAGGTTCCATCTTCTAAGAAGAAGATAATTGCAAATATGTAATTTGGAATTTTTAGTTTTATTAGTTTACATTTCAGGCCTTCTGTCCACACCTTGTGAAAGGCATCGGCTACATCGACGAATAATGCTGTTTTATATTTTTCCCCATCAAATTCTTTTTCAATGATTTCTTTTATTCTGAGGAGTTGCTGCGTAGTGCTGTATTTCTTGCGAAAACCAAATTGAAAGGATGGTAGGATTGCTAATTTACATACATCTGTTTCCAATGAAGTTTACTGAACGAGCCGCATGCAAGTCAAATAATTCATTTGAATTCGGAATATGCATTTTGCGCGTTTGCACGCTATGCTTTTCCTCCGATTACCAATTTTCAATACACAACATTTTTTATTTAAAAAAATTCAATGTAAATTTGTAGACAGTCAATATCGCATGCGCAGACAGTATGGGGGTGAAAAAACCCGCACCGATGCACATGTGCATTGCATAAATGTGACATCTAATAATATCGAAATAAATTTAATTTGTAAATTACCTACGTAACTACATACCTACAAAAAGGCGCGTACCCAGGAATTTTTTTTTGGGCAGGAAGGGGGTCTCAGAAGACAAAATTGATTTAAAAGGGTAGGAATCGGGAAATTACTTGGCAACGAGTGCAGGCCAAAAGCATATTTTTTTTTAAATTCTAGAAATTTATAAAATATATTTCTAAAAAAAAATATGTGAAGTGTGAATTTTCACACATTTCAGGGTTTCGCAGATACATAATAAGTGAAGGCGGCATGCTGAGTGTGTAGGACAAATTTTGCTTTGTAGTAATCACGGCAAAATGAACGATATTTTTAAAATAATTTATCGTCTCTTAATCTAAAAGCTTTAAAAACAAATTTTATGTTAAAATATTATTATGTTAATATTAATTCGAATACCATTATTTAGGTTTCTAAATATGTGCAGTATTTTTTTTTATATAGCAAGGTTCATTAAGATTTTGAAAATTGCGTCTATGGCTTCCATTGGTTGTCATATGCTCCGCCCCTTTGGTTTAGTATACATGACACATAGTATGAAAATATAATTCCAACATTCCAACTGGTTATTAAATTTACGCTCTTAAAAATGAAATGCAACATTTGCCAAAATATAACTACAATTTTGAGAAAATAATTCCAAGAAAATAAAAATGAAAATAAAAACAAAAAAAAAATTGTCTCCTCTGCCCGAGAGCGAATCCTAGAATTCTGGGTATCTAGCAAGCATGCTAACCATTATACCATGATACGTTTTTTAGTCTAGTGTGTTACATAACTATAACTTTTGTAAATCGTCAACAAAAAAACACAGAAAATGGGTTATTTTCCGAAAACATTATCTGATCAAAAATTCCTGTTTACACCAATGTACATTACATAGAATTTTTTCATATTTTTAGTACAAACTGGGCTACAGGATACGGGACAATTTTTTTTTGCACAATTTTGGCAAAAATCGCGTCAAAATAATTTAGTTTGCAAAAATAAAATGTTGATCGTTAATCCACGTGGGCTTTCATTTGATACCCCACTCAGAATTTAATTTGTTTTTTTCGATGAGCACATATTTGTTTACATTTTTATATGTTTTTATATATAGGGGATAGGTTTTTCAGATGTTTTAGTATTTCTCCTATGTGCGCGTCAAAGAGTTGTATAAGTATTCCAAATTTCAACTCTCTAAGTTAAGCCGTTTGGCTACAATTTTTACCGAACAGACAGACAGTCAAACAGGCAGATAGACAGACAGACAGGCACACGACAAAATGATGGTATAAGGGTTTTTTAGTCATACCTACAAAACTTTAAAAATGTCCTCGCTTCTTCTAAAGTACGAGTGAAGACTAAATAAAAAGCTTATGAGCTCTAGAATTCAAGTGTATTCCTTAAAAACACTAAAACCACGTATTTTTCGAGATCTGGAGTGGAGGAGCGACTCCAGCCTATGAGCCCTCCTAGGTGCGCGCTTGCCTACGAAATCCTGAAAAGTGTAAACATTCACATTTATTCTTACATTTACTTTATTATAATGAAGATGAAATCATAACTCAGTACTAAGCATGGTGATCCCCGCAATCACCTGTGTAGTGCGTATTGCATCACAGATATATGAGATCTACTGTTAAACTTCTTCTGAAATAGGCAAATACTTTGGTAACAAACCCCTCGCTTACAGAGGGAGAACGACTGGAAATTTGGTAAAAATATTTCCCGGAACCGGGAGTTTGACGTGGCATAACGACATATGCAAACAAAAATGGCCAAGATTAGAACCCCGGGCCCTTAGGATGCACAGCAGAGTTGTAAACTCTGCGCTACGTAGCAGGCGTATCTATAATTAATGTTCTTCAATTTCCAAATTTTAGATTACTGTAACTACATTTAGCTAAATAAATAGATAATTTCACATATATTAATCCATGTAAAGCTAGGCTCAGAACGTGAAATTATTATTTAATAATGTTTAGAATTAAATTCCCAGTTTATTGATGGGCATTTCAATTAGTATGGAAAAGTAATCAGTTATTTGATCACAATGTATTAACAAAAACAGATTTGTATTGTCAATAAATAATTGCATGAATAGAGAACTAGCTTCCGGCGGAAATTAATTCTTAACTAACTGTTTAGTGCTCCTAACCAAATGACAATTTATAAACAAATAATCTAAATCTGTCAATGTCCCATCAAAATATAATTTATTATTGTTTAAAAATTAATACAATAATAATGATAATATATCTTTTACTTCTTTTTGAGACAGAAATATGTTATTTTAATAATGATAATATAATAATAATTAAAAATAATTATATTTAGTACCTTTCATTACTAACGGGAATTTTATGTCCCAGCAGAATTTTAAAATAATTTTTGATGTACTAATAATAAAATATTAAAATGAACTTTTCAACGACCTGGTATATTATTTTCGAGTGCATCACTCAATTTTTTTTTTCAGGTTTTTAGATAACCCATCTATGTTATAGAGTGTGGAACAAGAGTTTTTTAGCACCTTTTTGGTAAAAATGTGCTGAATCTTTATCTCGTAACTAAATTACTGTGAAAAATCATGTTTGGAATCTTACCTATACGCGTATGTTTTTCATTGCTTGGTGACATCATTGTCTTTATAAAAACTCCGACTGTACATAGAATTCACTACAATGTAACATGAAAACATATAGAAAACTATTGTCTATTGTCCAATAATAAAACTAAATACATCATCCATGTATCGAGCCAAAAGAAAGAGAACGCATTATCCCACTACAAAAAACACAAGCGCCCTCCTTGTTTAATGTACCCATTCGTGCTGTCCCCGCACCTTCCCTTCCACAGTCAAAGACGGCACACATTTCTAATAAAGAATTGACTTATGACTATTTTAATTATACTTATGATGGAAAATTTGGAAATATCTATTGATTAGTCATTAGTGGTCCCAGAACTCTGATGCTGTTAAAGTCTTTTTTTATAGCTTGTTTATCTTTTTTACTGTACGATGGAAGAAAAGTTTTTGCAAATAATTTGAGTTTACTATTTGCGCAAAGTTATAACCCGCATTTGTTGTAAGCACAAAATTTGGTGCGCCTAAGAAACTTTGTTACTGCAACCAAAAATACAGATCTGAATGAGAGATTGTCTACGGTCATTACTAAAATAATAATATATTCCAATCGCTTAGGTGGACGCGTAGGGTAAATTAGGTATTTTCTCCACGACCACGGTTATAGTATTTACCAATTCTAAAACCAATTTTGACTTAACACCTTAACACAAGAGTTGGAATATCATTCTAAAGCACTTATCTTCTTATGCATTTTGCGTGTATTTCATTCCAACACTTGTTATGGAATAACTATACCATGCTTGTTGTGATTTGTTTTTGTAGGGTTACATTAAAATATACGCAATGTTTACATTAAACAAATGCAACATAACCTAAAAAGTACTAAAATAGTGGACGATATGCGGCAAATTAAACTAAAATTAAACAAATAATAAATAAAAAGTAAGTTTAATTAATTGATTAATTTGTTACGTAATATAAATTATTTGTTAAAATAAAATGTTTGCTAAAATAATTATTTATTATATATATATATATATATTTTTTTTTTTCTGGTGGTCGTGGAGAAAGTAGGGTTTCGTGGTTCCACTCGTATCTGATCAATACATCTTTCTATTATTTAATAGAATCTTTCTTTAATAGAATTAATATAAATTAATAACACAATTGTATTATTAATTTTGATAATATTTCGTCTAATAATATACTTATAGAATGGAATTAAATGCATGAAAATTAGTATTTGCCCTTAATGAATAGCAATCGGAAAATATTATGAAGCAAAAAAATAATATCTTCTTCCTTAAGAAAGTTATTAATTATTAAATACTAAACAGTTTAAAACGCCGCCATTTAGCGACGTAGCTCACCAAAAGCAGACTGCTCGAAGAAACGCTTTTAGGGCCTTTTCTGGAATGCTCTGGAGTCAAACAGAGTAACTTCGAACACTCAGAGATTGCTTCCCGAACCCAGCTAAAGGAGTGTCTTAGATTAATGTGTGCATAAATGACGTCAATGATCCTATTTTCGTAAGGAAAAATAATGGGTTCCTAAGCTTTCTTTAGGCAACTTTTTGATTATTTTCCAGTGTCATAGTAAAAAAAAAGCATTGCTCATTATCATTTCTTAGTATAAACTTAAATTTTTCTTATTGAACTTATGTTTTTACGGTTTTGTAGGTATGACCACCAAAAATCCCTTATAACTCCCTTATAAAAATCCCTTATGTGTCTGTCTGTTTAACATAGCAAACGGCTTAACATAAAAAGTTGAAATTAGGCATACTTATACAACTCTTTGACCCACATATAGCAAAAATACTGAGAGTTCAAGAAAAAACACGCACATCTCGCGTTAAATATAAACAAATATGTATTAAAATAAAAAATAAATATATTTTTTTTAAATTTTGACTGGCATATCAAATGAAACCTCTTAATGCGTGGATCAACATGTAAATTTTTATTTTGAAAAATATGCATGCAAATATATAATTTATGAGATTTTTGCCAAAAATAGGTAAAAAAACTTTTATCACCAACCCTATCTCCCTGAGGGGTTGATCTAAAAATCTAAAAAAAATCTCTCAGATTAAGAAACAAAAACTCTTTTTTTAAAATGCCAAAAATGTGGTAAAAAAGTTCTTTCCCGGCCCCTATTACCCAAAGGGGTTAAACTAAAAATCTGAAAAAATTATAGGTAATGCACATTAATATAAGCCGAAAACATACAAGATGAATTTTTGATCAGATTGCGTTTTTGGAAAATATTGCAGTGTTAGTGTTTTTGATAAAATTATTATTATTATTATTTTTTAATTCATTGCTAAATTACGGATAATAATGTTATGGATCTTTTGTATTTATAGCTAAGATAGTGTGTGTCTTTTTTTAAATTAAAAATATAAAAAAATGAAATAAAATATTTTTAACAGTTGCGTACTGAGTTGCAAACACCACACCGCAATACACTCTACTGTAGAGTGTAATGTTGGAGTGTTCAGTTATTTTATTATACTATTATACGCTGTGATTCAATCTATTAAATGAATGACTTTTTTAAAGTTATCAAAAAGGAATATATCATTTATAGTAAAAAAAAAATAAGCCATTCATCAGTATATTTCTTATTAATCTAACAAAGACTTGAATATGGAGCAAATGTTGACAAAAACTCTGGGATATTTGGCAAATTATTTAAATTTTGTTTTAAATAATTAAGGAAGCTCTTAGTTCTCAAATAACGAAAAACTGTTGATTTTGATGTGATTATAGACCAATATTCCTATACATCCAGCAAAATGTTGGCTTCTTATAATAATTAAATACCTACAAAACCCTGAAATGTGTGAAAAATCACACTTCACATCAATTTTTTTATTATTGAAATGAAAAGAAGACTTTCAATGTGCTTAAGTTAAACAGCAAAAAATACTGTCTCAGACATTCAGCAGGCGGACCACTGCTGGCCGCCATCACTTACTAGATACCTGCAAAACCCTGAAATGAGTGAAAATTTACGCTTCACATCAGTTTTTTCTGCCTACTTCAAATTTAAATACTATTCTTGTTTTAACTCCAGATCCCACCTGTTATTATTTGTTTGTTTATATTTTATTACTGGTTTAAATTCCAATCATACATTTGATTTAGTTTCAAATACCAGTACAATCTTGTTTTCAATACTCGTAAAACTGATTATACTTGTTAACGTACGTTTGCAGTAACTTTCTAATAGCAAGGGAACTTGAGTTTTACTTAATTGTAGTAAATCTAAAGACGCCATCTTAGCTAATTTTTCTTAAATGAAATGAATTCTGGTCGTTAATTAGTTGTCGTGTGTAACAGTATATGTTTAATGAAACCCTGGTCCCTATGGTAACGTGTAATGCAATGATATTGAATCAATAATTAGTTCATTAAAGCCGTTTACGAAGTGACAAAGTTTGCTTGTTACTCGGGAACTGTGATGCCGCGCAAAGGGGCTTGCATACAATGCTACTCACTGTGTCAACCTTTGTGACAAATTGCATTATCTTTTGAACGCTATTATTAACAGTATCATGTTGCATATGTTTGTTACATATTTGGAATAACATATTTTAATAATATCCAACGTATATTGGTTACGTATCAAAATACGTTAGTAGTCTAGGGCATTCCTAAAATAAAGACATAAAGTAACGACATATCGGGCACCAATTTCTCATTGAAATATTATATTAAATCTGGGGCATAGGTTTCAGACAAACTAAAATATGAATTAACAGGCATACCTCTGAGATATTTTCAAAACACAAGAATGAAGAACAGATCGCCTTATGGCTCCCATTGAGTTTCATAGTTTTGAAAAAGCTGAGAAGTCTTCTGGGAGCTAAAAGACAGCAGGTAGTAGGTTTGCCTGTTAAGATACGTTAGCCTTTGGCTAGTAACGGCTGTGCAACTGGATATGATGCATTCCACCGATTCTGCCTCAATCTGATTAGAAGAACATATATTGTCTTGTACTTTTAAGGTGGTATTTTAGGGGGCAATGTCCTAGTCAGAAGGCGCGTAATTTGCTTCAAGTTCTGTTTATTAAGCTGAAGCAATGCCTTTGGTCTGGTGCTCGAAGGTAGAATAAATTTCTTGGCATGTTTTAAGCTCAGGACGCGATTCCAGATTGAAGAGCTTTGTTTCTCGTCCCAAGTTCTGATTGCCTAGATATTAGATACTAGAGTATGGTTGCTTGACAGTCCACAACAGGTTCAGAGCCGATAAAATGTGAGCCTGCTCTTTTTTTAGCACGAAGTTCAGATTCTTCATTTCCTTTGACCCCCTCACGTCCTAACACCCCAACTACAAATATTTTGATAGTTTGTGCTAGTTTTTTTGAGAGTAGATAAATAGTCCCAAACCATTTTAGACTTTATAGTAAAAGATGCCAAAGCCATTATTGCTGAAAACTGTCTGGCAGAATGTTTATGCAAGCACCTGTGTTCTGCTTGGATAGGTTATGGGGCACATCGTACGTTTGCGAAGATAACAATATACGTAGGTTTATGGAAGTTATGTTCGCAACTTGCGAAAGGTTGTTTTGCGTAGTTTCAATATAATATTTCAACTTCTTCTTCTTCTTTTTCTTACGTCACTCACATAAGTCTTCCATTCATTAGGTCGTCAAGGATGAAATTTGTAGTTAATAATATTGCCAACATTAACAGCTTATTATCTGACATTGGCTTAATATTTTACCGTTCTGTTTTTATTTTTATTTATTTTTTTTGTTGAAAAGTTACACATCTCACCTGTTCTCATCATCATAGGCTCTAAAAAATATCAAAAACTTTTTTTTAAATTAATTTTGTTGAAAATGGAACGGTTGGAAATTCGCACTATTATGAAGTATGAGTTCTTACGTGGAACTACGGCATCACAGACCGCGCGAAAAGTGTTAATAGTGCATTTGGCTCTAGTGTTACTACGCAGCAGACAATATCAAATTGGTTCGCCAAATTTCGTACAGGTAACTTAAAATCAAAAAAAAAAACCTGGTTCATCGATCACAACAGAAATATACTGCAACCAACTGGACGAAATGATGCAAAAACTTAAAGAAAAACAGCATAGATTGGTCAACAGATCGACTCCTATCTTATTGCACGATAACGCTAGACCACACACTACACAAATGACTGTGGAAAAACTACAGGAATTGGAGTTGGAACTTCTTCATTATCCTCTATACTCACCAAACCTAGCCCCCACTGACTAACACTTCTTCCGCTATTTGGACAACTTTTTAATAGGAAAACAGTTTAATTCCGACAATGCTGTAAAACTGGCCTTCCAGGAATTCATTGACTCTCGTCCACCACGGTTTTATACCACCGGCTTGAACAACCTGCCGCTTAAATGGCAAAAGTGTATAGACAATATGGGTGCATACTTTGATGAATAAAATAATTCCTTACATTTGTAAAGTTATCAACCAACTTTGCCTTTTTTTCTACAAATTTCATCCTTGTCGACCTTATATATCTTAAGTGTTAGGTCTTTCCATGCATCCCGTATACTAATACTTGTTAGGCCTTCAATTAGCTGATCCCTCTCTCTTTTACGGGGTCTTTGCACTGGTCGACTGATGCTCAGTTTTCCATCTCAGATTTTTTTTTTTTTTTTTTCAATTATCTTGTACAAATCACTGCAATCGTCTACTTTTCAGTTGTTCTGTGACACTTGGTCTTGAAGCAGCCACGAGGTTTGGATTTTACCAAATTATAAAAATATACCGGGTTTATCAAAATAGAGAGAACACATTTTTTCTTGAAAACGCGACGAGTGAAACAAGTTAGGGAAAAAAATTGGTGACCAAAGTTTACCCAAATATTTGAATGGTAGTAATAACATTTTCCGAAAAAAAAAGAAAAAAACGGAAGTGCAAGATATCAAGGACTAATTTGATTTATAAATGGGAATGTATATTGTATTGAATATCTTTGAATAGAGCTTTAAAAAATGGGAGGCACTTTAAACACTTGTAAATAAAAATATTTAACTTTCAAGTTGTTATACAGAACACAATATTTAGTAAACCGTAAAACATATTTAAAAAATGTTTCACTAAAAGTTGTTTCTTTTCAAAAGTTCAATCCAAAGATACCTAACACAATATACATATGTTCTTATTTAAAATATCAAAGTTGGCCCAGATATCCTGTGCTTCTGGTTTGTTTCAAAAAATTTCAATACTTTGGGTAAACTCTGTTAAACATATTTGCCCCTTCGTGCTCGCACGTTGCGCTTTCGAGAAAAATTGTGGTCCCTCTATCTTGATACACTTTGTATATATATATATATTACATTTATCGCAATAACATTCAAGTGTCATCTAGCTATTTGGGCTGCCACCACCTAGTTTAAATTAAATGCTAGGAGAACGTGATTAAATTATTTGAAAAAGTAGTTTGAAGATGTAGTCATAAATTAAAGACAATTGATTTTCTTAAAAATATATAATAAAAAGGAGATTGAAAATTAATACATAATAAAACAATAGAAAATATTCGAACAATAAAATAAAACAATAATAGACAAATATTAAGAAAAAAAATCGTGAATGTAAAAGAAACTTACAGAACACAATTTTTTGAGACACGATCTTTGAATATTCTCTTTTCGACTGCACTAAAAACGAAAAATAAGCTAATTGCATTGCTCTGGCCAAAAGTCTGCTGTTTTCGTGTCCAGTAAAAATAATAAGTGTTAGTGTGTAAAATACCTCTCATGTTTTGAGTGTTGTAAATACATGTCTTTTTAGGGATTTGTAGATATGACCAAAAAACCCTTATACCGTCATTTTGTCGTCTGTCTGTTTGTCTGTCAGTCTGTATGTCAAACGGCTAAACCTAGAGAGTTGAAATTTGGCATGCTTATACAACTCTTGGACCCGCACATAGGAATAATACTAACATACTAAAACATCGAAAAAAATATATATATTTTATTTTTATATTCTGAGTAAGAAAGCCAAAATAAATTATTATGACGCGATTTTTGCGAAACGTGCAAAAAAAATGTCCCACACCCTGCAGCCCAGATGGTTTAAACTAAAAATCTGAAAAAATTCTAAGTAATGTAAATTGGTGTGAACCGGAATAGTACAACAGGAATTCTAGGGTTCGATCCCGGGCAGAGGTGACAATTTTTTTTCCATTTTTCCAATTAATTTTCTAAATTATAGTTGTAGCATTTTATTGCAAACATATATTTATTAAAAGTTTGTTAAGGGTAGGACAAACTACATAATTAATAACACCACACTATCCAAGACAAATAGTAACAACTTTTTCATTTAAATAATTTATAATATAATACAAAAGTTAAAATAGTTTTGTATTTTTTTGACGTTTTGAACACTCAACCCACATGGCGCCCAACGTGAGGCCATTTAGTTATATTTTGACAAATGCTGCATATAATTTTTAAGAGCGTAAATTTAATAACCAATTGGAATTATTGGAATTTCATTTTCATTCTATGTGTCATGTATACGAAACCAGAGGTTTTCTGAAAATAACGCATTTTTTTTGGTGTTTTTTGGTTGACGATGTAAAATATTTAATACGTTATGTAACATGGTAAACCAGTAAGCTTTCCAGCTTCTAATTGTTAGCCTTCTCGCTTCCTAAATTGTAAACCAGGGTTCGCTTCCAGTCTGGAGATAATTTTATGTGTTCTGTATTTTTTTTGCATTTTTATTTTGTTTAAATTATTTTGTCAAAATTCTATTTATATTTTGGAAAATGTTGCATTTAATTTTTAAAAGCGTAAATTTAATAACCAGTGGAAATTGTTGAAATTATAATTTAATTCTATGTTTCAATGTATAAGAAATCAGAGGGGCGAAGCTTATGACTTAAAACAACCAATAGAAGCCATAGGCGCAATTTTCAAAATCTTAATGAACCTTCGTATATAAAAAAATACTGCACATATTTAGAATCCTAAATAATTGATGGTGGGACTGAGAATGTAGGAAGAAGAAAAAAATAGTAAATATATCTTTAAAAAAATGGAAGAAAGGAACAGGAGATAAAGACGAATATCTGAAGGAAAGGAAAGAATACAGAGAAATGTGCAAGAACAAGAAAAATAACAAAAGAAGACAAGAAGAATTAGAAATACAGGATATCAAAACAGATACAGAAGCATGGAAGTACATCAATAAAGATAGAAAAAACAAAGTAGAAGTGCTCCAACATATAAAGACTGATGAGTGGGAAAGTCACTTCTGTCAACTCCTGAAAGGAAGAAAAGAAAAATCGGCTCTGGAACTAGCAGAAAATGAAGAATATAACAATCAAGGTGATATAAATGAAGATATGATCAAAATACAAATTGAGAAACTTAAAAAGTAAAAAGCAGCTGGAGAAGATGGAATAGGAAACGAAGAATGGCTGTACAGCACAGAGAATGTAAGAAAAAAAGTAACTGAAGTCATAAATAAAGTATGGAGAGGTGAAAGTTTTCCTGACAGATAGAGGAAAGGGATTATAAAACCCATATACAAGTCAAGGAATAAAAATGAATGCAAGAACTGCAGAGGCATTACTCTTCTGGATACACTCTACAAGATATACGCAATGATTGTGGAACAAAAGTTAAAAGAAGAAATAGAAGAAAATGAAATAATACCAGACAACCAAGCAGGCGTCAGGAGAGGAAGAGGGACAATAGACAATGTTTACATTCTAAACTACGCAATAGGAAGAGAGCTGACAAAGGAAAGAGGTAACTATATGTTTTTTTCGCAGATTTAAAAGCAGCTTTCGACTCGGTAGATCGGGAAGAGCTCTGTAAAATGATGGCAAAAAAAAGGAGTAAATATCAGAATAAGAAAAAGGATTCAAGATATTTACAAAGAAACAAGAAACCAGATAAATAACGGAGGAAAATACAGCGAAGAATTCTGGACAAAACAAGGATTACGGCAAGGATTTCCGTTAAGCCCAACTCTGTTCTCCATGTACGTGTCGGATTTAAATGAAGTTTTTCAAAGAGAGCAAACAGGCGGACTGGTAGTAGGCAATACAAAATTTATCTCTCTATCCTATGCAGACGATATAGCTATTGTTGAAAAAACAGAACAAGAAATGAGGAAACTCCTTAAGTGTTTTGAGAAGTACCTACACAAGAAAAAACGCTGCTAAATCTAAAATTATGGTATTTAAGAAAGGAGGAGGCAGAGAGACTCAAAAGAAATGGGATTGGTGTGGAGAAGAAATTGAGCAAGTGAAAGAATATAGATACCTGGGATATGTTTTTAAAAGCAGTGGGGGCCCAGAAGCACATTTCAGGACCTTAGTAAGGAAATCAATGCAAGCATTGTCTCAAGTATGGGGCATAGGTGAGAGGAAATTTAAAGGAGATATGAAGATAAGGATGCTCATGTTCAACTCCATAATCAAGAGTATAATGATGTATGGAGCGGAAATATGGGGTTGGGAGGACCAAGAGAAATTAGAAGCGGTGCAAAATAAATATATTAAGTGGACATTGGGTCTAGACAAATGTACACCGCAGTACATAATATTAGAAGAAGTAAAAGTTGATAACATCAGGATAGAAGCTACAAAAAGAGCAATTAAATTCGAAGAGAGGATAATAAGACATCCAGAAAAAAAATTTGCTAAACCAATGCTGGGCAGAAATAGAAAGAAAATTGGAGCAAAGAAAGATTGAATCCAAATGGGAAGTAAAAAGAAGAAAAAGACTTGAATATAACGGCTACTCAACAAGGGAGATATCTATAAAAAGGTTGGGAGGACAATATGTGACACTGGAAATAAGAGATAGAATGAGAGATATCCAAGGGCAAGAAAGAAGCGAGAGCCTAACAAATTCCAGATATAACGGCAAATATGTAAAGACTTGGACGACACAGATACCAGAGTACCTAAAAACAAAAATTAACGGAGATAAGAAGAAAATAATAGCGAGATTTAGATGCGGAAATGAGGAAAGGGAAAACGAATACTGGAGAAAGGATGAACAAAGAAGGTGCAGGTTGTGTGGAGAGGAAAGAGAAACCATAGAGCACATACTGAAGAATTGCGGAGAAATGAAATATGAAGAAGAGACAAGAAAATATGTGCTGTGTGATTCAGGCCAAGGATGGACATAGATGGAAGAGGTCTTGGAGAGAAGAAGGAATTTGAAGCGAAGATACCCTAGTTAGCAATAATTATAGTTTTTTTATGTGAAAAATAAAGTTAATAATGTAAACATGTAGATTTAAACCGAAAGGTACATAAATAAAGTATTATCTATCCTAAATAATGATATTAGGCATTCGAATTAAAATTAATAAAAAAATATTTTATCATAAAATTTGTTTTGGCATCCCAAATAATCATCATTCACTTACTAAATACCTGCGAAATCCTGAAATGTGTGAAAATTCACACTTCACATCCATTTTTTGGATTAGCTGTATCATTATAACTATAAGTTATAGTGTTTAAACTATATAATTATTAAACCATAATACATAAATAAAATATGTTATTTTAAATGTTGGCTTTGATTTAACAACCCTTAAATTTATCCTAAGAATCACTGCAACCATCTAGCGAACACGGAGAGTTTATGTCCGAAACCACTCGCGGATTATGAACTCATTATGTGGGAGACCTCGAGTTTTGAGATATATACAGAGTAAATGCAATTGAAGTATTTGAAGATTATATTCAAAATTAACCAGAACTTTGAATCCTTGGATTTTTCATGGATCCATCTCTACCACGAGGTTAAACAGCAGAGGTCATGTGACAACTTCTTTGACTTCGGAATGCATTTCAAAAAGCTATGACAAAAGGTTTCCTACTTTAAATCTGCTTGTGTATCTTATAATGTGTACTCTGGGCAGCAATATGTTATCATATTCATCCCTATGATATTAAAAGTGTGTCACTTACTGGAACATATTATGAACTACTGTTTAGGGTTAAATCACCTACATTATGTTGCAAAATGTACACATTACTTCCTTCTCTAACTAGAACAACAAACTTATAAAATAATGTTCATTAAAGTTCAACAATAGAAGCTGCAGAAGTACAGTAGAATATAGAACAATGTAAACAGTATATGCGTGCTTAAAACTATATATAGTTTATATTTTAAAATGTACGTCGACAACTTTACCACGAAACTATTCAGTTGTTATCCTGAAGGTTGTTGAAAGTTTAAAATTTTGATAAAGTATGAATTTATATAAAATAATAAAATATGAGCACGAAACAGATAGCATTTTTTACGGAATACTTTCACGAGAAAATAGAAAAGTATTACACTTTAACGCGTTTTTATTTTACATACATGAAAATAAAAAAGACTCAAGTATTCAAAGGATTTTTATTTACATTTAAGTTATAAATATTTAAATATTTTATGAAAAAATGCAGTTTTCATATATTTAGGTCAGATTTATTTTTCTACAGAAATAATACTTATAGTATGACATGCCCACGAAGCAGAGAAACGCCAGATCAAATCTCTGGCATCACTTCGAAATTTTCGTTTCTATGCAGACAGATCTGGAGTCAACTCAACTTCAAGTATTTAATGCTTAAAATGAATACCTGTTTAGACAAATATAACAGGACCAGTTGAAACGTCACGGAGTCGACGTGGAATTCATACAGTGCCAAAGGTACGCCAAAAATAAGGTAACATTAAGTTTTGGCACTAAAAACTAAAAAAAAAAGTTAATCTATATTAACACGAGGATTGCTACTTTGTGAATAACGAGGTAAACAACAAATATTGTTCATTTAAATATTTTTTTCCACACCTATTTAATTATATTGCAATTATTAGCACTTTTTTCGTGAAAAATAGTACTCATAAATAACTACAGTGAATTATGGTTTCATAATTCACTGATTACGGCCATTCACAAATCTACAAATCCATAAATCCAGCTCTCGCTGATCCAATCATATTTGACAATGATAATGGGAGGGGTCAAAACTGCAGTGGTAGCAGGCAACATGGATGGCGCTATCACTTCCATTAAAATTATCAATTTTGAGTCTAATTTATATGTTTAACACGTTGACTGCCAATTATGAGTTTTCTCGTAGTTAGCGTTCTTGCCTAGGACGCTGAATACGAGATTACTTGTAATACATTGACTTCATAATATAATATGGCTATATCAAATTGACTTCTGAGACAAGAATCCTGAATCTTGCCTTCGCAGTCAACGTGTTAATAGGTGTGGCAAAAGTATAGTATTACATTCGCGATTATGGCCATTATTCACTCAGATGATTTGCGCCATTCGCTTGCGGCTCGTGGGCTCAAACGTCATCTTCGTGAATAATGGCTGTCACAATCGCTCATATAATAATATACTATTATTGTTTTTTATAATACCACACCGGCAAATTTAACGAAACAGATTCATTTTTTTTTTTAAATTTTATTATTTTGTCGTCTATAAGTAGATAGCTTTGAATACTCTACTAAACCGTAGGGAAAGATTATATCGACGCAAAGGAGAACAAAATGCACCATTTGATTTTGCTACTACTGTATCTTTTGGTGGAGGTTAATTTATGGTGTGGGGTGGAATATGTTTGAGGGCTCACACAGAGTTAGTGGTGATTGATGGCGGAGCGTTAACTGCAGATAGGTACTTCAAATATATTCTTCAAGACCATGTTGTACATTTTGCCTCATATATCGGAGAAAATTTCACTCTAATGTAGGATAATGCGCGCCCACACGTCGCCCACTGTGTAACAAACTTTTTAAATCAAGTGGGTATTACAGAAATGAGTTGGCCAGCGTGCTCCCCTGATCTCAACCTAATTGAACATTCCAATAACATCGTACTAGAAGATTACCTGAGAGATATCAACAATATGTACACTACAGGGAAAATAATTAGATTTTTACGTCTGTTCCTTTAAATTTGCCGGTGTGTGTATTAAATTTCTATTTAACATGAACTTTTCCGTTTGGTAAAACAAATTCTTAAAGTCTGGGCCCATCGTTCAGTGTTACCTCTGAAACGAGATTTTCGTAGGCTTCAATCGCCGCTTCAGAGCTATTAAAATTGAATCCGTGCATTTTATCCTTTATAAAATGGAACAGGAAGAAGTCACAAATCGTGAGTCATTCCTTCAACTCCTGAAACGACCCGGAACTCATAAGTGCCTAGCTGCGATATGTGGTCGTGCATTGTCTTGATGAAGAATGCACGTCCGAAGAATGAAGCAACCAGTGCTCCGTGTACATTTTACATTAACCGGTTTGTCTCCGTCTGAGAAGATCTACTGAGCAGTTTACTTTTTGATTTGTAGCACTAAATCCATATTTCATAACCTATGTCGTAGACAGCTTTTGCCTGGCCTCTGTTAAATTGAATGAGCATTCTCTTGCTCCACTCCACACGGGCCTACAGATTTGCCGTAATCCCAAACGAAATACGGGAACCTCAGCTAGTTATTAATAATAATAGCAGCAGGCAGCCACCCACTCAGATCTGTATTTCAGGTTGCAGCACCAAAGTTACTTAGACGCGTTTAATATTATCGACAACATATAGCAAACTTGGGTTAGAACAGAGATCCTTAACCTTTATCTTACGGCATTTAAATTCGCTTGAACTACCTGCCGGCCGGAATAAAAATTGCATTAGGTGCATCAAAATGCAAACATTTACTTAAAATAATGGAGCGCCCGTTTTATTTACACTAGAATTATGAAACTAAAACGAAATGAAAGAGAGCTAAATTTTTTACATTCCTATAACTATTTATTAAAAAATATATATATATATATTTTAACAGTAATCCAGTTACCTTATTTTTGGGAAATCATAAGTATATATTCCTAGTTCCTGTGAATTTCAAAGAAATACAGTCTATTTAGTAGTTTATTTACATTATATTTATCAGTGGCGCACCCAGGAATTTGGGAGGGGGGCGGAAAACAAAAAAATCTCGCTTTTGAAATTCTGAAATACAATTGATGACCTAAAAAAACGGTCTGCAAAATATTTTTCATATCGATCAAAGGATATAAGAGTATATAGAGTTTCTTGGTTATACCTACGAAACCCTAGACATTTCTGTATGTAATTTTACTCGTAGATCCTTAAAGAACAAATCTGCAAAATATTGTTCATATCGGTCAAGGATATAGCAGTGTCCAGAGTTTTTTGTTTATGCCCACGAAACCTTAGACATTTCTGTTTTTAATTATATTTGTAGATTATTAGAGAATAAATCTGCAAAATATTGTTCATATCGGTCAAAGCATATAGGAGTATCTAGAGTTTCTTGTTTATGCCTATGAAACCCTAGACATTTCTACCTGTTATTATACTAAATTCAGATAAATTAAATACCAGTCGCTGAAAAATATCAAAATGTTTTTAGTCAAGTTATAGCTGGTGACACTTCGGTAAGCTTCGGAATATTTCGTGCCATTTCGGACTCTCGCTTCAAATTTGTTTTAGACGACAGGCCACAGACCCAAGGACCACACGTTGGGCTATTATATTATAGATTATCATTTGTAAGGAAAAGAAAAGTCGTTAAAAGAAATAAATAAACAATAAATTTTATGATTATAGCCCACACATATTGTTTATTATTTACTCAAACAATCCATACGGTCTGTTTATATAAATTCAATAACAAACGACCGTCAGCACCTAAATAATGTAAACATACGCAACGACGCTTATATGCGTCATTCGGCCAACAACGAATACAAACGGTGACGCCTAAAAGCGTCATTTGTAAGATAAAGGTTTTAAACTAAAAATTTAAATTATTCATAAAAACTTTCTTTTCACCCTACAGTATGATATAAGTGCCAACAATGACCAATAAACAGACTGTAATAAATTTCAAAAGTCTGGTTTTATTCTCTTCTAACCGATATGCCTTTAAACTATAATAATTGGTAGTTTACTTTATTTACTAGAAATGTATATATTTATTTTTATTTATTATTATTATTATTTTTCTTTTAAATACCACAGATCAGGACTAAATGTGCCAATTACACTGTGGCTCACAAACATACATACCCTGACCAGGATTCGAACCCGAGACCTTTGGCTCGTGAAGCAGAAGCACTACTTCTATCTTCAATCAGCCAATATAGCAACATATTCGGTCTATTTCCATTTCAAGTTTGCTACATGCTTATTTAGTACTCTATATTAAATGTAAAAAATATATATTTTCAAAAATCCAAAAACATATCGCTTCGAAAATTTAGAGCGTTATTAAGTTCAGAATCAGCTGATTTTGACAGTTAAAAATTAAATTAAATTATAAATGTGAAAAATTTTAAAATAAATAAAACAAATCATAGGCCACCTCGCAGTAAGTTATTTTACAAATATTTAATGTTTTACATTTACTATAAGCATGTATAATTCATTGTAAAATAATATTAAACATTAAGTCAACTTAATCTGACGTAGTGGAGCATGCGTATTAGTACATGAACAGCTGCAGTGATGCCACTTGACAAATCTGAATCAGAGTAGTTCTAACAAGGAATCAGAGATGGCAGCACAAATTAAACGCTAATAATAAATAAATAAATAAATTATATATAATAGATAAATAAAAATTAAATAAATAAATAATCAAAATTAAAAAATTAGTAAATAAATAAAATAAAATAAAAAATTATAAATAATTAATTAATAAAATAAAGAAAATAAAAATAAAAATAAAAATAAATAAATTATTAATAATTATTTCACTAACTTAAAATCTGATAGATTACTTCACTCAGAGTAATAATTGAACGCCTAGTGGACTGTTTCGAATACTCACGAAAACCCACGAACCAACCACGGCGAAAGTCGGGCGCCGGTTAAATAACCCGTCAACCTGAGTTGGCCAACGGCTTCGGCCGGATGAGCTTTCTCAGAGGGTATAGCGAAAACCTAAGGGAATTAAATATACCTTAAATTTCACTACTAGTTAGGAGTAACAACCTAGTAAAAAAAACCTGGTATTAGTTGGCCCGACTGATGGTATCCAGTGAGGGTCCCTGCCTAGGGTTACAGGTGAAAACCGGTCAACGGCCTCGAAGGCAAATGAAGACTTTGGTCTCAATGGCGGAGAGGGCGGAAGAACCAACCACAGGGATAGGCCGAATCCCTAAGTCCTGAAAGACAATCGACCTACGGGAATAAATCCAAGACACAAAATTGAACGGTCCTCCAGGGTGGGGGTTTGGGCGATGGGCCAGCAACCCATCACCAGTAAAAAAAAATGTATACGGCTAAATTTCCTTATGCCAAGCCTCGGATATCGATTGGATCAACATTACGACGAACAAAAGCGAGAAAACGGACAATGAGAATAGGTACATGGAACGTGCAGAGTTTAAACAATAAATATGACGAAGTTTTAGAAGAACTAAATAAACTGAACATTGACATTGCCGCACTCACAGAAACAAAGAAGAAAGGTACAGGTACAGATGAGAAAAATAAGTACATCCACATTTACAGCGGGGTTGCAAAAGAGGAACGTGCGCGGAGTGGAGTCTCTATAGCTATCCACAAAAAGTACAAGCGTTTTATAAAATCTTGGGAACATATTACAGACAGAATCATGCAAATCCACATGAATTTGATGAGCCACGAAGTTGTCATTATAGGAGTATACGCTCCGAACGAAGATGCCGTTGCAAGTCTCAAGGACGAATTTTATGAACAATTGACAAAATTGCTTGATTCTATCAGCAATCGCAAAGAAATTATTTTACTTGGAGACCTAAACGGCAGAGTCGGAAAAAGAATTGACGACCCAATAGTTGGAAAATTTGGCGAAGATACTGTTAACAACAACGGCGAAAGGCTCATCGAATTATGTCATCGTAATAATTTGTGTATCTCCAATGGCTGGTTTCAGCACAAAGACATCCACAAATATACTTGGACACAACCCACACGACAGCTGAAATCCATTATAGATTATGTAATAATAAAACAGGACACAAAGTTATTTATTACAGATGTCAAAGTGAAAAGAGGAGCGGAATGTGGTTCCGATCATCACTTAGTGGAGTCAAAGATATATTTCCCTTTCAAACCGCCAACTAGTAGCAATCCAGTTCAGATTATTGACGAAGGAATTACAAATCCTGATCAGATTAAGTACAATCTGATAAGCCTTAACGACGATTCCATAAGATTTCTATACCAGCTCAGGTTGACACAGAAGCTCAGTTCAATAGAACAAGGCTCTCCACAAATAATGTACGACCAAATAAAGACCTGTATACACCAAGCAGCTAAAGAGGCCTTAGGTGAAATCGAAAAATCCCCCTCTAGAAGAAGCTTGCCAAGATGGTGGACTAAAGATATAGCGCTTAAAATCGAGCTTAAAAAAGAATCGTACATGAAATGGTTGTCATCACAAAACACAGTGGATCGAGCTTTATACTGCAAATGTAGGAAAGATGCCCAAATAGCTGTGAACAAAGCCAAAAATGAGCAATGGCGGAATATTGGCACAGAAATTAATAAATGCACAGGTAATACTAGAGCCAATAAAGCCTGGAGTATATTAAAATCTCTTAGAACACAAAACCAGGACAAGAGCAGTATTAACCTGATTGACACAGATACATGGTGCACCTACTACAAGCAGTTATTAACCGAAAGCAGGACGGAATTTTTTGATAATAATCAGATGGAAAATAATAACTATCTTAGCTCCCAAGACACAGTTCCCGACTTCACTTATGAAGAAGTGCTAAAAGCGCTCAAATCCATGAAGAACGGCAAAGCTCCAGGTCCAGGCAATTTATCCATCGAGCTTATAAAATCTGGCCCTAGTCAACTAATAGAACTGACAACATACATTTTCAATATGTGCCTAAACAACTTTGAAGTTCCTGATGATTGGAAGAAGGCATATATTTCTTCATTGTACAAGAAAGGTAATCGCCTGGAATGTAAGAATTACCGAGGATTAAGCGTCATCAGTTCTATGGCCAGGTTGTATGGAAAAGTCCTGAAAGCGAGAATAGAGGCAAATCTTCAGATTGCAGAAGACCAAAATGGATTTAGAGCGGGAAGGTCTTGCGTGGACGGTATATTTGTCCTAAAGCAGTTAGTTGAAAAAAGATTGGCGAGGAATCAACCTACTCATCTCACCTTTATAGATCTTCATAAGGCGTACGACACAGTCCCACTAGGTAAACTATGGGGAAGCATGAGAAAAATTGATGTTAGTGAGACTTATGTGAATGCTGTTCGTAATCTTTATGAAAAATGTTCTAGCTGTGTCAAGCTAGGGAAGAAACTCTCTCCCGAGTTCCCTGTAACGAAAGGACTCAGACAAGGCTGCACTCTAGCTCCCACCCTCTTCAAGATATATATTGAAGGGGCCTTGAAGGCATGGAGGCGCAAATGCAGTAATATGGGTATAGATATTGGAGGCAATCCACTGTATACCCTATTATTTGCAGATGACCAGGTTCTGATAGCTGAAGACGAAGATGATTCCAGCTATATGGTGAGGAAACTAAGGGAGGAATATAAGAAATGGGGTTTAGAAATTAATGCGCAGAAAACAGAATACCTCGTTGTTGGTGAGAAGGGAAGAGACCTCAAAATAGATGATGGAATCATTAGAAACTGCCAGTCTTTTAAATACCTAGGTGTTACCCTATCAAATAGAGGGAAGAGTGAAGATGACATCAATAATAAAATAGGGCAAGGGAAGTGTGTAGTAAGGCAACTAAACCCGGTATTGTGGAACGACAATATAACCAAACGAACGAAAACGGTTATCTACAAAACTATTGTCGAAAGTATCTGTACCTATGGTTCAGAAACATGGGAGCTCACACAAAGAAATAAAGCCCGACTGAGCGCCGTGGAAATGGACTTTTGGAGAAGGAGTTGCGGTATCTCCAAACTCGAGCACGTTCGTAATGATACTATAAGAGCAACTATGAATGTTGAAAACTCCATTATAGAATCAATAGAAAGCAAACGACTCTTATGGTATGGGCACCTCCAGCGTATGCCTGACGACCGATGGCCCAAGAAGATTTGGGAGTGGATTCCTGCGCGCAGACGAAGACCAGGGCGACCCGCAAGGACCTGGGCTCAGGATGTGCGGGAGGCGATGGAGGCAAGAGGTCTCCAAGATGGCGACTGGATGGACAGAGTCGCCTGGCGAAAAGGAAGCGAGAAACGGCGCCAGCCGTAAACCACTCGCTATATATATATATATATTAAGTTCAGTCAAACGTCTATATCAGTGGTCTCCAATTTTCTCTGAAGAGGTTCATATTAAAATTTCTAAACGGCTGGCCACTGCCCGCATCGACACTGTTACAAGAAATAAGCAGGAGAACACTTTATTTATCATGTACAAGAAATTACTATGTCAAAGACTTGGTCATAAAATCCCAAATTCGTAAAATTTGAACCTGGTCAATTTTCGTAGTAAGCTCATGAAATATTCTCTAGCAGAAAACGTATATTTTTTTCCAAACGGTTAAACGGAACAAATGTTATTTTTATTTTCTTGTCTTGTTGTCACAAACTCACTTTTTAACCATTAAACAAAATGGTCAAAATCCCCATTCAGTCGTTAAAAATTACTAGATTTCAAAATGTAGTTCCGCTTAAACCAAAGAAGCAGACTTTTTATATAATTTTGTTTTTAACTCTGCGTTATAAATGCCACAGACAGTGACAGAAGCAAATTTGCTGTTTTCTTCTCGATCAATTTATTTTTGTGCTTTTCAATCACTCAAATTATAAAATATATAATCTGTTGTTTGATTAAAGCGGAACTAGATATTGAAATCTTTTAACTTTTAATGATTTTGTTTAAAATTACGATTTAATACTTAAAAATTGAGACTGTAACAACTTTAAAAAATAAAAAGCCGATTTAGTTCCGCTTAAACGTTTGGAACAGACTATATTTCTTTGAATTCTTTAAATTACAGCCGGCATAACCTTACTTATGACGTTAGTCTCTTTAAGAATTTACAGATGGCACACCAGGTTTTGTCGTTCAACTTCATTTTCTGTTGTTCAACTACATTTTTTCTCGCTACTGGAATAAAATATCGCGCATTATTTTTGTCTTTCTTAAAATCTAATCTGTCCTTAATAATCCTCATTTTGTCGACAAAAAAATGGAAAATCTCTTAGGTTTTGTAACAAAAATTCTTAATAACTAAATATTTCCTGATTGCAAAGTTGTTATATATGCAATTAGTGTCTGAAGATGACGAAAATGGTCTGAAAAGAGTCTTTACACACGTATTGTATACTATGTTTTTGGTAAGAGGTGTTGATAAGAACTGGGTAACATTTGGTATCCACCGCTTGGTACTTGGTTCCAAAATTGTACACAAGATGGCAGAAAATGTCCATAATGTATGAGGTAAAATCAATACATGATTTTTTAAAGCTATAATTTGTAAAGTAAAGATTTATTTATTTATTATACTTCATCTTAAACTTCACGTTGACTCAACAATTAATATTTCTCCGTCTGTATGATTTTTCAGAATTTTTACAGGTTGCTGTTTACAGGTTGCTGTTTACAGGTTGCTATGACAACATAAGGTGGCCAACCAATAACAAATCGTTGGTTATTTGTAAATTAACAGGGCTATTCAGAGACAACATTTTAAGCACTGTCTAAATTAAACACTGTTTAATATTTAGACAGTCTTATGTTATGTTTCTGAATACAGAGTTATGTATTCAGAAACATAGTAACTATTTTTTTAAACAATATCTAAACTAAACACTGTTTAAATAAAGACAGCTGAAAATTGTGCAAATTGGTAATAAAATAATTGAACTTAACTTTGGTCTCTTTCTAATTTTTATGTGCTAGAAAGAGATAGAATATCACATTTATAACCTTACGATCCATCAACGACATAGCTCGTGTGTACTTTCTTTTTCTACGACATTGTAAAGTCGCTATTGTTCTCTTTCTTACACATTATACTGCCGTAAGAGTGATTTCTGAATAAATAAATGATATACGTCCAGTATTATATGACAATGGCTGGACTGATTCAAAAAAAGAATATTTGGCGCACCTATCTTACCTATTTCGGTATATGTAGGCAGAGCCGAAGCAATATTTTCAGCGCACTTGGCAAATGAAGTAAATTGATAAAATTTACTTCCCCAAAAGCAAATGAAGAGCAAAACAAAAAAAGGTCCTCACCTCCCAAATTCAGTGAAAAGCAAAAAAAAAACAAACGGTCCTCACCTCCCAAATTCAAGTGAAGAGCAAAAAAAAAGTTTTCACCCGCAATGGCGCCTCTCATGAGACCCCGCGCCCTTATCAAACCTCGCGCCCCTGGCAATGGCCCCGACCCCACACCGTTGCTACGGTGCTGTATGTAAGTTTTTAAGAGGTATTGTATAGGTAATTTAAAAATTATTTTCTCGAGAACGGCTAGACCGATTTTAAAACTTGTTTTTTGAATTAAATTGAATTTATACCTAGTATAAATCCCGGTGGTTTCATAATTTTAATATGGGTGTCATTTATTGCTTCAATAATAGATGGACACCCTGCCATGTTATAAAAATTTCTCATTTCTTTTTCTTGATGCAAGTTTATAAAAGCATCTTTTTTTAGAGCCAATGCAATTGAAACGTCCTGAATGTCCGCTACCGAAGTATCTTAATTCAGATAATAATTGTAATTTTGAATCATATTCCATTCCTTATATGTCACATGATTAATTTCATTTTCAACAAGGTGGTGTATAAAGTAACTCCCTGTTTAGAAAAACGATATTTTTCACGAAAAATTTGATCACTATAATTATCATAGGGATTTTCCCTGTCCATTTAAATTCTGACAAAATTTGTACACACAAACTCATTTATATCCTTCACTTCTTCAATATCTTCTAAATATTCTTCCACTGAATCACTCATTTAGAAATTCCACGTAGATAATAATCTTAATACACAAATTTAAACTACCCACATAGGTTGTTTAAAAAATGTTGATTAAATTGTAACTTAACTACGGTAACTAGAATGAAATGTTGTCTCTGAATAAACAAAATCAACTTAACCACTGTAACTAAGAAAATCACTGTTTAAAAATTGTCTTTGTATAAGAAAAAAAATTAAACACTGAATTTAGACAGTGTTTAATTTAAACACTGTTTATTTTTTGTCTCTGAATAGCCCTGTAAGTGTTTTAATCGATTATGCTTATTTTGATTTAAGTCAGTTTAACTGAAGTTTTCTACAAAAGTATTTTCATTTATTCATGTCCATTATATTTTTTAGTAACATTTTTTCATTTCATATTCAATTTCATGAAAGTGTATATGTGATAATTGGAAGTAACAGTTGGTTACCATAGCAATACTTTATGCACTAATGCGTAATAGTATGTTGGGTATGTTTCTAAATTCAGCTAACAATTTGGGCATGTTTCTAAATTCAGCTAACAATTTAGTGCTAACTTCTAGCGCTAGATGATCGCTGTGATGCTAGATTAATGCGCTAAATACAAAATTTCAAAAATAAAGAAACGACTTGCTAGTTTGTTGCTAGGTTTCAAGGAGGTTATGTAGTTGTTAGTAAAGATTACATTCTATGTAATGAAACGACTTCTTCAATCATCATCAAGTTCAGAAGAAGAAAGTAATGAATAACACTGTAATAAAGATTTAGAAGAATTATTGTTTTTATATAATCTGTCTAAAAAGACAAAAAGGGTGAAAATAATGTTGTATGTTCCTTTATCGACATTAACCGTCATGAGTGTATTGTTATATTGTAGCGTGTACAATACCAAATTATTGTTAGGAATTGCCATGTATACAAATTTGAGATAAACAGGGTGTGATAGCAGAAAACTATTACGTCAAATGTCAAATTGTGATATTTATCTCTCTAGCTCTAACAGCTAGCAGCCTTATTAACCGCTAGATTCGTTGTCTAGCGCTAGTACCTAGCGAACATTTAGTGCTGTAATAAGAAACAGCCTGCTACAATTTTACGCTGAATTAAGAAACGGTTTGCTAGATTTGTGCTTTATGCGCTAGATCTAGCGTTGAATTAAGAAACATGCCCTTTTTGAAATTTTGTATTTAGCGCATTAATCTAGCATCACAGCGAACATCTAGCGCTAGAAGTTAACACTAAAGGGCATGTTTCTTAATTCAGCGCTTGATCTAGCGCATAAAGCACAAATCTAGCGAACCGTTTCTTAATTCAGCGTAAAATTCTAGCAGGCTGTTTCTTATTACAGCACTAAATGTCCGCTAGGTACGAGCGCTAGACAACGAATCTAGCGGTTAATAAGGCTGCTAGCTGCTAGAGCTAGAGAGGTTTGTGCTTTATGCGCTAGATCTAGCGCTGAATTAAGAAACATGCCCATTCTGCAATAAGGTTGGAATGAGAAAATTCCATGCGAGTGGAACATTTCGAGCGCTGGCCGCAAACGAGCGTGAGAAACCACAAGCATCAAATTTTCTCTTCCAGCCGAGTCACAGACCCTATTTTCTAGTACTTTTTAGTAAGCTATGCTAGTTTATTTTGTACACAAACGTTGCAATTGTTTATAGTATTTATGCGCTCACAGATACCGTCCGCACTACTTATCAGCGCGGAGGAATGCATACCTTTTAGCGAACAATAATATCTTACAACGAACATGGAATAATTCTTCCTTCACTAGTAAGGGAATGAAATACTTGCAAAATGCATAAGAAGATAAGTGCTTTAGAATAACATTCCAACTCTTATGTTAGAATATTAACTTTCTGCAGTCAAAATTGATTTTAGATTTGGTAAATTCTATAGCACTCGTCGAGAAAGTAAATTACTTTATCTTCAACCTTCAAATAATAAATGCATTATGTGTCCAACTGTGTACATTTGCTCATGAGTACAAGTTGCTCATATTGCACGCCTTGTATAATGGAGCGAGTAGGCGTGCTCAATCATGAATAATGAACGTTTTATCCACGGCAAGTTTTTTTTAGTAAGTTAGTTAGGTAGTTAAACTGTTTGGCGCTTAGCAACGATCGTTATTTGCGCCTCAATATATCATATTTTTAACTAGTATATTATTTATAAATTAGAATAAATAAAAAATGTAACTTAAATATTTCTGTATAGGAGAGAGGAAGTTTAACGATGATATTAGATGGAGACTGAGAGTTTGACACCGTGGTGAAGAACATCCTGCTATATGGGGTGGAAATATGGCGATGGAAGGAAAGGGAGAAAGTAGAACGAGTACAGAAGAGGTATTTGAGTTGGATTTTAGGGGTAGATAGAACAACACCAGGGTATATTGTAAGAGAGGACTGAAAAGGGATAAGATGAAAGTGGGTACAGGAAGGAGGGCGGTTAAGCACGAGGAAAAAGTTAGAAGAGAAATAGACAAAAGGATAGTGAGGGAATAGTGAGGGTTTCCTCCCAGTAGGGAGGAAAGAGCCAGAGAGGAACAGAAAGGAAGATGGTACGCATGGGGGGAGATGAGAAAGGAGTATTACTGAAGATGCGGAGTGGATGCGACAGAGATGGAAAGGAGAAGAAATGAAAGGATAAGCGTGATTGAGGAGGTGTGGAGGAGGGATAAGGAAGTGGGGGAGCAAAAATGGACAGTCAGAATAGACAAATCAAGGAGCTCAGGGAGATATAAGGAGGTCAAAACTATAGGGGTACCAAGCTACTTGAAGGGTTAAAGAGGAAGGTCAGGAGGAAGGGTTAGGAGGATTGCGAGGCTAAGGTACGGGAATGAAGAGAGAGGAAATAGATATTGGAGGAAACAGGAGGATAAGAAGTGCAGGATGAGCGGGGAGGAGGAAGAAGATATAGAGCAACTCGCGAAGAGGTGTAGGGAGATGACAGTGTGGTCGGGGAACACATTAGATCTGTTGCACAAAGATGGAAGGGGGAGAGGTGGGCGAGTGAATTAGAGGCAAGAAGAATTGAGATTGGGGAAGGATAACAGGAAGGTGTAAAGGAAGGAAGGAAGATGCCCGGTGGGAAGCAGAAGGGGGGAAAAGAAGGAATTAAGGGGGCTGAGGTTACCTGGTAATGGGGAGGAAGAAAGGGACATAGGAGGAGGGGTGAAGAAATGGTTGGAAGGGAAGAGAATGGAATAAAATAAATAGTAATGTAATGTAATGTATGGTTAATATGACGTTGGGATGTTGATATGAGATATGATATGTTTTGTAATTGTAGTGAAAACCCTAAACACCGAAAGGTCGACGGGAGATAAAGGATTATATATAACTACAATCAGCTGACGGTTTGGTAGCTATCTTGATGACGTTCTGAAAATTTACAATTAACGCTCAGAGTTTCTGTGTTTTTAAATTAAATTCACTATTTTTCTACTGATAAAACTATACAGTTGTAGACAAAATATTGTATTTGACTTGCTTATAAAGGCTATACACTCGGATGATTATAATCCTCACGTACGGCTCGGGTGCTAAATTCCATCCTCGTGTAGTATAGTCTACATTATATGCTTGTTAAATAAAATACTATTACATACTAGTGCTTAAAAGTGCCATTTTAGACACTGAATGCAGGCGCTGAATGTCTAATTTACGTACGGTGTTAGAAAATATAATTTTAATCCCAGTGTCAATGAAACCTAAGCTAAATTATTAAACAAAAATTAAGCCGTTAAAAAAAGTGTTTTAAAAATGGACATTAAAGTGAGTTAAAATAGTAACATCTATGTATAAGTACAGATAGTAAAAACTTTTCTAATATTTTGAGATTTTAAAACTATCTCCGTTGGGTAACTATGCAGACTACCGTGGTACGCGACGCGGCCAACGCGACCTCTTATGCCACGTTCCATCTTCATAAATTAAGCACTATGTAAATTCTGTTCGACTGAACATACAGCAAATGCGGGTTAGAACTTTAACAGAGGTCCTTAAACAGTAAACTCAAATTATTCATAAAAACTTCCCTTTCATCTTATACTAAGAAAAATTTAAGTATTATGCAAAAAATATGGGGAGATTAATTTTGAAAGAGTTGTAATAACATTTTGGAGTAATAAAAGTTTTTGAATTACATAAAAATTTTATTTAAAAAATTCTCTGTCTCTCTTCCTAGACATTGTCAATCGGGTTAACCTCTATACATCACTCATAAATCCTTAATCTGTCTATGTTAAGCGACAAATCTTTCCAGATTTCTTGTATACTAACACTCGCTAGTAACCTTTCGTTAATACAAAGATTTATTTACTAATTATTGTTCAATTCTCAGAAACAGATCAACTGTTTCGCCGAAATCAACAATAGTATTACAAAGTCACTTGAGCACGTTGCGTAGAATGCTTTTTTATTGGCCACAGTAAAGATAAGTTTTTACTAATATAATAATTCACGGAGGGCCGCATGTGGCTCGCGGGCCCTTGTTTGTCATCCGCTGGCTTAAACCAAAGGAATAGGCTATATAGAGTAATGTTTCCCAACCGCCGGTCCGCAAGATTTTAATGCCAGTCCGCGAGATTTTTTGCCGGTCCGCAGAATTATGTTTATGTACAAGTTTATAAAACAAAAAAATATGTTAATATATAAAATATAATACTAATTACTTTCCACAATAAACGATACATATTTTATTTTTATTCAGGGCCGAGATATCCACCTCGCAATAAATTTATTCACTAAGAAAAATTTCATTTTACTATGCAACTATTCGCCTAATAAGTTATAACACACTTAATTTTGAGATGAAAATTTCGGTCCTTAATCTGTTAATTGCATAAGTAATAATTTGTTTCTTTTTAGGGTTTTGCATGTATGGTCACCAAAAAATCCTTATAACACCATTCATGTCTCTGTCTGTCTATCTGTACGGTAGAAATTGTAGCCAATCGGCTTAACATAGAAAGTTGAAATTTGGTATGCTTATTCAACTTTTTGAATTGTTTTAATATATTACAATAGATGGCGCAATATATTACAATAAAAATTCTAAATTTAACATATTTCACCTAATAATCGAATTCTAATGTATAAATAGATAGCGTTACTTACTTGTTTCAACCATCTCAAACCTTTTTTCAAATTCATACGTGGCTAATAATTATCTTATCTCTAAGTTCAATGACCGGAAGATATGATGTGTTTTTTATTAATTTTAAATTGCTATTTTATATCGTGAATAATTAACTAAGGTATTGTAAATTTAACTCTGTTTTTTAATCTTTAACTTTTTTATTTATTTATTTATGTTTATTTATTTTACATCGTCCTATTTCTGCAACGAGGCTAATCGCCGATGACAGAGGGCGAGCTTCTACACCTGGATGGGGGGTGAATGGTGAATGATTGCGAAAATGAGAGTAATGTAAACATATTATTCTCGCCCGAATAATATCACCAACGAAGGAGGCTCGAACCACCGACCGCCCAGACCTTAGACTTTTTCTACTAGTCTAAAACCGCACGACTTAATACGCTCGGCCACTCCGTTGGCGCATCTCTAATTTATATTTGATATGTTTTTACTCTTTAATAATTATTTTGTGTTATATTTTAAATTCCGACAATTTTGTAATGCTTGTTTTAACTAGTTGACATTTTAATTTTAACATTATTATATTTTATACATGTGAACTTACTGATTTATTAATTCTATATATCTTTGTAGCTCTGATGAAGATTTAAATTAAATCGAAACGTAAGCGAAGTTAATAAATTTTGTTTTATTTTCTGACTGGTCCGAATCCCATTATCTATCAACTATAATACTAACTTACGAACGTATCAAGATCCAGTATTATGTTGGCTTCTTACACTTATTAAATACCTACAAAACCCTGAAATTTGTGAAGATACACACTTCACATCAATTTCTTCACTATTATATTTTATTTTTTATTTGTTGTTTTTTGTGTTTGTAATCAGTGCAAAAAAAAAATAAAATTTTTGCGATACACATTACTTTCTAAACTTGCCAGTCCGCGAATTTTTCTGTCGCTTGCCGATCCGCCATGAAAAAAGGTTGGGAAACGCTGATATAGAGTATAAATCCAAGCAAATAGTGAAATATTAAGCTCGAGATGAAATTTCACCTTCAAACATTATTTTTAGTTATATTATTAAATAAAATTTGAGTTTGTTCTTTTTTGTACTTTGTTATTTGAGCAACGAATAATAAAAATCTACGAAATAAATAAATTTATAACTATTAATTAATTTATTTACATTTTATGCAGTTTGAGTCATCATCATTATTAAAAAAAAAAAAAAATCGTAAATAAAGTTCACCGTGCCCAACTCGGATTGGGATTGGGTCACCATTGTAGTTGTAAACCTGAAACTTCACTATTCGGAATGGAAGGCCTGTGCCAAATATATAATAGCAGTACGGTATTTAAGTTGCACATCTTATGTTAATAGTTTGGTTATAAACACAAAATCCAAAGCTTTAAGAATAAAAAATATCAAATATGGCTAAATGCTGCACCACACATAAACAACTCAATTGTCATTACTACCAATAGAAGCAAAATAAAGATCTTAATTTTTACTTAATAATAGTTAAAACTAGTCGAACTTCTTGATAAATAATATTATTATTATTATTATGGGGTTTGTCAGGTCTTGACATGCGTCCACTAATCTCAAACTTCAGCTTATTATTATTATTATTATTATGGGGTTTGTCAGGTCTTGACAAGCGTCCACTAATCTCAAACTTCAGCAACTTTTTGAGCCGCGTCATACTAGAGACTAGTGGAGCTAAATACACACGACTGCATCCCAAACCCTGGCGATATGCAGCCGCGGAAATTACGCTAGATCCAGTGCCCGCACAATGTGGAGTGACCCGAGTAGCACTGCTTTCTGCATCCTGCAGATCAAAGAGTTGGCAGACGGGAATGTACTCGATTTCCCTTCGATAGGAGGCTTTCATGCCACCCAAAACACCAACTATCAGGACTACAAGCTTAACTTTATACCCGGGATACAGCTTTCTAAGCTCGGACAAGAGGTCCATATACGTTGACCTCTTTTCCTCCTCATTGAGAGAGATATTCTTCTCAGCTGGACTTGAGAATTCGATCACAAACATTTGTTTGGTCTCGATATCCAGGAGGATTATGTCCGGCTTAGTGGCTGTCAGTAACCTCGAGGTGGGGAAGGAGTAATTCCAATAAATTCGGCACTTGGAATTTTCCACCACCGATTCTATGTCAGAAGGGACGTACGGTATAACCGGTATTTGAGCAATACCATAGGCATGTCTAAGATGATAGTAGAGCACGCGGAGAGCAGCATTATATCGAGACACGTAGCTCGACGCTGCAAGAGATGGACAAGCAGACAGAATGTCCATAATTGTTTCAGGATGGTGGTGGCACAACATACAGACTGTGGACTCCGCTATTTGGAATATGCGTGCCCTGTACGCCAAAGTATTTATAACACCATCCTGACACGCAAACACAAAACCTTCTGTTTCCGATCTCAAACCCGCAGACTTAAGAAACGAGAACGTGATTTCGGTGGACAACTCTAGACTTTTAATATGTCTGAAGAACACAGAGTGCATACTTTTACTCATGTGCTCTTCTGTCAATATGCCTATCTGCTCTCGTTTCACCGAACTGGTAACTCTGTTGTACTCCTCCCGAGAAAGTTGTACTCCAGCGTTTTCTCTGACGGGACTAAAGTCTGCCAGGTTAAGTCTCGTTGCTGCTCTTCGCGCTGCCTGGTAAAGAAACGCCCCTTTGCCACTAAATTCGTGCTCACTAACGAACTTTAATAGTGGGTCCTGACTTCTGAGGATACTGTTAGCTGTAATCAAGACGAGTCGATCGTGCAAGCACTCCAGATTAAGTAATCCCCGACCCCCGTTTAGACGAGGGAGGTAAATGCGCTGCACAGAAGATTTCGAGTGAAGACTTCGGTTGATGTTCATGATCTTTCTGGTTCTTCTGTCGAGATCCTTAAAATCATCAACATTCCATTTCATTACACCAAAAGTGTATGAAATTAATGGGACAGCAAGCATGTTTGTGGCAGCGATCTTGTTCTTGCCAGACAGACAGGATCTCCATATCTGCCTCAGTCGTGCCATATACTTGCTGTGAAGGGCCTGCTTAATAAGAGTGACATCCTGGACACCCCTTTCACTGACGTCTAGAAATGTGTAAGACCTTTCGGCATTAAGATGTTTTATAATGCTCCCATCAACCAATTGAACGTCTTCACCGTTGTCTAAACCTTTTCCTCTGTAGATATGAAAAACAGCGCATTTTTTCAACCCGAATGTTGCAGTGTACTCAGCAACAGCATCTAAGGCGGCCTGAAGGATTCTCTCGTTCGAGGCGTATAGCTTCAAATCATCCATATAAAAAATATGGGTAATTTTGTGCTTACGCCTCGACGGGGGACCCGCTGTGTATCCACTTCCGCGTCTGAGCTCGATCGATTGGGGAAGAAGTGAAATGCAAAATAGAAGCGGGCTTAGGGAATCTACCTGGAAAATGCCACGCTTAACATGTATCCACTCTGTCGACACTGTGGTTGATCCGCTTGGAACAATGAATTGTGTCTTCCAGAGGGACATAAGTTGTCCAATGCATCTCTCTACCTCCGGGTGATCTCGTAACATTCGTAACAATGTTAGAATGAGAGAATGTGACGTAGTGTCATATGCTTTTCGGAGTCCACCCAAGCCATCGACAGGTTGCGTTTGAAATACGCCGCGTCATGATAGACTGACCGGTCGATAATAAGCTTTTCTTTGCAACCTGCTTGGCCTCTCTTCGATCCCCTCTGTTCGTAGATATCGGACCAAACAGAGGCAATGGAGCTCAGTACCGGCTCGTTTAATACTCTAGTGAAGATCTTATACAGGGTATTGAGACAAGTAATAGGTCTATAGTTCTTCGGGTTGGTTAAATCACCTTTTTTGGGGATTAATACTGTACGCCCCTCTGATAACCAAGATGGTATTGGTAATTCCCCACGGATAAAAGAAGTAAAGTTTCGTGCAAGATGGCCGTGTGCACTGATAAATGACTTCCACCAAAAATCAACGATACCGTCAACTCCTAGTGCAGCAAAATTGCGCGCCTGAGGATCTGTAAGATGTTGTGTACAGAATTCCTCAAATCTCTCTAAAACTGGAGTGTCTTGCACGATCATCTCCTGTTTATAAAGCTCCCTCCAGAATATCTCTGTCCTGTCGACTCATAACAACGGTTCAGAAACCTAAGGTTTGGCCATGAAAAGGCGTGACGGGCTCGTGAGGAATATAGTATTTTCCTCCATGGTCCTAACCCGGTTGACCAGTTTCTTTCTTACCAGGGCTAGTGCTCTCAGTTTGTCCACCGCTTTCTGCTTTAGCAGAGAGAGAGTGGACAAATTCAGTGTGAGATGCTTTATGCGCAATTGATGTAATATGCGCTTAGTATTCGCACTTAGCGCCTTAATACTTCGTTAAGCATCAATAGCACACTGAATATGAGAGGCTTCCTGGCGTGACCGCGTCATTTTCTTCTCTAATTGCTGTATTTGCCGTTAAAAGCCTCAGAGGCCAAAGCCCGCTTTTGCCTCTTTATTTTACCATATATATATATATATATATATACACAATTTGATTTTTTTACAATATTCGCGACTGAAACTAACGTTGGCGGCGCTGCGTACAACAGCTGATGGCGAACGAAAAGCGTATATGTCAGAAGTTTTTTCTTAATATTTATCAGTTCAAACAATATTTCGACAAAAAAGCACTGTATTTAAGACACTATATTTAAAAATACGTCTTAATTCACATAAACTGCAGCACAACACACCACAAATATTATACAAATATACGATTCTGTTAAATTTACCAAGTATCACTGTTATTTGGATTCGCGAATAATGTATTTCAACACATAAAATTTTTTTATTGATATATTTTATAGTATCTATAATAGAAAAAATATAAAACTTGAAAAACCGAAACCGTGGTATTTGATTTTTAAAAACCGAAAACCGCGATTTTCCAAAAATGTGGTTTTCCTGATACTCTAGAGCAGCGTTTCTCAACCGGGGGGGGGCGCGAAGTCATACCAGATCGAAACGTGAAAATATAATAAAAATGCACTCAATCTTGATATAAATTTTATTCATATTTATAAATACGAGTATCTTATATTTATATTCATAAAAATATACCTTTCATAACATAAATAAAATAAATATTCTATTTATTTTTACATAATATACTATTTTGACAACTAATTTAAATTACAGGCTATTTCAAACGTTTAAGTTGTCAGTAGTGTAACTTTATAATCAGTAAATGGGCTTTTACTAAACAAAATGAAGAAAATCTTCATTCAATCGATAAAGATTACTGGATTTGAAAATCTAGTTCCGTTTTAACCAAAGAAACAGACTATAAGTATAGTCTACTTATAAGGTCAAATAAATTGTATGTGTTGATTGATGGGTTTCTCTGACAATGGTTCGCGTTGGAGGTACTTCAAGTATTTTCAAGTTGTACTTTAAAGTAGGTACGACTTGAAAGTGCAATATTTTTTATTATATATTTTTTTTAATTGCTCTCCGAGCTACATATAACTCAAGAAAAAAAAAAATAATAAAATAAAGACAATGTACGAAGAACTGAATATCGCCTCCATTAGTGAATATATTGAGAAAGCGACTAAAAAATTTTTTGATAATTGTACAATACATGAAAATAGTTTAATATCTGAATTAGGAAATTACACAAAAAGTAGCCTGAAGTATAAAAAGTACAAACACAAACGTGTTAAGCACATTTTGTTGTAACATCAAATATATGTAACAAAGTGCTGGGTTTTGCCCTTTTTCCCAGCGTAACTAATTGTGTGTGGCAACATAGTATTAAAAACTATTGTTAAAAAATAATAAAATATTTATACTTGAATACATAGAAATACAATTAGGCATATGTATAACCAATATGTAATCTTATTTTTTAAATTTGTACTTTAATTGCCTGGCAATAAAATATTTTATATATAACTCAAGAATAAGGATGCGAATGTGTTTAAATTAAAATGGATGGCACTTTGAACAAATGTAAATAAAAATATTTTACTTTCAAGTCGTTATAGGGAATATAATCGTCATTTAAAGATATCACAGTTTTTTGTCAACCGTAAAAGATATTAAAAAAATGTTTAAGTAAAAATTGTTGAAAAGCTCTATCCAAAGATATCCAATATGACATACGTTCCCATTTAAAAATTTGAAATTGTCCTTGATATCCTGTACTTCCGGTTTTTCCGGAAAATTTCAATATTATAGGGGGGCCGCAGACAATATTTACATAATTTTGGCGGGTCCCAGGCCAGAAAAAGTCGAGAAACGCTGCTCTAGAGTATATTCCCTTCATGACGGAAGTACCCACTAAGAAGGGATTTTTAGAAATTCCGCTCCGAAGGGTTGAAAAGGGGGAAATGTGATTTCACGAATTCCTTAATATCTCTTAGGTCGATATCCGATGGGATATCGACCTAGTTTTTGCTTACAAGTTTTACCCATACAAATGCCGAAAAACTTATTTCGGAATTTTGCCCTAATCAACCCCTAAAGGGGTGAACCTACGATCGAGATGGATTATACATCCCGTTGTATTTCCTGTGTTCGTTTAGTTGCAACATTACTTTTTGGCAGATAGGTGTCTTTTTAAAATATCTTGAAATTGTTTGGACAGTTTTTTAAAATTTCACCCCTAAAGGGTGAAAAGGGGTGAATTGTGATTTCAAGGATTCCTTCATATCTCTTAGGACCAATAAGATATCGACTTGCTTTTTGCTTACAAAGATTACCCATGCAAATGCCGAAAAAATTATTTCAGGATTTTGTCCTGATCAATGCCTAAAGGGGTAAATCTACAATCGGGGTGAATTATGCAATATACAGGTGTCTTTTTAAAATATTTAGAAATGGTTTTGTCAGTTTTTTTAAATTTCACCCCTAAAAGATAAAAAGAGAAGGTGTGATTTCATGGATTTATTAATATCTCTTAGGACCAATAAGATATCGACTTGGTTTTTGCTTACAAATATTACCCATGAAAATATCGAAAAACTTGTTTCCAGATTTTATCCTAATCAATTCGTAAAGGAGTGAACCTACATTTGGGGTGAATTATATATCCCGTCGTATTGTATGTGTTTGTTGAGTTATAACATTCCTTTTTGGCAAATATGTGTCTTTTTAAAATGTCCCGAAATGGTTTTGACAGTTTTTTTAAATTCACCCTTAATGGGGATATTTTTTATTCGATAGAACGTTCCTTTGACATAGATATATGAAATTCGCAAAATTTATTCACTAAGAAGAGATTCTTCGAAAGTCGACTTCTAAGGGGCTAAAAAGAGGGTCAAATATGATTTCACAATGATTTTTAAAAAAAAATCATAATTTCGCCCCAATCCACTCCAAACGGGTTGAATTATAGTATCCATAGTTTTTCCTGTTTGTTGAGTTATAAATAAATAATAATTTATTGACAAAATTACACGTAATGTGTTTTAAGTCAGTCAGAAATACATATTTAGGTCATACAAAATATAACATTCATCTTTGGCATATGCCTGCCTTTTTTAAAACATCTTTTTCAAAATCTTTTCAAAAACAAGTATTTCGACAGTTTTTTTAAGTTTCATTCCTAAAGGGGTAAACTGGTATTTTTTATTCGATAGAAAATCCAATGCATATTAAGACATGAAATTCGGAGCTTACATTCCCTCCATGACATAAGAGATCAATACGAAGAGATTTTTCTAAATTCGATTTTTAACACGTTCGCGGACAGTTTTGTACAATGAGATTTGCAAAATGTCACTTTTTTAGATTTTTGTTTATAATAGGACATTTACTGTGTTTGGTATATTCCTGATAGGACAGTTTATACTAGTTTTCATATACTTAAAATTAAATTAGAATTAAAACCTGCCACAGCCGTCATTTGTATATTTGAATAAAAAAGTAGGACGGCTATAGCCGTACTGTCCGCGAACGTGTCAAGGGATGAAATGAGGTGAAATTTGATTTAGGGATGCCTCAATATCTCTATTGCTTAGATATCGACTTGGTTTTTGCTTACAAAGATTACCCATTCAAATGTTTAAAGCAGAAATTCACGAGTTTGCCCTATTCAGCCCCTAAATAAGTGAATATGCATTCGGGGTGAATTATAAAAACCTTATTTCCTGAGTTATAATACTTCATTTTGGTACATAGGTTTCTATTTAGAAAGCGTTTGACAGTTTTTTTAAATTTCATTCCTTACGGAGTAAATTAGTATTTTTAATTGCCCGACCTTAATATATAAGGGGCAAGTATTGTAATCGCGAAAATTTTCGATGTCGAGATTTTGACGGATGACCACGTTTCATGGTCCAGGGTATCCAAAAAACCTATTTTCGAAGTGCCGTTCGTATGTTCGTATGTGTGTGTGTGTGTGTGTGTGTGTGTGTGTGTGTGTGTGTGTGTGTGTGTGTGTGTGTGTGTGTGTGTGTGTGTGTGTGTGTGTGTGTGTGTGTGTGTGTGTGTGTGTGTGTGTGTGTGTGTGTGTGTGTGTGTGTGTGTGTGTGTGTGTGTGTGTGTGTGTGTGTGTGTGTGTGTGTGTGTGTGTGTGTGTGTGTGTGTGTGTGTGTGTGTGTGTGTGTGTGTGTGTGTGTGTGTGTGTGTGTGTGTGTGTGTGTGTGTGTGTGTGTGTGTGTGTGTGTGTGTGTGTGTGTGTGTGTGTGTGTGTGTGTGTGTGTGTGTGTGTGTGTGTGTGTGTGTGTGTGTGTGTGTGTGTGTGTGTGTGTGTGTGTGTGTGTGTGTGTGTGTGTGTGTGTGTGTGTGTGTGTGTGTGTGTGTGTGTGTGTGTGTGTGTGTGTGTGTGTGTGTGTGTGTGTGTGTGTGTGTGTGTGTGTGTGTGTGTGTGTGTGTGTGTGTGTGTGTGTGTGTGTGTGTGTGTGTGTGTGTGTGTGTGTGTGTGTGTGTGTGTGTGTGTGTGTGTGTGTGTGTGTGTGTGTGTGTGTGTGTGTGTGTGTGTGTGTGTGTGTGTGTGTGTGTGTGTGTGTGTGTGTGTGTGTGTGTGTGTGTGTGTGTGTGTGTGTGTGTGTGTGTGTGTGTGTGTGTGTGTGTGTGTGTGTGTGTGTGTGTGTGTGTGTGTGTGTGTGTGTGTGTGTGTGTGTGTGTGTGTGTGTGTGTGTGTGTGTGTGTGTGTCTGTGTCTATACACGATAACACAAAAACGGTTTAACTTAAAGAGTTCGTTCTGGTACTAAAAAATCCTCCTAATAATTGGGAAGAACTCTATTGTTTTTTATTAAAATCCGAAACCGGAAACGGAAGTTATTAAACTTTAAAAATTTTAAAAATTCGTAACTAGTAAACCAAGCCTTGGACAAAAAATTGTATAGGACATAATTTGATGTATTTTTGAAGATTTACCTAAATATTCTTTTAAATAAATAAAAAAGTATGTATTTTTTTTAATTATTATCTTTTTTTTTTATGGGAGGGCAAGTCTAGCGGACGTCTCCCTTCGCCACTCGTTTATTTGATAGAGCGTCCCTTGACAAAGAGGTATGAAATTCGGGAGAAACCCTTCGTATTTTCTATTTATAGCTCCATGAGACCATCAACATACCGTAGCGAAGCACGAGTTTTCAGCTAGTTACTTATAAAAACATACAAGTTCGTGTATTAATTCAATAAAAATGTTTGATGTTAAGAAATATTTAATTTTTAAGTTTTTTTTTTTTTTATTAACTTTGTGACGTAAATCCTTTCATATCGTGGATTACCCATAAGTGAAATGTTTTAAAAACTTATTCACTTTTGTTTGCATAGCTTACTTTATGTAAAAGTCCTGAAATTATTTTAAGAATACAACAATTTTTCCAATATTTTATAATCGAATCCTATAAAACTTTTATACTGCTGAACTTAGAAAAATATATGCTACCAAATAATAATATTTTTACTACAGAGTGCTGTTTGAAAAACATATTTACCCCTCCCCTACGGTGGGGGTTGACTGTATCTAATATTTGATTAGTGCAATCTGGGGGGATTGATCTATATCAGTTCCTTTGATATATGATGAAAATCTAATAAGGTAAAATAAAAGAATTAATAAACATAAAAAAAGTTAAAATTTCTAGCGCACAGCAACGAAGGCTATTTGCGAATTAATAAACATAAAGTTTTATAGAAACACTGTATAAATAGGACCCTAAAAATGTATATACAAACATTATATACAGGGTGTTGAATTGTCCAAGTACATATAGGAATTTAATATGTAAAAACAGATATATGCGATTTCCTGCTTCCTCGTTGGTTATACAGAAAAAAATTATCAGAATTTTATTTAATTTTAATACATTCATAAAAACTAAATTTAGTACTCATTTACAGTAAATATTTTAATTTAAAGCAATTTTTTTCTGCAAAATTTTAACCCTGTTGTGCCATGATATCGAAGCCTTCAATAAGGCTCCGAAAAATGAGTATGTGTAGAAAAACATTAAACCTGGATTTAATATCGGTCAGTGCAGGTCTCACAGCGATTTTTATGTTGCTAAGGCGGGAGTGCTGCTTTGTTTTGATGTTGGTCATTACTGAAAATGCCATTTCGCATAAATAAGTGGTTGCAAATGGTAAGAGAACTGCCATTGCTAATTCAGCGAGTAGTGGATGCTCTGTTTTCACACTAAGCCAAAAAGAATTCAATGTTTGCTTAGTAAAGTCGGTTGTAAGTTTTGTACATCAAATAAATTCTTTTTGGGCACTTAATGGGAGATGTTTCACTTGTTCCTTTTCTATAAGGAATTGTTTTTGCACCCAAATAAACTGTTTAGTATTTAAATCTGACAGAAAATATTTTTTAAATTGTTCTTCCATACATGACAAATGATGGAATTATGATTAATTATGATTTTGTTAATTAAAATGTTATCCAAATTGTTTTCAGTGATAAAATCATATGTATTTGAAAACATTACGAACGTGCCATTTTTCACACTTGATTTCCATAAGTTTATCTTCTTCATAAACGCCTGAATTTTATCATATAAAATTAATATGTTCGTATTCTCACCTTGCAGGAACATATTCAGTTATAAATAAAATAACACATATAAATAACACAATTTGCAAACCCAAGTTTCATTGTGGAAGAGATTAGAAAAATCGGACTTGGATTCTGATAAAAATATCATTATCTCATCTTTCAACCCTATTAGTCGTTTTAAGGCTCGTCCCTTTGTCAACCACCTTACTTCTGTATGTAGTAAAAGTTGTTCGTAATCCGCTCCCATATTCTTACATAAATTTACAAACAAACGACTATTAAAAAAAAAATGATGTGCCATCAATTATTCTGCGACCCCCCAAATATTTTTCTCGACCCCCCTGGGAGAATAACTGTGCTAACCTACATAACCTGTATATAGGTATACGACATAAATAAATAAAACTAAAATTACAGTGTTGAATTTTAAAATAACATTGTTGAGAACTGCTGTAGTCGTTGGTCGCGAATCCGGTAAAATAGTATTGGTTAAAATTACTCATTCCACCGTTGGTGAAATCTTATTTTTATCCAATATTCTGTCGTATGATTTACATTTTTATTACTGAAGGAAATGTGTTCGATTTCCTTAAGAACAAGGCTACATTGATGAGATAAATCCAATTGTTCTAGACTATATTTGAATAATTCCAAAGAAAAGATACTCTACTAAAAATACATATTGTAAGTTTGTTATTTTGCATTTATATTTTCTCTATTTTATATTATGGAATTGCATAAATGGAAAGAAAATACTGCATTGGATTGGTACAATATAAATGAAAAAGTAGTATTATTTATTAACCATGTATTCGAAATTTAAATCTTTAAAAAGCAGGGCTCAACATCATTCAGGGAGGCTCTTGCCCCTCTCCCCCTTCACTTTTGCCATATGCACAATACAAATGCCAGCGATACATTTTTGGGGTTCTAAACGGGTTTTCCGTAGGAAGAAGCGTCCAACCGAAGATTTTATGTTCACGCGCATATTGCGGATAAGCGGTTATGATATATAATCCACATCCGATCCACTTCCGCACGATTTAAATGAAAATTTATCCGCATCCGCAGCAAAATGGCGGATATCCGCGGATTTGCAGGGCTCTAGCCCGATAACAGATCAAACAGTGCACGTAGATAGAAATTTTATTTTATTTTTCTGTAATATAATATATAAGATATGTTTATGTGACGTGCTTATTTTCTACGCGGAAATTACCGATAGAAACACCATAAAGGGGACCAAATACTGATAAGTGACGACAGCTGACTACATAAACAAGGACTACATATAAACAAAGTGTACAGTAAAATCGGGTCTAGCCCGGACATATAATAGTATTTTATTTAACAAGCTTATAATGGAGACTATATATGAGGTTTACCACCTGAGCCGTAGGTGAGGGTTGTAATTATCCGAGTGAAATATAGCTATATATGGAAGTCAAATACAATATTTTATTTACAACTATATAGTTTTATCATCAAAGAATTAATTAATTTAATTTAAAAAGATGATCATTTATCTGGTTTGAGTATGTTAAGTGAGCACAGGGAAAAATAGATTTTATAGAAAAGGTAATTAAAGCCCTTTTGCCAATGATCGCAGACGCCGTCAATTTCTATTTAAACAATGTTCTGTATTTATAAACGTTTATTTAATATAATTTACTGAATATTTTCAAAAATATTCCCTTATATTTTAGCCCCCCCCCTCCCCGGGGCCTATTTTGGTTAAATGGTCCACACTTTGCTTCTTGGTGGTGAAATTATTAATTAAAATACAAAAATGAGCAATAACATTTCATAACCTCAAACGAAGAGAAAAAAGGCGCCAAACGCCAACAACTTCTAAACCGTTCAACTATTATGGCTATTCTCGGCGTATTATGTCTTGCGCCATTGCGATTGCGTACCTCGCGCTACCAATTTTTATAAGAGTACAATTTATAGAAGTGTTTCTTATTGAAAAAAAAAAATTAATCACCGAAATATTTATATGTGCATAAATAAAAATTTTACGATATTGTTTTAACAAAAAAAAAAAAATAATAATAATTCGATACGATACTGGGTCAAATGTACTGACATTATTAAAGTATCGGAAGATTAGTATCAATACTAAAATCACGATATCGAATGAAAAATATCGATACTGGTATCGTATCAATAGTATCGGAAAATCCCTTCTCATAGGTATGTAGGTAAAATAAATATAATGTAGTGGAGATGTGGGGACGGTGGCACAATTGGTAAAGTGGAACATTTGAAATATCTTTGAAATATAGAATATTTTCATGTCTGTTTGAGTATATATATAGGCCCCTCTGGTACTAAGAAATTATACTATCCACATTTTGAGTCTATAAATTTAAGTCCCGCGATTTATGATGAAAATGTTGATTTGAGGTTGACAAACTAAAGTTTATCGTAACAAGAATTTTTTTTTCGGCGATTAGCCTCGTTGCACAAATAGGCCGATGTAAAATAAATAAAATAAACAAGAAAATTTTTATTTGAACGAGACACAACTAAATTATTAAGAAATTTTGTATTCAATGTTGTCATTTGTCTACAGTGTAAAGGAATTACTAATGTTCTAAACAAGCGGTTCTCAACCGGGGGGGCGTGGCACCTTGGGGGGCCTTGAAGTCTTCATCGGGGGGCCGCGAAGTCATACAAGATCGAAACATGAAAATATAATAAAAATGCACTCAATCTTGCAAGATATAAATTTTATTCATATTTATAAATGTGAGTATCTTATATTTATATTCATAAAAATATACCTTTCACAACACAAATAAAATAAATTTATTTTTATACATAATACACTTTTTTTTACAACAATTTTTTTTTTTTTTTTAATTAATTTTTTTGGCCTGTAGTTAAACTATAGGCTATTTCAAACGTTTAAGTTGTCACTAGCTAAATTTATAATGAATAATTGGGCTTTTACTAAACAAAATGATCACAAGCTTCATTCAATCGATAAAAATTACAAAATTTGAAATCTAGTTCCGCTTTAACCAAAGAAACAGACTATAACTAGATTATATTAAGGTCAAATAAATTGTATGTGTCGGTTGATGGGTTTCTCTGACAATGGTTCGCGTTGGACTTCGAGTATTTTCAAGTTGTACTTTGAAGTAGGTACGACTTGAAAGTGCAATATTTTATTATAATATTTTTAATTGCTCTCCGAGCTGTAAATAAAAATACTTTACTTTCAAGTCGTTATAGGGAATATATTGGTCATTTAAAAATATCACAGTTTTTTGTCAACCGTAAAAGACATTAAAAAGTAAAAGTTGTTGAAAAGCTCTATCCAAAGATATCCAATATGACATACGTTCCCATTTAAAAATTCGAAATTGTCCTTGATATCCTGTACTTTTTTCAACGCTACCATTCAATTTTGTGGATAAATTTTAATTCAAAATTTTTCCCACCTTGCTCACACGTCGCTTTTCGAAATAACTCGTGTTCCCATTATCTTGATACACCATAATATAGGGGGGCCGCAGACAATATTTACATAATTTCAGGGGGTCCCAGGCCAGAAAAGGTTGAGAAACACTGTTCTAAACTATATTATTTAATAAAATATTCGTGAAAATAGGGTTAGGTTAACAGTGGCACACGTGTTATGTGGATACAGCAAGCCACTGTACCCACGTACATGGGTACGAGTTAGAAGAACAATTCAAAGCTGCGCAAAATAAAAAAGATAAAGAAGAGAAAAGTAAAAGATATTGTTATAAGTTCAGACACATCTGATACTGATGTCAATATTGATGAGAATTCAAACTCAGATGATAATGTTGACTCTGAATGTGATACAGGTTCGACAGACTACGTAAACAAGGATATTAAATTAAGGCAATATGCCTTAATATTTGAAGGACACGGAAAGAATCAAATGAAGAGCCATTCTATAGGGGAAATCATAGAAATAATGACTGACGATATTGTTGTAACATATCTCCGACGGCTGATTCCGCTCTTAAAATTTATTAAAACAAATAAAAATTACACATTTAAAAAATCAGAGCTGATAAAAGTTTTACCACCTCCTGCTCCGACTGGTAGCACAAAACACAGTTTAGATATTTTGATTTTTACAGTAAATTTAATGAAATATAATTAAAATAAAAATAAAAACTATCAAAACTTACCAAAGTTTATTTTTTTATATTGTAAAAAAATCAAATTTTTTAGAACAAACTACTAAGTAATTAAATAATGTATATAAATATATATATATATATATATATATATATATATATATATATATATATATATATATATATATATAGGTATTCGCGTATGACGTGCTACCTTGTGGTAAGCCTGAAGTGCACTACCTGGCGGAGGATGGTTTAAGACCTAAACCAATACCACCTATATATATATATATATATAAAATTTGATTTTTTTACAATATTCGCGACTGAAACTAACGTTGGCTGCGCTACGTACAACAGCTGATGGCGGACGAAAAGCGTATATGTCAGAAGTTTTTTCTTAATATTTATCTGTTCAAACAATATTTCGGCAAAAAAGTACTGTATTTAAGTCACTATATTTTAAAATACTTCTTAATTCACATAAACTGCAGCACAACACGCTACAAATATTATCCAAATATACTCTTCTTTTTAATTTAGCCAGTCACCATCAGATGTCTCACTGTTATTTGCAGTCGCGAATAATTAATTTTTCATTACCTTTCAGATAATTTATTTTTAAAAATATTGGACTGAAGTTTCAATAAAAATTATTGATACATATACAGATTATTTAGATACTTATTATATTTACTGTTCCACTGTATCCCTAACGCTGTTTCACTGTACCCTCACTTATAGGTAGGGTGACCAGATTTCAGTGAAGGGAAACCGGGACACAAGGGAAAAAAAGAAGGTCTTCTTTCCCTCCCAGATCCAAGTGAAGAGCAAAAAAAAATAGGTCCTCACCTCCCAAATTCAAAGTAAAGAACAAAAAAAAAAAGGTCCTCACCTCAAAAACCGGGACAATCGACCGTCCCGAGAACATTTTTCGGGACACCGGGACAATTGACCTAAAACCGGGACAATTCCGGAAAACCGGGACGGATGGTCACCCTACTTATAGGTACAGTGGCTTGAGGTTGAGGAGTTGTGGAGGAGGGATAAGGAAGTAGGGGAGCAAGAAAGGACAGTCAGAATAGACAATTCAAGGAGCGCAGGGAGATATAAGGAGGTCAGAACTATAGGGGTACCAAGCTACTTGAAGGGAGAAAGAGGAAGGTCAGGAGGGAGAGTTAGGAGGATTGCGAGGCTAAGGTGCGGGAATGAAGAGAGAGGAAATAGATATTGGAGGAGACAGGAGGATAAGATGTGCAGGATGTGCGGGGAGGAGGAGGAAGATATAGAGCATCTCGCGAAGAGGTGTAGAGAGATGAAAGTATGGTCGGGGAGCACATTAGACCTGTTGCACGAAGATGGAAGGGGGGAGAGGTGGGCGAGGGAATTAGAGGCAAGAAGGATGGGGATTGGGGAAGGATAACAGGAAGGGGTAACGGAAAGAAGAAAGAAAAAAGAAAAAAATATGATAAAATGTAAATTGTATTGGATGTTATTGTTATGTATTTTTGGATTGATTGTTTTATTTTTTATTTAATTTTTATCTTTTTGTAAATGTTAACACCCTGAACGCCGCAAGGCCTAGGGAATAAAGAATATATATATATATATATACTTTATTCCCTAGGTAACTGTATATATATATATAGGTACAGTGGCACAATTGCAGAGGTCAACAAAAATTAATTATAAATGACACGTGATAAGGACATTAATTTTTAACAGGTTATTTAAACAACGACATTATAAGTATTAAGGCGAAAAGATTTATTTAAAAAATTCAAAATTGAAGATGTTATGTACAGAAAACCAAAATGTGTGTCACCGTCTTCACATCTCCCCTACTACATATAATGCGGCCCTGGATCTAAAGTGATATTATATTTGAGTTATTCAAGGAATTACTGCATACTACAACTAATATAATAATCGTGAAACTTTTCCAACAAAAAGTGTATGTATCATTGTTTTTGTATTGTCCTGTATCTGAAATCGCACAATGTTGTTTATGCTGCACATTATTTGCCTAACATAAAGCTTATTGGTACTATAAAGCTCCGAATGTGTGTTTTTGTGTATTAGTGTCTGATGTGTTTATAATGATGCAATTTAATCCGTATTCAATAACGGCGTCACTTCTGCAAAAGGGGTAATTTGATTTTAATGGTATTTTAAATTTGAGAAGGAAATCTGGACTGATGTGCGGAAAACAGATTCATTTTACGATAAATATGACGGATTTCTTTAAATCCATCAACTGTTTACATTAAATATTTTGCGTTTAAACTAATTTTCCACAAAAGGTAGTGTAGTTTGTAATACACCCTGTAATTTTCTAAAAATAGCTAGAGCGAATCATTGTGACGCCATAGCATCAGCACTGTAATTTTCAAAGAAAATAGTATTTTGGTATTTAGTAGGTATTAGAAGATTGATTTTTTATAGGCTATTTTTCTGATATTGTTTAACTCAGTAGGCTCTAACCATTTGTTGTAGAAGATCAGTTTTTATATTTAACTAGCTGAAATGCCCGTTGTTTCCCTCAAGCTTCGTTTCTCCCTTTGCGTCTCTACGTCTCGGGCTATTATACACACTGTCTTCGATCCGTGAGCAATGCACTAAATATGCGAATCTCAGGCAGAGCGCATGAATGCTTTTTAGTTTATGCAGACAAATTCTGGAGTTTTAGAGCAAAGACTTTCGTAGGATCAACAGTTACAGAATTTTATGCATTTACGTTTTTAGAAAATTATTACTATATGATATTAAACATTTTGCTCGATTTTAATTATTTTAAAGAATTCAAGGATCCTGAGAATCATAAAAATATGACTATTTTATCATAAACGATACTTTAACCACGATGGTATATATATATTTTTTTCACTCAGTGCAATCTTTCTTTAGTTTTAACATACATACACACAAGTAGTATTGAAGCGGTTCGCCATAGAGAAATGGTTGAGGGTTCTACGGAATGGAGACGAGATTTAGATACGCACCTCCTGGATGCGATTTAGGCAAAAGTGGTCAAAGAGCCGGTCTTCTATAGCGCAGAAATAGCGACCCTGCGTCTTGTGTTAAAGGTCCTGAGTTCGAATTACTAACCACTTCATCATTATTTTAAAAAAATGTAATAAAACATCACATCACAAATGTCAAATTTAAACTAAATTTATCACCGCTCCCAACCCGGTTTAGGTTATTGTGAGAGTTCGGTGATCTTGCTGCATAAAAATGGAGACAAATCTAAATTGTAAAACTACAGACCTACAAGCCTACTGCCACAAATTGTTACCGCGGATTGCACGCGTGCCGGTGGTCGCACCGCGCGCTCTTTCACATCATTAAGACCGCATGAGTCGTGCTGACACCTGAAAACCGCTAATTACCTTAACCCGCGCATTTTTAGCAAGTATTGCCAAAAATGACCCTATCAATGGGCGGAGTTAAACCCTTATTGGCTGAAATCCGGTAATTCCCCAAATTACGCAGTTAGTTTGTATAAATAGTGGCTCAAAATCTAGGACCGCTACCAGTTCCGTCTGGTCAGTACAGCTCGCTTAATCTGTCCCGCACCACGGTTCACTTAACGCGGCCCGCACGAACGAATTGCTTAGCGCGACTCGCACCATGGATCGCTTAACGCGAATCCGCACCACAAACTCGCTTAACGCGAAGTTCGCCACACGGCTCGCTCAACGCGGCCCACAACAAACTCGCTTAACGCGGAGTTGCGTTCGCCTGACGCGAACTCCAGATACCAGCGTACCCCCTCCCGTTCGTTTCTGCACGGAGCATCGACCACCGCCAGCAACGACGATGGGGAAGAACGTCCCGAAGGAAGCCCAACGTTCCTCGAGAAGGAAGATTCAAGTGCGCGGTGTTCTGCGCTACTAACATCATCGGAAGCGGCGCCCCATAGTTTGGCCGCGCCCGGGTCCGATCACCCTCCCAAAAGTGGCGCCCCATATTTATCCGCGCCCGTGGCAAAATATCGACCGCCAGCTCTAACGACTCGGGACAACGACACCATTCCAGTGCCGCTTCAGCTTTTCTGAGTCCTTAAAACTCCACTGGCCTTCTCGCATGAAGCGCCATCCGCTAAAGCATCCTAAACCATACAGTCACCCATCGCTCTGGATGAGCATGGAACGAAGGACTGCACAGGATCAGCGCATCGCACATTCCGTCACCGTCACCTTACCAAGATGTTCGGCGACACGGACCAGAACGCTGACGCTGGCGCTGCCGCCATAAATCGTTCTGACGCTGCCACCAAAGGACACAAACGTCCACAAACGTCCACCATGGACTCAACCACGACGCTCGCCGTCCATCGTATATTGATGCTGAGATGCCCATTACCATGTTGGACGCTCGCCGTCCCTTCCACGATCCCTAACCACAATCCTAGTCCTCAACTTCGTATTGCTGTGTTATATTGTAAATATGTTTAGTTTAATACACCTTTTGTAGCGTTTATTTATACTTTGTTAAATAAATATGTACATTCAATTATTGTTTCATTTGGAACACCCCAAAAGGGTCACCCAATCTCAATTTCAGACACTTTAGCAAGATAAGGCTCTTCAAGCCCAGGCGGCATACTAGAAACCCTGCTCGTGAGCTTAGCCTGGGTATATTGTTCTGGACAGTCACCTGGGGGACTTCTCCTGGGGTACTACCTACTACCTCCTGTAACAAAATCTACAAACTATTCACGAGAATATTAACAAAAAGGTTATCAGCGAAATTAGGCTTCAGCCAGCCTGTCGAACAAGCTGGATTTAGAAGAGGCTTCAGTACCAACGACCATCTATTGGTACTGAAGATCCTAATCTATATCTCCTAAACTATTTAATGATACATTGGAGAGCGTTTTTAAAAAAACTAAATTGGACAGATCGAGGTTTAAACATTAACATCGTCTAAACTATTTACGTTTCACCGACGATATTCTTTTAATTACTGACAACTTAGGAGAAATGATGGAAGAATTAAATAGTGAAGCCGAGGATATAGGACTCCAAATCAACATAAAAAAGACTAGAGTAATGACAAATTTAGTGCTGACTGGTAATTTGTCAATCGCGGGTAGACTCGTTGATCAAGTTTCCCACTACAAATTCCTGGGACACGAAATTACTATCGGCCGAGACAACCAAACTATTGAGATAAACAGAAGAATTTGTTTGGGATGGGCAGCCTTTGGAAATCTGAGGCAAATTTTAAAAGGTGATTTCCCCATCTGTCTCAAGAGAAAAGTATTTGATCAATGTGTCTTACCAGTCTTCACCTTTGGTGCTGAGACTCTCACCCTCACACGAAAATCTGCGGAAAAACTACGGGATGATTGGCGTTACACTTTTAGATCGAAAAACAAATTTGTGGATCAGACAACAAACAAAAGTTTGTGATATAATTGGTCGAATTTCACGTGTGAGGTGGCAGTGGGCAGGTCATGTTGCCAGAGTAAATTATGGTAGATGGACCAGGAGAATACTGGAATGGCGGCCCAGAGACAGTACAAGAAACCGAGGCAGCCCTCCTACCCGGTGGACGGACGACATCAAGAGACTAGTCGGCAATTGGCTACAGGTGGCACAGGACAGAGAGGAGTGGAGATGCAAAAAGAAGACCTATGTTCAGCAGTGGACGTCAATGGCTGATAAATGATGATAATGATGAGAGTTCGGTGAGACTACTGTAGGACGTTTTTGGGCTTAAACTATTTATCTGGCTGATTGGAGAACTGGATAGCTATAATTTAGTCTTGATGCCACGTTTATTTCACTAATTTATTTCGTTTGAATTTTATAGCGGATTTTGGAATTCAATTTTATTTACGCCGGTGATTTGAAATTTTTTAACCCTGGGATTTTTTAAATAATAAATAAAATTGGAAATAAATATTATTGTGACGACATTTTTGCAAATTATTTAAATTTAGTTAGTACTCATAAACGTACGAATAAAAATTGTTATCAAAAAACTATTTATCAAAAAAATATTCTAAGACATCCAGCATTATAGACATAAGTTACTATATTCATACAGTGTTACATGTGTTTTAGTAAGCTCTTGCTATACATATAAAAAAAAGTATGTTCATAAAGTGTTTTTCTTAATTGTTAAATTTTGTTACGTTCAGTTCGCAGGCAGCATTTTCATTACATTCAGTTTTAGTCGGTGTATAACTTTCTCTAAACAAATATGGGAAAGTGCGGTGTCTAACAACAATTAATAATTTATTGCTAATAGTGAATGATAATATAATAAAATTTGAAGTAACTCAAGTTTGTTCTTATCAAAGTGTTAATCAACCAGTTATCAACTCCGGTCGACTTGTCTAACTCTGTTTCATCGTCTTTTCTAACAGAACGTATTGAGACCAGTGCACTTAACATAATCATAGAGACCAGTTTCTAACACATCTAGCACATTTATAATTAATTTTTCTGCTTTTTACATATTGATAATGTCGAAATGTAATAAATTCAACTCAATGACGGACAGATATGGCGACACCATATTCTGTACCGGTGCATGCAATGGTGTATATCATTTGAAATTTGCGAAGATTAATGAAGGATAATTTCGCGAAATAAGGCAGAATAAATCCATTAACTCGTGGAAATGTGACTCTTGTTTAAAAACAACAAACCAGTCTTCCAAAAATAACCCCGTTACTCATTCTACAAACGAAAATTTCGCTCTGAAAATGAATAGGAAAATGGACTTACTTCTTAGCCAACAAGCGTGTACCCAATCCAGCATTATTTCAATCAATGAAACACTAACAACAATTTTAGCGGAGAATCGGCTCAGGAAAAAGTACAATCTTTCGAAAACCGCTGCAAAGAACTCGAAGAAAAACTTCAAGCCGCAAGTGTAAATTCCGCGGAAAACACGGAAAATGCTATCAGAGAAATAAGCGAACGCTCCGTAAGGGCCTCGAATTTTATCGTGTTTAACGTTCCAGAAAGTGAAGCAAGTAACTATTTTGATCAAAAAGCTAAGGATGAAGAGATCGTCGTTAACAAACTAAAATCGGTATCCGAGAAGGAATTTAACGTCATTCAAATTTATAGGCTGGGACGTAGAAGTTCCACCGAAAATTCTAAGCCCCCTCCAATCAAAATATGCTTCGAAACTAAATCTGAAGCAAGGGAAGTACTTCGCCATAAAAGACGGTTGGTACAGGCCGGAAGTCAAACCAGAGTTCAAGCTAATGAGACACTAGCACAGCGGAATTTCCTCAATGAAGTTGTTAAATCCTTAGAAGAGCGCAAGAACAAGGGTGAGACTGATATTATTATTAAATACATTAACGAGATTCCAACCATTGTCCAGTCAAAAAACTAAAACATCCACACGATTCTCTTACCGATATATCCTTTATGTACACTAATACCGCTGCAATTTCCACAAAATTTGATGAAATCACTGAATTTGTACACGATAAGCAACTTACATTTATAATAATTACTGAAACTTGGTTGAAGCCTAACATTCCTGATGCTCTTTACTCTCTGCCTAATTATTTACTGCTTCGAAAGGACAGAGAACATAAGAAGGGTGGAGGAATTGCTGTTCACCTTGATTCTAGAATAGGATTCACAACAGTTTCTGATGAATCTTATAATACAGGGTCAGTGGAGTCTGCTTGGCTAAAAATATTTTATGAATCCAAATTTTTGTTTACACTAAGCTGTATATATCGTCCTCCAAATACTGCTGCCGAAGATGATCTGCTGCTTAATACCGCTCTTATATCTGCTAGCCATAAAGACACTATCCTTATTTTTGGTGACTTTAATTATCCGGACATTAAACGGCCAATAACAATAATTCCAGAAGGACTCAACAATCAAGCAAATTTTATTAACATGTTCATAGAATCAAATCTGTTTCAATTTGTCACCAAACCAACACGTTTCAGAACTAACGACAGGCCATCCACGCTAGGTCTGATATTTTCAAAGAGGAGTCACTCTTAAGCACTGTGGAATATTTTCCTTCTTTTGGACTAAGCGACCATGCTGTGTTACTCGCAAAGTCAGAGATAATTCTAACTGCTAAAGGTAAGAATGAGCACCGAAAACATAACTACTGGAAAGCAGATTTTAAAGTTATAAACGAATACATCAGTAACACCGTAACAAACATAAAATCGTGGGCTGAACTTAAGGATATGTTTCACACAATCAGAAAAAAATACGTTCCGCTGAAAACTATTAAGCGTACAAATAAATCTTGGTTATTACCTAACCATAAGAAATTAATAAGTGCCAAAAAGCGTGCGTGGGTTAAATACTGACGAATCAGGACTGATCTAGCGTACACAAATTATAGAAGAGCGGCAAACAAGCTAAAATCGATATTGAGACAGTCAGTCAGTCTCCCCAGCTTGAAAGACACAGACGGAAACATTGTAAAAGATGGCAAAGAAGTGGCCGAACTTTTCGCAACTCATTTCCACTCAGTATACACCCGAGAGCCTGATGGTGAACCACCAACACTACCTGACAACTTACGAGTATCTGGTTCCCTAAACAACAAAGATTTCAAAACTGAAGAAATTGAACGCCACTTACAAAACCTAATCACAAATACATCTCCTGGTCCTGATGAATTTCATCCACTGTTTCTCAAAGAATGCCGTCATAGTCTTTCTACAAATCTTTCCACTTTAATGAATAGATCCATTGAAGAGTCAATTATACATGAGGTTTGGAAGACTGCTGATGTTACGCCGATATACAAAAAAGGCGACAATTTTAACGCAGCCAATTATCGCCCCATCAGCTTGACATGTATTATATGCAAGATAATGGAGAGAATTATAGTGGATAATGTTCTAAAGTTCTTAAATGAACATAGCGTATTGTCGGAAAAACAACACGGATTTATACCTGGTCGCTCAGTTAGCACAAACTTACTCAAATGTCTAAATGACTGGACTCTTAACGAGGACACGAGAAAACCAACCGATGTTATATATATTGATTTTGAAAAAGCGTTTTATCGTGTTCCAATAAAAAGGCTGATTTCGAAGCTAGAACACTACGGTATTCGTGGCCCCCTATTAAAGTGGATAGACTGTTTCTTGACCAATAGGACGTTCAGAGTGCGAATTGTCAGTGAATTTTTATCCCACACAGAAGTGCTAAGCGGTGTGCCCCAAGGTTCTGTATTAGGGACTGTGCTGTTTATTATTTATTTAAATGACCTTCTACTTCGCTTTAAATCGCCGTCCGCCTGTTACGCCGATGACATCAAATTTTATAATAACCCCTTAACAGACTTCCATACTTTACAAACTGATCTCGTTACCTTACATAAATGGTGTGATAAGTGGCTGCTTAGTGTAAATAAATGCACAGTGCTACAAATAGGTTCATCTAATCCCCTCCTCACTTACCACCTCCAAGGAACTGAACTTAAGCCTGTGAAGGAACAATTAGATTTAGGCATTACCATAAGAAATTATTTAAAGTGGTCTTCGCAAATAGTCAAAGTGGTAAAAATGACAAACTCAGTTCTGTATATTCTTCGCAAGGTATTTAAAAATATGTCGCCCGAATTATTCTTGTCAATAACACAATATACAACACATACGTCAGACCCATCTTTGAGTACGGCATTGCAGTTTGGTCTCCGTATTTGTTTAAAGACATCAACACCTTGGAGAAAATTCAGAGACGTGCCACTCGGTTGCCTGTTGCACTTCGGAACTTATCATACGCAGACAGGTTAAGCAAGTTAAAGTTAACCACCTTACGAAAAAGGCGAGAGCGTGGCGACCTCATCGAGACTTTCAAAATTTTAAAAGGTGCCTGCTCGGTTGATATGACATTATTATTTAACTTAAATAATAATCAACTCAGAGGTCATTCATACAAATTAAAAAAGGATAAATTTAAAAAGTCTTGCAGGCAGCATTTTCTATGCAACCGTGTGGTTGACGCATGGAACAGTTTACCCGTTTCTGCTGTTTCATGCAATAACACAAACACGTTTAAAAACCACTTAGATAAGTTACCCTAACACAAATAATGTTCATCAATATGTACATGTAACAAATGTTTTATATGTTTTATAATTGTTTTATTTATGTACTACTTCGATCTGAAACATTATCGGCTTGTAGCCGCCTGTTTCAAAACAAATAATAATAATAATAATAATTATGTTGCTTCTTACACTTATTAAATACCTACAAAACCATGAAATGTGAAAATTTATACTTCACATAAATTTTTTTTGTTTTAATTTTATAACTGAACCTTGAGAGTGTATAGGGAGTATTTTTAACCAAAAATTACATTGAATCAGAATTATGTTACTGCAATATTTGCTGTTCCATTTTGTATTACTGGGTCATTTTTTATAGAATAGTAATATCAAATGCAGCTGCTGCCATTTTGGAATACAATATGATTGTTTGCATTGTTAGTAAGTTTATTTTGTCAATATAGTTTTGATGTTTACATAGATAAACGTGCTAAAAACAACGCATTGTTTGTAATGATTTCAATCATTTGTAATCATGGACTGAACGAACAGAGAAAAAATACAATAATAATCAAATAATGTAATCAGGATAATGTAGGATCTAATGACGCATATGTTTGTTTACTTCAACGTTGACAAGTATCTTTTGAATATATAATTTCAGAAATGGGATACAATCTCTCCGTCTCTCTTCCTCTCTCTCTCTCTCTCTAAACCGATATCAGTCTGGCTGATCTAAAACTAAACTTAACGCACATAAACCTTTCTTCTTCATCTTTAGGCACTTCACCTGGGTTGACTTTTGGCCTTACTCACATAAGTCTTCTATCGTTATTTGTTCATTGTCAGATTTTTCTATGTGTCCTGTATACCAACACTTTTCAAATCTTCGGTTAGCTGATTTCTACATTTCTTGCGAAGTATTCCCACTGGTCGACGAGCATTCAACATTCTCTCCCATATCTGCCTACCCATTCTTAGAGCCCTGCGCGGATACGTTTTTCTGTATCCGCATCCGATCCGCATCCGCAGCCTTTTCAAATATAAAATCCGCATTTGATCCGCATCCGTAAAAATATCCGCACAATCCGCACAGGATTTGTTGTCTGTTTGGAAATATCTAACATGTTTCGCCTTATTTGGCATATCGCTGTTTTAAAATACTACTGAATTTTTTTAAATTTTGTCGCATTAATATTACATGGTCCAGTTTTCTTATCTAACGTCGTACTGAGATTATATAGATTAAAAAATAAAGATGGAAATTACCATTATTCGACTCTTAAACCAAGTTTATATAAAATGTAAAACTTTAAATAGCAATATCTCAGAAACTTAGTTTTTTTAAGATATCTCACTATTGTTTTAGAGCAGCGATATTTAGAAATAATTAAACAGATTAATTTATCACATTTATGACTAGGGTCCGGCAAAAATATGCAACGGTAGTTAGGTGTTTTTCGATAAAAAGTGGCACACGTGTTATCTGTAGATATAAAATGTAATTATATATATATATATATATATATATATATATATATATATATATATATATATATTTGTAATGTGCCCTGCTGACAAATAGTGTAGCGTATAAAAATTTAATATCTTATGAAAAACTGACCAATGGCAAAGGAGTGACCGGAATTACCTATCTCGGATATAATCCCAAAATAATGAGGTGCTGTTATTAAGATAAGAATTCATTGCCGTACAAGTGTTTTTATTTCTCTTGTTTTGTGTTAAAATAAAGTTTAAAATAGCACGCCTATGGCAAAAGTACCGTTGCATATTTTTACCGGTCTCTATTTATGACCAATAACTAACAAGAAAAGTCCTATAAGATCAGCAAATTTAAAAAAATAAATTCTTTATAATAAAACTAAATTCTTAAATTCATCCTATTATTAAAAGATGAAAGTTATATGACGATTTTAAGATATTTTTATTTTTTTAAATTTGATATGAGCTTCATATGTTTTTAAATGTGGCGAATTACCATTGTTAATTTTTACTAATATTTCCAAAAATGCAAAATAAGGCCGATACATTACATAATTATTTTTAAACTGGCAATAAATCCAAAGAAATTGTTGTATCTATACGACTGTTATATAAACTCTACTATATTGAACTATTTAAGTAAGCGTAAAGTAGATTTTTATAGGAAGAGTAAAAAAAGTAAAAAGTGCCGTAACGTATTATTATTTCACTCTTGCCATAAGCACAATACAAATGCCAGCGATACATTTTTGGGGTTCTAAACGCGTCTTCCGTAGGAAGAGGTGTCCAACCGAAGATTTTGTGTTCACGCGGATATTGCGGATAAGGGGATATGATATATAATCCGCATCCGATCAGCATCCGCACGATTTAAATAATAATTTATCCGCATCCGCAGAAAAATGGCGGATATCCGCGGATTGCAGGGTTCTACCCATTCTGTCCTCCCTCATCCTCATCACGTGTCCTATCTTTTTTCGTGTCGTGTCTGTTCTTGTGTCATACTCGGCCTTGAGTACAGTTCTCGGATATCTTTGTTCATAGGGATTTTCCATTCACCATTAATTTGTATAATATTTTATTTTCGAAAACTCTGAGGCGTTGTCGATCTCGCATTGTTAAGGGCCATGTTTCGGTACCGTCTATAAGTACGGGATGTACTATACCTTGGTATAACCTGATCTTGGTGTTCCTAGATTCCTTGGTGTTGTAGACAGGAGTTTCATTTTGAAGAGGGGGCCGAGTGCAAAATACGATGATTAGCAGACTTTCACATTTATATATACAGGGTGTAACAGCGAAACCGACCACCGCCCATATTAGCTTTATTATTATAGTCCCAAAAAAATACTATAGAACAAAGTTATAGGAGACTAAGGGGGACATCTGCTTAAAGAAGAAAATATTTTTTAAACCAGTGGTTCTCCAGTTAGAGTACTAAGTTACATTTTTTCAAATTGGATTATACATATTTTTTATACTTATTCAATAACGTATTTTTTTCTGAATTCAATCAAGTGTTAGTTTAATATCCTTACATAATAAAAATATTGAAAAAACTGCGATTGAAACTTAAATAATTTTTTATTTGTAATATTAATGTGCAGTAAGTGCAGTAATGTGCAGAAGAAGTAGCTTTCATTATTGATCAGATATTAATATTAAAAATATAAAATTATTTAAATTTCAATCGCATTTTTTTCAATATTTTTATTGTGTAAAAGATATTAAACAAATACATGACTGAATTTAGAAAAAAAAAAAAAAAAACGCTATTAAATAGATCAAAAATAAATACAGCCTTGGACAAATATATGGAGCACCGTTATAATATAACATCTAAATTTATGTACATTTTAACTTGTATATATTTGACAAAATGTTTTTAAAATATCATTGACACATTCTAAAAGACGTACGTCTAATCGGATAACACAAAATGTTAGCAAAGATGATAAATCTTGAAATACAAATAAATATAGGCTCAGATTTGTTAAGTTTTGACTACATAAAAATAAACAACTAGGGCTTGGATCATGATTACACATGCGTTTGAAGTGAACACTGTCTTTTTCATATTTTATTGAGTTCAAGTGAATATTTTTAATCATATTATGGCTAAAAAACGTGACCTCACTGTGACACAAAGGAGTCAAAATGTGTTGCTCCGTTCACAAGGACAGACGCTGGTGAAAATTTCAAAAAAAAAAAAAAATGGAGTGTTCAAGAAAAGCCGTGCAAATTACTACCAAAAGGTTCCAAGAAACTGATACTTATAAAACAGACCAAAAACCAGAAGAAACCGTGCAACCACTTTCAGAGATGATCGTTTTATAAAGAGAAGTGCTCTTCGTAAACGCTCAATATCGTCAAAAAAGCTGACTGGTGATCTGTGGGAGCATATATAAGTTAAAGTTTTCTAGAACAATTAGAAAATGTCTAGTGGAATCTAATTTACCTAGAAGAAGAGCTCGATAAAAACCACTGTTGACCGAGCGACACGAAAAACTTCGCCTTGAGTGGGCCAAAAGACATTTAAATTGGACAAATGATGAATGAGCGAAAATCATGAGTCCAGTATAGATGTAAGCATTGTAATGGTTTATGTACTTACGAATTTAACAGAAAAATAAATTTCTAAGCAATTATTGCACTAACAATATAAAATTTAATTTACATTATTTACATTAATAAACAACCTGGAGCCATTTTTGTAAGACCTAGGATGGGTGATGCTTTTCATTCTGACTGCATCATCCCTACGGTCAAATTTGGTGGTGGTAACATCTTAATCTGAGGGTGCATGTCGTCCAGTGGCTTAGGCGAAATCTTTTTGTGCGAGGGACGCGTTATTCTGCCCGTTATATTACCATGCTTAATTTTTATTTTTATTTTTTATTTTATTTTATTTTTTTACATTAAGGAAAGCCAACAGTAAAAACCAATGACTGGCGTCCACAGATTACAAAATGAATTTACATACATACTGTATAACAACAAAGTAAGAGACTAATACATAATTTAATATCGATATACAAGAACAAGTTTAATTTCATTTATGACATTCGAAGATAAAGTTTAAATTTTTGTAAAGGCAAGTTAAATATATCTAAATGAATATAATTATTATTGTAAGTTGACATGAGTCTGTTTAAGGGAGAGTTTTTATAGCTAAAAGAATTAAATTTAGTTAATTGAAACAGTTGTTTAGATCTAGTTGTTTTAAGAGGAGCTAATAGATAAAAATTATGAATAAAATTTTGTGAATCAATTAAGTTATTGAACACCTTATATAGGAATATCATATCAGCATTCACTCGTCTCTGTTCAATTGGACATAATTTTAATAATTGTAATGTTTTTAAATACTCTGAATTTACAATATTAAGCCTATTGCATACTACAAAAGTGAATTTTCTCTGTATAGATTCTAGTAAGTTTATATTTTTGGCATACATTGGATTCCATACTATTGAACAATACTCCAGTTGAGATCTGACAATTGAGGTATAAAGTGTAGTTAATGATTCTTTGCTGTGAAAAGGCTTACTAACTCTTATAACAAATCCTAAAAGTTTGTAAGCCTTACTAGTAATGGTGTCGATATGATTATTAAAAAGTAACTTTGAGCCAAAAGTAACTCCAAGATCCCGTACAGTGTTTTTTTTAGATAGATTAACGCCATTTAAATTATAGTTAAAATTAATTATACTCCTTTTTCTTGCATAGTTTACTACAAAGCATTTATTTAAATTTAGAGACATATCATTTTCTATACACCATTTGTTCAATCTAATTAGGTCATCTTGGATTTTGTAACAGTCGATGAGAGTTTCAACAGTTTTATAGAATTTTAAATCGTCAGCAAATAGTAAGAAATTACAATATTTGAAGGAAGACGAAATAGAATTTATATATAAGTTAAATAAAATAGGTCCCAAATGTGAGCCCTGGGGTACTCCCGAAGTCACTAAAATTCCTCGAGATATGTAACCATTGCAGACAACAAAATGCGATCTGTTACGAATATAACTTTCAATCCAGCGCAGTAACGACCCATGTATTCCATAATGTCTCAATTTGAGTAAAAGAATGTGATGGTTAACTCTATCAAATGCCTTGCAAAAGTCGGTGTAAATTGTATCAATTTGTTTCTTGAGATCCATATTACTGCTAACAAATTCAGTAAAAGGGATTAAGTTGTTTAATACAGATTTACCAGAGCAGAATCCGTTCTGTTGAGGAATTATTAATTGATTTAATGGATTTTTGATTTTATCTACTATTAAAGATTCAAATATTTTCGCAAATATTGGTAATATAGAAATAGGTCTATAATTTGAAACGTTACTTTTATCGCCTGATTTAAAAATCGGTGTAACATATGATTTTTTCCAAAAGTCAGGAAAGATACCAGAATTTAAAGATTTGTTGAAAATTATAAAAAGAGGAAGAACAAGGTAATAGGCACAATTCTTTATGAACAAAGGATGTATTCCATCTGGACCACAACCTTTCTTTGTATCTAAAGAGGCTAACTTGGTAAGAATTTCGTCTTGCGTTAAACTAATAGAACCCAAGTTGACATTACTATCACTAAGTAGGTTATTTGATGGATTAATAAGAGAAGAAGTATACACAGATTCAAAATGACACGCAAATAGATCACATATATCAGAACCATTTGCAGCTTGTTTGTTTTCGTGATACATAACATTAGGTATGTTGTTATTTTTCTTTAAAGTTTTAGTATAATTCCAAAAATGTTTTACATCAGACTTTATTCTGGACTCAATGAAATTAATATGCTTTTTATAGTCAAAATCTGTGCAGATTTTAACTCTTTTACGCAATAAGGAAAATGAATTATAATCATCACTGTTGCCATTTCCATTTTCTATGAAATTTGTTTTTTTCTTTGATAATTTTTATTAAAGACGAAGAATACCATTTTGGATATTTGTTGGTTACATGTGCCCTTTTAGGAGCATATGTGTCTAGCATATTATGTAGAATTTTGTAAAAATTATTTACATTTTCATTAATATTTGAGTTATTTAATATTTCATCCCATCGAACAGAAGACAATTTGTATATAAGGGTTTCATAATCACATTGATAAAAATTATAAGTAGGGTTATTTAGACGTGGTAAATTCTTATAATGATTAAGAGAAAAACTTATTTCAAGTGGAGGATGATGCGTATCAATCTTACTAACTGGAAACTGACATGAACTAATATCTAGATTAAATGAGCTCAAAACCAAATCCAATATTTTGTTTAATTTATTCTTAATACCATTAAATTGACATAAATTACAGTAAGATAACATATTTGACAATTCAATATGAGTGTCAAATCTGTTTTGAGACCTGGGAAAATAAAAATTGTCTTTCGCAATCCAATCTATTTCCGGCAAATTATAATCACCGATAATAAGAAAATCGTCATTCGTAAACTTAGTTGAGAGTTCAGATAATTTGTTAAAATGACTTACATAAATACTTTTATCAGACACCGGAGGTATGTAGACACAGCAGAGATGAATTCTCTTATTTTTTGATGTATGCAAAGTTACCCATAAGTCTTCAGTAGAAGAGCTCCAAGAATGTTCAACTTTAGTGTGAAACTTTTTGGAAACAAGTATTAAAACACCACCACCTTGACTCATGTTAGGCATATTACGGTCACGACGAAATAAGAAATATTTATTTAAGTCACATATCTCACCATCAAGCACAGAATCATTAAGCCACGTTTCAGTAAAAAATATTATTTCGTAATTACACTGAGCTAACACATTGTATACATTAATAATGAAGTTTTGGAGCCATCAATATTAAAATTATTTGATAAAGACAATCCAGAACATGGTTTTCAACAAGATAATGCCCCCTGTCACAAAGCCAAAGCAACAAATGAATAGTTTTCCAAAAACAATGCGCCACTTTTTGCATGCTACCCCCCAGTCACCAGATTTATCGCAAATTGAAAATTTATGGTCGATTCTGATAAACAAAGTGTCTCTTTACGAATGCAAATCAAAAAAATAATTGAAGAAAATTATTGTGGACAAATGGTCAATGTACAATCCGATGTTCGTAAAAAACTTGTGGACAGTATGCTTAAAAGGGTACGTGCGGTAATTAAAGCACGAGGAGGTACTACAAAACATTAATAACTTTGATTAAAGTTGTCATTAAAAGCTGTATTTATTATTTTATTCACCACTAGCTGAAAACCCGTGCTTCGCTACGGTATATTGATGGTCTCCTTGCCATAAAATCCGCAGTTTGTTTTTAAACTTGTGTATGGGTAACCTTTGTAACAAAAAATCTAGTCGATATCTCATCTGTCCTAAGAGATATTGAGGAATCCGGGAAAAAACATTTTACTCCTTTTCACCAGATAGGGGTCGAACTTGAAAAAATCCTTTCTTAGTGGGATCTTACGTCATACTGAAAAATGTACTCTCCGAATTTTTTATTTCTAACAAAAAAATACTAATTTACTCTTTAGGAGTGAAAGAAAACTGTCAAAACTCATATATGCCAAAATGGAATGTTATAACTTAACAACCGCTGGAAATACAAAGGGTATATAATTCACCCCGAATGTAGATTCACCCCTTTAGGGGTTAATTAAGATAAAATCCTGAAATTCATTTTTCGGCATTTGTATGGGTAATCTTTATAAGCAAAAACCAAGTCTATATCTTATTGGTCCTAAAAGAATTAAGGAATTACTGAAATCACATTTCACCCCTTTTCACCCTTAAGGGGTGAAATTAAAAAAATGTCAAAATCATTTCGAGATATTAAAAAAAAACACCTAGATATTAAGGAATCCTTGAAGTCACAATTCATCCCTTTACACCCTTTAGGGGGTAATTTTAAAAAAATGTCAAAACTATTTCGAGATATTTTAAAAAGATACCTATGTGCCAAAAAGTAATGTTGCAACTAAACGAACACGGAAAATACGACGGGATGTATAATTCATCCCGATTGTTGATCCACCCCTTAAGGGGTTGATTAGGACAAAATCCAAAAATTGGTTTTTCGGTACTTACATGGGTAGTTTTTGTAAGCAAAAACCAAGGCAATGTCTTATTGGTGTTAAAAAATATTAAACAATTTTTGAAATCACGAGACATCCTAAGCAAAAAGTGTAAGCAAAACGCAAGTCGATATCTTATTGGTCCTAAGAGATATTAAGGAATCCTTGAAATCACAATACACCCCTTTTCACCCTTTAGGGGTAAAATTTTAAAATAACTGTCAATACTATTTCGAGATATTTTAAAAATACATCTATGTGCCAAAAATTAATGTTGCAACTAAACGAACAGAGGAAATTCGACGGGATGTTTAATTCACCTTGATTGTAGATCCATCCCTTTAGGGGTTGATTAGGACCAAATCCTGAAATAAGTTTTTCGGTATTTGTATGGGTAATCTTCGTAAGCAAAAAGCAAGTCGATATCTTATTGGTTCTAAGAGATATTAAGGAATCCTTGAAATCACAATTCATCCCTTTTCACCCTTTAGGGGGCAATTTTAAAAAATTGTCAAAACTATTTCGAGATATTTTAAAAAGATACCTATGTGCCAAAAAGTAATGTTGCAACTAAACGAACACAGGAAATACGGCGGGATGTATAATTCACCGCGATTGTAGATCCACCCCTTAAGGGCTTGATTAGGACAAAATCCAAAAATTTGTTTTTCGGCATTTGCAAGGGTAGTTTTTGTAAGCAAAAACCAAGTCGATATCTTATTGGTGTCAAAAAATATTAAACAATCCTTGAAATCACATTTCACCCCTTTTTACCCTTTAGGGGTTAAATTTAAAAAAGTTGTCAAAACCATTTCGAGATATTTTAAAATGACGCCTATGTGCCAAAAAGAAACCTTATATCTCAATAAACACAGGTAATACGACGGGCTGTATAATTCACCCCGATTGTAGATCCATCGTTTAGGGGTTGATTAGGACAAAATCCTGAAATATATTTTTCGGTATTTGTATAGGTAATCTTTGTCAGCAAAAAGCAAGGCAATATCTTATTGGCCCTAAGAGATTTAAGGAATCCTTGAAATCACAATTCACCCCTTTTCACCATTTAGGGGCGAAATTTAAAAAAACTATCAAAACCTTTTCGAGATATTTTAAAAAGACACCTATGTGCTAAAAAGTAATGTTGCAACTAAACGTACACAGAAAATACGACGGAATGTATAACTCACCCCGATTGTAGATTCACCCCTTTAGGGGTTGATTAGGACAAATTCCTGAAATATGTTTTTCGGTAATTGTATGGATAATTTTTGCAAGCAAACAGTAAGTCCATATCTTATTGGTCCTAAGAGATATTAAGGAATCCTTGAAATCACAATTCACCCCTTTTCAACCCTTAGGGGTGAAATTTTAAAAAACTGTCAAACCCATTTCGAGATATTTTAAAAAGACACCTATGTGCCAAAAAGTAATGCTGCAACTAATGAACACAGAAATACGACGGGATGTATAATTCACCCCGATTGTAGATCCACCCCTTTAGGGGTTAATTAGGACAAAATCCTGAAATTGGTGATTCGGTATTTGTATAGGTAATCTATGTAAGCAAAAAGCAAGTCGATATCTTATTGGTTCTAAGAGATATTAAGGAATACTTGAAATCATAATTCACCCCTTTTCACCCTATAAGGGTGAAATATTAAAAAACTACCAAAACCGTTTCGAGATATTTTAAAAATACTACTATGTGCTAAAAAGTAATGTTGCAACTAAACGAACACAGGAAATACGACGGAATGTATAACTCACCCCGATTGTAGATCCACCCCTTTAGGGGTTGATTAGGAAAAATTCCTGAAATAAGTTTTTCGGTAATTGTATGGATAATCTTTGCAACAAACAGTAAGTCGATAACTTATTGATCCTAAAAGATATTAAGGAATCCTTGAAATCACAATTCACCCCTTTTCAACCCTTAGGGATGGAATTTTAAAAAAGTGTCAAACCCATTTCTAGATATTTTAAAAAGACACCTATGTGCCAAAAAGTAATGTTGCAACTAAACGAACACAGGAATTACGACGGGATGTATAATTCACCCCGATTGTAGATCCACCCCTTTAGGGGTTGATTAGGACAAAATCCTGAAATTGGTGATTCGGTATTTGTATGGGTAATCTTTGTAAGCAAAAAGCCAGTCGATATCTTATTGGTCATAAGAGATATTAAAGAATCCTTAAAATTACAATTCACCCCTTTTCACCCTTTAGGGGTGAAATTTCAAAAAACTGTCAATACCATTTCGAGATATTTTAAAAAGACACCTATGTGCCAAAAAGTAATCTTGCAACTAAACGAACACAGGAAATACAACGGGATGTATAATCCACCCCGATTGTACGTTCACCCCTTTAGGGGTTGATTAGGGCAAAATCCCGAAATCAGTTTTTCGGTATTTGTATGGGTAATACTTGTAAGCAAAAACTAAGTCGATATCCCATCGGCCCTAAGAGATATTAAGGAATTAGTGAAATCACATTTCACCCCTTTTCATTCCTTAGGAGTGGAATTTCGAAAAATCCCTTCTTAGTGGGTGCTTACGTCATGAAGGGAATATACTCTCCGAATTTCAAGTTTCTAGGCCCAGGGGTTCGGGCTGGGCAGTGATGAGTGAGTCAGTCAGTCAGTCAGTCAGTCATTCAGGACACTGCCTTTTATATATATAGACTAGCTTAAAACCCGTGCTTCGCTACGGTATATTGATAGTCTCATTGGCATAAAATCCGCAGTTTGTTTTTAAACTTGTGTATGGGTAACCTTTGTAACAAAAAATCTAGTCGATATCTCATCTGTCCTAAGCGATATTGAGGAATCAGTGAAAAAACATTTTACTCCTTTTCACCAGATAGGGGTCGAACTTGAAAAAATCCTTTCTTAGTGGGTTCTTACGTCATACTGAAAAATGTACTCTCTGAATTTTTTATTTCTAACAAAAAAATACTAATTTACCCTTTAGGAGTGAAAGAAAACTGTCAAAACACATATATGCCAAAATGGAATGTTATAACTCAACAACCGCTGGAAATACAAAGGGTTCTATAATTCACCCCGAATGTAGATTCATGGGGTTGATTAAGATAAAATCCTGAAATTCATTTTTCGGCATTTGTATGGGTAATCTTTATAAGCAAAAACCAAGTCTATATCTTATTGATCCTAGAAGATATTAAGGCGTCCTTGAAATCACAATTCCCTCTTTTCACCCTTTAGGGGTGATATTTGTTAAAGGTAAAAAACTGTTAAAACCATTTCGAGACATTTTAAAAAGACACCTATGTGCCAAAAAGAAACGTTATGACTCAACAAACACAGGAAATACGACGCGATGTATAATCTACCCCGTTTGTAGAATCACCCCTTTAGGGGTTGATTTGGACGAAATCCTGAAATAAGTTTTTCGGCATTTGAATGGATAATTTTTGTAAGCAAACACCAAGTCGATATCTTATTGGTCCTAAAAGAATTAAGGAATTACTGAAATCACATTTCACCCCTTTTCACCCTTAAGAGGTGAAATTAAAAAAAAATGTCAAAATCATTTCGAGATATTAAAAAAAAAACACCTATGTGCCAAAAAGTAATGTTGCAACTAAACGAACACAGGAAATACGACGGGATGTATAATTCATCCCGATTGTTGATCCACCCCTTAAGGGGTTGATTAGGACAAAATCCAAAAATTGGTTTTTCGGTATTTGCCTGGGTAGTTTTTGTAAGCAAAAACCAAGTCGATATCTTATTGGTCCTAAAAAATGTTAAACAATCCTTGAAATCACATTTTACCCTTTAGGGGTTAAATTTAAAAAAATTGTCAAAACCATTTCGAGATATTTTAAAAATACGCCTATGTGCCAAAAAGAAACCTTATAACTCAACAAACACAGGGAATACGACGGGATGTATAATTCACCCCAATTATAGATCCACCGTTTAGGGGTTGATTAGGACAAAATCCTGAAATGTTTTTTTTCGTATTTGTATGGGTAATCTTTGTAAGCAAAAAGCAAGTCGATATCTTATAATCCTTGAAATCACAATTCACCCCTTTTCACCCTTTAGGGGTGAAATTAAAAAAAACTGTCTATACCATTTCGAGATATTTTAAAAAGACACCTATGTGCTAAAAATTAATGTTTCAACTAAACGAACACAGGAAATACAACGGGATGTATAATCCACCCCGATTGTAGGTTCACCCTTTTAGGGGTTGATTAGGACAAAATCCTGAAAAAGTTTTTCGGTATTTATATGGGTAATCTTCGTAAGCAAAAAGCAAGTCGATATCTTATTGGTCCTAAGAGATATTAAGAAATCCTTGAAATCACAATTCACTCCTTTTCGCCCTTTAGGGGTGAAATTTAAAAAAAAACTGTCAATACTATTTCGAGATATTTTAAAAATACATCTATATGCCAAAAATTAATGTTGCAACTAAACGAACAGAGGAAATACGACGGGATGTATAATTCACCTTAATTGTAGATCCATCCCTTTAGGGGTTGATTAGGACCAGATCCTTAAATAAGTTTTTCGGTATTTACATAGGTAATCTTCGTAAGCAAAAAGCAAGTCGATTGGTCCTAAGGGATATTAAGGAATCCTTGAAATCACAATTCATCCCTTTTCACCCTTTAGAAGGGAATTTTAAAAAAGTGTCAAAACTATTTCGAGATATTTTAAAAAGATACCCATGTGCCAAAAAGTAATGTTGCAACTAAACGAACACAGGAAATACGGCGGGATGTATAATTCACCCCGATTGTCGATCCACCGCTTAAGGGGTTGATTAGGACAAATTCCTGAAATACGTTTTTCGGTAATTGTATGGATAATCTTTGCAAGCAAACAGTCAGTCCATATCTTATTGGTCCTAAGAGATATTATGGAATCCTTGAAATCACAATTCACCGCTTTTCAACCCTTAGGGATGGAATTTTAAAAAACTCTCAAACCCATTTCGAGATATTTTAAAAAGACACCTATGTGCCAAAAAGTAATGCTGCAACTAATGAACACAGGAAACACGACGGGATGTATAAATCACCCCGATTGTAGATCCACCCCTTTAGGGGTTGATTAGGACAAAAACCTGAAATATGTTTTTCGGTATTTGTATGGGTAATCTTTGTAAGCAAAAAGCAAGTCGATATCTTATTGGTTCTAAGAGATATTAAGGAATACTTGAAATCATAATTAACCCCTTTTCACCCTATAGGGGTGAAATATTAAAAAACTACCAAAACCGTTTCGAGATATTTTAAAAAGACATCTATGTGCTAAAATGTAATGTTGCAGCTAAACGTACACAGGAAATACGACGGAATGTATAACTCACCCCGATTGTAGATCCACCCCTTTAGGGGTTGATTAGGACAAATTCCTGAAATAAGTTTTTTGGTATTTGTATGGGTAATCTTAGTAAGCAAAAAGCGAGTCAATATCTTATTGGCCCTAAGAGATTTAAGAAATCCTTGAAATCACAATTCATCCCTTTTCACCCTTTAGGGGTGAAATTTTAAAAAACTATCAAAACATTTTCGAGATATTTTAAAAAGACACCTATGTGCTAAAAAGTAATGTTGCAACTAAACGAACACAGGAAATACGGCGGAATGTATAACTCACCCCGATTGTAGATCCACCCCTTTAGGGGTTGATTAGGACAAATTCCTGAAATAAGTTTTTCGGTAATTGTATGGATAATCTTTGCAAGCAAACAGTAAGTCGATATCTTATTGAACCTAAAAGATATTAAGGAATCCTTGAAATCACAATTCACCCCTTTTCAACCCTTAGGGATGAAATTTTAAAAAACTGTCAAACCCATTTCGAGATATTTTAAAAAGATACCTATGTGCCAAAAATTAATGTTGCAACTATACGAACATAGGAATTACGACGGGATGTATAATTCACCCCGATTGTAGATCCACCCCTTTAGGGGTTGATTAGGACACAATCCTGAAATTGGTGATTCGGTATTTGTATGGGTAATCTTTGTAAGCAAAAAGCAAGTCGATATCTTATTGGTCCTAAGAGATATTAAATAATCCTAAAAATCACAATTCACCCCTTTTCACCCTTTAGGGGTGAAATTTCAAAAAACTGTCAATACCATTTCGAGATATTTTAAAAAGACACCTATGTGCCAAAAAGTAATCTTGCAACTAAACGAACACAGGTAATACAACGGGATGTATAATTCACCCCGATTGTAGGTTCACCCCTTTAGGGGTTGATTAGGGCAAAATCCCGAAATCGGTTTTTCGGCATTTGTATGGGTAATACTTGTAAGCAAAAACTAAGTCGATATCCCATCGGCCCTAAGAGATATTAAGTAATTCGTGAAATCACATTTCACCCCTTTTCATCCCTTAGGAGTGGAGTTTCGAAAAAACCCTTCTTAGTGGATGCTTATGTCATGAAGGGAATATACTCTCCGAATTTCAAGTTTCTAGGCCCAGGGGTTCGGGCTGGGCGGTGATGAGTGAGTCAGTCAGTCAGTCAGTCAGTCAGTCAGGACACTGCCTTTTATATATATAGATTTGTCCTGCAATAATCCAAAAATTCAATTAAACGTAGGGTGCTCCATGCATTTGTCCAAGGTTGTATAATCCAATTTGAAAAAATATAACTTAGTATTCTAACTTGAGAACCACTGGTTTAAAAAAATATTTTCTTCTTTAAGCAGATATCTCCGTTGGTCTTCTATAACTTTGTTCTATAGTATTTTTTGTAACTATAATAATAAAACTAATATTATTATAGTTACATCCTGTATATAGAAGATAAAATTTAATATTTTCTGTTACCAAAGAAATTTAATAGCTCTAATTTCAGCATAATCTTGATACATACCGTCCCTATACATTTGTAACATCAAATATTACAAAATTGATTTGGTAAAATTTTATTTGAATTAAATGTTGTTGTTGAATTACGAAGTAGTATTAACAAATGTAAATGCACAATTGTGAATATTTATAAGCGAATTCTACTTCAATATCTGATCAGTAATTTGATCTAGAACGAGTGATCGTGACAGTTAAAATGGCTTTTCCAATGTTCACTTCCCATATTAGTATGCCCGATGTCGCTGGCCAATATTTGTGAAAATTAATTTTGATCATACCCCTTTGTACACAACGCTTATTTTCCAATGTTTAATGAAATAGCGCTTATAAACAAATACAACAACTGACAATATTGTTTTTGCTATAAAATTTAGAATTAAATGCATTTTAATGAACAAGTAAATATCGATATATTATATTACTCAATATTCAAAGCATTACTCAATTATTAATTAAATGTAACACTGGATTGACATACAAGCTACAAAAGCTATAACTTTGAGCCTCGTATATACAAAGGAGTTTCCGTGGCTCTGAGGTTAAACAGTTTCTTACGGAGCACAGGAACGCAGAATTTGCACCGTCTCATACTATGCAGCCAGCTCAAACAATACGTATAAATATGTGGTACCAAATTTCTACAATAGGTGTTCCATATGCCTCCCTTCCATCTCAATTCAGGGTTCGCATCTTATTAAAGGAAATTAATTCTTTGACGTACAATACGTCTTTTTCAGCATCTAGTATGGAATGTCGTTACGGGAAATCGAGCGTAACGAAATTAGGATAGATTGCAAATGCTTTCCGTTACGCGTACAATAGTTGGAGGTAAATGGCAACAGCATCACAGGGTGGACCATAGATGTACGCTTGATACTGCTACTTACAGCGATCTTGTGTTTGAGACAGCGCCGGCTAGTGTTTCTGATTTCTCGACATTTTTTATAATTATTAGAATATGTATCTTTTTTTAATGTTAAAAATATTGTAGAGGATAAAACCTTGTCCAAATTAAAGTCAACTTTAAAGTACTAAAGTATTCATTTAAATAACATTAGAACAAATGGATAACGGAACTTTAAAAATGATTATGAAAACGACACGTAATTGCATATTAATTGAAAAAACATATGTATTGAGAAATTTTCAAAAAATTAAGAAATTAATAATAATAGTAATAATTATTTTATTTAACTTTTAGGTAATCTTTTACATAACAATTTTAAACTGAACTAAAAATTAAATATAATTGATAATAATAAATAATATACTAAATTAAAATAAAATATTGTAACAATAAATGCTAATTAGCTAAATATTATAAATCGCTTCTTATCTGTTGCCACAATTCAGTTGCGGGAGACAGAAGACAAATTTTATCAAAATTAAATTATAATCAGGACTAACTAAACATTATATTTTTTTAAAATAGTTTTTTAAAAGCACAATGCGTTTAACGTGGCGTCGAGGAAAATTTACATTTCTCGAGAAAAATTTTTACATTTCTCGACAAATGAAAAATGAGAATTATAACTTTTTCTCGAGCAATCACAGGGGCCACATACGTGTTTAACCTCTCAAACGATTCATAATAACAAGCTCTACAACATTAATGCGCGAAAAACTGAACTAATATTCGTAAGACAGTGCAAAAGTCCAAGAAATGTCAAAAATTTCGACTTAACTTCGAAATGCCACAATATTTGCAAGAAACTATGTAAAACGAGAAGTTCCTAGTCCGTGGTATTTTCGAAGACTGTAATTAAAACCACGGACCAGGAACTACTCTAGTAGAGTACCGTTCTCTGTACATATTTACTGCATCACGCGAATTCTTGTGACACAAAATTTACACTTCGAACATACCAATTTTTTCGTCATGAGTAAAATTATTCATTTTCTTTTTGAAATACTAACACAACAAACAGTATTGACAAATTACAACAAGTAATGAATCAAAACAACAATGTTCAACTGTTCATTGCACTCATTCATAGCACTCTTGATTTAACGAGATTTCATTAAAATTGAAATAAATTTAATTTGCGTTTTTCTCGATTATTTTGTGATGTAAGTCTATGACTTGTTTATATCGTTAAAAACAGAATAGAATACTCTATCGAATAAGTAAAAATAAAATTTTTATTCCTATTTAAAAGAAGAAAGTTGCACAACGTACTTTGAGAACCACTGATCGAAATAAAAAATTGTTTCACTCATTGACATTTTTCTGTAAAATAGTATTTGTTGTCTAATTTAAACAACCTCCTAGCTCTTATATTTCTCGAGATAGCAATGGTGAGCAATTTAAAATGAACAGCCTGTATATTTAAAACAAATTATGTTGTTCTTTCTCGGCGTTCCACAAGGCTCAGTACTTGACCCACTACTATTTCTAATATATATTTATGACTTCTCCTCCTTCATGAATTCTAAATCAATACTTTATGTGGATGATACAACCATATTGACTACAAACTCTAATTTAAACAAACATAAATCTGAAAATCTCTCACTAATTGACAAAGCTAATTCCTGGTTCACCAGCAATAAATTATCCTTGAACATTAACCAAGTCCCAAAGCTTACACATAACCACTAAGACACATGACTATGACAATCCCCCGTATGTAAGTTTCCTTGCTATACATGTAGATCCCCATCTAAGATGGGACCAACATACAGAGTTTCTGTTAGTTAGTTAGTTAAAATTTTTGGCGCACAGCAACAAAGGCTATTTGCGCCTAACGCAGCCCATCTAAATGACTACACTACATATTAAAATCAATAAATTAAACAATAAATAAATAAATAAATAAAATCAATAAAAATAAGTTTACTCAATAAAAGATATCTTGCACCGACAAACACAATAGGATAAAAGGTCTGTTCGAAAAATTGAACAGACTCAGGGTGATGGTAAGAGGTTGTAAAGGGGCCAATTACCATCGAATATCACAGTCTAATAATAAAACACATTAAAAAAGGTGCAAGACCTTAAACATAAAACAGTAAATTCGAATCTCTCAGGAAGAGTATCAGCCTGTCCATGACTACTCTCGTCACCTAAAGCAACTGACAGGTCTAACCTCTCCCTGACATCCTCAAACTGTATACATTCAGTTAAAATGTATAACACAGACAAATCTGTGTTACACGTCTCACAGATAGGGGACTCTTCACCTCGGAGGAGGTGTCCATGGGTCCACCAACAGTGGCCTATACGGAGGCGTGTGATGGCGGTTTCATCCCTACGGTTAATCCTGCAGGAAGGGACCCCTGCAGGTTTAACGTCTCCCTTAATCTGTCTCAACTTAACGTTCTGTATGTTGCTCCACTCATGTTGCCACATAGCTTAAACAAGATGTTTCAGATGGCTCTTTGCGTCATCTGGAAATATGAAACTCACATCAATCATGGGTCTGTTGGAGGCGGTTTTTGCAGCTTCATCAACTACTTCGTTGCCTTTAATACCAACATGTCCCGGTATCCAAAACAGCTCTACCCTCACATTCTGAGCATTCAGGTTGTAGAGTAGCAACCGGATCTTTAGTACAAGAGGATGAACTGGATCTGGATCTTGGATACTGTTCAGAGCACTCAGCGAGTCCGTCAAGATAACACATGACCGACTTTGCTCCAACGAAACAAAACACAGGGCCTTGTAAATAGCGTGCAGCTCAGCAATGTACACACTCGTTATGGAGTGCAGGCGGTACTGAAACTGTTGGCGTTTTCAGTATACAGAATTTCTGAGCCGTAATTAATTAGAAACCTAAAACTAGAGCTGAGTATAGATGTGGTTCTAAAAGCTTACTTTTCCCTTTTTCATTCCTAGTTAAGCTATGGTTTATTAATCTGGGGACATTCACCAGCTGCCAAAAGAATTTTTGCCCTACAGCGTAAGGTAGTAAGAATTATTGCTTCTGCTACTTTTTAGGCTGTCGTGATCTTTTTGTAAAACTCAATATAGTGTCCCTACCTTCCCTTTTCATCTTTTACTGCGTACTCCATATTCACCAAAATCTAAAAAAAATCCCAACCTGCAGTAAAACCCAATACCATAATACTCGGTTAAAAAACAATATTCACGGTAAATTCTTACGCCTTAACAAATCGAGGAACCATCAATTATATTTCAATTAAATTTATTAACCTTATACCTGTGGAAATTAGAGAACTACCATTCAAAAATTTCCACGAAAAACTCAAGCAAGATGAGTTCGATAACTTTAGTTTTAAATAACTTATATTTTATGTAAATGACTGCCTAGTAACGTTACCATGTAATAGTATTTAGTCAATAAACATTATTATTATTATTATTACTATTTATTACCAAACTTGTAGAACATCTGTAAATTTTTTAAAATAAATTAAGTTAATTTGACACCACACAATATTTTGTTTACCGCTACGTATAACCCCAGAGATTACAAGTTTCTTATATAAAACTAACAATCCGAAATAAAATTAAAAGTAACAATCTATGCATCAAAATTCGCGCAGAATTTTTATCCATCCAATAGGATATTTTTAATTGTTGAAAAATTGTAAAAATATTATTGCTCAATAACTTGATAATAGATATTTGACAACAGTTTTCTGTAATGTTTTAAATATATTTTTGGATTTCAAATAACTTTCATATTTATACAGTTTTATGCAGAAATGTTCAAATAATACGTCAACATTGTTTCGAGATGATTGTCTATAGTTCAGAACCTTTGTCGAAAAATACAATACTTGATTATATTGAAATGCCACTTGAAAAATGTATTCTTTAAGAAAATTAAATCAATTTTACCTGCAGCACCTATATTGAGAACTGCGGCAGATTTACGATGGCGGCAATAATAAACTACGAAGCACAATCAGTAGTTTTCACAATACCTTTTTCGGATTTTTGTCTTCCGAAATTGTGCGGTCAGCTCTGGGGTCGACTCAGCCTCAAGTATTTAATACTTAAAATGAGTATCTGTTTATACAGGAATAATAGGACTGGTCGAAACATCACACGGACAACGTGAATTTCTTATCTATGGCCGGCGGTATAGAAGCGGAGAACTTACCTTAGCTACCCCTTATATGCTTATCTAGGCGTTGGGATCCAATTATTATTACTATTTTATTAGTTTTCAGAGTAGAACAAAATAGCTACAAACATATTTGTAAAATAAAGCTTTACCTACAATTTCCCGCATCGTATGCAAATATGTGTCGATTGGTGTACAAGTTGGCATCTATAATGCAATTTACAATTATATGATAACTTTTTTTACAATTAAAAATATCCTATTAGATAGATAATAATCACTGCAACTATTGATACATAGATTGTTCGTAATTTTTTTGCAGATTGTTAGTTTTGTATAAGCCACTATTGAGAACTATCCGGTTAAGCGCTGCCTTAAAAATAGCTGATATAAAATCGTTGATTAAAATTCTTTCACTAATTTAGTTCAGTGGAACGCTCCTAAAATTTGCGACAATTTTTTTAACATTCTGTATATGATCGAAGCTCTGTTAGAATTTAGTAGGTTTAACTAAGCAACCTTTATACTATCACTGATGTGCCTGTCAGTCTGCAAGGTAGAATCCAAAATTTAACGATTTTTATCAACATATTCCCCAATTCTATTTAAAACTCTTTAAGGAAATTAAGAAAAATTAAGCAAATTAAAAAAAAATTCTTATGCCGATGATCTTGCCCTTGCATGTCAGAATCAAGAAGTAGCTGTCACAGAATCGATAGATACTTAGCAGTTATTTCAGAGAATGGAGACGCTGCCTAAGTATGTCCAAGACAGAGGTATACTGTTTCTATTTCAATAACAAATTGGCTAATGTGGAACTGAAATTTTTCTTCAGCAACTGCAAATATCGACACACGAAATTTCCAAAATATATCGGAATTACTCTGGACAGATCCCTAACATTCCGGCAACACATAAGTAATATTTCTGCCAAGCCTAAGACGCGTACTAACATTATAAAAAAACTCGCCGCAACAACGTGGAGAGCATGTGCCAAAGTATTGCGTATTTCTGCTTCGGGTCTCGTCTACTCCATGGCATTGTTCATCGGCCTGGCTGAATAGCGCCCATTTGAACAAGATCGACGCAGGGCTAAACATGACAATGTGATTTATTTCTGGTATAATAACATCCCCTCCCGTATATTGGCTATCAACCCTCTGCAACATAACTCCACCGTATCTACGCCGACAAAACTCATGGGCTAGAGAGTGCAGAAAAATAAGCACAAGGTCCCATCGTCTAAAATCAAGAAGACCACCTATTTCCACTTCCAAACGATGTCTGGGTAGAGTTGGCTCGAAGAATGACCAGAAGATTGGCGTCCTCTAAATCCAAACCAAGAACCCCCTGGCTTTAATCTGTCCCGCAACCTATGGGTTACACTAAACCGTATTCGCACTAGCCACGGTACATGTGCCGATACCTCAGCAAAATCGGGAACTTGTACAACACCGGAATGTGACTGTAGTGCACCAAACCAGACAATCAGTTATATCACCTTCGACTGCCCACTCCGAGCCCGGCAAAGATCTAAAGAAGATCTATTACATGTCACACCAGATCTAATAGAATGGCTTGAAACGCTAGATGTAATAATATGACAATTGTATATTTTACATTATGAAAATTATATACTATATACTATATTTTATTAAATGTACGTATAATTTGTACTTGTCTAATATTAACTCTTCAACCTATAAATTAGCTGAATGGCTAGTCCAAGAATTTATTTTTATAAAACTAGAAAATGATTTTTGCATAAAACATTCTTTACAATTAATTGAAAAAATTTAAGATTTAAAACTAAAAACAAACTCGAAATTAGTATCATTTGATGTAACGTCTCTGTTTCCAAGCGCCCCTATCACTGAAACTTTACAGATTTAAAAAAATGCTTTACTACGTAATAACGTTTCTATTGAAAAAACTGAACAATACATAAATTTAACAAAATTATACTTGGACCAAACCACTTTTATTTTCAATGGTAAATTTTATACTCAAACATTTGGAACTGCTATGGGAAATCCACTGTCTTCATTCCTAGCCAACATCTTCTTAAACCACGTAGAAAATAAAATAAAAAACTTATCAATATAAGACACGTTCCCCACGGTATGGTGGCGTTACGTAGGTGATATTTTTGCTATAAAAGATGATACCTTTAATTTAGATTCTTTCATCTATTATATTAACAATATTTACCCTTCATTAAAATTTACATTTGAATTAGAAACAAGCAATAAACTACCATTTTTAGACCTTTTAATAATTAAAAAGGGACACAAAATAGAATTTGATATTTACAAGAAAATAACACATTCAGATATTTACATAAACAATACCTCCATGTGTCCTAACAACCATAAACACTCCGTTTTCCATAGTTTAATACACAGGCTTATAAATGTACCTTTGTCAAAAGAAATATATAATATTGAATATAAGAAAATAATCCACATTGCAGAAATTAACGGATACAATAAGAGTCTTATTAATAAATTACATTATAAACACAACCTAAAAAACAAAATAAAACAATCTTATGTAACATGCCCACCCAAAAAACTCAGCTAAATATGTAAGAATACTATATCATCCCTCCATATATCACAAAATCAAAAATATTTTTTCCAAACACAACATAATTGCAGCATTCTACAACCCTACAAAAACAAAAGTCTTTTTAGGAAGTTGTTTGTTTAGATTAAATTAAAAACTGCAAAAGATGTAATAAAATATATATAAGGCAATTACAAAAAAAATTGGAAACTAGATTTATGGGATATAAAAATTACATTTAAAATTTAGATATTAACCGATCATCTTTAGCATTCCATAAAATGAAAACGGGGCATGATATAGATACAATTTCCTTACTTAAAGAAAGTAATTCATACAACCTAAATATGTTAGAGGCGATACAGATGAAGAAAAATTCCGAAATTCTACTTAACGCAGACTTAAGTCCTTTACAAAACCCGCTTTTAGAGATAATCCGAACAACCTAATTGTAAAAATTCCCCAATTCATAACCATTACCAACAATAATCGTAAATGTTCATATATCCTAATTCACCCCCATGTACATCACTGATCTTACCTAACTATTTATAAAAAATATTGTAATAGTTTTGTATAATTTAGTTTATTGACAATGTTCACGTGGTGAACGAAATATACATCTAGAATAAAAATAAAATTTTGAAGGAAAGATCTACTTTTTTCTTAATAAGTATAATATTGATGTGAACTAGGGTGCTTTGGATTTTTGATACCACATGCTTTTCAAAAATATCGAAATTGTTGTACTTTTGAAGGACCTATTAATTTAATTATATAATAGTATGGACAGTGGCGCAGCCAGGATTTTGTCTTGGGGAGGGCCGAATCAAATTTAGAGGGCACGCTGGCCGCATACGGCCCTCAACCTATTTTTTGTGGCCCCTGCAGCGTTAATGAAAAACACTTGAGCTTATTTAGGGGAAAAATATATTTAAAAATGTAAAATATACTCTCTTCCTCTTTTCTGTTCATAAAAAATTTCAAGAAACCCTTAGGGATATTTAAAGTTCCGTCACTGCTTATCATTTTGTATGAAAAATAGACCGCGACCCAAATCAGTTCGACACCTCTGCTGTTGGATATTGATGTTTATATCAAATAATAATTCCATTCTTTGTGGATGAAAAAAAGTTATTGTTAATCCATGTATCAAAAACGCTTATATGACGGAATAAGGATTCCTTGATTATACCTACGAAAACCTAAAATGCATAATAATTATGCATTTTCTGTTAATTTCAACACTAATCATAATAAAATACAGTTATATATTGTAAAATGCATAAGTTATTTTGCTGTTCGATTATGTTAAATTTGTTAAATTTTTATTTCCTTGAACCTTAAGGGCGGACATGTGCCTCCAGTGCCACCCCCCTGAATACGCCACTGTTGTTCAGTACAACTTTGTGTGTCCTTTTTGTGCGTAAAACATCATAATTTCAAAAATACCTAAGAAGATATTCATATTCACATTTATCTACAAAATAAAACCAAATACCGATTTTTATAGTGTACGATTGTCTCCGAAATAGGAATGACGAGAATTAGAAATTTCTGGAACCGGGTACCCACCACAATTACCCGGATAATACCCACTACCCGTTAATTACCCACTACCCGTTAATTACCCGCTACCCGTTAATTACCCGCTACCCGTTAATTACTAGCTACCCGTTAATTACTCTTTACCCGTTAATTACCAGCTACAAAATTTGGAAATACAGTATATTTTTCAATTTTGTCAATATCCAAAATATAAGTGATGAGCAAAAAAAAGGTCCTCGCCTCTAAAATCCAAGTAATGAGCAAAAAAAAGGTCTTCACTTTCAAAATCCAAGTGATGAACAAAAAAAGAAGGTCCTCACTTCCAAAATCCAAGTGATGTAAAAAAGATCTTCACCTCAACCGGTACCCGTTAATTACCCTTAATGGGTAATGGGTAGATAACGGGTAGCGGGTATTCAAGCTCGGAACCGGGTAGAACTTTAACGGGTCGGGTAGCGGGTACCCGATGTCATTCCTACGCGAAACTACTCTTTTTATTATATTTCTGCTATTTCTACTCTATTTCACGTTTGAGGTGTCGTTTTAAAATTACATTCTGAAGGTTGTGACGAAGCCAGATTTCTACTTTAACTTATCTGAATCGAGTAATTAGTTGTTTAAAACATTTTAGCATTTGACTGGGCGAATGTTTTAGTCGATGTGTCAGGGGGGAAAAGGATCAATGCTCCCCTTCATATAATTCGTTGGAGCATATTTGGAAACTCATGTATTTTCACTTGAACAATAATTATGTCTCTTTATCAAGAGTAGGCAATCTTAAAAAAAGGTTTATTTGTACGAAACAAAAAAAAAATGCTAGTATTGTTTACAATGAAGTAATTTAAAAATGAATTACTGTTGTGGTTAACAAATTTTATCTTCAACTCCCCGAGCAGCGCCGTTATCTGCTAGTATTGTATAAAAATTGTGCCAATTCTGCTGGCCCTGGGTGGGGCCGAGGCCTGTCGGCCCTCCCCTTGGCTGCGCCACTGAGTATGGATATTAAATGAAAGATCTTGATATTTAAATTTAACGGATAAAATTGATGTTCGAAAGAATTTTGATTTGATGCGATTACAATAAAAATCCCAGTCATCCAGATTTCGGACTGTTGTTTTGGCCTCGTTCATTTACTAAATACCTACAAAATCCTTAAATGTGTATAAACTAACACTTCACATAAATTTTTAAATATTAAATACCCGAGACCGAGCCGTCTGTAAAATAGTTTTAGGTATTTAAGTTAGGAGTGCAAAATAATTAAATTTCATTGTAAAATGGAGTAATAAATAAGATCCTAATGTAGCACTAACATATGAAGTTTGTTGGCGTTGGTTCAAGATGTAATTGTTACATATTATCAACCAGAGATTCAGCTTATGTAGTAATAATGGGACGGAGCTTTATGTTTTATTCAGTACGCCAGATGATATCTTCGACTAGACAGTTCGATAGCACATAAAAATATAAACCTACAATAAATCTAAATAAAATAGTAATATTCTGTATTTGACCCTGATCTCTTTAAGAGGACATGAAGATTTTCTGAAACCATCATATAAAACAGTAAAACAAATTAATTTTTTGGAACATAATAATCATTAGTAAGTCATTCAACCGTATGAATAAATTTGAAGAAAATGCTAATAAGTAGAAGGTAGAAGTAAAAGGATATGTTTCAAGATGAACTTATTTTTATATGAATAAGATTACTTTTTCCCGGCAAGACAATGCTAGGGTAAATAATAGGGTAAAAATAAGCGTTTATGTGAGACCTGAAAATCGGTTTTTATCGTACTGCTTCTCCCCGTTTGGAGTTAATTTGAAAATAGCCTATTAACGTCTTATTCTTATTCTACTGTCCAGAAATGTCCTACAGTCTCATCGGCCGTAGTTTTCACCACCGTACTACTACTATATATTGGGCACGGGCCTTTCACTCCGAAGAATGAAGTTTCAGGTCTACAACTCCCACGGTGACCCTATCCGGATTTGGAGCTTTTATAAATATACTAGGTTATTACCCGTCAACAATGATGGATTTATAATATAAAAATTTCAATTGTTTGTATGTGTATTTGGTTTTATTTTTTAACGTATCTTAATTTGTTCGCTGGTCAACGAATCATGGAACTGGAAATCACCCGTTAGCCAATCACGGGAGAGGGTGTCACCTGTTAGCCAATCAAGAGACAGGGTGTCACCAGTTAGCCAATCAAAATTAATTTACTATACGCTGTGCGTTATGGATAAATTTAATAAACAATTTTAACGTTTAGAGACAGTGTTCACCACTAAGAAAATTAATGCGTAACAACAATTATGTTTTTCAAACCAACTACGAAGGAATAAAAACATTTATGTGACTTATAACGAACCCCATCAGCAAGATCGTGATTTCTAACTACATTTCAATGACAAAATTATAGCCGCAAGTATAGCAATTCTTTTTGTTTCACTATTTACGAAATTGGTTGATATTTGTGCGACAGTATTTTTTAGGTTTTGCAAATTGAGATAGTTAATGTTTGTTTATATGGATTCACGGCAAGTTCATCTAAAATCAATTCATCGAAAGCAAATTCATCGAAATTCAATTTATCGAAAACGAGTTCATCGAAAACGAGTTCATCGAAAACAAGTTCATCGAAAACAAATTCATCGAAATTCAATTTATCGAAAACGAGTTCATCGAAAACGAGTTCATCGAAAACAAGTTCATCGAAAACAAATTCATCGAATATCAATTCATCGAATGATCAATTCATCGAATCGTCTATTCATCGAAAAAAAATATTTTGTAAATATTTGAGAGGAATGCCGAGGAGTTCGGAAAGCCAAAAAAGCAGTGGTCAATAAAAGTTAACAGACTACACTTATTAAATAACTATCATACTTGGCCTATTAATAATTTTTAATTTTTACATTCAGAAAATACGCCAGGTAAAAGATACCTTTTGGAATATTTTGAAATCGAACAGGCCTTCTTAGATCAGAAAAACCCGGTTCATGGAATCATAAATGTATTTAATACACTAATTCTGGACTTTTACGTGGACTTTTGGGTAACTAGAATTTTACGTAAGTCGTATTGGAATTTTTATAAAGGAACCAAAGAAATATAATCTACATAAATACGTATATAAAAGAAACAAAAATAAACTGAAATGGATTTACATATACTATTCTATATGTACATACATACAAATAGAAAATAATTCTTTGTAAAATTGTATGTTACTCTACTCAAAAAAATTTTCATTTTTTGAAATTTTCATTTTTTGAAATTTTCATTTTACGTAACTGCGAATTTACGTATGTCGCGTGTTACGTATCTCGGGGGACTATTAATTTAAATTAAGTTTTAGTGAGATCATTTTTGGTGCATATTTGAGGATAATTGAAGAATATATTTTTTTTAAACCATGTAAAAAATGTTATGCAATTTTTTCTTAGCCTGTCTACTTTTATTGACCACTTTTTTGACTTTCCGATCCCCTCGGCATTCCTTTCAAATATTTCCAAAAAAATTTTTTTTTCGATGAATTGACGATTCGATGAATTGATCATTCGAAGAATTGATTTTCGATGAATTTGCTTTCGATGAACTCGTTTTCGATGAATTGATTTTTGATGAATTTACTTTCGATGAATTGATTTTCGATGAACTCGTCGGCTACCGTTTATATGTCTGTCAACAGCGCACTAACTATAAGTTTGGAAAACTGTCTACAATCGACAACGCATTGTCTATTAGATTTAGAGCTGTGAACGGTCGCTTGCGTTACTATATGACAAACTTGTTTGTAACAATCAACAGTGCACAAGTCATAGTATACCTATAATCTACTAATTTTAGAGTCGTAAACGAAGCTTAAAAGATCTGTTTTATCCATAACCGTTTACTTCTGCCTTCAGTAAAAGAGGAACATAAAATAAAAATTGATGTGGTGTGAATTTTCACACATATTAGGGTTTTGTAGTTATTATAAGTGTAAGAAGTCAACAGAATGTTTGATGTCTAAGACAATTTTTTCTATAACCACATCAAAATCAAGAGATTTTTGATAATCATTTTTATTCGATATTTGAGTACTAAGAGCTTCCATTTAATTTGTTTAAAATAAATTTAAATAATTTGCGTCGTAGGAAAATGTAAATTAAAAAATCCTAGCGATTTTTTCTGCATGTGCTTCGTACCCAGGTCTTCAATAAATTAATGAGAAATATGTATATTGCTAAATGGGGGCTATAGCGAGTTCATATTAAATATACGTTCTCAATAAAGATTTAAATTCATTTTATTATACGACCACTCACAAATTACAGAAAATGATAAATATATATTGATATAGATTTAACTAAATAAGAATTTTGATTATAAAGTGATACAATTTCTGCGAACGCTCAATGATCGCGTAATGTAATTAAGTCACATTGGCGTAGGGATACTGTTGCCGTAGATCTCGTCCACCGCAATATATAATTCTGTTACGCTTCATAATATTTCAATTTCAGAAACGTATTTCTCACTATTAACAATGTGCTATATGATTTATAAGTATTTCACTACTATAAACAATTTATTTTTATTTATATTAGCCACAATTTAGCCAAGAACTAAAAATCTGATAAAAAATTCCTCTCGTACGTTTCCGGCTCAGATCAATGTACATTACTTATATTTTTTTCAGATTTTTAATTTAACCCCCTTGGGTAAAAAGGGGCGGAATAAGACCTTTTTTGGCACATATTAAACTAAAATCGTATTAAAAGAAATGAATTTAAGAAAACTTATTTTAAAATTTATGTTCCTCAATCTACGTTTTAAGAGCTTTCTTTTTATAACACACAATAAATTTTAAAAAAATAATTATTTTTTCAACGACACAAAAAATCGATATTTTTGTTGAACAAAAATTCCTGTTGAACTATTCCGATTCCCATCAATGTACATTATGGGGATTTTTTTCAGATTTTAAGATCAACCCCTCTGAAAGGTTGGGTTGGGGACAAAAGTTAGTTTTACATATTTTTGGCGAAAATCCTATAAAAAATATTGATTTTCCAAAAATAAAAATTTGCTTGTCTATCCAGACATTAACAGGTTTAATTTGATACCCCACTCATAATTAAAAAAATATATATATTTTTTTTTACATTAATTAAATATTTGTTTATATTTACATGTAAGGACCACCAATGTTCTTTAAAAACCTATAAAAAATATTTTTTGTAATATATCAATCTTTATTTACTTGAGAACAAGAGGTAATAGAAACTAAATTATGAAACATTAAATAGGAATTTTCTTTGACTTCCGAAGCAAATTTTTCATCTATTATGTCACTGAAAACTAAATGTTGAACATCATTGCTTTCAGTGTATAGCAAAGCCACTAACTAAATACATTTCAATGGCTTGATCATTTACGTTTTTACTGTTGTTTTCTTCATAAGAAGATAACAAGAGACTCACAAAAAAAATAACTGGACATATTTTCTCGAAATTTGGTATGATGACGGTACAAAACAAATTCGAACATAGGCTGTATGGCGTCTCAAAATTTTTATTCTAAGGGGGCTTCGGGGAGACTAAATAAATACATAAAATATCAGACTTATTAATTTTACAGAAAAAAATTGTATGACAAAAATTATTTATAATAATAAAACAAATCTATTTATTTGTATACCTATATCTCTTTAATTTTATGAATATTTAGGTAGTTATGATGGAGGGGGGGGGGGGTAAAAAAAAATGTAAATAAATATTAATTAATGCATATAAAAAATATTCATTTATATTAATAATATTGAAGGCTATATCTGTGTTTTTTTTTTCAGCATCATATTTGGTTTCTATACGTTTCAGATAAGACAATATCCACAAAAAACTCAATTTTTGTCTGTCTGTCTGTCCGTGATTCATGCAAAAACGGCTGGGGATATTTTTACATAATTTGGTATGGTAACGAGACGCCTATGAACCGGCGTAGGGATACTTGCGCATTGCGCATTCCACTTATGTGCGTGAGAGAGAATAATGGAAGACATCTTAAGTGGGACATGTGTGAAAAGTCGGTGCGCGGTTTTGGTCTTGCAAGTCCGTTTTAGAGTACTTTTTCCAATTAATTCATGTACCAATTGTCTGCAATTGTGATTGTGTATTGGGAGACACGGGAGATACTAATAAAATATTGTTAACCACCATAACAGGCTGCGAAATGCGACGCCTTAAGAACCTAACCGTTAACAAAATTTTAAGTGTCGTGCAGTTGTTTGTTGTGTTTTAAAATGTAACAGTGAACTCTGGATCTTAAAATATATGGAAAACTGTTTACAGCGGACAAAATGCTGCGTAGACAGGACGAATTGCCTGTTAACTTTTCGGATGACAAATTCATACTTTTAACATGCCGAAGTACCGCGAGTGAGCGAAGTAACCGTGGTGGCGTTAGTCCACTGCCTCCAAGTGTAAACGGGAACTTTGTTAAGTGCACTGCCTGTTTTAACGGTCCACCAGAGGCTGATGTTGACGCATTTTGGATTCAGTGTTAACTTTCAAAGACAGTAACGCAAATGCGCTACGCAAATTACCCATTGTCCTCGAAGATGTCGCCGCCACCTGGTGGAGAGGCATAAAATCAACCATCACTGATTATAATCTCGCTGTCGAAATTAAGAGTTACTTCTCAAGCGTACTGGTGATGTGGAATCATCGTGCCGTGATAAATCAGTCTCGTAATTTGGGTGCGCTAGTGTCGAACCAAAGACTGTTGCTGGAAAATTCAAAAACGAGGTTCGCCCGAAATATGATTTCTGCAAGATTGTTGCACATCTTGAAAAAGACTGCAGGAAGAAGGCCAATCAACAACTACAACGAAGCCGCCGCTGACTCAACCATCTCAGTCGTCTAGTCCTGCTGCCAAACCAGAGGTTGGGTCACAGCTGGTATGTTTTGGATGCCAACAGCCAGGGTATGTGCGTAGTAATTGTCCTAATTGTAGCATTAAGTCTTCCGCACCAAAGGCGGATCAACGGCATATTGGGCCCTGGGCGGTGAAACATTATAAGCCCTTCCACGCATGCTTCTTTTCCATTCCTTTCCTTCCCCTCCAAGACACTTTCCCATCTACTAACGCATTTTTGAAAAAATGTAGAGAAAATCCTGATAAAATAAAGTTGCTTACATATTGTATTAAGGCTTAAAACTTTTCTTTCCACACTAATAAATATGTGCATAAGTTTTGGGCATAACAATATTTCGCAAGATATGACAGACACGCTTCGACTCAAAAATTTAATTCGTACCACGAGATGCTTTTTGATGTTGAATGACAATTTTCCATACGTTTCAATGCAAAAACTTAATGAACCATTCCACAACATTCCCAAAAGGAGGACTGAGAAGTTGAAGATTTACACTTTATTCAGTTCCTATACAGTCCATAGTTTTCAGTTCATGAGATAATCATAAGACTGGGATTATGATATCCCTACCTATCCTATTCAATTTTGGCATGCAAACGGCCGCGAGTCACTCTGTGATTCGTTAGCCGCGACATGAAACAAATATTCGATATCCGAATTCTTACTGTATTTTGTTTTTTTTTTTTTTTTTCACAATTCATGAAACGGATAAATTTATAATAAAAATTCGCCGAAATTAGCTTGATTTGTATTCTATATTTTAAGTTTGCTTGTTATTGGGATTTGTATTGAATTGTATTGATTTGTATTTAATATCCAAGAGCCGCAGGTTATTGGGCGTAGATTTCATTAGTAAAGCAGGTATTATTTTTTATTTTACTACCAGTGCATGGCATTTTGGTGATGAGCCGGACAACAAGTACGCGTTCGTAAATGCAATCTCTAACGTAATACATCCGCTGCCGCTTAACGCTGATTACAAAAACGATAACACTAAATGCCTTGATTACCGAATATAATGGCGTTTTTTCAACATCTTGAAACTACCCCATTCGCGGAGCACTGTATCAAGCTGGCCGACGACACGCCGTTAGCTGTGCCTCCTTACAGAAAGTCTTCTGCACGGATAGAATATCTCAAGAACGACCTCGAGAAAATGATCGCAGATGAGGTGATGGAAGAAAGCGAATCACCGTATGTTGCACTGGCTTTGTTAGCACCAAAATGGGATGGGTCCCTTCGCGTTTGCGTTTATTACAGACTTCTGAAAGCCATCACTGTACCTGATCGGTACCTCTCGCCGCGAATAGATGACCTTTTTCGAACTGTGATTACTGCGATTTCGGAAATTAAGACGTCGAGTAACGGCAAAGAAATTCTTACTTTCCTGCAGACCGGTTCTTGGTTCCGCTGATTCATCCCAAATTCTCTGAAGTCGCTCGCTAACTAAGCGATCTGACTAAGAAAAACACGTCATGCAAATGGGGCCTGCCCAGAAAAATCTTTCAGTAATTTGAAAGTACTACTTACAATTACGCCAATTTTACAGTGGGCTGACCCAGATTAGTCTTACATTCTTAGAACTGACGCAAGCAAATATGCTCTCGGGGCAGTTCTAATGCAGGGTAGACCGCCAAACAACATCCGGTAGAGTATACTAATCGCCTTATGACCTCGGCCGAGAGAAACTATAGCACATCGAAACGAGAAGCTCTAGCTGTGTTATGGGCCATGGAGAGGTTTCGAGAATACTTAGAGGGAGCTCAAGTTTCCATAATATCTGATCACCATCCGCTGCGCTGGTTGATGTCGCTAAAGTCGCCCAGTGGACGACTAGCTCAGTTGCACTTACACTGGGCACTTGCACTTCAATACTATGATCCAAATATAGACTATGCACCCGTTTGTAGAACGTAATAGCTGATATGCTGTCACGATCACCTGAAGAGCCACCCGAAGTTCCACGTTGGGAAAAAACAGATTTTGTCGGTGTTGTGTCAGCACCAACAAACTGAAGTCCTTTGCATCGATCTCATTGGTCCATTTTCTGAGGCTCCAACCAGAGAAAATTTTTTGTGCTACAGGATACCACCAGCAGATGGATTGAGATGTTCGCCTTACAATCTGCCACTGCTGCAACATGTGCCAGATGATTGACGAAGTCATATTACGCTACGCCACACTCATAATTCATGTACCAATTGTTTGCTGTTGTGATTGTGTACTGGGAGACACTAATAAAATATTGTTAACCATCATAGTATAATGATAAAGTAAAACCAGGATTCGAACATAAGCTATAAGGCATTTCAAAATTGTTATTCTACAGGGATGTTTATTAAAAAAACTGTTTATTAAAAAACTTAAAATTTCTTCCTTATTATTGAGTTGACAAAAAAAAATTATAAAACAAAAATTACTTATAGTAATAAAACAAATCTTTTTTGTAGAATATATTTTTTCCATTAGATGGATATTTGGGGAGACACGCTAAAACTAAAATCTACATATATCTCCCTTATTATTGACAACACCAAAATCATACATGACAAAAATAGTTTATAATGAGAAAATAAATCTTTTATTTTTATGTATTTTTTTCATTTAGATGAATATTTGGGTAGTTACGGAGAGACATCCTAAAGGTAAACTTTTGAAATATTTCCCTTATTATTGACTTAACAGCAAAAATGTTTATAATAAAAATTATTTAAAATAAGAAAAAAAATCTTTTTGTTCTATTTACTCGATTCTACTTTTCGATTGAATGAATATTTGGGGAGTTATACCCTAAAACTAAAATCTTGAAATATTTCACGTATTATTTACATTACATTACAAATGTAGGTATAAGAGATTTTTTTTTTTTCTTTTCAACACAGTTTTTAATCGGAAGATTATTTCAGTGGCAAGGGGAGTGTTACTTTTAAGCTAAATAACTTAGCAAAACCAACATAACGGCAGGACACAAATTGCTGCTGCATCATATCAAGTCACTATTTTTCCTTTCCACTAAGTATTATACAACACTCGCAGTCCGTTTGGTTTTTTCTTATTAAACTGCGTGTCTTACCTGTTCTCTCTTTCAAATATACACCTCTTTTTATTTTAATTAATTGTGTTTTGCAATAAAACAAACAAAAAAGGCCAATCAATAAATTTAATAAACAAAATTTGCGTATAATTTAAGCGTCAAGTATTAATTTTATAAACACAAATTAAAACACATCAGTCAATAAATTTGAAATGTTGTATTGGTCACGTTTTGTTCTCATGTTGATTCGTGCAAAGTGTATTAATTATTTTTAATATATGCGTGGATAGTAAACGCAGCACACGGTGCAGGGTTCAATTCCCGTCTGCTACTACATACACATGCCGCCTGGCTTACTAAATAAATCAACCGAACTATAATATATGTTATAACAGTGAAATCATTAATCCGTCATTATTGAGAATAGATACATGGGTCGTGCTGAAATTACAAATGCTTAATTACATGAGGTACATGGTTGATCAGCTGAATAACGTACATTATCAACGCTGCAAAGAGTATGTTTGTTTACGATTATTATTGATCTGAATTATTGCAATGGCTTTAAGCCAAAACATGATGTTAGTACTATCAAACATAAGCATTATAATGAAGTACGGGATTTTTTTATTACAATTAGACTAATGTTCATAAACATTCAAGAAGTTCAACTAATCAAGATATTCTGTAACAATTACGATTAAAAAATAAGATTTAAGTTCTTACGGATTACCGATTTGTTCGGAACGAGTCTTATATGACCCCAACATAATATATGATTTTTCTACTACAGAGCGATCAACAAATCTTGACCGTTATGCAATACTTGACAAAAACATTTAGTTATCAAACTTATTTCCAAGGACATGTACGCATAGGCGTATTTTCTATTTTTATTACCTTATACGAAGTGATTATTAAATGAATACTATTTTTCTCTACACGCCAAGGAGTTGATGACAGATACTAAAGTAATTTTCAAATTGTGGTCCACAAATGAAACACCGTGTTTATAAATCAGGTTTTTCGAAAATTCTTCAAAATCTAGGACAGAGCTTCTCAAACAGTCGCGACCCATAAGTGTGTAGCGGAATTATCTGTAGTGGGTCACAGATACGTATAACATCTATCGATACGGTTTTAGGTTTTTTATAAAATATAAAATTTGTTGATTATGTAGAGTTAACGTGGCTCGGTAGTAAGACGGTTGCCTACAGAGTACAGGGACGTGGGTTCGAATCCCCTCACCTCTTTCGGATTTTCATTATACGATATTGTGCAGTCAGTTCTGGGGTCGACTCAGCCTCAAGTATTTAATACTTTAAATGAATAATTTCATATCGATGACCGGTGGTCTAGAATCGGAGAACTTAACTTCTCTGGTCCTATATGCCTAACTAGGTGTTGGGAAACTATTATGATTACTAGTAGAAAACCCGTCATTCGAGTAAAGGTAAATTCGGGGTAAAGGTAATCACCAAATTAAAAAGAAGCTCTCGGTACAATATTAGAACAATGGTGGCGTTTATTGACAAATCATATACTTAGCTTTCTTTCTAAATATAATAAATGGAAATAAACTGATTAAAAAAAAAACTATAACATCTGTAAAACAATTATTAAGTGTAGCAAATATTGAAGCCATCTTCGTCACAGATTGCAGAAACAGTTAGTCATGTAAACTCATGTTAAACAGCAACTTAGTTTATTCATATTTAATAATTGCAGGGAAATTGATAATAATAATTTTAAAAAAATAATAATAAATGAAAGTTGTATTAATTTGTTGGCAATCATAACACAAAACTACATTTTTTGTAAAAGGTGCTCTAGGAGTTTCTCATAGTACTCCCATTGGTTATGCCCTTCATCTTTACGTCCGTCACACAGCGGAAAATGCCAGTTTGACAGTTTGCCAGTCGGGATTGGTAGGAGCTAAATCAATCTTGGGAATGAAAGCTGGATTTCCTTGGGAAGATCCAGTTAAAACAGTGACAGTTATTAGATTTTTAAACAATTTTGTCACCACCAAGCGTATTCCATTACATAGGCCATTTTTGTGTTAAGGTTTCGTATAAGAATATAAATATTGCCCCTACTTTTAAGTTTAATTTGTGAGGTGATATCCCGGAGGGGGTAAGACTACTCAAAAATTCTATTGGATAATTTTCTGTTCCTGAGGCGTCTTCACAGTTGATTGAATCGAAGCTAAGATATGTTGCAGACTCTCCCTTCAAAAGATTCAGAACCTCTTCGTTGATGCTTGTAGCATCTTTATTTCGAGGGCAAAGGATAGCTGTATTGGAATTGTTAAGGACATCGCTGGCAGTCAAACTGCTTCCAAATGTAGCCGTCACCATTGATTCATTGATGATGAGATTATCTGGAATTTCAACGATATCCTGTCCTACACACGCGGGACTCTTATGCGGCTCTCTACTCTGCCTATTAAGTAATCCGGCACTGGTGAAAACCACTAGTACAGGGAACATGCATGCGAAACCCTAAAAACCGAATTGTGTTCAGCAGCAATAAAATTGATAACAGTGTCGTGTTTAGGAATCTAGAACACACTTAGATATTGAAATGAACCGTAATTAAACAAACTTTATTTTCTTGTCCCATTTTAATACCCTTCTGGGAAACAGTGCGGGACAAAAGTTTTTAAACACATTTTTTGCAAAAATCATGTAATAATATTTGTTTTCACAAAAAATAAATTTTGCTTGTTAATCTACGTGTCAATAGCTTTCATTTGATACCCCACTCATATTTTTATGTAATATGAAAAATATGAAAAATGCAAGGCGCCCTACTCTCATTTCTCTGTATCACAGTCGTATTAATTCTACGGAGTTCGCCTTTCATATACCTACGGCAGGGTGTGGCGACACCTTGGTTGAAAACCACTGGTGCAGGCAGGTAATTATATGAAATTCTAAAAATCGGATTGTATTCGTCAGTAAAAAACACACCAACAAAAGTAAAAAACGATTTTGAAATTTTAAGCAATTATTCAGGTACCGATTTCGGAGTAGATAGTCAAAATTTCGGAAAACCAATAATAGGGTCGTGTTAAGGAGTTTCGAACACCCCCAGATTTTGAATTTCAACGCAATCGAACAAAGTTTATTTTTTAGTTATTTTTCTCATCTTAAGATTGTGCCAAAGAAACCGCATGCCAAATTTCAACTTTCTAGGTTACCGGGAAGTACGCAAAAAACATCTGACAGACACCTAGATTATTTAAAAAGGGTGGTTTGTAGTCCCGCCAGTACTGTCCAGGATTGCCCGTAACCTGTTCGGCACAGAGGAGACGTTCACCTCTTACCTGCACAGGGAAGGTCGAGGTAGCTTTATCTCAGCAATCGGCCATTGCCAGGCAATATATTGCTAAATGGCAACAAGCTTGAGAAAACTTGTCAAACAATTTCCAATTTATCCAACTCTCGAGTGATATTCAACAAGATTATTTTTTGCTGGAACTAATTCATACGCTTTTGCATATTTTACAAGTTAAAGTAATATTATTTGACGTTGCCGACCGGCGTAGCGTAGTGGTAACACATGTACTCTGCGTTGCTAAGGTCGCGGGTTCAAATCCCATACAGGCATACAATTTTTCAAAAATAAGAATTGTCCTGGCTAATCGCCGAAGCAGCAAAGGCCATTAAAAATAAAAAATAATATTATTTGACGTTTGTCAAACAAAAAAACAAAAGCTACAGACAAAAATTATGGGAAATTTCACAAGCGAAAATTTCCACTATAATTGTGACAGGATTGGTTCAAACACAAACACTTCATCAAAACTTGAGCATTTTATTGGTTTAGAGTTTCTTACATCTGCGGAAACCTTTTAATGCTATTTTCTTTGGAACCCCAAGGCAAAAATCCGCAGTAGACTCAGGGCCGGATTACCCCCTTAGACAAAAAAGACATTTGTCTAGGGCCCGTAATTTTCAAGGGCCCGGATTTGGGAGTTGAAGTTTTTTTTTGCTCTTCACTTGGATTTGGGAGGTGAAGTCTTTTTTTTTTTTTGCTCTTCACTTGGTTTTGGAAGGTAAGGACTATTTTTTAAAAAAACATAGGCTGACCCGTGGGCCCGCAAATCAAAAATGTCTTGGGCCCAGCGAAGGCTTAGTCCGCCACTGAGTAGACTGTATTTTTTTAATTTTAAGATCAAACGTTTTAAAATAATAATTTAGATGTATAATATTGAATTTAGTCTTGATCAAAATTGATATTTTATAGCTGTCTATATTTCTACCGATATTTTTACCGACCGCCAACATACATATATAAGGGAGGTCCTTACATAACGTTTTGACTATTTTTAGCAAGATGTCTGTCTGTATGTCTGTCTGTCCATCGGTCTGTGTACACGTGCAGAGCAAATTCAGCTCAAAGGATTTTTATGAAACTTCATATTTAAACTTTCGACATCTATGGCACGAGTTGATCAACTTTCGGTAAAAATCGGTTAACCAGAAATGGGAATTTGCTTGGGTCGGTTTTAAGCTTTTTGCAAATATTTTACAACAGAGAAATATTTCGAAAAAAATTATTTAACAAAAATTGCTGTAAAAACAATAACTAACAACTTTTATGTGAGATTTTTTGTTTTTTTTTTTTTTGTTTGTATGTGTCCAGTGTCGTATCCTCGTGTCCAGACTCCCCCCAGGAATGGAAAAATCATGTACTTATTTAATACAAACTAAGCAAATGAAAATAAAAAATCACCTTTTTTATTGATAAAAATTAAATTATAATCAAAATTAAAATATATATGAGCCAACTTCTCTCCGTAAAAAAAAATAATATATATTTGTATTATATTACGGATATTTTTTCGAAATGGACCCCTCCCCAGATTGATTTTCTGTGTGCGCGCCTGACGCAGGTACGTTTCCATGATTATCGTAAATTATAAATACTCATTATGAAATTTGCAACGTAATATAATACGTTATTGTCTTTTACAATAATAACTACTCTGCTGCTAGAATGTATTTTATACAAGTATTTTGTGATGGCGGTTGGTTCTGTGGTGGACACAGCTGATTTTTTAAATGTAGGTATAATATACTATTTTACTTAAAATAATATTTAATGCAAATTATAAATAAAAATTGAATCAAATAATTTCGATAAGCTGTTTTGAATCATACTTATTTATTTATTATAAACATTTAGTAGCTAGTAGTAATCATTATAAACATAAAATCCAATAATACCGTACAAAGTACATATTTAAATGGTAGGTGATATAAGAAGTAAATAATAATCACTTATTACCTTAACTCAACAAATTGAACTTTTTGTTATATAATAATTAAAATTAGCTGTTTGGGAATAAATGTGACCTACTGATGACGAAAATGGTGATTAAAATTTTGGTAGCACCCTCAGATTTAAATTTATTCAATTTTCAAATTTTACCAAAACCATTGTAGCCAAGCAATAAGTCATTTTAAAAAATTAGAATAAAACTATTTAATTAATAAGTTGCGGGACCCCTGAAAACATTCCACGGAACTCCAGGGTACCTTGGAACACAGTTTGAATACCACTGGTTTAGAGAAACGTCAAAAAATAAACAGTAATATTTTATCCGCCAACACATATGCTTAGTATACGTAAAATAAGCTGCATTTCAATTTATAACTTTAACTAACAATTTTTGCTTTCACGACTCAAGCACAAATTATGCTATCAAAAATGCAAATATGTCTCCTCATAAATTTATGTCACATAAAATTTTCCACGTGACATGTCCTGTCACGTAAGGGAAATTATTAAAAATCTTTCATTTTAAACATGAAACCGTAAACAAACTCATCTGTTATGAATTGCAGCAGGTGTTTCCTTGATTAAAATCATTTTAAGTTAATTATTACGCTTAAGAATCGAGCAGCGAAGTGTTGAACTGTGTTAAATTTCATCATAGATGTTTCCACGCATATAAACAGTAACAACAGATATATGCATTCATCCCCTACAGTGCGTGTGATACTATCAGGTGATATAGAAACAATAGAATTTCCTTCTTGAACATTATCTCAGATAGGCTGATTATATAAATAGTTTATTTTGATTACGATAGATAACAGAAAGAGGATTTGAATATAATGTTATTTACGTCCGACTTGTTAATTATTATTTAAATATACATATGCAGGATTTCCGTCTTCAAAATGAAACACTACACGTCTTTAAATACACAAATTATATGGATAAACCAGTTAAAAGTTACAAAATATAATGACAGAAGTGAATACACAATTATTAACTCTATCAACAATAACAAAACAATAATCAAAAGCGTCCTTAGTTACAGCGTCATTTGTCTGTCTCTGTCAGTCGTGTGTCGCAGTTGGCTCTGGTTGACATGCATATGCGAGATTACATAAAAATCCCACAACTCGGCCGCAGGGGGGTGAAACTCTAATGGCACAACGAAAACCATATTAAGTTCCATAACCGAACACGAATAGCACCCCAGTCGCTACCAGTCGCTATAGCTAAGCGCATGATAGGATGTTGCCTGTTACGGCTTCTGTCATTAGCGTCAAAATCTGTATGTAGTGTCAAAATCGTCTTCTGTCATTAGCATTAAGCGTTTTTTTAATTGTGATATTTTGTGCGTAGTTATTTTGTAATTTTGTAATTTAATTGTTCAATACGGAAAATGGGTGTTAAATGCTTTGTTTTGAGGTGTGATAGTAGTGAACCTACTAGAAATCGCTTTCCAAACCCGAAAATACGTGAGGCTCCGGAGTTATATAAGACGTGGATGAGGAACATTGGAAATCCAAAATTGGATGGCTTGTCCATGGAAGTGATATAACAGAGTTCGTGTGTGTAAAAAACATTTTACCCCGGATTGTTTTAGTAATAAGAGAACTTTAAATAAACTTCTTAGGCCCGGTCTTTCCACCTTCAGATAAAGTTCCAGGTAACTATCTGACAGATAAGGTTATTTGTAACTTCATCTGCTGAATAAATGTCAATACCAGTCAGTGAATTCAATACGTCAGTCTCATTATCCGTTAGATAACTCTCTGATAGATACATTTGTATAGAAAGAAGGGATGACATTTACTCAGCAGATGAAGTTAAAAATAACCTTATCTGTCAGATAGTTACCTGGAACTTTATCTGAAGGTGGAAAAACCGGGCCTTAATAAATAATTATATCTGCTAGTTATTGTTTTTCAGTTTCTGTACAATTCCTAACTGCGTGTTCTTAATTGTAAACATAATTAAATGTTATTAAATGATACAACTGTTATGATTTATTTTGTCTATTTTTACTTGCCCGACCTTAATAGATAAGGGGCAAGTATTGTAATCGCGAAAATTTTCGATGTCGAGATTTTGACTGATGACCACGTTTCATGGCCCAGGGACTCCAAAAAACCTATTTTCGAAGTGCCGTCCGTATGTGTGTGTGTGTGTGTGTGTGTGTGTGTGTGTGTGTGTGTGTGTGTGTGTGTGTGTGTGTGTGTGTGTGTGTGTGTGTGTGTGTGTGTGTGTGTGTGTGTGTGTGTGTGTGTGTGTGTGTGTGTGTGTGTGTGTGTGTGTGTGTGTGTGTGTGTGTGTGTGTGTGTGTGTGTGTGTGTGTGTGTGTGTGTGTGTGTGTGTGTGTGTGTGTGTGTGTGTGTGTGTGTGTGTGTGTGTGTGTGTGTGTGTGTGTGTGTGTGTGTGTGTGTGTGTGTGTGTGTGTGTGTGTGTGTGTGTGTGTGTGTGTGTGTGTGTGTGTGTGTGTGTGTGTGTGTGTGTGTGTGTGTGTGTGTGTGTGTGTGTGTGTGTGTGTGTGTGTGTGTGTGTGTGTGTGTGTGTGTGTGTGTGTGTGTGTGTGTGTGTGTGTGTGTGTGTGTGTGTGTGTGTGTGTGTGTGTGTGTGTGTGTGTGTGTGTGTGTGTGTGTGTGTGTGTGTGTGTGTGTGTGTGTGTGTGTGTGTGTGTGTGTGTGTGTGTGTGTGTGTGTGTGTGTGTGTGTGTGTGTGTGTGTGTGTGTGTGTGTGTGTGTGTGTGTGTGTGTGTGTGTGTGTGTGTGTGTGTGTGTGTGTGTGTGTGTGTGTGTGTGTGTGTGTGTGTGTGTGTGTGTGTGTGTGTGTGTGTGTGTGTGTGTGTGTGTGTGTGTGTGTGTGTGAGTGTGTGCGTGCGTGCGTGCGTGCGTGCGTGCGTGCGTGCGTGCGTGCGTGCGTGCGTGTGTGTGTGTGTGTGTCTGTCTGTGTTTACACGATAACTCAAGAACGGTTCAACTTAGAGAATTCGTTCTGGTACTAAAAAATTCTCCTATTAAATGGGAAGAACCCTATTGTTTTTTTATGAAGATCGGTTGACTAGAAATGGGAGTTTACTCGTGTCGATTTTAAGATTTTTGCGAATATTTAACAACAGAAACTTATTTCGAAAAAATTTATTGAACAAAAGTTACTATAAATGCAATAACTAATAACTTTTATTTAAGACGTTTTTTGATAAAACGAAAAATTTAGAAATTTTTTTGTAAAATTATTTAAAATTTTTCCAAGTCTCAATTTTTCATACTTATATGTAACGTTTCCATGGTTATGATAATTAATTCGTAACTAGTAAACCAAGCCTTGGACAAAAATTTGTATAGAACATAATTTGATGTATTTTTGAAGATTTATCTAAATATTTAAAAAAAAAAATTAAATTAATTTTTTTTTTATGGGAGGGCAAGTCTAGCGTAGGTTTCCCTTCGCCACTGGTTAATATTGTTTTCGTTAGTAATATTAAAAACAGACAAAAAAAATCAAAACAATTGTTTCATTTAAAAGTAACATTTAATTATGTTTACAACTATATCCACTGAAGCATTTGAAATACCCGGGAAACTCCACCCCTTTCCTCCCCCACCACTTGTATTTCCATAACCTAACAACTACAGCGCTAATTTGGTTTAAAAAATATATAACGTCAGTTTCGTATCTATTTCTTTCTTTATCTATGCTCGGCCGTCCTGCTTGTCATCCGTCTCGGATGACGGCTTGTCATCACTCGAAACGTCTTCATCTTCCTTTGTTTTCTTGCCGTTTTCTTAGATACTACCTTCATATTTGGATACTTTCTATGAGTAGCTTTTTTTTACGATCTGAAGGTTCTCTTCGAATAACCTTCATGGCTATCATTAACCATTGAGGAATAACATCTTATATTAACCCTTACAGCAGCATTCCTTTTAGGCATACCAACAGGTTAACCAAAATCTTTAGATTTCAAAAAGAATTTGCAACTCTTACTCATTTCTACTTTCATTCCATTCTTCTCCAAGTGAAGCATTTCAGAAAAGCTATTCAACTCTCCTAGCTTCAATTTTGCTTCAGTGGTGATTTCTTTTTTCTCGTTCGTCTTTTTATTTTCATCTTTTGGTTTCTCTAGTTCTGGTTCGATATATTTTTCTGTTGTCGTAACATCTTTCTTTTCTTTGACTGCTTCCTTGGTCTCCATTGCCTTTACTTCGCTATCTTCCCATTTATCATCTACTTTTGTAGTCCTTTTCTCAGTGATTGTGTCGTTTCTTGGTCTAGTCGGAGTTCTTGTATGCACATCTCTTGAGTTAGTTGATAGTATTTTCCTCTCGCATTTAGCCTTGAATTCGCTGTAAATCCTTAATTTCTTCTTAAAATCTTCCAAACTTGTTGCTCCAAATAAAATTATTTTATTACTCGTCTTATATTCCATCTATAACATATTCCACTATAGAATCAGGTTCAATATTACCTCGGCTGGCCAATTCTTTCATAATTAAATAATATTCATAAACGGATTCATACCGCTTCTTTTTTCTACTTGACAACAATTTGTGTAGCTGCGCACTAATATTTTTTTTTTTTTTTTATTTATCTCCATTGTATATTTACAATCTGTTTCGTTAGAAACAATAAGCAAATTGTCTAATTATATACATGGACATGATCGGATAAACCGCCCAATGACGGTATCCTTTATGTACAACTAGAAGTTATATATGTTACTACTGACTACACACTACATAACAACACTTATTTTAAACACTAATAAATCTATATGGTAGGTCTAAAGGTTTGTATCGTTTTAGTCTTCTTATTTCTACACTATTGTCCAAGAGTTGCACCGCTAAGTTATTGGGATGCACATTTAATTTGGTTATATATTTTTCACTAAATTTTGTTATTTCTTCCGTCACCGATTGTACACATAAGTCTTCATGGATAATATTATTGTTGACGTACCACGGGGCTTTTACAATAGTTCTAAGAATTTTCGATTGAAATCGTTGTATAATATTTACACTGGATTTACTAGCTGTTCCCCATAGTTGGATTCCATAAGTCCATATCGGTTTTAATATAACCTTATATATTAATAATTTGTTTTCAAGTGTTAATTTTGATTTTCGTCCTATTAGCCATTGCAACTGGATAAATTTTAGCTGAAGCTGTTTTCTTTTGGCTGCTATGTGTTTTCGCCATGTAAGTCCTCGATCTAGGTGCATGCCTAGATATTTACAACTTTCTTCTTGCGGCAGCTCTATATTATTTAACTTAACAGGGGGGCAGGTGTCTCTCCTAGTGGCGAAGGTGACATGCACCGATTTGGATTCATTGGCCTTTATCCTCCATTTTTTTAGCCAAGATTCAATATTATTTAAAGAGTTTTGTAGACATTGTGAGCGCACTAATATTGAATTAAATTCTTTCAGCAACGCCTTCTTTAGTGAATTCCAAAAATTTATCTCTGATTCACTCTGAATAAAAAGCTTGGCTAAACCAGTCAACGATTTTTTGGCGAATATTAAAGAATGTAATTTACTCAGACCTAATATGATATCCATTTCTCAACTGGATATTCGCTTGTACCATCAAAAGTAGGAATTGAGTCTTCAATGTCCCGAAAAGTCAAAGAAAACTTCGGTGCTATATTTAGCGTCATAATGTTGTTCCTCTTATTTTACAAATAATAACCTCTTCAAAGAATATTTTAAAATTCTACTATATATCATCTTTATGTGCTAATAAACCGACGGTTAATCGTTATTAACCCGTCTTATTAAATCATATTTACATCTTTAACGTCGCATATTCACTCCTATTAAATAATTGTAAACATCGTCACAGCCTGGCTGGTTTACAAATAATTACTTCTTTTTAATTAATCCCGGTCGAGCCCCCAAATCTGTAGGATTTCCGTCTTCAAAATGAAACACTACCGGTCTTTGAATACACAAATTATATTGAAAAACCAGTTAAAAGTTACAAAATATAATGACAGAAGTTAATACACAATTATTAACTCTATTAACAATAACAAAACAATAATCAAAAGCGTCCTTAGTTACAGAGTCATTTGCCTGTCTCTGTCAGTCGTCTGTCGCAGTTGGCTTTGGTTGACATGCATATGCGAGATTATATAAAAATCCCACATATATTTATTTAAAAAAGGCTGGTAATTGATCAGAATTTAATACTGTTTTTCATCAGAAATTTTGAGATATTGATCAGCAGCATGTAATCAGTTTTAAATAATTTTTTTACCAGAAGAAAATAATGACTTGATTAGAAAAAAACATTGGCATGGTGAGAAAAATATTGTCAGTAAAAATATTTTAGAAAATATCTAATTATAAATATTTCTTTCTTTTTAGGATTTCGTAGGTATTGTCGAAAAAACCCTATATCAATGGTGTGTAACACGTGACCCATAATTTTGGGCTGTAACGTCTGAATATTAAGAGTTTAGTTCAAAAGATTTTGCTTAATGAGCTTAATGAGTCGGTGGGGTTCTTTTGTACTGATTTTTTTACTATCAAAACCTAACCTGACCCAGTTTTTAGGTACACAGTAGTTTTATTAGCTGCATTCTCAAAATTAAGACAGAGTTAAGTTTACATGACTTTTAAGCATAATTCGAGCCGCTCGGGTTTTTCTGTACTGACTTCTTTATAAATATAACCTAACCTGACCCAGTTCTTAGGTACACAGTAGTTTTATGGGCTGTTGCGTCAAAATTAAGACAGATTTTAGTTCCTAAATTTTTGGAGCTTATTTTGAGCTACTCAGGTTCTTCTGCACTGACTCCTTTACTATCATAATCTATCGGAATCTAACCTGACCCAGTTATTAGGTTTTTTGGGCTACAAACTCAAGACTAAGACAGGATTTAGATCAAAAATCTTTTTAAGCTTAATTCCGCTCGGGTACTTATGTACTAACTTCTTTACTATCTCACTTTTTAGGTTCACAGTTCTTTTTGTAATCAAATTTATAATATTCATGCATTATTTAAACTTCTTAAATAAATAACTACAGAACAAATTAATTATAAATAAATCCGGTCAAAAATTATAGTACCCGTCGTTTGATTTTTTTATAATTTTAGTTTACGATACCACCCTCGTTTCATAGAAGGCGCGCACACAAGGGGGTGGTTTTTGGGTCCGAACCCCCCCCCCCTCTCCCGGAAAGGAAAATACATATACTTAATAAAAACAAAGTGGCAAAAAATTGGCATTATTTATTGTTACAGTGTGTTTAATTAGCAACAAAAAATATTTGTTTATGCAGACATTGTATTACCTGCCATTACTTATAGATTCCTAATAAAACGGTTAAGTAATTTTTAATTAGCCTTTAAAATACAACATTCAGATTTTGTATTTTAGATTTTTTTTTTTTGTCGACGAGTGTATTTGTTTTTTCTTTTTTCTTTTCATAATCGCTTAATCAATTATTTTCAACCAATTTAATCGAAAATCGATTAATTATTTTTTGTTGCCATCTCCACTACTGGGTATACCTATGAAACTCTAAAAATTGAAACAAGAATTTCCAGTGCTATTTTAATATATATTAATGTTTAATACACATTTTACAATTGTGAATACACATATTTATTTATTAACATAATTATTTTGTTGTAAAAGCCATATATTTCCTTCACCCAGGATTCTGCAGAAATTCCGATTTATATAAACTTCGTCTTATATTGTATGATTGTTTAATCTGGTTATTCCTTTACATTTATAGCTAGTGTTATGTTTAATTTCGCGTTCTTTAACAAATTTAAACTGCTTATATCAATATTTTCAAGCACCCACTCATCTTGGTTATCAGCAGTAGGAAAATGTGTTGTTGTAAGTGCCTGCATCGTGTTAGGATTAGTGAGAGTTGCAGTAATAGTCATAAAATCCCCAGGACGGTTATTTGAATTAACAGTCAGATGGATATCTACGAGTTTATTTGACTCGTAATTAACCCCCATGTGAACAACCAGGTTACGCACATGTATATTATAAAAATGCCAATATTGTTGTAGTTGTATAGAAAAATCAACGATAGCTATATCATCATTCACAACAGCAGTCAAATCGATACCATGATATTTCACCATATGGTCAGTGCGTGAAGTTCCTAAAGGTAATTTCAGTAGACAATGTTCACAGGTGAAGTTTTTATACTCGCAGAAATGGAAATGATGTACTTTAATGGGTATGTTGCCAGTCACTCGATATGGACATCCTCTACTCTTATTTTCGCATTCTGCTCCGGTAGTGAGGGTTTCCTCCTTCAACTTCTTTACAATAAAACACCAAGTGCATCGTTCTCCTTTGCTCTCCTTCATTTTACTTCCACAGTCAATACATCTGAAATAGTATAGAAGTAGTTAAATACATTTTACCAGATCCGGTTTTTAGGATTTCGTAGGTATAACAAAGTAACCCTTATGCCGCCAGTCACAAGTCTGTATAGTAGGAATTGTAGCCAAACGGCTGGACCTAGATAATTGAAACGTGGCATGTATATATAGTTTCTGACCCGCGAATAGTAAAAATAATGAGCCTTCGAAACACACATTTAAAAATATTTATATTTCCAAAAAATATTACACAGCCCAACACACATTTTGGTGCCTGCGAGTTTTTAACTGTCTCTAGGTAATTTTTGGGTGCAGAATCCAAAATAGCCGTCAGATTTGGTCTATCAGATCTAGTTTTTGAGATACGCTATATTGGCCTCTTTTACAATAAAATATTTTATTTCTTAACTTGTGCATTTTTCACCTTATTAGTGTTACTATTTGCTCCAACTGCCAGTTACAAACACAAAAGAGAGAAACTAAGGTATTTATTTCACAAAGTAAATACATTCATCACTTGTCATTTAAAAATGTTCCTTTGTACGACTTTCTTGCATGGAGTTTACCAGAACAGTCTTTCTGAAGACTCCGACAGTACTAGGCCATCATGTGGCTATCTTATCTTCCTTGATATCTATCTACCATAGATAGATATCGAGGAAGATACAGATGTCCTGATGGAATCTTTCCCCTGGTTCGTCACTAAAATTACCTAGGTTTTCTGGTAAGTGGTCATAATACAATCGAGAATATTAAAGTTGGAAAGCATATTTTCCACTAATTCTCTGCCTTATGATTTCCATGAAATTTTGTACTATTTGAATAAATGAACACCAAAATTAGATTCAATCTCGTTCATTGATGCGATTGGATTGAAGTGTGGATCTTCAGTAGGTTGCCTTATCTGAGGACCATCAAATATTCTGGCTTTCAGTTTTTCAGAGTTAATCCCAGGAAATTTACGTGTTAAGTAGCCTATACAATCCATCTCGATTTAAAGCCTTCAAAAATTGCTACATAAGCCCAAACTTGATATGCAAGGGTGGAAATATAATTTTCTCTCTCACAACCAAAAGTTCGTAGACAACGTTTTGTTTTTCTTGAATTATGACATTTTTTAATAGAAATTTCTGTTAACCCAGTGGTGATCCTTAGCTCTGCTGTCCCAAACACATAAAAAACAAGGATATTTTGTATATCCACTTTGCTGTCCAAGGAGGAAGTTTACCGATTTTAGATGAAAAACTAAAATCAATAAGTCTGTATCTCAAAAGCTAGAGCTGCTACGAAAAAGAGTTAGGTATTTTTGCAATCAGCACATCAAAAATATCCAAAATCAGTTCTTACTTTTCCGGCACCAAGATAAAAAAAATATTTTGTTGGGCAGTGTTATCCAATGAAAACTCTTCGTAGATTAACAAACAAAAAGTGATTTATTTTAGAAAAATACATATTAATTGATGTAAAAATTCAAAAAGATTTGATGTAGAAAGTTGACCCACATACAGGAAAACTATTGAGATTGAAAAAGTACACATCGGGAAAAAAATGTAAACAAATATATATTCAACGAATGTATTTATTTTAAATCGAATTTTGTATGGGATTTTCGCCAAAAATATGTCGTAAATTTTTCTGCACCTTATTTACTATAACTGAATAAATTCTCAACAATGAATAATCATAGGAACCGGAATTAAACAACAAGAATTATTGAACAAATTATTTTTTCAAAATTTTATAGTTATTTAATTCAGATACTGCTCCGTTTTTATAGATAGGTACGAAAAAAAAAATCATATCCCGTAAGTAAATCTTTATTAAAGATTTCTTTTTAAGGTTTTGATATATATTCAGCTGATATTTGAAGAACTTTTGTTCTTATTTTATCATGCCCGGGTGCTTTATTTTTTGGAAGTGAATAGATAATAAATAAATCCTTTTTTATTAGGTTCTATTTTATTGATCATATTTATTATGCTGTTTTCATTTATCTCCATGTTGCAAACCAGGGCCCTGTTGTACCATTCTACATTGTAACTTTGCACTTTGCTCTTTGCATTTTGCAAACAACTGTGTAGCCATGTAAAATTTTGAAAATTCAAAATGTAAAGTAAAGTATCTTCACTTTTCATTTATTCATTTGTTGCTCAAACGAAATAAAATATCAAGTCAACTGTCTTTTTTTGCAACATTTTGCAAAAAAATTGCAAACGGTTTTGTGGCTTTGCAGTTTTTGCACTTAAGTAAAAGTAAATTGTAACGAACATTATTGTATCATTCGATTGACGAAAAAGAGGTAAGAAGATGTTATAAAATAAAAATTAAATTAAATTATGAAGATAATTTTTCAATCATCATTCAAAGAGGAGTTCAGAGTGAGTATGCAACAAGTAGAATGTGCATTACAAGAAATAGGACATTTGTTAATAATAAAAATAACATGAATAAATCTTTAACTGCTAAAGAGAAATTACTTTCAAGTTTACATTGGCTTAGAAGTGGAGCCCAATTTCTCGGTATTGTTACTATAGGCTATTCCAAATATTTAGGAGGAAATAATGTTTTAATTTCTGTAAGTTATCACAAGTAAACAAAATGATCAAAAACCTAAATCAAAAATCAACCGATTAAAATTACTAGTTGTCAAAATCTAGTTCCGCCTAAACCATAGAAACAGGCTATATGCATGGTATCCACTTTTAAATGTTTTTTGTTGAATCTTAATTTGTTATTTTTTTTCTTTTTATTTGTATAAATACAAATAAGAAATATAATATTTACAGTCATGTGCGTAAAAATAGCAGTGGTTTAATGCAAATGGTAAAATTGTATTTATTTTATTTAAAGTTATTTATTTATGTAGTTGCATTACATTTATAGTATATATAATAAGTCTATAATATATTTAAGCTGACAGCATTGCATTTTTTAAATAAATATGTTAGTTGCCCCTTAAACGAACCAAAAACATCATTTTTCTAGTGTTCGTAAAAATAGCAGTGTCCACAAGTTTTCTCATGTTTTACTAAACTAACTAACCAAACAGTTTTATTCTTTAATACATTTTTGTGTATATTGAAAAGTAAGTTGATTTTATATTTAAAACCACGGAAAATATTAAATATCTTTCTTATTTTTTAGTAAAAATGGGTAGTGCTAAACATTGCACACAGGAGAAACGACAGTTGATTTTACAAATGTTGATTTCTGGTAAAACTTCTTAATTTATTCAGAATGTTTTCCCCTAAAATGGTATCTAATGCCAAAAAGTGGAATCTAAAACCTTTAAGTCCGGCCGAAAATATCTAAAACTTCGCCGACAACAGATAGAAAAATTGTAAGGTATGCAAAGTTAAACCCTTTTATTACTTCTACACAAATAAAAAACGAATTAGACCTACCAAATTCTACATCAACTGTAAGAAAACGCCTTATAAAAGCAAACCTGAAAGCCAGAAGACCAAGAAAAACTCCGTTGATAAACAAGAGACAACGGGAAAATAGAATTCAATTTGCCAAAGAACACCAACTTTGGCCGGGTCAAAAAGATGCAATATTCTTTGGTTGGATGAAACAAAAATTGTTTTATTTAATCCTGGTATCTGCCAAAAGCAAGTACGCAGGCTTTCATGCACGAGGAACAATCCTAAGTACACTAAAAAGACAATAAAACATGGCGGTTGTAGTGTAATGGCATGGGGATATCTTGAAACGGAATGGGCCCTATTTTCTGGATTAAAGATATAATGGAAGCGAATGTTTTTGTCAGTATCTTGCAGTATGTCATTCTTCCCTTTGCAGAGAAGGAAATGCCATTAAAATGGATATTTAGGCAAATGGATATTTACTATTATGGATTGGCCAGCTCAATCTCTGGACTTAAATCCAATAGTGAACTTGTGGGCTGATGTAAAAATTAAAATATCTTCTTCAAAACCTGCTTAGAAAGAAAAATTCTGGAGAGAAATTAAAACAGCTAGGAAATCTGTTCCTTTGGAGAAATGCCGGTAGCTATTTTGGGTCTGTGCCGAGAAGAAGTATAGAAGTAATACGAAAAAATGTCGTGGAACCAAATATTATAGAAATAATAAAGAATATTTAATATTAAAATGAGTTTTATATATTTTATGAAGTGTACTGCTATATTTATGAACAGCGTAATGATCATATTTTTACAAATACTATATATATTTTTTTAATGAATCGACAAAATATACTTTCTTTTTATCAAAATAATAAAGTTGTTCTTAAAATATAATATATCAGTAAAATATTGGCTTTGTTATTACCTAAACCAAGTTTTTTTTTTTTTGTATTTATACTAATATTTTTCTGATACTGCTATTTTTACGCATATGACTGTACATTGAAAAACATTTAATTAATTTACAGTTTAGATTATTTTGTGTCATTTGCACTGCTATAATAGGAAAACATATTTTTCCACGACTATATTGATATACGTTCATTACTGGCATGTCAGTGATTAGTAAATGTAGCACATTCCCCACTGCTCTTTATTACACACCGCTGACCTGTTACATAATGGGCTCATTACGTAACAGATTGAGCTCATTACATAACAGCTTCCAGCAGCAATGGCCAACCGTTGCTAAGCAACGTAATAAATAAGTTGAAAGCATGTGTCAAATTAATGTTAGTTTGTAAAGAAAAACTTATTAAAATTAAGTAATATAGTTAAAGTTGTCGAATTTTGCAAATATATTTTTCGAATGAGTTAGTCATGGTCAGTCAATTAATCAGTTGATGCAAGAATTGTTATTTTAATTGAATTTATATTTCGTATGACATACAAAACCGTTGCTGGGCAACGTAATAAATAGGTTGAAAACAACAAAGGGAATTGAATAAAAATTAAATAAGTAATAAAGTTATAGTCGTGGAAAAAGCATAGTATGCAACTTGCATGTCATAGTCATTTCTGACTCGTATGAATTGCGCTACTCACCTGCGGCTCGTGGCGCAACTTTCATACTAATGTGAAATGACCATCATTCCATGCTCGTTGCATAATATACTATTACAGAATTATTATTTGGTATTACAGTAATACCCCGACTTACGCGAACTCGGAGTTACGCGGTTTTTGATTTTTTCGTTGTACAACACTGCCACCCGCTATCTTCAGTTTATCTCTTGCTGTGATATGCATTGGAGGCGTTTCTATGTGCACGATTACGATTCTACGATCGACGAAAATTAAAATTCTTTTTTTATACGTTATTTAAACCCTTAAAAAAATATGTCGTCCAAACGAAGTAACTATGATTCTCCTACACCTCGTAAGAAAAGGAAAACGATATCTTTGGAATGTAAACTTAACATTATCAAGGATTTTGATAGCAGAATGACAGAAGGTCTCAGCTCAACTGAAAAGGACTTAAAAATTTTAGAAACATAGATTCCAACGAAGCACGTGTTATAGCTACAAAGCAAGGAATGAAAAAATTATTAACTTTCTACGAAGAAATTCTGCGTGAAAAAAAGAAGGTATTGTGTCGTCAGACGAATTTGTTAGATTTTATGAACTCATTTATATTTTTAATATATTGTGTTAATATGTATAAAGAACTGCAATTTTATTAAATATTTTTCTTCTAAACTAATGTTTTTGTTAGTCCTTGGTCCCAATTAAACAAAATTTATATGTATTTATATGCAAAATTGTACCCCGACTTACGCGAATTCGACTTAAGGGATTTTCGCCGGACCCACCTATCACGTAACTTCGGGGTGTTACTGTACTATACCAACAATTATGTTTTTACATGGATACAAAAAACAATTGCCATCATAAATTCAAAATGCAAAGTGCAAAGTTATGAGGTAAAGTATGAGATTGAAGGTCTTTTTAAAAATAGGAAAGACCTTCAAGTTAGTTGGGTCTTTCAAAAGCTGTTTGTGAAACCTTTCTATAACATAAATAGATCTAACCAAACCTTTAGTTATCCATGGTGTACTTTTAAGCATTTGTTTTTTAATATATTTTTTTAATAGTAGTTGTATCTTATTATCAGTGGTTCGAAAATTATTATCTGTCTCATTTTGTAATACGGAACTAACAGTAACAGTTCATTTTTTATGTTGTATATTGACAATACATTTATAATATTATCATAGTATTGGTTCACACGGATACGCCAAAGTCTGTTTACACCACAACAGTCACCAAAGTAACCATATCTAGTTTCGTATTACAAATTGAGACAGATTATAGCATTATTTATCATATTACTAAATTGTTTTTCGGTCAAATTAAATTAACTATTTTTTTAATGATAAAACTATATAGTAAATAATTACACTCAGATAATTATAACCCTCGCCTACGGCTCGGGTAGTAAACTTCGTTTATGTGCAATATAGCCTCCATATATGCTTGTTAAATAAAATATCATTTTACTACTATCTTACCAAATTTTTATTCTGTAATTTTTTCATAAAAAATATTTAAAAATTTAATGAAAGTCACGAGATGTTTAATCATCTTTATAAATGTGATGAATGACGCTAAATAGTGACGACTCTACTTTACAAACTATTGTAGATCTTGTCACCAATATTTGGTGACGAAACCTACAGTTAAACCCGATCATCAAATATCGGTGACATGGCAGTTAATGTCAACGTGTAAACAGAATATAATAACAGGGACCTAATGCTGAACCCGAACCCAAACTGAAAACCCGAAAAAACCTATATTATTCGTGACCCTGAACCTGAACCGAACCATTATATTTTAAGGTCAATGAACCAAAACCTGGACCCGAAACCTTTTATGATTAACCGGTAACCATGAATTTTTATCAGGTTCAGGAAATTATTGTTTACTTATTATTTATTATGGTAATTATTGTATACTTTACATTTTAAAATTATTATTTCATTTTTAAGCAGTTTATTTTGTAAGAACAAACTACAGTCTATTCCAAACGATTAGGCGGAACTAACCGAAATTTTCAGTTTTGTAAGTTGTCATTAGCTATTTTTTTATATATTGAAGTTGGCTTTTTCTGAACAAAATGATCAAAAGCATCCATCAATCGGTAAAAGAAACTAGAATTGAAAATCTAGTTCCGCCTAAACCAAAGGAACAGACTTTAAGAGTTTTCAACAGTTTGCACCTTTGAAACTGTATGTCATGTTGGTATTACATAAAAATAATTTGAAAAGTCAGATTATAAATATGTCATTTAAAAAAAAATAATTTGTCATATTTCATTTTGAATAGTGTCATCTTCAATATTCTGTAAATATAATACTAACCTAAAATAATACATAACCTAAAAGTGTAAAGCCTTTTTTACAATATAACCAAGTTTCTAAAAGTCAGTAATACACCATAAAAATCACCAAAATAACCAGATCTAGTTTGTCCTTACTTTCGTCGTTTAAATCGTGCTTTTCGGCCGTTTTTTTTCAGCTTTGTAAATCATACTTACAATACACATTTGTTGGTTAAGGTTAATATCATTTTAAAATGTCATTTTCTTTATATTTTGATAATTATTTAAAATATATATTTTGAGTGAACAACTTATATAAGCTGTTTACTTTTGTAAAAACAAACTAAGAGGAAATTTTGTTTTCAATAGTTTGCACCTTTGAAACTGTATGTCATGTTGGTATTAAAAAATTATAAAAAATGTCACTTTTCCAATAATTATCAGAACTAATAAATCTAAAGTTGGTTTTACAGCATAAGTAATATTTTTAATTGACATTTAAAGTCCGTATTACACTATAAAAGTAACCAAAATAACTAGATCTGGTTTGTCCTTACAAAAGTGAACAGCTTATAGTATATTTTATTTTGAAATACGTTACAAAATATGGTGACTTTGGTGATTGTTGTGTTGTAAATGGACTTGTAAATATGGCTTTGATTTTTCTTAGGTTATATTCATTCAAAAATTACAAATGAAAGATTCTCATTAATATCAATTAATTGTCAAATAATTTGAAAGGTGTCATCTCAGAATTACCACCCGAAGATAATATACGAGTAAATATACAACATAAAAAATTAAGTTTCCCTCTTAGTTATGTATTATAAAGTGAGATAGAGTATACAGTCTGTTCCAAATGGTTAGGCGGAATAAATGGGAATTTCGTTCTTTTAGGTTGTCACGATGGAATGTCAAAATTTAAAATTCCAACAATGAAACCATGGAACGGATGACAATGTGTCAAAATTAAATTATTTTTTACATATTTTAATGACAAAAAAATAAATAAATGGGAAATTTGTATTAAGAATGACAAAAAATCAAAATATAAAGAAAATTACATTTTAAAATGATATTAACCTTAACCAACAAATGTTTATTGTAAGTATGATTTACAAAGCTTAAACAAAACGGCGGAAAAGCACGATTTAAACGATGAAAGTAACTAGATTGCAAAATCTAGTACCGCCTAACCGTTTGTAACAGACTTTACTTATAATTTTATTCAAAATTTTCATTGAACCCGAACCCGAACTTGAAAAAATTTAGGTTCTTGAACCTAAAAAATATTCTGTTATTGAACCTGAACCTGAAACCAAACCGAAATTACCACATTGAACCTTAATCCGAACCTGAACCTAAATAAATTCAGCTTCAGTTCCCTGTATAATAATATGAAATACCTGCGAGCAGATTTGAAATATATCGCCTCGTTACCCAAATTCAGGGTCTCACAGTAAATTGTAAGTGGCCTCATGGAATCTGAAAAACATGACACAACCTCTTCGCACTTTGAGTTATTTTGCTGGTTTGGAAATTTCGTCTTTTCACACCAAATAGACATGTTGTGACGACTTCAGTTCAACTTGACAAGGAAACAGTGACTGATGAATGCTCATGCCACAAATTCGTCCTTTTATATTGCTTATTACTAATGTTGTTGACTGTTTTTGTTTGATAAAATAGATTTATCAGAAAATAATATTTTTATTTTTTGAACAATCTATTTTAAAAATATTTTAGGAACATTTTTGCGGTTATTTTATATCAGTTTTGTTATTTCGACCCAAAATCAGATACTTAAAACTAAAAAATATTTGTATTATCTAAATCTAAATTATTTGGTTTGCTAAACTATTAACTGGCCCACCCGACTTCGCTCGGGGATAATTCGTTACTATTGACCTAAATTTTTTTGGAACTTACAATATATCTACTTGTAATTAAGTGAAGACAATACTATAAACATGTGAAAGGCCAGGATTAAACTGACCAGAATTACTTATCGCCGAGCCTCTTTATAAACATTGTTTTTAATTTTACCGTTAGGGGCTAGGTAAAGGTTGATGTAAGAACTAGTGTTTCTGATTTCTCGACATTTTTCATTTCTCGAGACATGAAAAATTAGACTTATTATTAGAGAATTCTCGATAAATCACGAGAAAAATAATTATTAGATTATATATCTTTTTTTAATGTTGAAAATATTGTAGAGGATAAAAACATGTTAAAATTATAGTCAACTTTAAAGTACTAAAGTATTCATTTAAATAACATTAGAACAAATGGATAACGGGGCTTTAAAAATGATTACGGAAACGGCATGTAATTGCATATTAATTGAAAATACATATGTATAGAGAAATTTTCAAAAAATTAAGAAATTAATAATAGTAATAATAATAATTTTATTTAACTTGTAGGTAATCTTTAACATAACAGTTTTAAACATTGATTATAATAAATATAATAAATAATAATTACTCAATTAAAAATTAAAATAAAATAAAAATAATACATTTACTAAATTAACATAAAATATTGTAACAATAAATGCTAATTAGCTGAATATTATAAATCCCTTCATATCTGTTGCCACAGTTGCGTTGCGGGAGACAGAATACAAATTTTATCAAAATTAAATTATAATCAGTGACTCACTAAACATTATATTTTTTTAAAATAGTTTTTTAAAAGCACTATGCGTTTAACGTGGCGCCGAGAAAAATTTACATTTCTCGAGAAAATTTTTTACATTTCTCGAGAAATGAAAAATGAGAATTATAACTTTTTCTCGAGAAATTCTCGAGAAAGAATTTTCGAGAAGAAACACTAGTTAGAACTGGCACGCGAACACCCTACATATAATTGCCGATGCGAGAAGCATAGACTACGTAAACCAACGCCAGTTATGCTTAGGGTTTGACCAATCGATTTATTAATAGTCATCGCAAAACAAACCATGGCAGGAAATTGGAGGCGTTTGAACTAAAATGATAAAATTGTAAAAACTATCGATATTCTAGGGATTACCACCTTTTTGCCTGTACCACAACCAGTCGTAATCGTTACCTCTACTACATAGTATCTTAAACTGTTCACTTGTAGGAGTGTTCCATTACATAATTTTGGCGGGCTTATGTTCCTCAGCAACATTATTGGTGCACTTACTTTCAAAGTTAAAACGTGAGGAGGTAATTCTGGTGGGTTAAAGAAAATCAGGAATTAGACTGGATAGGGCATGGCATCTGGCTCATCTACAACCGTGTCGTCAAACAAGTGAGTACGGGAGAAAGATTCAAATTCACCCAAGATTTCTTTCCCAATAAAAATTGTCGTAACATTGGAACAACTGAATCAAGTTTAAAAAATATTTCAATTCTGATTTAGAATCATGTTATTCTGAAAAATAGATTTTATACTAACCACGCGCACAAACTTCATTATATCTTTGGAACTACTGGATCGATTGTAAAAATATTTCAATTCTGATTAGTGTATAAATTGTGTACCAACTTGTGGCTGGCGAAACCTATGTTGTCGCCGGTAATTACACAGACAGACAAGAAGGCGTTACCTTTTATGTATATACGTAGTCTCAAATGTGGTAAAATAACAATTATCACTCACAATAAACTAGTTATTACAGTTTATATTATTCTTGTTGTTCTTTCACAAATAATCAAACAATATTAAAACACATTTATGACATAAAACAAAGTTCATAATTAAAACAGATATTATAATAGACACGTAGCAATCCCAATGATCCAGACCGATCGCTCAGCTATAACACACTGCTCTATTATCGCCCTGTTTTTGCTGATCGGTTGATCTGGTTCTACTAGCACCAAGGCTGCTGCCTTTGCACTTACGTATCCTGATAAAACTATGTTATTCTCAGACATATATATAAACTTTCTAGGCTTCTTTTGATTAATTTACTCCAGGTTACATTTATGGATTTGGAAACAACCTATAATAGATCACTTTGCTTAAACAGCTTAAGCAAAGTGAAGGATCCAGCAACTTTTTTAAGAAAAATAAATAAATAAATAAATAAATAAATAAATAAATAAAAAAAAAAATCTTGCCTTCCTTAACGTACCCAGCAAATTAATATTTTATTTTTATACAAAAGAATATAGTCCGGAACAATAAATTTTTATATTTTCCCAATATATATGTATGTGTTACAGTCTATGTTATTCAGGAAGTTCTAAGCTATACATCACTGAAAGAATTTTCCAAATCATTTTAATAGTATCTGAGATTATACAATTAAAATAAATATATATTTTTTTTTTTTCGCCATGGTCTCTGCGCCGATATTACCTTTGCCGAACTGGTCATCGCCGAGTTTACCATCGCCGCGTTGACGGCGCCGAGTTGACTAACGCCGACTTGACCGTCGCCAAGTAGTCGGGTAGCGGAAACTTCTCCGTTGGCCGTTGCGCGATAATATACTATATATCTACGTACTTATATATCATGAAACAATTAATGCATTTGACTCATCAGGTGATTCCTCGGGCATTCCCTGCACACATAAACGAATGAATTTCTAAAATGTCCATATTATTATCGAGCCGACTGTACATAAAAATGTCCAAAGTGTAAGACTGTCCAAGTTACTGGAGGGTCCCACTTATCGCGTGTACGGACAGTGGCGTAACCGCTGGCAAAGCATTTAGGGGTCCATTGAAACTTTAAATGACGTTTTTGTTTCGCTTTGGATCTTTAGACAAAGTTGACCAACTTTCTACGGGGCCCAAAGAAAATTCCGTAGGAGGCCCAAACCAAAAAATTACGCCACGGTGTACGGATGACCGAAGATGTATTTGTTATTAAGTTTACAAAAATTTAATAAATATGTTAATATAACTTTTGCCCCACTAGATACCTCCCTCTAAAAAATAATTATTATACAAATTAGGCAATTCCCTATTTTCTTTTTCCAATAGTTTTGAGTGTCAGGAACACGTAAGGCTTATTAATTTAGTCCAGGGGTGTCAAACTGGTGGCCCGCAGGCTGCATGTGGCCCGAGCCTTGCATTTTTGCGGCCCGCAATGACTTCTTATACTATAATAATTTTTTCTGCTATATGTCTTACATAGTATAAAAATTTATTTGAATGAAAATACCTCGTGACAGAGTTTGTTCGGGCCGCGGCGTCATGACTTCGTCAAAGGGCGGAAACCAATGGTTAGGATGTAACTGTTTCAGTTAGCCAAGGTCGTGCGATAGTCGGTAGATCGGTGATTCCGTGTAATTCCAAATTATATACTCGTAAACAGAGCTTTCAAATAGCATTTTTGTATAGGAGCAACTGCTGTGTACAGTACCAGAACGCTGATTTCGACCCGTTTTTATTTTATTCAATAAAGAAAATATTTTGGCAAAAATTTTATTGTTACTATTTAAATGTTAGTTGTTTACCTAAATAAATATTCAGAAAAATGGTGGAAAATGAAAAACAGAATGAGTAGGTAATAATATAAATACGCACCATGCGGCCCGTGTGAATTTTACTTGTTAGAAAATTGAGTTTGACGCCCCTGTTTTAATCTAACATTGACTCAAACAGAGCCGGATTTATACGTATAAGGGCCCAAAGCGGTATTAAATAATGTCCATATTATAAATTATTTTTACATAATAAGTAGATAGATAAGTAGTTAATAAAAAACTGAAATGTAATTTAGAAATATTAATAATATTAAATAAAAATTGATATGATGTATGAATTTTCATACTTTTCCGGATTTCAACGACTAACCTTATTGATGTCGAAGCTCGTAAAGTAGAACTCATCATCAGTAATGAAAATACCAAGTATCTCATTGTTAGTAGACGCAGTCATGAGAACACGACCGACTTAAAAATTAATGACAACACTTTTGAGAGAGTTTCTACTTTCAAATACCTGGGAACCATGATAAATCAGGTGAATATGATACAACAGGAAAAAGAAGAATTAAAGCAGCAAATGCATCGTATTTTGCACTTGGTCCCCTCTACAAAACTCTCTTGTCGAGGAGCACCAAGATCAGGTTATACCAAGTCCCGTACGTCCTATACGTATGTATGGTTCTGAAACATGGACCTTAACAAAGCAAGATCGACAACACCTCATAGTTTTCGAAAATAAAATATTACGCAGAATCTTTGGTCCCATCCAAATTAATGGTGAATGGAGAATCCGTAAGAACAAAGATATCCGAGAACTGTACCCAAGACCAAGTATCACCCAAGAACTCAGAGACAGACGATTACAGTGGATAGGACACGTTATGAAGATGAGGGAGGACAGAATGGTTAGGAAAATATGGGAAGGAAGATTGAATACCCGTCGACCAGTGGGAAGACCTCGCAAGAGATGGAGAGATGAGCTAACCGAAGATGTAACAAAGTATTGGTATACAGGGTACTTGGCAAGACTTGACAATGAATAGATCGAGATGGAGGGCTTATGTGATCGAGGCCAAAAGTCAACCTGACTGATAGCGCCCAAAGAAGAAGAAGAAGAAGAAGATTTAGTAAGTGATTGACAAATTGTGAGTACATATTAAAAACCATAAGTTTCAATAACTTTTGAAAGAATTACGCACGTGCTTCCATCAAGAGACTTACAAGTGTACTTATTTACGAGACGTGCTCAAATAAAGACCCAGCTATATATACTTAGTTCTCAGTCAGATAAATATTGTAAGCACGGTATTGCAACAAATTCGATAAGATATCAAAAAGTACTGTATACTGTTCCCGTTTACATTAATGTGCAATATTCAGATTTTTATATATTTTCGTGTTTATAACACAATTTTTGGGAAAAATCGTGTTAAAGTAATGTAATTTAAAAAAATTGCTTTCGTTCCATAACACTACGTTCCTAAATATACGCCTTTTAATACTGAACAATATATATTTTTTTTAAATAACAGATTTTTCTACGACTCATAAAGTTTGATAATTTTCGAAAACTAATCTGATTAAAAAATCCTGTTGAACTTTCCTGGTTCCCATCAATGTACATTATTGGAAAATAGGGTGGGGGACAAAAGTTTCTTGACACATTTTAGGAGAAAACCCTATAAAAAAATAAAATAAAAGATAAAAATTGGTTGGTTAATCCACGCGTTATGAGGTTACATTTGATAACCCAACCAAAACTTAAAAAAATATATTTACTTTTTCGTTGCATATTTGTTCTTAATTTTCCCGCGATTTATTTTTTTGCACTCTCGATAGTTTTTCTATATGTAGGTCAAAGAATTGTACAAGCATTCTAGTCGATTTGCCATCATTTCTGTGGGACAGACGAACAGACACCTGAGCGATGTTTTAAAGGGTTTTTGATTATATCACAAAATCCTGAAAATTATACAGTTTTTTTTACTCTCTGTTTTACTTCCAAAGCTTTTGTTTTTAAGCGGAATCCGATAACTGGACATAGACACATATTTATGAAAGTTTTCAGTGGGTTTACCTCTTTTAGGTGGACAATTCAGCTGTTAATCAATATTATATATCATTAGTCCCCGAAAAAGACATACAAATAAGCTGTCTTAAGGTGACAAGAATTTGAAAATGCTTGAGAAGAACCGTCATCCTTCCAAAATTGGTCAGTCCAAAAAAAAAAAAAAAAAATGACCACATCAAAAAATTAAGAAGGAAAAATATTGCCAGACCGAGAAGTGTTTACAAATATAAATTTAATTACAAAATCACACGCTCGCAGAGTTTAACCCTAATTACAATAATGCTACAAGTTACAAGATGACACTTCCGCCGGAATAGAAAATTAAAAATGAACCGTATTTAATAAGACAAGGTAGGACAAGAAGAACAAATATTTCTAAAGTAGAATGAAAGGAGTGTGGCGCAAAATGAACGTTGTGGTTTCAATTCTTTATAACTTTTTTATTTAAGTAATAATGTTTACATTTATTTTCTTTTAATATAGTATATTAATGAGATACATTTTTAGTTTAATTATGAAAAATGATATCAGCCAAGTGGTGGCCATTTTCTGTTTCGTATATTCAATTTCTTTCCAAAATATTTTCCATAACCTTTCGCAAAATTTCAGGTGTTATGTTCTCGATTTCCTTGCGAATGTTTTTTAATTGGGGGATGGTTCTTGGATTATTAACGTACACTCTTTCTTTCAAATGTCCCCAAACAGTCAGGAGCGGTTAAATCCGGTGAACGCGGAGGCCAATTGAAATTGCTTCTGCACGAAATAATGCGTTCACCAAAGATATCCCTTAACAGAGTCATTGAGTCCTTCGCACTATGCGCTGTGGCTCCATTTTGTTTGAACTACATGGTTGGGTGGTATTCCACAGCTGGCCTTAGAAAAAATTCCAACATCGTTCGATATTGAGCACTGTTGATGGAAACTACGACACTGTCTTTATTTTCAAAGAAATATGGGCCAATGATCCTTTAGGACGATACACCGCTCCAAACAGTACACTTAAGTGGGTATAATTGTCGCTGATGAACTGCTCTTGGATTCTCTGTAGCCCATTTCCTGCAGTTTTCCTTGTTTACGAAGCCATTTAATTGGAAATGGGCTTCATTACTCAGTATCAAGTTGTGAATAAAATCTGGATTTTCATCTGCTTTTTGCCGGAATAAAATGGCATAATCAAGCCGTTGCTGTAGTCTGTCGGCTTTAATTCTTGCACAAGCTGAACTTTATATGGGAACAAGAGCAATGTACCTAAAATTCTCTGTAGCGACATGTTTCTGGACTTTCCTGCATATTCTCCCGTACAAGTTCAATATTTTCATCTGTGTGCGCCGTACGTCATCTTCCGGCACCAGAAAGGTTCCTTACGGTCTCTTGTTGTCGAAAATTTGCAACCAGACGGTTTATTGTTGGCGCTGACGGTCCAATCCGCACATTAAAATATCGACGGTATGCACGCTGAGGCAAAATAATGGACTGTTGAGTTTCAAAATATAGTTCGATGAACTTGGTTCGTTGTTCCAGTGTATATTGTTCCAATTCCCCAAGTCTTCTTTACAAAGTACAGAAATAATATAAGTTATAAGGAATTCAAACCACAACGTTCATTTTGCGCCACCCTTATAATCTGAGCTGGATAATAGCATATAATGGAGGACTTGCCTACCTAAAGGTGAATGGTTGGTTAATTTACGTAACTATAAGAAATATAGCATCATTTACTTCTCAAAATGGTGACAGTAAACGGTTCAAGTTAAAGGCCAACGATATTTTGAAAATACAATCCGTATGGACTTCTTTTAAACAAGTCTGTTCAATGACAAATGAATGAAGCAACAACCAAATTATTTATATACTAGGAGAAAACCCCGTCATTTGACGTGCTAAAAGTAATCACCAAATTAAAAAAGAAACTGGGAGTCTTGCTTTGACGTTCATAGAAGACAGACGTGTTTAAGACGAGCTCTGTTATCAGTAATTAATAAATCACTGATAACGAGTGGATTACTACCTACTAAAATAACTATGTTCATTAATTTTATAAGGCCGGTCACCGTGGCGCAGAGGTTAGCGTGGCAGTCTACTAACTTCTGGGCCATGGGGGGCTCGGGTTCAAATCCCGGTTATGGCATGGATATTCTGTGTTGTCCAAAAAATGTACATTGTAAATTTCTGTAACATTTTCAAAATAAAATTGCTTCTACTGGATAATGGCCTTAGTAGCCAAGTCCAAACATATTTAAAAAAAAAAAAAAAATTTTATAAGATTAAAAATACTATTAATTTGAAGTTTTATAATTTAATTAACCAAGAAATTTTATAATTACAATCTTCTAATAATTTACAATCGCTAAATGGCAACACCGGTATCATTTATTACAAAGTAGTGCAAACCATTATCAAATATTTCACAAACTACCGCCTGTTCAACAACAAACAAATATTTACAATCACCAATAAATAACAACAATAATAGCAATGTTAATAATCTAATAATGAACAATAATAATAAAATAGTGTCATACAACACCAATAATATGAGTTATGCCAACAAAGTCAAATCAAACCAAACACAAAACACCACATACTACACAAAAAACAAACAAGGAATAATTTGAACGAATATGCTGAAATACATATCGAAGACTACATTATATCATTAGGAAATATCATAGACCCACAAAAATATTCGCAGCCTCACGATTATCAAAAAATAGAATATGCATATTTTTAACAGATGAAGAAATAGTGCACAAGCTAATAGCACCATTGAAATTCGTAGACTTATCACCCCCACCACTAAAATCATAATTTCAAATTGTTCTCCTACAATACCTAATATGGTTCTACAAGAAAAATTTGACGAATTTGGCGTAATGCTAGCATCCCAAATAAACTTTTTACGCATCAGGATAAAAAATGACAAATATAAACACGTACTAAGCTTTAGACGACAGGACTATATAGTCACTAATCCTAATATAAAATTACCAGAGTTTTTTGAAATTGAACATGAAGATTTTAAGCACAAAATCTTTAAAATTGAAGACAACATTAGATACAATACATGTTACAAACACGGCCATACTGACAGTCAATGTCATCTCAACCGATCACATAGCCCAAACGAGCCAAAGGAACACATAGTCCAAACTAGCCCGCAAAACCACAACATGGCACAACAACAGCAATCACCAAACAACAAAAACCACAACAAGCTCTAAAAGATCAAGAACATGGCATAGCCCAAACCGAAATTCAAAATCAGAAACAACCGCACGAAAAACAAAAACAAGACCAACAACTGTTTATTAAAGACACAGAAGAGCAACAACAAAATACTAGATACGAATCCAATGTACCAACCACATTAACACAAGATAACCAGGAATCACAACAACAATTGATCTCAATAAATATAGAGGAGAATAATATTGACCAAAACGTTGTACAAGCTCTGTCTTCAGAAACAGATGCATCATTTTAAATTTTTAACCCCGAAGAACTAAAAAAGCTGACACACAGTGAAGCTGAAAAATTCCATCAATACCTTGGAAAATTATTAAATCCCCCATTAACAACCAAACGACCACGATTTCTGTAAGTTCAGATGAAAATTCAAATAATGAAAATATACAACTATAGCCAACACAAATACAGAAAACACAAAAATATGTATTTCCAATACTACCCAAAATAAAAAAGGAGATAAATGATAACCCCCAAAAATATATTTTATCATACGACCAACTGCACAGCTTCATGGAAAACAGTCAAGGTCATAACGATATCATATCACTATCAGAAGAGTACACACCTAACACTAAAAGACTCATAAAAATGTTACAATCTTTATACCCCCTAATTAATAAAAGTAAAATAAAAGCAAAATTCACTAAAATTATAAATAAACTGCAACTATATACTGCCTAAATATAATATCCTATTAACTCTTTCAATTAAAAATTAGTTTCAGTCAATTAAAAATTACTACCAGAACTTTACCCAGAACACCACTACCCAGAACACTACCCAGAACCTTCCACAATCTTACCGAAATTCTGTCTCTAGGTGATAACCTCATGACAAAAAGAATCTCTTACTTACTAGTAAGCAATATTAAACCATACTTACCCTATGTAACAATTACTATTATATTTATCACCAATGTAATTTATCTATTAATGTATTTCTACAATACTGTATTACATGTATATATGCACAATATAGTACTAATGGCCTTGCAGTCGATGTACCTAAAATGCTAAATAAAAAAAAAAAAAACTCTCGGTACAATATTAAAACAGTGGTGGCGTTTATAAATAGTCATATACCTAGCTTTCTTTTCATTTTCAGTGCTCTACGCTCCAAAAAGACTAATGCTGTTGACAACTGAGGACTCAGCAAAACAAGCGTATTTCGAACTTTTCCATAGTCGTTTACGGTACGGCATATTATTGTGAGGCACAAGTCCACATAGTAAACGACTTTTTATAATACAAAAAAGAGTATCTTTTTTATATTATAAAAACGAATCTTAACAAAAAGCGGGCTGATAGAGCACTGCAAGCCTTTATTAAAAATATTAAAAATATTACTCTTACCATGTCTATACGTATATTACTGCCTAATCCACACAAAGAAACAAACTAATAAATGTTCCACTCAAGCTAGCATACACTCTCATAATACGCGACACAAATACCACCTAGTTACCAAACAAGTAAGACTAGTGCGCTCCACGCACAGCCCCGACTACTGGGGACCAATATTTTATAACAAACTACCGCAGGACATCAAAGATCTTCCAGTTGTTAAGTTTAAAACTATTATTAGTAATCTCCTACATGAACACTGCTATTACACTATGCAAGAATTTCTTTCTAGTAATGTTTCTATTAGTTTTGTTAACTAAATATTGTAAATTACATATGTATTTACTGCTTTGTCATTTTATGACGATGATATGCATGTAAAAATGTATTACTCTAATAAAGATTATTATTATTATTATAAATAAATTGTAAATGCCCAGCTAGGCAAAGGAAATAAAATAATTTAAAAAAGAAATTATAAATATCTGTAAAACAATTATAAAGGGTAGCGAATATTTAAGCCATCTTCGTCACAGATTGCAGAAACAAAAATCAATATGGAACTACTGCTCATGTTAAACAGCAACTTAGGTTATTCATATTTAATAATTGCAGGAAAAAATTGATAATAATAATTTTAAAAAAACATTAATTTGCGTTAATTTGTTGGCAAGCACACCACAAAACTTCTTTAAAAACCACATTTTTTATAAAAAAAAAAAAAAAAGATTCAGACTGCTCTAGGAGTTTTCCATTAGTACTCCCATTGGTTATGCCCTTCACCTTAATCGGGATCGGTGGGAGTTAAATCAATCCTAGGAATGAAAGTTGGATTTCCTTGGGAAGATCCAATTATAACAGTGGCAGTTATTAGAGGTTTAAACAATTTTGTCACCACCAGGCGTATTTCATTACATAGGTCCTTTTTTGTATTATGGTTTCGTAACAATATAATTATTACCCCTATGTTTAAGTTTAATTTATGACGTGACATCCCTGAGAGGGTAGACTATTCAAAAATTCTATTGGATAGTCTTCTGTTCTTGAGGCGTCCTCCCAGTCGCCCTTCAAAAGGTTCAGAACCTCTTCGTTAATGCTTATAGCATCATCATTTCGGGCAAAGGATGGCTGTATTAGAATAGTTAGTAATTCCAAATGTATCCGTCAATACTGATACATTGATGATGAGCTTATCTGGAATTTCAATGATATCCTATACTAGACACGCGGGGCTCATAGTTGGCTGCCTGCTCTGTCTATTAGGTAATCCGGCACTGGTGAAAACCATTGGTACAGGGAGACATGCATGCAAAACTCTAAAAACCGAATTGTGTTCAACAGTAATAAAAGGGTAGTCACCCAGATATTGAAATTAAACGTAATCAAACAATTTTATTTTCTTGTCCCATTTTCTAATCCCTCTGGGAAATAAAGGGACTTTTTGACACATTTAGTGAAAAAACCTTGTAAAAATATTGTTTTGAAAAAATAAAATTTTGTTTATGAATTTACTTGTCAATAGCTTTCATTTGATACCCCACTCATATTTTTATATAATATACCAGTGGTTCTTAACTTTTAGCTGACGGCACTCAAATGTAAAATATGAAATACGCAAAGCGCCCTTCTCTCATTTCTCTGTATGACAGCCGTATTAATTCTATGGAGTTCACCTTTCATATACCAACGGCAAGGTGCGGCCACTACCTGGTTAAAAACCATTGGTGCAGGCAGATAGTCATACGAAACTTTAAAAACCGGATTATGTTCGTCTGTAAAAACACCGCAACAAAAGTTAGAAACGATTTTAAAATTTTAAGCAATTTTGGGTACCGATTTCGGAGTAGATAATTAAAATTTCGGAAAACTAATAACAGGGTCGTGTTTAAGAGTTTCGAACACCCCCAGATATTGAATTTCAACGCAATCGAACAAACTACATGTTTTGTCCCATTTACCATAGATAACATGGGAACTTTATTGGGTCGCAGGCTCGCCGCTTTTTAAATTTTCTAGGTTTAAGATTTTTCTCATCTTAAGAATGTTCCCAAGAAATCGCAGGCTAAATTTCAACTTTCCAGGTCACCAGGACGTACGCAAAAAACCTCTGGAAGGACATCTGACAGACATCTCAGCGATTTTATATACCTGATAGATGCTTTATAGCGTTTGTAATAATATCAATTAAAACACACAAATCCAAACACATGTTAGCATTTATTACTACGTCTATTTACAAACTGTCACATATATGTCATTATGTTATGGTTGCTAACGTAACATATTACAAAGGACGTCCAAGAACTAGATCTGATCCTTACATACCTATATAGATTTCTGTCTCATGCATAGGAAACAAATAAATAAAAAAGCTGATTGTTGATTTGTTCATTTGTCATTGAACAAACTCTTAAAAAAACTGAACTTTATATTGGTTAATATAAAAACATTGAAAAACGTTTTTTTTTTTTTCTAAACTATTTTTGAAAATGTTCACATCTTTATTTATAATAAGAAAGTAATGGGATTCGGACTGGTCAGAAATTAAAACAATATTTTAACTTCGCTAACGTTTCGATTTATATTTTAAATCTTCATCAGAGCTGTAAGAATTGCGTAGTTTATATTACAATTTTTGAAAGTTAATAAAGTATATTTTACGTATGAGAATATGTAGAATTTATTATGTTTTTACCATTTAGTTGTAGTTCTATGTTAGTTATTATGTAAAATTTTCTTTATTAATTTTCAAAACCTGCCGACCAACGTAGCGTAGTGATAATACAGATGCCCTGCGTTGCTAGGTCTCGGGTAAAATCAAAAATCGGGTTCAAAAACTGTTCAGGCATGGAATTTTCGTCATGTAAAATGAGTATTGTCCTGGCTAATTGCCTAAGTAGCCAAGGCCATAAAACGTGAAATAAAAACAAAATATTTTCAAAAATTGTAACATAAAATTATTTCTACGCATTCTTACAACTCTGATGAAGATTTAAAATATAAATCGAAACGTTAAAGTTAAAATATTGTTTTTATTTCTGACCAGTCCGAATACCATTCGTCCTGGCCAAACCAATAATGGTTGTACTTTTCTACTCCAATACCTTAATTTTATAACAATCGTTTAATTATTTATTTTAAATATTTAACCATAATGATTTATTTTCGTGCAAAGCTTTAAATTTCGTCAGCTAACACATCAGTCATTCATTCCTGCATAATAAACAGAATGGAATTTATCAAAAGCAAAACAAAAAGATGGTAAATTTGAAAAAGCCACCGCTTTTTCTATTGATTCAGACATAAATCAGTGCCATGAAAGTTTGCCTGCCGGCTGTCGAGCACGCCGTTTAAAATGGTAGAAACGGTAAATTTAATTTACGTAATTAAACAATGCAATGAAACCATAAATTATCATTTACATAAATGAAAATTCTGCTCACAAAAAAAAACAGTTGAACGTATGCTTTGATAAGTAAACGGCGACATCTAGTGGAGAAAACTTTAACTATTACTAATGACAATAAATTAATTATAGATGATTTATTTTTGTGCTGAACTATTTTAGTTTTGAGTAATTGTAATTAAAAGTTAGAAATATTCTGAAATATTCCAGGATTAAAATTAGAAGTTAGTGTTTTAATCAGTAAAATTTTGTCATAACATACAGAACAAAAAAACGCGTCCGTACGTACATTCTGGGCTAGCAATAATAAATGTTTAACTTTTGTTAATAAGATCAAATAATCTTCCCTAAATAATCTTATTAAAATCTTGAACAGAATAAATGTAATTTCATTCTAAACAAATTTTCTGATATATGTATACATATATATATATTAATAAAAAAGGTATTTTATGAATAATAAGACATGATTTTATTGATCAACTAATACGTCTCACACATCATATGATATATTTTATATTATTCTATTTACATAAAAACAATATGCCTTAGCAACGATATAGCACCCTACGATCGTTAATAAGTGTAAATGTTGCATAATTATATTTTCGCTAACATATACGGAGTGATTATTTAATGGCGAGACGACGTCACTGGAAATTTTAATAATTTGCCGTTTCATACACATCGTAGCAGGCGATTATGCGCGCATGCGCATCAAGGTTATTATATCTCTTCAAGGTTATTATAGTCATAGTATTCACCAGTATTTCTGCTAGGAGGCACGTAAAATTCGGTGACGTCGTCTCGCCATTAAATAATCACTCTGTATATACATTTCTGATATAAAGTAAATAATAACTGAGATAATAAATAGAAATAAAATTTATTGTAATAAATAAATAAATAAGATACAATAGTTATCGTACATATATAATTAGCAAGTGTCTGAATGAAATCTCGGTAACATTGTGACGTCAATTTTTCCTAAGGTTCTCGTGATTGACCAATTGGGGACACCCTGTCTCTTGATTGACAGGTATTTTGCAGATTTATTCTCTAAGAATCTACTCTTCGTAGGCATAAACAAGAAACTCTAGATACTCATATATGCTTTGACCGATATGAACAATATTACTAAGAATCTAAGAATCTACAAATATAATTACATACAGAAATTTCTAAGGTTTCGTGGGCATAAATAAAAAACTCTAGACACTGTTATATCCTTTGACCGATATGAACAATATTTTGCAGATTTGTTCTCTAAGAATCTACAAATAAAATTACATACAGAAATGTCTAGGGTTTCGTAGGCATAACCCAGAAACTCTAGACACTACTATATCCTTTAACCAATATGAACAATATTTTGCAGAATTATATTCTAAGAATCGACCAATAAAATTACATACAGAAATGTCTAGGGTTTCGTAGGCATAAACAAGAAACTTTAGACACTGCTATATCCTTTGACCGATATGAACAATATTTTACAGATTTATTTTCTAAAAATGTACCAATAAAATTACATTAAGAAATGTCTAGAGTTTCGTAGGCATAAACAAGAAACTTTGGACACTGCTATATCCTTTGACCGATATGAACAATATTTTACAGATTTATTTTCTAAGAATCTACGAAGAAATTTACATACGGAAATGTCTAGGGTTTCGTAGGCATAAACAAGAAACTCTAGACACTGCTATATACTTTGACCAATATGAACAATATTTTGCAGATTTATTTTCTGGGAATCAGACATATATAATTAGCAAGTGTCTGTATATAGTGTCAGTAACATTAGGACGTCAATTTTTCTTAAGGTCCTCGTGATTGGCTAACTGGGGACACCCTGTCTCTTGATTGGCTGACAGATGACATCCTCTCTCGTGAAAGGGTAACTGGTGATATTCTGTCCCTTGATTCGATACAAACAATTGACATTTTTATATTATAAATCCGTCACTGTTGACGGGTAAGAACCTAGTTTAAAGATATTTCAAGATTTTAGTTGAGGGTGTCGTAACTCCCTAAATATTGGTCCAATCGAAGAAGTGTATAAAACAAAAATGATTTATTCTATTGTTATAAAAAAAAATTATATACCTTTTTCTGTTTAGTCAATAATAAGAGACATAATTTGTTTTTAATTGTAGGGTGTTCCTCCGTAACCTTTCATTTATTCACCCAGTTTAAAAAATACATACAGTAGTTAAGATTTGTTCTCTTACAATAAACAATTTTTGTTATACAGATTTTTGCTATTACATGTATGTTAATAAAACTGGAGGCTATAGACTTTCATATATTTGCTTTCTTAACGTTTCGGATAGTTATAAGACGATATCCATAAAAATAGAATTTTTATCTGTCTCTCTATCTGTCCGAGATCTATGCAAAAACGAATGCACATATTTTCACATAATATAGTACGATGATAGAGTAAAACCAAGATCCGATCATGGGCTATATGGCATTTCAAAAATTTTATTTTAAGGAGGTGTTTTGGAGTTAAAACTTATTATTGACCTAACAGAAAATCGTATATGACAAACATAGTGTATAATAAGAAAACAAATATTTAATTTCTTTGCATTTTTTCAATTGGTTGGCTATTTGGGGAGTTACGGGAGTTTACCCTAAAACTAAACTTTTGAAATATCTCTCTTATTATTAACTTAACAGCAAAAACGCATATGACAAAAATGGTTTATAATATGAAAACAAATATGTTTTGTATTATACTCTTTTTCGATTCTATAAATATTTGGGGAGTTATGGGAGATTTCACTTTATTATTTTACGTATATTTTCACTTAGATTATGGAAATATTAGTTTTCTGTTCAATGCAGTTTTTAGTAAGATTATTTAGGGAGCTAAGGTGAGAGTTACCTATTAAGTTAAATATCTAATTTATCATTTACTTAACAGCAAAAATAAATACAAGGCAAGTTGCTCAGAATGAAGAAACGATTCTTCTCTGTTCAATGCGAAGTACGGGCATGCCAGCTAATAAAACGTAAGAAAAGTTTATTCCTATGCGAGTGCTGTGGCTACTCCACCGCACTACCCGCGCGAGCAGTGTGACTAAATCGTGGTCTTATTAAGCCCTTTTCGCCTCTGTAATCTCTGTGTATTCTATCAATAATTGCATTGTTATTATACTCTATCTCTGAAAGAATGATAGTAATAAATCATTTTGTCAGGCAGTTACCAGTGGCGTGCACATTTTAAACACGTTTAAATTGGTTTTGTGTATTTCTATATTACTATTTATCATTTTATTAAACGCACGCCTGTGACCATATTTATCATATCATTAAACACACCCCTGTGACCATATTTTTCCTCAAAATTTTAGGGTCAAATTTTTATGGTCTATTGTGTTTAACCCCAGTTCGTATTCCCATATAATATGTGCGGCACACTCGGTTGTTTTTAACAATATTTCGTTTCGAACTATTCATATTTTGTCGCTTTTGTTTTACCGCTTCTGTGTGATAATACAATAACTTTTTACAAATAATAAATTTTGTTACTATCAGTCTTTCGGAGATAGAGTATAACAACGTTTTATTTAACAAATTATTGAAGTAAAATAAAAAATGTTTGCAAAAAACATACGCATTTTATTACCCAACCATTTACCTAAATTACTTTATTAATTAGGGAGGTCCCAGAAACCATTTGCGCCTCGGGCCTCAATGTAAGTGAATACGGTTCTGTATATTCATTAAAATTCTATTTTCTTGACATCCTCACTAATTCTTAGCAAATAACTTTAGATACTCAGAATCGCGTACTTGTGGTACTAAAGCTGCGTTCAGAGCTCTTAAATTAGTTGACTGTTTACTGTGCGTTGTGGATAAGTTTAGTAAATAGTTTTAAAGTTTAAGGCAGCGTTTATAGCTATAGAAATTAGTGCGTTACGAATAGTGCAACATCTATGTGTCTTTAAGCCAACTACTACGGCATCATCTGGCAAGAGTTGATATACACTGTCACGGTTGGCTGACTAATTTACTTCATTTGTACTGCTCTGCACATCCCTCAACTTTAGGTCTCCCTCACATTATGAGTATCCAGACTTACGAGCGGATCAAGTCTGGACCCCCCCCCTTATTGGTCCCCTTATTGGTTGTTCAATTAAAGTCTTCATTTTAGCTAATCTATTTTAATTATGATACGGTTAAAATATTTACTTGATTTACATAGACTTACAATTATACGATAATGGCTAAATCCAAATTAGATATTCACAAACACTAAACACCATACTTTTAAGCACTAATCACTAATTTGTCCAGTGGACACCACAGTCCTGACTGACAACACTACACTAATGTTCATACGGAATTACTTTTTTCTATAACTCGACTTGACCGACAACACTAAATGACTCTAACCTATGATGAATAAAATTTCACTCTACTTAAAACACGACGTAACCTTACGACGGTTAAACTGCAATCTCCTTAAAACACGACTACCCTGAATAACTTACATCACCCAACTGTTAAATATCATTTCACACCCCGGTCAATCGAGACGACATTATTATCCATAAATTAAATTGTATAATCTCCCCAGATAAGTAACCAACTAATATTTATTTTAAAACAGAGATTAATAGATTTTTCCATATGGGTCTGATACTTCTAATCTAATTTATTAAAAGAGCTGTCTTTCAATATTACAATTTACTATTTCCTTTTCATGTTACATTTACAAAAGTCTCAAGTTACAATAATAAACAAGGCTACCCTTATCTTGAATGCTCTTTCTAAGAAATAGATTATTTTTTATCATTTAACATTTTAAATATTTTACTCTAATTGAATGATTATACTGAATTTATTTATGAAAATTTATTTATGAAATAATACCAAAATTACTTCCCTTACAACACACAAGTTTAGCCAGTGAAAATCCCTTCGTAAAAATGTTTATTATCTATTATCGTTTTCCTAATTCTGCTGTCCTAGATTTTTACTAACTAAACCTAACCTAATTACCTAAATTGATCATATTTACTGTTCGTCTTTGTAATTTTGGCCGAGATTTTTTGTAATCGGCGCGATGACATTTTGTTAGGTTGTGTAAAGGCATACAATATAAACGTTCTCTACAATGTACACTGAGATATCCAATGTATGTTTATTAGTCTGTCTCATTAAAAAATCTCACTTACTACAAAGTTTGGAAAACTATCGACAATCACGAAATTTAGAGCTCTGAACGGTTGCTCGCGTTACCATAATATGAAAAACTAGTGACAACAAACAGTACACAAGTCATAGTCTATAGTCTACTAATTTAAGAGCTCTGAACGCAGATTAACCATAATAAAAATCTATTATTCATTTCCAACCAAGTAATGTTACATATTTTGAATAAAGCGAATAAAATATCAATTTAAATTGTGTAAAATTTATTTGCGTATACGTTCATATATTATAATATATTTATGTTTATAGATAAAAACGTTGTTTTTAAATATATCGCTTTGTGCAAAGTTTAAACAAGTATATGTACCAATCCGTGAACAAATATATTTCCAGTTCAACACAGTTTATGTTCAGTTGAGCGAAATGCAAATATATGGTAAAACTACCGTTGTTATAACATGTAAAAATATATCAAAACGATACAGTATTATTTTACTCTCATATAGAAACTATTTTACAATGATTACGCTCCATTCTGTACATATTGTTTTATTTTGATAACCAGTCAATACGCTGTTTTACATATTTAATATCGAGGCGTTCCTACACGTTGATGTCCGGAGGTCCGATATTTGTTAAGTGTTCATTTTTACACGAAATTGGATTTTTGTGCAAATCCATAAATGCATACAGGATTAATTTCAGAGGGGAGGCAAAAGAGAGTGAAACAATATTTAGAGTTACCAACAGGGCCTGAAGCTAAACCAAACCCGAACCGAAAACCCGAAAAAACCTGATTTTTTTTGTGAACCTGAACTTGAACCGAACCATTATATTTCAAGATCAGTAAACCAAAACCCGAACCTTTTATTACTAACCAGTATTTTTCACAGGTATGTATTTTTAACAGGTTCAAGAAATTATTCTTAACATTTAACTAACAAGTAAAAAAAAAAAAATAATAATAAAATCTGAAATTTGTTATTTGGTCATCTATTTTTGGTTATTTATATCTTATAATTTTATGAGTTGCCGTGGCTCCCTGGTAAGATGATCGCCTACGGAGCACAGGGTTACGGGTCCCATTCCCCAACCGCCTTCAGATGTTCCGAAATTGTGCTGTCAGCTCTGGGGTGGACTTAGCCTCAAGTATTTAATATGTAAAATGAGTACATGCTTATACAGGGATAATAGGACCGGTTGGAACTCAACACTCACCAAGTGATTTCATATCTATGGCCAGCAATCTAGAATAGGAGACCTTACCTTCTCTGCCCTTTATTCTCCTATCTAGGCGTGAACTGAGCTTGCCAAGGTTGTTTCATGTTTCATGTTGACAAAAAGAATTTAAAATGCGAATTTTATAAACAAATAAAATATATAATACATTTTTCTAATTTTATTCTCTTCAATTTATATAGAAATAATCAAAATGTAGTCAAATAATCTATTAATTAAATTTAATTACTTTTTGATTATTTGTAATCATACGCGTAACATTTTGACTGTGATTGTTGAGTAATCGTAATGCAAATGAGTAATCGTATGTTCCTTAGGTGTAAGTGAAACTAAACGAGAGTTTTGTTTTCTTAAGTTATCGACAATAGAAATCATTCATGTCAAAAATCAAAACGCCAAAAGGTAAACGAGTGACATACATTAAAAATTAAATAAATAGGTAATTTTTACGATAAAAAATAAACGAATAAATATTTTAAGAAATTGGAACTTTGTGTAAAGTATGACACAAAGATTTAAAATGTAATGTAAATGACATTTTATAATTTTAAACATTTTGGATAGATTATTAGTTATTTCTTAACTTCGCGTGGAACTAAATTTTGAAATCTTGTGACTTTTGATAATTGAATGGGACTTTGAAAGCGATTGTTTCAACATGGTTAATAAAAGACAATTTAGATTAAAAATTTCAATTTTATTACAAATTGAGTATTAAATAATAAATGAAATATACCATATCATTTTTAAATTTATTGAGACATTTATTTATTTATTCTGTCTGAGCTTTCTCAGTATAACTGAAAGCTATGTAACGGATTAATTTTCTTCTAAAACAGTGTTACACTGCTAAAATTATAACGTACTTCTGATATTATTTGTAAATAGTGTATATTTTAAATTATTATGCACACCTAAAAACAGCAAACGGTCACTGATATTAATTTTATCTAAATATATAACTAATACAAAAATATTAAAAACAATCTTTCTTAACAAAAATATTGATTTTTGATTTTGTCAACAAAAAAAAAAAGCCGCTCAAATATGAAGCTAGATGGTATCCGTCTTATTCACAAATGTGACTAATAGAATAATTTTAAAACACGAGTTTAAAATGTTTGAAAGTGTTCATAAACAGTAATTTAATTGTGATAATACCGATAAAATCTACTTAGGAATTTCCAAATCCTGAACATCCTGTTATAGATGAAAATAAAAATAATGTTTACATTTGTCAATTTGGACTAATATGTCGTATTTGTATTTGTAAAAATTTGTATAAGTAAAACATTGTCTGCGCTTAACGTATTTTACTTTAGATTTTTTTTTATTTGCTCTTTTTAAATATAAACATTTTAATTTGTATTAAAACATATCTTGTCTTACAATGTGAACAAAATTTATATAATTATAAAAAAAATCATTAGTAACGAAAATAACAAGTATCTCATTGTTAGTAGACGCAGTCATGAGAACACGACCAACTTAAGAGTTAATAATTAGAAAATATGAAATTTACAATTTTATATTTTGCAATATCTGATCGGTGTTGCTACGTAATTTTCTTTTCAATTTAATTTTTGTCACTGATATTTCTTTCTGTCGTCGAGTTGATCATCGCCGATTTGACCAGCACCGAGTTGAGCGTCGTTGAGTTGACCGTTGTCGTGTACCGATATCAACATTAAGCTCTTTGCGAATATTACTCTAAGTGCTGTAATTTTGAGTAAAGCATTTTCATGTCTACCTCTAAGCAGTGTCGGATCGTAAGACCTTCTAGTAGAGGGATGGAACCAAGGAACGTAAAGGGCGTATCACACTAGAACGCTAACCAAGTTTTATTTTGTAAGTCTTCTTCACGTCTTCAGGATTCAAATCTTCACGTCTTCAGCTATCACACGTGAAACAAGGAAATGTAACTTGCGTCTGCGTACATTACGTTAACATTAAAATTAATTACAAACTTAACAAAATTAAAACTTTTTTTAATGTTGGCTTCGCTCCTTAGTAAAACGGTTACCTACGGAATACAAAGAAGTAGGTTCGAACCCGTCCACTTCGAAATTTTACTGTCTTGTACAATATCTTCCGATACTGTACAGTCAGCTCTTAGGTCTACTTAGCTTCACTTATTTAATACTTGAAATGAGTATCTATTTATTCAGGAATAATAGGTCTGGTTGAAAACCCGTGGCTTTCATACATGTATCAGAGGTCTAAAAACAAAGAACTTACCTTTTCTGTCCTTATTCGTGGCACAGATACTGATAACCTATTATTTATTTAAATAAAATTGATAGATTCAGTTGTAGGCTCTCGTTGAAACATATTGAAAAAAATAGAACTCGAAATAAAACACTCGGTAATGTTTCAAAATATTATAATTTATTAATACGTATTTCGACTTATGAGGCCATCATCAGAATACAAAGAGTTTACAAAACTGAACAAATATTTATTAAACTTATTTCTTTTGATATAGTCAGTTTCTTCACCTCTATTCCCATTGAAGAACTTAATTCTATAATAGAAGAAAAATTAGATAATAGTCCTAGAGCTACGGAACTTAAAGCTGTTCTTTATACATGTCTGGAACAAAATTATTTCAATTTCAATAATTCTACTTTCAAACAATTAGATGGGCTACCTATAGCCTATAGGTAGCTCCTCTTTCCCTTTGATTGCAGATATTTTTATGGATAATCTTGAAACTCATTTATTAAACTCCGATAATATATACATCAAACAGATTCAATGGTGGTATAGGTATGTGGATGACATTTTATGTTATTGGTCAGGTACAGACAGACAGCTTAGACATTTTCTTCAAAAATTTAAATAAAATCAATAGTAAAATTCAATTCACGGTAGAAAAAGAACAAGATAATAAAATAAATTTTTTGGATCTCACTATTTCTAGGAAGCGCCATAACTTTTTATTTAGTATTAAAGTGGGAAACAGAATGCAACGAGTTTGACGGCGCGTTCACGCCGTTGGACGGCGCAAACTGTCAGCGCAAAGTTAAAAACAAGGCTGTACTAAGCAAGTGCACAGAATGAACAACGTCCTACGGCGTTCGAACGCCGTTGATACTGAATGTTCGTCAATTTCCAACTTTTGACGCCGTTAAACGTTGACGCAGAACACCTAACCTCAGTTTTTACTGAATGGTAAAGTATTTGTATGTATAAATAACTTGCATACAACATAAATAACATCACACACAAGTCTTCATCATCCATTATACTTTTAATAAAAGAAAGCGCACGTATAAACACAGATATAGGTTGCCACGTGACACTTGACGGCGTTAAAAATGATTGCATTGTGGGCAGGCGAAAATTCAACGGCGTTCTCAGCAACGCCGTCGCAAATGACGGCGCGCTAACGGCGTAGCGCGCTGTGCATTCTGTTCCAGGCTTTATAGAAAGCCTACTTCAACAGACACCATTATCCCTTCATCCCTGCAATATAATATTATCTGCGTTACACAGTTATATACATAATTTGTAAATATTACTTTGTCTGAAACCGATTATAATAGAGAACTTAGTACTATCTTACAAACTGCTAAATTCAACGGTTATACCCCTACTATAGTACATAATAGAGGGTAATTTTTCCCGGATTATTTTCGTTCCTGGGAAACGGGAAATTTAAAAATGAATTTCCCGGGATTCCCGGGAATTTCGGGAAATTTAAAAAATATTAAATTTGGGGTGGAAATTGTAAAAGTTTTACGGAAAAGTTAAATAAATGTTGTTTTTGTTTTTGTTTTTGAAATACACCTGCACGTGTGACCAAATTCTCCGTAAAAGCCATAAAAATAATGTTTATCTATAGTGTCCGAATATTAAATTGTGGTGGTATTTGTGCGTTTATTTGTTTACTTTATTAGTATTTCGACTGTTTCAAAGAAAACAATTTTTTTCTTTTCTCATATTGTTTTTACATTAATAAAGAATTAATACCATACCATAGAAATAAAAAAAATAAAAAAATTGATGTGAAGTGTGAATTTTCACACATTTCAGGGTTTTGCAGGTATTTAGTAAGTGAATGATGATTATTTTGGATGCGAAAACAAATTTTATATTAAAATATTTTTTTTGTTAATTTTAATTCGAACGCCTAATACCATTTAGGTTTCTAAATATGTGCAGTATTTTTTTTTTATATAGCAAGGTTCATTAAGAATTTCAAAATTGCGCCTATGGCTTCCATTGGTTGTTATAAGTTCCGCCCCTCTGATTTCGTGTACATTGAAACAGAATTAAATTATAATTTAAACAATTTCCACTGGCTATTAAATTTACGCTTTTAAAAATTAAATGCAACATTTGCCAAAATATAATTAGAATTTTGAAAAAATAATTTAAACAATATAGAAATTAAAAAAAAAAAAAATATATAGTCTCTTCTCCAGGGTTCGATCCCTATCGGATCGGGTTACATGGGTGAAATGCCAGCGTCAAATACCACTAGACCAGCACACACGTTAGTGTTGCTTGTTACAAAGCTATAACTTGTGTACATTATTAGCAAAAAATCACAAAAAATGCGTTTTTTTCCAAAAACCTAATCTGATCAAAAATTCCTGTTGAACTATTCCGGTTCACACCAATGTACATTACTTAGAATTTTTTCAGATTTTGAGTTTAAACCATCTGAGCTGCAGGGTGTGGGACAAAAAATTTTTTGCACAATTTTGGTAAAAATCGCTTCAAAATAATTTATTTTGCAAAAATAAAAATTTGATCATTAATCCACGTACCAAGGGCTTTCATTTGATACCCTACTCAGAATTATAAAAAAATATTTTTTTTTTCGATGAGCACATATTTGTTTATATTTTTAGGGGGATATGTTTTTTAGATGTTTTAGTATTTTTCCTATGTGCGGGTCAAAGAGTTGTATAAGCATGCCAAATTTCAACTCTCTAGGTTTAGCCGTTTGGCTACAATTTTTACCGAACAGACAGACAGACAGACAGACAGACAGACAGACAGACAGACAGACAGACAGACAGACAGACAGACAGACAGACAGACAGACAGACAGACAGACAGACAGACAGACAGACAGACGACAAAATGACGGTATAAGGGTTTTTTGGTCATACCTACAAAACCCTAAAAATGCAAATTGGTAAATTTATGGATTTCTTTTAAACTTGTATATGTGTCCGAATATTAAATTGAGTAACAGTACCATCAGACCGAAAGAAACACATGTCAGCATTTTATAATTTTTCCACGTTAAATAAATAATCAATTTATTTTTGTTAAGCGATGTTTTGATTTCTAAAGTGATGAATGCTGATTTGATAAGTGCGTTATAATATGTTGATTATGACATTTTATATTTATTACGACTTTTACAGTTAATTAAACAAAGATTTCGGTATCGGTATCGCAATCAGCATGAATAATAATTTGTTTTTTTTTTTGCCCGGGAAATGTTTAGTTTTTTCCCGGGAAACGGGAAATAAAAATTAAAGAATTTTTATTACCGGGCGGGAATTCGCGGGAATAACCCTCTAGTACATAATATCCTTAAGAAGAAAGTTTAAAAAAGAAAAAATCCTCTTGATTCTCTTAAATCTGAGAAAATATATAGGAAAATTCACTTTATTGGTTCTACTAGCTTAAGTAGCTAACCAATTGAGAAATTGTCACGTTCATCCAGCATTTTACAATAAGTTAACTGTTAAGAAATATGTTAGTTAATAATAAAATCGATCATAAAGATAGATTGGACCATAGTGGAGTACATCAAATTAATTGTAATAACTGTAACTGTATTTATATAGGTAGGATTGAACGCAATTTTAACATTCGACTATCAGAACACATCAGAGCCTGGGAGCTCAACAATAGTAATAAATCTAATGTCACTAAACATATTATCAATAATAGCCATTCTTTTAGTTTTAGTAATGTCAAAATATTACAACCCAAAGGATTAAAATTGGATGCATTAGAAGCGTTAGAGATTAAGAAAGCCAGTTCCAGGAACATGGATTTACTGAATAAACAATTAGATCTTAGTAATTCTCCACTTCTAGCCCCATTTTAACCCTTCGGTTTTTCCTAATCGCCTTTTTTCCTACTTGCTCTATTGATGATAGTATTATATTTGTTCAGTTTTGTAAACTCTTTGTATTCTGATGATGGCCTCATAAGCCAAAAGACGTTATAATATTTATAATAAATTATAATATATTGAAAATTACCGTGTGTGTTATTTCGAGTTCTATTTATTTAAATATTTAAACTACAATCTTTTAAAATCTTTAATAGATCAATACAATTTTAATAATTTTAATACATATTTACATATTTTTAATTAAGACATATTTGTTCACGAATAATACAATAATAAATTATGCAAAAACTTGGAAGCGGACAGTTGTGAATGTAGCCCAAATAGTAATTTTTAATACAATTCCACTCAGTTAACATCACCAAACGGTGCCTAGCGTGGATATTCTAAGCTAGCAAGTTTGGCTAGTATGAGTGCATCCCGCAGGCTAACTGCACATTGCAACAGGAGCTTGAGCTAGGTATGAGCTAGGCTGATAACAGTAAGTAGCTTTTAGTTGAAAATTAAATCAGATTAGAGAAAATAAAACAAATCATAAACGTTTTCGCAGCTTATATTAATTTTATTGTGGAGGGTGAAAAAATGCATGTTGTGTCAACGCTAGACTGTTTCGCGCCCGTCAGCAAAAAAAGAAGTTTCTACTAAATTAATGTTCACTGCTTGGTTCACTACTCGAAATGATCAACATTATTATTTAAACAATTGTTAAGTTAGGAAAGGATACATTATTAGAAAATACACTCAAATTGTTGCCTTTTATATTTCGGGATTTGAGATCAAAAACAATTATTGATCAAAAAAAGTGGCATTGCTGTTTTGCAAAATATTCTCCATGAAGATCAACATACTTTTGCATACGTTTGAACAAATTTTCGAAGCACTTTATCCACTCCGATTGAGGCACCTTCCAATAGCATATAGCAAATTATGTGGGATTCAACGGGAACAAATCTTTATTTCGACCAAATTTTCATGCAATAGTGAATGTATGCTGGTCCCACTAATGCCCAAGGATACTTCAATCTCTCGATAAGTCACATGATGATCTTGCAGTATCAGTTCACGCACAGCATCAATGTTTTCCGGAACAACAACCGAATTCGTCCTTAAGAACTACGGCCACGATTGAAGCCGGCAAACCATCGATAAACAGTAGTCCTTGATGGTGCTTCATCGCCAAAAGTCGAATTAAGTTCATCGATGCACTGTTGTTGGGTTAATCTACGTCGAAAGTTGTAAAAAATAATCGCTCGAAAATGTTCACGATTTAATTCCATTTTTAGCCGAGATGAATTTTTGCAAGTTACCGCAAACAAGACAAATAGCGCTCGTACGGCAAAATGTCAGACTTTACGATAGGATCGTCAGTTTTCAGATGGCAGCACTAGTTTAGCGCAATCCCGAAATATAAGAGGCAACCCTCGTATTGCATATTCAGTAAAAGTATTTCATACAAATAACTCGTAAAATAATGGGCATTAATTATCCATCTTAGTGATTTCTAAACTCTTCCAAGTGTTTATTGTGCAATGGGCAAGAACGCGTGCTCTAAATTCATTTTAAACTCAATTCCGACTGGTTTGTGCACAATATACTGTTCTAGTGTGCGTCCAGTCAGTACAAAGGCTCGCAAGCGAACCGCTGTCTTTCAATTCGATGTTCTGCGAGAAAATCCCGGCAAGTTATAGGTCTTCTGGATACAAAGCCCTTGTTACTTCGACCTTATTTAGACAATTAGTGGTGAAATGTCCAAATTTTGATCTTCTGAGAGACGACGTGCGAGAAAAGTTGAGGGCCAGTCATGATCGCGCAGAAAAGTCGTAGTAAAGAATTGATCTTCACGAGTTCTCGTGATTTCTTTGAGTAGGGACCAGTTCACTGTTGAAGTTTTATGGCGTATATGATAGTGTTTTAAGCTACAATCAAAACGCCAACGATATTCCAGTACTGCGGCCAACTTCATATAATGACGTATAACATCTAACGTCTTCGGGTTGCATTTTTAGTTTATTGCACAAACAGCACTTGGAAAAGTATAGAAATCCCTGAAATGGATAACTAATGCTAAGGAGTAAGCGAAAAAAATAGAATTTAAAAATGTGTTTTGTAAAATTTACTAAAATTATTTTTATTGCTGTCGCTAAATTATTATAATGACCATTGATTGGCTCGCATTCGAATCGACTACACTGCGCGCATTTATGTGGTACAAAGCGGAGATAATTATAAATTTAATTTGTACATAATATTCTGCAGTTCATAGTTCGATCGTTATTATTTTACTTGACAAATGACAGCGCCGATCGTTTAATAAACTACCAATTTAAGAGGGACGCATTAAATTTGTAATCATGCTAACTTGGCGGGCTGCTCAAAATATATAGAAGGGCTTGTGATCCGCTTGTTTGAGATCCCTGGTATATCAAATGGGGTTTGAATTTTTAATTTAACTTTACTGAAAATATCTTTATACCTATCTCATGATAGAGTTCCTTAGCATTTATATCTTTGTTACCGCCATATTTTAAAAGTTTTTCTTGGATTTACATTATCAGTTTCTGAAAAAATTGACGACCTAATAGTCAAGGATGAAATTTTTAGAAAAAAGGCAAAGTTGGTTGATAACTTACAAATATAAGGAATTATTTTATTCATCAAAGTATGCACCCGTATTGTCTATATACTTTTGCCATTTAAGCGGCAGGTTGCTCAGGCCGGTGGTATAAAACCCTGGCGGACGAGAATCAATGAATTCCTGGCAGGCCAGTTTCATAGCATTGTCGGAATTTAACTTTTTCCTATTAAAAAGTTGTCCAAATTGCGGAAGAAGTAGTAGTCAGTGGGGGTAATCAGTGAGTATGGAGGATGATGAAGAAGCTCGAACTTCAATTCCTGTAGTTTTGCAATAGTCATTTGTGCAGTGTGTGGTCTAGCGTTATCATGCAATAAGATAGGAGTCGATCTGTTGACCAATCTAGGCTGTTTTTCTTTCAGTTTTTGCATCATTTTGTCCAGTTGGTTGCAGTATATTTCTGCTGTGATCGATAATCCAGTTTTTTTTTTTGTTTTGTTTGGTTTTTATGGTACCTCTACGAAATTTAGCGAACCAATTTGATATTGTCTGCTGCGTAGTAACACTAGAGCCAAATACACTATTAATGTTTCGCGTGGTCTGCGATGCCGTAGTGCCACATAAGAACTCATACTTAATATAATAGTGCAAATTTCCGACCGTTCTATTTTCAACAAAATTAATTTTTTTAAAAAGTATACAATGATTTCTTTAAACAGGCGACATGCGTAACTTTCAACAAAAAAAAACAACGGTAAAATATTAAGCCAATGTCAAATAATAAGCTGTTAAAGTTGGCAATATTATTAACTACAAATTTCATCCTTGACGATGTGGATGTCCAGTTGTTTAAAACGTACCATCAACAAAGCCCAAGTAATATCCAAAATCGTATAAAAATATTGACTCCTAAATCTATATTCTGGCGTTTGCTATTCGTCATATTCATTCAGTTCTACAATTCAGTTTTTTAATGAAGTCCGTTCAATGACTGAAACAACAACCAACTTGTTGTCAACCAATAATTTTCTATCTCGTATATGCCTTGCAAGTATAAGTGAGAAATAAATATATAAATAAGTTGATTGTTGATTCGTTCATTTGTCATTGAACGGACTTTTTTATATAACGGCTACGTCGAACCGACGACAGCACTTCACTTCTAAAAGACGAATATTTCACAAATTCTGACGAGAGTGGAGGCCAGTTCTGGATACGACCATTTTGCCACAAATAGCGCAGAAATAATTATAGGCAAAATCAGGAAACAGCGTCTGGAGTCTGCATTTGCGCTTATTGTGTACTACTATGGCACGTTCTATACGTGTCCTTTCGTACTGTTGTATATCGTTTGTTACTAGATTGCGCTATGTACTTCGACAGAGGGGGTTTTCTTCCCAGTCTGGGCTGAGCATCTGACATGACATCCTTATACGGAGCTCCCACGCCTTTGCAGCCTCCTTCCAACTCTGAGTACAATAATGTTTTGGGTAACCGAGTATTTGGAATTCTTATGACGTGTCCAACCAACTGCAACTGAATTCGGTGCAGCATGGCCTCAAAACTGATGATTTTAGATTTAGCCAAAACTTTTATGCTCGGCACGTTGTCTTGCCATTTGATTCTCAATATCATCCTAAGTGTGCAGTTACATTGGATGCGGAAACGTGCGATGTTTTGAACGCACAAGAACTGACAACAAAACAAACACACGAAGTTAGATGAGCATGGTTACAGTACATGCATACTTGCGTGCGGTAACTTGCGTCGACGCACAAACATGTTTGTTTTTTGATGCGTCCAGCAAGTCAAAAATATGAGTTTTGATCCAAACTTTTTTTTACAAAATTAGAAGAATAATAGATTTGTTAATATGCTGCTACATAACAATGGGGATTTTTTGTTTCGTTATTTACTTGTTTATTTATTTATTTTGTTTTCTTCATTTCTTTGAAGTTCTACAGAAACAAATAGATTTGTTTCTGTTTTTTTTTCCGAGATGCACGTAAAAATTATTATTCATCCAGATGGAACAGTACTTCGGACAATAATTTGTGTTTTTTTATTCTAAATAATTTGTGTCATACACGTTTTTGCTGTTAACAATAATGGATATGTTTCAAGATAACCCCGTAACTCCCCAAATATTCACCTAAAACTGCATAGAACAAAAATAATTTGTTTTATTACTATAAATAATGTTGTTTTTGCTGTTCAGTAACAGATATTTGAATGAAATCGCACGCATGTCGCACGTATCTACTGAAACCACCCATCCGCGGATCAGGACAAGAACGTTCAGTGTAAACGCTCGTTACCGCACGCACGGATACAGTGTAACCCTAGCCTAAGACATTTTTGATGAAATCTTTCTCGTGTTTTCATATGTCGTCTATAGAGACACCATGATTTACAGCTGTAGAGAAGTACAGAGAGTACAACAGACTTCTTCAAAAAACTGAAATTTCGTGCCTTTTTAGGGTTTTATAGGTATGACCAAAAAACCCTTCTACCGTCATTTTGTCGTCTGTCTGTCTGTCTGTCCGGTAAAAATTGTAGCCAAACGGCTAAACCTAGAGAGTTGAAATTTGGCATGCTTATACAACTCTTTGACCCACACATAGGAAAAATACTAAAACCTCTAAAAAACATATCCCCCTAAAAATATAAACAAATATGTGCTCATTGGAAAAAAAAATCTGATTAGCGTATCAAATTAAGGACCTTAGTACGTGGATTAACGATAAAAAAATTACTTTTGCAAAATAAATTATTTTGAGGCGATTGTTGCCAAAATTGTGCAAAAAAAATTGTCCCACACCTGTAGCCCAGATGGTTTGAACAAAAAATCTAAACTAAAAAGTAATGTACATTGGTGTAATACCGGAATAATATAACAGGAATTTTTGGTCAGATTATGTTTTCGGAAAATGATGCATTTTATTGTGTTTTTTGGTTGACAATGTAAAATATTTAATACGTTATGTGGCACAGTAAACCATCAAGCTTTCATAGTGTAATGGTTAGTCTTCACGTTTCCTAAATTACAAACTAGGGTTCGCTTCCGGTTTTATTTTTTCTGTTTTTTTTTTGCATTTTTATTTTTTTAATTATTTTGTCTAAATTCTAGTTATATTGTGGCAAATGTTGCATTTAATTTTTAAAAGCGTAAATTTAATAACCAATAGGAATTGTTGAAATTATAATTTAAATCTATGTTTCAATGTATACGAAATCAGAGTGGTGGACCTTATGACTTAAAACAACCAATGGAAGTCATAGGCGCAATTTTCAAAATCTTAATGAATCTTGCTATATATAAAAAAAAAAAAAAAAATACTGCACATATTTAGAAACCTAAATAATGGTATTAGGCATTCGAATTAAAATTAACAAAAAAATATTTTAAAATAAAATATGTTTTGGCATCATTCACTAAATACTGCGAAACCCTGAAATATGTGAAAATTCACACTTTTTTCTTTGGCGAACTTCAACTATAGATTTCAATTCCCAATGTTAGCTTGTCTTTTGTAGAATATATTTGTAATCATTTGTGATACGATTGATTTTAAATTCCCGATTGATTCTAAGTTGAATGGTATTATTTTTAATTTGAAGTTTTTAGGAAATGGTGCTAACCGTTCAGGACTGACCCTGTTTGTATGTGAACTAGCTGGCTTTCTTACTTAAACATTCTATACTCGGTCAGTAAAACACCACTTTACTAAACATATTGCGTAAAATACTATTAAAATGCTGCTTAAAATGTACCACTAGTTTTTGTTAGCGATGCCAACAAAAACCACTATACCAACAAAAAAATTAAAAATATTTGTCACTTACAACAGGATTTTTCTGTGAATACTTTGCAACCTTAAAACCAGATCCTTGACATTTAACCAATAAAATCCGCTTAAAACGTCTCGCAACATACATTCATTTTTTTTTTTTTTCAAGTAAAAATCTACGAGTTTCATATCGTCTGTAGTGGAGTTAAAAACGCTTTTCTTTGTTTTTAATGAAATTACATGGATGCGCATAAAATGCGAAAATGGGTCGTACCACAGGGTCGACAAATCAGTGGAAGTGAACGTTCCCAGTCGCGCAACCACCAGAGGTTTTACATTTTCAGGGGATTTATTCTGAAGTATTTATACTGAGAGTTGCATGTATTCCTATGTTTGTGTCGCGGCCAAGCAGAAATTCGGCATTTTATTTGCAAATTTTCCTGTCATGCATATGGAAAAGTATAGTATGACCTGACTGCCTTTACTGGCTATGCACTTTACATAAAATGCTCTTGGAGTTTTCTGAATATTTTATTATTATAACTTTGGGAAATAAATATTTAGTTCGTGATGTATTAACATTATATTTGTGACTTTTAACGAGATACATCCTTTAATAATAACAAATTTATTAAGACTATTAGCAAAAACCGTAATTGTAATAAATAAATTAATTAGTAAAAGTTAAAGTAAAAGTTAATAAATAACCATTAATTATTTTAAACAAACATTTTCGGAAAAAAATATTATTAATGTTTTTCGAGAATAAAAGACAATTGTTTAAATATTGATTTATGGTAAACAAATAACTAAATATAAACTGAAACGACCGTTTTAATTAAATTTTTAAACAGACAACAAGTGCATTATAATCACAATTTAATAAAATCATTATGCCCCCGAATGCATTTCTTCCATTATACCCCATTGCCTCCTCCGAAGATTTCAAACATTTTTAACCTGTTAAGAACAACAATAAAAATCATTTAGCACACCTGTTAAAAACTTGCATTTCACAATATTATTATGGCAGAAAAAAATGCGATTAATGTTACGAAACAAAATATAAATCAAAATTAATGACATCGAAAATTTACTTCATGCAGTTACTTAGCAAAACCCTTAGCGAACAGTAACAAAACCCAAACCATTCTTGTCATCTCTTACAATAAATACCCCACAATATTGTCGTATCAGTTGACTATTAATGAATATTATTTTTATAGCAGTGCTTAATATGACTCAACAAAACAATCCAAACAATATTTTTTTCAACTTGATCAACTGAGGAAGAGTGGGGGGAGGAAGAGTGGGGATCAACATTATGTTTACTAGACGAACCGATGTGTTGACTATTGAGAACTGACACGCTCGAATACGCATTCTGGTGGTCAAATATTGTACTAGACACTCTAGTACTATTTGAGCTTATTACGTATGTTTTAGTGTTGATTTTTGTTAGAATGTCGACAGAAGTTGTGAAAAACTATAAAAGCAAAATATATTGTAGTGTTTTTGGTTGTCATTCAAGACAGGACATAGCATTTTGACACCTGAGTACTAGAGCCAACAGCCATATTGTCTTGGATTACAGCGCCGCCATCGGCAATGTCGCTTCTCAATAGAAACTCATTGTGTTAGTTATAGAAATTGCAATAAAAATTAATTAAGCTATTAATTTATCATTTTCTTAATCGAAATGTTATAATCGATTTGCAATTAAATTGGTAGAAAATAATCGATTACGAAATTAAAAAAAAAAAAAAAAAACATATGCTGGCGACAAAAAAATCGGACTGTTTTAATGATTAAATTTATTTAACCGTTTTATTAGGACATTCTAAATAATGGGATGTAATACAATTTCTGAATAAACAAATATTTTTTGTTGCTAATTAAACAGGCTGTAAAAATAAATAATGCCCGTTTGAATGAAAACTATATAATATCGCATATTAAGTATTTAAGTTTTAACACAAATAACTTATTGTTAAAATAAATTTTGCCATTAGTTACCCATCAAAGAGATTTATAAACTCCTAAAACTCTTTTTTTGTACAATATTAAAGTGGCCGGAAGACGTTGTACGAGCTGCGCCATTATATGGGCGCAGCATTGGAATATTGGTGGTGTTTTGGATGTTGCTAAAAACTCTATCAATTACGCTGTAAAGCGTCATCAGCGAACTGGCCTCTAGATTAAGAAACCTGGGTCAAATCATCCACAAGCCACGATCCACGGCTCGAAACGACTGACATCTTTCCCTAATTGTTTTGCGCCATCATGACTTGCCCTCAACTTTTCTCACACCTAGTCTCGAAGAAGTTTGAAATTTGGCAATTTTATCACGAACTGTCCAAAGACGATTGAGGAAACGAGGGCTTGTATCCAGAAGACATGTAACTTTTCAAGCTTTTCTTACAAATTGTTGCATTGCTTGTGAGCCTTTGAACTGACTGGACACAAACTATAGCAGTATGTTGTGCAGATATGATTAGCGGTTTAGTTTAAAATCTCCAGATGGGCGAAAGCGAGTGTTCTGAAGGCAATTCATTGAAAAGAAGAGAGCAGAGTCATCTACTGACCAGTGTTTCAATAATACAACTAAGTAATTTCTTGTAAATAAAATAAAATTATTGATTTATAATAAATTAATCGATTAATAATAAATTAATTGGTTAGTTATTAATTAATCGAAACCAAAAATATCATATGATTAATCAATTAACTGAAACAAAATAATCGATTATTTCAATCATTCGATTAATCGTTGCCATCTCTAGTTAGGTACAACCGAAGGGCAATTACATATACGTACATTTATGGCAGATAATGATATATATATATATATATATATATATATATATATATATATATATATATATATATATATATATATATATATATATATATATATATATATATATATGTATATATATTTGTTTCACCGCTTATACAGACCCAACTCGCTATACTCTGCAGGCGTTACCAGACCAAAAGTGACAAGCTCAGACCCGGCATCGGGTCTGACAACGTTTTCTATGCTAGAAGTACGAATTAGGCCTCAAACAATCTTTAGCAATGAGTTTCAGGTGGGTCTGGGAAAGCGGTAGAACGTGTTTTTTTATACAAATTTAGTTCACGAAATTTCCGTGAAGATGGTGCGCGTGTCGGGCTTGTATAAAATATTTGTAATTCATACGACTTATACAGACCCGCTATACACTATATACCTTCACAGACCCGAAATTTGGCAACACTGTTTGGGTCTGTCAAGATACACACTGGGTCTGTAAACGTAATATGTCTGTCAGATATTATATATACTCACGACACTTACGCAATCTTTGTTATTTTAGACTAAAGTAAGCTTTATATTACCTAATGTACAAAAATATTCTAGTCGAAACGGTACTATTTAAAATTTGAATGGATTAAGATAAAAAGGTGAAAATATCTGTGTAGGTTGCAAGACAAAGAATAAATAAAATCTAATATACAAGTAAAATTAAAAAAGAACTATCTCACTTCAGAGGAAATGTGTCTTCACTTGTCAATAAACCATTTAATTATGGTTATTAATTTAGAATGGAGGAAATATAGGTCCTTATTAATAAAAATAGTATCACTAATTACTTGTCTCTTTATTTATTCATTTTAATCTTTGTGTCAAAAATTTCAAATTACAATTTTTAGAAAATTTATTTTTTTAAACAATTAAAAATGTATATTTTTTTTTCTGTGGTACCAAAAAAAGAACATCTAATGGTTGTATATATAAGTCACAAAAAATCCGAATTTGTTAAATGTGTTTTAGCCAGAAATATTCCATAAATTTTGCCCAAACAGTGTCTTATAAAATATTATAACTATGGATTAGTGTTTTGTTGGGTATCGGTCGAATTAAAAAAACATATAGTTTGTCGAATGTTTAAAATTTATGTTAATTCTGTTTGCCTACTCCTAGTTTCGATTCAATCTGAAACATTATCAAAGCCTAATTTAATTATATATCAAATGCAATGTATTACACAAATTAGGTATTTAAGAACATTTTAAACACTTACATACAATTATATAAAAGTAAAATCCAACAAATATATTATTTACACATATTTAATATTATTAGTATTAATTTAAGAGAAAAAAATATCTCACTATCTTCTAACAAGTTGTGACATTGTTAAGATACAAGTCAACTAAGCTTAAAAATATTAAAAATAAATAAAAGTACCATAATTTCTTATGTAAGTAATCATACAATTGCAGTATCAAATATTATTTATTGCATACCTTGATAAAATTGTGAAGCCAAATATATTGGTCAAAGCAAACGATATTTAATAACTAGATTAAAATAAAACGAGAATAACATTATTAAAAATAAAATAGAAGTAATAATTTAATAGTGGAACTTGCAAACAATTTAAAACATGAGTTTGATTTTCCTAATAAAAAAATTCTAAATATTGGACAAAATTTAACAAAACTTCTATTGTTGGAAAAAACATATAGGTAAATGATCATAACAGAGACTCTATCTGGCGAAATTATGTTGATCTTACCAAATAGACAAGTTTGTTATTGTTTTGACGCACGTGTTACATATTTTTGGGTTTTTAGATTTTGTATCTGTTTGGCATAAGTGTGATATTTATTAAGAAAATATAAATCAAGACAAAATTATTAATAAATTCTGTCTAAATGTCAGATTACAACGTATTGTCCATATGTCAAAAAGTTGTTACTGTCTATTTGGTTAGTTTCAATTTTGAAACTTTGGCGCTGCAATCTTAAAAGGGGTTACCTATATAGATAATTTTAAGCAAAATTTATTATAACTTATATAAAAATAGCTCCATCTATTATATCTATAACTGACTTCAATTGAAAATACATTCCTTTTATTTTTTTTTAATTCTCTTGTTAGCTTAGTTGACTTGTATTTTAATAATGTCACAACTTTTTAGAAGCATCACGCACCAATTTATTTAGGATTTATAATAAAATTTTCAGAAAACAAAAATAACTACCTATACTACCTATACAAAGTAAATGGTAATGCAAAATATAAACACGTCAATGATTTTGAAAGACTGGATTAATCATTTTATATAATTTGCATGAGTATGTAACTGAAGTGACCAGATGTCTCGGTTTAACCGTTGACTGAATAATAATAAATATATATTTTTCAATCAACGGTTTAACCAAAGTCCTATTGAACGAGGCAACATGGCGGTTTTGAATAATTTTTATGTTTTTAAGAATGTGATCCTTTTTCACTTGTTTTGTTTTTATTTAGAAACCGTCCATTTATAAAACATATTTAAACATATATAATAATTTTATCAAATATTTGTGCAGTGTAATCCGATTGCATAATCGTAATCCGATATATAGTATTGTATAGGAATGAGCAAACTACAGATCGTGAGCCCGTGACGTTAATTTATATTACCTTGTTTTATTAACAAAAATTAATGTGCAATGTGATTTTTCATACATTTCAGGGTTTTGTAGGTATTTAATAAGTGTAAGAAGTCAACAGAATGTTGGATTTCAGGACAACATTTTTTCTATGATCACATCAAAATCAACTGTTTTTTTTTTTAAATATTTTTTATTCGATATTTGAGAACTAAGAGCTTCCATTTAATTTTTTAAAACTAAATTTAAATAATTTCAAACAATTTCGTCACAAAAAAAATTAAATTAAAAAATCCTGCGTATCTAAGTTTGCTTCGTATCTAAATCTCTTTTAAATTAGTAAGAAATATATTGATAAGTGGCTTTGTATTTTTTCAATTTCAGAAACGTATTTATCACCAGATCCGTAAATAGGAAGGGGCACAGGTCCGGGGCCTTGATAAAATAGGGTTCCTAAAATGGTCTGCCATAAAATTAAAATTAATATTTTCATAATATTTTCGAACATAATATTTTCGAAAAACGGATTACATTTGTTATTGAATAATTACGGAATAACATTCCTGAATGAAAATATATATTCACAGAAAAAATATTTAGTTTGTAGTGATATAAAATATTTTTTTCACTGTCCGTTACAAAACAGATCACAGATATAATATTGTTCTAAAACGGTAATGTAATAAAATAAATATATAACACCCAGCAATGATGAAAAGTTAAATACGTAAGATCCACAGATGCAAAAGTTTAATCTTAACAATTTACATATAAATGAAAGAATTGTATTAATGGTTTATCAGTCAGAGAGTTGAACTGTTAATGAGAGCGGCCCAAGTTCCTAAAGATGTGCGCGGATGGCCAAAATATGTTAGGGGGCTCAAAATAAGTTAGGGGGCCCCAAATATGTTAGGGGTCCCAAAATATGTTAAGGGGCCCAACTATAAAATCTTACCCAGGGCCAGAAAAAAGGTAGTTACGGCACTGTTTATCACTATTAAGAATGTGCTATTTTATTTGTAAATATTTCACTACTATAAATGTTTTTTGTTAATTTCAAAAAAGATATACACTACCTTAGTCATAAATACAAAAAAAACATAACAGTATTAGCAATAATTTCGCCATGCATTAAAAAAATAATTAATTTAGTCGAAAACATCAAAACTGCAATATTTTTCAGAAACGAATTCTGATTCAAAAATTCCTCTTGACCGTTTCCGGTTAATAACTATGTACATTACTTAGAATTTGTTTCAATTTTTTTAGATTAACCCCTTTCGATTAAAGGGGACAGTGATTTTTTTAGTATATTTGTGAAAAAAGCATATTAAAAAATATATATAGATATATATATTTTTTTTTTGAAAAATATCATTTGGATCCTTAATCTACGTTTTAAGAACTTTCTTTTGATATCACAATGAATTTTTTTTTAAATAATTACATTTTTCAACGACACAAAAAATCGATATTTTCGAAAAACTTATCAGATAAAAAATTCCTGTTGAACTAATCCGGTTTCCAACAATGTATATAATGGAGATTTTTTTCAGATTTTTAGATCAACCTCTCTAGGAGCTACGGTGGGAAACTAACGCTTTTTGGAGAATCTTTTAAATGATTTTACAAAAATAAAAATGTGTTCGTTTATTCACGGATTAAGAGGTTAAAGCGTAAAATATATTAAAAAATCTTTAAGTAATAGTTATTTCTTTTCAAAAGCTCCAAAGACACCCAACTCGGCATACGTTACCATACGTTAAAAAATCAAAATTGTCCTTGATATCCAGTACTTCCGGTTTGTTCCGGAAAATTTCAATACTACCATTCGATTCTTTGGGCAGACTCGGGTTATCATAATTTTTTTCCCAAATTACTAAGACATCGTGTTTAAATAAAAATTGATGTGAAGTGTGAATTTTCACACATTTCAGGGTTTTGCAAGTATTTAGTAAGTGAATGATGATTATTTGGGGTGCCAAAACAAATTTTATGACAAAATATTTTTTTATGAATTTTAATTCGAATGCCTATTACCATTATTTAAGTTTTTAAAGATGTGCAGTATTTTTTTTTTTATATATCAAGGTTCATTAAGATTTTTAAAATTGCGCCTATGGCTTCCATTGGTTGTTTTTAGTCATAGCTCCTCCCCTTTGATTTCGTGTACATTCAAATATATAATTAAATTATAATTTCAACAATTTCCACTGGTTATTAAATTTACGCTATTAAAAATTAAATGCAACAATTGCCAAAATATAATTAAAATTTTGAAAAAATAATTTAAACAATATAAAAATGCAAAAAATAAATAAAAAATAATATTGTCTCCTCACGTAGGACTCGAACATGAGTCCGATTACGAATTCTTGGACAGAACGCAAGTATCTTAGCCACAGCACCAAGAAACACGTTACTGTTTAGCGTATTATATAACTATAAGTTGTCAACATTATTAGCAAAAAAACACAAAAAATGCTTTTTTTTCCAAAAACATAATCTGATCAAAAATTCCTGTTGAACTATTCCGGTTCACACCAATGTACATTACTTAGATTTTTTTCAGATTTTTAGTTTAAACCATCTGGGCTACAGGGTGTGGGACAAAATTTTTTTTGCACAATATTGGCAAAAATCGCTTCAAAATAATTTATTTTGGAAAAATAAAAATTTGATCGTTAATCCACGTACCAAGGGCTTTCATTTGATACCCTACTCAGAATTAAAAAAAAATATTTTTTTTTTTCGATGAGCACATATTTGTTTATATTTTTAGGAGGATATGTTTTTTAGATGTTTTGGTATTTTTCCTATGTGCGGGTCAACGAGTTGTATAAGCATGCCAAATTTCAACTCTCTAGGTTTAGCCGTTCGGCTACAATTTTTACCGAACAGACAGACAGACAGACAGACAGACAGACAGACAGACAGACAGACAGACAGACAGACAGACGACAAAATGACGGTATAAGGGTTTTTTGGTCATACCTACAAAACCCTAAAAAAGACGGTTGGTCAATGGTAAATTTAAATATGAAATGTACAATGTAAAATTCCTTAATGTAACAGGGTGCTAATAACCTAGATGCTGGAGCATCCATAAATAAAATTATTATTATATATATATAAAAAAAAGACTACCGTGACACGCTCTGTGTTGGTCGTACAGTAAAATGTTTTGAATCATTGTTTTATTATACTATAATTTTTATGGCGTTCATGGTAAATGGAAAACGTATCAAGAAATAGAAAAATTAGATTCACTTTCATTCTTGAAAAATTGTCAAAAAAGTTCAAGTTAAATAATTTTAAAAATTCGTGAAAAGTGAAAAGAATCATAGGAAGTACAAAGACAGTTCTGAGGATGGCAGAGTGGAAGTAAAAAAAATATTTTATTATTACCACTGCAACCGATCAAAAATTAAATTTTTTAGCTTCATATAAATTTTTAAATTCTATTGATTGTTATTGACATTCATTGAATGTCAATAGTAAACATTAGATTAACCGAGAAATCTTATAAATGAACTATTAATCCTAAAATAAAAAAAAATGTCATGTTGAAATATACGTAAATTTTATTACTATCCCTAGACAATCGTCAAATGAAGGTCAACATGAGGATATTTGTTTACAGGAACGATGTAAATACCGACAACACTGTACGGGATTGAGTACGTCGTCAGCATATACAAATTATACACAAATGACCTGATTACGACGTAAACATGTATGGGGCTTAATACTGGTTATCAAATATAGCAAAAATGTTTTTTTCATAATTCGTTACCCCTTGAAGGTTGCTCCAGGAGTGCAAAGTGCGCTCTTTCTATTTTTGATACATATACTCCTGAAATCCCATTAGATTCGGTGGGTCTGTGGTTGTCTGTTGCATGTACATGGCTTGACAACGTCGGTCAGATAAATATATATATATGTATATATATATATATATACATTTCTCTAATGACCCTTAAAATTAAATATTTATAAAAGCCCTGTGTCACCCTTTGCATAAGTTTTGAGGTATGGAGCGAGAGTGCAAAAATATTTATACAAATTACAAGTCCTGCTTAGCCGTTCGCAATCGGCTATATATAATAGGTGCCTTTTTGTGTACGCTAAAAAATGGACGTAATATTACTCCTGAATGTACATAGATTGAAAACATGGCCATGAAACCTGGAAACAGGAGGCCTAGGCTCAATTCGGGCTGTCGTGCCAATCATGATGATGATGATGAAATGTACCTCTTTTGGAACAGGAGGATCCGGTCCGGAAAATTTAAACAAAAGATTATGTCAACCCTAAGTTACCCTCGTAAAAATCGTGTAATCAACTGCAATCTTTGGAGTGTTTTGACGTATGGAACTGAATGCTGGGTGTTAAATAAATACAATATTAATAAAATAAAAGCCTGTGAAATGTGGGTGTATAGAAAATGTTAAAAAGTACCGTGGACTGACAGAGTGAATAACCTAGAGCTAGAGATATTAAATAAAATGAAAGTAAACAGATGGTTATTAAGTAAAATTAAAAGACAGCAGTTAAGATTTTTTGGTCACATAGTGAGGGAAAGAAATATTGAGTGGAACTTATATAGTGGACCATGTGACAAAAAACGTGAAAGAGGACGTAGAAGAATAATTGTTGTTTCTAGTATTGTAAGTTAGACAGGGACTCAAAATTTTCAAAAACTAATTAGTGTAGTGGACGATAGAACCTAGTGGCGTTCCATGGTAGCCAATGTCTGTAGCAGATATGGCACTTGATTGGGAAGTTGCTCTCTCTGCCCATCATACATATGTGTGACATATGATATCACACATATGTTGTTTACCCAAATAATATAAATTACATTATTTCACTTTGCCCCGTGTTTCATACTAAACTATGATTCTTAATATCATCCTTAATTTTGAAGTTTTCAGTAAAAATTGAAAATTGTTTTATAAATAATTATTTGCACGATTGAACAGACAACTTCCTGATTTTATTTTGTTCTAAAACTTTGTTGTTCCTTTTCGCCATTTATTGGTCGTTATTTCTTCACTTTTCGATATTAACCCATCAAACCCATAACAGGATATATATATAATAACAAAATAAATAAATTTGTAATAAAACTTTATTTTGTATACAAATTTCTTCAACATATATGCACCCTCGCGACATCTAACGACAAATACACGAAGTTTTCTCTGGCGTGGTAAAAAATTTATGACATATAAAATGTTGACACAGGGTAGGAAAACATAAAATTTTATTTTCTTTTAAACGTTTATATGTTCTGTATGTAAAGCTAACAAAATATTTAAAGTCTATTCAACAGGAAACGTTTAAGTATATCCTGTTATAACGTCTTAGAATAAAGATGTTACAAAACATGTACAATAGCTGCATTTTACAAAATTACAATTTTTTTAAAGGTTGTTCTCTTATTGGCACTAAAGCCTTAATTACAATAGGTTTATCTATCTTGTGATAATGTTTTCCAGGTCTAGCCCTTCAGTTCTTCAGGTCCTTCCCCACATTACCATTATAACTTTTTATTGGTGCTCACTTCGGTCGTTTATTCCGCATCATTCTTTTCAGAAAGTTGTCCAACTGTTCTCGTATTATCTATTTCAGTAGTTCTCAACCTTTTTTCTCGACGTATCCCCTAGCGTATCAGCCATTTCCTAAGAATTAAGAGGTACTTACAGGGCCGGCTCAAGGGTACCTCGCCCCGATGCAAAATTAATATAGGCGCCCCCCCCCCCCCCTTATATTTTTTTAAATAATTTTTTTGATAACTATTATTATTAGAGAAAATTTAATTTTTGTAAATATACGTGATATTCAAAATAAAACTGATTGGTAAGCTATAAAATTGAAATAATTTGTCCAAATTGGGATTTTTTTTTTTTCGAGTTTCTTATATATGATAAGTATGACGGAAATTATTGACTAAAAGTTTTAAGGTCAATGAATTTTATTTAAGGATCAGCACATAAAAATGGTATTTTTTTCAAAATGTGATTTAACGGCTTAAAAGGTTGTGACCATCTTTTAATTCTCCTCTTTTAATCCAGGAACGTACATACGCGCAAACCTGAAATATTACGGCCATATCTCATAGCGTTACGAAGACAGAATGACACTTTTTTTTACTATATTTTTGTAGCTAAAACAAAGAGGTATTATCGACTTTATTTTGATTTCTAATATCGTAGTAAGTTTAATTTTCCATTTGTTTACTAATATATTATTTGAAAGCATTTTTTATTTTTTCGCTAAATTCCCTTGCATGGGGGCCCCCCTTTTAACAGAAGCCTGAAGTGCCGCCCAGTTAAAAATGTAGTTTTTTTTTTTTCAAATTTGCTGTTTGGCACCCCCCTTTTACTAGAAGCCTGAAGTGCCGCCTAGTTAAAAATGTAGTTTTTCCAAATTTGCTGTTTGGCACCCCCCTTTTACTAGAAGCCTGAAGTGCCACCTAGTGAAAAAAAGTATTTTTTTCTCTAAATTTCTTTTTTGACGCCCCCACTTAGTAAAAGTAAGTCTGAAGTGTCGCCCAGTAAAAAAATTAGTTTTTTCTAAATCTCCGTTCATGGCGTCTTCCCTTTTACTAGAAGCCTGACGTGCCGCCCAGTAAAACAAGTAGTTTTTTCTAAATTTCGTTTCATGGCGGCCCCCTTTTACTAGAAGCTTGAAGTACCACCCAGTAAAAAGCTAGTTTTTTTTCTAAATTTCCTTGCATGGCGCCCCCTTTTACTAGAAGCCTGAAGTGCCGCTCAGTAAATAAAAGTAGTTTTTGCTAGATTTAATTAAAGGTCACAATACTTACTACAAAAATGAATATTATTTTAACTAAAGCTATTTTGATATTGTAATAGGCTATAATTTTTTCTTCGACTCGGCGCCCCATGTTTGTGGCGCCTCGATGCGGCGCATCGCCTGTATACCATCTTGAGCCGCCCCTGGGTACTTATAAAAGTATTATAGCAGGATAAGCGTTATTTTTGTTACCATCGACTCCGTTTCCGAATTCCTCTTCGAAATTTTTGTTACCAACGGCTCCAACTCCGACATCAATCCCTCACTTAATAATCAAATTATACAGGCTGTATCTTAACACCAGTTCTAGACTTATTATTCGAAAACAATTGGACGTTCAAAGTTACATGCGGGCTTAAGCAAGCGCGCCGTATGCATCTGGTGGAATCGTCCAATATCTGTCTATTTATCTTCGAGGATAATTTAAGGGTAGTCCCGACTGAAAACATGGGCTACATACCCGGAAACGGAGTGAGGGCCCAGCGAAAACGTTTATTCTCGTTTCCCTTGATTCCTTGATTTACTAAATTTGATCTATACTAAAAACGAAAATTCCACATAGATGTTAAAATAAGACGAGGGCTTTGTCACCACTGCTAGTCAGGAGATCATTTGCATGAAAACTGCTGAAGAAGTTCACGAAAACATTATTTTGAATGGTATATTGATAAACACACTACCATGCCAGAGCCCAAAAACCGAACTAGAACCGACCCTGAAACCCCAAGAACCCCATTGAAATTACAAAATCTTAACCGAAACTCTGAACAAAAACTTCAAATTTTAAGAACCGGAACCGGTACTGGAACCTAACGAGACAAGAGGGTACTGAGGATTTCGTCAGCTACCATTCAATCGATTATCGTCGGCTCGCCGAAGCATTTTAATAATATCTTCTTACTTCCACAGAGCTCTGTATTTTTCCAATTCTACACACATTTATAAGAACGTTAGTACGACAGTTATATATTATTACTAGGACTCTGTTAATATCTACTATTTTTTGTGAACTTTGCTGATGGTGAGCAATTTTAATAAATATATGAATCTGTGCAGAAATAAAAAACTTAAAAATAAATATTAAATGTCATTTAATACAAACAAGAACAAGGTGTATATAGGTTATTATGTATGTTATAGAATTAATTTGACATTTTAGTCTAGCGTGATGCTGTATAAAATCGTAGAGGGCATAACATCAGAAATTAAAGTTTTGATTAGCATTTTATAAATTAAAGGAAGCAATTCATTACTTGTCACAAGTTCACAACAAATTGGAAATAACGTCGCTGTCGGGGAATACCCGTAACTCATGTGCAGTCGAACACAGGGAAGTAGCCAGAATTTTATTGGGAGAAGCTGGGATATTTTAAAACTGAAAGTATTTTATTGCTGAAAATTATGAAGTGAATAAATCATTTCTCAAACCGAACCCAGACCCGAACCCTTTAAAAAATTTCGGGATTTTTCGACTCTGCGTTATGATGATCGAATTTTTGTGTCGTTGAATATTTGTCGTTTTATTGAGAATATTATCTAGTCTAGTGATACTACAGAGCAATTCAGACGAGTTATTACCAAATGAAAAATTCTGATTATAGTTAATATCCGTGGAGGACAAAGTACTTGAAGAAGATGAAGAACTATGAAATCATAGTCGTAAAGTTTCTTAAGCTTTTATCAATATCAGCGGTGGCGTTAGCTCTAAAAATCTGGGGGGGGGGGCAGGATGTATTTGAGGAGGGCATCATTTTTTATCGTTATTAATAAACATGAAAATACAAGTGATGACCAAAAAAAAATAAGATTCTCACTTCTAAACTACAAGTGGAGGCCTAAAAAAAGTCTTCACTTCTAAAATATAAGTGAGAATTTAACCTAAAAACAGGTCCTTGCTACGGTCAATTTTTCTCCAAGTATTTCTGGGTACCAACTTTGGGGGGGGGGGGAGCCACCGCTTGCTTTGCCACTAATCTTACATATCGTGAAATAGTATATTATGCAACGAGCATGGAATGATGGTCATTCACATGAGTATGAAAGCTGCGCCACGAGCCACAGGCGAGTAGCGCAATTCGTACGAGTGGGAAATGACTATTCCATGCAAGTTTAATACTATACTTTTTCCACGACTATAACTTTATTATTTATTTAATTTTTATTCAGTTCCCTTTAAAAACTAACGATAATTTGACAGTTGCTTTCAACCTATTTATTACGTTGCCTTGCAACGACCATGTACGCTATCAGACGGAATGTAAATTCAGTTAAAATAACAATACTTGCGTCAGCTGATTAACTAGCTGACCAAGACTAACTCTATCAAAAAATATATTTGCAAAATTCGACAACTTTAACTATGTTATTTAATTTTAATCCGGTTTTCTTTACAAACTAACAATAATTTGGCATATGCTTTCAGCTTTCAACCTATTTATTACGTTGCCTAACAACGATCGGTCATTGCTGCTTGAACCTGTTATGTAATGAGCTCAACCTGTTACGTAATGTGCTCATTACGCAACAGGTCAGCTGTTTGTAATTAAAAGGAGTGCGGAATGTGCTACATTTACTAATCACTGATACGCCTGTAATGAACTTATTTCTATCTAGTCGTGGAAAAATAAAATTTTATAATATATTTTTAATATAATAATTTGTTTTTAAATGTTTTAAAATATATATTATTATAATATTATACATAAATAATATAATATATTTTTAATATATTGTAATATTAATTAATCGATGCCTACGTTTTAATGTATCATATTTCCTATTTTAAAGACCATTAAAATATACTTTGACATTTATATTTTTAATTAATAGTCTTAATTTAATGTTCAAAAATAAAACAGTTTTCTTTTTATGTCTGAGAAAACCCACCTTCAACTTAAATGACTCTTATTTAAGAAGAAAATGAAATATTTTTGTCAGAAATATGAAACGATAAAGCATTATGAATGTCTTTAAACAGTTCTACACGCAAACTGCAAACAGACAATTTTCAGTTAAACAGTTCTCATCATAAACTTCTTGAAAACAACACTGTTGCACGAAAAATAATAAATAAACGAGAACGTATTATATCCTATACATATTTCATCAAAATTATTATTACTATTGCAATGCGGAAAAATGCATTTTATAAAACAATTTTATGCCCTACATAAAAATGAGAAAAATTGTTGGTTTAATAAATATAATATGAATAGTTTTATAAGATCAGCGGCGTACTCCGAAGAATTATGTAAGTTTTATCAAGGGCGCACTAAAACTAAATTTTCTACTGAGCAATTTTAATGTTATCCGGCACATTGTTGTGGAAGTGGTGGTAGAAATTCAGAAAATCACTTGAGGTTGGAAAGTGGCAGAAATTCAAAAAATTACATAAAGTCATAAATAAATAAAATCACTTGAGGTCGATGATAGATATTCGATAAAATTTCAATATGCATCGACCAGATGTCCAGTCCGACACAAAACTAACGCGACAAGACATATGCACACACTAATTTTTTTTTTTTGTTTTAATTAATATATGTTTATTGGTTTTAGCTACTCTGGCTATTAACCAGTACATTGTATCTTACATAATAGTTACAGCTTAATTCTATTTTGTACTATAAAGTTAAAAATGGTTAGTAATACTGTTTCTTTATTTAGGTATAGTAAATGATGTATGTTTGTGGGTAGTGAGATGTTGAGGGATGTCAGTTTTGTGTATAGCTGGTTCCTGTTGTTTTCATATTTTTGGCATGCGAATACAATATGGTTCACATCTTCAATTCTGGTGTTATCACAAGTACAGTTGGGTGTGGGGCTCATGTTTATTTTATGGAGATGGTGTCTGCAGTATGTGTGTCCGAAGCGCATGCGGCATATGGTGGATATGTACTTTCTGCTGGTGTCTGAATTAAACCAAGGTTTGTGTGGAAGTTTAGTTTGGATAGTGCCATAGTAAGAACCTTTGGTTTGAATTGATAGCTTATACTCTTGTTCCCATGTGCATATTATTGTGTTCTTATATTTCGTATATATATCCGGGACTTCTAGAGGGTTATCTAGGATTGTCCCCGTGGTGATGGCTTCTTTGGCTAGAATATCTGCTTGTTCATTTAGCCTCAGTTAGCATGGCCTTTAATCCAAACGACCTTTAGTACTGTACCGTACTGATTTATATTATTTGCGAGTTCGAGGATTTCGTACAAAGAAGAAGAGTTTTTATGGTGAAATTTTGGGTATTTTAATTTTTGGATGATACTTTTGGAGTCCGAAAAAATAATATATTTTTGCCCTCTAGGTAGGTTTTGCCAAATGTAGAGCAAACATCTTTTAATGGCTGTCATTTCCGCATAGTATATTGATGTGTTGTTTCTCAGTTTATACTTTTCTAGGTAGTTAGTTGACGAATCGATGAATGCACAACCTACCCCTTCGGTGGATTTCGAGGCGTCCGTAAAAAGATAGCGTCCATTGGGCCAAAGTTTTTCTATTTTATCCATAAAAAGATCGTTTTCTGTAGGTAGAATTTGGTCGTTAATGAAATAGTTGTTAGGTAGCGATAAACCATACGTGTAGGTAAAGCAAGGCATGACCTTTTGGATATTTAAGGGTGTTAAAATATTGGCAAGTTCTAGAAAACTGTCCACTAGTGAGGGGTTCTTTTTTAGATTCCAATATTTTGATGTCATAACCTCTGTTGCCAAGGAGGCAATATTTATTTTAGTCCCTAGTAACATTCTGGGTAACATAAATTTGAAGGACAGTAATTTCCTGCGGTGGTTAAGAGGCATGACATGAGTTTCGGCCAATAGGGCATTGACTGGGGTGGAATGCATGGCACCGATAGCTAACCTAGCGGCTTTATTTTGCACTGTGTCTAGTTTTTTAGGAATATACGTTGGAGCACTACCATACAAATGACTACCGTAGTCTATTATTGATAGTATGAGATTGTTATACAGCAATAGCATAGTTTTTGGATCTGCACCCCAAGAGATGTGTGCCACTGTGCGTAAAATATTCATCCTAATTTCGCATTTTTTGATGGTATAGTTAATATGAGGAAACCAGGTTAATTTGCAATCTATAAGCATTCCCAGAAATTTAACGGTTGGGCAGATTTTGAAGGATTTACCTGCTAAAGTCATATTTTGTGGAATTGAGTGTCGACGTCTAGTGTACACCGATAAAACTGACTTCTCTTGAGATATACAGAAACCGTTTATTATGGCCCAATGGTTGAACTGTCGCATGGCTGTATTAAGTTCAGATCGAGTTTGCATTAAATTTTTTTCTGAAGTATAAAAGCAGAAGTAGTCTGCAAATTGTATTATTTTGATATTTGGGTTAAATAAGTATTTAATGTCATACGTATATATATTAAATAATAGGGGAGATAAAACCGACCCTTGAGGGAGTCCTAACAAGGTCTTCCTGGGACCTATTAAACCTCCCTGGTATTTTATATAAACACACTCTATTTTTTATTAGGTTAATAATAGCCGTGGTCATTCGAGTTGAAATACCGATATATATATCATTTTTTGTTGAAGATGTTTGATAGAAACATGGTCATATGCCCCTTTTAGATCGAGGAAGAACGATGTCAGATAATAATTACGAGAGAAGTTTAACTGTATGTCTGTTATTAACGTGGTAAGGTTATCCATGGTATTTTTACCTCTCCTGAAACCAAATTGATATGACGGGAGTAACGAATTATTCTCCAGCCACCATTCTAATCGGGATTTAATAAGTCTTTCTACGGTTTTAGCCACACAAGAAAATAAGGAGATTGATCTATATGATTCGGGTTTATTAGAATCTTTATTGGGCTTGAGGATCGGTATTATATGTTGAGTAGACCATTCCTTAATACAAATACTGTTAATCCCAATATCATTAATTACGTTGATAAGAAGTGATTTTGCATTTAAAGACAGGTTTGCTAACATAGGGTAGTGGATATGGTCAAAGCCAGGTGACGTGTTAATTGTGTGTTTAAGTCAATGATTAAGTTCATTGATTGTGAAAGGGCTGTCAAGAAAGTCATTCTTTTGATCGATAGTGATGTCTGGCTGAGTAAAGTTTTCTTCGCATGATGGAGCGGTGAGAGAATTAAAGAATTGGTTTATCCATTCCGAGTTAGTAGCCATAGATTTGTGTGTATTTGTGTTATTATTTTTTTGGAGAATTTTTATTTTTTTTCCATGTCTCTGAAACGCTAGTGGTCCTATTAATTGAGGAACAGAATGATTGCCAAGTTGATTTTTTCTTCTGTTTAAATAAATATTTTGATTTAGCAATTGCTCTTTTACAGTCTATGTAGTTATCAATATTAGACAATTGTTTATATTTCTCGAAAGCTGAATAAGTGGCTTTTGTTTGACTTTTACAATCTTCGTCCCACCAAGGTCGACATTTAAATGCGTTTATAGTTTTTTTGGGGATTTTATTGGAATGGATTTGGTTGCTGCTTCATTTATCAGATTTATTATTATGTTGTATTTAAGTTCTGGGCTCAAAATATTAAATTCTGCTAGATTTATCTCTTTGGATAGCTTATCGGATATGGAGTAATATTCTAGCCAGTTTGCGTTTCTTATATCCCACTTTGTTTTTGGATATATCGTTACTTTGTTATTAGACGGAATATTTATTTGAATAATGATAGGAAAGTGATCGGAGCCCATTGTGTGGTTTATGGTAGACCAATTGATAGATGGAGATAATGCTGGGGAACAGGCAGTAATATCGACGGCTGATTTTCTTTCATGAGGAGGCATGAGACGAGTCGGTGATCCATCATTTAATATAGTCATTTCGCAGTTGTTGATTGCTTCCAGAAATTCATTGCCTTCGGAATCATTTATTTCACAGCCCCAAGAAATATGGTGCATGTTCAAATCTCCCCCTAGGATAAAGGGGGACTGAAAAGCTTGAAATAGGTTAGACCAAGAGATGTTCGTTGTTCGATGCTTAGAGTTGCAATAGATCGATGCTACTGTTAGATTTTTATTTTTTAGGTGTATTGTAATGGCACAAATTTGGAATATATGCGAAACTAAGGAATTAACGTTGATAATGGTGAACGGTATACCCTTTTTAATGAGTATACAACATCCCCCATAACCATCTTGGCGGTCGTTTCTTATTATATTATAGCCTGAAATGTTATACTTGTCAGTCGGGAGTAGCCATGTTTCTGATATTAGAGCAACTGAGGCTTTTTTCGAGATAAGTAAGGTTTCGAGAAAGGCTTTATGAACACTAACGGATCGGGCATTCCACTGAAGGATATTAAAAGTATCCATATTTAGGTGTGAGAAAGGACGGATTTAATTTGTTCCTTGAGCTGGTCTGTAGTTACTGGAAGATTAGACATATTATTTAGGTTACCTATGTTTTGTGAGCTAATAGAAGATTGGACATAATTTCTATGCGATAACTGATTAATTTTTAATTGTATCTGTATTAGTATTATTATTTTGCAGAATCGGTCGGTTATGGGCCAGTAAATGTGTTTGTGGTGGGTACGGATTGCTAATTCCTGATGTGGAGGGCAAAAGTTTAATTATCTCTGACGGAGAATATCGCACGGGTCGCATTGGTCTGATCGAATTGCGTTGGGGGTATGGAGATCTTCTTCTTGGGTTTGTAAATATTGTGGCGCTTGTATTTGTTTGAATGTCCGGTGGGTCAAATATTTCTGGTAGGGCGCTAAATCTGTTTTTTAAGTTTAATTGGGGGAAATTGGAAAAATTTAATGTTGGAGCTTGAGAAGTAATGTCTGCGTAAGATTTATATTTTACTTTGGCTTCTTTGAAGCCAACGTTATTTTTAGCCATGTAAATTTTAATTAATAATTGATCTTTATATGTCTCGCATTGTTTGTCTGTTGTTGGGTGTGGTCCTTTGGAGTTGAGACACATGATATCCGTCACTGTTGCTGTACAGGCCTCCGTCACGTGATCTTCCCTACATTTAGCACAACGTGAAGCACTTTTACATTGCCTATAGTTATGACCGAATCGTAGGCAGTTAGAACACTGGGTAACTTTATATACATACGGGTGGACGGCGCACTTAGCTCCATAAATTATAATGGTTTCCGGTAAATATTGTCCTCGGAATGAAATAACGACTGTTCCTGTGTTGATTATATTTGGGGTATTATTTGTCGATATATTTTTTGTGATACGGCGTATGTTACTTATTGTCACGTTGCTTTGTATCACTTCTTTGATCTCTTCTATTGTTAATGAAGGGTCGACATAACGGATGATTCCTTTTCGATATAGGATATTTTCCGGGATATATCCGTGGAGATTATTTTTAGGTAGAATTTCTGCATCCAAAATTTTGTTAGCTATTACCGCGTTCTGAACTGTTAGCTTTATCCTATTTTTCCCCAAATTTTGTATGTTAATTATTTCGTTATTAGCAAGGTTGAAGTTCTTAAACATTAATTTCCCCAAACTCATTCTATGAAGGAGACCAATGTTGCCACCGTTACTTTCTATTAGGACAAAAAACGGGCCTTTGTCTGCATTACTATAGGGTCATTCCACGTCAAGTGGTCTGATTTTAGAGAAGTGCCCTGCTCGACCATCACGGATTTCGATGAAATTTTGTATGGACATTCACACATGTCCCCAACAAACATTGGTAAAGTTTTACGTTCATCCATGCAATACTTGCTGAGATTTAGTAATTTGTTTGACCCCATACCGCAGCCTTCTATGGTATGACTCCGAGATTTCGGCAACTTTGAGACACAGTATCTCTGCCAATATTTTGTTGAGAGAAACAAAACTTTGCCAACTTATACAACTTTTTGCGCTCTATTAAACAAAATAATAAACAAATCTTCATGAGCGATTCCCGTGAAGAAAATTTGGATCAAACTTGGCCTAAAAAATTTGCAACTCGAAAAAATTTTAAAGTTTGGCTTTTTATACCTCTGAAAGTAAAGGTACGATAAACGTGAAATTTTGCACATAATAACTTATCAATACAAGGTTAACGAATATAAAATTTTACACTCCTAATATTTTTCATTAGTTCAGGAATTGAGTGTAAAGTTGATGATTTTTGTGAAAATGCTAAAAACAGGGTATATTTAGCCCACTTTTACAAAAATATACCTTCTGGAAACTGTTTTAAATTATTTTCATTAGAAAGAGCATGTTTTAATCCCCCTAAAAAAGTAGGATTTGGTTTTTCATCCCTGGTATATAAGGCCTTAGAAATAGGGACAAAGTTGAGAACGTTTTTATCACATGCTGCTATCGCAATATCGCTTGCATTTCATTATTTTTCATCTTGTTTGTTTTATACAGGCATTATAAGTACCTAAATTGCGTTGATCCATGGTGACATTGTCACTACCAGTTCAGAAACTTGAACCAGTAACCCCATAGCCATAGGGTTCACGCCCGATAGCCGTGCAATACCAGCCACGGGTGGGTTTCTTGGTTCAGGATCCCAAGCCTCTAGTTTGGTTTCTTCGTTAAGGTTCCAAAGCCTTGTGTGGGTATCTGTCCGGTTCCCAAGCCAATGATTGGTCAGCTTATTCTAGGTTCCTAAGCCTGAAGTGGGTATCTTACATGGTTCCCAATCCGAAGTCCATGATGTTTGTATGAATTGCCAAATACCAACTATTGCTTATTAATTATTGAATTTAGTAGCCACTTTCTTCAGTGTCACTTCTTGGAATTGATACTCTCGGCCTGGTGACATAACTGATGGTGCTGGAAGGCCACAAATAAGGTGTTGTGCTGGAACCCAACAAATATCTTTTCTTTCGGGCCAATAAAATGAATGAGCCGGGCCTTGCAGATGCATAAATTTTACCAAAGCATCATTTTGTTCCAGAGAAATTTTTACAACATTGCCTACCCACCACTTATTGTCATAAATGCAGGCAACATAACAACCGGGAAATAGTTCGGCTAATTTTAAATTAGGATCGACAGAATTGGAAAGTTTGGCCATAGCAATATCCTCAACTTTCCCTATTTCTAAGGCCTTATATACCAGGGATGAAAAACCAATCCTACTTTTTTAGGGGGTTTAAAACATGCTCTTTCTAATGAAAACAGTTTCCAGAAGGTATATTTTTGTAAAAGTGGGCTAAATATACCCTGTTTTTAGCATTTTCACAAAAATCATCAACTTTACACTCAAAGATATTTGTTGGGTTCCAGCACAACACCTTATTTGCGGCCTTCCGCACCATCAGTTATGTCACCAGGCCGACAGTATCAATTCCAAGAAGTGACACTGAAGAAAGTGGCTATTAAATTCAATAATAAATAAGCAATCGTTGGAATTTGGCAATTCATACAAACATCATAGACTTGGGCTTGGGAACCATGTAAGATACCCACTTCAGGCTTAGGAACCTAGAATAAGCTGACCAATCATTGGCTTGGGAACCGGACAGATACCCACACAAGGCTTTGGAACCTTAACGAAGAAACCAAACTAGAGGCTTAGGATCCTCAACCAAGAAACCCACCCGTGGCTGGTATTGCACGGCTATCGGGCGTGAACCCTATGGCGATGGGGTTACTGGTTCAAGTTTCTGAACTGGTAGTGACAATGTCACCATGGATCAACGCAATTTAGGTACTTATAATGCCTGTATAAAACAAACAAGATGAAAAATAATGAAATGCAAGCGATATTGCGATAGCAGCATGTGATAGAAACGTTCTCAACTTTGTCCCTATTTCTAAGGCCTTATATACCAGGGATGAAAAACCAATCCTACTATTTTAGGGGGATTAAAACATGCTCTTTCTAATGAAAATAATTTAAAACAGTTTCCAGAAGGTATATTTTTGTAAAAGTGGGCTAAATATACCCTGTTTTTAGCATTTTCACAAAAATCATCAATTTTACACTCAATTCCTGAACTAATGAAAAATATTAGGAGTGTGAAATTTTATATTCGTTAACCTTGTATTGATAAGTTATTATGTGCAAAATTTCACGTTTATCGTATCTTTACTTTCCGAGGTATAAAAAGTCAAACTTTAAAATTTTTTCGAGTTGCAAATTTTTTAGGCCAAGTTCGATCTAAATTTTCTTCACGGAAATCGTTCATGAAGATTAGTTTATTATTTTGTTTAATAGAGCGCAAAAAGTTGTATAAGTTGGCGAAGTTTTGTTTCTCTTAACAAAATATTGCCAGAGATACTGTGTCTCAAAGTTGCCGAAATCTCGGAGTCATACCATAGAAGGCTGCGGTATGGGGTCAAACAAATTACTAAATCTCAGCAAGTATTGCATGGATGAACGTAAAATTTTACCAATGTTCGTTGAGGACATGTGTGAATGTCCATACAAAATTACATCAAGATCCGTGATGGTCGAGCAGGGACCACTACACCACTTGATATGGAATGACCCTATACCTATTTAATTTGTTTAAGTCATAGGGTGAACGATTTATGAACAAGTTATTATTAGTTGGGTTGGGGTTATTAATAACTATATTTTTTAGCGGCTCATTAAGCAATTTTTCTTTAATTGGACCTTCGTTGGACATTTTGTTGGGGCGAGAACCTTGATGATTATCTCCCTGTCTCTTTTGTGTTAATTCTGTATTATGGTTTAATTGCTGAATTGAGGAAATATTTCCGTTAACTACTTCCATTGCTTGTATCATACAAGTACCGATATTTAACTCACTGCCTGGGGGCCCTGGGCCCCCAGTATTAACACTCATTTTGTATTATTTGATTGTTTAGAAGCTAGAATCTTTCCGTTATTTATATTTATACATTTAAATTTAAAGAAATCACACTATTTTCTACGTTATTTAATCACTGTTATGTAATTAAATGTAATCGTACACAACACTAATTATATCTAGATAAGATGCTCATCGGACGAGCGCTCGGACTAGACTCCACACACTAATTAATACATTTGTAATTACCAAAGTTTGGTGAATAATGACTTTGAAATTATATTTTTTAGTTAATCTTAAATGTATTTTTTTTTTTTAGTATTATTATTTTGAACTGTTTATATTTTGAAATAAAGGGTCTTTCAATAAGGGCGCTCGATTTTAAAATGTAAATAAAACAAGTTGTGCGTGAGATATCAACTCAATTTCTTTTTTTTTTTTTTTTTCATTTGAATTTATATTTTTTTGCATTAAATGTGGAACGTCGTTCAAATGTCCGCCGCGGTTTTGCATGGTGGCACGTATTCGGGAGGTCCAATTTTTAATGACTTTGTCGCATAAATCTTGCTGGATGGCGTTTGTTATGTTGACTTTGAGGGCGTCAATTGTTTGCAGTTTATTCGCATAGACCTGCGATTTAAGATAGCTCCAAAGGAAGAAGTCTAAAAGCGTTAAATCGCACGATTTCGTGCGATTTAACAGAATATCGCTCAAGCAGAATGTCGCTCGTGCAGAATGTCCATCGTGGCATGTGCTGTGTGGCACGTAGCACCGTCCTATGGGAACCACATGTTATCGGCATTCATATCATCCAGTTTAATCCACAAGAAGTTGCTTATCATCGATCTGTAGCGCTCGCCGTTGACGGTTATGGCAATGCCAGTTTCTTTTTAGAAGAAGTACGGACCGATGTTTCCGCCAAACTAAAGAGCTTCACTAGGTTGCAAAGAAAATATATATGTTATATTTATATAGGATCCATGAGCCACCCCACGAACAAAAAGTAGTAAAATAAATAAATAATTTTTGTGTAGTCACACATCTTATTAAAATTTGTTTTAGGGTCATTTGTTAGCAAGGATGATGGATACAGGAATAAAACCGTTTTTAGGAATATGCCGCAGAAGAAATAACAGAAGTTTTGAAAAAGAGGAATAAACTATTACAGTTAGGCGGATCACAGCTACAAGAGGTAGCGTACAATATTCCAGGGGCCATCAAAACGTTCGATGAAGAAAAAAGCAATGATGTATTCAAGACCCTGGTAGATGAACTAACAAAATATTTTTCTCCGCAACAGAATTCTACTTTTGAACGACATATATTTAGGAGTCTCAAACCCGAGGATGGAGAAAATTTCAATAAATTTCTTGTAAGGGTACGCCAGCAAATGTCAAAATGCCAATTTGGGAGTAATGCTCAGGAAGCAACCGAAATTAACCTGAAAGACAAAATTATTGATAGTTGGGCTTCCCTAGAATTAAAGAAGAAACTACTGGAGAAAGAACGATCACTAAAAGAAGTTATCGAACTCTGTCAAGTTTATGAACAAATCGGAAATCAGTCCACAGTTATGAACACAACTAGTAGCGAGCCAAACACGTCGTGCTCAACTATCAACAAGATCACTTGGAAAAGAGAAAATCCAGCCAATGATCAATGCACTTGATGTGGCAGACCGGGTCATTCAAGGAACAAAAAAGACTGCCCTGCCATAAAGGCTGAATGCAGGAAGTGTGGATTAATGGGGCACTTCACATATTATTGCAAGACGAGAGCCACAAAAAGAACAACTTTCCAAGAAAATACCAATAGTTATAAGGATAGTAAACGTAGACGTTTTAATGTCAACTGGATACAAGACGAAGATACAAGGTCTTCACCAGAAAGGGGAAATTTTGAGGGCTTTTAGATAAATGAGAGACATAGAACGCGGAATCTAAATACCGCCGACGATTTGCTCCAGTGCGTTGTGGGAGGGGTGCTCATAACTTTTCTCATTGATTCAGGATCAAGGGTAAATATTATAAAAGGGGAAGATTGGGACACATTAATTGAAAACAAAGCAGTAGTGTGGAATATCGATCCACAAACTGATCATGTACTTAAACCATATGCCTCTGAACAAGCCCTAAAGATTAAACATCGATTCCAGGCGACTATTAATACCCTAGGGGCACCAGAGACAATTACGCATTTCTACGTAGTAGAGAAAGGAGAAATCTCCCTGCTCGGAAAAGAAACGGCGAAGCAAATCGGTGTTCTAAAAATTGGAACAAATATTAATCAAATTAATCAATCGACCATATTTCCAAAGATAAAAAAACGTCACAGTAAAATTAGCAATCGACACCAACGTGAAACCAGTCAAACAACTATTAAGACGCATGCCAGTAGCAGTTGAGACCCGAATAGAGGAGAAGTTAAACGAAGCTCTGAAAAGAGATATAATCGAGAAGGTAACGGGACCCAGCGCATGGATATCGCCTATAGTGGTAATATTTAAACCAGATGGTGACATTCGCATATGTGTAGATATGCGAAGGGCTAATCAAGCCATTCTAAGGGAAAACTACCCGCTACCTACAATCGATAGCATTATGGAAAAGCTGAGATATGCAAAATATTTTTCTCGTTTGGATTTAGAAAAAGCGTATCACCAGTTGGAACTAGACGAAGAAAGTCGCCCGATCAAAACATTCATTACATCTAAAGGGATGTTTCGTTATAAACGCTTGATGTTCGGCGTAACCTCAGCTCCAGAAATATTCCAGAGAGAATTTGAAAGGTTACTGGTTTCTTGTGAAAATGCTGTTAATTATTTAGCTGATGTAATTGTATAGGGAAAATCTGAAACGGAACATGACGCATGCCTAAATAAAGTATTACAAGTGTTAGAAGAAAACAATGTCCTATTAAATAAAGGTAAATGTTTATTGAAAGTTCAACAAGTTAAGTTTTCTAGGGCATAAATTGTCAGACAATGGTATTGATGCTCACCATAGGAAGGTGACAAGTATTCAGAATTTCCGGGCACCAGCCACTAAAGAAGAACTGCGAAGCTTTTTGGGGTTGGTAACTTATCTGGGAAAGTTTATTCCAGATTTAGGAACTGTAACAGATCTACTTCGACAATTAACTAAGAACGACGTGAAGTTCCAATGAACTGCGGAACTACAACAACATTTTGAAAAACTGAAAGAGTCGTTGGCCAAACTACCAACTTTGGCATATTTCGATCCACAACGGAGAACACGACTTATTGCTGACGCAAGTCCTGTAGCGTTAGGAGCAGTTTTATTACAATTTGATAACGAACAACACCCTAGAGTGATCTCTTTTGCCAGTAAAAGCTTATCAAACGTGGAGCGTCAATACTCCCAAACAGAAATAGAGATATTTTCTCGATTAGGGATTCCAAAGTCTATCAGAACCGACAATGGCACACAGTTTTGCAGTGTAGAATTTAAACAATTCTGTAACAACTACAATATCGAGCTTATCCAGACACCACCGTACTGGCCACAGGCGAATGGTTAGGTGGAAAATATGAATAAGTCCATTTTAAAGAGGCTACAAATCTGCCATGTGAACAGAGGGGACTATCGGGCGGAATTAGAAAAATTTATAATGATGTATAACGTAACACCACACGGCACGACGGGTAGGACGCCGTCCAAGCTTCTGTATAAAAGAAATATACGGGACAAAAATTCCATCCATAGCAGATCTCATGGAAGAAGAGAAAAATGAAGAGGCCAGGGATAGTGACATCATAAACAAACAGAAAGGAAAGGAAAAAGAAGACAAGGCAAGAGCGGCTACGGATATGAATATTAAGCCTGGTGATCAAGTACTGGTAAAGAATTCAATCATCCAGCACAAACTGGTCCCAAGATTCCACAATATCATATATGAGGTAAAAGAAAGAAACAAATGTAACCCCTGTGCATACAGAAACCCCACCCAGGGTGACTCCATTAAGGTTGAAAAAGATGGAGGGAATGTGGAGACCCATTAATGAGTGTGACGTAACGTGAAGCACCGTTAATGAGAAGATTTAGATAACAGAGAAACATCACATTACGGGGCAGTCGTGCAATGATATCAGTAGTGTAGAGTGAGGACTATTAGTGTAGGAATATAATATATGTGTAGAGTTCATAGATAATAAATAATAGTTATCCATCCAAGGAGAATTGTGTATTATTTATAACCCAGGGTAGCACAGAGACCCAAGTCCGGACGCAATATTCGCCAAGTTGAAGTCACAGAAAGGCCAAGTTCTTGTGAACGACGAGAACTTGACTGTCTTGGGTTTTTCCGTACACTCTCACGCACAGCAGCAATGTTTTCAGCAGATCTTGCGTTTCGGTGACGTACTGGTGTTGGCTGATTATTTACCGAACCGATTGAATTTGGCCACCAAACGTCGAATAGTCGACTCGCCAGGACGGTTGTGGCGAGCATAAAAATCACGTATTGCGCGGAACGTTTCTCGAACGGAGCAGTGACTTTGTTAATAAAATTTGATGATTTCCACACGTTGTTCAACGCTATAACCTTCCATGCTAAATAATTGACAACAAATTTGACAGGTGTCACTTTAACAACATGGCTGATATAACCTAACAAATTTCGAGCGTCCCTATTGAAAGAACCTTTATAATACATAAAATGAAACTTTGTTGTAATATATGTAGATTTTTGTCACTGTTTATCTGTGGGGGGTGGGTCAGAAAGCAAAAACGTTTTTATTTTCTTGAAAAAAACCTTTAACTAATCGAAATTTTCAAGGCAGAAAAGATGCTGGTGACCCGCCTTCATCTTTTCATCTACAACTTTCAAGAAAATTTCTTCAGAAGCAGCACAGGTATACATACATTTAAATTTGTATAACCTAAGTCCCTTCTCGGAAGGAAACATCAATTAAACGATCGACATCAAGCTCCCAGGTACCAGGGACACGGTTATGTAAGGCACCTTTCCGCAAGAAGATTTATGCCCCCGCCCCCTTTCTAGGATTTTGTCGGTACGACCACCAAAAAACACTTATAATGTCATTGATGTGTCTATTTGCGGTCAGGAACAAATTAAGTTTGTAATTCAAGGTGCAATTGTATATCTAAATGTGCAACCAAAATCAGTTATAGATGCTTTCAGATGTGTAAGAATATTCATCAAATATAGAAGCTGTTTAAAATATTAGTAACGTTACCAGTAAACAAGGTACTGCTGAATGATCCTTTTCTACGATAAATTATTTAAAAAACTCAGAAACACCGTCTATAAACTAGTAAGAAGATTGAAAAATGGACTTTCTTTGTTATTTATATATAAATATATGCATATATGATGCTTTAAATATTTTGCAAAAGTCCAAAAGAAAACTGAATATTAGTATGTAATTAATAAATGTGTACATCTTTAAATTCAATTTTGTATTTAATATATACAAGATTAATATATACATAAAAAATTATATTTTGATCTAAAAAAAACTTAATAAAAACTTAGAATATGTATATTTAAGCGTTTGTTTTGGCGCCCCTAAGAGCTGGCGCCCTGGGCCTGTGCCCCTGTCGCCCCTGCCTTTCACCGCCACTGTATATAACTATTTCTAATGTAAGTTATAGGTTGTTTTGCCCTTTAAAAGATGTTAACGCCCCTCTTATATGGCGCCTTTGTGCGGCACGCTACTTGCACACCTAGTTGCGGCGTGCCTATCGGGTACATTTGTCTCCCTGTCTAATCGGGTCTGATCACATCACAAAAAACGAATAGAATACAGCACCAAAGGTAAAACGAACAAAGGAAGAAAAATCACATTGAGCAACGATCTTTTCTGGAACGAAATAAAAATGGCTGCAAAAAACAGAACGAAGAATGGGCAAAAGTTATTAAAGTTATATGTCAAAAATAAATGGTATAACCAAACATTATAAATACAATTTAGTTACAATTTAATTTTTACTTTATAGCCCATATGAACCAGAAACAACCAAAATTAGAGTATTGTATTGGAGCATAGGGAGCTCTAAGGCTAAATCCCTTTAGATCTCCCTTTACTCCAATAGAATCCAAAGGAGAAATGACAATGATGATGATAATTTGTTTACTCTATTAACTTGTATATGCCGCATTTTGCAAGTTGAGAAACGTGTTTACTATCGACCTACCAAGGAAACAGCCTAAGGAATTTCAACCAATAAGTAGTACTTCTTGTTCTGACGTAATGATCCAAAACTCCAACGCTAACAGTTAAGTCATCTGAAATGTTAAGAGTTGTCCAAAGATCGACGGAGAGATCAGTAATAGGAAATAGTTAAGCTGCTTGAAAAACAAATCGTTCGATATACAATTGTGTGTGACGTTATTGAAAGAATCGCTCGTCCTAAAAGGATTATGCTAGACAAGTGGCTGATAAACGGCTTGCAGATGGACGAAAATGTTCGAATACAGGTCTCAGATTAAGAAGCAGAAGTAGAGAAAGACCCCCAACTAGGTGACATAAATATAATAATAATAATAATAATAATTTCTTTATTGACCAAATTACAAAGTACTATATTGTTTTTAGTCAGTCAATACAAAATATAAATAAAATACCGTCAATCCAAGTAAAGAAAATACACAGATAATATTATTCAAAATAAATGAGAAAAACATTAAATTAAATACAAAAAAAAAACAATTAAAAACAAATACAAAAGTCATTCATCAATCAGCAAAAATGATATTTTGGTACAATATAAAATAAAAAAATATAAATAAATTTAAAATTATAAAACAATTAAAATAAAATAAAATTTATCTATCTTTCAGATAAAGCTAAAAATTGAGTTTAAAAAGTCTGATAATTCATAAATTGGATTATCTGTTAAAACATTTTTAATCTTAGATTTGAATTTTTTGTGAGCCATCGATCTGATTTCCCCTGGAAAAAATTAAAAAACTTTATGGAGTAGTATTTTGTAGTATTTCTAGATTTATCTAGCCTTAGGTAGTTGAGACAAATATCATTTTTGTGTCTCGTGTTGTACAAATGAATTTTGTCAAAGGTTGTATAAGAAGGTACATTTTTGTGTGCATGCAACAAACAATGATATATATACAGGGACGGAAAAGTCATAATTTTTAAAGCAGAAAAAAATGTCTTTGCAATTCTGCCTGTATGATACCCCCACCATTAATCTAACTACACGACACTGCAAAGCAAATATTCTTTTTGCCGGTGACGAATGACCCCAAACTAAGATACAATAGGTAATATTTGATTGGAAAAGAGCGTAATAAGCTTTTAACATTATGTCAACAGTAACCACATTTGATAAATTTCTGATTAAATAAATGATCTTAAGCAGTTTACTACTCAGAATATCAACATGTTTATCCCATTTAAGATGAGGATCAACATATACACCTAAAAATTTAACATATTCTGGGTTATCAAAATCGTGGTTTTTTGTGGTAATGAACAAGAGTTGAGTTCAATGTTAATTTATTAGAAATAAACCATAAATTAGCATTTTCTTGCTGGGTAATATTTTCATCAAAAATTTTGACCTGATAACTAAAGTGGTATCATCTGCATATAAAATTGAGCTCATTGATATAAATTAAGAACAACAAGGGGACCAGTACATATCCCTGAGGAACACCAAATTCAACGGGTAAAACATCAGATTTTTTATTATCAACATTAGTAAATTGTTTTCTATTAGATAAATAGGAAAGTATACATCTACAACTGTCTTTATTAAAGCCATAGGTATACCTTAAGTTTGGATAATAGTATTTCATGACAAATACAATCTAATGCTTTACATAAATCGAGAAAAATGGTTAGGCAGAATTCGCCAGATTCCAAACCATCACCATAAAAAGTTGCTACCAACTGAAAACTTTAGGCATAAGATCGTTCCGAATGGAAGTAAATTGGGGAGGCCTACGTTCAGCAGTGGACTTAATATGTTGGTTAATGATGATGATGATATTAATGTTTCAATGTTTTATTTGAGATTCACCTTTCGAGATTAATTAACACAAATCCTAGCAACATAACATATTCAAACTTATTTTTCATAGTTCAGTCTTATTTAGTAAACATTTATACGATGTGCATAACTCGCATGCCATGTGGGTTTCAGACGCGCACCACGACACGAAACATCAATTTCACGCATCACCATACTCCAAGATACACGCGAACCCATACCTCACATTCTAATACACTCATATCTGATAGGAATTGCCAACGAAATCAATTAGAATATGACCTTACGCTGCAAGAAATATTAATAAAAAATTGGCTTATTAAAATTCTATATAACATACCATTACATGATGACGATAATTTTTGGGTTTTATGATGTAAATTGAAATTAAATTGAATTAGGAAATATTTTTTATTTACCGTAAAATTTGAATAAATTTCAATATCTCGAAGTAGGTTATCAGTAATAGAAAATGAGGGGACAACCCCTCGTTTTAACACATTAAACATTTCTTTATAATTGTATGGAAATGTTTATTGACTACCCCTCCACCCTCCTATATATTTGGACACATCGGAATGTGTCCAATTGTGTGCTACAGTAATGTGTCCATTACTGTAGCAGTTGCGCGAGCCCAGATATATAATATTTCTCAAGTGTGGCCCACATGTGTTAGGGCACAATTGTTTTCACCGAAAATAGTGGCGCGCTATATTGGTGTATTCACCTATAATGTGAGGTTAGTTTACGTTTAGCACTGTTCAGATAATCGCATGTGAGGTAAAGTGATTTTTCTTTATACGTCATAATGTGAAAAGTTAACAAGCCAACGTGGTGGTCGAGCGATCTTAGTCGTGCGGTTTGTACTGGTGGAAACCCAGTACGATTGTCCGGTCTGTGGTTCGAGCCTGCTTCGTGATATTATTCGGGCGAGAATAATATGTTTACATTACTCTCATTTTCACAATCATTCACCCTTCATCCAGGTGTAGGAGCTCGCCCCCTGGCATCGGCGATTAGCCTCGTTGCAGAAATAAAGGCCGATGTAAAATAAATAATATATTAATAATGAAAAGTTAACAAGGAATTGGGATTAAAGTTCATTTTAAAGCTCATCTTGCTACCACAAAAACCTCAGAAAGAGTACAGACTTCAGGCTTATAGTAAAAGGTGGGCGCCAAAAAGGAAATTTAAAAAAAATAATATATAAAAAAATATATGTGGGGGGGGGGCGCCTAACCTAATTTTGCATCAAAGCACCAGATACACTTGAGCCGGCCCTGCCTTTACATTAAACATTCAGATATTAAATATAACCTATTTTTGCCCAGGATTGATCTTAAGTCGTGTTGAAAATCCCGTGAATTTCGGTCCACCCATTTTGCCGTGATGCCCGTCAGACAGACAGACTTTCAAATTTATATAGACTATTGTCGTTATAGAGCAGAGTTTCCGAAACTGTGCGCTGCGATCTACTAGTGTTGCTACAATATATATATATATATATATATATATATATATATATATATATATATATATATATATATATAAATAAAACAATATTCTCTTGGTATTCGTCAGGTTATATTGTCAATAAAATAAAATAAAATAAAATGAAATATACCTGTACAAACCATCGTAGAGGTATCATGTGTTTCTATTTTATTAACTTGACATATGCAATTAGCATTTATTTTTTAAGAAATTGACTGATGATGTGTAAATTGGATGTACACGAAACGTTTCATTTTATTTTATTTTATTTTATTGACAATATAACCTGACGAATACCAAGAGAATATTGTTTTATTTATATACCAATCGTCAAGAAACCTATACTTTATATATATATATATATATATATATATATATATATATATATATATATATATATATATATATATATATATATATATATATATAAAGCAATGATAGTGCTCCGCAACGAATTCTTCTCGCAAAAAGTGCTCCGGGGCTCAAAAAGTTTGGGAAACTCTGCTATAGAGCATTTCAAGGCAATGTCATCAAAAATATTGGTTTTAAAACAGTAGATTTACAAATTCCTTCGTTGAAGAAGGAATCGTTAAGCGGGATGCACCCGTAAAATGTACTCTCGCTTGCATCAAAATTATGGTATTGGTTTTAAAACTATAGATTTACAAATGTTTGATTGCAGAAGAATTCGTTAAGCGGGGTACACTTCTAAAAAGTATTGTCGATTGGATCTTACATAAAAAAGGAACACACTGATGGACATATAGAGTTCGTTAAAGCGGGGAATTCGTTAATCAAAGTACGCCCATAAAAAGTATCTTATCATGGAAGTATCAATATTATAACCGTATAAACAAAATTTCATCAAAATACTAGTTTTAAAACACTAGTTTTACAGATTCTTTCATTGAAGATGGATTCGTTAAGCGGGGAACACTCGTAAAAAGCATACTCGATTGGTTTTAACATAAGAGAGAAACACATTTATGGACATACAGATTGATATTTGTTGTTTAATAGCACATTTACAAAATATTTCGTTATGCGGGAATTCGTTAACCGAGGTACGCACATAAAAAGTAACTTCGATTAGATCTCGCATAAGACAGAAACATACGGACGAGCATGCATGGGGATATTGATTGTATAATAGCATATTAACAACATTTTTCGTTAAAGCGTGACATCATTAAGTGAGGTAGCCAGTAAAAAGTATTCTATCATTCAACTGGTAATATTATTATTATATATACAAAATTTCATCAAAATCCGACCACTAGTTTTTAGGGTTTTGTAGGCATAACAAAAAAAAAATTCATTATACCGTCATTTTGTGGTCTGTCTGTCTGTCTGTTCGGTAAAAATTGTAGCCAAACGGCTAAACCTAGAAAGTTGAAATTTTGCATGCTTATACAACCCGCACATAGGATAAATACTAAAACATCTAAAAAAACATATCCCCCTAAAAATAAAAGCCCTTAGTACGTGGATTAACGATCAAAATTTTATTTTTGTAACATAAATTATTTTGACGCGATTGTTGCTAAAATTGTGCAACTGTGCTCATCGAAAAAAAATATATGTTTTTAAAATTCTGAGTAGAGTATCAAATTAAAGCCCTTAGTACGTGGATTAACGATCAAAATTTTATTTTGGCAAAATAAATTATTTTGAAGCATTTTTTTTCAAAATTATGCAAAAAAAATTGTCCCACACCCTGTAGCCCAGATGGTTTAAACTAAAAATCTGAAAAAATTCTGACTAATGTACATTGGTGTCAACCGGAATAGTTCAACAGGAATTTTTGATCAGATTATGTTTTCGGAAAATAACGCATTTTGTGTGTTTTTTTGGTTGACGATGTAAATATTTAATATGTTATGTAACACAGTAAACTAGTATGCTTTCGTGGTGTAGTGGTTAGACATCTCGCTTACGTAATTGCAAAGTAGGGTTCGCTTCCAGTCTGGAGACAATTTTATTTTTCTGTTTTTTTTTTTGCATTTTAATTTTGTTTAAATTTTTTTTTCAAAATTCTAGTTATATTTTGGCAAATGTTGCATTTAATTTTTAAAAGCGTAAATTTAATAACCAGTGGCAATTGTTGAAATTATAGTTGAATTCTATGTTTCAATGTATACGAAATCAGAGGGACGGAGCTTATGACTTAAAACAACCAATGGAAACCATAGGCGCAATTTTCGAAATCTTAATGAAAAAAAAAATGAATCTATATAAAAATAATACTGCACATATTTAGAAACCTAAATAATGATATTAGGCACTCGAATTAAAATTAACAAAGAAATATTTTAACATAAAATTTGTTTTGGCATCCCAAATAATCATCATTCACTTACTAAATATCTGCGAAACCCTGAAATGTGTGAAAATTCACATTTCTGATTATTTTTTGGTCTATCTTGGGCCAAATGACACACAGACAGACAGGCAGACAAAAATTCTCTAAGCTAAGCATATTAAAGCTACCAAAGCCGAAATACTAAAAAAGTTATTGTACAAGAGCCTCCAACTTTATATATATAGATATATTTGGGTTGGTATAACAATGTTCGTACATTAAACTTTAATTTCTCCTTGAGAAAATTCTCAATTTCCTTTCTAATTTGTTTAGATCTTAACATAATCCTTTAATTTTCCGGCTTTTAAACATTTAGTGATGTTGTTTAAATAAATCAGTGTGTTGGCTGTAATAGAACATTGGACGATGGTATCAGTGCTTACGTAATTATCCAATTACAATTTGGTTACTGTAATCCTGGGACTCACGTGTCGTTAATTGATCGCCGTATCAGCCCAGGGGCCTTGGAACATTATTACTTACTATCTACCGATATTTACCTAACGGCTATTATAGAGCATCTACTCAATTTTTAATTACTGATTAGCTAAGTGTTGTATAGGTCAGGAATTTCGAAGAATGGTCGCTTTAATGGTTATTTCTATTGTTAGGGCTAACGTACATTCAGATGCGACCAATACAGTCAGGATCGCCGCGTACCTGTTATTAAGATGTGACATTTGAAGTCGATTCTAGTAGAAACTCTAGCAGAGGGAGATCTATCAAAGGTTGCATACGGGCGGCATTCTATTCTAGTAGAAGGCAGTCGTAGAATGTTGACTTACTTTTAAAACTATACTTATATAAGATTCAATTCAATTCAATTTTTTATTTATTATAAATACATAAATGTATATGAATATAATTTTTTATCCCTTAAACATAATAAATAAACAGCCCATAATAAGATGAATACACCACCTAGAAACAATAATTTCTGTGTGTTTGAAAATTAATACGTTGTCAATGTGGGCAATGTGTTCCGATGTGTTATAGGATTTGTTATTTAGTACTAATACAAATTAAATGTGTCGTTAAATATTGTTTTAGGTTATTTTAATAACATATGTTATAATAATATAATATATGTATATGTAAGTAACATATTTTAAGTTAACAAATCTCTTACTCCTTTAAAATCATGTTTTGATATCCAAGTTTTAATGAGTTTTTTTGTAATTATTACCAGTTAATATTCTCTGTAAATTATTTAAATATTTGTGAAAGGTATTGTATATTTTGTTGCTATATTTTTTATAAAATGTAGTTGATTTTACTTTATTAAATTTTTCTGGAATAGCTAATTGTTGTGTAGTTCGTAGTTCCTCTGGTTATATAATCATGACTTATTAATACGTCAATGGTTTAAACGTTATTAATTTTAGATTCTTTTTTTGTAATATTATAAGTAAATTTAAGTGAGTTTTGGCAGCACCGCCAACTTAATATTCCATATTGTATGATCGTTTGTACCAATCCATAATAAAAAGTTTTTAAATATTTTATTGGAAAAATCTCTCTGAATTGTTTAAATATATATGTATAAAGTTTGCCTAATTTTGTTACAAACTGAATCTATATGTAGGTTCCATCTAATATAGTCGTCGAAAATTACTCCCAGATATGTTGCATGTCTTTTTTTAATGATTTTTGTTTTGCAAGTAAATTACAATTAAATTTGTGAATGATTAAGTTTTCAAAATTAGGTTGCGAATATTCATATGTAAATGTTAAATAGTGAGGTTTATCGGAATTTAATGACAGTTTGTTATTATCTAACCAGTTTTTTATATATTTTAAGTCAGCTATTACTAATTCTTTTAATTCATTTCAAGAATGGGTTTCATAATATAATGCCATATATGCCATCATATGTATATGAAAAGAAATTGCAGTTTAGCTTTAGCGTCAGTAAATCATTAATATAAATTATGACAAATACAGGGCCTAATATTGTTCCTTGAGGGATATCATATGTGACCTGTTTTATTGAACTCAATATATCACCTTTTTTTATTACTTGTGTTCTATTTTGCAAGTAGTGCGTAATTAACAACAAAGCTATACCTCTTACGAATCTTTCTAATTTTGCTAGTAAACGCTTGTGATCGACTGTATCAAATGCCTTAGCAAGGTCTAAAAATATTGTCATAGATTTCTGAGAATTATCTAGAGATTTGTAAATATTGTTCGTTAAGTTAGTAATTGCACCATTAGTGGATCAATTTGGTCTGAAACCGTATTGCTGCTCAGATAGTAAATGATTCATTTCATTGATATATTAGCAGGCCCGCAAGAATTTGTATAATTTAGATTTTTAATAATTTGTGTTATTGCTATTTCATTAGTTTGTTTTAAAAATATTGTATGTGTATTTAATAAAATATTGTCTACTGAGGAAATATTTTCAGTGTCAATTTTTTTGAATAAATTTTACCAACTTGTGTAGAATAATTGTTAAAATGTCACCAGTCTTCTTTCTTCTAGCGGTTACCTATCTGCCTTTATATCTGAAAATAAAATTAAAATATTTATTCCCATATAAGTGTTGTCGGTAACAAGTGTTGTGACACACGTGCCACCAATTGGCACGCGAGAACTTTTCTGGTGGTATGCCAGCTATTTCTGGGGTTTGCAATGTTTTAATAGTTGTAGAGACTTCAAGCGACTGTACATTTTCCCAATTTGTGACATCCAATTAATGTACATTTGTAAATTGTTTTTATGAATCATATACACTTATAACAAGAGTTCAAAAAGAAATTACATAAGGGTTGGCTATGAAAAATAAAAGTTATGTCAACAGCAAGCTTTAGAATTAATTAACTGTCATCACTGTTGTTGTTGTCATATGTTTATATTGTTATATAAAGATTGCAGTAGACATTATTTTATTTTTCCATAGCTAACTCTTATGTAATTTCTTTTTGAACTTATGGTATATGTAACATATAAACAATGGTTAATTAAAAATCATTGCTGTCAAACTCAAATTACCACAAATTCATTATCAGAAAATATAATTATAAACAAAACTGTGCATTTTCTTTATTTTGTGTAATTGTATCTTTACCTTCGTTCAATGGTTATTGTAATTATAGTTTTGTGAGTTAAAAAATATTTTTACCTACGATGTGCAGATATTTGTAATTCACAAACTAAAAGAAAAGAGGCTACAATAACTCATACACATTAGTCCTTCGAGTCGGATTGAACTTCTTCGACGTGCCTAATGGGCCATTGAAGTGGTGGTATTACATTGAAGTGGTAGTACTAGTCTATTTGTCCGGGTCGAAGACATTCAATCCGGCTGTTTCTGATTATACCTAGGAAATCCTAAAAAGCCGCTCAATGCGTGTAGTTTAAAAATTAGTATCGGACCGGATACGGCCCGCGGGCCATATGCTGGACATGAATGGTATAGTTGTTTCTTGTTATACCTAGGAAATCCTAAAAAGCTGATTAATGCGTGTCGTTTAAAAATTAATATCGCGCCGAGTACGGTCCGTGGGCTATATGCTGGACCTCAATGGTATAGCTGTTTCTGATTATACCTAGGAAATCCTAAAAAACCGCTCAATGCGTGTCGTTTAAAAATAACTATTGGGCCAGACACGGCCCGCGGACATAACGTTAATTGACACAACATTCTTTAATTAAGCCAAGGTATATACTGACTGGAGAGCTAAGAGCTATATTCTCGCTAAGGCTAAACACATAGTGAAGCAGAGAGCAAAGCAGCGATGAAAGCGGACAGCAAAGCGGCGAAATTAAATAAATGAATTCCTGTTAACACGCGCATAGTGGAGCGTACTGCAGCGAGGTTATATCGTTGTTATAGTTGAGCAAAGCGACGCGTTCAAACAATTTTGATTTCTCTGCTATCATCGTTGCTAAAATAGTTGTTTAAAATGGATATTGAGGCATTTACAAGTAGTTCTCATCTATAAGAGGTATTTATAGTAGGTTCCGATTGAAATTTGTCCATTTTTTACCAATCTATGTTGAATTTTTTCCAAAATATAATCAAACGTTGAAATACTCATGCAAAAATAAGAATGGAACTTTTCTGGATGTTCGCGGAGTTGAAATATAGAAATGATGAAATTCACCATGTATATGTCTACTTTTATTTATTCTGTGAACATTGCACCTTCTAGTGTATTTATTTTTATTTTTTAGTAAATACCAATTTTTCAGGAAAGAGTTTTCTATTAGCAAAAAATCCATTATAATTTTGTGAACTTTCTGCTCGATTTTAAACGCGTCACTATGTGTAGACACTCTTTTATAAGCGCGACATTCTTTCGCTGTTTTACTCTCCGCTTTCATCGCTGCTTTGCTCTCTGCTTCACTATGTGCTTAGCCTAAGTGAGTTGCTGTCGGAGAACGTAGCTCTGACTGGTAGGGAGCGACCGACCACACACCTCAAGCCCCGCTAGCACCTAGGAACTTAGCGTTATGTGGGATACACAGAAATTAGGGCTTTTATATATATAATTACTCCCATTTTCACAATCATTCACCTCTCTTCCAGATGTAGGAGTTCACCCCTGTCATCGGCGATTAGCCTCGTTGCAGATATGAGCCGATGTCAAATATATAAAAATGACCCCAGGTTTACAAATATCAGGTTTTTCTTCAAATATTTTTATAAATGAACACTTGTCTCCCTATTATAAACAATTGTTTAATTCTACTCGAGTCTTCGCAAAAAATTTCAATTATAAATATGTATGGTTCCGAAACGGAAAACTTTTTATACGTAAATCTGATTCTTCTAAAATAAGGATTGTTAAAACTGAAAAAGATTTGGAACGGCTGGATTAAACTCAATTTGTATTTTTGTAAAGTGTGATATATTTTTTCCCTATTAAATTTATGGATATTTTTTTCCAAAACGTTCGTGGCTTAAGAACAGAAACAGATATTTTTTATAAAAATATATTAAATACAAATCATGATGTAATATGTTTAACAGAGACGTTTCTAATCGATTCAGTTAACAGTTCTGAATTATTTGATAACAATTATGTAGTTTTTCGACGCGATCGTAGTGACACTGCATCTTTAAAAAAGGATGGTGGCGGTGTACTAATAGCAGTCCGCTCATCTATTGTACATTCTCCCAAACCTGAGTGGGCGACTACGGCTGAAGATATTTGGTTAAGTGTAGTGAGTTCACAAGGGCAGAAGTGTAATTTGTGTTGTGTATACCTTCCGGATTATGATTTAAATGCATTTGATGTGTTTATAAATAACATGATAACTCTTATTAATACACATCCAAATGAATTGTTTATTGTTGTGGGGGACTTTAATCTCTCCTCAATAAATTGGATTCAAAAAGACAGTGTTTTTATTCCATCTACAACAGTAACCAATAATAAATTGGATTTGTTTATGGAATTATTCAATTTCTGTGCATTATATCAATTTTCAAATTTTCGCAATACTTCTGGTAATGTATTGGATTTAATCTTATGTAATAGAATTAGTATCAAAGATGTTAGGAGGTCTGAATTTCCTCTAGTACCTGAGGACAAGTTCCATCCCAGTTTAGAATTTATTGTTGATCTTAATTGCAAATATTTAGGTTTTAAAAATTATATAAAATATTATTTTAAATCAATGGATATTAACTCAATTGTAGCTGAATTGAATTCTGTTGACTGGGTATCTGTTCTTAGTGTTAGCAACACCGAGGAGTCTGTTGTCAAATTTTATTCAATTATTAATAATATCATCAAGAAATTTGTCCCATCTAAAACAGTTAAAATCAACAATCGTTTTCCACTGTGGTACTTTGTACCAACAATTAAATGTGTAAAAGAAAAATTAAAATATCACAAAAGGTGGAAACAATTCAACAACAGGGCGGATCTTGTAAGTTTTAATGCACTTCGGCGTAGATCTAAATTTTTAATCTCTAATGATTATGCAGACTATATTAAAATCACTGAAAGTAATATTATATCAAATCCTAAAATTTTTTGGAATTTCATTTCAAATAAAAGACAAAATTCGTCAATACCGGGTGTGTTGCTAAACCTCGACAAAGTAGAAATTTCTGATGGGGAATCCGTTGTAAACTCATTTAACGACTTTTTTTTCTCTGTTTTTGAACCATATTCACCTATTATAATTAATAATGATAATTTGCACTTATCAACCTCTCCATTATCCATTAGTTCACTGCATATTTCTGAAAACAATCTAAAAACTGTTCTAAATGATCTCGATCCTAACAAAGGAGCTGGTCCTGATGATATTCCGTCATATTTCATTAAATCTTTATCTGATCAATTATTAGCTCCTCTGCTTATTATCTATAATAAATCCATTTCTGAAGGCATATTTCCCAGCATTTGGAAAAGAGCCTATATCAGCCCAATTTTTAAATCAGGTAATCGAAATTTAATAAAAAATTATCGGCCAGTTTCCAAACTATGTATTTTTGGAAAAATGTTTGAATCATTAATTTTTAATAATATCTACAATTCCGTCAAGAATTACATAATTCCCCAGCAACACGGATTTGTTCGAGGTAGATCGGTTGACACAAATTTGTTTTTGTATACCGACTATTTGCTAAAACATTTAGATAAACAAATTCAAGTGGATTCTGTATACACAGACTTCAGTAAAGCCTTTGACAAAATCAACCATAATCTTCTAATAAATAAGCTCTTAAAAATGGGTATTCATGGGGATTTACTTAAATGGTTTATCTCTTACATTAAGAACCGAAGTCAAGCTGTGAAAATCAATCAATTTACATCAAGGTTTGTAAAAATTACATCTGGTGTCCCTCAGGGGTCTCATTTAGGACCATTACTTTTTCTGCTTTTCATAAACGACATCACTAGTTATATTTCAAATGTTAATTTTCTATTATTTGCTGATGACATGAAAATGTTCTTTAAAATTACTTCAATTTCTGACGCAATATTGCTTCAAAATGACCTTGATAATTTCCATAAATATTGCGATGTAAATAAACTTTTCTTGAATTATGGTAAATGCCAAATTGTCTCATTTTCTAGAAATACTAATAAGTTTACATTTGACTATAAGTTAAATGGGAATTTATTAAATAGGACTGAAGTTGTGAAGGATCTTGGGGTGTATATTGACACAAAATTATCATTTGAAGCTCATATAATAAATATAGTTTCTAAAGCCTGGAGAATGCTGGGTTTTATTATTCGTAGCACAAAAAAATTTAAATCGGTAATTCCTATTAAAAATCTTTACTTTGCCTATGTTTATAGTCTACTAAATTTTGCATCCGTTATTTGGAACCCACAGTATGATAAGTATGTAAATAAAATTGAAAGAATTCAGATTAAAGCTTTAAAATATCTTTGCTATAAAACAGACATCCCTTATGAAAATTATGAATCTGCCTGTACTACTTTTAATATTTTATCATTAAAAAATCGTCGTGTGCTAGCGGACATGCTTTTTCTTTATAAGATTGTTAACAGTCATACTGAAAGCAGTGACCTGCTACAACTTTTTGGTCTTCATGTTCCCTCATATCAGACCCGCAACCAAACGTTATTTCACGTAACAAATTTTAATACTAATTCCTTCCGTAATTCACCCCCCATCAGATTGGCATCTACTTATATATGAACTTTGGGACTATTGATATTTTCAATTCTGCCAAACTTCTGTTCCGCCGAAAGTGCATTGAAATTCTAAGATAAACTTTATGTTGTCCAATAAATTGCATGTGTCATTACTTGTATGTATCTAAAACATTTCGTATTTTTTCACTATTTGATTATGTACTTTAATTAGTAATAATTTAAACATATAACGTGTATTATTATACAGAGAACACTTTACTGGGCTTGTCCTGTGTGTGTTCCAGTCCAATAAATAAATAAATAAATAAATAAAAGTATATAATAATTTAATAGGATCAAAATGCGTTAAGATAATAATTATAGATCGGCTCAGGAACTCACTCAAGTTTTTTATTTGCATAAATAAATACATAAATAAATAAATAAATAAATAAATAAATAAATAAATAGATAAATAAATAAATAAATAAATAAATAAATAAATAAATAAATAAATAAATAAATAAATAAATAAATAAATAAATAAATAAATAAATAAATAAATAAATAAATAAATAAATAAATAAATAAATAAATAAATAAATAAATAAATAAATAAATAAATAAATAAATAAATAAATAAATAAATAAATAAATAAATAAATAAATAAATAAATAAATAAATAAATAAATAAATAAATAAATAAATAAATAAATAAATAAATAAATAAATAAATAAATAAATAAATAAATAAATAAATAAATAAATAAATAATAGGATCCCAACGCCTAGATAGGCGTATATGGGGCAGAGAAGGTAAGTTCTCCGTTTCTAGACCGCCGGCCATAGATATGAAAGCCAAATACGTGGTCAGTGTGACGTTTCAACTGGTCCTATTATCCCTGTATAAACAGGTACTCATTTTAAGTATGAAATACTTCAGGTTGAGTCGACCCCAGAGCTGACTGCACATTTTCGGAAGATAAAAATCCGAAAGAGGTGGAGAGTTTCGAACCCGGATCCCTGTGCTCCGTTGACAACCGTCTTACCACGGAGCCACGGCAACTCTTTTTATTTGCATAGATAAACTACTGAATAATGACACCATCAGTATTCGGGACCCCGTAATCATTTTCACTTATTAGATCCCTACGACACCGTGAAAACCATTTTTTTTTCTTTCTTTCTTTCTTTCTTTTTTTCATTTTTCAACGTTGCTTCATTTCAGCAATTTACATTAAAACAGTTAAGTTATAAGCAAACTACGATCAACTGAGTCTCTAATAAGGAATCTGAAGCATGAAGTCAGCTCAGATGTTATATTAAAAACCTATTTCTCCCTCTTTCAGTCCCACCTAACCTATGAGTTAATAATCTGGAGACATTCACTTGCAGCACACATAATTTTTGCATTAGTTTGAACATGTCAATTTTGATTAAATTTTGTAATATTGTATTATATTATTTAAATATTGTATTTGACTGACTAAAAACATTTTTTGTAATTTTGTTCATTAAAAAATGTTATTATTATTATTATTAAGCAGACATGGGGGGTCGACAGAAAAATAAACGTAATAAAATAATAGTAATTTTTGAAACCGACTCGAACTCCCGACTCGTAAATCGTACTTACATTAAATATTTTAGGTTGGGGTGAGTGTCATTTTAAAATGTCATTTTCATTACATCTTGAGTTCAGTCTTTTTTAACAAAATTTTTGAAAATATTAGTTTTAAAATTTTTCAATTTATTTTATATATTTTATTTTTGAAAATATGTTACTTTTTTCTTTTGACATTTAGATTTCGATTGCCAACATGAAAAATGAAATAATCATAGAGCTCGTTACAACTTGAGAAAATAAAAATTCTGATTAGTTCCGCTTAAACGTAATAAACAGAGCATACAAAAACAGATAAAAATGGATATGTGTAAAAACAAAAAATCTTTATTGCCATCAGATCATAAACTGGAGAACGTGGAAACCGGTTAAAACCAGAGAGTCGAACCGGATTTTTTTTTTCATTCACGTAATGAATTAATCGTTTTCTAACTACTAAAATTTATATTGACTGATAAAAGAATTAATCTATCAGAAGCAAATTTAAAGAAGATATTAATTTGTCGATTAAACAAAGATTTTAAATTTTATTTTAATTTAAAATTTCAAATATTATTTTTACAACTATAATTAATTTTTATTTATTTATTTATTAAAAAAAAAAGTTTTGTGTTAATCCGTTTTCTTCTTTATAATATTTCGAATCTTCAAACTGTTATTTATTATTTTCTAAAAGAAAAATTCATATTATTTATTATTCTTTATTCCCGGGCAGACTCTTTATATGGTGCCCTCAGATTTGCATAATTACGCAAAAATTAAGTTTAAGTTACTAGCCAGCTGAACCCAAATTTTTAGAAGTATTAAAAATTAAGTTGTTCATTGCTGTCAAAAATAGTTGTTGAGCAAAAATAAGTCTTCAACCAACATTTTCAACACTATTTGCATCTGGCGCCTTAGTGTCTTATTAAATATTTTTCTAATTTCCTCTAATTTGTTAGAATTTTATTTTATTTACTTATGTTTTTGTATTTTCATTTTTATGTTCCTAAATTGTATTTTGTTTTCGTTTTTGACAATAAATTTTTTAATGAAGTTCTATTTCTTTTGTATTTTATAATTGAAAAACAAGAATAACAAGGGAATTTGGTAAATAAAATGAAACTAAAATTTATACCGGTAGATATTTGATGTTAGACTCGATTTTAACTTGTTATTCAAACCGGAACCGAACCGGAACTAAACCGGAATTTTTAGACGAACCGAAACTGAAACTGAAACGAAAAACATTTACTTGGAACGTAACCGTGAACCGGAACGAAATTAAGTTGGGTTCGACTCTCTGGTTAAAACCGATATTGAATATCTCCAATTTAATTTTCGCTCTTGAACAAAAAACAAAATGTTGATCCCGTTTCCGTTCTATTAAAAATTCTAGTAATATTGTTAATTTGTTTTCGTTTTCGGTTTATCATCCTATTCCTATCAAAGGAATTAGGTTTTTCAGGCAAAAACACAATGAATTGGACCCTCCAGATTACTCAACGAATCAAGCAAGTGTGCGGGATAGATGGGATATATGGATACGTGGCAAATGTGGGGTATAATCATTAAAAATTCCCGTTACGTAAATATGCGAAAAATTCATCAATCTAACTCCTTAAATATATGTCAAGAAAACTCTAGAATTATTATTTTTTTACATTTCAAGGACGCTGATTTTGACATTTGGTTTAATATTAAGAAGCACCCTTAAAATCGGGGTGAACCATAAGATCAATAAAATTTTGCTTATACAGAAGTTTTTATTAAATTGAGGTAGATTATAATCTCTTGAACTCGACGTAATTTTCTATCAGAATTGATATACAAGATTCGTCTGGCAGAATTACTCAAGAGCTCGAGTTATCAAATAAAACAAACTCTAACAATATTTACAAAATGAAAATAAGTTTAATTGGTTTTTAACTAAAATAAATATTTAAAATTTGATTAGTGTTTGCAAATAAAATTTTAAAATATTTTAGCTCTGGCGGTTTATTTTAATTCTGGAATTTAATGTTTAATTTAACTTTAATAACATAAAGTCTGTATTTATGGTTGCAAAAAATATGTTTTTGTCGGTTATAGAAAAAATTTCAAATTTTCATAGCAACCACAATAATGTTTAGGGTTTCGTAGTTATATTGAAGAAATTCATATACAGTAGACTCTCGATTATCCGCGGTAATGGTAGGGAGAATTGGCGCGGATAATCAAAAACAGCGGATAAATAAAGTACACATATACAAGCCAGATATACTAGTATAAAATTAACATCGTTAATTTTTTACGCCATAAAATCCTACTTAAGCTTACTTTTTGTGATGCAGATCAATGTTCTATAATGATATAAAGCTTCTGAAGTACGGTATATAGCCTATTGTAGTTGAAACTGTTCTATTGTAGATTTATAGGTGAAGTACACTGTAACTTTAACCACACTAATATCCTAATGCTGTAACACCAAAATAATTAAATCTAATACCATTATACTGTACACTAAAATAAAGGAAGATAAATAAATGAACAACAAAAACTACGAATGTTTAGGAAAAGTAGTCTTTTATTGACTTATGTTTCAATGACATGGCTTCTTTCTTCCTTATGGTTGCTCTCAATCTGCTTAACACCAATATGTTGCTCCAGAGACTCTAGCAAACCCTCAGTCCATTGAAGAGCAGATGAATTGCTTATCTTTGTTTCAGGAATAAGTTCCATGTTTTCGTCCTCACTCTCGTCAGAATCCGTTGTCTGTCCTTATGCCCTTTTAACTATTTCACTGTCACACATAACCTTACACCCTAGATCGTCACAATCAACTTCAAAGCATTCTAAAATATTTCCACTATCAACTTCCATCCCACACTCTGTACGCTGTAAAATGTCGGCTAATTCAGAAATCGAAATCTCTTCTTCATCGAAACTATTGCAGTCGACACTTTCAATATCAGGGAATATTTTTTTCCATGATTGGCTAACTGTGCTGGGCTTTATGATGTTCCAGGCATGTGAAACTTCGTAAATAACATCCAATGATACTGTCTTTGAAAAGGTTTTTAAATCATTGCCTTCTAACTGCTGCAGAATTCGTCCTCTATATAGCCTCTTCATGGCAGAAATCGCCCCATGATCCATTGGCTGGATTAGTGCGGTTACATTAGGTGGAAAATAACGTGTAATTATTTTACCGTCGGCAGACTGCAAAACAGCCTCATTCAGATGACTTGGAGCATTGTCTAATAAAATAATGGCTTTTTCTGGCAAGCCTTTCGATCTCAGATGCTCGCGAACTGGTGGTACAAGTGATGAAATCATGTTTTAAAAATTGTGGTATCCATCCAGGCTTTCTTCTGATTAAAATATGTCACAGGCATATTGGTACTTTCAGTTCCCTTAAAACAACGCGGCTTTTTCGCCTTTCCGACTACAGCTAGTTTAATTTTATGACGACTGATAGCATTTGCGCAACATAAAGCCGTGATTCTTGCTTTCCTTGATTAATGCCCCGGTGCTCGACTTTCTGATATAAGTGCCAATGTTTTTGTGGGGAGACATTTCCAATTGAGGCCAGTTTCATCAGCATTATAAATTTGTTCAGGAGTCACCTGTTGCTCTTCTATGAACTTTTGAAAATCATTTCGGAACTCATTTGAAGCTCCCAAATGTTGCAAATTGTTGCTTAATTTATCCCCGTGTATAGAAATTTCACGTATTCCATGCCGCTATTTGAATCGCGTCAGCCAGCCCGAGGATGCATTGAAATCACCTTCCATTCCTAATGCATCAAAATATAATTTTGCCTGTTTTGCGCAGATAATTCCTGAAACATGAATGTTTTGTTGATTAAACCATTGCAACATCGCTTTGTCAAGCTCATCATAAGTTGACAGTTTCATCGTTTTTCTGCCACTGATAGGCCACCCGATGAATCAGAATTACTGGCGTAATTAATCAATTTATCTTTATTTTTTCGGAGATCGCGAGTTGTTGTTTCACCTATACCATATTACAAAGCTAAGTTTCTTGTAGTCCCTCCTTGCTCAAGTTATTTAATTATGTCGAGTTTCTAGTTAATTGTTAAAACGACACGCTTCATTTTCTGCTCTATTACCCACTTTCTCATACAAAAACTTAAATATTTTTCCACACAACCGAACTACTCTACTGCCTACTGTTTTAATAACAACTGAAGAATACTTTTCAGTGACAGACAGAATTGTACTATTCTTTCAACAGAACTCTCCTTCCCCCCACTAGCATGACGTAAATGCGAGTACAGTCCTCTTTAAATTATAGTAAACTACCAATGACTCACTGAAAAAAAAAATTTTTTTCTTTAAAAATATATTTCCGCGGTTGAGCCGCAAAGCGGTTAGACCGCGCGCGGATAATCGAGAGTCTACTGTACCTTTATTTTGGGGTCGTGTCTGTCAGGCGGTACAGTCTGTCTAAGCAAACAAAATCCGCGAAAAATAAGTGAAATTATGTACTTACTATGTAAATTCAGCGATCACCATAGCTAACCAGTATACTCTTAGATAAAAGTTGATATATTATTTGCGTTTTAGTATTTATGTTTTTTGTATTATCTAATATACAGAGTGTCCCAAATAATTTGTTAAGCATGGGGATCTCGAGAACTGTAAGAGATACGAGGTGAAATTAGACCAAAGTTGCCCCATTAAGGGACCATTTTAACGATGTCTTTGTTCTTCTAAAAATACATAGATTACTAGATATGAACGATAGTAAAATAGGACTTTTTTATATGGTGGAATAGCAAAACAAGCTCTATTCAAAATTATCATAACATACTATAAGGTCCAAATGAAAAATTTAAATTTAGCCCAATAACTTGAAAACGGTACACGATAAAAAAAAATTGAGAACCTCTGTAAATTTACCATGAAAAAGTGCCTCAAGAAAATGCACACCAAAATCACTTAATATTTTAATTTTGGAAGTTAAAAAATTAAAAACCGGAAAATTTACATTTTCGTTCATATCTAGTAACCTATGTTTTTTGATTTAGGAAAACGAAGACATCGTTAAAATGATCCCTTAATGTGGCAACTTTGGTCTAATTTAATCGACCTCGTATCTCTTACTGTTCTCGAGATTCCCATGCTTAAGTTATTTGGGACACCCTATATACAAGTTTAACAAGTTGTATTTATACTTATTATAAATGTATTGATATTATATATAATTCTTATTTCATTATTACTATTTAAAGTTGCGAGGTTTTTCCACAGTTCGAAGGGGGTACAATTTTCCTTCCTCTTTGATGTTCGTCACGTGTCGTATCCCCTGTAATCGTCTACCTCTCAGTTCTTGTATGAAATTTGGCCTTACATACAGTTCTTGGATATCAGGAAAGTTCAGGGCGTAAATTTTGACCAAATTGCAGATGTTGTTGGACTTAAACCAGAAGAAATAACAGGCCAACGCAATTTTTAATGTTTAAGTCGTAGATGCTTATTCCTAATGTAATTTGTCTTAAAAATGTGGATTCACAAACTGGTATCAGTATGCTAATGAACTCTGATTGCGTATGTTTTATCATGATTTTTAACCCTGTTGTTCATGTCTTAGCAGAAGAGACTCCAAAAAGAAAAGAGCTGATTCTAATAGTTTTAAGTCTACTTTTTCCAATGGTACTGAAAAGATCGAATCTTAGATTATAACTTTCTGATATTTGCGGCTGAACCTAGGTCAGTTTTAATAATTTTATGTTAGACAGTACTTTTGTACTACAATATCTTCGTATCTAATTGAATAATCAGGTTGATAATTTAGCAATACACTAACATATACCCACATATCTGTATGAGTATACCAAACAGCAAGCATCCTTTCTTGTGTCTTTCTGTAAATATTGGACTCCAAATTTGGCCTTAATTTGCAAATGAGCCTTTTTCTGTCCACTTTCATCCATTGTCCTGCAAAGGGCAATATTTTTTGGTTCTTCAGAATGTTTTTTTTTTTTTTATTCACAGCGAAAAGATAAGTTGATCAAGCATTTTTAGATCAACAGCTGCTTTGGTTGTTAATTTCCAGACTGAAATTTTGAATATTTTTAGACCGCTCAAACTCGCTGGATATTTAATATAACCTAAAAATGTGTATAAGTTCATTTCTAATATTGATCTACGACCAGTTAAAATTTCTGCCAAATTAGAGATGGTCGAGCGTGGATCTTTGTTGAAAATTGCCCAGGTTATACAGAAAACTTACTCTTATCTACACCAGCGGTTCCCAACCGGTTGATAGCGACCCCCCTCCTCACACGGGGGTCGCCTTGGCTTTTTTGGGGGTCGCCCGTTTTCGTGAGATATATTCACTTGGAGGACATCAATGAAGAGTTTTTGTTTTGTAGAGCACTAAAAACTACTACGAAAGTGAAGACGTCATGGAAAAGTTCATTCTTTGAAAGCAATGACTTACAATGGAAAAACTTGTGTGGATTGTGTACCGATGGAGCACCAGCCATGCTTGATCGAGGTCGGGCTTACAGTCAAAAGTTAAAGAACTTGCACTCCAAGCAAAGGGTTTACACTGCATGATTCACCGATTTTCCCTTGCTACCAAGACTCTTCCAAAGCCTTTACAAAAATTGCTCAACTCTTTGGTGACAATTGTCAATTATATAAAATCTAGTGCTCTTAATACTCATCTGTGCTGTCAAAGAAGTATGCAAAAACAGGAACTCTGTTCACGAAGTTCTCCATTTCTACACTGCTGTTCGTTGGTTATCAAAAGGAAATGTTGTTGGCCGAGTTTTTGAATTGAAAAACGAAATGAAACAGTTTTTAGAAATAAAAGGAAAACATGCGTTTATGACACACTTTAATGATGAGACCTGGATCCAAAGAGTAGCTTATTTATCTGATATCCTAGATTAGCTAAACAAGCTAAATTTGAAACTGCAGGGTAAAGAAACGCACATTATTCACTTCAGATAATATCCAGGCTTTCGTATTAAAGCTGTAAAAATGTAGTAAAGTAGATTCTCTATCACGATATTTTGTGTAAAATGGTAGGTATCATAAAATGATTAATGTTTCAGTAATTATTTGTTAGTTTAAATTATATGTTTAAATTATTATAAATTGAAAAATAATTTTGAAAGACATTAAGCTCGAAGTGCAACCTTTTATTGCTTAACGAGCTGACTAACGAAGTCTCAGGTGTCAGAATCACCAGGACTCTAACACCAAACGACTGTCTCAACCTGGGGCATTTTTTGGGAAATTGCTATTGAAGACGGCGTTGGAAAAAAACTAAGAGAAGTTAGTAATTAGAAAATATATATGCCAAGAACGGACAGTTAAATATTGAGTAAAAATATCTGTGTAATTAATAGTAAATATACAATTTACAATATATAAAAAGCATCCAGAGTTTTCTTTAACTCACACAGTCTCACCCCCACCGTTAGGCGAAATCTTAATAATGTCTATCATTATAGAATTCGTTCATGTCCGACGATTACGGACGTCACCAGATTTTGGAAAATGAGTCAAAAGCGATATTAAGAGCAAACTTTAAAAATATGATACCAAATGGATGGAAATTAAATTGATCTGTACTATTCGTACTAACATTTCATTATATTAATTTGAGATTAAAGTTTAAGCTGAAGTTTATTAATTAATACAGATTTTATCAAAGTTACGTACGAAGTTTTTTATTGCTGTAGAAATATTATTAGAAAGTTTGCAGTATTTACCTTAACAGAATTACATTCCATGAACTTTATTATTGAATTGCACCATTGAGCAAAATCTCTTCTTGAAATTTTTATAAATCCTGTTTATTCCAAAGAATGAAATACTTTTCAGTTGATTTAACATCATCAAACTTACCTTCCTTTAAATTAATGCCGCCATCTTGCCCTACTTTTTTTGATAAATATGTAAATAAAACTTGATTAAAAATCCATCATCTCGAAAGTTTGAAACTACAATTTTCTAACCGTAAGTTTAGAGTATACAAATCTTACGCATCTGTTACGGTTGTGCGTACGGTTACAGTACGGTCTATGGCGCACATCTTGCGTGAATTCTAGATCGGCTACAGATTATCTTAGGTGACAGAGGGTTAATTTGCAAGTTAAATCATTGCTGCAAGCAGCCTCTGACTTTGTCTGTAATACCATGATTCTCGAATCAGTAGCGTAGTGAGATTAATAAATGAAGGATGTGCCGCTAAGTGTAGTACGACAGTTAGACGATAGATGTCACGACCTGTTGAACTATGTGGAGTTATGTGTGGTAATGTCTACCATATTTTATTTATGAAAAGGTCAAAACAAAGCAATGCCGACAGTATAAACAGGAACATAATTAATAAGAGGATACCTGGCTCTTGCCTGCCTGTGCATAAATTTCAGGATATGAATGCGGAATTGGCGATGATTCGCTTTCTGATATTTCGTTATTACAATGATTTTAAATTTTGATTATATCTCGATTATCTAACAGCTGTCTCTCTGACAAAATATTCTTGATTTTTATGTTCTTTCTTCAAGACATATGGTGGAGTCACATATAGGAAAAATACTGAGAGTTCAGAAAAACATATCCCGAGATAAATATAAACAGTTATGCATTTAATAAAAAAATTAATATTTTTGACTGGCATTCCAAATGAAACGTAATTCATGGTTCAACAACATATTTTTATTTTTGATAAATCAATTTTTTTATGGGATATTTGCCAAAATAATGTCTTTTGCTTCCACCCTATCTCTCAGGGGTTGATCTAAAAATCTGAAAAAAATCTCCATAATGAACATTGATGGGAACCGGAATAGTTCAACAGGAATTTTTGATTTGATTAGTTTTTCGAAAAATATAGATTTTATTGGGTCGACGATAAAAAAAAAATATTGTGTGGTATCAAAAGAAAGCTCTTAGGACGTAGATTAAGGAACGAAAAGTAGTTTTTTAAAATTCGTTTTTTTTTTTAACACGATTTTACCCTACGGGGTTAAACTAAAAATCTGATGTACATTGATCTGAGCCGGAAACGTACGAGAGAAATTTTTGATCTGATTGCGATTTTGAAAATATTGCAGTTTTTGTGTTTTTGACATTAATTATTTTATTAATTCATGGCTAAATTATGGCTAATAATGTTATGGATTTTTTGTATTTATGGCTAAGATAGTGTGTGTCTTTTTATGAATATAAAAAATATATATATAAAAAAAAAAAAAATGGGTACTATTCTTCTTTAGCAAAATCACCTTATTGTGCATGCGTGCAGTGTTGGCAATAGTAAAATGTAATATATCAATTTTAATAATTTAAATTTAGAATTAATTTATTAAATGAGTTTATTTAAAAGAAATGTAGAAATAAATAATATTCATTTAATTTCTACTGTGATTATAGTTTTAATATATAAATGTAGTTTAAATTTAACATAATAATATTTATTTCCACTTTTTTCTGTTGTAGATATCATCCATTGTATGGAAATATTAGAAAATTTTAATTCAGATGGACAATGAATTGGCACCGTACACCACCATGTTATAAACGCATGCACAATGATACACAATTTTAATTGGGCTAATGTGGGAGAAAATAAAGTACTGTGGACCAAAATACAAATCTAGAACAGCAGATGCCGAAAGGCTAGAAGTATGCTTAAAGTTGTTTGTGTGAAAAAAAAAAAGTATAAATAATTTATACACTTTACAAAATAAAACAACAAAGAAATATAGGTAAAACTACAGAACTACATTCTACACCATCATTTTCACAAACTCCTTTGCTCCAAGCTTATTTCAAGCTATTCGACTTCTGCTGTCTTAAGCGGCGTCCACACTATGCCGCAGTTTGCCAGTTGGCAAGGCCAGTTGGCAAACTGCGGCATAGTGTGGACGTGACCATTGGCACATGCCATCGTGCCAGCGGCATGCCAACGAGAATCGCTCGAGTGTCGGTCTCCTTCAAAGAAAGCCGATAAGAACGGTGAGTGGGGACGTGCCAACTGGCATCACGCGGCTTTAGGCTTAAATTCAGGTTGTGATTCAGACGCATATGAGCAACGTTGTTTATAGATGGAGTGGACAAACGAAAAAGTGTTTAATTTCATCGATTTGTACCGGGATCGTCCTGTTTTGTGGGACTGTCGTTTAAATGACTATAAAGACAGGAATAAGAGATGTGACGCTCTATTGGAAATTGCGGTTAGTTTTGGAGTACAAAAAGAAGAAATTGATAGAAAAATCAAAAACTTGGTGGTCATTTTTCGCGCGAAATAAAAAAAGAGAGAGAAGGTAATAAGTCCGGTGCGTGATCTACTTTGAAGACTTGGACGTACCCAAAACAGTCGTTTGCGCCGTTTGCGTATTTTTTCTTCACTGTCAAGTATGATAACAGCAGCTGAAGCAATTAGTAAATCTTCCTCGGTGAACATTGTGCGACTAAACTAAATGCCAACCCAGATGTGGACGTGTATACAGCCACTGGCTTTGCCAGTTGGCTTTGCCAGTTGGCTTTGCCAGTTGGCATTGCCAGCTGGCCTTGCCAACTGGCAAACTGCGGCATAATGGGGATGCGCCTTTAGACTTTTACTAACTAAACTTAACCTAATTACCCAGTTGTTAGGTGCACAATACTTGATTTTCCCCCACATTAGTCCAATTAAAATTGTGTATCATTTTTCATGCATTTATAATATAAAAGTGGAGTAGGATGCTAAATTATGGTCCCCTTTTTTACACTTTAATCAGCTGTGAAGTTAATATTATTATTATTAAATACCGGCATATTTATTTAATTAGATTTATTTAACTGAAAGTTAAGCATTATTATATAAATAATTTTAATTCTATTGTGATTTTAGTTTAAATTTATATGTTTTAATTTTACTATGGTTGGCAACACTGCCTGTGGGTTTGCTAAAGTAGAATTGAGAAGTGACATTTCCGTTGGCGGCGCTGTTTTTCAAGGCAATATGGCTGAATTGTCTAGTATTCAACTGTGAATATGCTAACAGGGAACAGGTTAATTTAAGCACAGTACATTTTTATTTTATAAAAATGTATCTATCGACATTCTAACAAAAAATCAACACTAGAAAATATGTAATAATTTCAAACAGTACTACAGTCGCGTAGTACAATATTTGACCATCAGTCTGCGTATCCGAGCCTGTCAGTTCTCAATAGTACCAAAAAATTAACAAATGAGGACCGAGTTTTCAACACCCACCAACACATTGTTAATAGAACAAATATTCGTAGACATCCAGTATTACGTTGGCTTCTTACACTTATTAAATACCTACAAAACCCTGAAATGTGTGATAATTCACACTTCACATTAATATTTTAATTTTAACAACTTTTATTTTATTCATTATTGCTGTTACGTTGATGAGATATTACAACTTTATAGGTAACACTGTCCTTGGCCACCTAAATATGTTTCTTATTACAAACTGAATTGAACAGAAAATAAATGTTTGCTTATTCTAAACATACATTTTTGATGTAAACTGCATAAAAAAATAATAAAAATAAAAATATAATAATAGGATCCCAACACCTAGATAGGCGTATAAGGGGGCAAAGAAGGTATATAAATATGTAACTACGTGTACGTATTTAAATATAAATCAGAATCTATGGTCTTCTGAATTAATATTTAACTGTAAATTGTTGAAAATATTTTAATGTAGAGACGAACATATATTTTATGAGCTGCTGTATAAATATATAAAAAATTGTCTAAGCTCGTCGCAAATTTACTTGGATGATGGTTAAACAATCAGCTGTGGCCACCAAAGGACCGACTGCCATCACAAAGTACTTGTATAAAATACATTCTAGCAGCAGAGTAGAAATAACTTGGGCCAATATTTTCTAACAGATATTATTTATCATGACAATGGAAACGTTACATATAAGTATGAAAAAATAGATACTCGAAAAATGTCTCAAATAAAAGTTATTAGTTATTGCTTTTATAGCAACTTTTGTTAAATAAATTTTTTCGAAATATAATTTCTGTTGTGAAATATTCGCAAAAATTTAAAAATTCAAAAATTTAAAAACTCTCATTTCTAGTCAACCGATTTTTACCAAAATTTGATCAATTGATGTCAAAAGCTTAAATATGCAGTTTCATAAAAATCCTTTTAGCCGAATTTGCTCTGCACGTGTACACAGACAGACAGACGGACAGACATACATACATACAGACAGACAGACATACAGACAGACAGACAGACAGACAGACAGACGTTTTTTGATAAAACGAAAAATTTCGAAAAAATTTTGTAAAAATTTTCGAAATTTTTTCTAAGTATTTATTTTCTCCTACTTATATGTAACGTTTCCATGGTCATGATAAATAATATTTCTGTTAGAAAATATTAGGACAAGTTATTTCTACTGTGCTGCTAGAATGTATTTTATACAAGTAGTTTGTGATGGCGGTCGAATAATAAATGTAATTTGTTTAACCGGCAATAAACAATATATATAAAAAAGAAATGAACGTGCATTACTTCCTATCTGTCTTTGCTCTTGGACAGTATTTTTTCTTTTTGTCTGTATCATATAAACGGGTTAACATTAGAATTAAAATCGGTGAAAGAGCAACACAAGATATAATGTATACAGACTGTTACTTATTTAATTTCAGGTTGTTAGTTCTGTTTGAGAAACTTACATAAGTAATGTGTTATTTTCTCTGCTCTGAACTTGTTCTTTTTACACTTCAAAATCTTTTGCCACGGAACTAAGGATATATAACTATGAGCTTGAACAAAAAATATACAAACATACAAGCAAAAATATAAAACTAAATAGTATCTCCATGTAGTAGTTTTCAAATTTCTCGTAGAGGCGCCACTGTTCTCATGATTCTCAGATGCCTGACTGTGTTTCCTAGTTTAAAACGAGGAAATTGTTAATATACACAAACCAACAGGGATTATTAAAATAGCAAATTACTAAACTATTTAAGAATTTAAATGCAAATTACTGAGACTGAAGCAACGAATAAAAATGTAATTTAAAACTGAAGAGAAGCTTTATGAATATGAATAGATAAAGATGTAGAAGTAATAGAGTCTATTCATGGTTACTTCGTTAATGTGAGAAGTTTCTTTTGCTTTAAATAATTTTGAATAGATAAAACTGATTAACATAGGGTGCATTGATTAAGAAAACTGGAATATAATAGACTATTTTATAATATTATATGGCTTGTAGATATTTTATTGTGCCTATAGATAATATATCCTGCCTAAAGAGTGCAGCTTCTTACTAGTGTCAACAATCTTTTTTTTTTACTTTTTACTGATTTTGTTCATGGTAAACTTATTTTCGACACAAACAGTCTGCACCTCGTTTTGCTCTCATGTATTTTATGACTACATTTAAAAGTCGCTTAACTATAACCTAATCTAACCTAAATATATATATATATATATATATATAAATACTATTATTTATCGATTTATTTATAATAATAATAATAATAATTTTATTAACCTTCACATACAAAATACAATTATGTGTGAGTTTACATGCATGCATTGATGTGATAAGCATAGTCATATTTGGTGTGGAAGTTATCATATCATTGAAATATAAGAGCAGTATAAAATAAATAGTGTGAAACAAAATAATAAATACAATAAAATGCAGTAAACACAATAAAACACAGTAAAACGCTGATTATTATCAATTTACAATCTGTCAAGTCAAAAATAGATATTAATTACTTTAAAAATACTCAAAAATTAAATAAATTACTAAATTGAAATATAATAGAATGCAATAAAATAATTTAAAACACAATAAGATACAATAAAACGCTGATTATTATCAATTTACATTCTATCAGGTGGAAATATAAAATGTTTAAAATAGTCAAAAATTACATAAATTAATAAAATAGAGTACAATAGAATGTTATAAAATACAATAAAATACAGTAAAATACAAATAATATACAATAAAACAATTAAATGCTGATTATCAACTTATATACTCATAACCTAATATTCTAGTTAAAAGGATGGGTTATGAGCGCCAAACATTTTAACTAACCAACTAACTTACTAATAAAACTTGTGTATAAAACGTTCATTATTCTTGGATGAGCACGCAGACGCGTCACATTATACACGGCGAGCAATATGAGCAGCTTTATGGTTTTACAGTTGGATAAAAACATCTATTTGTCTTGCTCACTTGTCTTGTTTTGAAATACCTTAAATTTTGTAGATACAGTGAAATCTCGATAGTTCTTTCCTCGAATAATCGTTTTTCCGCATGTGTCTCTTATTTCATACAGTCCTGAATAAATTCCATATAAAACAAGCAAAAATAAGATCGAATCGATCGTTCCTCTATCCATCGCTTCAGATCATTTTGTTTTGCAAAAACCCACTTCAATCGGTAAAAAGTGAGCCTATGACAAATGATTTTTTTGCATTTATCGTTTTGTGTAAAATGTCCCTTCGAAAACGATCAACAGCCTAGCTAATTTGGACCCGCTAATGATAACAACTCATTAACGATAATGATGACGGCTCATTACACTAATTGGTTTATATAAAACACACGTAGGATTTGATAGCGAGATCAGATGTTTTCATACGTTGTAAGAGTGAATACCTAGAATAAAATAGTCTGTGAACAACTTGAGTTTTATTTAAACAATAGATCCCTTATTTGTTTACATCAGAAGTGGGATCGAGTCAACGTTTCTGCTTGTGAATGGGATTCATGCACGACTTAATAATATTTTGTTATTTTATTGGGATCTTGCTTTGTTGCATTTTTGCAGTGTTTTGTTTAAATTATTAATAACCAACATACTAGTGGATCTTGCTTTGTCCATTATTGATGAAAAATGGGAAAATATTAGTGAATTTACAAGTCTCTCCAAGGAAGAATTCAGGGATGGAGTAGAATTTTGTCTCAATAACACCTATTTTGACTTCTTAGGTGACATCTACACGCAAACGCATGGTTGTGCAATGGGAAGCCCTATAAGTAGTGTCATAGCCAACATGGTAATGGAAGAGGTTGAAAAAACATGTTTAAACAAATTACAAGAAAAACCCTTCTATTAATATCGCTATGTTGATGATATTAACATGGTTTACAACAAAGCGAGAATCAATGAGCTACTTGACACCTTCAACTCATACCTTCCACGCCTTAGATTCACCTATGAATTAGAGGAAAACAATAAAATCTCATTTTTAGACACGCTATTGATCAGGTCAACTACAGATAATAGCATCAAAACAAATTGGTATCAAAAACCAACACATAGCTACCGATACCTAAATTATTTCTCGAACCATCCGTACAACTTGAAAATCAACACGCTAAACAACGTTATTGATAGAGCTATTAAACTGTCCCATCCAGAGTTTAGACCACAGAACTTAAAATTAGTCACGGATGCGTTCAGAGAAAATAATTACCCAATAAAGTTGATAAAAAGATGCATAAAAAACAGAACCTGGGCAGCATATAATAGGAAAGAATTATTGACACAAAATGCAGAAGGCAACACAAAAATGTACTCTAGTTTTCCATACCATAATAAGAGCTTCACAAGCTACAAAAGAATTTTTGAACAACACAATGTTAAACTAGCATTTGCAACATCGAACAACAAACGGAACTTTTCCAACATGAAAACAAAAATCCCGTTGCTAGAAAATTCGAATGTTGTATATTAAATACCTTGCAAAGGTTGTGATCTCTCCTATATTGGCACCACCAGCCAGATTTTGAGAAAAAGGCTAACCCAACATCGCTCTGACACAAGGCTAAAACCCAATAGCACTGCGTTAGCAATCCATACCAATAATACTGGTCATGTATTTAATTATGAAGGAGTAAGCATACTAGATAAGGAAAAAAATTTGGACAAAAGACTCATCTCCGAGATGCTCCACATTCAAACAGCTAAAAATAAAGTTGTCAATAAAAAAACGGACACGAATGATCTGAACACTGCCTACCAAATTTTATTATAAAAATATTACATTGTTTTATAATCACTGATATGGATTTGACTTGCAATTGCTTATCTCTGTAGGTCAATGCACTCAATCAGCTGGTGACGTATCTTGTCTAGCTTTTTCATACCTGTACAAACCATCGTAGAGGAATCATGTGTTTTATTTTATTAACATGACATATGCAATTAGCATTTATTTTTTAAGAAATTGGTAAGTTTGTCTCTATTTTCTGATTTTGGAATGCTACCTTGTTTGTATAATTCTCTGTTCAAATAATTATGAATTGTTTCAATGATTGTAATGTATTATATTTATTTTTTAGACTGATGATGTGTAAATTGGATGTACACGAAACGTTTCATTTTATTTTATTTTATTTTATTGACAATATAAACTGATGAATACCAAGAGAATATTGTTTTATTTATATACCAATCGTCAAGAAACCTATACTATATATATATATATATATATATATATATATATATATATATATATATTAATAAATTTATGACGAGTATGACATAAGAATTTTATTTAATACCCATATTAATTTCGTCAAGAACTTTCTTTCGATTATATATATATATATATATATATATATATGTGTGTGTGTGTGTGTGTGTGTGTGTGTGTGTGTGTGTGTGTGTGTGTGTGTGTGTGTGTGTGTGTGTGTGTGTGTGTGTGTGTGTGTGTGTGTGTGTGTGTGTGTGTGTGTGTGTGTGTGTGTGTGTGTGTGTGTGTGTGTGTGTGTGTGTGTGTGTGTGTGTGTGTGTGTGTGTGTGTGTGTGTGTGTGTGTGTGTGTGTGTGTGTGTGTGTGTGTGTGTGTGTGTGTGTGTGTGTGTGTGTGTGTGTGTGTGTGTGTGTGTGTGTGTGTGTGTGTGTGTGTGTGTGTGTGTGTGTGTGTGTGTGTGTGTGTGTGTGTGTGTGTGTGTGTGTGTGTGTGTGTGTGTGTGTGTGTGTGTGTGTGTGTGTGTGTGTGTGTGTGTGTGTGTGTGTGTGTGTGTGTGTGTGTGTGTGTGTGTGTGTGTGTGTGTGTGTGTGTGTGTGTGTGTGTGTGTGTGTGTGTGTGTGTGTGTGTGTGTGTGTGTGTGTGTGTGTGTGTGTGTGTGTGTGTGTGTGTGTGTGTGTGTGTGTGTGTGTGTGTGTGTGTGTGTGTGTGTGTGTGTGTGTGTGTGTGTGTGTGTGTGTGTGTGTGTGTGTGTGTGTGTGTGTGTGTGTGTGTGTGTGTGTGTGTGTGTGTGTGTGTGTGTGTGTGTGTGTGTGTGTGTGTGTGTGTGTGTGTGTGTGTGTGTGTGTATGATATAAAACTGAAAATTTGTGTACATGTCCGGATATTCTAACCTACTGCCAGATATGGTTCCGAGTTGAAATTTGCCATACAAGTAGAAAATGCCGTAAACATAACTAGAAAAATCAAAATTCTGAAAAAAGTCCGATCAGAAACGAGAAATTAATAATTTTGTTTTTAATTATATTGGACTATTGAAATGTCTATGACATTTACATATACATGCAGTGAGGAGACAGGACGGCCCCACAGATATTCCGGCCTATGTATTTTTAATTAGTCAATAAAGTTCAGTTTTTTTGGCCCCCCATTTTTTTTGCAGGTAACCCCGCAAACCTTAGGATCTGATCTGTTGATAGGTTATGGTAGCGGGGAGAAAGAAGCACAATAATTCCCTCTGATCTACTATTCAATTTTAAGAGTATTCAATTTCCTACCAAATATTGTTTTTTAATGACAATAAAGCTCAAGGTCAAACGCTTCACTTGGCCACTGGTGACTTGAGTGATGAGTGCTTCTCACATGGGCAACTGTATGTGGCATTTTTCCCGAATGAATATCCGCTGAACATTTATTCGTATTGTTATCAAGTGACTATATTACTAATGTCGTTTATAAAGAAGTATTTACTTAAATTATTTGTGTATAAGTACATATTCATATCAATAATACTAAAATGATTCGCACCAAACCTGCTTTCAAACCATTCTGACATGGGCCCGGTTTAAACCGGCAACGGCTGTTTTTTCCGGTAGCTTCCGGTCTATTATAGATCTAAGTTTTCGAGTATCTTGGATTCAGGTGTATTTATGTATATCCTTGTGACAGTAAAATCCATTTGCAATTATTAGATTTTCCAGCTCACAGAGTTCTATTATCCTTTCCCCACGGTTATTTGGGGTGTCATTCATTATTATAACAACTACAAACTAAAAAAAATAAAATAAAATAAATAAAAATAAAAATAAATAAATAGTTAAATAAAAAAACATATGTTAATTCTAATATTATTTATGCTAGAATTTCAGTTTCAGTTTGTCTGTGACAGAATATGCATCGTATATTTCGCTTTAGAGATAATTATTAAATTAACCTGTTAAAGTCGAATTTCACTAATGAAAATTACATCATTGTGTGTGCAAAAATTATTACATAATTAATATAAAATATAACAATAGTTACTAAATCGAATATAACAAATATAGACTAAAAACAATAAATAAATTTGTGCTGTTCTTATCAAGTGAGGTTTGCCGAAACGGACAGGTTTATTGCTTATCGCCTGGCCGGCTTAGCAAACCATGGGCGTCACATGCAAGCAATGTAACCGGTCTATAAATAAAAAAAGTACCGGAGTAAAGTGTGCAAAATGTGCTTCAAGTTTTCACGCAATTTGTGTGGATTTAAGCGAGGAACATCTCGAAGTTTTGAAAACCAATGCTGTCGCCTGGTATTGCATTAGTTGCCGATCACATTTCGGGCACAATCTTAATTCGTCAATAATTACTGACGAACCGGAATCGAACAATTATTGTACTAAACAAGATATTCAGATTCAATTTATGTCCTTCAAAAATGATATAATGAGGGATATTAATGAAAAGTTTAATACCGTCATTACATCTGTAGAATTTTGTTCTGCAAAAATAACAGATTTCGAAACAGGCATGAAGGTCATCCAGGAAAAATTAAAACAAGTTGAGACACTTAAAAAAGAAAATAAAGAACTAAAAATGAAAGTTGGTGTCCTGAATGGAAAAGTTCATGATCTCGAACAGTACTCAAAACTCAACAATTTAATAATTAACAATTGTCCAGAACAAAGCAATGAAAATACTTTTAATATTATTTCTGATATATGTGATGTAGTGGGAGTGAAAATATCAGAAAATGATATTGAAGCAGCACACAGATTACAATCATTTCAAAATAAAAATAAGGGGAAACCACGCAACATTGTTGCTAAGTTTGTTTCGCGTCGAAAAAAAGAAGAAGTACTATCCGCTTATAGACAAAAAAAGAAGATTTCATCCGATGACATCAACATAACTGGAACAGAACCGTCAAAAATATATTTAAACGAACACCTAACTTCAGAAAATAGCCTTTTATATGCACAAACTCGTAATTCATTTAAAACATACAAATATATCTGGACGAGAAATTGTAAGATATTTGTGCGAAAAGACGACGTTTCCCGTATTTACTGTATCCGCGAAGAAGCAGATATTCGTAAACTTGTTCAATAATTTCTTTCTCTAACATAATAATTTTACATCAAATATGGTATTATCAGTATATTATCAGAACGTCAGAGGACTACGAACAAAAACAGACAAGATAAAACTTAACTCTACCTCTTGCAATTATGATGTTATTTGCTTAACAGAAACATTTTTAAATTCATCAGTTTACGACCACGAAGTGCTGTGTAGTGATTTCAGTGTTGTGAGACGAGATAGATCCTCAGATACATCTGTCAAATCTGACGGCGGAGGTGTGCTTATTGGCGTTAGAAATACAATATCATATGTGGTAAGGCCTGCTCTGTCGAGCAATGCGGAAGATATTTGGGTCACGGTGCATACTAACTTATCAAATAATTTTACGAAATACAAAAAACTTCATATTTGTTGCGTTTACCTTCCCCCAGATAACACCGATGCATTGCAAACATTTTTGGCTAAATTATATATAATACGTGATTCAGCACCTGACGACCGTTTCCTTATTTGTGGGGATTTTAATCTTCCACATTTAAAATGGACCTTAATTAATAATGTCGGACTCGCAGCGAGTAACACTTATAATTCGGCATCTAATGATTTAATAGACTGCATATCATACTGCAATTTAGCACAATTTAATCACATAGTCAATCATAATAATAGAATTCTAGATTTTGTGTTAAGTAATATTAATGAAATAAATGTTATTCGCTGCGATAGCCCCCTCAGTAATATCGATAATCATCACCCGCCACTGGACATCTACTTATTTTCCATCTCACATAAATGTCTTCAAACTAAAGCGAGACAAGTATATTTATACAAAAATGCAGATTATGAACAAATAAATGATTATTTTTCAAATATTGATTGGAATAATGATTTTTCAAATCTAAATACTGAAAAGTCTGTCGGATATTTTTATCATAAACTGCACTCAGCTATAAATAAATATGTGAAAAGGAAACGTATTAGAAACAAAACTTATCCAAAATGGTATAGTGAGGAACTTATTAAAATGATCTCGGCAAAATATAAAGCTCACGTCAAATATAAAAGATTCAAATCCCAATTATATTATCAACAATTTGCAGATTTAAGAAAAAAAACCAAATTACTCACTAAGTCTTGTTTTGATAAATATGTTGAAAATATAGAGGAAGAAATACCACTTAATACAAATAAATTTTGGTCATATGTAGCTAATATCAAAAATCAAAATATGCCTAATAATATGACTTATGGTGAAGTGACGTCACGTGATGGTAAAGAGATATGTAATATGTTTTCTGAGTACTTTAGTTCAGTTTATACAACCCCTAACAGTATATTACCGTTAAACCCGGCTTACTCACAAAAAATGTCATATACTGGCTTGTCAAACATTATTATAAACATCGATGACGTAATCAAATCTTTATCTGAGATAGATACAAACAAAGGTGCTGGACCGGACAATATTCCTGCTATTTTCATAAAAAATTGTAGTGAGTCTTTAAGCTTACCAATCACATTAATATTTAATAAATCCTTACAAGATTCATATTTTCCAAGTTTATGGAAGAGAGCGTTAGTAGTACCTATCTTCAAAAACGGTAAAAGAAATATAATACAAAATTATAGACCTATTTCTAAGTTGTGTATTTTCGAAAAAGTGTTTGAAAAATTGATATACAAAGTGTTATTTAATTACGTTAAAAATCACATTAACTTAGAACAACATGGATTCGTTGCTGGAAGATCTGTTGAAACAAATATGACACTATACTTGGATTTTATACTCAAGGCTATGGACGAAAGAATTCAAATAGATGCGATCTATACAGACTTCAGTAAAGCATTTGACGTCATAGACCATGGTTTACTTTTAGAAAAACTAGCTAAGGCGGGAATATACGGTAGTCTTTTAAACTGGTTTCAATCGTACCTGGTCGGTAGGGAGCAATGTGTAGTCGTTAATGGTTTCGAGTCGGAATACGTCAGGATCACTTCCGGTGTCCAGCAAGGATCACATCTAGGTCCGTTGCTTTTCAATATTTTTATTAACGATATATACTTATGCTTCAAACATTCTAATTTTATTATGTACGCCGACGATTTAAAAATTTATAAAAAAGTAACATCTATTTTACATGCTCAGTCAATACAAGAAGATCTTACGCGTCTTGATCAATATTGCCAGGTTAATCGTCTACAACTAAATATAAATAAATGTAAAAAAATAACATTCTCGCGTAATAGAAATGTCTTTCAATTTAATTACGTCATTAATGAAAATATACTTGAAAATGTAACGGAAATAAAAGATTTGGGCGTGACTCTTGACTCGAAGTTAGTATATGACATACACATAAATACTATTATAAAAAAAGCCTATAAAACGTTGGGTTTTGTAATACGAACTAGTCGTGTATTCAAAAACATGAAAACGGTACTATCACTTTATTATACGACCGTCAGAAGTAAACTTGAGTTTGCTACAATATGTTGGTCGCCCCAGTACTATGTGTATATTAAACGGCTGGAATCGATTCAGCACAAATTTGTAAATTATTTAAACTATAAATTTCCACACAACTCAGTTACTCTTAATTCATTAAAAAAAAGAAGAGAGCATAAAAACATTATGTTCTTATATAAAATAATAAATAATAATTTTGACTGTCCATCACTTTTACATCAATTACAGATTCGCGTACCATCGCATAACACAAGACTTAATGAGCTATTTGCTTTGCCTCATAATCGAACGAATTCCGCGTACAATTCCCCTATTAATAGAATTTGCCTAAAATTTAACCATTTATCAACGTACGACAATTGTCCTGATATTTTTTCATCTAATATTAATAGATTTAAGAACTGCACAATGAATCTACTCTAAAACAAATGTATTTTTTTTCACTATTATGTAAGGTAATGTATAATATTATGTAGGTACATTTATCATTATTATTATTATTATTATTTGTTTATTTAATTTTTTTTTGCTTTTATATGTTAGCAGCTGTCACAGACAATGATAATTAAGTTCAAATGTATAAAATCTGTGCCACACTGTAATTGGGTTTTACCTGTTGTGTGGCCAAACCTGTATAAATAAATAAATAAATAAATAAATAGAAAGAACGCGAGAAAAGTTTTATACTTAGTTGCTTAGTTAGCTGCGTCTGTGTGGGGTTTAACCCTAAGTTTTCACGAAAGGAGGAAAATAGTAATACTTACAATAATAACCTGCTTTATTTATGTTAAAAAGAATTCATTTAAATATAAATTAATTCATCTTAAGCCTAAAAAGCATTTGTATTTTGTTAGCAATAAAAATCTAAACCCCTTAGGTACATTAAGCCCACTTCTAGTCATAAACCTACCTAGAAAAATCCATTTGATCTTATTCCTTGCATATTTTTGTCATTTTGATACCAACGTATTTTTCTATCCCATCTTGCTATCTTTTTCTCGGTGCCTTTTTCTGTAGCAGCTAAACCGTTGGCATTTTTTATCCCCTGCTCACCAATTGATCTACTCCCCGCTCCTCAAGTGTTCGGGAGCGAATTTTTCCCCGCACTTCAACTTTTCGAGTAGAGTCCTTTTAGTAAGAGTAAGAGTCCTTATAATAAGTCGAGGCTACTAATTTAGATGGGCTGTTGATCGTTTTCGAAGAGACATTTTACACAAAACGATAAATGCAGAAAAATCATTTGTCATAGGCTCACTTTTTACCGATTGAAGTGGATTTTTGCAAAACAAAATGACTAAAGCGATGAATAGAGGAACGATCGATTCGATCTTATTTTTGCTTGTTTTATATGGAATTTATTCAGGACTGTATGAAATAAGAGACACATGCGGAAAAACGATTATTTGAGGAAAGAACTATCGAGATTTCACTGTATCTACAAAATTTAAGGTATTTCAAAACAAGACAAGTGAGCGAGACAAATAGATGTTTTTATCCAACTGTAAAACCATAAAGCTACTCATATTGCTCGCCGTGTATAATGTGACGCGTCTGCGTGCTCATCCAAGAATAATGAACGTTTTATACACAAGTTTTATTAGTAAGTTAGTTGGTTAGTTAAAATGTTTGGCGCTCATAACCCATCCTTTTAACTAGAATATTAGTTATGAGTATATAAGTTGATAATCAGCTTTTAATTGTTTTATTGTATATTATTTGTATTTTACTGTATTTTATTGTATTTTATAACATTCTATTGTACTCTATTTTATTAATTTATGTAATTTTTGACTATTTTAAACATTTTATATTTCCACCTGATAGAATGTAAATTGATAATAATCAGCGTTTTACTGTGTTTTATTGTGTTTACTGCATTTTATTGTATTTATTATTTTGTTTCACACTATTTATTTTATACTGCTCTTATATTTCAATGATATGATAACTTCCACACCAAATATGACTATGCTTATCACATCATAGCATGCATGTAAACTCACACTTAATTGTATTTTGTATGTGAAGGTTAATAAAATTATTATTATTATTATTATAAATAAATCGATAAATAATAGTATTTAAATAATACTACTAGTATATAACATTGCTGTAGCTTACAATCAGCTGATGACACGGTAGCAATCTTGAAACGTAGGTTCTATAGTTTTACAATTGGCACTCAAAGTTTCCACTTCCTTCGGATTTTTATCTTCCGATATTGTGCAGTCAGCTCTGGGGGCGACGCAGCCTTAAGTATTTAATACTTAAAATGAGTACCTGTTTATACAGGGATAATAAGACCGGTAGAAACGTCACACTGACCACGTGGCTTTCATATATATGGCCGGCGGTCTAGAAACGGCGAACTTACCTATACGCCTATCTAGGTATTGGGATCCTATTATTTTTTTTTAAATATTTTTTTAATGATAATACTGTATAATTGTAGATAAAACATTGTATATGTCTGTTTGAGAGTTTATAATGGCTATATTATACTCGGATGATTACAATCCTCGCCTACGGCTTGGGTGGTAAAATTCATCTTCGTGCCTATAATATAACCTCTTAACTTTTTGAATTTGGTAGCATTCACAGAAACATTAAACATTCAGCAATAGTGCTGCAATCTGTTTCCGTCACTTTGAACGTAAATATTCTGCTGTTAGCATGTGCATATAGAAAATAAAAAAATATTTGTGTTTTGTAGTGAGGTAAGTAATATTAGTTGACAATTTCATGAGTGTTATTTAAATTACTTATATAGTCTATCGCTTTCTCTCTTAGTATGTAAGTATTAGTAGCTATTAACTTAAATAATATAACCATATTTTACATGTAACCTAACATGTTTTGAGATACAAGTTGAATATTTTAGACAACTGCCCGATTGTACCTTGATCCACAAACAAAGCATGTACCTTAAGCCTGGCTCAAGGTACAGTAACTAATAATATACTATCTTATTGAACCAATTGCTTCAACATCGACAGCAGAAATGAATGTGAGTTTTAAATCAACAGAAAGTCAAGACTGTCCTCATTTTACACAGATAATTAGTTCTGATGTGATTCGACCATATGCTAAAGCTGCTCCAAGGAAACAGAAACAAAGAGGCAGACAACCTGGCAACTGTCGCATATTGACTGACACTCCTGAAAAGAATGAGATAGAAAATAATGCTAAATTACGATATGTAAAAATAAATTTTTTTGAAAAAAAACGAGCCTAAAAAGGCACAGAAGCAGAACCTACTCGATACATCCAGCGAAAGTTCCTTGGAAGATATCATTAGCAATTCATCTTTAGATGATGTTGAGTTTGGCGAAAATGAAATAAGTGAGCCGGATTTGGACTTTGATGTGAGAACTTCGGAGTTGTCAGACTTGTAGCTCAGAAGTCAGTTAAATATTTTGTGTGGAAAGTAATTGACAACAATTGTAATTCTTTACATATAAAATATTTAAAACGGGGTAAAAAAACAACATAGTAACTTCTCATATGAGAATGAAAAAATTTATGAATTGCCTGTAGAAGATTTTATTTTTAAGTTGAAAAAACCAACATTTATAGGCGATACTGCCTCAAGTTGCAGGAAAATGATTTTCACTCTTTACCAAAAAAGTACTCCATTGAGTAAAAATAAATAATTTTGTTATTGATTATTAATTTTTTATAATTTCGTATTTTTTATTCACTGACTTAAGGTACAATTTATATGATTTAGGTACAAAACTATGTGACACAAGGTACAAGGCGCAGATTGTACCTTGAACCAGGAGTAGATAAATATTATTATTATTATTTTTTTTTTCTAGATTATTAAATAAGGTATTATTTTGTATTTTTTCTTATAAGAAATATAAATTGTATAAATAGATTCTTTGACCGTATTAAATGGTTTGGATAAGTATTAATTTTTTTGGGATATCGGTCTAATAAAACTACGTTCTTTTCTTGTCAAATAGTTAAAACATATTTATTTGCTTACTAGTTTCGATTCTTCTCTGAATCATTTTCAAAGCCTAAAAGAAATTGAATTACAAAATTATTACATCGATTTTTTTTATACAGAAACAATGTTTAAACAATATATATATATATATATATATATATATATATATATATATAAATAAACTTACTTGCAAATATAAAAAGTATATAAAAATTGTTAATAAAATGTTAAAAAAATAAATAGATAAATAGTTAAAAAATAAATAGATAAATAGTTAAAAAAATAAAATCAATAGTTAAAATACAACATTGAATATGTTTCAATTTAATGGACATTTTTTAATTAAAAAAATTAAAAAATGTACGAAGCATTTAAAACAATTTTTATTTGCAAAAAAAAAAAAATAATAATTTTCAATGATGAAAAATTATAATGTATTCTGCCAAATTTTAGTAACCAAATTTTTAACAACAAAATAATTGGCTTCTTATTCTCATATTTTAATGTTCATCTCTTAACCAGAAAGTATAATTTACTTTAATAACATTTAATTTATGAGAATTGAATTTTGGTTGAGAAAAATTGAGTACTTACTGTTATGGATCGAATTTTTATACATTTAAAAAAAAACTATTTTTATCAATTTTTGTCATACCACGTTTTAGTTTTTGGGTTAAAATTTTAGTTTGGGCTACCGCACATTTGTCTTTAATATTCCATAAATCGTGAGAGAAATTCCCCCTGATGCAACGTGTCGATTACGAGCCTAATAGCACGTTATTCAGAAATGATGTTATAAATCATGTAAAATTCAAACATTAAGCTATTATACAAAGCTATAAATTACAACATTATCAATTTACTAGAAATGAAACACCCAAACATTAATTAATGACATAAGTATCACACCAGACAGAGTTTCAACTTAACTTACCCCTTCGTGCATGACTTGGGGGCGTATATGATTGTAGCAGAAGTGAATATTAATTCATCCATCCGCGACAAACCATTAAAATGGATAAAACTTGAATGTATTCCGTCCACTGTAAGCATAAGCCTAAGCAAAAGCACACCGTGTTGGCTATGCCACATAGAACAGAGCAAGACAGAAACGCTAATAACATCCGTGGCCTGTATACGACGGCTAGGCCCAGGAATATTACCTGCACATTCGATACACGAATTATTTTTTTTCAACGACACAAAAAACATGTTATTTTTTGAAAACCTAATCTGTACAAAAAATTTTGTTGATCTATTCCGGTGCCCATCATTGCGCATTATTGGAATTTTCCAAATTTTTAGATCAACCTCTCTGGGAAATAAAATAAGAGACAATTTTTTTGACATATTTTTGGGGAAATTCCCATAAAAAATGACGTTTCAAAAACAAAAATTGTGCTAGATATAGCAATTTCAGTATCATATTTTTACGAAGGAAGGTCAATAAGTCCTTACAAAACAATAAAAAAACACATTATTATGGGTTGATTCATTTTTATTTCCCAACATAGTTTCCTTTTAGATCGATGCACTTCGCCCAGCGTTTCTCCAACTTTTCAAGCCACCCAAAAAGTAAGAGTCTGGAAAACCCTGAAAATAGGCATCTTGTTCGACGTGAATCTTTTTTTTACATGTTTGGAAACATGTAAAAATTCGCTGGGGGCTAAATACATTTTTGCCATCGAAACTGCACAAGTGTGCTTCCGTGCAATGTCTTTATAGCTGAGCACTTTCTTCTTGGCCAAATGTGGGTGTTTTTTCTTGTTTCCTTATCCCAACCGGTCCAAATAAATCGCATAGTACTCTCCATTTATCGTTCGTCCTTTTTCCAAGTAGTTAATGTGGATGATTCAGCGTGCATCCCAAAAAAACTCATGCCCAACACTTTGCCGGCTGATTTCACCGTCTTCGCCTTCTTTGGAGCCGGATTGCCTCCAGAAACCCACTGTTTCAACTGTTGAGAGTAGTAGTGGATCCATGTTTCATCAACGGTTATGTATCACAGAAACTAGTTATTATTGCGACGGAAAAGCGCCAAACCAACAATTGAATCGACCACACAATTGCGTTTATTCGCCACTGTGAGCAAACGCGGCACCCATCTTGCCGATATATTTTCCATACCCAATTTTTTGTGCAAAAATGAAATCACTGAGCCATGTGATATGATTGTGGCCTCAACAAGGTCCTGCTTTTTGACTCGTCGATCATTCAGGACCATATCGTTGATTTTGTCAATAACATCTGGCGTAGTCACCCCAAGTGGACGTCTCGAACGATGTCCATCGCTTGTAGATGTGCGACCACGTTTAAACTCATTCATCCAATTGTAAATAGTTTGAAATGCTGGTGCAGATGTGGCATGAACTTCATCTAACTCGGCTTTGATTTAAAAAATTAATTACTGTTGTGGTTAACAAATTTATCTTCAACTCCCCGAGCAGCGCCATGTAATCTGCTAGTATTGTATAAAAATTGTGCCAACTCTGCTGGCCCTGAGAGGGGGCCCTGCGTATAAATAATGATATATCAGAACTATTTTTTAAATGCAGTTGTTATAAAAAACACTGGTCAGTGTAGTTATTCTATTATTGTAACTAAATTAAAGTTAAATGATAAATTAAAAGTGTATTTTTTGTATACATAAATGAATATTTACAAAGGACAGAAAAATGAAACATATTTCCTAGCATGCGCTGTTCATATTTGCCAACGATATGCATATTTTAAATGTTATACCGGAACTAACTTGTACTACCCAACTGTTACTCTGCATTTTCACTACTTTATTCTACTATAAAGAGAGTTTTATTCTTCCGACATTTTTCTTTCCTATTATTACTTCCTTCTTCTTAACCATATTTCAGTTATATGTGTTTATTTTGTGTTTTACATGAACGTTGATTTAGATGAATCAAAATGACAAGCCGTGACTCGTGGTAAGACGATTGCTTACGAAACACAGGGACACGGATTCAAAACCTTGAAAACTTTGAATACAGTTCCCGGACATCTCCATTCTTTTTTTTGAGAGTTTTTATTTACCATTAACTTTAATGGAATCAAAGATTCGGCGTAATATTATGTTTTCGAAAACTGTGAGGTGTTGTCGATCTCGCTTTGGGCAACTGGTTACTCTTGCTAACCACATATCTAAAAATTATTTCTGAATTTTTTACTGGTTTTTGGTAATAACCATAGTGCAAGTTGTGTTGCCTTAATACGGAATTTAGTGTTTGTACAGTTTCCGAGTTGTTTGATCATTTGCGTAGCTAAAAATACTAAATACTTTTTATCAATAAAAATGTATTTAGAAACTGATTCCTAACTCTGTCGTTAAAGCATTAAGGACAAAGTTTCAGAGGTATACGTAAGTATGGGGCGTACTATAGTTTGGTAAAACCTGATATTGGTGTTTCTAGACAGGAGATTTTATACGTATATATTCTTTACTTTACCCTTGCGGCGTGTAGGGTATTACTACAAATAAATAAAATAAAATAATATTTTTATTTCATTCCTTTGTTCTTCCTCCAGTGTTTCTCCCTTTCTTCCTATTCTCATTCCAGTTCCCTGGCTCATCTTTCTTCCTTGCCTTCCTCACTCATCAGTTCCTTTATCTCTTCCTCCCAGACTACCATCTCTTTGCATCTCTTCTCCCTTACATATTCTACAGAGCTTGTGCTTTGGATTTTCCCAGTACCTATTGTTCCTCTCTTCGTTGACGCATCTTAACCTCGCTATCGTCCTGACTCTACCCTCTGATCTTCTTCTTTTCTCCTTCAAGTATCTCGGTATTCGGACACTAGATTATAGATAGGAGTGGATAAAATAAATAAATAACTTTTAAGATGATAAATAATAATGTGATGAGCGCGCGGCAATTACGCAGTGTATTGGAACTTATAAGCTGTCAATAACCGTATTACGTTATCTCAATTAATCGTCTTACTAGGTACACTTGAGTTCAATTTTAACACGTATACACATGCATTCAGCAAGTTTTGTTTATTCTAATATAATAATAGGTTCCCAACATCTACGTTGCGTTGCATAAGACTATAGTTTGGTAGAGATCTGATCTTGTGTTTCTAAATAGGAGTTTCATTTTGAAGAGAGGACCGTGTGCAATAACAGCTTGTATACTATTTCTGATTTCCTTTTGTATTAGATTTACCAGATTTGTTATGGTCCCTAGGTAATTAAAAATTCTGTCAAAGGTGTTACCATTAATTTGTAAGTTGATCGTATTTTCGTGACTGCATCTACTAACAATGATATACATGGTTTTTTTCATTACTGAATGAATTTATTATTTTATTGTCAAAATCATCTATACTGATATATAAATTAGTTCGTGTGTATGTAGATGTATATGTTACCTCAAAACTAAATAAAGGCTCGCGACACCGATTTAAAAAATAAATACACCAACTTTTATGATAAAATAGGCATATTTTTATGACATTCAGGGTCCTCAATTTTTGTTTATTTTTTAATAATTAAAATTAAGCAAAATGCTTTAAATTATATGAAAATAATTCCCTACAAACATAACTTTGTTCTTAATTATCGTACGAGAATTGGTTTGCACCAACATGTTTAGAAAATCTTTTCAACACGCTAAAACCTCTTTTTTATATCTTAAAACTTCATAATTTTTATTAAAAAAATAAAAAAACACTCGAGCGCTTTACAACACAAAGCGTCCGAGGCGAGCGTGCAAGTATGTTGAAAGCTGAAATGGTTCATTTATGGTGGGGCGAACATGCGACTTTAATTAATATATTTCACAAAATCAATTCGTTATAAGGTAAAATATATCCGGAAAAGGTATCATACGTTATAAATGAGAGTATTTCTTCGTTCTTATTATTTTTTTAGGACAGGTTTTTTATTTTTCATTATTCTTCACACGCATAAAATCTATACTAATATACAAATTAGTTTGTTTGTGTGTATACATGTCACCTCAAAACTAAATAAATTGATGTGAAGTATGAATTTTCACACATTTCAGGGTTTTTCAGGTATTTAGTAAGTGAATGATGATTATTTGGGATGCCAAAACAAATTAATGTTAAAATATTTTTTTGTTAATTTTAATTCGAGTGCCTAATATAATTATTTAGGTTTCTAAATATGTGCAGTACTTTTTTTATATAACAATGTTCATTAAGATTTTGAAAATTGCGCCTATGGCTTCCATTGGTTGTTTTAAGTCATAAGCTCCATTCTCTGATTTCGTATACATTGAAACATAGAATTAAATTATAATTTCAACAATTGCCACTGGCTAAATTTACGCTTTTAAAAATTAAATGCAACATTTCCCAAAAATAATTTAAACAAAATAAAAATGCAAAAAAAAAACCGAAAAAATAAAATTGTCTCCTGGAAGCGAACTCCAGTTTTCAATCTAGAAAGCGAGAATGCTAACCATTACACCATGAAAGCGTATTGGTTTACTGTGTTACATAACATATTAAATATTTACCTCGTCAACAAGAAAATGCGTTATTTTCCGAAAACATAATCTGATCAAAAATTCCTGTTGTAGTATTCCGGTTCACACCAATGTACATTACTCAGAATTTTTTCAGATTTTTAGTTTAAACCATCTGGGCTTACAGGTGTGGGATATTTTTTTTTTACACAATTTTGACAAAAATAGCGTCAAAATAATTTATTTTGCAAAAATAAAATTTTGATCGTTAATCCACGTACTAAGGACTTTCATTTGATACCCTACACAGAATTTTAAAAAAATATGTATTTTTTTTGATGAGCACATATTTGTTTATATTTTTAGGGGGATATGTTTTTTAGATGTTTTATATAATATTTTTCCTATATGTGGGTCAAAGAGTTGTATACGCATACCAAATTTCAACTCTCTAGGTTTAGCCGTTTGGCTACAATTTTTACCGGACAGACAGACAGACAGACTACAAAATGACGGTATAAGGTTTTTTTGGTCATACCTACAAAACCCTAAAAACACCTTCACTAATTAAAAAAAAAAAAAAAAGAAAAGAAAATATCCATGGCATCTTTCATGATAAAATAGACCTGTTTTTATGATTCCCAGGAATCAAGATTCCGCGAAAACGTAAAAATTATATGGAAAAATCTCTAAAAGCATCAATGCTAAGAATTCTGTTCCTAATTATCACAGCAGCCGTTGATACACAAGGAAAGTAGAGCGGCAGAGGGAGAAATGAAAGGAGGAACAGACACAGGCACGTCAACTAATATAGAATACATTTTTAGAATGGTACACTCCTGTTTTGTTATGCAATTTTTAGTAACGAACTTAAAATACATTGCATAATAGAAAAAGGAACTCGATTGAAATATTCGATGAATGAACCACTCTAATGCAACAAAAAACTGAAAATCTAACAGAAATTGTTAAAAGAGAATTGACGCATTTTGAATAAAAAAAAATGAGAAACAAAATTCAGACAAATTGTATACGATTTCTTTATATCGTTCACAAAGTGTAGAAGCTGAGCTTTTCCACGGCTGGTTTAATTTGTACAAAATTAGGTCGCTAAGGGGATTAAAATTATGTTCTTTTGAGCTTATTTTTAATAAGAACTAAAAAAACAAAAAAAAGTTTATGTTGTCAATATGATAACATTATTTGTTTATTTATTTTATAACATATTTATGTTTAAAATAAAATTTTATTTATCTATATTATTTGAATGCTTGATTGCATGTCAGTAAAATGTTTTTGTTAATATTTACTGTTTTATGTTCAATATTGATTTCAATATAGCATTTTTGAAAATAAAAAATACCACTAAAACGAGTAATTGAAAATTTTACCTATAACTGAAAAAATAAGTAAATTTGCAATTGCTAATACGAACAGGTATACCGGAATCTTTGAAGCAAATAACACTGTTTTAAAGATCAGGTTCAACCTTACATATGGCTCTGAATCATGAACCCAAATAAAGCTTCATTTTAACAAAATAAGTAAATACTTCACCGAATAAGTGGATATGGACCAATATGGACCATACTTACAGTAACCACACGTCTCGATTTTGGCGGGACAGTCCCGCTTTTTGAAGGACTGTCCCGCGTCCCGCGGAGTTATAAAAAAGTCCCGCTTTTGAGAAAATATCTTCGTTTCTCAGTTTAAATGTACTATAAAAAATATATAATCCAAATTGAGCGTAAAGTATAATTTAACAAATTCATGTGAGAAATTTCACGATATTTTTTGATAAAGGATCCTAACCGAGTGATTCCCAAACTTTTCGGTTCACTGCGCTCAAGTCAAAACATTGATTTAACTAACGCAAATGGAGGAATATTAGAATATTTCCGCGGCGCACAGTTTGGGAATTGCTGATATAGATAAGAAGTAAGTATTAGTTTATAAAGATAGTTTAACAAAATAGGGGGCAGGCTAACATTTCATCGGCTGTGAACCTTATTGTGGACTGTTTTTTTTTTTAATTTTTTTGCTGCAAATGTCTAAATTTTAGATCTTAACTCAAAAGTGACCATATATTTGTGATCTAAGGCTAATAATATATAAGTATACCAATTTAGTAACAAAATTTTTAAAATAATTTCTACTAAAATTTTGAAATTTTGGTGAAAATTTTTTTGACTCCAATTTTAGCCAAAATATTGTTTTAAGCTAATTTTGGGGTGAGGATTATGAAAACAATATTTAAAAAATGCATGTCATGTTTTTGAGTTAGAGCCGATTTGGGTCAGATTTTCTTCTATAATTCCAAAAATTTTGCCCAAACTTCAAAATGGACCAAATTTTGTTAATATATGACCAAAAATACATTTTTATATATATTTTCAATTAAACCGGAGATTAAAATTCACGATTTTTTAAGATCTACCCCTTACGATTTTTGGCCATTTTCAAGGGTTTCGCATTACTGCCCATACAAAACTTAATAATCGGTTTATTAAAGCCCTTTTTAGAGTAAACAATCTAGGTATATTTTAAAAATACAAACCGCAGATTTCTATCCCTAACCATTTTATAGTTAAGATATATAAAAATTTTCAAAAATTTTGTTTGTTTCAAAATATGGTTAAAAATCAATTAGAATCTCAAGATTTTAAAAAATTCAACCGAGGGCTTTATCGCATATCGTTTTTCAGATACGTCCATGAGAAGATGAAAATTTCTATAAATCACGCCATATTAAAATTTGTCATAATTTTAAAATACGCTGAACAAATCATTATCAAACTTTTTCGGTTCCCAGCGCCTTTAATGTCTCAGAATTTTTCCGCGGTGCCCCAAGTACAAACTGGTCTAACTAACGCAGGAGGAGAAATATTGTAATATTTTCGCGGTGCCCTGTAACCCATCTGCAGCGCCCCAGGGCGCCGCGATGCTCAGTTTGGGAATCGCTGTCCTAACCTACTAAAAAGTATTCACTCGGATCAAAAATATGACCGAGAAATAAAATCATAATTTTGTGTAATGTATTAATTTTTGTTTATTGGTCAAATTATTGTCTTTCAAATATATTTTTGTAGTTACCTTTAAATAAATAATAATAATAATAATAAATACACTTTTATTTATATATAGACGCGTTTATACAATAAAATATTTTTTTTGGAATTATTGGTCAGCTTTAATTTTACTTATACAAAAAATATAATATATACTTTTCATTTCTAATTCCCATTTCATCCCATTTTGTCCCGCTTTGTCGCCATGAAAATGTGGTCACTTTAACCATACTGCCCATATTAGTCCGAAAGAAATGGTAAATGGATGTCTCAAAAATAAAAATATCCGAACCCTGTACTCAGTTCTACTGTATAACGCAGCCATCTGTGGGGTGGATTCAGCATCAATACTGTAAATACTAAAAATGGGTACCTGTTTACAAAGCCGTAGAAACGGCCTGGCATCGGAGCACTTGCCAGGGTTGCATGGCCTGATGAGAAGCGCCAATGTGTGTATTTGGTCATTAAAAGCATTGCATTTGGTAGATGAGGATCTTTTTTTTTGCTCAGCAGTTGTATTTGAGAAATGACGACCTTCTTTTTTTTGCTCATCAGTTGTATCAGAGACATGAGGACCTTTTTTGCTTAGCAGTTGTATTTGAGAGATGAGAACCTTTTTTTTGCTCATCACTTGTATTCTGAAAGTTGAAGTGGGGTGCTAGTTAATTTAATTAATTTACTTTATTTGCCAAGAGCGCCAAAAACATTGCTACGGCTCTGCCTGTTTATACAAGATAATAAAACCAGTCTAAATATCACGCTGACCACGTGACTTCATGTATTTAACTAGAGGTCTAAAAACGGAAAAATTACTCCCCCAATAAGCGCCACCTAGGCTTTGGGAATCTGTTAGGGTTGTCCAGAAAATAAAGAAGGATATTAGCACCATGAAAGCCAATACATTTAATCAGAGAGGTAACGAGTACTTTTAGCGCATATGGCGAGTAAAGACAACTGCGCCGCAATTGAAGTCAAAGTCATCACATTTAAAATGTATGAGAATCTTTGACTAATTTAGAAATTTAAATAATTTAAATAAAGTTCAATTAAAATTAATATACATTTAAATTATTGCCAATAACTGGGAATGTCTTACACTTAAAAGATCAAGATGGAGGACTTATGTGAGTGCAGTAAAAGTCAACATGAATAACAATGCACAGAAGAGTAAGATAGAGAAAAAGAGAGAAAGATTGAGAGACAAACAGGGAGACAGAGAGAGTAGGGAGAAAAAAGAGTGCTAGAAATGCTCAATTAACTTTAAAAAAAGTGTTTTAAAATAACCAAAAACATATTTTTCTAATGCATTTTTTCAATTGGTTGAATATTTGGGGAGTTACTGGAGGACACCCTAAAAAAAAGCTACTAGCTACTTTTAGAAATCAGTACTAGAGTGTGGTTAAGTTAGGTCATCAGTTTTAATCCTATTTAAGTGGGAAAAAAAACCTATTGCTTTTTTTTCTAATTCACTAGGATTAAAATGTATTAACACCTAGGTTGCTCGCTCTTTAGTCGCTACCAAAATGCGACCAAGCTAGGTGTTAAGACGTTTTAATTCTAATTGGAAATAACTCATTTTTATTTCTAATTTAATAGGATAAAAACGTATTAAGGCCTAGGTTGGCCGCTATTTATTCATTACACGAGTGCGGCAAAGTTAGATCATAATACGTTTTAATCCTACTTATTTGGAAAAACCCCATTGTTCTTTTTAATTTAATAGAACTACAACGTATTAACACTTACATTGGCCGCTCAGTAGTCTTTACAAAATAATTACAATATTAAAATGTATAATTAATATTTAACATAAGTTATGTCTCCATTAGGAATTCAGCAATAATAATTAGAGTATACTGATATTAAATTCAAATTTATTCATAGAGCTAACACATCCAAGTGAAGCGCACCCTCCCGTCGTTAAGACGAGTTATAATGACGATAATTACAATAACCATAATTATGAAAGATCAACCCTGCGCTAGGCGCGATCTGACACACGTGGAGTTAATGTTTGTTTAAGAACATGTGCCACTACACCCAGCATACATTTTCAAAGAAAGATATTAGAATAAATATAATAAATCTATATTAATAAAATTTAAAGCTATATCTTTTTTTTTCATCAATATTATTCATCAATATATTTCGCGGAGAAGTAAAATTAAGCGGAGCGTATAAAACCAAACAAGCTGTTAGGATTTAACAATTATAATTAAACATGAAATAATAATCTTAACATCTTTATATCTTTGGAATTAAAAAAATGGGTTATTAAATAAATTTTACAAATGTTAAAATTTAAAAATATAAAAAGAATCATCGTACTTGGAGAGCATTGCTCATTTGCACTTACATAAAAGCCGCCCTTGCTTGAAATGGTGATATTTTCAACATTTTTACCAAAATATTGAAGTGTATACCTATATGAAAACCAATTTTCCTTGAACTTATGTTTGGATCGTAGCTCACAGTAGCGAGAACTTTTATTACGTTCACATTATCTTAGTAAAATACCCAGCATATTTACCTTAGATTTTGTTAGCGTCCAGGTTTCCGAGCCGTATATTACTACTGGTCTGATAAGCGTTTTATAGATTCGCAATTTGGTATAAAAACATCAAAGAATATTTTTATACTTATTTTTACCGACCGGCAACATATATAAGGGAGGTATTGTGATCATACCGATTTTGACATTTCGAGATTTCGATGGATCTCCACGAATTGAGGTCCCTACATAACATTTTAACTATTGTTAGCATGATGTCTGTCTGTCCGTCCGTCCGTCCGTCTGTCTGTGTACACGTGTAGAGCAAATTCGGCTAAAGTATTTTTATGAAACTTCATATTTAAGCTTTTGACATCAATGGCACGTGTAGAGCAATGGCACGAGTTGATCAACATTTGGTAAAAATCGGTTGAATAGAAATGGGAGTTCATTCGTGTCGATTTTAAGATTTTTGCGAATATTTCACAACAGAAAATATATTTCGAAAAACATTATTTAACAAAAGTTGCTATAAAAGCAATAACTAACAACTTTTATTTGAGACATTTTTTGACAAAACGAAAAAAAAATGAAAAATTTTTAGAATTTTTTTCTAATTATCTATTAACGTTACATATTTATTCCATTGTCATGATAAATAATAGCTCTGTTAGAAAATATTGGGCCAAGTTATTTCTACGGTCGGTCCTGTGGTGGCCACAGCTGATTTTTTATTTTCAGGAATTAGGTCTTGTTGAAGTGAAAAATCAAATGATTGAAATAGATCGGTTTCCATAATATAATTATCTTCTTCAGTACACTAAGTTTACAAAAGAGGAAAACAAAAATTTGCAATATATTCTAATATCACAGTATTTAATAATTTTATTTAAATGAAATAATCTTACTTACTCAATCTAATATATGTGTATTATTCAAATTATTGTCAGTTTCATATTTATATGTATTATCACAGTCGGGTACAGTCACAGTTAACATGTTAAAAAAATTAAAATGTACATTAAAATCAGTCAATTGTAGTATCGGTGTGCAGTGTGGAAGGGGTGGGATTTTTTATTGTTGTTGGTTACGTAATGATTTTACAAGCAAAATAAAAAAGTGGTACGACTTACTCTTTGACTTTTTATTAAGCGTTGACATAATAATAAACGTATTATGCATTTTGCATTGTATAAATGAATGTAATTATACTCTAAAACTGTAGCATCTTGTTAAACTATTTAGATAAGTTACAACTCCGTTTATCCGTGATCCATATAATGGTAACCGGGGACCACATGACACCAGATTATACATTGGTCCAATTTCACCAACCAATATTCTCCCTCTCTCTTCAAGTCCTACATACTCTCTCCTTCTCTCTCACAGTAAGATAATTCTAGCAAGGACTGTAACATACTGTAATATATGAACACACGGAACTGAGGGGTTTACTGTGCAATATAAAGTTAAAAATTGTATCGATTTGTCTTGTTTATTTCAAGTTATATTTTGGTTTCTTTATTGGGTTAAGCTACTTTAAAATTGTTCTTATTTATTTAATAATTCTCTTCTTATTTTACTGTAGTAAAATACCAAACTGAAAAATATTGTACCAAATTAAGTAATACCTCAGCTAACGTACTTAATTTCTTCCAGGAGGTGATTCGTACTACGAATTATTCGTTAAACGAATCATAATTTTCCATAAATTTCATTGGAAACACTTTTTAATGTATTCCACAACTTTCCCAAAAGAAAGACTGATGATTGAAGATTAAGTATTTACACTTTATGCAGTACACAGTCCATAATTTCCAATGCATGGGAGGATCACCATCTAGCTGTCTTCCTGAAAGATTCATCTTTCTTTGGGGTGTTGTAGGAATCTCAGGATTTCCTCTCAGTTCTCGTTTTTTTGGCTGGAGGAGATCTGAAGTATTTCTCCAATGTTGGCTGAATTTCTCTCTTCTTTATTCCTTTGAAGTGGTTTAGGCGCTTACAAGTGTTTGGAATGTTGAGTGTTTTTGGATGATCTTACAATTACATAGTTCGCATTATCAATTTTAGCCGAGATATAATGTATATTGAAAAATAATTAGTAAGTATTAAATCATCCGATCGTAATTATGCAACGCAATTTTTAATGTGTAAAGTTGAAGAGTCCTAATGAGATTTGTACCAGGCTTGGCTGCTTCTTCTTTCTGAAAATAATGGGCTCCAAAGTTGAACTTAAATTTGCAAATTCGGCTTTTTTCTTTCATTCAACTTTCATCCCTTATTCTGCAATGGGAAATATTTTCTGATTCACAGCAAAATAATAAACTTTTACCCATTTTCAGATCAGCAGGTGCTTTGGTTGTCCAGTTACAGACAATCGAACTTTAAATATTCGGCGGCCGTTCAACTGCGTTGCGAAACAGACCTTCAAAGAGAAGTCCATATTCCCCTGGATTAATTTAACCTAAAAATGTGTAGAAGTTCATTTCTAACATTGATTTATAACCAGTTCGTTAACAAAATTGTAACCAAATGGAAGATGGTTGAGTGTGGATGATATCTGAAATCAGATCACTTTTGAATAGTTTACATATTATATTAAATAAAAATGATCGTCAGCTGCCGACATAACGGGGTAAAAATCGTCAGTTACATCATTGATTACATTATAAAATGCTTAGGCGAAATGCCCGCTCAGCAATTATAATCCCTCAGCTGACGGTCTTACCTCCATTGTGCAAACAACTGATTGTTGTTTTTATTATTCTAATTATATAATAAGTTCGATGTATAAGTTTCATTGAATTTAAAATGACTTTACATCATTTTTTTTATGACAGGTTTATACAAGCGACTGACGTATAATCCCCCACTACGCACGCAGCTGACTTTTTATTATTATTATTATTATCACTTAAACAATAACTGTGCAAATTTTTAAGTGGCTTAAAATGAACTTTAGATTTTTTTTTTTACAAGATGTACATTTTCTCACGACCAGCCCCACCACGATTCTGGCGGCTGACGCTTGTTTCGATTATTAGCTATATCTTAACTATTAATTACAAAAAATATTAAGCGGGATGAAATGACCATCAAAAATGCAACACTACCTCCCGGAGATATAAGGGTGATGTCTACAAGAAGAACAATAAAAGCCGTTTTTTTGCACTTTTTTTAAAGATTACTGTTTAATTTGATGTATTAGTTATATTTTTAGATGCAAAAAATATAACTGACGTTCACCAGTATTAAGTACTAGTCACCATATATCTATTTACAAATAATAATTTTTCTCGCCGATTATCGTCGTCAAGTTGATCTATTCTGGTAAAAATAGCATTAGACTTAGTTTAAAGTACTTAAAAGGAAAAATTAAATCAAAATGAAAAATATTCAATTACAATACTTACCGAAAATACTTAATTACAATTAAATTACAATTATACTTATTATTCGTGCAATTTTGCTTATTTTGTTTCGTAGGTGTAATCGAGAAACCCTTATACTTTTTCACTCATTGATTAGTTCAACACTTGTAAACTGGATAACTAATTTTGTTTTGTTTTTTTTTCAGGTAAGTGTGCTTAATTACTTCAAGATCATTTTGCCGCCAGCAATGCTATTTGTAGGCGAAGCCGAGAACTTACTTAGCAGCCCTCGTACTTGTTGGTAAGGGACCATGTTTGACAGCCATAGGTTACCAGCAAAATATTCATAACACTTCACTCTCAGTTTGGTTAAAATTTTATTCCTAAAATTTTCATTTAGTATATATATATATAAATGTATAATAGTAGAAAGCTCACTATTTTTAACTAAATCACCGTGTAAATCTTCATTTATTCCGATATTGTTATTTTTATGAAATATAACTTTTTGAGTGTTAAAATTAACATTAGTTTAACACAATTTATTTTCTAATACTATAATTTAATCAGTATATAAGTGTAAACTTTACACTAAATTTACCCAAAAAAGAAATGTAAATAATTAACTTAATAACTAAATAATTAACTAACAGCAAAAAAAATCACTTGCTAACCTGTGCATATATATATATATATATATATATATATATATATATATATATATATATATATATTAAAAAGGAATTGATATTGAAATAAACAAGGCAGATAATACACTTAAGTTATTTACCAGGTCTACAATTGTGAAATGCGGATTTTTTTTTAAATAAAACACATTAAACTCAAAAGAACAGTAAAAGTTTATTTATTCAAAGTATGCTCCATTAGAAGTTATACATTTTTCCCATCTTTCAGTCAATTTGTGAATACCTCACCAGTAGAACTCTTCCCCTTTCCCCGCAAACCATTCATCTAGCCATTCTTTCACATTTTCATATGAAAAAAAGTGCTGCTCGGCAAGTGCGTGACCCATCAATGCGAACAAGTGGTAATCTGAAGTGGCCAAGTCTGGTGAGTAAGCGGCATGGGGTAACACTTCCTACTTGAGTGCCTCCAATGTGTTTCAAACTGCTTTTGCCTTATGTGATGGAGCCTTATCGTGAAGAAAGATTATCTTGTGCTGTCTTCTTTCGTATTCTGGTCGTTTTATGAGCAGCGAATGGTTCATTCGATTAGTAGTTGTTGATAGCGTTGGGTATTAACTGTTTCACCAGGTTTTAACAATTCATAATAGACCACACCCTTTTGGTCCCACCAAGTACAGAGCATTGTCTTTTTGCCAAAGCGATTCGGTCTTGCAGTTGATGTGGATGGTGAGCCTGGGGTCACCCATGATTTTTTGCGTTTGGGATTTAAAAAATAAATCCATTTTTCATCGCCGGTATTGATACGATGTAAGAAAGACTTTCTTTTGTATCGTGCAAGCAAAATTTCACAAGTGTTTTTGCGTTTTTCCATCTGCCTCTCATTCAATGCATGTGGAACCCATCTGCCGACTTTCTGGATCTTACCCATCTCTCGTAGGCGATTGGAAACAGCTTGTTGACTAACGCCTAACTGCTCTGCTAGTTGTTTTTGTGATTGACTATCGTCTTCCTGTAGCAATGTTTGCAATTTTGTATCTTTATATTTTTTTGGAGGTTTTCCATGTTCTTTGTCTGTAAGATCAAAGTCACCACTTTTGAAACGCCGAAACCATCGTTCGCACGTATCTTACGATGGAGCATATTCACCATAAGCTTCTCGAAGCAGTCGGTATGATTCAGCAGCAGTTTTTTTCAAATGAAAACAAAACAGTAGTACAGTCCGCGAATGCTCTTTATTTGGCACAAAATGGGAACTTTTATGGGCACTATCAGCTGAGCTGTCTTTTGGCTTCACTCACATTAGTCCTCTATCATAATTTGTTGATTGTCAGGTATCAAATAATATTTATGTCAGAGAACCTTAAAAATATATAACTGCGTAAAAACAAATTAAATAAATGCTCCATAAAATCTAGGCCAAGAACATAATTAAAAGCCTAAATATGTAAATAATAACCAAATATACCTTATAAATAGTATATATTTCGATGCATATACAATATTCTCGAATAATAATCTGTGCTCGAAGACAATGATAATATGAAATAGAATGTACGACACTAAACATCTGTCTTAGACTTAGACTAAAAACAATATTTTAACATTGTAATAGGGATGATGTTCTAGACCAGGGGTCGGCAAACTTTAGAGGGTAAAGAGCCAAATTCATCCTTTACGGCATCTGGGAACATTTTAAAGAGCCATAATATTGTTTTAATACATGACTCGTTTTTAGCATCATTTAATGAGTACCTAGTGCATAAATGTTTTATTTTAGTAATTGGTATTACCGATACGCTGCATAAAAATGTATGAAAATAAAGTGAACTTTTGTGTGAATATTTTCTAAATCTTATTCTTTATCAAATTAATTTGAAGAGCCACACGAATATCCTCAAAGATCCGCATGCGGCTCGCGAGCCGTGGTTTGCCATCCCCTGTTTTAGACCAATCCGAAGCAAGAACAAACAGCTCCTATCTTCTTACACATATTTTTCTAAGCTGACATGGACCATAGTTGTTAATAGTATTTATAGTGATAGTGGAGATCATGTAATACAAACGTAAGCACAACCAGCATGCGTTGATTTTCCCCAGCCTACTAGGAGCATTTTTTTTAATGAACAAGTGTTATAATAATAATATATTTCTTTCGAATACAAATTTTCAATTTTTTCGGGGAGAAATGCACTAACGTAGCACTTCAAACTCGTAATTTACCCCCCCCCCCCCCCCAGTCCAAACAAGTAGCTAATAGTCGCATATTAACAAATCGCATGTTGGTAAGTATAGCGGGTGTTCTATTACTTTTCTATTTTTTCCGCAAAGACTGGAGAGTTGAAGCTGCCCTGTGGGAAGAAGCATTACCAAGATTTAACATTTTTCAGTGTACCATTAAGCCATAACTATCTTCTATCCATCCAGCTTAATTGAGATTTCCAGGGTCGTACTTCTAAAGAATAATGCATACATTACTTTTATCGTGGCTCGCTGCTTCTTGGTTATTGTTGGACTTTCCTCAACTTCATGAATCAATACAGAGATGGCAACGATTAATCGAATGATTGAAATAATCGATTATTTTGTTTCAGTTAATCGATTAACCATATGATAGTTTTGGTTTCGATGAATTAATAATTAATCGATTAATTTATTATTAATCGATAACTATTAATTTTATTTTCAAGAAATTACTTAGTTGTATTGTTGAATCACTGGTCGGTAGATGAATTTGCTCTTTAAGTCCCTAATTTACTAGGCCTTCAGAACACTCGTTCTCGCCCATCTGGAGAATTAAAATCAACCGCTACTCATTTCTGTACAATATAGTGCGATAGTTTGCGTCCAGTCACTACAAATGCTCACGAGCGAAACGCAATCTTCCAACTTGGTAATTTGCGAGAAAAGCCTGGCAACGTTCCAGGTTTTCTGGATACAAGCCCATGTATCCTCAATTGTCTTTCGGCACCCAACTTCATATAATAGAGCAGCTCGTACAACGTCTTCCGGCCACATTTTAATTTTATTGCACAAAAAAAGATTTGTAGGAGTTTAGAAATTTCCAAGATGGGTTAACTAATGGCAAAATTTTATTTTAACGAGTTATTTGTGTTAAAACGTACGTACTTAATATTCAATATTATATAATCTTTGTTCAAACAGGCATTATTTATTGTTACAGCCTGTTTAATAACCGACAAAAAATATTTGTTTATGTAGACATTGTATAACCTCTCATTACTTATAATTTCCTAATCAGTCTTTAAAATACAATATTGAGACAGTCCCATTTTTTTTTTTTTTTTTTGTTGGGCAGTGTTGTTATGTTTTTTTTTTTTTATTTAATAATCCATTAATCGATTATTTTCTAACAATTTAATCGAAAATCGATTATAGCATTTCGATTAATCAAATGATCAATTAATCGATTAATTATTTTTTATTGTCATTTCTATCTATACACAACTTTCTTGGCATGCAAGTACGTGGAAAAAAGTTTCGTTACCTGTCACAATGTGCTCTGCAAAGTTTTGCTACAAATTCTTACATTCTCCGTTTGTTTAGGATCCAATCTTAAGTTGATGTTCTATTTCTGCATAAGTGGCTTTATTATCTTCTTCGATTACCTTCTTAACAACAGCATTTATTTGTTTTTGTAATATGAACAGTTGAACAGAATTCTTGCCTCCTTCAAACTCATCATAGCAGCGGAATTGTAGCCAAAGAAGAAGCTTGTTCACTAAAAACTTAATATAAACTTTCTTTGTAGAACCTCTCTCTCTCTCTCTGAGCATCAACGGAATGGCTGTACCTCATGAGTGGAATGCAAAGTATCTTGGCATGATTCTTGATGCCAGGTTGCGTTGGAAAGTATATGTTAAAAAGAAAAGAGCTGAATTAGGATTGAAATATAAACAGCACTACTGGCTTTTTGGCAGAAACTCCAAACTGTCAGTGGATAATAAATTATTAATCTATAATCAGGTCTTAAAACCTGTGTAGCTTTACGGCATCCAATTATGGGGATGCGCCAGTGATAGCAACATTAAGTCTATCCAAAAATTTCAGAATAAAGTATTGCGCAACATAGTGAACGCTCCTTGGTATGTGCGCAATACAGATCTTCATCGAGACCTTGGAATACCAACAGTAAAGGAAGAAATCATAAGGTTTGCTGACAAGCATAAAGGCAGGCTTCACCTTCATGTCAACGCAAAGGTTCTTCAGCTACTGAACAATCAACACCATGTCTGACGATTGAAGAGGGCCAAGCCATTAGATCTGGTGTTTGTTGTGCGTGAAAACAGGTCACAGTGCGAGACTGATGTGTTATCAGATTAACCTAAAGGACATCAATGGATTGACTTTAGTAGATAAGAATTTAATTTAAGATAATATCAGAACAAAATTAATAGTTAGTCCACGAGACTAGTTTTAATGACAGGTGCCAACTGGTGCTATTACAAAAAATAAATAAATAAAATAAAATAAAGGTTTAAACTTTTTTCAAAATCAATAAATCATGATTAAAAAATGATCTCTGGTTAATTCTACATTTTATTTTTATTTTGTTTTTTTTTTTTTTTTTTTTTTTTTTTTATTTAAATTTTTTGGGTGCTTCAGCTACTAGGCTATTAGCACTCGGTACATTAGTTTATATACAAGGTGGTTAGTTTACAGTAGTGTATAACAGTAATAGTGTTTAGTAATATTTCTAATACATAGTAACAATGCTAATATATTACAAAAATTTTGGTGGAAATTACAAATCTGTTTATATCAACTTAAATATATTTATATCTTTTAGGTAGTTTATGATGTTTGTTTCTGTGGTATCAGTGGGTGAGAGTGCTTGTTGTAAGTTATTGGGTATTTTATGTAGTTGTCTGTAGTGGCTGTATTTTGTGCATTCGGTTATTACGTGATGGACAGTTATTGGAGTATTGCATGTGTCACAGATGTCTGCTGGTGTTTTCTGTATGATGTGCTTGTGTGTGAAGGCGGTGTGTCCTATTCTGATACGTGTCAGTACTACCTGTTCTCTTCTATCTTCTCTTGTTGGCCATTTGGTTACGTCGTCCTTAATTAGACTTAATTTTGTGTTGGTGTTTTCCCAGTATGTGTGCCAGACTTCTTGGATTTTTCTTCGTATGAATTTTACGAAGTCAGTTTTGGGTATAGGAATACTTGTTTCTGGAGTTTCTATTGCCTCTTTAGCTGCTGTGTCGGCCATTTCATTCCCGTTTATTCCACAGTGTGAGGGGATCCACATAAAAATAATTTTGTAATTATTGTTATATAGTTGTTGAACTTTCTCTTGGATATAGGTGGTGGTTTTTGTTTTGAAGGATGGTTGACAAATGCTCTGGATAGAGCTCAGCGAGTCAGTACATATAATATATTTTTTTTGTTCGGTGTCGTTATTTTCAATTTCTTCAATGGCCTTGTATATGCTAAATATTTCTGCTGTGTATGTGGAGACTGCTTCCGGTAGATGGTATTTGAGGCATTTTCCCCGTTTATCACTGCAGATCCTACTTGGTTGTCAATTTTGGAGCCGTCAGTATAAATAATGTTGTATCCTAGGTATGCATCGCATATTTCTTGGAATCTGCTGCGGTATAGTACGGGAGGCGTTTCTTGTTTGCGGTATAAGGTGAGCTCTAGATTATGTGCAGGTGGTTTGAAAATCCAAGGAGGTATTTTACTGAACGTTTTTGAATCAATTTGTGGGAATATTATATTAAGGGTTTCTATGGATTGACTGATGAGTTTCTGTAGAGGGGTTACAGGATTTGATAGGTCATTGTTTTCGAAAAAGTAGGAGTGTGCCGGTATATCTGCGTTACTTGCCAGGTTTGCTAAATACTTTAGGGTTAGCTGCGTCCTTCTAGTTTTCAGAGGAGGTTCGCTTGACTCACAGAAGATACTATCTAATGGGCTGGTTCTGTAGGCTCCTGTTGCTATCCTCAGGGCAGTCGTATGTATACTATTGATTAGGTTTAAGTTGGTTTTTTTTGCCGTTTGGTAGACTATACTGCCATAGTCCAGCTTGGTTCTTATAAGGGCTCTGTATACGTTTAACAGCGTCTCTCTGTGTGCTCCCCATTTTGAGTGTCCTAGTATTTTCATGATGTTAAGCCTTCTTGTGCAATCGGTTTTTATGTTCATTAAATGTTGTTTCCAAGTTAATTTTTTGTCGAATGTTACACCAAGAAATTTTACATTGTTAGTATACTGTATGTCCATGTTATGTATTTTTAATTTAGGGTTTCCGTGTGGTTTCCGAAGCTTACAGAAATGAATTGCTCGGGTTTTTTCTTCTGAAAGTTTAAGACCAGTTGTGTTGGTCCATCTTGTTAACTTGTCAATTGTATTTTGTAGACAATTTTGGAGCTCAGTAAGGTCACTTCCCCTTAAGTAAATAATGAGGTCATCGGCAAATAGGGACCATTTTACTTGGGTTGGAATGCATTTTGAGATTTCATTAATTGCGATAAGAAATAATGTGACACTTAGAATTTCACCTTGGGGTACTCCGTTTTGTTGTGTTCTTGTTTCTGATGTATTTCCATTTGCTTGTACTTTAAATTCTCTGTCGGTCAAAAAATTATTGGTATAAGACAGGATATTTCCAGTCAACCCGAATTCTTTCATTGCTTGGATTATGCGGTGTCGCCAAATGGTATCATATGCCTTTGCGGCGTCAAAAAGGACTGCAATGAGGTGTTGTCTGTTGGCGAAGGCTTGTTGAGTTTCCTCTTCTAGAGCTACTATATTGTCCATCGTAGATCTTCCGTATCTGAATCCACTTTGGTTTTTGTTGAGTAATTTTTTTATTTCTAGGAGCCATAATAGTCGCTTATTAACTAATTTTTGCATAATCTTACTCAAACAGTTTGACAGAGATATTGGTCTATAGCTTTGAGGATCCGTGTTATCTTTACCTTGTTTTGGAATTGGTATTATTATCACTTTTTTCCATTCTTTCGGGTAGATATTTTCTCTCCATATCCGGTTGTATGTTATCAGTAAAATATTTAACATTTTGAAGGGTAGGTGTTTGAATAAATCGTATGGGATTCCATACGATGGTCCTGGGGATTTATTGACTGGTAGACTTTTAATTATTATCTCTAGTTCCGTCCTTGTGAATGGTTTGTTTATATCGCTGTCGTTATTTGTTGGTAAGTTTTGGATATTTTCGGCTTGTTCTTTAATGTTTATCATCTCTTGGTACAATTTTATTTCTATTCTGGATTTTAGTTTTTTCAATGGACATATCTGCCGCGTTTTTTATATGTACTATAATATTTTCAATTTGTTTGTCTATTCTGTCCGAAAATATTTGATGCAGGTTTGTTTCTATGTGTGCAGCAAAAAGTTCCCAGTCCGCTGTTTCCATTTTCCACTTTTCACGGATATTGTTGTTCTCGGTATTGTTGTTTAATGAATTGATATGGATTGGAAAATGGTTGCCAGTGTAAAGATTGGGTATTACTTTCCAGTTTAGCATGGGGTATAAATTTGGTGAACAGAAGGTTAGGTCGATGCTAGAGAAATTTCCGGATCTGGAACAAAAGTGTGTAGGAGAGCCGTCATTTAATAATATTAAAAGATTTTCCGTAATAGTTTCTATTTGTTTTCCTCTTCTGTCGGTACGTTGCGAGCCCCATAGGGTGTTGTGAGCGTTAAAATCACCCAGTAATATGTATGGAGATGGTAATTGTTGCATCAGGGTCTGGAGATCATTATTGTTCATGTTTTCGTTGGGTGGTATATATATACAGCATATTGTTGTTTTTTGAGGGACGTATGCTGTTACCGCTATAGCTTCCATATTCGTTTGTAAATCAATTTTTTGTGTGAACATGTTGTTTTTTGATAATATGGCCACACCGCCACTAGCGTTGTTTCTGTTTAATCTGTCTTGTCTATGTATATTGTATCCGTGGAAGTTAAATGTCTGGTAGTCATGTAGTCGAGTCTCCTGAATGCATATAAAATTTGGATTTATTTCCGAAGTTAATTTTTGTAATTCTCCTTTATGGCTGTTGAGGCCGTTGCAATTCCATTGAATTATGTCCATGTTTTGTTTTTCTTTTATTGTATTATTTATTAATTTAAGTTATTATTATTATTTATTAATTTAAGTTATTATTATTATTATTATTAGGTATTATTGTAAGGAGTCAAGGCTTTTTGTGGAAATGTTCTTTTCCTCTTTTTTTATTTTTTCTGTTATATTATTCATTATTTTGGTGAATCTTTCCTTCATAGCGCTGTTCTGTAGAAGTGGATAAAGTTCAGATAGCATTTTCAAAAGGCCTTTTATGTCAGTGGTGAATTCTTTCGCAATGTCCAAGTGGTTCTGTTGTCCTATTGTGCTACTAATAAATTCATCGAGTTCTTGGAAAGTAAGTGTGAATTTTTTTTGGTTTGATTTTATTTTATTTTTGAGTGGGAGAATTGCTTCAGTAACGGCTGTAACTGTGGTCGGGGTGTCAGTTCTATGTTTCTTGGGTTTTTTTTCTTTATTTGAATTTTTTATGGGTTTATTATTTATTGGATTGTCACTTTGGGTATCTTCATCATTAGTTTTTTCTTCTTCTTGGTGACTATTTTCTGCCGTGTCGGAGTTTGACATTTCCTTAGCCGTTCTTTTTTGTGATGGAGATACCTCAGGTGAGGAGGATTGATTGGTGTCTTGTGTTTTTTTACTGTATTGCTGTGGGGCACTTGTTTCTGGTTTTTGTCTTTCTTCTTCGTTTTCTTTTTGATTATTGAGTGGCAGTTGTTCAGGTAATTGTTGGGTAATTTGTTGGCTCTCGGTATCTCTGAATTCACATTGATTGGCTGTGTGACCTTGTCTTTTGCACCGGAAACACTGTGTTCCTTCTTCAGAGAGAAATATTGTGTGGGGGTCGTCTTTGTAGATAACAGTGATTTTTTCTGGTATGTGGGTGTTGTCATCTAAAGATATATAGACTTGTCGTCTAAAACTTTGTATATGTGCATATATAGGGTCTTGAGTTACTCTAAGAAAGTTGATAGGCGACACCATTTTTATTTGGTTCTTTTGTAATTCTTCTACTATTAAATTATGTGGCAGCGAAGGTGAAACGTTGGATAGTATTAGTCTCTTGGCCGGAGTAATTAGTCTTCTCAAATCTATTTTGTAATTTTTTATGGTGACAGTTTTATGGTGTGTGAGTAAGTTGTCGACAGTTTCTTTATTTTTTAGGTATAAACAGACTCTATTTTTTGATATTTTAGATGCAAATGTTATATTTAGTGGTCCTGTAAAGTTTCCAATTTCGGTTATGTAATCCATGATATGTAGGGATGGTTCAGAGTTCATTACAATTGCGAGTTCTTTAGATGGGAACATGTCTGTGTTATTGGCGGTGACGTTAGCAAAGGTTGTCCTGTTTGTATTTTGTGGATCGAACATGTTGGATTAGAACGACCTCTTGTGACAGAGGTGTTCGGCGTTGTTTTGACTTGTTGGAGACCTAGCTTAAGTAAGCAGATATACAACTATTGAATAAAAGATGGGGTTCCTTGTATGATTTTGGTGGATGCCTACTTGTAGAGAGGGCATTTGTAGGTTAGGAAAAATTCTGATAAATAACTCCCTTTCCGGGTAGGAAAAGGAGTTAAGACTGTATTAATTAGAAAGAGCTCTACCTTATTTAACCGCTTGCAGTCATCAATAGGTTGGCACTCTCACTTGACACAAAATATATTAACTTTATGACCTGGATTTTGGGAGACGTAATTTTGTTTTTCTAACTCACAATGATATTTAAAAAAATTTGTTAATTAGGTTCTAACTAACCTAACTTTTACATCTTAACTTCAAACGACAGGTAACTGATACTGCTTAAAATGATAATGATACTTTTGTATTCCATGACCTACCTGCTGTTCTTATTCTCAATAATTCTTGCATGACCCTCGTATCTACCATAGTTTATATAAGTACACATTAACTTAATTTTAAGTTACTAGTATACGGTCGCATCAGTTCAAACATTGTGCTAATGTACTTCGGAGACCTTGTACGATAAACTACCGAAAACTGAAAATTCGCACCGAAAGCCATAATTTATTTACTTTGGAAACTTAATAATAATAATAATAATAATAATAATAATAATTTATTGATCCAGTAGATTACGTACAAGTAATATTGGATAAGTCATTTTACAAATTGTCAATAATTAATATCACTAACACAGTCAAAATTTTAAAAATAAAATAGTAAATATAAATCATATAAAAGTATAAATATATAGATAATAAATTACAATATTTATGTTCGTCAATTTACAAATTAAATAAATAAATAATTAACAAAGTAAATAAATAAATAATTAACAAATTAAATAAGTCAGTTCAATTCTTAAATAAGTGTGTTTACTTATTGTTGTTGCATAAGATACTCATTTAGATTATAAAAACACTTACTGATTAAAAATTTAACTATCCTTTTCTTAAATAGCGGCAAGGTTGTATTATCTTTGATGTGTGAAGGTAGTTTATTATACATTTTGTTCATTAGTATATTTGGATTTTGTGCCGTTTTTGCAAATCTAACTTATTGAATTTCTAAATTACTGTTTTGTCTAGTATTATATGTATGTATATCTGACCGCTTCTCGAAAACTGATAAGTTTTGTTGTACATGAAGGCTAGCCTGATATATACATACACGGTAATACAATAGTAAGATATTCAGCTCTCTAAAAATAGGAACACAAGAGGTTCTACCGCAGCACCCAACCATATTTCTAATGATTCTTTTCTGCATTTTAAATAATCTATTGAACTCCGAACTTGTGCCCCAGCATAATAAACGGAAAATGGAATAAATGTGTCCAAAGTAATACGCTCTGACTACATCTTTACTACAACATTTTGCAAGGTTATTTACTTTCCAGCATTCCTGGGATATTCTCTTGCAAAGATTATTTATATGTACATCCCAGTTCAGGCACTCGTCTATATAAATTCCCAGTATTTTGGTAGACTGGAATTGTTCAATCGATTTATTTATCTTAATTAATTGACTTGTGTCACGTTCTTTTTTACGTTTAGTAAATATAATAAAGTTACATTTACTTTCATTAATAATTAGATCATTTGACACAAGCCTATCGTACATAATTTTAAGATCATTGTTAATCTTTTGAACAAGATTCTGACTATCAAAATCAGAGCCCATTATCGTGGTGTCGTCAGCTACAAATGCTACAAATTATGAGCTCAGAGTATCCCCTGGAATGTCATTTACATATAAAATATACAGAAGTGGCCCAAGTACCTTCCTTGCGGTACACCCTGATCTACTGGTAAATAACTTGATTTTATATTACCTATTTGCACATATTGCATCCTATTATCCAAATATGACAAGAGCCAATCATAAGCTTTGCCGCGAAGTCCCAACATTTCGAGTTTTCTTAGAAGAATCTTATGATTGACTCTGTTAAAAGCCTTTGACAAGTCCAGAAACAATGCTAGGATATGTTGATTTTTATCCAAATTTTTATAAATGAAATCTAGCATTTGTAAATGCGCAGTTGTTGTTGATCTCCCTTTTCTAAAACCGTGTTGTTCCGGTATAAGGATTGAATGGATTTGTAAAAATTCCATTATTCTATATGCCATTATTTTCTCAAATATTTTTGAAAATATTGGCAACAGAGATATTGGTCTATAATTTTCAACTAATTCTTTACTTCCCTTTTTAAATATCGGAACAACCTTTGCTAGTTTAAGAGCTTCTGGAAAGATACCTTGAGAGAGTGATTAATTAATGAGATGCACTAAAACCTGTATTATGTTTACACTACATTTTTTAACAATATTAACATTTAGCTCATCGTACCCCACTGCGAAGACATTTTCATGGTTTTTATTATTTGAATTAGCTCTGCCTCATCAGTAGGATTCAAAAATATGCTATGCTCATTAAATGAAGGTGCAATATTGTTTACAGTTCTCCGCTTTTTGTCATTTTTATTGACCGTTGTATAATAATAATTAAAAAAGTTGCACACTTCTTGTCGATTTTTAATAACTTTACCATCAGCCTTGATATTTATGTGATAATATAGTTTTCCTTTGAAAAGATAATGTTAGTACTCACATGCAAACAAACTAGCAACAAACTTCGTCTTAATGTACCCAGCAGACCAGTGTTTCTCAACCTTTTCTGGTATGTGATCCCCCGAAATTATGTACATATTGTCTGCGGCCCCCTTTTATATTGTCCCCTTAATACTACAACCAGGTAACTTGAAATTAGTAGTTTCTCAGAAAATCAATTTTAAGTTTTGAAGAGCAATAAACAGCAATGAACTTATTTATTTGTTTTACTGGGTTTTTGTTCCTACTTAAGACATATAGCAGCACTTATTTAGATTTAGCATGACAGCGACAAGAAATAATTGGATAAGTAGGTGCAAATAGTTCAAAATACCCAAAATTCGAGTTACCCAGTTGTAGTATGAAGGGGACGATATATATTATGTGTATCAAGATAGAGGGACAAGATTTTTCTAGAAAAGGCGACGTGTTAGCAAGCTGGGGAAAATTTTTGATGACCAAAGTTTATCCAAAGAATTGAATAATAGTACTGAAATGTTCTAATAAACCGGAAGTGAACGATATCAAGGACAACTTTTAGTTTTTAAATGGGAACATATGTCATGTTGATATCTTTGAATAGAGCTTTTAAAAAGAAACAACTTTTACTTAAACATTTATTTAATATCTTTTACGGTTGACGAAAAATTGTATTCTTTAGAAAGACTTGAAAATAAAGTATTTTTATTTACAAGTGTTCAAAGTGCCTTCCATTTTGATTTAAACACTTTCGTATCCAACTCTTTGAGTTATCTGTAGCTCGAAGCATAATAAAAAATATAACAAAAAAAAATATTTTCATGCTTCGATCTTGTATGACTTCGCGGCCGCCTGACACAGCTTTCTTGGCCCCCCGGTTGAGAAACGCTGCAGTAGACTATGTCAAAATTTGTACTTACATAAAAAATTTAACCCCACTGAAATATTTTCCTTACTTTTTAACTGGAAAGTAAAATATCATATACTTCTAAAATTTTTCATTTTTTATTTTATTCTTTTATCTACATATTTACAAAATAAATATATTTCAACAATAAAACACAAATCAGATATTCGTTTTTGGTCTACACAAAAGCGAATGAAATACTCATGCCGCTCTCGTAAACAAATTAGAGTGCCAGGAATCTACATGAGCAAACATCAATCCATTGGGATATAGGAGAAAAGTCAAGATCTTTGCAGAGGTCCTGTCACAGATTGTCTGTTTGTCTCTATCTCCTACTATTCTTACAGCCGCCATATGCGATAGGTAAACACAGAAATTGGAACGAAATCATAAGTATATTTGTTAACTCAAATATGTTTTGTTTTAGTTTTGTTTTATGAAAAATTCAACATATATCGAAGAAAAAAATTTCCGACAAGCACTGTAGCATGATGAGCTAATATAATAAATACGAGGTGTGTAAATTAAGTAACCGGACTGATTTTAAAATTTTTTTTTATTCGAAATGAATTACAATTCAATAGTGTCTCCCTCAAAATAACTTCCTTTGGAATCCACACAGCGCTGGAGACGGTTCTTCCAATCCTCATAGCAGTGCTGAAACTCGGATAATGGAATAGCTTTCATCTGGTCTGTTACAGACGTTTGAATGTTTTCGAGTGTCGCATAATGACGTCTCTTGAGGTGATTTTTCAATCTTGGGAAGAGGAAAAAGTCACAAGGACTCAAGTCAGGCGAATAAGGAGGCTGAGGAGCCACAGGAATGTTTTTACGCATTGTCCAGATTTTTCTCATCCCCAATTCATTGGTCAAAATCTGATGAACGGTAATGTGAGTCAAATTAAACTCTTCCCCGGTCATTCTGACCGTCAACCGATTCTGTTGACATTTTCATCGGTTCTTGAATATGAAGGCCTTCCGCTCTGTGATTCATCTTCAATCAACTCTCTTCCTTCTGAAAATGTCTTAAGCTACCAAAAAACCTGAGTGCTTGACAAAACACTGTCTCCGTAGGCCTGCTGAAGTATTGTAAAAGTTTCCGTTGCACTGTGCCCAAGTCTGAAGCAAAACCTGATAGCACCCTTGCTCGAAATGAATATCACTCATTTTTAGAACGCATTAGAAAAAACTGTTTCACAAAAAAAAAATCACTACGGACAACAAAATTACTCTAGCGAGTTCAAACTCGTACTGAAGGCGTATCTCATATTCACCTGCCGCCCCTCCAAGTTCCGCGTCCCAAATGTTGCCGGTTACATAATTTACACAGCCGGTATACAGACGGACACTTAGTTCTTCTTCGAGCGATTTGCATGTTGAATCGAACCGATCGGATAGAAACACATTATAATATCTGTATACTTTATATTGCTTTATATTGTTTGGAAATAACATAGTAGGTGTTGTATTGTAGAAAACATTAGGCTCTTAGGCTCGAAAATATCCCTGGGTGTTTCATTTTTTAACCTACAATTGAACCAGTGGCGGCTGGTACATAAAAGCTGCACAGCTACAGGACCCCCAAACTTCCTCCCTCCTCCTCCCGCCCTGTGGATATCAAGCTTTTTTGTTCGCAACTCAAAAATTTAAAACTTATAGTCTTGGCAACCCGTTGTACTTATATACCCTTATTACTTATCCTATTATCAACTAGTACGCCTGCAACTCACCAACATTATTTATTGACCCAACTTTGGGTCGTGACTCAGGGTTTGGGAATCAAGGTTCTGAACAAACAGACTTTCCCGACGAGAAAAGCTGTTGCGAAAAAAATATTTGTGACCTCCTAAATATAAGGTCAATTTGTATTTTATATACCTACATCTAAACATGCTTATCCAACAATGTTGTCATTAAGCAGCGGCGAAGGACAGGGGCGAGTGAAGCACAGGCCCAGGGCGCCCCGGTGTTAGGGGATCCAAAACGAGGACTCAAATATACACATTATCAGCGGTGTACCCAGAAATTTATGGACGGAGTACAAAAATATTATTTCATTTATTTGTATTTGAAACAAAAATATAAATTTTTATTTCCATATCAATGTGCGTATGTATATAATTGAATTTAAAGACGTGCACATTTATTGATTATATAATAATATTTAGTCATCTTTTGGACTGAAAATATTCAAAACAATTGAAATATTAAACTGCGTATTAATAACGGGGCGCGGTTTTCTGGACTTGCCCCGGGTGGCAGAAGAGTGAGTGCCGACTCTGTTTGAGGGACGAATTTGACTCGGTTTGAGGTTTGAGAAAAACTAACGATTTCTAACTTATCACTTTCTCGAAGGCATGTGAGGGAATAATCTAATAGTAATAATCATTACATTAAATGTAGGGGAAAATTGAAAAATTTCTTTCTGAAATACCTTCCTAGCCATTAGTTTAACAATGAAGCGGGTGAAAGTATATGTATAGGTACAAATGCTTTTAAAAATAGTGTAGTTAGAAAATTATGTACTGACGTCATGTAAATATTCACTGAAGATTTTTAGTCCATCCTCTCTGGGAAACAAGGGTGAGACTAGAGATGGCAATTAATAGAAATGTTATAATCTATTTTCGATTAAATTGGTAGAAAGTAATGCTTTAACGCTTATGAAATAATAGAAAACAAACGTAAGTTTGAATACATATAACTCATTGTTATAATATAATTTTGCCATTAGTTACCCATCTTAGATATTTCTAAACTCCTACAAGTCTTTTTTTGTGTAATAAAATTAAAATGAGGCTGGAAGACGTTGTACTAGCTGCGCCATTATATGAAGTTAGTCTCCGTATTGGAATATCGCTGGTGTTTTTGATGTAGCTAAAAAATCTATTAATTACACTATAAAGCATCATTAGCGAACTGGCCTCTGCATTAAAAAACCTGGATCAAATCATCCAAGAGCCACAAGCTCAAAACGACTTCTTCGCCTAAACTTCTGCGTGATCGTGACTGTTCCTTAACTTTTCTCGCACGTCATTTCGAAGAAGATCGAAATTTGACAATTTCGTCACGAACTGTCCAAAGACGTTTGAGGAAACAAGGGCTCAGTGGCGGCTGAGACAGGGAGGCGCTGGGACAGTGACCTCCTAAAAATTTTTAGTAAAAAAGCTAAAAATACTTTATTTATACTTCTTTAAAATTGCATTAAAGTAGCTAGATATATCTGCATATTTTTATTTTTATTATTTCTTATTCAAAGATTTTTCATATAAATGTTAGATTTAAAAAATTTAAATCAAGACAACAACGCTCTTCCGAGCGTTGTTGGACACACCACAGAGTGTCCCAAGATACAGCGTTGCCACATGCAATATCTAATGTTCTTATCTACATATGAAGCAAAAATTCACTAGTAACGGCAACAGCGGCGAAGGTTAGTGTTGTATGTATTAGTGAATTACGGCCGGTGTCCCGTAGCTTAGTTCGGTCGTTGTGATTTGTGACAAGTACTTAAACGTGAAAATGAATCGAATGAAGCACGTTAGTTTTATTAAAATATACTGTATATTTTAATAAAACTAACGTGTTTAACTATGAAACAAAATTGTTAATAAAAAATCAGCTGTGGCCACCACAGGACCGACCGCCATTATAAAGTACTTGTATAAAATATATTCTAGCAGCAGAGTAGAAATATCTTGGCCTAATATTTTCTAACAGAGATATTATTTATCATGACCATGGAAACGTTACATATAAGTATGAAAATTTGAGACTTTGAAAAAATTTTACAAAAATTTACGACAAATTTTTCGAAATTTTTCTTTTCATCATAAAACATCTCAAATAAAAGTTATTAGTTATTGCATTTATAGCAACTTTTGTTAATAAATTTTTTCGAAATATTTTTCTGTTGCTAAATATTCGCAAAAATCTTAAAATCGACACGAGTAAACCCCCATTTTTAGTCAACCGATTTTTACCAAAAGTTGATCAACTCGTGCCATTGATAGCAGAAATTTTAATATGAAGTTTCATAAAAATCCTTTTATCCGAATTTGCTCTGCACGTGTACACAGACAGACAGGCGGATGGACGGACAGACCGACAGACATCATGCTAAAAATAGTCAAAACGTTATGTAGGGACCTCAATTCGTGGAGATCCATCGAAATCTCGAAATCGGTATGATCACAATACCTCCCTTATATATGTTGGCGGTCGGTAAAAATATGGGTCCTCATCGGCCAAAATTGAATATTTCCCAACAGGATAAAAATGGAAATAGAACATTTAATAGAAAGTTTAGTGAAAAACAATATTTAAATACAAATTGGTTGTGTGGAAGTGATAAATAAAATGTTTTTTTTTTTGTTTCCTGTGTTTGATTTGCTCATCAGACGCATATGAAATAAAGACAGTAAATAGTGTTAAAGATATTAAACATTTCAAAGATAAAGTTCTTAAACATAATGTGTCTCATAAACATATGCATTATTCGGTCAAATTTGCCATGCTGGGATCGGTAAATATACGATTTCAACTTGATACTGCGTATAAACGTTCAATTAAAGAACATAACGAAAAGGTTAAATCTAATATTTAAATACATGTGAATATGTATAGGTATCTGCTTAATTAATACCAAATATTTTATGTTTCTGACTACAAAGCATTGTCTTAATAATATTGCAATTTTAATAATAATAATAATAATAATAGAAGTAATAACTACAATACATATATTAATTTTTATTTATGAAATTTTGTGCTTCACATGATTAGTATGAAAGTCATCTTTCTATAAATTGTAAAAAAATGAACAACTTTCTGATGAAAAATGATAATAATAATATTGACCATAAATCTTAATAAAAGTGCCAGATTTGTCAGTTTTTCTAGTTGCAGAACATATTTTCAGGTATTTTTTATTTATTTACTTTTTTCTCGTATAACTATATTTTAATAGATATATATGGGAAAAAAAGTGTCCTCCCAAATATTTTACTCACCAGCCGCTACTGCAAGGGCTTGCACCTAGAAGACCTGTAACTTGCCAGGCTTTTCTCGCAAATTATCTAGTTGGAAGATTGCGTTTTGCTCGTGATCATTTGAACTGACTGGACGCAAACTATAGCAATATATTGTAGATGGACGAGAATGAGTGTTCTGGAGGCCTAGTAATCTAGGGACTTTATTGAAAATTTAGAGAACAAAGCCATCTACAATACAACTAAGTAATTTATTGAAAATAAAATAAATTTAACGATTAACTGAAACAAAATAATTATAATCTTTAGGTGGGACAACAGTTTTCTTACATACTATGTACTAGCAAAAACAAAATTTTGCTCATTTAATGTTTTGTTTTTTTTTTAAATATCAGTATTTTATACGCAGTTCAAAGAACCAAAATATAGGCATGCCAAATTTATACTCGCTAGGTCTAGTCATTTCGCCACAATTTCTACCGTACAGACAGACAAAAGACAGACACATATGTGATGGTGTAAGGGTTTTTTGGTCATACCTGCAAAACCTTAACAAAAGAAAAAATATGTGTTGAGTATTAGCGGTTACATAGATGTGTGACAGATGTCAGAGTTGAATAAATTTAATATTAGCGTACACTTGATATGCATACTGAATATTACAGCATTCTTTTGCTAACCATTCATTTATTTCCCGTACTGTATATATGTGGGTATAAACTCTATTTCTCTGAAAGCTGTCTTTTCTGAGTAGTTTCAAATCCGACTCTCCTAAAATAATGGCTTACTGATCTATAAAAATCCAGTATTCCAAACATTTTTCATAATCCCTTCTCTCCGACTTGATCAGGACGGTAGCAGTAAGCCAATAACGGTGAATGATTTCGGGTAAAGTCTGGAAAGTGTCTGTTGGCCTGGTAGGCACGAGTTGCTTTCGATAGCTGGGTTTCATTCGTGTTCGCGAGAACACTTCTGATATAATTTCCCAGGCGGCACAAGCCAAACGAAAATAATAAGATGACGTGGGATCCTGTTGAGGATATCCACTGTTACAACTTGAAATAATTTGGAAGTTGGAATGTTGGAATTTAAGTGGAGCTTAATAAAAATGTCCATTAAAAAATTTAAGACTATATCGAATGAATATTTAAAAAAATGCTACATAATATTTAACATGGTTAATAAAGTTAAATTCTATTATGAAACACACAGTATTAATAATTATTGTAATAATGGAAATAAAATTCTTTAGTTACTGGAATTTAGCGGGCACATACAGCATACAACATACAGGTGTGATAGAAGAGAGTTAAAAATAATTGTATTCTTTATGAATATTTGTTTATTTATTTATTTATTTATTTATTTATTTATTTATTTATTTATTTATTTATTTATTTATTTATTTATTTATTTATTTATTTATTTATTTATTTATTTATTTATTTATTTATTTATTTATTTATTTATTTATTTATTTATTTATTTATTTATTTATTTATTTATTTATTTATTGGATACGACAGACCAAAGTCCTTAATTGTGCCCATACATATATAAATTACATAAATACAATAACATAAAAAATAACTTAATACTCTAACATATGTACAAATACGTTTATAAAGTGCACAAGCATAAGAATTTTACATACAAAACGTACTATAACATGTCCACACAATCCCATATTGATATTACATAGAGAATCATACATACAGTACATACACATTAATTGTAGTTTCCATTCATAATTTGGGGGTCATTTGTACTACACAGAATTAAGTTTGGAGGTACGAACATGTATGACATTTTTATCTATTTTAACTTACATTGAATATATCCATAGATCGGTCTTTTGACAAAAGATCGTTATACAGTGCGGTCATTTTATGCAGAGGACTCATATTGCAATGTTCCGTATTTGCCCTTTTACATAAGAATAATGTGTCTCTTGTCCTAAAATCACGGGAAGGTACTCTTACGTAAATATTAGATAAAATGTTCGAGTCTTGACACATATCAAGTTTTCACAGGTATCTACTATAATAGTAAGTGACAGTCAGTAAGCCGCATGATGAATGGCAGGGCAAAATTTCATGAAACTATACGGGAAGTATACGCGAGGTAAACATGATGTGAACGCGAGGTGTATGTAAGATTTAGGCGAGGCATGTGCAAGTAAACCCGAGGTTACGCGAGTTAAACGCGAGGTATACGCGAGGTATACGCAAAGTATACGCAAGATATACGCAAAGTATATGCGAGGTATACGCAAAAAATACGCGGGTTATTCTCGAAATATACGCGAGGTATACACGAGGTATACGCGACGAATACGCGAGGCATACACAAGTATACGCAAGGTATATGAAGTCTATCATTCGACGTATACTCCAGATACACACGAAATATACGCGAGGTATACGCAAGTATTCGTGAGGTGTACGCAAATTATACGCGAGTTATACGTGAATGTACGTCAGATATACGTTTGATTATACAATGTATAACCGGGGTATGTCTGAGTTATATTCGAGGTGAATGCGTGGTATATGCCAGCGGTTAAGCTTTTTATACTCGGGACCCCCCAACTAGCCTAAATATTTTCTAGTTCCCCAAGAAATTTTTTGAAATAATATTTTATTTACGGAATACAAATGCATTTTATAATATAATCCATATATCAACTTACAACTATGAATTTCTATTTATTCTATTTTTTTTAATTTCGAGACCCCCTAAGGTCTTTTAGGGATCCCTCCGGGGGCCGGGACCCCTCGGTTAAGAATCGCTGGTATATGCAACTATACGTGAGGTACACGCGAGCTATATGTGAAGCACACGTCAGGTATATTCAGGTATATTCGTTCTGAAGATGAGGGAGGACAGAATGGTTAGGAAGATATGGGAAGAAAGATTGAATACCCGTCGACCAGTGCAAAGTAATGGTGCTTTAAGCTGAAGAAGGGCCTCAACCGCAGTCTATTTTTGAACCGTATGTCTTTAATTGCCCGGTGATGTCAGGCTCTTTATAAAAAATCCGACTATATATGTAAATTTGTGTTTGTATTTCATAAAGAGCGGAGACTGCTAAGCTACGTTAACAGATCTAAAATTAATAAACTATACGTTATGAGTTATTCACTGTTGATCGCCACCAGAACCGGCGCTAGCTCTTTTGGCGCCCAGGTCAATCCCGCCAAACTTCGCCCTTTTGTTAAAATATTCAGTGGCGTACTGAAAAGGAGGGTTAGGTGCTCGCAATCTTATTTCAAACATATTCTTTTGATTTAGATAGTTGCAATTTAAATATTTTTACATTTTACCCCTATTATGGCTTAGTAAATTTGCTGATATAGTGGTACCTCGACTTACAAACCTCTCGAAGTACGAACTTTTCGAGGTATATATATATATATACAAACTATTTATATATATATATATATATATATATATATATATATAAATCATTTCCATATCCTATTTTGACCTCTAAATACGAACCGAGATGTTTTCCTTTTTAAATGAATCAAAGCCTGTTTTATATTATACTTTTTTAACTTTTTTCCCTAGTACTAGAAACATGCTACTACTACACGTAACAAATTGAAAACTCCTGAACCACAAAACCAGACACAAGAAAGTTGTTCATTTTTTTACAATTTATAGAAAGATGACTTTCATACTAATCATGTGAAGCACAAAATTTCATAAATAAAAATTAATATATGTATAATGGTTCACAGAATGCACATTTATAGTGTAAAATGCTTCTTCTCACTCCTTCTCCATTTCTTTCCATTTTCTTCATTTAGTTGAAAATAGTTTTTAATAATTTTATTGGATTTGCTTTATTATTTTTGAATCGGGGAACGGATTAATTGATTTCCCATAAGATATAATGGAAAATTAGGTTTCTAGATACATACTTTTTAAGATACGAACCGAGGTCAGGAACAAATTATGTTTGTAAGTCAAGGTGCCATTGTGTATCTAAATGTGCAACCAAAATCGGTTATAGATGTTTTCAGATGTGTAAGAAAGTTTACCAAATATATTTCTATGAAAGCTGTTAAAAATATTAGTAACGTTGCCAGTAAATAACATTTATGTTGCTTTATATATTTTGCAGAAGTCCAAAAGAATATTATTAATTTTGTATTTAATATGTGATATAGAAATGAAAATTTATATTTTTGATCAAAATAAAAATAGAAAAACTTAATAAAAACAGAATATGTATATCTAAGCGTTTGTTTTGGCGCTCCTAAGAGCTGGTGCCCTGGGCCTGTGCCCCTGTCGCTCCTGCCTTTCACCGCCGCTGATCGCCACTATTAACAAATTTGTCATATAGTAACGCAAGCAACCGTTCACAGTTCTAAATTTAATAGATTATGCGTTGTCAACTATCGACTCTTTTCCAAACTTATAGTTAGTGTGTTGTTTTAATGAGACAGACATATAAACACACATTAGCTGTCTCACTTTACATAAACTAAGAAATACTTTCAAACAAATTTCGGAAATCGTGGAACGAAAAAGAATTGCTGTAGTTATAGCAGTTATAATTTTGTTATTAAAATGTACTAAGAAATCACGATCTCGCGGATGGCAGGTTCGTGAAAAATCACATAAATGCATATATACCATCGTAGTTGGTTTGCAAAAACATAGATGTCACAACATTCATTACGCATTCATTTTCATAACTATGAATGCTATAACTTAAACGTTAAAACTGACTACTAAATTTATCCACAACATACAGTCAACTAATTTTAGAACTGTGAACGCAGCTTTAGGCCAAGTGGAATTGCGATAAAGATGTTTGATTATTTGTAGCTTTTATTGCCGTACTAATCGGTGTATTGTAGTGTTATTTAGTAATGCTTGTGTAATGTTGGTCGGTATATTATATTTTTGTCTTATGTAGTGGTATTGGGTGCATGTAATAATTATGTGATTAACTGTGAGAATTTCATTGCATTGTATGTATATTGTTGGGTTTGATTTGTTTAGTATATGTTCGAAAGTGATTTGTGTATGAACTATTCTCCATCTTGTCAGGATCGCTTATTTATCGAAATTTCAGATATTCGTGTCTGACTTTATGGTACAAAATTTGTTTTTTCCTGTGTTCGTCCATATTAATTTTTGTTTATCTTTAATTTTCCTTTTAATTATATTTTTATTAACTTTTATTTTGCAAAGTTTTATTTAGTTTCAGCTGTAATTACAGCTGTACTGTTAGGTATACGTAGCGCAATTGTTAAATTCCAAAATGAATAACGAATTAATGATAATTTTATAAACACTCTAAAGGTGTCTAACACAAAAAAAATTGTCACAAAAGATTTTTATTTTTTAGTATAACTCGCTATCACAGCGCTTCCCAAACTGAGCGCCGCGGTTAGACTGTAACTGCGTTAGTTAGACCAGTTTTTACTTGGGCACCGCGTAAAATTCTGATACATTAAAGGCGCCAGGAACTGAAAATTTTGGTAATGACTGGGTTATAGGCATCTATAAATCTCCGTAGATTTTTTTATTATAGAAAAAAATGGTTAGGGATAGAAATCTGCGGTTTGAATTTTTAAAATTATCGTAGATTGTTTAGTCTAAAAAAAAAATGGGCCTTGAAAAACTGATTATTAAGTTTTGTACGAACAGTAATCCAAAACCCTTGAAAATGGTTTTGCCATTTTCAAAAAAATCGCAAGGGGTAGATCCCAAAAATTCGTGAATTTTAAGCAAAACATTTTTGTCTCCGATTTGATTGAAAATTGGTATAAATATTTTTTTTTTTTTTTTTTTTGTCAACAAATAGAAAATAGATCAACAAAATTTGGTCCATTTTGAAGTTTGGGATATAATTTTGGAATTATTGGCGAAAAACTGACCCAATTCAGCTCTAACTCAAAAACTAAGAAAACATGAATATGAATTTTTTAATATTATTTTCATAATCCTTATCACAAAATGAGCTTAAAACAATATTTTGGCTAAAATTGGAGCACAAAAGTTTTTCACCAAAAATTCCAAATTTTGAGTAGTTTTTTTTTTTTAATTTTGTTGGTAAATTGGTATACTTGTATATTTTTATACTTATAAATTTTGACATTTACGGCAAAAATTTAAAGAAAAACGGACTTATTTTGTGGACTACAAAAAGGCCCAGAGCCGATGAAATGTTAGCCTGACCCCTTTTTTTAAACTATCTTTATAAACAAATACTTCTTATCTATATCAGCAATTCTCAAACTGTGTGCCGCGAAAATATTCCAATATTCCTCCTATTGCGTTAGTTAAACAAATGTTTTGACTTGGGGTGCTGCAGAAAATTTCTGATACATTAAGGGCGCCGGGAACCGAAAAGTTTGGGAACCACTGCGCTATCATTAATACCACGATTTTTATCGTGAGGTGTACTGAGGTCAAGATTCATGCAACATTTTTTCATCTTCCAGTCGCTCAAATTTTTTAATTTGGGTGTTTTTACAGTTGCTGAAATCTCTTTCAATCGTATTTTGGATTTTGGTTCGTTTGTATTTGAATCATTTCCTTCGGATTCATGCAGTTTATTCTGGCTCCGTGAAGTTAGCAGTCCACTGAAAGCACTAACGAAAATTCGTCGGCCATCCGTTAGTGCTTCGTTAGTGCCTGTTAGTGCTTCATAAAAAATCGTAGCCACCCTAACCGTTTTCGAAAAAAAAGCAATTCAAAATGGACTGCTAACTTCACGCTTCGTTGGAAGCACTAACGAAAATTCGTCGGCCATCCGTTAGTGCCTCGTTAGTGCCTGTTAGTGCTTCATTAAAATTTGTAGCCACCCTAACCGTTTTTGAGAAATTGAGCATTCAAAAAAATAAGCGTGAAGTTAGCAGTCCACTGAAAGCACTAACGAAAATTCGTCGGCCATCCGTTAGTGCCTCGTTAGTGCCTGTTAGTGCTTCAATAAAATTTGTAGCCACCCTAACCGTTCTTGAGAAATTGAGCTTTCAAAAAATCGACCGTGAAGTTAGCAGTCCACTGAAAGCACTAACGAAAATTCGTCGGCCATCCGTTAGTGCCTCGTTAGTGCCTGTTAGTGCTTCATTAAAATTTGTAGCCACCCTAACCGTTTTTGAGATATTGAGCATTCAAAAAAATAAGCGTGAAGTTAGCAGTCCACTGAAAGCACTAACGAAAATTCGTCGGCCATCCGTTAGTGCCTCGTTAGTGCCTGTTAGTGCTTCATTAAAATTTGTAGCCACCCTAACCGTTTTTGAGAAATTGAGCTTTCAAAAAATCGACCGTGAAGTTAGCAGTCCACTGAAAGCACAAACGAAAATTCGTCGGCCATCCGTTAGTGCCTCGTTAGTGCCTGTTAGTGCTTCATTAAAATTTGTAGCCACCCTAACCGTTTTTGAGATATTGAGCATTCAAAAAAATAAGCGTGAAGTTAGCAGTCCACTGAAAGCACTAACGAAAATTCGTCGGCCATCCGTTAGTGCCTCGTTAGTGCCTGTTAGTGCTTCATTAAAATTTGTAGCCACCCTAACCGTTTTTGAGAAATTGAGCTTTCAAAAAATCGACCGTGAAGTTAGCAGTCCACTGAAAGCACTAACGAAAATTCGTCGGCCATCCGTTAGTGCCTCGTTAGTGCCTGTTAGTGCTTCATTAAAATTTCAGTGGAATCCACCCTAACCGTTTCCACCCTAACCGTTTTTGAGATATTGAACATTCAAAAAAATAAGCGTGAAGTTAGCAGTCCACTGAAAGCACTAACGAAAATTCGTCGGCCATCCGTTAGTGCCTCGTTAGTGCCTGTTAGTGCTTCATTAAAATTTGTAGCCACCCTAACCGTTTTTGAGATATTGAGCATTCAAAAAAATAAGCGTGAAGTTAGCAGTCCACTGAAAGCACTAACGAAAATTCGTCGGCCATCCGTTAGTGCCTCGTTAGTGCCTGTTAGTGCTTCATTAAAATTTGTAGCCACCCTAACCGTTTTTGAGAAATTGAGCTTTCAAAAAATCGACCGTGAAGTTAGCAGTCCACTGAAAGCACTAACGAAAATTCGTCGGCCATTCGTTAGTGCCTCGTTAGTGCCTGTTAGTGCTTCATTAAAATTTGTAGCCACCCTAACCGTTTTTGAGATATTGAGCATTCAAAAAAATAAGCGTGAAGTTAGCAGTCCACTGAAAGCACTAACGAAAATTCGTCGGCCATCCGTTAGTGCTTCGTTAGTGCCTGTTAGTGCTTCATTAAAATTTGTAGCCACCCTAACCGTTTTTGAGAAATTGAGCTTTCAAAAAACCGACCGTGAAGTTAGCAGTCCACTGAAAGCACTAACGAAAATTCGTCGGCCATCCGTTAGTGCCTCGTTAGTGCCTGTTAGTGCTTCATTAAAATTTGTAGCCACCCTAACCGTTTTTGAGATATTGAGCATTCAAAAAAATAAGCGTGAAGTTAGCAGTCCACTGAAAGCACTAACGAAAATTCGTCGGCCATCCGTTAGTGCCTCGTTAGTGCCTGTTAGTGCTTCATTAAAATTTGAAGCCACCCTTACCGTGTTTGAGAAATTGAGCTTTCAAAAAAATAAGCGTGAAGTTAGCAGTCCACTGAAAGCACTAACGAAAATTCATCGGCCAACCGTTAGTGCCTCGTTAGTGCCTGTTAGTGCTTCATTAAAATTTCAGTGGAATCCACCCTAACCGTTTCCACCCTAACCGTTTTTGAGATATTGAACATTCAAAAAAATAAGCGTGAAGTTAGCAGTCCACTGAAAGCACTAACGAAAATTCGTCGGCCATCCGTTAGTGCCTCGTTAGTGCCTGTTAGTGCTTCATTAAAATTTGAAGCCACCCTTACCGTGTTTGAGAAATTGAGCTTTCAAAAAAATAAGCGTGAAGTTAGCAGTCCACTGAAAGCACTAACGAAAATTCGTCGGCCATCCGTTAGTGCTTCGTTAGTGCCTGTTAGAGCTTCATTAAAATTTGTAGCCACCCTAACCGTTTTTGAGAAATTGAGCTTTCAAAAAATCGACCGTGAAGTTAGCAGTCCACTGAAAGCACTAACGAAAATTCGTCGGCCATCCGTTAGTGCCTCGTTAGTGCCTGTTAGTGCTTCATTAAAATTTGTAGCCACCCTAACCGTTTTTGAGATATTGAGCATTCAAAAAAATAAGCGTGAAGTTAGCAGTCCACTGAAAGCACTAACGAAAATTCGTCGGCCATCCGTTAGTGCCTCGTTAGTGCCTGTTAGTGCTTCATTAAAATTTGAAGCCACCCTTACCGTGTTTGAGAAATTGAGCTTTCAAAAAAATAAGCGTGAAGTTAGCAGTCCACTGAAAGCACTAACGAAAATTCGTCGGCCATCCGTTAGTGCCTCGTTAGTGCCTGTTAGTGCTTCATTAAAATTTGAAGCCACCCTTACCGTGTTTGAGAAATTGAGCTTTCAAAAAAATAAGCGTGAAGTTAGCAGTCCACTGAAAGCACTAACGAAAATTCATCGGCCAACCGTTAGTAGGCACTACCGAGGCGGTAGTGCCTGTTTGTGCTTCATTAAAATCGAAATCCACCCTTACCGTTTTTGAGAAATTGAGCATTCAAAATAATTAACGTGTAGTTTGCAGGTTATGAAAAGCACTAAAGAAAATTCAGTGGCCAACCATTAGTGCCTCGGTAGTGCCTGTTTGTGCTTTATTAAAATCGAAATCCACCCTAACCGTTTTTGAGAAATTGAGCAGTCAAAAAAATTAACGTGTAGTTTGCAGGTCATGAAAAGCACTAATGAAAATTCATCGGCCAACCGTTAGTGCCTTGTTAGTGCCTGTTTGTGCTTCATTAAAATCGGAATCCACCCTAAGAGTTTTTGAGAAATTGAGCATTCAAAAAAATAAGCATAAAGTTAGCAGGACATAGAAAGCACTAACGAAAATTCGTCGACCATCCGTTAGTGCCTCGTTAGTACCTGTTAGTGCTTCATTATAATTGGAATCCACCCAACCCGTTTTTTAGAAATTGAGCTTTCAAAAAAATAAGCGTGAAGTTAGATGGTGATTGAAATACTATATTTTTCTATATATGGGGGTAGATTTATCTAACATATATTAATTTATTTATTTATTTATTTTACATCGGCCTATTTCTGCAACCAGGCTAATCGCCGATGCCAGGGGCGAACTCCTACACCTGGATGAGGGGTGAATGATTGTGAAATGAGAGTAATGTATACATATTATTCTCGCCCGAATAATATCACCAACGGAGAATCGAACTACCGATCGCATAATCCAGACTGTTTTCACCAGTCCAAACTGTACGACTTAATGCGCTCGACCACTCCGTTGGCATCTAAGATATGTTAAATACAATTTTACGCCTTCACACATATCATTGTATTTTCAACCCTATCTAATTAATGTAAGGCGACCTTGCAAATTAACTTCGATGATAGAATAAGCATCCAGAATTATCTGATAAGTTGAAAAAGGTATGAAAACAACTAATTAATTATATCACAAGTAAAATTAGAAGAAGTCAATAAATATGTAATCTGTGTAAAAAAAACAACTATATCGTCTAATGTAAATAAGCAATTTTTAAGAAGTGTTGGACTAAATATGACGATTTAGGTATGTGAAATGATAAGCAAAAGATCTAGTGTAATAAAACACAATATTAAAGGAAAGTTTCGATGTTAGTATTTAATATAATCAATATAATAATATACAAATAACAAATCATCAAAACAGTAACCGACGAGTTCATCGAAAATCAATTCATCGAAAATCAACTCATCGAAAATCAATTAATCGAAAAAAAAAAAATTGTAAATATTTGAGAGGAATGCCGAGGGGATCGGAAAGTCAAAAAAACAGTGGTCAATAAAAGTAGACAGACTAAGAAATAATTGCATAAATTTTTTTATATGGTTTAAAAAAAGGTAAATAAAGTGACATAGTGTTTGAATATAAAAACACTATCGTAGGTTAGGTTAAGTTAGTAAGGGTTTGGTTAGAAGGAGCCGAGCGAAGCGAGCTACCTATCTTCTAGTTTAATGACAATACACTATTTTAGGTTAGGTAAGGTTAGTAAGGGTTTGGTTAGAAGAAGCCGAGCGAAGCGAGCTACCCATCTTCTAGTTTAATGACAAAGCACTATCTTAGGTTAGGTTAGGTTAGTAAGGGTTTGGTTAGAAGAAGCCAAGCGAAGCGAGCTACCCATCTTCTAGTTTAATGACAAAACACTATCTTAGGTTAGGTTAGGTTAGTAAGGGTTTGGTTAGAAGAAGCCAAGCGAAGCGAGCTACCCATCTTCTAGTTTAATGACAAAACACTATCTTAGGTTAGGTTAGGTTAGTAAGGGTTTGGTTAGAAGAAGCCAAGCGAAGCGAGCTACCCATCTTCTAGTTTAATGACAAAACACTATCTTAGGTTAGGTTAGGTTAGTAAGGGTTTGGTTAGAAGAAGTCCAGCGAAGCGAGCTACCCGTCATCTAGTTTAATGACAAAACAAACTCACAATAACATAATAAAGCCACCTGTTTAGAATCACCGTAAATTGAACAAATCATGTGTGGTATGACGCTAGTGGTATGACCTATTCCCTAGTTATAGCGAAAATTTATATTAATAAGAAAACTTTTTTTACGAAATAACATAATATTACTAAGCATTTTCGATAAACGTGCCATTCGATAAATTGAGCATTCGATACATTGACTTTCGATAAATTTGCTTTCGATAAATTGATTTTCGATAAATTAATTTTCGATAAATTTGTATTCGATAAATTGATTTTCGATAAATTGACCTAGAATCAATTCCGCAGGGTTCTAAATAGTAACTGTGCAAAATTTGGTTTAAATCGGTTACACGGCCTAGGAATGTATAGCGACTAAACAAACAAACAAACAGACAAGTTTCCTCTTTTATATATATAGAGAAGAAGAAGATGTTTAATTATTTTTATTATGTATTTTCTTTCTCGCGTTCAAGACGCGGCACACAAACCTAACGGTCGAAGGAGACAAGTGCAGGTAGACCATCGAATTGAAAAATAGAGCGGTTATTGCTGTCAATGAAAGTAAGTATGGCAAAAGATTTAATAGGTAAATATAAAGTTTTGCAGTTTATTTATATTTTATATTTTTAATAAATATAAAGCAAGCCGCACACAATTGAGATAGATAAGGTATTATACTCCGCGTCTTTGGTGCTATATATTTTAGTTTGCAATGCAGTTAATGATAGTCGATGGTAATATTCGTTTAGTTCGTTCGTCACAAATATATTTAAAAATTATTATACCCAAAATTATTGTGTTCGTATGCTGTAGCATATAAGTGTAACATATAAGTGTAACATTGATATTCGTGACCCCCCCCCCCTTTTGACCCTCCATTTGACCCATGAACCTATCGTTTATAGGTCAGAAGTAATCACAGAAAGAAGATCACAGTAAATAAATTAATGTGATGAGTCAGTTTGATCGTTAGGTGGTAGAGCGGGCTGCCGGATTAACAATACTGCTGGTTCAAAAGTTCTGCTTAGTTGAAGTAAATTTTAAATTGTGTTTTGATGATTTGTTATTTGTATATTATTATATTGATTATATGAAATACTAACATCGAAACTTTCCTTCAATATCGTGTCTTATTACACTAGATCTTTTGCTTATCATTTCTCATACTTAAATCGTCAGTCATATTTAGTCCAACACTTATTAAAAATTGCTTATTTACATTAGAGGATTTAGACGATTTTTTTACACGGATTACATTGACTTCTTCTAATTTTACTTGTGATATAATTAATTAGTTGTTTTTCATTTATACGTTTTTCAACTTATCAGATAATTCTGGGTGCTTATTCTGTCATCGAAGTTAATTTGCAAGTTCGCCCTACATTAATTAGATAGGGTTGAAAATACAATATGTCTGAAGGCGTAAAATTGTAGTAAAAATTATTTTCAAATATCTTAAGATTCTTAACATATCTTAGATGCCAACGGAGTGGTCGAGCGCATTAAGTCGTGTAGTTTGGACTGGTGAAAACAGTCTGGATTGTGCGATCGGTAGTTCGATTCTCCGTTGGTGATATTATTCGGGTGAGAATAATGTATACATTACTCTCATTTCACAATCATTCACCCCTCATCCAGGTGTAGGAGTTCGCCCCCTGGCATCGGCGATTAGCCTCGTTGCAGAAATAGGTCAATGTAAAATAAATAAATTAATAAATAAATTAATTAATATATCTTAGATAAATCTACCTCCATCTATAGATAAATATAGTATTTCAATCACCATCTAACTTCACGCTTATTTTTTTAATGCTCAATTTCTAAAAAACGGGTTGGGTGGACTCCAATTTTAATGAAGCACTAACAGGTACTAACGAGGCACTAAAGGATGGCCGACGGATTTTCGTTAATGCTTTCTATGTCCTGCTAACTTAATGCTTATTTTTTTGAATGCTGAATTTCTCAAAAACACTTTGGGTGAATTCCGATTTTAATGAAGCACAAACAGGCACTACCGAGGCACTAATGGTTGGCCGATGAATTTTCTTTAGTGCTTTTCATGACCTGCAAACTACACGTTAATTTTTTTGAATGCTCAATTTCTCAAAAACGGTAAGGGTGGATTTCGATTTTAATGAAGCACAAACAGGCACTACCGAGGCACTAACGGTTGGCCGATGAAATTTCATTAGTGCTTTTCATGACCTGCAAACTGCACGTTATTTTTTTTTAATGCTCAATTTCTCAAAAACGGTTAGGGTGGCTACAAATTTTAATGAAGCACTAACAGGCACTTACGAGGCATTAACGGATGGCCCACGAATTTTCGTTAGTGCTTTCAGTGGACTGCTAACTTCACGCTTATTTTTTTGAAAGCTCAATTTCTCAAAAACGGTTAGGGTGGCTTCAAATTTTAATGAAGCACTAACAGGCACTAACGAGGCACTAACGGATGGCCGACGAATTTTTGTTAGTGCTTTCAGTGGACTGCTAACTTCACGCTTATTTTTTTGAATGCTCAATATCTCAAAAACGGTTAGGGTGGCTAAAAATTTTAATGAAGCACTAACAGGCACTAACGAGGCACTAACGGATGGCTGACGAATTTTCGTTAGTGCTTTCAGTGGACTGCTAACTTCACGGTCGATTTTTTGAAAGCTCAATTTCTCAAAAACGGTTAGGGTGGCTACAAATTTTAATGAAGCACTAACAGGCACTAACGAAGCACTAACGGATGGCCGACGAATTTTCGTTAGTGCTTTCAGTGGACTGCTAACTTCACGCTTATTTTTTTGAATGCTCAATATCTCAAAAACGGTAAGGGTGGCTACAAATTTTAATGAAGCACTAACAGGCACTAACGAGGCACTAACGAATGGCCGACGAATTTTCGTTAGTGCTTTCAGTGGACTGCTAACTTCACGGTCGATTTTTTGAAAGCTCAATTTCTCAAAAACGGTTAGGGTGGCTACAAATTTTAATGAAGCACTAACAGGCACTAACGAGGCACTAACGGATGGCCGACGAATTTTCGTTAGTGCTTTCAGTGGACTGCTAACTTCACGCTTATTTTTTTGAATGCTCAATATCTCAAAAACGGTTAGGGTGGCTACAAATTTTAATGAAGCACTAACAGGCACTAACGAGGCACTAACGGATGGCCGACGAATTTTCGTTAGTGCTTTCAGTGGACTGCTAACTTCACGGTCGATTTTTTGAAAGCTCAATTTCTCAAAAACGGTTAGGGTGGCTACAAATTTTATTGAAGCACTAACAGGCACTAACGAGGCACTAACGGATGGCCGACGAATTTTCGTTAGTGCTTTCAGTGGACTGCTAACTTCACGCTTATTTTTTTGATTGCTCAATATCGTAAAAACGGTTAGGGTGGCTACAAATTTTAATGAAGCACTAACAGGCACTAACGAGGCACTAACGGATGGCCGACGAATTTTCGTTAGTGCTTTCAGTGGACTGCTAACTTCACGGTCGATTTTTTGAAAGCTCAATTTCTCAAAAACGGTTAGGGTGGCTACAAATTTTAATGAAGCACTAACAGGCACTAACGAGGCACTAACGGATGGCCGACGAATTTTCGTTAGTGCTTTCAGTGGACTGCTAACTTCACGCTTATTTTTTTGAATGCTCAATATCTCAAAAACGGTTAGGGTGGCTACAAATTTTAATGAAGCACTAACAGGCACTAACGAGGCACTAACGGATGGCCGACGAATTTTCGTTAGTGCTTCCAACGAAGCGTGAAGTTAGCAGTCCATTTTGAATTGCTTTTTTTTCGAAAACGGTTAGGGTGGCTACGATTTTTTATGAAGCACTAACAGGCACTAACGAAGCACTAACGGATGGCCGACGAATTTTCGTTAGTGCTTTCAGTGGACTGCTAACTTCACGGAGCCGTTTATTCTGCCTTCTTCGGGTTTTTCTGAATGTAATTGCAACATCATTTGCTTTGCAAATTTCAAACATTGTCGCCCCGACAATACGACCACAAACAAATGTTTTAACAAAAACAGTCATATGTACAAGTTTTCTGAATATTTCGACATCGTCATAACCATATACCTCACAACCGTGACATATATTAAAACCCGAGGATGTAATTTAGATTTGATAGTTCATACATGTAATTTAAAAAAAAAAACTAGAAAGTAAAGACCCACGTCTCAAAGACCACAAACGAAGACTACATTTTTTTATAACTGAAAATATTCTCTAACATTTTAAGTTTAAAGAATCTTCTTCTTGTAGGCCTTCTACAATCTTCTTTCGAGGATTGGCAATTATCATACTTTTTCTGACTGTGGAAAGTGTATAAGATAATTAACATACTCAAATTCTATAATCTAAATTAAATTAATCTATGCTAAATGTGTACTCAATATATTGCATCTTATTAATTTTATATTTCTTCTTCTTCTTTGATCTTTCTTGAACATCTTGATCTTTTAATTATCAGGTCTTTCCATGTATCCTGTATACCAGCGGTTCTCAATCGGTGGGTCACCTTCGCTTTTTTTGGGGGTCGCCCGTTTTAGTGAAATATATTCACTTGGAGGACAAAAAAGACGAGTGTCTGTTTTGTAGAGCACTAAAAACTATCACGAAAGGTGAAGATATCATGGAGATGATAAGTTCATTCTTTGAAAGTAATGACTTACAATGGAAAAACTTGTGGGTTTGTGTACCGATGGAGCACCAGCCATGCTAAGATCGAGGTCGGGCTTTCAGTCAAAAGTTAAAGAGCTTGCACCCCAAGCAAAAGGATTGCACTGCATGATTCACTGATTTGCCCTTGCTACCAAGACTCTTCCAAAGTCTTTGCAAAAAGTGCTCAACTCTTTGGTGACAATTGTCAATTATATACAATCTAGTGCTCTCAATACTCGTCTGTTGAAAGAACTATGCAAAAACATGAACTCTGATCACGAAGTTCTTCTTTTCTACACTGCTGTTCGTTGGATATCAAAAGGAAATGTTGTTGGCCGAGTTTTAAATTGTAAAACGAAATGAAACAGTTTTTAGAAATAAAAGGAAAACATGAGATTATGACACACTTTAATGATGAGACCTGGATCCAAAAAGTAGCTTATTTATCTGATATCTTAGATCAGCTAAACATGCTAAATTCGAAAACTGCATGGTAAAGAAACGCACATTATTCACTCCAGGGCGAATATCCAGGCGTTCGTATTAAAGCGGCAAAACTGGCGCCGTAAAGTGAATCCTGGAAACTTTGCTATGTTTGAACACCTTTGCACCAAGACTGAAGAATCGGAGACGGGAATTGTAGATAATCTAAGAGAGCTAATTAATAACCGCCTTAAAGCCCTTGAATCTGAATTTAACGTTATTTCCCGGAGTTCTCTGAACAAGAAGATGTATTTGTACGAAACCCATTTCATGTATCTTTGGATGTTAGCGAAATTCTCGATGAAGTACAGGATGAATCTTTGGAGCTTCGAAATGACTCCTCTGCGCGCGATATATATTCAGGAAACATTGTTATCTCAATTTTGGTGTGCTATGCATCATTCGTATCTTATTTTCCATGCTTTCTAATCGAATATTAGTGCCATTTGCTTCTAATAAAAACTATCATCACTTTTGTTAAGTCTTAAAATATATATTATCAAACCTTTTATTTTTTGTTTTATTTATCATATATGGAGGAAGAGAAAGGGGGATCGTAAACATTTTTAAAAATTCTTAAAAGGGGGAACCAGTGCTGTTTACCAAGACTTGTTAGATCTTCCATTAGTTGATCTTTCCATCTCTTGCGAGATCTTCCCACTGCTCGAAGATTATTGAATCTTCTCTCCCATATCCTCCGAATCATTCTGTCCTCTCTCAACCTCATCACGTTTCCCATCCACTGTAATCGTCTACCTCTTAGTTCTTATAGGATACTTGGCCTTGAGTACAGTTCTCGGATATCTTTGTTCCAGCGGATTCTCCATTCACTATTAATTTGAATGGGACCGAAGATTCGGCGTAATATTTTATTTTAGAAAATATTGAGATGTTAAGGTCCAAGTTTCGGAACCAGAAATTAGTATCGGACGTACTATAGCTTGGTGAAACTTGATCTTAGTGTTCCAAGACCGGAGTTTCGTTTTGAAGAGGGGACCAAGTTCAAAATACGATGCATTAGCAGCTTTAATTCTGTTCGTAATTTTCTGCTGTATCAGTTTCACCTGAAATTGAATTTTATATTTATTATGTATTTTTTTTTTTTTTTTTAGACAACGTCGGTCTATGTGCGCTTTTCACTCGAGAATTGCTGATCCGATTTTCATGCGGTTTTTTCTACTTGTAGCTAGATCATCTGGTCAGGTTTACGACTGTGTTTTATTAAAATCGGTTGAGTAGTTCTAAAGTTGTAATGGTATTTGTGTAATAAAATATATAAAGTTGTAATGGTGCGCGGGTAAATCGAAATCCAGGATTTTTATTTATATTTAATGTATTTTCTTGAAATTATCAGCGACAACATAGGTTTCGTCAGCGGCAATGTTGGTACATGATTTCTACACTAATAAGAATTAAAAGATTTTTTGTTATCTGTTCAGTAGTAGTTCAAAGAATATAACAATATTTGTGCGCGCGGTTAACTGCTTATTATACCGATTTTCATGCGGTTTCGATCAAGTTTTCGACTGATTGTGATTAAAATTGGATCTATAGTTCCAAAGTATAATGAACCTTGAGCGTGCGGGTAAAATGAAATCCATGTTTTTCTTTCATATGTATAGTATTTTCTTGAAATTATAAGCGATAACCTAGGTTTCGTTAGCGGCACGGTTATACACGAATTATACACTTCAGAATTGTAAGAATATAGGGACTGTCTATTTTTTCTAATTACAGAATTAGAAAAAATAAATAAATATTGATATATGCATACACTTTTCCAGAGTTGTACCTTACATTAACAAAACAAAACAAAAAAAAAAACTAAGATAAAATTAAAATTTGAGATTTTTGAAGTTACGATCACTATACCTGTCTTTAATTGTTTTCACTGTACTCTTTGATTCTTCTCCGGACTGCACGGACACGCCTGCAGTCCTTGGAGATGGTTTTTTCCCCCATGAGCTCATGTAAATCTCTGGGCATAGTGGTGCAATCTCATTAGTCGATATGTTATGTTTATGGAAAATTTGAAATAATGAAACGCTTATGAGACTATACATTTTTTACTTGCCCGACCTTACTATATAAGGGGCAAGTATTGTAATCGCGAAAATTTTCGATGTCGAGATTTTGACGGATGACCACGTTTCGTGGTCCAGGGAATCCAAAAAACCTATTTTCGAAGTGCCGTCCGTATGTGTGTGTGTGTGTGTGTGTGTGTGTGTGTGTGTGTGTGTGTGTGTGTGTGTGTGTGTGTGTGTGTGTGTGTGTGTGTGTGTGTGTGTGTGTGTGTGTGTGTGTGTGTGTGTGTGTGTGTGTGTGTGTGTGTGTGTGTGTGTGTGTGTGTGTGTGTGTGTGTGTGTGTGTGTGTGTGTGTGTGTGTGTGTGTGTGTGTGTGTGTGTGTGTGTGTGTGTGTGTGTGTGTGTGTGTGTGTGTGTGTGTGTGTGTGTGTGTGTGTGTGTGTGTGTGTGTGTGTGTGTGTGTGTGTGTGTGTGTGTGTGTGTGTGTGTGTGTGTGTGTGTGTGTGTGTGTGTGTGTGTGTGTGTGTGTGTGTGTGTGTGTGTGTGTGTGTGTGTGTGTGTGTGTGTGTGTGTGTGTGTGTGTGTGTGTGTGTGTGTGTGTGTGTGTGTGTGTGTGTGTGTGTGTGTGTGTGTGTGTGTGTGTGTGTGTGTGTGTGTGTGTGTGTGTGTGTGTGTGTGTGTGTGTGTGTGTGTGTGTGTGTGTGTGTGTGTGTGTGTGTGTGTGTGTGTGTGTGTGTGTGTGTGTGTGTGTGTGTGTGTGTGTGTGTGTGTGTGTGTGTGTGTGTGTGTGTGTGTGTGTGTGTGTGTGTGTGTGTGTGTGTGTGTGTGTGTGTGTGTGTGTGTGTGTGTGTGTGTGTGTGTGTGTGTGTGTGTGTGTGTGTGTGTGTGTGTGTGTGTGTGTGTGTGTGTGTGTGTGTGTGTGTGTGTGTGTGTGTGTGTGTGTGTGTGTGTGTGTGTGTGTGTGTGTGTGTGTGTGTGTGTGTGTGTGTGTGTGTGTGTGTGTGTGTGTGTCTGTGTCTGTCTGTGTCTGTCTGTCTGTATGTCTGTGTGTGTACACGATAACTCAAAAACGGTTTAACTTAAAGAGTTCGTTCTGGTACTAAAAAATTCTCCTATTAAATGGGAAGAACCCTATTGTTTTTTATGAAAATCGGTTGACTAGAAATGGGAGTTTACTCGTGTCGATTTTAAGATTTTTGCGAATATTTAGCAACAGAAAAATATTTCGAAAAAATTTATTGAACAAAAGTTACTATAAATGCAATAACTAATAACTTTTATTTGAGACGTTTTTTGATAAAACGAAAAATTTCGAAAAATTTTTGTAAAATTATTTAAAATTTTTCCAAGTCTCAATTTTTTCATACTTATATGTAACGTTTCCATGGTCATGATAATTAATTCGTAACTAGTAAAGCAAGCCTTGGACAAAAATTTGTATAGAACATAATTTGATGTATTTTTGAAAATTTATCTAAATATTTAAAAAAAAAAATTTTTTTAATTTACATTTTTTTTTTTAAATATTTTTTTTATGGGAGGGCAAGTCTAGCGGAGGTTTCCCTTCGCCACTGGTTTAAATTCACCATAAACACGTATTTTATACATAAAAATAAGTGATATATAGTACAGTTTTTTAATAGTCGTAGAAAAAATAGATTTTCACACCTATTTAATTACATTGCAATTATTAGCATTTTTTCGTAAAAAATAGTACCCATAAATAACTATAGTGAATTATGAAACCATAATTCACTAATACGGCTAATCACAAATCTACATATTCATAAATCACTCTCGCTGATCCAATCATATTTGACAATGGCAATGGGAGGGGCCAAAATTGCGGTAGAAGGCAACATGGATGACGCAATCACTTCCATTAAAATTATCAGTTTTGAGTCTAATAGTTAGCGCTCTTGCCCAGGACGCCAACTACGAGATTACTTATTTGACAGATTACATTGACTTAATAATATAATATGGTTATATCAAATTGACTTCTGAGACAAGATTCAGGATGACTACCTGTTAATAGGTGTGGAAAAAGTATTGAATTACATTCGCGATTATGGTCATTATTCACTCAGATGATTTGCACCACTCGCCTGCGGTTCGTGGGCTCAAACGTCATCTTCGTGAATAATGGCTGTCATAATCGCTCATATAATAACATACTATTAAAATAAGTTATTCTGTTCGTTAAAACAGCCATGTCTCCATTCTTCCAATGCCCAGCAAATCCGCTCAGGAATCGACTCAGCTTGAGAGTGTAAAATGATTACTTATACATGTATAACAGGGTAGCCGAAATGTGACGCCGACAAGTGGCCTTCATATACTGCCGGAACTGAAAGGAACTCGGGACTTATCTTATCTACCCAGCTTTGGAAACTTATTGTATTCGTTAAATTATTCCATAAGAGATTCCATGTATCATGCTACAAAAATTACTCAACTACTACCCTATAGAACTTACATTCCATTACATTTGTAACAAGATAAATACGTAAATTTTATGATTTATTTATAATTAGATAATTATCAACTTTAATTTTATGAGAAATGGAAATAAAATTTAGGTAAAATTAAATTAAAATTACATTACATTAAAAATAAAATTACTAGTATAATTACTGGAAAATAAATAATTACTCATAATAAGTTTATTAATAACTTCTAAAAAGTCTTAACTTTATGAAGTTTGAAAAGAGATTTTAAAGAAATTATTAAGTCCAACCCTTATGTTAAATAATTAATTTAACGAATTTCCAGATTTAAGTAACTTTTAAAAGAAAATAAATTAAATATAATGTTATTATAAATTAATGATATGACAATAAAGAGGACAGAGATTTAATTATTGTTCACTTTAAGTAATTAATTCTAAAAGCATTTTATTGAAACTCTGAAAGTTGTCAAAGTGCTCGGTAATCGAGCGTACTGTAAGATGAGGGCAAGGACTAACTTATAAAATGCATTTGACTCAACTAAGCATATTGTTAGACCCGTATTATACTCGAAAATATTTAATTAAGAATCTACAATGAATTTGCTTAACACAGACAACGTGTTTACTTTCAAACGTAAGTTTTAAAGTGAAACCTTTTAAAATAATAATTAAAAAAATCCTTCACAGTAGCTGCATTTGTAGCTTCATAGCTACAGATCCAGATACAAATTATAAATGCTTGGTCTACTATTTATGTGTACTAATTCAAGGGCGGATAAGCCAGGCTGCCTCACGGGCCGGGCCTGTCATTAAAAAAATATAACTATTTTTTTTTTTTAATAATGATATTCACCTCAATTTCGGGCAAATTACTTGAATTTACTAGAAAAATTCTTAAAATATGAAACTATTTTATGAGCTCATATACTTTTAAGAATTTTTATAATTTTTTTACCGATATCAAAATATTTGCAAATCAGTGGCTTGGATTTTTTAAGATATCATGAAATGATTTTGAATGCTGTACCAGCTTTGAAAAAGATTAACCGTGATATGGAAACAGTTGAAATTTTGCAGGTAGGTACATTTATTACTTGGTCTTCAAATTTGCTTAACATAAACGAAGAGATTGACATGAAAATAAATACTAATTTCACTAAAAAACGGTTAAGAAATGTAACTGGTAAACATATTAAACAATGTAACATTAATTTCCAGTTTAAAGCAAAGATTTCGAAATAATGAATGCTGACTTGCACTTTTATCTCCTGTAAAATTTGACGAGGTAAGAAATAGAACAGCTTCAAATAGGTTAACAAAGCTAGTTGAACTGCTGAAAATTTTTAAAGAAAATGTCCGGAAAGATCAGTTACAATGGCGTACGCAGAAAAATATTTCGGGATATTTCAAGTGGGGTGGGGATTTTTCAGAACATCGGAATTTTTACCTAATTCCGCTATAAATATAAATACACAAATTCGGTGAATCATAAAATCTAAACAATTCAGGGAAACACCCAGGTGTCTTTTGGGGTGATATCCACTCCTATGTGGTATTATTATAATCAATTAGTCACTGAACGTTGAGCAGTAAACATGGAGTGGGGTGACAAAGAAAATCATATCGCAGTAATTGCATTACATAAAGTTGTGAAGACGCCGGAAGACATTTTTAATAATTTAAAATATTTGAAATAAAAAAAAAATAAATAAAAGACGTGAGAAAGTTTGCCAACAAACAGAAAGGAGCACTGGACAAATTTATAACTGGACCTAGCCATTCAGGCCATCATAATTCCAGCAACAACTAACATGAAGAACAAGGAGCTTTCATCATTCAACAAAAAGGGTTAATTGAAGTTGAAAACCAAGGTAAAGAAGAAACCAGTAATGATGAAGAAGATGAAGAAACAGTCAATCAGGAAAAAAAAAACAGTAGAAAAAAATATAGAAGGAAGTCCATTAAAAAATAATGAAACGCAAACGGAAAATATTCCAATCGAAGTTACACAAAAGAAATTGCTCTCTGGCCTAATGTTTTGTTTAATAAAATTGTTGAATTTCAAATAAATAAGGTGACCATTTTTTGTTAAATATAAAACCAGGACATTTAAAATAGCCCAAGTACAGGCGCGTGCAATAGGAGAGGGGTCCTTGGGTCCTTACCTCCCCCCCCCCCGGAACAATAAAATCATATACTTAATAAAAACTAAGTTACTGAAAATAAAATCATCTCTTTTGTTGATAAAAAACAAATCATAGTCAACATGTTATTAACATAAAAGACCACCGCTCCCCGTAAAGAGATAATAATAAATTTTATATTATTTATCGGATAATTTTAAGAAATAGACCCCTCAGTTAATTTTTCTAGGAGCGCGCCTGCTCAGTCAGCTTGAAGAAAAGTGGCTATCGTAGGATATATATTAAAAACATATTGCAGAGTAAGCTTAGTTTTTTGCCTTTAAGTGAAAAAATAAAATGTACTTCTTTTATTTATATTGTAGATTAAGAAAGTAATTTTGAAAAGGCCGCTACACTGCTGAGTCGTATTTTGTGTTTAAATTTACGCGCGTACTGAAAGATGGAACGATTACTCGATCTTTTGAAAAATTTATAATTTTTGATTTTGTGTCCCTAAACTGTACTGGTTATATTTCACGACTAACCAGGACCAATGACCAAAAAAACAGTACAGTACTGGTAAAACCAGTACGAATGGCCACCTTAAAATAAACCAAGAAATATAGGTGATATAACTACTCTTCAATCGGTCTATAAACACGGTGATCGCATTTACTACAGAGACTTGTGTAAAGATCATTTTTACAGAAAAATTTTGAAGGGTGAAAAAGAAGAAGGGATGTGGCTAATTTTTTTCGAAATATTCAAAGAAATTTATTGTTACCCATGCAAAATGTTTTCGGGATTAAAGTCTAAGTTGACCACAGGGTTCCAAAATTGGGAAAAATATTGGAATAACTTTGTCCGAGCATGAAATGTCAAAAGAACATGTCACTTCAATGTATACATTATATAGAACATACCATATTATTTTTTAAGATCGGCATAAAACAATTATCCCGTATAACTATAATCACATTGTTAAACTACAAAAACTAGGGTTCATGTTTACAACCACGTTGTAAACAGTCAACGGTCAGTGACGCATACATACGTTTAAGTACTATGCTCTATCTCCGAAAGACTGATAGTAATAAAATTTATTATTTGTAAAAAGTTATTGTATTATCACACAGAAGCGGTAAAACAAAAGCGACAAAATATGAATAGTTCGAAACGAAATATTGTTAAAAACAACCGAGTGTGCCGCACATAGTATATGGGAATACGAACTAGGGTTAAACACAATAGGCCATAAAAGTTTGACCCTAAAATTTTGAGAAAAAATATGGTCACAGGGGTGGGTTTAATGATATGATAAATATGGTCACAGGCGTGCGTTTAATAAAATGATAAATAGTAATATAGAAATACACAAAACCAATTTAAACGTGTTTAAAATGTGCACGACACTGGTAACTGCCTGACAAAATGATGTATTACTATCAGTCTTTTAGATATAGAGTATAACTATAAATAAGTATATTGGTTTTTGTTAATCCTTTAAGTAAGATGCGTAATGTGAAAAACTAATCCCTACGGCTATGGGTTATCACGCCTAGTTATATCACTTCTATTGTAATTTTATAAGTTCCCTAACTTTTATTATTTTATTGCGATCTTCAAAACTAATTTGGTACGGACTATACAAGCGTTCCTCTACGTTAAATCGCATCGGTGTTTAAAATCTATTGTACAAATTATATTGTAAAAAGAAAATTACTGGAGATAAAAAATTGTATCTATAAAAAATTGTTTATAAAATTTCTCAAGATGGTTAACATGTATTTTTATTTTCCCTATCTCTCTCTTTTTTTAAGGTTTTTTTTTTTAATGTTTCCTCATACAAATTTTTGATGTAATTAGTGATATATTTTAAGATTTTAGTTTTAAGGTGTCTCCGCATAATTCCCGAAACATGCATTCAGTCGAAAAAGTGTATACAACAAAAAAATATTTATTTTCTCATTATAAACTATTTTTGTCATATATGATTTTGCTGTTAAGTCGAGAAATTATAAAGGAGATTATATGTAGAAGTTTATGTTCGAATTCTGGTTCTACTCTATCATCATACCAAATTACGTGAAAATATGTCGAGCCGTTTTTGTGTGAATCTCGGACACACAGACAGACAAAAATTGTTTTTTTTTTGCGGACATTGTCTTATGAACTGAAATTAACATATCCTGAATACAGGAATGTCTGCATTCAAAATTTCTTCTTTTATGACTACGTAGGTGTGCCGTGAAATTTTTATTCTTTGGAAAATGTGCCACGAGAGTAAAAAGATTGAGAAACACTGCTCTATCCGCTAAAAAATCCGCTATCCGCTATTTCATATTTTAATCCGGCAAACCTGAATTCAGCTAAACCTAGCACAGAAAATATTAAAATGGCAACACAGCACGCAAATAGCACCAGACCAATAGTTATAATAGAAAAGGTTGAAAGAGTAAGCTATTATCTATTTGTTGAAATATTTTTATTTTTAAGAATATTTTATTAATGTTATTTAGCAAACTAAATTATTAGTAATAATGAAATATCCAGTGGAGTCTGTCTGTAGCTTAATTTGAGCTGGTCAGAATTCCCATGTGTGCTATTAGACAGCACTTGCGTGACGAGAAAGCTGTGGATGTACGAATTCAATCATAGTAAAAGACGGCTGCTACTCGAGTCCTTGATGAACAAGGACAGCTGTACTCAAGGGTTCTTCTATAGCCGTATAAAACGATACTACTTATTTCATTTCAAAGTTTAGAGTGTACCTGCCCGGTTTATTTTTGTTTTTAGTTTGCTCAACTTTGTATAGTACATGTGTGGAAAATTCGGAGAGAAAATTTAAATTAAACGAATTTGTTTTCAGCAAGGAAGATGGAGAGAAAATTCTTGCATATTTTATTTAAATACATGTTAGGGATTTTACTTCAATATTACATACAAAAACGTAAAACTAAATTATTGGTTACTACAAAAAATATGTGTACAAATAATATTGGAAAATTCCATGGCACTTATGTACTTGCTCCAAGGTTCTAAAGGAAACCCAAAAATAGCCTACTGAATTGAGACTAATTGTTTACTTCTATCCCGATACAAGGGACCTCGTATGTTCTTAATTCTGCATTCCGTATAATTGTTACAGAATGCACAGGTTATGTGTGTATATTATATCCATTCACGATAACTATGAGATGATGTCCTTGTTGAAAAATTGGCCAGTTATTTATTTATTTATTTATATAAGAGACACAGCAGAAGCCGAGGCTCGTAACGCTGTGTATAAATAACAAAATACAATATGGCTTAAACATACATAAAACTCAAAGTAACAATAATAATTATAACGCAAAAAGAAAAATATATACAAAAAATAAATTTGAGAACAGAGAAGACAATCAATAAAAATAAAACAAATAATTCAAAAAAATAATATAAAAAAAAAAAAAAAAATAAAAAATAATACACCTGAGTAATAACAGACACTGAAAAATACATTCGTACATTTTATCAATTACATAGTAAAAATTGATCTAGTCTATTTTTGAATACATTAATACTAGATGCTGACACAACATCACATGAGAAAGAATTCCACCGATCAAAAATTCTATTTGTGAACAATTTCCTATGACTCTTGCGAAATGAAGGATTTTTTTTAACTTAAACTGGTGACCACGAAGTCTGGTATTATCTGTCTCATTTTGTAATACGAAACTAAGAGGAAAATTTTATTTTTTATGTTTTATATTTAAAATATCATCTTAGGGTGGTAATTCTGAAGTGGCACCTTTCAAAATATTTGACATGTCTATCACAATTTTGACAGGTCAGTCGCAATTTTGACATATCAATTTGAGTGAATTTTTGAGTGAATATAACCTCGATATAAAAAAACAACCAAATATTTAAAAGCCAGGTTTACAAGTTCACATGTTTCCATAAAAGTCTATTTACACTCCAACAGTCACCAAAGTAACCAGATCTAGTTTCGTATTACAAAATGAGACAGGTTATATCACAGTTAATACTGTAGATGTTAGACAAATCGCACTGAAAAGCGCCACTCACAACACGGAACATATTAATTAAATCACCACGTTCACGTCGCGCTTTCAAAGTGGTCAACTTTAACTGTCTCAGACATTCTTCATATGGTAGAAAACCAAAGCCTAGAGTAGCGCGTCTTTGAACAGATTCCAGTAACTGAATGTCGCTCACTAATATCGGAGACCACACTGGTACCACATACTCAAGATGAGGCCGAATGTAGGTCTAGGTTAATTAACATCTTGGGGGTTGCCCGATAGAAGTTTTCCTTATCAAAAACAACATAGAGTTGGCTTTTGTAACAGATTTGATTACTTGTTTCGTCCATCCAAGGTCAGAAGTGATAGTAATACCCAAGTCAATGTGTTCATCAACTGATTTAATAGGTATATCGGTTATTGATCAGGTACTGTTTTCGGGGATTTTTGTGTCACTGTGCAGGACAACAGTTTTTTCCTCATTTAAATAATATTATTTACTTGATATTATCCAAATCAGCTTGAATCAAATGGTAGTTGCAGATCGGGTCATTGTAAAATTTTCCATCATCAGCAAAAAATAGTTTCGGAAAATATATAGACTGAATAAGGTCAATTGTGAACACTAAGAAAAGAAGAGGACCGAGCACCGAACCTTGTGGAACCCCACTTAACACAGGATATTGTTTCGAAACATGATCGATAATTTTCATTTGAAAGGTTAAGTCGGTTAAAAATGCTTGGATCCATTTCAGCAGTTTTCCACGAACCCCATAGTGTTCCAGTTTGAGCCGGAGTCTTTTTATAGCTACTTTATCAAATGCCCTACAAATATCCAGATAAATGTCATCAACTGAAACTCCCACATTAATAGATGTTATTCAGTCATATGTAGCGTTAAGCAAATAAGTGGTTACTGATCGGCCAGGAAGGAACCCTGCTGTTCGTTGGGTATTACACCATTTTCAGACAGAAACTTTTGAAGAGACTTGACAATAATACGTTCTAATATCTTCCTCACATTAGAGCTCACGATGATAGGCCGATAGTTAGCAGCTAGCAATTTGTCTCCTTTCTTGAAGATTGGTGTGACATAAGCTTGGTACCACGATGATGGCAAGGCTCCCGTCTCTAATTTGTTTACATATGTCAAAAAAATCAGGTTATATTTAAGAACTTTATTAAGAGTTTAAAAACCTATATTTCTTAGGAAATAAAGGTTCTATTGTAAATTAAGATACAAAAAAGGTGGAATATTTCATCATTTAAATAAAAAATTTCACACAATTTAAAATAAAACGGAAGCTTAATCTCACTCGTCCACGTTTTCAACAGAATTACAACGGCAAAGGCTGTTAATAACTCTGTCCGTAAAGTAATTTCTAACGGTTTATTATTGTCAGACGCAAGCGTATAGTTTGTAGGAGTGCGGTAAAACACTCCTACAAACTATACGCTTGCGTCTAACGATTTAAAGGAGTCTACACACCAAACCGGCCGCAGTGGCGGCCGCGGTAGCGTTACGGCGGTGGCCTAACGCAACCTATATAATACAATGAGACCACGCAAATACAAGCGTTCCGCTATCTGAGAACGATGCCGAATGCAGCGTTCAGTCTAGCGATCACCAAACACTGGCGGCCGAACTCGACAAGTTGCGTAAGGCCGCGCGATATTCATTGTTTATATACCACAGAGTGAATATATTTAAGAAAATAGTGTCGAAAATGGATAATTTAACAGAAAAAATCATAGAATCAGTAAAGGATCATTTAATTTTGTATGCCTTAGCACATCCTGATTACAAGAATATTATGAAAAAAAATAAAATGTGGGACGAAATAGGAAAAGTTTTCAAGAAGAGCTGCCAAAATCAAGACTTCTTCTTGTTTAACTTTTAGCATATTCTTACGTATTCTCGCAATCAATATTATCACACAACTATATACCGTGATTCACTAACTGATCGCTACCGCTACCGCCACACCCACAGCGTTAGTGTGAGGGGACCTGACCGCTAGTCATATCGCTAACGGGGCCGCTACTGCGGCCGCGTTTGTGTACGGAATCCTTAAATCGTTAGGAATGGCTCTATATTTTCACCAAAAATGTGCTTAATAAAACTGTATCACATACTATAATAATAATAAAAATAATAATGTTTATTTCATGCTAGACATCTTACGACGTTTACATGTCAGTACATATATGATAAATGGATTGGACAAAAGTTGAAAAACCTTTGAAAACTTTAAAAAATGAAAACACAATGCTAAATGTGATAGATAAGAGAATATATATATATATATATAATGTAGAAGTTATTGGGATAAACGGTGGAGGTAAGTAAACTCAACGATTACTGAGACCCAATATTTCGGTCAAATTTTTTGACCTTTTTCAAGGGCTGAAAATTTATTAAAATTAAGACAATATTTTACAGAATATAATTTAAAACTTACAAAGTAAAATTTAAGAGTGTCCTCTGGTGTTAAACATTACACTAATGACTAGATAATTTAAAAATTTAAACATAATATCACAAAAAAATACAAAAATCTTAATATCACAGTCTATATAAAGAAAAAACGGTTATAAATGAAATTGGCGCGTTCTAATTGGATGATATATGAAATATGTAGACCTTCTTCTTATTGTTCCAATAATATTTGGCGGAATCGCATCATGTGACCATATTTTTTGCATCTCTTATCGTGCCGGTAATGTAGTGTCTGATATTCTGACTATAATCATGATAAGATATGTTTTGTAAACAAATGCAGACTTAACCTAAATTTTGTTCAGAGATATGTAGGAGATTCTTATAAATTGTGCTGAGGCCTTGTATATCTGTTTTGGCGTTCAGGTTGTCCTTATATTTGTTAATGAAACACATTTCCAAAAAGGTTCTTTTGTATGTATTTGTTTCAGTAGCCAGTATCTCTGTGTTATCAAAATTTGGTTTGTGAGATGTTGTAGATATATGCTTGCTGAGCGTACAGCAGTTTGGTTTGCATTTGGCATCCGATATATGCTGTGTAATTCTATGACCAGGAGTAAGTACAGGAGGATCTTGACAATTTCAATAAATACGATCGGGCCATACAGTTCACTCTAGAACCCGAAAATGATCGTAATGCAGTACCTTTTCTAGACACATGGGTCATTCGAGGACCGGAAAACAAGATCATGTTTGACTACTATGCTAAACCCACCAACTCAGGCAGGTATTTAAACTACCACAGCTACCACCCTATAAAATATAAAGTAGCCTCTTTAAAAACGATGTCTAGTAGAGTAAGGAAAATTTCACATCCTTCTTTCTTACAAAAGAACTTAAAAACCTTGGCACATCAGTTTAGACAGTGTGGATACCCAAAAAATCTTGTACATAGAGTGGTATTTAACAGCATGACTCAAACACCCATAACCAGCCCTAGAGATGAAGTACAACCAAAAACCAAGTATTTTTCAATCCCTTACATCCAAGAAGTTACACCTATCTTCAAGAATATATTCAGGGACCAGGATATAACACTTGCGGAAAAATCGCTACGGACGATTAGGCAACTCTTTTCACACCTAAAAGATAAAAGACCTGCAAAAAAGAAACGAGATGTAGTATACAAAGTAGATTGCCAGTGTAACTTAACTTATATTGGTCAAACTTCTCAAGGTTTAGGTCATAGAATTACACAGCATATATCGGATGCCAAATGCAAACCAAACTGCTGTACGCTCAGCAAGCATATATCTACAACATCTCACAAACCAAATTTTGATAACACAGAGATACTGGCTACTGAAACAAATACATACAAAAGAACCTTTTTGGAAATGTGTTTCATTAACAAATATAAGGACAACCTGAACGCCAAAACAGATATACAAGGCCTCAGCACAATTTATAAGAATCTCCTACATATCTCTGAACAAAATTTAGGTTAAGTCTGCATTTGTTTACAAAACATATCTTATCATGATTATAGTCAGAATATCAGACACTACATTACCGGCACGATAAGAGATGCAAAAAATATGGTCACATGATGCGATTCCGCCAAATATTATTGGAACAATAAGAAGAAGGTCTACATATTTCATATATCATCCAATTAGAACGCGCCAATTTCATTTATAACCGTTTTTTCTTTATATAGACTGTGATATTAAGATTTTTGTATTTTTTTGTGATATTATGTTTAAATTTTTAAATTATCTAGTCATTAGTGTAATGTTTAACACCAGAGGACACTCTTAAATTTTACTTTGTAAGTTTTAAATTATATTCTGTAAAATATTGTCTTAATTTTAATAAATTTTCAGCCCTTGAAAAAGGTCAAAAAATTTGACCGAAATATTGGGTCTCAGTAATCGTTGAGTTTACTTACCTCCACCGTTTATCCCAATAACTTCTACATTATATAGTTTTGGAACGGAATAATCTAATATACTTATTATATAAGATGGGATTCTTCAAGAATATCGAGCAGGATTACAGCAAAGAAGTAGTTAAACTAATGAAACAATGGATCAAAGAACAACGTAGAAACATCGGAATCAGAAATAGACGCAATTTTTTGATTCTCTGCAAACACAAACAAGTAACACCAAGGCATATCACCCAAAATATAAAAAATTTGACCAACTTGCTCAGCGAAGCACAAGGAAGAACTTCATATAGGATAGACAGTCTCAATATAAAGATTAAAGCGCAAATTCTGAAATTGGAACAAGAAATAACAGAACAACAGTTAAGAAAATCGGACACACAACTGAAAAAAATAAAGAACTGGATCTGCGACATGGTGCCATGGGAGGTACATAACCAATTTTTTATAAAACAAAAACAAACTTCAGATAAATATTTTAACAAAATAAAAACCAGACAAATGGAAAAATTCAAAAAACTAACTACCGATTATGTTAACAATAAGGTAATTAAGACACAAGAAAATTGGGTAAAAAATCTTACCGGGTCCGAAATTCCTGAGTATGTTATTCAAACAATCAGTCTAGGCCCAACGTTTGCTGTACCGCCAGTAAACAAACATATACCTATATATAACATACTTGCTGATGTAGAATACATCCTCCACAGCACAGGAGAAAAAGACAACAATAACATAATCAGGGGCCAAATTACAAACACCTTAACAAATTATGTACAAAGAAGACCCGCCCAAAATCTTATAAACGCTAATTTTCAAAAAACCAAGAAGTTTTTAAAACAACATCCAGAAATATTAGTGGTACCAGCAGACAAAGGGAGTGTCTCCGTTCTTATAAAACAAGAGGAATATTCCAACAAGGTCATGCAAATTCTTAATGACAAGGAAGCCTACAAACCACTAGCAAGAGACCCTACTACCACCATCCAGACTAAAGCTAACAAACTAGTCTCTCAAATACTACTAAAGGAAGGTATTGACAAAAAAAAGGCCAAAGATCTTAGAAATCACAACTCAGTGTGCCCCAGACTTTTTGCTCATGTAAAAATACACAAGCCTGACCTACCTGTTAGGCACATAGTTGACACCAACAACGCTCCGTTCGCTACGTGGTCAAAATATGTCACAGAGATACTAACCGCCGCTTACGAAACATGTAAGTATGACGTCAACAGTACTTTCGATCTGATAGAGGAATTGAACAACTACAAATTGCCAGAAGATTATGTACTACTTAGCTTAGATGTCATCTCCTTGTTTCCAAGTGTCACACTTGATCTTATAAGAAAATATATCATGGAACACTGGATATACATTAGTGGCCACACCAACATGACAATGGACCAGTTTATAGAAGTCATAGAATTTATTAACAAATCAGCATATTGCAGTTATAATAATAAATTCTATTCACAACTTACAGGCCTTGCTCAAGGGGCAGACAGCTCCCCCATCATAGCCAGAGGAGTCATGAAAGATCTTCTTAACAGCGTGACTCTAACTTGCAAATTTGACATACCTATTTTAAAAATTTATGTAGATGACACCCTTCTAGCGGTTCCAAGGGATAAAGTACAGGAGGTTCTTGACAATTTCAATAAATACGATCGGGCCATACAGTTCACTCTAGAACCCGAAAATGATCGTAATGCAGTACCTTTTCTAGACACATGGGTCATTCGAGGACCGGAAAACAAGATCATGTTTGACTACTATGCTAAACCCACCAACTCAGGCAGGTATTTAAACTACCACAGCTACCACCCTATAAAATATAAAGTAGCCTCTTTAAAAACGATGTCTAGTAGAGTAAGGAAAATTTCACATCCTTCTTTCTTACAAAAGAACTTAAAAATCTTGGCACATCAGTTTAGACAGTGTGGATACCCAAAAAATCTTGTACATAGAGTGGTATTTAACAGCATGACTCAAACACCCATAACCAGCCCTAGAGATGAAGTACAACCAAAAACCAAGTATTTTTCAATCCCTTACATCCAAGAAGTTACACCTATCTTCAAGAATATATTCAGGGACCAGGATATAACACTTGCGGAAAAATCGCTACGGACGATTAGGCAACTCTTTTCACACCTAAAAGATAAAAGACCTGCAAAAAAGAAACGAGATGTAGTATACAAAGTAGATTGCCAGTGTAACTTAACTTATATTGGTCAAACTTCTCAAGGTTTAGGTCATAGAATTACACAGCATATATCGGATGCCAAATGCAAACCAAACTGCTGTACGCTCAGCAAGCATATATCTACAACATCTCACAAACCAAATTTTGATAACACAGAGATACTGGCTACTGAAACAAATACATACAAAAGAACCTTTTTGGAAATGTGTTTCATTAACAAATATAAGGACAACCTGAACGCCAAAACAGATATACAAGGCCTCAGCACAATTTATAAGAATCTCCTACATATCTCTGAACAAAATTTAGGTTAAGTCTGCATTTGTTTACAAAACATATCTTATCATGATTATAGTCAGAATATCAGACACTACATTACCGGCACGATAAGAGATGCAAAAAATATGGTCACATGATGCGATTCCGCCAAATATTATTGGAACAATAAGAAGAAGGTCTACATATTTCATATATCATCCAATTAGAACGCGCCAATTTCATTTATAACCGTTTTTTCTTTATATAGACTGTGATATTAAGATTTTTGTATTTTTTTGTGATATTATGTTTAAATTTTTAAATTATCTAGTCATTAGTGTAATGTTTAACACCAGAGGACACTCTTAAATTTTACTTTGTAAGTTTTAAATTATATTCTGTAAAATATTGTCTTAATTTTAATAAATTTTCAGCCCTTGAAAAAGGTCAAAAAATTTGACCGAAATATTGGGTCTCAGTAATCGTTGAGTTTACTTACCTCCACCGTTTATCCCAATAACTTCTACATTATATAGTTTTGGAACGGAATAATCTAATATACTTATTATATATATATATATATATATATATATATATATATATAAAATTAACAAAGGTAGAAAAAAATAGCTTACATGTTAGGTGTAATTAGAGAAATTAATATTGTAAAATTCGTCCGAATTGTAGAGACAATTCTTAAATAAGTATTTTTTTGAGCTTGAACTTAAATAATCTAACTGACAAATTTTTTAAAGAATCTGCCAAAAAATACCACTCCTATATTTACACAATCTAAGTCTTGGTAGTCTGATGTTGCCACCAGAGCGAACATTGTAAACATGTCTAGAGGATACGGTTACATACTTGTTCGGGTTTTCTTTAACGTATACCAGACAAACATAAACAAATAAACTATAAAAAAACAAAATGCTGCATATCTTAAAGAGCTCTTGGCAATGATGCCTGTTAGGACATTATTCAGAATTCTTACAGAACGTTTTTGGAGTCAGAAAATTCTCTTGATAGACGAACTTATACCCTAGTGAATTATGCCGTAAGTTAAGCGCGACTGAAAAGCAGCAAAATGGTATGTGCAACACATTGATATGCTGCGTTATCAAAAGACACAGACGTTTTCAGCCTGATGAACGTATAGATAACCCTTTTAAGAACGTTTGCCATGTTAATGTGATCTTTCCAGCTAAGTTGACTATCGATATAAATCCCAAGAAATTTTATTGGCTCCCAAACTGAATATTAATATTAATATTGCGGTTAAGTGAAAATATAATTTGTTGGGATTTATTATTATTAAGGGAAAGTCGGTTTGGAGTGAACCAATGTTTAACTTTCACCATTTCCAGTTCTGTATTTCTCCACACCGTTAACAGACGTATGTCTTGTCATGACAGTAGTGTCATCGGCGTAAAGTATAACTTTGACACTTTCAGGAAGCAAATTTGGGAGGTCATTGATATAAATGCAAAAAAAAAAAGAAACGGATATAAGATTCCGCCCTGACAAACTCCAAAATTGATCTTCCTATATGAAGAATCTACGTCATTCAACGAGACAAACTGGTATCTGTTAGAAAAATAAGATCTAATGAGATCATTTGCATTACCACGTATGCCATACTTTTCAAGCTTGTCCAATAGCAAACTATGAGGAATGCAACCGAATGCTTTTGAAAGATCACATAAAGTGACTTGAAGAATTATAAGATCTTCAAAATAATCGGTTACGTAGTTGACGAGCTTAGTGATTGTAGTGATAGTGCTCAACTTAGGTCGGAAATTAAATTGGTTTTTGTCAAGGTTGTTCTCTGAAAAAAAAAAAATATATATATATATATATAAGCCTAGTTTCCAAAATGATCTCAAAGACCTTAACAATTATAGGTACGATGGCAATCGGTCTATTATTAGAAGAATCATTAACAACACCATTCCTGAAAATAGGAATAATTTTGGTAATTTTTAATTTATCTGGAAAAACACCGGTTTCAAAACTATTGCTAAATATTGATGTTAATATAGGGGATATTAACTTATCAACAGATTTAAGGATAATACTATTTACTGCAAAAGCATCTTGTGTTTTACTATTAGACAGTGAAAATATGGCATTCTCAACCTCGATATAATCGGTAGGATGTAGAAAAAGTTAGTCATTTTTTTTAAATTTTGTGGCCTTTGCTGCTTTGGCAATTAGCCAGGACAATTTTTGTTTGAGAGAATTTCCATGCCTGAATGGTGTCGAACCCGAGACCTTCTCAAATCAGAGCACAAGTGTTACCACTACGCTACGCCGGTCGACAAGTGAGTCATTACAACGAGTCACATTAAATGAAGCATCAGTTCCACTGAGTGGTTTGTCGTTCAGTAATTCAGCAAAATGTCCGCAAAAAAAATATTAAAATGTTTTGAACTGATGGTTGTTGGGGGAGATTTCTTATGTTGAAAATTAGTCTCAGATTTTACAATCGCCCACATTGCCTTAGTCTTGTTTGTGCTGTTTAGAACAAACAAGTTGTTGGCTGCAATTTTATCACCCCATATTATTTTCTTTTAAATAATTTTTGTTTTATTAATTAAATTAGACAGCGTATCACCACCAAGAGCCACCACCTTGTCAGGCACCACTATGACAATTCGTTAGTGAGCACGAATTTAGTGGCAAAGGGGCGTTTCTTTACCAGGCAGCGCGAAGAGCAGCAACGAGATTTAAGCTGGCAGACTTGAGTCCCGCCAGGGAAAACGCTGGAGTACAGCTCTCTCGGGAGGAGTACAACAGAGTTACCAGTTCGGTGAAACGAGGCGAGATAGACATGCTGACAAAAGAACGTATGAGTAAAAGTATGCACTCTGTGTCCTTCAAACATATTAAAAGTCTAGAGTTGTCCACCGAACTCACGTTCTCGTTTCTTAAGTCTGCTGGTTTGAGATCGGAAACAGAAGGTTTTGTGTTTGCGTGTCAAGATGGTGTTATAAATACTGTGGCGTACAGGGCCCGCATATTCCAAATAGCGGAGTCCACACTCTGTAGGTTGTGCCACCACCATCCTGAAACGATTATGCACATTCTGTCTGCTTGTCCATCTCTTGCAGCGTCGAGCTACGTGTCTCGACATAATGCTGCTCTCCGCGTGCTCTACTATCATCTTAGACATGCCTATAGTATTGACCAAATACCGGTTACACCGTACGTCCGTTCTGACATAGAATCGGTGGTGGAAATTTTATTGGAAATTTTATTGAAAAGTGCCTAATTTATTGGAATTACTCCTTCCCCACCTCGATGTTACTGACAGCCACTAAGGCCGGACATAACCCTCCTGGATTATCTAGACCAAACAGATATTTGTGATAGAATTCTCAAGTCCAGCTGAGAAGAATATCTCTCTCAAGGAGGGAGGAAAAGAGGTCCAAGTATATGGACCTCTTGTTCGAGCTTAGAAAGCTGTAGTCCTGATAGTTGGTGTTTTGGGTGGTATGAAAGCCTCCTATCGAAAGGAAATCGAGCCCATTCCCGTCTGCAGATCTTCTGCCAACTCTTTGATCTGCAGGATGCAGAAAGCAGTGCTCCTCGGGTAACTCCGCACTATGCGGACACTGGATCTAGCCTAATTTCCACGGCTGCATATCGCCAGGCTATGGGATGCAGTCGTGTGTCCACTAGTTTTTTAGCTCCACTAGTCTCTAGTATGGTAAAAGGTTGCTGAAGTTTGAGATTAGTGGACGCTTGTCAAGACCTGACAAACTCCATAATAATAATAATAATAATGTTGCACCTCATTGTTTCTAACAGACTTATGAATAAAAAATTGCAGATAAACCCGAAAATGGTCAGAGAAAGCTGGGTTTTTAACGATGGTGTGGAGTCTCTGGCTGTCAACATTAGTAATGATGTTATCAAGACATGATCCGTTATTGACATAAGAGAGTCTTGTTATTTCAAAATGTGAGAAATGACAGCCATAGCTTTCCACAACGTTCTTGAAAACTATTCAATTATGATCATGTGATATGCACATGATAATCAATATTAAATAAAAATATCAAATCAATATAAAAATCACCACAAATGAATATTTTAAAATTTACCGACACAAAACATCAAGAATGTCTTGCAAAATTTTTTTCCTGTTCATTGTTACAATAATTATGTTTTCACAATCTAACTTAACTGCAGTTATTTCACAGTGATACTACACTGGCATGTTGGAAATTTGTTTGCAGATGTGAACCTTGATATTATTATTAATATAAATACTAACTCCACCATTGCCAATTTTTTTCTCTACAAAAATAATCAGCTAGATAAAAATGTTCGAAATTGTAGAGCTCAATTTCATCAACCCGTAACCAATGCTCACAAATACAAAGAAAATCAGTTTTGTACAATGTTGATATAAAAAATTCTACTATTTGTAATTTATTGCACAAACATTGAACCTGCAATAAATACAACCCCAGAACATACTTGAAACTGACTAGAACCCAGAGGGGTTTATCTAAAAATATGAAATAATTTAATTAATATCCATTGATGTGAATCGAAATAGTACAATTGAATTTAATTTTTGACAAAATTTAAAATAAAACGAAAGCTTAACCTCACTTGTCCACGTTTTCAACAGAATTACAACGGGAAAAGCTGTCAATAGCTCTGTCCGTAGAGTAATTTCTAACGGTTTATTATCGTCAGATGCAAGAGTGCTTTTGTTTTAACACGCTTCTATGAACTACACGCTTGCATCTAACGATAATAAATTCTTAGAAATGGCTCTACGAATAAACCTAATATGTTGCAACGTAGGAATGGGCCACCAAACTTCGGAAGCCAAATGTAACGATTGAGTAATGCTTCCATGTTAGTTACATTGCATTCTAACATTGACAACTAAATTTACTAAGTATAACGTCATTTTATAGTTATCGTGGTTAAATTTTACATAACTACCTCTACTATAAATGTTGACACATACATGCAACGTTATTATAGAAAACGCTGAAGAGCAGTAAAATTCCTCACAAATTTATTTTTAGGGTATTGTAGATATGACCAAAAAACCCTTTTACCGTCACTCATGTATCTGTCTGTCTATCTAACTGTTTGTTTGATAGAAAATGTGGCCAAATGGCTGGACCTAGAAAGTTGAAATTTTGCACAATTATACAACTCTTTGACCCACATACATGAAAAATACTGAGAATTCAAAAAACATATCACCCAAAAAAAGTAATTTTTTTCAACGAAAAGAACATATATTTTAGATCGTCAAGGATGAAGTTTGTAGAAAAAAAAGGCAAAGTTGGTTGATAACTTACAAATATAAGGAATTATTCTATTCATCAAAGTATGCACCCATATTGTCTATACACTTTTACCATTTAAGCGGCAGATTGTTCAGGCCGGTGGTATAAAACCCTGGCGGACAAGAGTAAATAAATTCCTGGAAGGCCAGTTTTACAGCATTGTTGGAATTAAACTGATTTCCTATTAAAAAGTTGTCCAAATTGCGGAAGAAGTGGTAGTCAGTGGGGGCTAGGCTGATGAGTATGGAGGATGATGCAGAAGTTCCAACTCCAATTCCTGTAGTTGTGCCACAGTCATTTGTGCAGTGTGTGGTCTAGCGTTATCGTGCAATAAGATAAGAGTCGATCTGTTGACCAATCTAGGCTTTTTTTCTTTAAGTTTTTGCATCATTTTGTCCGGTTGGTCGCAGTATATTTTTGCTGCGATCGATGAGCCAGGTTTTTTGTTTTGTTTGGTTTTTAAGCTACCTGTACGAAATTTGGCGAACCAAAATGATATTGTCGGCTGCGTAGTAAAACTACAGCCAAATACACAATTAATGTTTCGCGCGGTCTGCGATGCCGTAGTTCTACGTAAGAACTCATACTTCATAATAGTGCGAATTTCCGACCGTTCCATTTTCAACAAAATTAATTTTTTTAAAAAGTTTTTGATATTTTTTAGAGCATACAATGATTTCTATAAACAGGCGAAATGAGTAACTATCCAACAAAAAAATCAAAAAAAAATAAAACCAGAACGGCAAAATATTAAGCCAATGTCAAATAATAAGCTGTTAAAGTTGGCAATGTTTTTAACTACAAATTTCATCCTTGACGACCTTTAGACTTTTTGATCTTTAGACTTTTAAAAAAGTAAATTTAGTTTATTAATTCAACTTTTATTACATTACATTTATACTAATTCTAACATGATATCAGACTGGCTAATTTAAGGCTGAACGATGTTTACTGTTTGAATGTTTACACTAATCTTTTATAAAAAACATAATTATTACATTTCATAACTAAAAGTCGTTGATCTATCTTTATCTAGTATTTTGTGTACGAATGACAATGTTGTCATTCGTGTATCAATAGATAATACAATAAGCATTGAAGTTTCATTTTCGGCGAAAATTATATCGTTCAGTTTGCTGATTAATACCGTTGTCGACCGTAAAGATGAACGAAGAAAAATTAATTCGATGGCAAGAACATTTGGCTTTGAAATTTTTATGAAGATAAGTCTTAGACCACATATTTAAATTTGCACTCATAGTCTCTAAATTATATAACACTACAAAACATGTGTTGCCATAAGAAACCGACGTACGTTTATTTTCTATAGCCTGCTGTGAGTTTTATTTTTATTTATTTATTTATTTTTTTTTGCAAGCGTTTCCTACGATTTATAGTACACGAGTAATCACGAGGAGAACATACTGAATAAATTAATCTAACTACGTGTGCATATATGCACTAAGCAAAACTCTAACACAATCCGACATGGGCTTGGTTACGACGGCTTGTTTCCGGTAGCGATGCAGCTTTTATACTGCTAGTATATAAATATAATAAAGTCGTCCTCTTGGAGATTTTGATGAGGGTTATAACATCATATTATTTTCTTAGAACTAAATGCTTGAGACGAAATCTCTGGTAATATTCCCTGGTATTTCACGACACGTTACATTCGGCAATATTTCTCTTGTTGGTTCCGCTTCATTTACACCCCTTTGTAACTGTGTGTCTGTCTTTTCTTCGTTATTAATCGTTGTTTCTTTTCTCCCGTTCTCACTAGTCCCCAGTAATAATATTTACCCTCATAGGCGGTACAAAATTTTTCCACTTTTCAACAACCAATAGCAGAATAATATGAAAAATTATAAATAGAAAACGTTATAAGCAAAATCAAAGTCATTGTCAGTGGTGTCAACAATACAAGAAATAAAAAAAGTAAACAATCCAACAGAAATAATTTTGTGACGTGCAAAAGCAGCACAACTCGTACAAACACCACCATTTTGTAAACTATCTGTGTTTTATGATTTTGGACATACCCGGAATGGTGCCTTAAATATACATTAACCGCGTTTTAATGGTTTCAAAGAAAACTCCGTGATAACCTGCGGTGTACAGGGACATGGGTTCAAAACCTAGACATCACTTCAGAAGGTGAAAAACATTTCGGGAATATGCAGTCAGTGACAGCTTCAAGTACTAAACCCTTTAAAAGAATTTATTCAAGGATAATAGGACGGGTCTAACATCACCCTGGGTACAACGTTCATGCAACGCCAGAGATCTAGGAATGCAGAACTTACCTGCTCTGCTCTATACGCTACCTAGACGATCGGAACCTAGTATTGTTATTAAATCAGATTGCTCCATGCAATTCCGACATTAATATGGCTAATCTATCTAATCGTCAACTACTCTAATTAACCTATACACATCTATAAGGGTCGATACTATTAATGATGTTAGAAAAATACGCCAAAAAGTAGAAAGAGATTAGTTAGTAAGTTATGCCGGGATTCCCAAGAAACCTCTTCCTATAGTAGGACGCGTTGATCGTAGGTCTACGTGTTATGTCTTATCGTTAACGCACCTACCTAAGATCTTTTTGAGTCCAGCGATGATCCAACACAATATTCTGGAGTCACCAACTTCAGATTGGTAAAGGACTGAGGAAAAACTTTAGTTTTTCCTCAAAACCAAATATTGCAAATACATTCTTTTAAAATCGGCGCTGTTCCCCGCCACTGTTTTTCAAATCTACTTATACCCATCATCATGGGAATAGTCGTCATAAGTAATTCCCCTCACGTTACATTCTAGTCCAGTCTCCTGGTGCTTTCCCTGCATTGTGCTGCCCTCACCCTGTCCGGTATGCCCTAGAACTATGTCTCACTATAACTATCAGCGCTTCCCTGAGGTCCGGTTAACACTTTATTTGTCTGCACCCTGATTAACATTTGTACAACGCTGGATTATACAAACGAAATAAGAACACTAATTGACGATTTGCTTTCGCTGCAGATTGAGTCGGAAAAAGGTAATATTGCAAAGGTACATTACACAAATTTCATATTAGCACAAGATTACATAATATACTCAATGTTCAACAATGTTTAACAATGTTCAACTCCATGTTACGGGGAAAATGATAGAAAATAGAGTTTCCGTTTAATGTGCAAGAACAACCAGACCAATACATTTCATATATATATTGAAATCACACATAGTCAAGAGACAGACAACCTCCACCATAGGACACAACCAGATCTTCTTGTTTAGTATACCTCCGTAATTACTTTGAATGCAGTTATTTTATTTTAATACCGTATGTCTTTTATTGTTCTTTCTTTTCTTATGTTCTGATGCACTTGCCGCTTGTTCTATCAATATTTCAGTTTCAGATACCTTTTCGCCAGTTTTATTTTCTCTCGCATTCGTAGTTCTGCATTCGTGATCATTTCCGAAAATGGCATAATTGGTATAGATCGGCGCAGAAATCCATCATTTCTTGTGAATATTCTTACACTGGAGTTTTTATTAAATATTCCCTGTGCGATCCAACTTCCACAATAATCCCTGGTGTAGCTCAACATATCGTTACGGAATGCTGGACCTTCGTCCAGCATCGTGATCCCCTTTGACGTGATCTCCTACTTTAAATTCGAATGACTCGTGAGCGTATTTGTTGTATAGATGTGCTCATAGTTCTTTCACTGGCCTCAATTTTTTCTAATACGTCGAAGGTCTTTTTCTTTTAGAGTAAATGACCATTGATATTCTGGTAAGCGTACAGGTCTTCCAAATCGGTCTGAGCAGGGGACATTCCAACTAAACAGGACGCATTTAAAAAAAAACGGCAAACCTTTGGTAAATTATTTTCAACAAAGAATCCTGCGATCCAAGCACCTTCATGGACTTGACTGCCGCCTGTGCTTGACCATTTAATTGAGAAAAATGGGATGATGATAAATCTGAATCTACACCTATATTCTTCAAAAATATTTTCATCTCTGCTGAAGTGAATTGCCATCCATCATCAGACCATGACTTAATAATACTTGTAAGAATTCCGGTAAAGCTTTTATTACTTTTGCACTAGTCGTACTTATGTTCTGAAATGGTACAACATACAGCCACTCACAAAACTGATCCATCAAACAAAGAGCAAATTTGACCACGTGCTGGGCAAAAACAAATTTGTGCTGGGCAAGTACAGCACAATTTTGTTTGAAAGGTCGCGTGGCTTAAGCGTAGTATCGTAAAGGCTCTTTAGGTCACGACGGCAGTTTATCAGTACATTTCATTTACCTTTTATGGTATTTTCAATATCATTATCCATATTTGGCCAATCTATGGACAGTCTAGCTCGTTGCCGAAATTTAGTCGGTCCTTGGTGCATCTCTGCCAAATCATGTAAAATATCTACTCACAGCTGCTTTGGTATAATAATTCGAATTCCTCACAAATTGTCGATCGACAATTTCTCTCGTATGTTCAAGAATAGCCTTAAATCTTTAGGTATTTTTTTTTTTTCTATCAGGAAGCCATTCCTTATCAACTTTCGCAGGTTAACCATAACGGAGTCGATTGCGGCTGTCCTTTTAACCCACTCCTAGATAGGATCCACCACGTTATCATTACGTCCTTCAGTTACACATACTTATGCTTTTCTCACTCTGAACGTAAATAGACCTTTAGTAAGTTCTTCTGTAGTTTTGGGACTGTCGTCTGGAGCTCTTGGTTAAGCGTTGGCATCTGTGCTCTGTTTGCCTGGAACGAGTTATAAAACAACTTACTTTACTTTTTATTCTCAACATTAATAATCGAGGGTCTAGTCGAACCAAGCTGTAAGATTGGTACTAGCTCAAATGAAAGAATTCCCCTCAGACATTTTGTCATCATCCATGCATCTGCCAAACACTCTACTTCGATCATCGCATATGTGATTCTAGCGTTCGATAAGAATCTGGAGCCTGCCTAAATCGTACATCAATTATTATGATTACTAAGAACTGCATCGTGAGTATTGTGGGATTAGTTGTGCTGTAAAACGTCTTTGGAATGACTGGGAATGTTAGGTTATTTTATTTAATAATAATTACTTGTATGTAATGTAAATTGAATATATATCTTTATTGACATTAAGCTATACACATATATTTTTTATATCAAATCAAAATCAACAACATGGTTACTTAGATACATAACATATTTATAATTGATATATCAACAATTTCCCCTTTATGTGAAATTATAAATATTTTATTTTAAACCTATTCCGTTTTGCATTTCTTTTATTTTTGGATAGGTCAATGCTTTCGTTAGTCCGTCTGCTAACATATCTTGTGTACAAATATATTTTATATCTATATTTTTCTTTTCAACTTCATTTCTGGTATATAAATATCTTAAATTAACATGTTTAGATTTTTGGGTATAATTACCATTTTTTAATATACTTATAGCAGCTTGATTATCTGTCAATACAATCATCTTGTCAATGTCAAATATTTTTGACAGACAAAGTTCAGTTATTATATTTTTAACCCAATTTGATTCTTTTATTCCTTCGCTTATTGCTATCCATTCTGCTTCGCATGTAGAAAGCGCAATTGAATCTTGTTTCTTTGACTTCCATGAAATTACACTACCTCCAAATAGAAGTAGATATCCAGTAATAGATTTACCATCATTACCAGGATTCCAACTTGCATCGGTATAAATTTCTATTTTCTTTTTTCTGCCATTATATTCTAAACCAATATTTTCGGTATTTTTTAAATAGCGCAAAATCCTTTTTGCATGTGTCCAATGAGTGTGGTTGTAACAATTATTAAATTGGCTCAAATAATGCACAGCGTATGCAATATCTGGTCGTGTTCCTTGCGCTAAAAACATTAATGCTCCAATTAATGACTGATACGGAATTTTACTGTCAGTTTTGACATCCCCTTTTTCCAATCTTAATTTTGTTTCCATGGGTGTCTTTGCTGGTTTGGCTTCTGTCATATTGAATTCATTAAGTATCTTTTTTATGTATTCATTCTGGTCGATTCTTATTATGTTCTCCTTCCTCTTTCTTGTTATTCTAAAACCAAGCATCTTTTTCGGTTCACCTAGATCTTTTATGGTAAATTTTGAATTCAGTTGTTTTATTGTTTCTTCTATTATTTCATTATTTGTAGCAGCCACAATAAAATCATCGGTGTAAACTCCTAAAATAATGAATTCTTTTTCATTTTTTTTAATGTACACACATCGGTCACTTTCTAGTCTTCTAAATTTTAGGTTTTTTAATTCTGTGTCTAACTTTATATTCCATGCCCTTCCTGATTGTTTTAAGCCGTAAAGGTTTTTTTTTAAGTGGAAAACATATTTACTCTTAGAATATTTTTCATCATAACCTGGTGGTATTTCCATGTATATATCTTCCTCTAGTGTTCCATTCAGATATGCAGTTTCTACATCTAATTGTCTTAGTTCTAGATTCAAAATATTTGCAAAAGACAAAATAAGTCTTAATGAGGAAAGTCTTAAAACAGGTGAAAAAGTTTCGAAGTAATCAGTTCCTTTTTCTTGCTCGTATCCACGTCCAACCAATCTCGCCTTGAATTTCTTTTGCCCATTTTCATCGATTTTCAGTTTATATATCCATTTTGGTTTAATAGTTCTCATATCTTTTGTTCTTTTTATAATTTTCCATGTTTGCATCTTTTTATGCGAATTCATTTCTTTTTCTATTGCTTCTAACCATTGTTCTTTTTGTTCCGATTTTAGCACTTCTTCAAAAGTTTCGGGTTCTATAATGTTATCAATTGATAAATTACAGTAAGATTTTAATTTAGGATCAACAACCATTCTTTTCGGTTCTTTTCTTACTCTTTTTGATCTTCTTAGTTCTTCAGTGTGATTTTCATCAACTTCTCTTTCAACTTCTTCATTAACGTTTTCCTGTCGGAAATTTTCTTGTAAACTGTATGTATTTTCCGTGGTGTTAAGTGAATCTTCTTGGTTTATGTTCTTCTTGTCTGTGTTTAGAGTAATAAATGTTGACGTTTCATTGTTTTCTATTCTATCATCTTTTTCTTCATGTCCCATAAGCATTTTCCAACCTCTCTGGTCTTCGAAAAATACAGGTTTTTTTGAAGCAAAAAATGTTTCTTCCTTTGGATCATAAAGTCTGTACGCGCATCTGTCTTCGTAAAAACCAACGAATATTGCAGGAGTTGATTTTGCGTCAAACTTCTTTCTAAATTGTTTGGGTATCCATGCATATGCTAAGCAACCGTATACTCTTAAATGTGAAGATGTCGGTCTTTTTCCCGTCCATATTTCTTCTGGTGTTTTATTGTCCAATTTTCTTGAAAAACTTCTATTTCTAATGTAAGCAGCTGTAACAACGGCTTCTGCCCAAAAAGTTTGTGGTAGTTTGGCATCCAGCAGCATAGTTCTAGTCATTTCAATTAATGTTCTGTTTGTTCTTTCAGCTACGCCATTCTGTTCTGGTGTGTAGGGTATGGTCTTCTCATGTTTAATACCTTTACTTTCTAAATACTCTTTTAGTTCGTTATTGATAAATTCTCTTCCATTATCCGTTCTTATAGATTTGACAGATTTACCAGTCTGTTTTTCAACATTTTCAATATATTTTATTATTGTTTCTTTTGCTTCTCCTTTTGCTTTTAAACAAAATACTTTTATTCTTCTACTCTTATCATCCACTATACATAATACATATCTTGAATTTCCTAATGATGGAGGTGTGACAGGTCCAAATATATCCATATGTAGTAATTCTAGGATATCTTCCTTCAATTCTACATTTAAAGATTGGTAATTTTCTCTTGTAATTTTACCTTGAATACAAAATTCACATCTTATGCGTTTATTATTTTCTAATTTTAAACCACGAATTAGGTCATTATTGTACATTTTATATAATGCATCGTAATTTAAATGACCAAAACGTCTATGCCATAAGTAATCATTTGAGCAATCTTTTATTACTTCCATTCCATGATTTTCTGTATTCATTACGTTTATTTTATATAAACCATTAATATTATTTGCTGTCAAAATTACATCTTTTTCATCATATACTTTACATTTTCCATTTTTAATGATAATTTCTAGTCCACTCTCATCCAATTTACTAATTGAAAGTAGATTATCATTAAGTGAAGGAACATACATGACATCTGTCAATTTCAGATATTTAGACATTTTTTCATCCTCTAAAATAATATTACCAATTCCACATACCTCTTGTTTTGAGCCATCTGCTATTGTAATTTTTCCGCATTCTTTTTCTACATAATTTGTCAGGATGGTTTTGTCGTTTGTTAAGTGACATGTTGCTCCACTGTCTAATGTCCAAGTATTACTATTTTCTTCTTTTATTCTTGTTGGGTAAGCAAAATTTTCAGTTTCTTTCTTCTCCGTCATAAATACTTTATTCCTATCTTTTCTAAGATTCTTATCTTGTGATGAGCCTTTAGGTTTAAATTTCTTTTCTTCCCAATTTTTATTGTACGTGTTATTATAATGTTTATTTTCTTTCTTGTTCGATTCCAAAAACCAACAATCCTTTTGTAGATGATTTGTTCTTCCACAATTATAACATCTCATTTGTGCCTTATACTTCAGTTTTTTAGCTTTATAGGCCATTTCATTATTATCTTCTTTTTTGTTGCACTCTTCTTCAATTAAAGAATTTCGTATCTGGGCTACTGTTATTTGCGAGGGTCTTATTGCTTCATATATTCTTTTAATGCATTTATAATGGTTCGGTAAGCCATTCAATAAGTATGATGACAATTCTGCTTCCGTGATGTTTTCTCCGAGACTTCGTAATTTTGAACCCAACATTTCTACTCTAGAAATATATAGGTCTGCGTTGTCATCCTTCTTCCAAGTTGCATTAACTAATTCTTTTCGCAGTTGTATTTTCCTATCTTGTGCGTTTCCTTCATAACGTTCTTTTAATTTTTGCCACGCATCTTTTGAAGTTTCTTCTTGCATTATATACATAGTTTGCTGAGAATTTATCGATTGTACAATAACATTAAGTACTTGAGCATCCATTTTTATCCAATTTTCATATTCTTGGTCATTTTGTAATGGTGGATTTTCAATAATTACTTTTAATCAGTTTTTGGATTTTAAAAATACTTTGATCTTAAATGACCAATTTGCATAATTACTCCCATCTAATTTTTCTATATTCGATAATAAATTCTCAGTCATTTTTCGAAATATACGAATATCTCAATATACAAACAATGATTATTATTTTAAAATTCTTTAGCGTATTTAGTTGTGGCCTGGGCCCATAACCTTTGTTAGGTTATTTTATTTAATAATAATTACTTGTATGTAATGTAAATTGAATATATATCTTTATTGACATTAAGCTATACACATATATTTTTTATATCAAATCAAAATCAACAACATGGTTACTTAGATACATAACATATTTATAATTGATATATCAACAGGGAATACAATTATACGAAATAACACTGTAAATTGGTATACAAACATTATTTTAAAAACGAAATTCTAAAATTGATATTTACATATTTTTGTGTATTTCAAATTCACTTTGTAGAAAAATTAAAATCTATTGCAAAAATAATGGTATATAATATCTTTCCCTTGAGGTTTCAAGTTCAAGTCCCTGCCCAGAATGTATTTTGGGAAAGTTTCCATCATCATCTACCAGCCGAATTTGTCCACTGTTGAACATAACCCTCTTCATTTCTTCTAGATTCCAATCTTTCTGTCTTGGGATAACGATAGCCAATTTTTTTAATATGATTTAAAACTCTAAATTTTGTTCATCCATCTGACAAAAGGTCTATCTCTGTTCCCAGCAGAATCTCGGGATGTGCATTCAAGAAAGTTTTTTGTTACTTATCAGCCAGTCTCGTCACATGTCCGGCTCATTTCCATTCTAAATTTGCTATTCGATTTATTATGTCATATACACCTGCATGTTTTCTGATCCATGAATTTGTTTTGCTATCTAAAAGAAGAACACCTACGGATCTTTTTATTTAACATAGTGTCTCTGCTAATTCTAATGTTAATCTGAGAGTTTTCGGCCCGTATATACTAAATGGAAACACGCATTGATCAAATACTTTGTTTCTAAGGCAAATAGTCAGTTCGTCTCTTAAAATGTGTTTATTTTTCTCAAACGTTGCCCATTTTAGATCAATTCGCCTTTGTAAGTCAGTAATTTGGTTATCTGTTCCATTGATTTATCAGCTGTTTGAGTTTATTACTCAGTACTAAGTTGGTCAACACTAACTTTGTTTTATATAGTATCTTCCACGTTCTTAAATCTGGCGCGCAAATCAGGCAAAAAATCCAAAAACGATAAAAAAAAATGTTTTATTGATATTGTATGAGAGGGATTATATATTAAATTTTGAGTATAATTTTATTTTGAAATTAATAAGATAAAGTGATTTTCAGACCATAAGACGCATCGGATGATAAGTCGCACTCCAAATTTATGAGACAATTTTTGGACAAAAAGGAATATTTACAAATTCTTAAAAAAAAAATACAAATTCTTAATTTTTATTTATTATTACGTTAACTTGTACCAGTAATTTTAATTAACCTTATTATTTTAATAAAGATTTCCACATATGCAACGAGACATATGTTTGGCTCGTATTGTAAACGAGGGATTCCCTGAGGTACCTCCTATCACCTTCGGACCATAAGCAGGGTGACCCGGGCTCAAGTTTTCGCCCGGAGTCTCGGGTTTTTGGGCCAGAGTCTCAGGTCCCCGGGTTTTGTTATAAAATCTCCGGTTTTGTACTTTGAAGGTGAAGACCTTTTTTTGGCTCATCACTTAGATTTTGAAGGTGAGGACCTTTTTTTGCTCATCACTTGGAATTTGGAGGTGAGAACCTTTTGTTTGCTCAACACTTGGAATTTTTTTTTTTGCTCATCACTTGGATTTTGAAGGTGAGAACTTTTTTTTTTCAATCTCAGAGTTTACCTCAACTGAAATCTGGTCACCCTGACCATAAGACGCACCCCAATTTTAAGTTGATTTTTCTGCGTAAAAAGGTGCGTCTTATGGTCCGACAAATACGGTATTTTTATTGGGTCTAGACCCGTTCTTACCTTGTGTGCAGGTCATAAAGAATTGTGGATTGGCTGAATGGTTCAAAGAATTATGCCATACATCATGCCATATAAACAAATCTTTTGAAAATAATTCGTGTCAAATTTTTATAGCATGTGATTACATTGCGTAAACACTAAATTACTATTATGATTACTTCTGTACGAATTTAAAGCATGGATGGGAAACACATCCAGAAAACAAATTGTGGTATGCCATTCAGCAGTGACTGCATGACAATATATCAGTGGAAGAGTAGCAATATGACCCGTACATCCGAAGAATGAAACAACCATTTTATTGCCGTGCTCTGTGTACGTTTCACTTTGACTGGTTTGTTTTCGTCTGGGAAGATTCACTTAGCCAACTGCCGTTTACTTTCTAGTTCTAGTACTGAATCCGTTTCGTCACTTGTTACTTTGTTGTAGACAGCTTTGTGGACATCCCCAAAGATGCCTCAATATCCCTATTAGTAAATTTTTATCAATCTACATCAAATTCCGGAGAGAGACAATAGTTTTGGGAGTGACAAGCAGGATGGCCTTCATGATGTTCATCTTGAAGAGAAATTCTCCCACTCTAGAATTCGTTGAACCATTGTTCTACAGAGTCAAGCATGGAACTTCGTCACAAAAAAATCTCTTTATTTTTAGCGAATATTGTTGTCGAGATAGCCCATCTTTAAAATCATAGTTCGAAAATTTTCGCGTAATAGTTCAATTTTTAATAGAAGTGGTTGTAGTTAAATGCGTACTAAAAACAGTGCACACCTTATTTCTGTGACTTGTTAACACAAATTACCATTAAAAAAAAAAAACATGAACAATTAAAAAAACAACTTGTCGAATTCAACATCTATCAAGCAACAATAAACTGCAAAACTTAGGTAGCAACTTTCATATAATACATCATTTCATTCCAGTGGGGGGTCGAATTCCGGGGGTTGAAATGACCCGAAGCCTAAATGAGTCAGATGAGCCTGTTCTTGAGGAAAGGAAATATTGTTGTTTTTTACAGATATAAAAGGAAAATAAATCACCTGGAATGCCTTATAAATATTGTAGGAACTTTTATTTCTTATTTATATTCTTTCCAAAATCAAGACCTGCCTTACCCATACCGTATGGTGGACGAGCACTTGTTTTTAAAAAGTAATTCCCAGATTTCCTAAAAAAAAAAGGTTTTAAATAGACATAGAAAAACAACAATATAAATTGTAATGCTGGGTGGGCGAAAGATTGGTGAACGATATATTTCAGCTTAAATTTTGGTTTGGTGTTCGTTTAATTTGTGAATATTACCTTGTTATTGTAAAAATATATTGTAAAAAATTAATTTTCACTTATGGTGATCTTAAGAAAATTACGTGATTTATTCGCAGTCATCTTCCTTCTATTACGGATTACACTATTACGGTTGGTGAAAGAAGTTGCAATTGCAATAGTCATGGGATTTATTAAGTCGCAGTCATCTTCCTTCTATTACGGTTTACAATTTTACGGTTGGTGGAAGAAATTGCAAAAGATCGTGATATTGTGACAAATAGATCACATTGCGGATGTCATCGCACCGCACTCTCAATGAAAAATATAAAAGACGAAAACTTTCTATAATTATTCTGCAGTGTAAGGATAGTACTGTATGACTTGTGGTCATTGGGAATGGCGGCATACTACATATGGAAGGGCAGCCTACCACAACAAACTGCCAAGTGCCAAATACTCTCTCACTTGTCGACGCAGCACCCTGCTGTTGAAAGCTAACTTTACTAATATTAAAATAAATTTATTTATCTCAGTTGAAATACCCTAGAATACATTCCTTTTATCTCCATATTTAATATTTTTCGCTTGCATAATAATCCAATATCGCTTATATAACATCTCAATTCCACCAAGAGATTTTACTTCTGAAGAGAAACAAATTGCATGCGAATGCTAACAAAAACAGAAAAGATATGAAAAACGACGAGAAGGCCGAATTAGAAAGATGTCCTTACGTCACGCCTTCTATAGCTAGCAATTGAACGAACATGCCAAAAACAAATGACCGAACAACAACAACAGCAAAAAGGGTACGCGAACACAATGACCAATATATACGTTCATATCTTGTCCGAATGTCTCAAAGAATGCATTTGACTATCAGTGAAGAAACAAAAACTCAATGCCAAACGAGGTTTATGTAATGAAACTTGTCTCTGTATCAAAGACCTTAAACCAAATTTAGTTATAAACTAAGGTGGACCAAAACAATGAGGAAAAAGAATTCTCAGACTGTTTACCAAAAATTATATACAAAGAAATATTGAAGCAATTATAATATAGGATAGCAAACCCCCTTGATTGAAGATTTGCGTTCCTAACGGTGAAAAGAAGCTTTCCAGTAATTTCCTAAACGTTTCAGTGGTTTTGAAATGAATGAATGATTTTCCGGACCTCGTGGTCCGTTTCATATCTTTAGATTGTTTGTAACGGACTTTACAGCTAGTATAGGAATATACGTGAGAGCGTGGTAAAAGAACACTTCAAAAAGCAGACGCCATACATAGTACTTTTTCGGTGTGCCATGGGAAACATAAGGAAGAATTACTTGCATTTATACCTGTATAACATTCAAATAATGTAGGAAATTATCATTGCGGCAACATACGTTTGGCAATATTACAAGTAATTACCACTGATCTTGAAATTTGAAAAAAAAAAAACATCATGACTGACGAAACACATTTAAACCTCAGTGTCTTTGTGAACAAGCAACATAACCGATGCGGTACTAAGAAACCATAATTGATGCACCGACAACCTTTACATCCACGTAAATTTACTGGATTTCCTGGAAAAATGATATCGAAATCAGCGGAGCGCTTGTGATACTTATTATAATACTTTTCCAACAAACAAACTGCAGACAACTGAGTAGCTAAAAATATTGTTAAATTGTAAAAAAATCATACAAAATATGACTGAAAAGTGTGGATTGTTCCCCGTATTAAGCGGGATTATCATTTGATTGACAGATGTCAAGCAGAATTGACAAATTTAGTAATGAGAAAACCGCTATATATTATTTTATTTAGATTCTATAATAATACATCGTTGACCTTTCTTTCACTCACCCTATTAACGGCATAACCCTTTATGTTCTCGTACAGTTTCATTTCATTATAAACACCGTAGTTATGCTTTATGCATTTATACTTAGGCTTTGCGCTTATGCTTCAATGCTAATTTAAAGCCGGGAGAATACTATTATTATTTTTTAGGGAGCATACTATTGATTTAGTAAATATTTTTTAAATGATTTCCATGAACAACCCTCTAAAAACTCGTGCGATTGGAAACTGAAACGATCGAAAGATTTTTTTTTCCTGGAATTTTTTTCTACTTTTAATCAAATAATTTATTTAATGGCAATCAATTTTACTAGCATTTTCAATGTGATACGAGTATTCTTACCAATCTCGTGCAGAGCACTCCTTATTTTTTCACTAGCGAGTTTGCAATGCCTACAGTTTTCGAGGGTTGTTTTAATTTCGGAGGAAATATGAAAAAAAAACATCTTTCGGTCACTTATATTTTGCCGTTTATTACTTAAATCCGAATCAAAGAATAGCCAAGAATAACTTACTTGTCATCCATATAGTAGCCCATGTATGTAGTATCCTTCCCATCGCAAATACATCCAACCATTGCACCTGCGCATTTCACATCACATTCCTTCGATAAGTACGTATTAGGAGTGTATATAGATTCATTATAATACTTCCAAGCCATAGCATGATTACAGCCAGCTAAAAATAATTGTCCCATTAAATAATTATACAAAATCAACACTAATTTTTAAATAGCCGAGCTGTTGCTTTATCTTTCTCAAAAATCATTAAATTTATAAGTAAGGTAATTATATATCCATATATTATCAAAAGTATTGCTCTTTAAAATTAGAACGAAATAGATATTACAAATATATATTTATGCCATTGTTATAGGTAATGAGTCCAATTTGGTTATGGTTATGAAAATAAAAAATGTGGGATATTTTATGATTCATAATAAATTCCTTAACATTATTTTTTTTTAAATTTGTCTTAATTAAAATCAGGTGATACGAGGGCTACCTTTTAAGTTTTTACAAATTCTGAGAAAAAAAATTTTTTTTTGGATAAAACTGTTTTATTGCGTTTCAAAATATTCGTCAATTCTCGAACCATTTTTTCCACGCTGCAGTTGGTATCTCAAAGACATGGTTTTCAAAGGCTTCAACAGCTTCTTGAGGTGATGAAAATCGCTGTCCACGCATTTTTTGTTTGACATTGGGGAACAAAAAAAAAGTCGTTAGAGGATAAATCAGGTGAATACGTGCAATGAGAAATTAATTCGATGTTTTTCTCCTTCAAATAATCAATTGTTTAACGTGCTATGTGCAGCTAGCATTGTGATGACGACTTTGTCGATGACTTCTGGCAAACAAATTGTTGTATACCATTCAGCATTAACGGTTCTCCGATCCTCTAAAGCAGTGGTACTCAACCTGGTCCCTACCGCCCACTAGTGGGCGGTAGGAATTTTTTGGTGGGTGGTAGGGGTTTTGTCCAATGCTGGCTACTTTCCGTTTTTTTAAATTTAATTGACGTTTTAAAAACAGTAAAATGGAAATTTTTTAAAGTATTATTTAAAAAAAATTCATAGCATTATTGAAAAACATTTTCATCAAGTATTCATAAAATTCTTGTTATAGTTACTGTTAAAAACTGTTTATAGTTAAATTGCTCAAAATATGCAATTGCCACGTTTTGGTGCATGTATATTTGTTGTGTTTAATAATAAGAGATGATGCAGTAAGTTGTTTTATAAAGATTTTTGAAGCTAAATTTTGCGAAAGTATTTGTTAAGTTATTATTATTATACAACAGGTGGGCGGTATTTTTTTACCAATAGAGATGCTAAAGTGGGCGGTAGGTATGAAAAGGTTGAGTACCCCTGCTCTAAAGGAATGGTTGCGACTTGTCCCGTACAACCGAAGAAACAAGCGATCATTTTCTTGGAAGTGCTTCGTCAACGAACAACTTTTGTGGGTTTCGGTTCATCTTGGAAGACCCAAACAGTGGAATGTTGCTTAGTTTCCGGTTCATATGAATAAACCCAAGTTTTGGCATCTGTAACGATGTTGTATACGGATTTTGCAGTGCCCAGGTTGAATTTTTTTAGCATTCCCTTCCACCAATCAACACGAGCCTTTTTTTGAGCTTCTATCAAATTATGCGGAATCGATCGGGAACAGATCTTCTTCACAACTAAATGTTCATGCAAAATCGAATGTACTGCAGTCTGCGATATGCCAAAGTATACTTCTATCTCACGGTAAGTCACATGCCGATTTTCTTCAATCATTTCGCGCACAGCTTCGATGTTTTTTTGAATCACAACCGATTTTGGTACACCTTCACGAGATTCATCACTGACGGACGCACGACTACAACAAATTCTGCAAACCAATTGTAAACAGTCTTTTCTGATGGTGCTTCATTAACAAAAGTTGAACGAAACGATTCTATGCATTGTTGTTGAGTTAGGCTTTTATTAAAATCGTAAAAAATCATCCAACGAAAACGTCCACGATTAATATCCATTTTTTCACAAACTTGTTGTTTTTAACGCTCACTGTCAACAAACTTCTTGGTCAATTTATAAGCTGCCACTTATTTCACAATAACAAATGTCACATTTTACGAATATAATAATGATACATTTCAATATTGCCATCTAGTGGTCGTTTGTAAAATCATAAAAGGTAACCTTCGTAGTAAGAATAGATTTGTCTTCTTATATAAGTTTTCTGTTCTTCACTTAACTCTTGTTTTTTTTTTCTTCTTAGGGCACAATTCTGTTCTGTGATAGAGCTTTTTCATGTTTGAACACATTTCTGCTACACTCTGATGTTTTAAGGCATTATGTATATTGAAGATGATAATTGTCTTATGCGTAGATAATGCGCTTATTCGCAAACATTTCGCTGAAGAAAAATCACAAAATATAATTTTCAGAACCGTTCTTAACAACATAAATAAATATTTGTATTATTTGAAAACATCCCCATTAGACGATAATCCCTAATTAGAAATTAATTGAAAAATCATTGACGTGGGCAATTTTTTTTTTTTTTAGTGAATATTAATAAACCAAAAAAAAATATGTATAATTTAGACCCGTTGATAAATAACGTATCAGAATCAGAACTGGGCAATAATTAAATACTTTTGTAATTTATTACTAATTAAATTACTTTGTCTCACAAAGTAATTTGTATTTGATTTTTTTTTGTAAAAAAAAAGTAATTGTATTCAATTACTTTTCAAATTTTGAAAAATAATTGATAAAGTAATTGTTTTTGGTAATTTAATTACTTCAAGTATTTGAAATTACTTTTTTACAACCGATTGCAAAAACTTGATTTTTTACAAAGTGAAAAAAAAATGCTATTTATGGACTTTTATTACCCAGTATTATATCTTTAAAAGTAAACCTTGAAGATATTATAGAAAATGATGAACACTCTAGAACTATAAATATATTTGGAAAATTTGTTTTTAGTAGTTTGGTTGGAAGGTTTTCATATCTTTTTTCAATAAATGAAGAGTTTAAGGATGCTATAATAGCTGCAGCTGTCACACCAACAATAAAATTACGCTGGGTAAATGTATTTAAAGAAAAAAATCCACTAATAGATTCAAAAACAATTGTTGACCTAATTATTAAAGTAACTAAATATATATTTAGTAATTATGATGATAATAATTTTGCTAAAAATGAAAGTATTCAAATGCAATATAGCGATATTTTCGATTTCAAAGAAAATACAAATGAAGATACCACAACAAATGCAACATTGTTAAATGAAAGCGATAATTGCAGGCATAAAATAGAGTTAGAATTACTGAAGTATCTAGAAGATAAACGCTATAGTTTGGATATTTTACAAGATTGTCAAATCATAAAACAAATTTATTTAAAATACAACACTGCCCTACCTTCCTCAACTTCACTCGAAAGATTATTTTCTTTCGTTAGTATAATTAATTCTCCGCGGCGACATGCATTGTCGGATGAAATGTTTGAGCAATTGGTGGTATTAAGAGGAAATAAAAATAAAAATTAACAATGTTATAAGTATTAATTGTATTTGTTTTCCCTTGTTAAAAATGAAAAATAGAAATGTTATTTAATTATATATTTTATTAAATATTATAATAATCTGTTTTTTTATTTATATATTATGTATTTTTTTTAATAAAGTAATTGAAAAAGTATTTAAAATTACTTACTACAATTACAATAGTAATTGGTAATTGAATCACTTTTTTCCTAGCATTAATTATTTCAAAAGTACTTTAATTACTTTTTTGTCAGAGTAATTAGTAATTTTAATTAATTACTTTTTGTAAGTAATTTGCCCAGCTCTGATCAGAATACACTTCAAACCTTCAGCAAACATTTGGTAGTAGGCCAGGAAACGAAGCTCTATTTTCAGCAAATAAAATTTTTAAATTATTTCGGAAACTTTTGAAATATGGTATGGATGTTTTTTTACGCTTTCTATTGAACGTGTAAAAAGTCCTGAAAATGTCAAGGTTAGGAAACGTTGTCATTTATCCATAAAGTGGGCACTTTAATGATTTTTTGCATATAACTTTTTTTTTAAACCTTATAAAAAAAAATAGTGCTATAAAAATTATAGAGCATTACATTTTCTACAAAAAAATATAAAATACATTATTTTGTGAAATTAATATTTCATGAGTAAATGAATGACTAACCTCAAGCAGATCGATTAATCGCTCTAAACAACCTTTCTAGGCGCCTACACTACCGGAAAGAAAACCCTAACAATGTGTTTCAGATAAATCTCGACAGTTTTGAGTCAGGCATAGTACGGTTCTTCTGAGAGCACGGTTGTATTGGTCGTTATTGAAGACTAAGCTAAGCAGCCGAACTTTTTGATGATACTATACCTTTCACTACAAAGGTCGTTGAGAGGGGACTGGTGTATGGAGTTCTGTCCTAGCCATTTATGCATATTCGGTGCATATTCTGTAGATTATTCTCTTAATTAACATCGATTCAATCGCTTCACAAAATCAGTGACAAAAATAAAACTAGACAATGTGTCAAGGAGCAACCAAGCAGCATTATATTCGAGTTTACAATAAAGTTCAAAAATGGCAAGGGATAACTTGTCTTCTGAACCATTGGGTTGAAAACGAGTCCAATGTTACCTTGCTCCTATTATAACAATGAACCCCAAATAAACCTTTGGCGCTTCACGCGAGGCTTTGTTGAAACTTTTTTTTTTTCGCAAATACACAACTGGCTGTGCAATCTGTGCAATGTGTGGATGCAGAAAATAGGCAACGGTTTGCGATATTTGTCATGGAGTCTGCCTAAATGGGATTGACCTAAAATAGTCGATGATGGGAATGAAATGAAGACGAAAATGAAGAAAATGCATCAACGGTCTCGAAAACATCTTTCCGTGCGGAGAGAGTGGATTCACTAGATTTTCTTGATATAGTCTATGAGGATATCCCCAGTATTAGACACGCTAAGAAGGAGCTTCGCAGTAACACCTGAAGTGACTATATAAAATTGTATGGAAAATAAACAAAACTTTATAATAATAAAACTTTATATAATAAATAAAACTTTTTCTTTACAAAGTTCCTAAAGTGACCTGAACAGAGCAATCTAAATTTTTAAATTTGGATTCCACCGCTCTAGAGCCTATAATGTGCTCGATTAATCGATGTCCTAGATGTTAGTCATTTACTCATGAAATATTTGTTTCACAAAAAAATATACCTTTTTTAGAAAAAATTTAATATTATTTAATTTCAGTAAACACTATTTTTTTCATAAAGTTAATAAACAACGAGTTATATGCAAAAACATTAATGCGTACTCTTTTTTCCTAGATGGCAGCGTTTCTTGACCTTGATTTTTTTTTAAACTCTTTAGACGTGCACTAATAAGCACAAACAAACATCCATACTAACGGGTGTTTTTTTTAGAGGTATAGAACTTTAAATTGCAATAAAACAACGATGGATTATTCGATTGACATGAATTTTTTTTTATTCAAAAGATAATCTTGTGGCATTACATTAAATCATACCAACAAGACGGCGCAACATGTCACACAGCTCGTGCCACAATCGATTTATTGAAAGACACGTTTGGTGACCGCCTAATTTCACGTTTTGGACCTGTGAATTGGCCTCCAAGATCTTGTGATTTAACACCGCTGGACTACTTTCTGCGGGGCTATGTAAAGTCATTGGTCTATGCGGATAAGCCACAAACGCTTGACCATTTGGAAGACAACATTCGCCGTGTTATTGCCGATATACGGCCACAAATGTTGGAAAAAGTCATCGAAAATTGGACGTCCAGATTGGACTACATCCGAGCCAGCCGTGGCGGTCATATGCCAGAAATCATATTTAAAATGTAATGCCACAAGATTATCTTTCGAATAAAAAAAAATTCATGTCAATCGAATAATCCATCGTTGTTTTATTGCAATTTAAAGTTCTATACCTCTAAAAAAAACACCCAATACATTTCAAAACTTTCCAAATTGTTATTTTTTTTTTTTTAATTTGACTTCTTTGCTTGTGTTAACTATGAAACACGAAATGTATACAAAATTATCCATACACCTGGCTGTTTATTCCTTTTATTACGTGAGATTAAAACGCCTACAGTACTGATCATATTTTTCTTGAAATTTTCTTGACCGACATTATAACCAGATTATAACAAAAAAAATTAACACTCAAATTAATTAATACTTGTCGCGTACCTTTATACAAAGTATTCGTAAGTAAATTGAATTATAATCAAGCGCTTATTAATAAATAAGATTCCCTACCTTTTACCCAATTTTATTGGGGAGTTACGATAAATAAAATGACAATAATCGGACTAGTTTTCAATATAATCTCTCTAAAATTTATGCTTTTACCTCATATAAGTAGGATAGCGAGTTTTGAAAATTGAATACAGGACATTTTCAATAGGAATATACACACATCGGAAAAGTCTAGATATATTGAAAAAAATATGAAAATATATTGCTTATTGTACATTTAATGTTGTATTTCAATTAAAGTAGGCGATTGTGAGTAGTTGGCTATGGAAAACAATTAAAAACAATAACCAAAAAGACAAAACAAATACAAACTTGACAAATTTGATTAGGTACATGATCAAATGACATAAGAGCGACAACATTTAACTATCCACGAGATGAATCTTGCGGTGGGATTTCTCCAAGCTAGCTTTAGGCAAGTTGATGTAGCCCAGCGGATAGGAGTTTCTTAAAGTGTCATCAGTCGGTTATGGAGGCGTTACAGGGAAACAGGGAGTCCGGCCGAACAACATCCGGGACGCGATCGCTGTACAGTAGTAGGCCAAGACAGATTTTTGGTCTTAAATTCTAGAAGATAACCTACTATTACAGCACCCGAATTGGTAAGGGAGTAACAGCGAGCGCATAACTTAACCGTTAGTCGAGATACTGTAATAAATCATCTTCACGTAACTAATATTCTATCTTAACGACCAATCAGATGTCAACTCCTCTCTAGAGACAATCGCAGAGCAAGATTAGACTAGTGTCACAATTTTCAATATTGGTGTGATAATGATTGGGCTACAGTTTTATTTACTGATGAGTCCAGATTTGGAATTCATCCAGATTCTCGTCGAACAAGGGTATGGAGAAGATCCGGTAAATTGGAAGGTTTGAGGCACCGCCAGGATGGGATAATCATTGGCGGTAGAACTGATCTCGTTTTCCCAATGGATTTTTAATAGCACAACAATATTTGGATAATATTCTTCAACCTCTGCGTCCATTTTGTAGTGCTGCTGGTGATCAGTTTCGTCTTGCCCAGGATAATACTCGGCCACATGTTACGCGAATTGTAACGAACTGGTATTGATGCGATACCATGGCCAGCATAGTCACTGGATATAAATCCGATTGAACATGTGTGGGACATGCTTGGGAATTACTCCACATATGGATAACATCCACGATAATTTTAGGTTCAGAGAGCTTCTAAGATCAGAATAGGCACAGTTACCTCAATAAGACATCGATAATGTTATTTTGTCCATGAATCGCATGAGGTCATACTCTCTATTAGCACTTGTTTTTTTTTTTGTTTTTTACAACTCTGTACATAAATCTGTACATTTTTTCTTCTTCAAATATTGATTATTTTTATAAATAACATTTAGCTTATTTTGTTGTAAACTATTCTTTATTGAGTATTTTAATTGATAGAATACAATAAACGTACGAAAGTAACCATACGCTATTTATTTTCATATATTTTTTTATATCCCTAGACTTTTCCGATGTGTGTATTTTCATCTTAAAATAAAACATCGCATTTTGGAAATCACATGTTATCTTGCTTTTTTTTCTTGTTTTATAATTTTTTTATATACTTTCAAAGTATAACTTTTATTCATCGACAGTACATGTTTGTGGACTTATAATACGTTACTATTAGAAATGTCAAATGGTCAAGGATTCTGTTTGCCCGCCATCAGTCCAATATGTTATTAATATAGATTTTTGATTGATAATTACGAGAATACAAAGGATGGGGAGTTGAAGTCAGAGTTGTGGGTCGGGAGTCGAGCAACCGAAGCATTTTGGAGGAGCCGGGGGTTGGATTCAAGAGTCGGAAAAACTATCGACTCTCGACTCCTTGATTCAATTTTTATCAAAGATGATAACAAACCGAAAAACGCAAATAAAATAACGATATTACCAGATTTTTTTTTTTTTAAATTGAAACGGGATAAGCATTTTGTTCTTGTTTTTTTGTTGTTCAAAAACGAAAACTAATATTCAATACCGGTTTTCACGTTCTCCAGTTTGTTATTTGATTAATACCGCTCAGAATAAGGCAATAAAGTTTTTTTTTTGTATTTACACATCCATTTTTATATTTTTTTTTCTTTAGGCTCTTTATTATGTGTCGGCGGAACTAAACGGGATTTTTATTTTCTCAAGTTGAAACGACCTCCGCCATTATTTCATGTATAATGTTGGCAGCCAAAATTTAAATGTCAATAGGACATATTATGAAAAATATAAAGCAAAAAAAAATTTTTTTAAACTAATATTTAAAAATTTGCACGGAATTAATTTTTACCGACCGCCAACATATATAAGTACCTCCCTTATATATGTTGGCGGTCGATAAAAATATAGAACCCTGCGGTACACCAATACTAAGTGATTGAATAGAGGATGTAGCTTCAGAAATTGAATCATTGCCACTATTTTTTATAATCACACATTGAGAGCGACCATGTAGATAGGATCTGAACCAGTCTAAAACAATTGCCGTAAATTTTTTGAAAATTGTTTTATCTCTATTACCGATCAAAATTTAAATGTTGAGACTAATTTTAACAATACACATCGGACGTATTCAAAGGTCATGACTATACGACCGTTAAAATACTCCATTCAATTTTCTGACAAGGTTTTGCCGCGTATTTTGACTCCCTTAAGAACTTTTATTTATTTAATATTTTTTTTTTCGACTATCAGGTATGTTTTTTCTAATTTTATTATTAATTTATCATCATACTAGCCAATAAATATCTATATTTTTCTATCTTTAATTACCGACCGCCAACATATATAAGGGAGATATTGTGATCATACCGATTTTGACATTTCCAGATTTCGATGGATCTCCACGAATTGAGGTCCCTACATAATGTTTTGACTATTTTTAGCATGATGTCTGTCAGTCTGTCTATCTGTCTGTCTGTCTGTCCGTCTGTCCGTCTGTCTGTCTGTGTACACGTGCAGAGCAAATTCGGCTAAAAGGATTATGATACTTCACATTTAAGCTTTTGACATCAATGGCACAAGTTGATCAACTTTTGGTAAAAGTCGGTTGACTAGAAAGGAAGTTTTAAGATTTTTGCGAATATTTCACAACAGAAATTATATTTCAAAAAATTTATTTAACAAAAGTTGCTACAAAAGCAATAACTAACAACTTTTACTTGAGACATTTTTTGATAAAACGAAAAACTTTTCGATTTTTTTTTTTAAGTATCTATTTTTTCGTACTTATATGTAACGTTTCCATGGCCATGATAAATAATATCTCTGTTAGAAAATATTGGGCCAAGTTATTTCTACTCTGCTACTAGAATGTATTTTATACAATTACTTTGTGATGGCGGTCGGTCCTGTGGTGGCCACAGCTGATTGTTTTTATATATTATGTTGGCAGTATCACTATTTTGTACGATTTTATTGGTGACTGACATTTAACATCTTATAAGTTTGAGGTTATGTTTAAACAAACATATCTGTAAAAAATATTTCTGATATAATTCAAAAATAGGTATTATAATCACAGAAAACTAAAGTAAAACCTCAAAATGATATTACAAAAGTAACTTTCGATAGTTAATATTTTGTGATTCTGGCGTAAAATTAGATTATAAGCTCAAATTGTCAAACTTCACATATTCATAAAAAATTACGTACAACTAGTATCTTGCAAACACAACAATTAAAAAAATAACTTTCAAAGCCTACTTGACGCCCTTTTTGCGATCATATTGTATAAGGTATAAAATTTATTATTTTGGTAGAAATCTTTTTCTTGCTTTGTTAACAGATACAGCATTCTGTACTGCTGCATTATCTGCACACCTTTGTTCTCCAAAGTGTTTCTTCAGCGGTATAAATAGGCTAAAACTTGAAGGTGACAGATAGAGGCTGTAAAAGCGTCTCAAATTTTCCAGTAAAATGACTGCAGAAGGTCCAGTATTTGATGTGCGATGCGTGAAGTCGCATTATCGTCCAACGAAATCACTTGTTTAGTCAGTAGACCTAGGCGTGCACCCATGGAGTGGGTTCACGGACTTGACCCCCTGAAAGTTATAGGTGCGCGCCTGGACCAGCCTGGCATCTTTCGTCAACTTGCCCCTTATAATTGGTCACCAGTTCTCCAAAATATTTCCACATTTTTTGCTGTGTTCACGATAGTTGGCGCAATACTTGGTTCTTCGCCACTTATTTGTTCTTACATAATCTCTTCAGATGTTGAACACGTATTGAATTATTCTAGTATATGACTATTAAATTTTTAATGAAAACAAAATAACTGTATTGCTTACCGTCCCAAGGTGTTGAAGCACAAGGTGTTTGATATACACCTCCATTCGGATAAAAGTTTATGTCTCCATTGGAGCTCCAGCTACCTCCAATCCCGGCAACATTGGTGTGGATGACTTCCACCCGTTCAGCATCAGTGGGTTGCATACGACTTGCATTTGAGGCAACAACTGCTGGATCCAACCCTAAATAATACCATCAGAAAAATCGATAAAACATTTAGAGCAAGTAACAGCGCAAAAATGGTTTCCATATAGGGCCTGTTTTCCGTAATAACAAGGGGGCAATTGACCATGGCCCGTAATTAAAAAGGACCCAAATTATTTAAACTGATTACGATATTTATATGCGCAACATCGCTACTGAGATGAGTACAATGGAAATCCATAGATATAGATACACTATAGGCGACTAAACACAAACATTTTTCGGTTTCATGAGCTACTAAAACTACACTAACTGCGCGAGCAACCTACTTTATGATAAGTAATTTTATGTATTTTTCTCGCAGCTTTCTCACGCACATTTTAAAAAACACTTGCTAAACTATTGTATGATTTCGACTTTTCCAAATGTGGATATATTATTGAGAATATTTCTTTTAATGCCAGTAAATAATAAAAGCGATAAGTGTTCGTTTTCATCGCTAAAATAATTACAGGGCTATTCAGAGACAAAAAATAAATAGTGTTTAAATTAAACACTGTCTAAATTCAGTGTTTACATTTTTTTTCTTATTCAAAGACAATTTTTAAACACTGTTTTTCTTAGTTACAGTGGTTAAGTTGATCTTGTCTATTCAGAGACAACATTTCATTCTAGTTACCGTAGTTAAGTTACAATTTAATCAATATTTTTTAAACAACGTATGTGGGTAGTTTAAATTTGTGTATTAAGATTATTATCTACGTGAGATTGCTAAATGAGTGATTCAGTGGAAGAATATTTAGAAGATATTGAAGAAGTGAAGGATATAAATGAGTTTGTGTGTACAAATTTTGTCAGAATTTAAATGGACAGGGAAAATCCCTTTGATAAATATAGTAATAAAATTTTTCGTGAAAAATATCGTTTTTCTAAACAGGGAGCTACTTAATACACCACCTTGTTGAAAATGAAATTAATCATGTGACATATAAGGGACGGCATATAGATTCAAAATTACAATTATTATCCGAATTAAAATACTTCGGTAGGGGACATTCAGGACGTTTCAGTTACGTTGCCTCTAAAAAAAGATGTTTTTATAAAATTGTATCAAGAAAAAGAAATGAGAAATTTTCATAATATGGCAGGGTGTCCATCTATTATTGGTGCAATAAATGGCACCCATATTAAAATTATGAAACCACCAGGATTTATACTAGGTATAAATTCAATTTAATTCAAAAACAAGTTTTGAAACCGTTCCCGAGAAAATAATTTTTAAATTACCTATACAATACCCCTTAAAAAACCTACATATATCGAAATTGGTAAGGTCGGTGCACCAAATACTGTTTTTTAAAATGGGTCCAGCCATTGCCATATAATATTGGACGTATATAATTTATTTATTCAGTAATCACTCTTACGGCAGTATAATGTGTAAGAAAGAACAATAGCGACTTTACAATGTCGTAGAAAAAGAAAGTACGTAAGAGCTATGTCGTTGATTGATCGTAAGTTTATAAATGTGATATTCTATCTCTTTCTAGCACATAAAAATTAGAAAGAGACCAAAGTTAAGTTCAATTATTTTATTACCAACTTGCACAATTTTCAGCTGTCTTTATTTAAACAGTGTTTAGTTTAGATATTGTTTCAGAAAAATAGTTACTATGTTTCTGAATACATAAATAAATTAAACACTGTCTAAATTTTAAACAGTGTTTAGTTTAGACAGTGTTTAAAATGTTGTCTCTGAATAGCCCTGTTAAAGTCTAATAAAGAAGTAATTTAACTAAAAAAAGACAAAAACATCATTTATATTATTAAATACTGAATCAGAATTACTTATTATTATATTAATTTAATATTAATATTATTGATTTTGTAGTTAATAAATTGGCAGAACTAAAAATAAGAAAAAAGTCAATTTAATATTTAGTACTGTACTAGTTTATATATATATATATTTTTTTTTGTACAACGTGTGTTTTTCTTTGTTCTCTCTCTCTCTTAAATATGTTTTAGTTTAGTTAAGTTTTAGTTTGCTCTTCATTATTATTGTTAATTATTTAGTTAATATGGTAATTTAAAATTTGATTTTATTTGTAATAATTATATTTTGAAACTTATACATTTAAATAAAACATATTATGTACCATTAAATATTTACGTTTAATCATGTCTTAATCAACCCTGTTTAACTTTTCAAAAAGGGCCCAACGAGGATTTAGCTTCGGGCCTTTTAAGTTATAAAATACGCACTGTTTCCATGTTAATAGATTTCTATGATTAACTCGTATATCTGTAGAATCACCTTATTCACTTACCTGTTAATTTGTAAAGTTGAATATGTCCTAAAGCACTATATTTTCTGGCTGTAATAGCCATAACAGAACCTCCTAAACTATGTCCGATAAAATGTAATTTTTCTCTAGGTTGAATATTCTGTACGTTTATGTACTGTTCAAAATAGTCTGCTAAAGCTTGACCAATAAATGTGCAATTATCCACAGATTGGAAATAGTTTGCATATGACATTAAACTCACGTAATCCATTACTACAAGATTCGTTTCTGGAAGAGTTCGAATAGCTAAAAAGAAATATTCAGTTTCATTACACCAAGTCTTAAACAATTTCTCAAAGTGGTTATGATCCTATGTAGCTCAGTTAAAACTTTAAAAAATTTCACGAAAATAGATGACATGCAGAATTCAAATTTTCCAAATAAATGTATGATATTTTCACTTTTGTAAAGACAAACTAAGAGCAAATTTTGATTTTAATAGGGTACACCTGTGGAATCGTACGTCGGTATTTCATAAATAATGAAAAATGTCATATTAGTAACATATCATTCAATATGCCATGCTGAAAAGAAACAAATTATTTATTTTAAATTATTTGATCATAATCTTTGACAAAAATTCTGAGGTGTGTTTTAATACAATAAAAAAAAACTTATCACAGTAACCACATCTGTGTATCCTTATAAAAGTGGAAATAATATATCATGTCTTTTTCATTTGATAGTTAACTCTAGAATTACCATTACTTCACATTTCAAGCCTCCCATGGCAACACATTGTGTACGTCACTGCATAGTTTTAACAAGTTGAATACTCTCTAGAAATAATAGTCGATAATTAACTAATATAGTAATTATGTTATAATAGTACGTCTTGTACTGCTTTTTATCTACGCTAATTTGTGGTTCTTAATTATTAGTGAAATTATAATTTTTGTAATGTAACAAAATTATACCAATAATTCATCTCAATTAAGAATACAGTAGTTAACGCTTCGAACCGAGCGTTAATAAGCAAGAAAATAGTTCTCATTCTAGCTTCTGATAGAATTTAAGTTTATTTTTCTACTCACCTATTAGAAAGCTATCCTTTTCTGTTGCCATAGCAGAGTGGAAAATTGGTGTTTGCTGAGGAGTGTTTTGTATCCAAGGCAACCCAATCGAAAAATACTTTCCGCTCTAGCGTAGAAAGTATTTTCCAATTGGTCAATATAAATTAAATAATACTACACATTTAAGTTTATTTTTTGTAATTAATTGTTATTTGACAATTATTTAAAGTATTAAAATTAATTCCTCCTTCGAACAAAGAATTGGCTGTTACACAATATACTATTATATATATTATTACCTTTCTCTTGACTTTAGCGGCAAGAGTTCTAACACTATTTTCTTTGCCGCTTCCTCTATCTTCTCGTCAGCCTCGCTGCTTACTTCATCTTCATAGATTATTATTTAACAAACGTACAAATATCAATGTATTTTAAAATAATTATTTTGACATTCATTTAATTGTTTATGAACAACGACAAGCCACCTATTATGTATAAAAATCTAACATACATAATGATTTTTATTTCTTATTTTTTGAATATTTTAATATAGGTGTTCGTAGAAAATATAGTATGTGTGACACGCGCAGAAAGTACATTCGCCGATTTCGAAAGATTGCCTTTCTCCATCGACAAATGTATACTTTCTGCGCTTGTTACAGAATATACTATTTCAGTTAAGATTCTAATTTAATTTTAGATCCGGCCTTATTTTTTGTTCAGGTTTCATCCTAGGCCTGCGCAATAGTCGCTATTTCATATATTCCAAATTTTCGCATAACTTCAAAAGCCTGACAGTAGGCAAAGGTTATTTAGTCTATTTTTAAACTATGGGTAGTCAATTTAAAAGTCATATTTGTACAATAAAAAATCACAATCAATCAAAAAGTCACTAGATTTCTTTTTGCAGAGAAATTGTATTGCGGCATAATAAACGTCAATAATTCGATACTGAAATATTATGTTATTTAAGTGCATCTATATTTTTACCATTAAAATTCAATTTACTTTATTAAATTAAAGAAAGACCCAAGCAAATATAAATCTTTATTGTATTCAGGGATGGATAACGTAACGTAACGATACCCGATAACGTTATAATAACGATTCAACTACAATTTTTAATACAATAACGTAACGATATAATAATAACGTTATATAACGTTATAATAACGAATAACGATTCATAAAAAGTTATTTTATAACGTTATTTATTAACGTTATGGTGAAATTAAATAAATATTTTTAATTATTAAAAATATTAGTTAAGTTCGACTGTATTTTTATTATTTATAACTTGTTGATTATTTATAAATTTATATTTTATATGATATAAGTTTTTTTTTGGGATATGAAAATAAAATTAGAATATCTAAAATCTAAACGTAATTTGATATTATTATTTTAAATTTACACTGTACAGATCCCAAATACAGTAATACCTCACACATTACGGTAAATCGGTTCCGCTAATACACAGTGCTTTTTGAATCCATACTAATCGAGGCATGGAAACCAACAGTTTTGTCAAACAATAAATTATAAAAAAAATTTTTTTTATCCGTACTATAAGACGCTCTGTGCGATTTATTACAGTATAGGCAGTTCCAGTTACAATGAAAAAAAAATTATAACGTTATACAACGTTATATAACATAACAATTAATTTTTTCAGCGTTATTTATAACGTTATGTAACGAAAACAAAAAATAAATACCGTTATACAATAACGTAACGATTTGAAACGTTATCCCATCCCTGATTGTATTTATTTATTTGTTAATATTTTTGCTTAGAGAAGAGAATTTTAAATAATCTGAACAAAGTAGAAAATTATAAGCACAAAAAGAAATATATAAAAGCATAATAAATTAAGTTAAAATGGTAGACCTAACTTGGTTTATAAATGCATGGAAAGATATCTCGAACAAATCCAGAGTATTATTATTATTATTTGATGAATTAAATGCTATATCAACACAAGTATCTCCAGGTCGTCCTCCACGTCGTTTGGAAGGAGTAACGTTCCCAGTTTGTTGATATTCCTTTACGTAAACAGAAACTTTACTCGTACGATAAACAGAAGATTTTGCAAACCCTAAAGAAATTATTTTTAATCCAATACCATAATAACAAAATCGCGCTAACCTTTGCCCAATCTGTCGATTATTTTTCCTACGATAAGTGTAAAAGGTCATTCTCAGTTTGGTTAAAATTTTAGTGTTAAAATTTTCATTTAAAAAAAGTTTCATTATTTTTAACCAAATCACTGTGTAAATCTTCTTTTATTCAGAGAGTGTTATTTCTATGAAATATTACTTTCTCAGTGTTAAAATTAACACTACTTTAACACTATTTATTTTCTAACAGTATATTTTAATCAGTATGTAAGTGTAAACTTTACACTAAATTTAATCATAAAAGAAGTGTAAATAATTAACACGAAAAGCTCATTTACACTAAAAGTTCATTTTTTAGTGTACTATGAAGTCCTTTTAACACTTTTTTAGAGTGTATTTAATATGCATTGCTTTTCAGCTACACATAAGTGGCCTGAACTCCAAACTAGAACGTTTCTTTATGTGTTAAACATTGAACATTTTTTTAAGAAAAAGTTGTAGAAAAATTTTGCCTAGGCATAACTAAAAGAATGGATCTCATTTTCAAATAACGTTTTCATAAAACCTATTTCTTTCATTTTCTGTCATAATAAAATGGGTAGATTAAAAAATGTTTCTTTTTCTTTTTTGTTCCGCCACTGTAAAATACAAAGTAATCATTGAAAATGACCGCCATTTGCCTTAAGCCACGTGCCTCTTGCACGCACATTATACAATGTAAAACTGGATATTTCTATAGTGAGTAAAATTGAATGACAGAGTGTCTGAACATGTATCATCTAAGGAAGCTTTCCAATTTGTGCAGTAAGCTCAGCGAGGTCACTATCCCTCATCTCTTATAGTTTGGTGAGGTTTCAGCTAAGATAGGATCACGGACATCCATTTCTGTGAAAATGGAGTATAAACATTCGTCCAGTGATTTTCAAACGGTATGCCGCGATACATCAGTATACCGCCAATCGTTTTTGTAACATTAAAATCAAAAATAAATCCTTCAAAAATCATTTTCAACATTATTTTTTCAAATAATTCAATTATTAGTAACACGGTTAAATGATGCACTTGGTTGGTATAGTTTCACAAATTAGTTTATTAAACATGCTGGCTGTCAGCATGTTTAATAAACCAATTTGTGAAACTATACCAAGTGCATCATTTAACCGTGTACTTATATTGGAGTTTCACCAAGTAAAACTATCAACTATTCAATACAACAATGATTAGTGTATTATTAAACTTTGAGTACAAACTTGAGATACATTTTATATTTATAAAATTTCTCATTTGTAAAAACTAATGGTGTACTTTTTTGGCACCTACTTATGCCGTCAATTTAGGAAGGTTGAAATAATAGTCCAGAATGTACCAAAAATAAATCCTGGAGTACGTAGTGAAGGCTTTGAATATGACCTTGTTCAAAAATTGGACAAACATGGCTTAAAGTTAGTTTTATATAGTTCAATTAATTGATCAACAAATTGATCAAGTTTTTTGTCAATTAATTGAAAAATGTATTAGTAACCTTGGGAACAAAAACTTCACTTTACACACATCAATTTAATTATCAATTTTTTTGAAAATTTTTACATTAGCAACTGTAAAACATGTTGACATATCTATCAAAATGAAAATATTGAAAAAATCTTCACAAAATTACGAGCTGTGAACAAAAACAAAAGAAATAACCTAGATGATGATAAATTAGAACGTTTGAGGTTATGTTAGATTTGAAACTGAAACACAAATAATATGTTTTGAGGTTATGCTACAACTAAACAATTGGCAATATCTTAACAGATAAAAATATACCTAGAATTCCCTAAAAAATTGTTGAAAAATTGACGAAAAATAGAACTTGTTCTATTTTCAAAATAAATTGATCAAATTTTTAGTCAATTAATTGACGAAATTATTACGCTTTACACACATCAATTAATTGAATGTCAACTTTTTCAATTAATTGATCAATTAATTGAATCGTGTAAAACCCACTTTAAACAACATACCCGGCTTAATCAGGTGTGATGACTGGTGCTCTGGAAGCCCAGACTTGAATCCGGTGGACCACAAATTATGGCCCCTTTTAGAGAGAATAGCGCTCTAAAAGAAACTTTTTCAGTGTATCATATACGTGACGCATTAGGCGTGTAGCCAGAGCGCGTTATTTAAATAAATACTTCTATTTATTTTTTCATAATTATCGACTAATAAAATCATGTAGAGCATATTGAAAAAGCCTTTATCGTTTTTATTTTACGAAAAAAATAAATAAATGTGTTACAGACGTCATGAGACTACCAAGTACAAGGTGTCTCAAAAGAAATTTTATATTTAGTGAATCGATTAAAAAAAAAGTAAGCCGTATATAGAAAAAATGTTTATTAATTATTAAAATACACTTTTTGGGGATTTATTTCTTAAAAATAAAATCGTCTAAATGTAGACCCTCGCGTTCTCGGCACTCATTTAATCGAACAGTAAAATTACTTATGACGTCTCGGCAGGTGGACTCAGGGATGGCTGCCATTTCGTGACGGATATTTTCTTTCAAATGCGCCAGTGAAGTCGGTTTATTGGCGTAAACTTTAGATTTAAGATAACCCCATAGGAAAAAGTCCATACGGGTTAAATCTGGACTGCGTGGAGGCCAATTTATGTCACCTCTCCGGGAGATCAATATGCCTGAGAAAATTTCACGAACACGTGGCAGAGACATATTGGACGTGTGTGAAGTTGCTCCGTCCTGTTGGAACCATGTTCTTTGGTTATAGCCAGGAAAGTTTTGCAGATCAGGTACCAAGAAGTTGTCTAACATCTCCACATAACGCTCTGAATTCACTGTAACTGCACGCCCCCTTTCGTCTTCAAAAAAGTAAGGGCCGATAATTCCTCGCGCCGACATCGCAGCCCATACGGTCACTTTAGGTGAATGTAGGGGTTTCTGATGTTTGCGTTTCGGATTCGTTGCACTCCAGTAGCGGCAGTTCTGCTTATTTACGTGGCCATTAAGATGAAAATGAGCTTCATCCGAAAACAAAATGTTGGTAAACGTTGAAAATCGCTCAATCACCTGATTTACGAAATTAAGCCTCTGACTGGCATCTTGGGGCTTTAATTCTTGCACCAATTGAATTTTGTAGGGGTGCAGCTTTAGGTCTTTGTGCATAATGCGATGTAATGATGATCTATGCACATTTAAAGCACTTGCGCGCTTCCAAATTGAAAGGTTCGGGTCGTCACGAACAGACTGATTAACATTCTCCACGTTTTCTACCGTTCTTGATGACCTAGGTCGCCCGGATTTTAATTTATCCAGCGTTGTACCAGTCTCTTCAAACTTTTTAACCCAATGTCGAATGAGAGGAATGCTTGGCGCATCATTTAAGTGGCGAAAACCTCGAATACTGCAGAATTTTCTACGCGCTACAGTCGTTGAATCACCGTTTTTGTAAAACTCTCGCACGCATAACGCGCGGTCTGCTCCCGAGAAACGCTCCATAGCGACTAAATTCCCAAGAGCCAGGCTACCGATTGACATAACCCCCGCGCTCCTCGGATACGTTGCGTTCACGCAGTAAGCTAAATAAATATAAAATTTCTTTTGAGACACCTTGTATAACGTAATTGATACCTCAAACTGTCGTTTGACTTGTAATGTGCTAGAGAAGATATTAATACAGATCAGTCTTACCTGTGGCGATAGTCTTAACACTTAGAAACATCTGATAGGTATTAGCAATCTCCCCCCAGCCAGGAAAATAGAAAACAGTTTTATGAGATGCATTGAAAAATGTATATTCATTAAATGTTAAACCAGATTTGTAAGGTATTACCAAATAATCTGCTGCACTTGGTCTGCAAATATAAGATGTAAGAAAAGTACTCATTTGAAAATTTTTAACTTACCCGTAGTAAAGATGAAATTGGATATCATTCACAAATGAATCTGAGACAGAAGTATTTACTTGAAACACACTATCTGAAAATATAAATAATAAATATTAGGCGGGTGTTTTTTTTTTTTTTTATAAATTTTTGAGATTTTTTGATTATATAACAATTGATGGGTTTATATATATATATATATATATATATATATATATATATATATATATATATATACTAAGAGACGTTTCGACTGTGAAATCCAGTCATCTTCAGTCTATAAATAAACATACAAGGTTTTACAAAATTTATAAAAACAGTCAGTAAAATAAAATGAACATTAAATGTGAAAAATATGTGAAAATATAAAAAATCAAGTTAAAAAATAAAAAAGAACATACTAAGTAAACAAAGACGAATTTGAAACAATAATTATAAATAATAAATAGATAAAAACTTGAAATTATAAAAAAAAATTAAAAAATTAAAAAAATGGCGCCTAGCACCATTTTGTCAAAAATTAAAAATATAAATACTATTAAAAACAAGATCTTAGAATCATAGAAAAACCATATACATACAAAAATATGACGAAAAAGGGAGTGTTCTTAACTGGACAAACTTACCTAAGTTAGTATATTTTAATTAATAAATTTTGACGAGTAAATAAGAATTTTTATTTCTCCCTATATATATATATATTTATTTCTTTTTGTATGAAATGTACTTAGTTCGAAGCCGAAAGGCATGAATAAAAATTTATACTACTAGTAGGCGGGTGCAAAAGTCTTTTTTCTTAAGCGCAAATATTGGCACTTTTTGCATTTTGGGAAGGGCTTATGTCAAAATTTGTAGATTATCATTTATCCTCGTAAAAATAATATAAAACAGAATTCAATACGATGAGTAACGAAAAGCTTTATATTCGACAATTCAGTCCATACGTATTCCAACAAGACAAAAACATCTAAAAACGGCAAGATCTCTACTAAACTATAGTACATCTTATAATTATGAATGGCTCCGAATTAGCATCAAATAAGCATTCAAACACAAATTCTACATTTAGGTAAAAGAAAAACCGTTCTTGACTGAACGGCAGAAAAAAAAAAACGCTTAAGTTGATGTAAAGAGCGAAGGGCATGGACACAAGAACAGGGGAATTCGATTATTTTCAGCGACGAGACCAAATTTGATTTAAGTGTAGGTAATAACAGAAAACGAGTGATTCGGAGCCAAAATGAAACGTTTCATAAAGATTGCTTGAAACGCACCGTTAAGTTTCCTGCTATGGGTTATGATTTGGGGATGTATGTCCGCAAGAGGTGTAGGATGTATGCGGTTTGATAATGGAATGATCAACGCAGCTAAATACCAAGAAATACCGGAAAATAATTTAAAGCCCAGTGTCGAAAAATTGTATTTTGGGGAACAATTTATTTTTCAACAGGACGGCGCCTCCTCTCACAAGGCCAAAAGCACTCAGCAACTGGTTCGAGAAGAATCACATGACTGTACTTCATTGGCCATCCAGTACCCCTGATTTTAATATTATCGAAAGTCTTTGGCATAAGATGGAAGGTTTGAAGGCCAAAATTAAGGAAGTATGGGATTTAGTGACCGTAGAAGAGTGTAACGTCCTATTAGAATCAATGCCTAAAAGAATTGAGGCAGTAAATAAAGCGAAAGGGGGTGTAACGCCTTATTAAATATCTAAAGGATTTATAATTTTTATTAAATACTAATTTGTCCGAACCTTTAATTGTCAACTGAGTTCAGTTTAAATAATTGTTAAAGCCTAATTAAAATATATTTTTAATTCTATTTTATCATCATAGAGTAGTCAAAATAGGGTTAAATCTTAAATCGAATAAAAACAAGAATCAAAAATATATTTAGCGAGTAACGGTGCCACTTTGAGCCCTATATGAAAATTCAAAGTTGGTATGGATTTCTCGAAAATTATACGAGCTATAAAATTTTTGAGGACGGCTGTGAATTCTTTGTAAAAAGAATAGTAGAAACTATAGTAGAAAGCGTATCCTATTCTAATGGTTAGCTTGCTCGCTTGCTACGCAGCAAGCTAGGGTTCGCTCCCGGGCATGTATCTGTATGAATTGAAACAAAAAAGTTATTAGCCAAAAAGTAAATCAACCGAAATCAGTTTTTTTGCTCGTATCTAGTGAGCTGTGCACTTTTCCGGAAAACCAAATACATCATTTAAGTGGCCAACGAATGCGGCAATTTTGCCCCAATTTAACCAACTTCGTGTCTTTTACGGTTCAGAGATCCCAATGATTAGGCTCGAAAAACGGGCAACCTCTATAGGCACTTTTTGCATTTCGCGGAGGGCTGATATCAAAATTTGTAGAACGTCATCTGTTTTGGTAAATATAATATCATAAAACAGAATTGAATACGATGAGTGACAAAAAGCTTTATATTCAACAATGCAGTCAATACAAAGTCCAACAAGGCAAAAACATCTAAAATCGCCAAGATCTCTACCACACTATAATACATCCTATAATTATGAAAGGCTCCGAATAAACATAAAATAAGCATAAAATTGACATATATATGCATATACCAAGTAATCAATATTGATTGACCGTGGCGTCATGAAGATTTTTATTCCATTCAGTATAAAATTTATTCCAGGAAATAATTTTTTACGAAATGTCACTTCTGCACAGTCGCAAATAACGTGTATTTACGAAAGAATGCATGGACGATGCTCAGCAAATTTTCTTTCTTTTGACTGCTGTTTTTATATTGTTTAGTTTAGTATCAGTTTTTTTGCACCTGTATTTATCAACAATTATATTGAAAATTCGTTATCTGGTGTGTATATTAAATAATCTTTTAAATGTTTTTAAAACACGTGTAGACAATTTATAGGTTAAAATTCTATTTACACACAAATTTATTTTAGAGAAATATTTTAGAAGTGTCATACAAGATGATGAGGACTCTTACGTCGATTCATCTCGATATTATTTCAATCAGTTTATTAAAAGAATGAATGGTTATCAAATCGAGTTTGAACCTATCAATCGCTATCTTCACCTATTGTGAATCTTTTTAGGGTTTTGTAGGTATGACCAAAAAACTCTTATACCGTCATTTTGTCTGTCTGTCTGTTCGGTAAAAATTGTAGCCAAACGGCTAAACCTAGAGAGTTGAAATTTGGCATGCTTATACAACTCTTTGACCAGCAAATAGGAAAAATACTAAAACATCTAAAAAACATATCCCCCTAAAAATATAAACAAATATGTGCTAATCGAAAATAAATAATATTTTTTTTTAATTCTGAGTAGGGTTTCAAATTAAAGCCCTTCGTACGTGGATTAACGATCAAAATTTTATTTTTACAAAATAAATTATTGTGAGGAGTTTTTTGCCAAAATTGTGCAAAAAAAAAATTGTCCCCACCCTTTAGTCCAGATGGTTTAAACTAAAAATCTGAAAAATTCTAAGTAATGTACATTGGTGTGAACCGGAATAGTACAACAAGAATTTTTGATCAGATTATGTTTTCGGAAAATAACACATTTTTTGTGTTTTTTGGTTGACGATGTACAAAAGTTGTAGTTATGTAACACACTATAGTAGAAAGCGTTTCCTATTATAATGGTTAGCTTGTTCGCTTGCTACGCAACAAACTAGGGTTCGCTCCGGCAGAGGAGACAATTTTATTTTTTGTTTTTTTTTTTTCTATTTTTATTTTGTTTAATTATTTGGTCAAAATTCTAGTTATATTTTGGCAAATGTTGCATTTTATTTGTTATGTATACAAAACAACCAATGGAAGCTATAGGCGTAATTTTCAAAATCTTAATGGACCTTGCTATGTAAAAAAAAAAATACTGCAGATATTTAGAAACCTAAATAATGGTATTAGGTATTCGAATTTAAGTTAACAAAAAAATATTTTTACATAAAATTTGTTTTTAAAGCTCTTAGATTAACACGATAAATTATTTAAAAATTATCGTTCATTTTGCCGCGATTACTACAAAGCAATATTTGCGGCATGGGAGTGTGTAGAACACACTCCCATGCCGCCTTCATTTATTATATACCTGCGAAATTCTGCAATGTGTGAAAATTCACACTTCACATCAATTTTTTATAACACGTTATTTTTCTTAATTTCTAAAATAACATTTTTTGTGAAAATTTTGTAAAAATTATTCATCAGCTTTATTGATATTATTTATAGTCTTTTGTAATACTTATTGTGATGTAACTAACTAGCTTGAAGGCTGGAAATAATCAGTGGTATTCTGAAAGCTGGTGTTAAATTGCGTGGACGGTAAATAATGCTCACGGTAGTTACGATCGAATGTTAAATCAGTATTCTCAAATCTCAGAGTGACCTGTCCACTATTAATTCACGCCAATATTACTACGTTCTGCAGATCTTTGTAGATGTTATAATAATAACTAATAACAATAAAAATAATAATTTATTTTGCTCAATGTTTGCTCATGTATCATCTGCTTTTATCATTAATAAATAATAGAAATAATATGGGTCGCAGGATTGAACTCTGTGGTACGCCAATGCAGACAGGTAGTAATTTTGTGGCTTTTGAATCAATAATAAGGGAGATAATGTACATTTTAGTTTCAGGGTGTCCCCCCATAACTCCCCAAATATTCATTTAATTGGAAAAATGCATTGAACAAGAAAGATTTGTTTTGTTACTATAAACAATTTATATTATATATATTTTTCTGTCAATAATAAGGCAGATATTTTTTTTCCCCAATTAACAATTTTAACTCCCTAGAATAAAATTTTTGCAATGCCTTATAGCCTATGTTCAAATCTTGGTTTTACTCTACCATCGTGCCAAATTTCGTAAAAATATGTCCAGCCGTTTTTGTGTGAATCTCGGGCAAACAGACAGTCAAATTGATTTATTTGCGGATATTACCTTATAATCATCTGAAACGCGTAGAAACCAACTGAAAAAAAAAAACAGATATAGCCTCTACTTTTATTACTGTAGATGTGTAGATAAATTCCATTTTTTATGCCCCATGTCGCGCCTCTATCCATACGTAGAAATTTATGTTAGAATTATAATGCGTCTGTATTCATATTATACATACGATTGCAATGAATGAAATATTTTACAATGTGAGGTTCTCGATTTTCTAAGAGAGCAAAAAATGGTTTTAAGTGCCCTAGCATACTTTCAGCAAGAAAAAGAAAACGATATTGCCCCTATTTTACCGTACGATACGCATTTATATTAAATACTAGCTGAGTACCCATGCTTCGAACTACGGTTTATTGACGGTTTGCCATCATCGTGCAATTATAATAAGTCATAGTTCTTTATAGATCACATTGCTGACTCTCTCCTCAGGTGTAGATTCACCCCGTTAGAGGTTCATACTAATTACAAATAAAGTTCGTAATTTGTTTCTAAATATGTGCACGGGTAACTTTTATAAGCAAAAACAACTAGTCGATATCTCATCTGTCCTAAGAGGTACTGAGGGATCCGTGAAAAAAAAAATTGACTCCTTTTCACCTCATATGTGTCGAAAAATCCTTTCTTAGTGCGTTCTTACGTTATATCGAGAAATGTACTCTTGAAATTTCTTATTTCTAATAAAAAATTCTTTAGGAATGAAATTTAAAAAACTGTTAGAACACTATCGAAAGATTTTAAAAAGTCACCTATATGCCAGAAAGGAATGTTATAACTCAAGAAGTACAGGAGATATAAAGGGTTCGATGCTTACTTATGGAAGGAATATGTTCCTGGAATTCCATGTATCTAATCAAAAATATACCAATTTACCCCTTTATAGATAAAAAAAAAAACGTTTAAAACACTTTCTTAAGATTAGAAAGAAAATATATATATATACCAAAAAGGAATGTTATAACTCAACAAACAAATAAGTTACGAAACATTATATAAGTCGCCCTGATTTAATGTAGATTCGCCCCGTTAAGTGTTGATTGAAGCAAAATTCTAAGTTACATTTTTATACATGAGTACGGGTAACCATAGTAAGTAAAAATCAAGTCGTTATTTCATCAAGAGATATTAAGAAATCCGTTTTCACCCCCTAGGGGTCGAATTTCGAGAAATCTCTTCTTAGTGGTTGCTTACGTCATAGAAGAAATATAGTCCCCGAATTTCAATTGTCTACTAAAAAATACAAATGTACTAATGAAATTTAGGGAAATATAAAAAATGCAATTTAGGGTTGAAATATAAAAAAAACGGTCAAAATGAAATGATCTTGAAACTAATGATATTAAAATGACACCTAAATGCGAAAAAGCACAACATAGTTATAGTACAACAAAGACAGAAGCTACAAAGGGTTCTATAATTCACCCCAAATCTAGAATCGCCCCTTTAGGGATTGATGATTAGAGCAAAATCCTGAATTTAATTTTTAAACACATATACGGATAACATTGTAAGCAAAATCCAAATCAATATAATGAAGAATCCGAGGAAAAACATTTTATCACTTTTCATCCCCTAGGGGTCGAATTTCGAAAAATTCCATATAAGAGGGTGCTTGCGACATGGAGGGAATATATTTCCTGAATTTCATATCTCTATGTCAAGGGACGTTCTTTCAAATAAAAAATACAAATTTACCCCTTTAGGGATGAAATTTAAAAAACTTTCAAAACGCTTTCTAAATATTTTAAATAGAAAATTATATACCAAAATGGAATGTTATAACTCAGGAAATACAAAGGTTTCTATAATTCACCCCAAATGTAGATTTACCACTTTAGGGGTTGATTAGGGCAAAATCCTGAATTACTGTTTCAAAAATTTGTATGGCTAACCTTGCATCACGGAAGGAATATACTTCCCGAATTTCATGTCTCTATAGCCAAGGGAAGTTCTATCGAATATAAATACCCATTTATACTCCCCCCCCCCCCTATTTACTTTTAGAGGTGAAATTTTAAAAGACTGTCAAAACTATCTCGAGATATTTAAAAAAGACACCGGTGTGCCAAAAATGAATGTTATAACATAATAAACACAGGAAATACGACGGGTTGTATAATTCACCCCGATTATAGATTTACCCCTTTAGGGGTTGATTAGGAAAGAATCCAGGAATAAAATTTTCGGCATTTGTATGGTTAATCATTATAAGTAAAAGCCAAGTCGATATCTTATTGGTACTAAGAAATATTAAGGAATCCTTGATATCACATTTCAGCCCTTAGGGGTTGAATTTCGAAAATACCGTCTTAGTGGGAACTTACGTCCTACAGGGAATATACTTTACGAATGTCATGTATCTTGTCCAGAGGACGTTCTATCGAGTAAAAAATATCCATTTACCCCTTTAGGGTGAAATTTTAAAAATTGTCAATACCATTTCAAGATATTTTAAAGACACCTATATGCCAAAAGGAATTTTATAACTCAACAAACACAGGGAATATGATGGGTTGTATAATTAACCCTATTTGGAAATTCACCACTTTAGGGGTGATTAGAACAAAATCCTGAAATAGGTTTTTCAACATTTATATGGGTAATCTTTGTAAGAAAAACCAATACGATATCTTATTGGTCCGTAGAGATATTTAAGAATCCTTGAAGTTACATTTCACCCCTTAGGGGTTGAATTTCGAAAAATCCCGTCTTAGTGTATGCTTACCTCATGGAGGAAATATACTTTGCGAATATCATGTATCTATACCCAAGGGATGTTCTATCAAATAAAAAATATCCTTTTACCTCTTTAGGGATGAAATTTTGAAAAACTGTCAAAACCATTTCGAGATATTTTAGAAAGACATCTATATGCCAAATAGGAATTTAATAACTGAACAAACACAGGAAATACGTCGGGTTCTATAATTCTCCCTGATTGTAGAGTCACCCTTTTAGGGGATGAATAGGACAAAATCCTGAAATAAGTTTTTCAACATTTATATGGATAATATTTAAAAGCAAAAATGAAGGCGATATATTATTGGACCTGTGAGATATTGAGGAATCCGTGAAAACACATTTTACCCCATTTCACCCCTTAGGGGTTGAATTTCCAAAAATCATTTCTTGTTAAGTCATAAAAGGGATATACCTACTCCCCGAATTTTATGTTTCTCTGTCTAGACGACATTCTACCGAATTTAAAATACCAAGTTACCCCTTTAGGGGTGAAATTAACAAAAAGGTCAATACACTTTTTAAATATTTTAAAAAGACACCTATATGCCTAAAAGAAATGTTATAACACAACAAACACAGAAGATGCGAAGGGTTCCATAATTCACCCCTTTAGGGGTTGATTAGTACAAAATCCTGTAAATGTTCCCCACATAAATGTTGAAAAACGATTTTTCAATATTTATGTAGGTAGTCTTTGTAAGCAAAAGCAAGGCGATATATTCTTGACCTAAAATATACTGAGGAATCCGTGAAAACACATTTCACCCCTTTTCACCCCTGAGAGGTCAAATTTCGAAAAATCATTTCTTAGGGGGTTCTTAAGTCATAAAAGGGATATCCTCCCCGAATTTTATGTTTCTTTGTCTAGACGAAATTCTATCGAATAAAAAATACCAATTTACCCCTTTAGGGGTAAAATTTAAAAAAACGGTCAAAATACTTTCTAAATATTTTAAAAAGACACCTATATGCCAAAAAGGAATGTTATAACACAATAAACACAGAAGATGCGAAGAGTTCTATAATTCACCTTGATTGTAGATTCACCCATTTAGGGGTCGATTAGGACAAAATCCTGAAATAATTTTTTTTATATTTACATGCGTAATCTTTGTAAGCAAAAACCAAGTCGATATCTTATTGGACCTAAGAGATATTAAGGAAACCGTGAAGCCACATTTTACGCCTTTTAACCCCCTTTTCACCCACTTAGAGGATGAGTTTCGAAAAATCCATTCTTAGTGGGTGCTTACGTCATGGAGGGAATATACTCGCCGAATTTCATGATTGTAGGTTCAGTGGTTTGGGCTGGGCGTTGATTATGAGTAGGTAGCTTAGTTACGATTTTATATATATAGATTATATTTATACATATTATATAATTGTAGTAGGCAATTATTGTGACGCTATGTCCATTATTTAAAAAGACACGTATGTATATATTACAAGTAAAGCCGAGAATCTGGATAAACCTAGCTTTGCCCAGGTAAAACGAAATTTTCCCGGCCCAGTAAAGCTAGAAATAAAATAAAAAATTTATTAACATGGGTTAACCAGCGCCACGAGCGAGTGTACTAGCTGTTTTGCGCCCATCACATTTTGGCCCTTAAAAAAACTCCGCGCACTGATTGTTCTGAGTTAACAATTAAAAATGTTTTGCGCTGTTCTGTGTTCAATCTGGACCTGGATTTATTTTGTTGTTGATTTGAACAAAGAGATTAAAGAAAAATTAAAATATTTTTCTAAAAAATTAATGTATTAATTGCGGTACATGTCGTTAAAATATGCCGCCGTAAAAATTTACCGCCCGGGTCTGGTGCACCCCCGGCTTGCGACGTACCTGGTACGAATTACTCACAAGCTTCTGGATAAAGCTACTTGTTGTAGGGTTTTGTTGTAATTCCAAATAACACTCAAGCTTATCCTGTTCAAACAAATAGCCCTAGTTCCCCATTCATTATTTCATTATGGTTCGGTCACACAAATAGAATGACGGAAGGTGGCCGAAAAGGATACTAACCAAGATACCAGAGAGGAGAAAAAAACGAGGAATGCCTAGACGAAGTTGGAGATCTGGAATAGAGGAAACAATGTCGACGAGATGAGTAACAGAAGACTTATGTCATGACAGAAGTTCCTGGAAATTGGGTACGGAGAAGCGGCGTCAGCCGCATTGAATCCGAGATATATATATATATATTATTTTATTAATGCTATCAACATTTTTTTGATTTCAATCAACAAATAAATCAATAAATAAAACAAAATGTTACTATTTTTATTCATTAAATCCTCTTTTCATAATTAAATTTACATTTACCCAAGTGGAGTTGGAGAGACTACAGATTACCCGGGTAAAGCCCAGCTTTCATTTTAATTCAGCTTTACCCAGAACTTTTGCCCGAAAACTTAATTTTTATAAACAAACTAAAAATCATTACTATTGTCTCAGGAGCTCTGTGTTTAAGCAAGGGGAGCAGAGAAGCAGAGGGAGATGTTTTAACCAACATTTCTGATAGTACAAAATCAGTACAGAGTGTCCGATATTGTGTGAGTATTACATAACATCCATTTTAGTTTAACTGATACTCAAAGTTTTATAGCTTCATAGGCGATTGTGTACCATCGTGGAATACGACAATGCACGAAACAATTGATTAACCCCTACTGGAATATAATGTTAAGGGTAACACTCACTTAGTATTGGACACTATATAATTTAGACATAGCGGACAAAGGTTTCTGCAAATAATTATTGTGCTTTTAAGCGCGAATCTTTATGTGTTCTTATTATTTTTTAGGTTAGGTTAGGTTTAATTTTCGACTAAAATAATAGTGTAATTTCGCCATTGAAAACTAGGTTTATTTCCCTTTTTAAGTACATTTAGATTTTTTTTTAAACCATTTTTAGACATTTTATGTTTTTTGTTTTTTTAAGACATAGGTACGTGTATTTATTCTTAGTTATAACTTTAAATCTCGTTGCTGAAAACAAATTCATTCAAGTAATAGCAAAATTGAGTTTTAACTGTTATTTGAGTTTTAAATCGCATTTGACAAATATGAAATTTTGATCGATGCATTATTTTAGTGATAATTATTTTTAGAAAATTTAATAAATGTTTCTTTTTTAACCTCTTTTTCCCAGTTAATTGTTAATATATAATATAATATTTGGTTTTAATCTGCTCTTTAAACTAAATTTTTTGTTGATATAAAAGTACAACCTTTTTTATTGCAGTACTAGCAGAGTACCCGTTCTTCGCACCGGATAAGTTCAATTAAGTTCAGTTAAGTTGTTTATAGAATAAATAATCAAGACTTTTAATAATTATAAGCATACTCTAAATAACTTCTTTGTACACAACGTTTCTTTCTTTGTAGTTCCCATATGGTTGTTTAAAACTACCCCAATTTTCAATTAAAATTCCTCATAATTCCATTAAAACCCCAACTTTCAATTAAAATTCTAATATGGAATATAACTTATAACTTGCCCAGGATTGACCGGGATTTTAAAGTGTGTTGAAATTTTCATGAATTTGGGTGCAGCCATTTTGGCTTCAAGCTCATATAGACAGACAGACTTTCACATTTATGTATATAGATTATCGTCGCAATAAAGGATTTCATCGAAATGTCGATATGAGCCTGAAAAAGCAGTATATTTACAAATTTCTTCGTAGAAAAAGGATTCGTTTAGCGGAGACCATAAAAAGTACTCTCGCTTGAGCCTTACATGAGCGAGGAACACACTGACGGACATAAAGATGGATATTTGTTGTTTAATAGTAGATTAACAAAATATTTCGTTAAACCGGGATTTTGTTAACCGTGGTACGCACATAAAGAGTAACCTTATCAATACAGATGGATATTGGTTATTTAATAGCAGATTTACTAAATATTTTGATTAAGTAGGAATTTGTTAAGCGGGTTCCGCCCGTAAAAGGTATCCTATCATGAAATTGGGAATATTGTAACCATATATACAAAATTCAATATCCGACCAGTAGTTTTTGTAATTACCTACAATTTGTTATCACTTACTAAATACCTACAAAATCCTAAAATGTGAGAAAATTCACATTTTATATTATTTTTTCTAATAGTGTTTGACATTTTTATTGTTATTTTTGTCGCTATAAAGCGTTTCAACATTTCATCAAAAATATTGGTTTTAAAACGGTAGATTTAGAAATACTTAAAGTAAACCTTACTCAGTGAAGGATTCATTAAGCGAGGTACAACCGTAAAGAGTACCCTCGATTGAGTCTTGAATAAGAGAGAAATAGACTGACTGACATACATATGGATATTGGTTGTTTAATAGCAAATTTACAAAATAGTTCGTTAAACTGGGAATTTGTTAAGCGAGGTACGCTCATGAAAATGATCCTATCATGGAAGTAGCAATATTATAACTGTGTATACAAAATTTCATCAAAATATTGGTTTTAAAACAGCAGATTTACAAATTATTTCGTTAAGAGGGGTACACTCGTAAAAAGTATGCTCGATTGGATTTTACATAAAAGAGAAATACACTTATGGGTATGCAGGTGGATATTGATTGTTTAATAGCAGATTTACAAAATAGCTCGTTAAAGCGGGACTTCATTAAACGAGGTACGCCCATATAAAGTATCCTATCATGCAAATGGCAATATTATTACCATAAATACAAAATTTCATCAAAATCCAACCAGTAGTTTTTGAATTATGTGTGGACGAACCAGACACACAATAGACAAATGGACAAAAATTCTAAAAATGCTCAGAATGGTCTAAACCAGGCCTGGGCAAATGGTAGCCGGCGGGCCGGATCCGGCCCGCGATGCATTTTTTAAATTATTGTGTCCTGCAAAAATATTACTGTCTGTCCAATATTCTTTCAAATTTTCATTCTTTTCAATTTTTTTCTTTAAATTGCATAATAAATACAAATACACGTCTAGGTTTAAAAATATTACTTTTAAAATTTATGTAATAACCTTCGTATCAAAAAAAATATGTATTTAAAATTAGAAAAAAAAATATATTTTTTTTTTTGGCCCGCGATGTATGTTATCCTCAATGTAGCCCGCGGTCAAATTTTCATCCACAATGTGGCCCGACAACCAAAAGATTTGCCCATCCCTGGTCTAAACGAAGCATATTAAAGCTACCAAAGCCAGATTATTAAAAAAATAATAATGCACAGAGAAATAATAATGAGTCTCCAACGACGAATTGCACGCTTTAGTTTTAAGTATTATATGTGGATATTGCAACCTGTACATTGCAATTTTAACTTTTTTACTATATATTTTAAATTCCAATTACAAATATTCAAATTTTGTCCCCCACCCTGAAAACATTTTTTATTTTACATCTAGATTTAGCTCATAACTGGTTATAACATTCTTATGCAACCGGGAATTAGTAAAAAAAACAACAAAAAGAATGAAAATAAAACGAGAAGCTGAAATAAGCTCAGAAAGAGAAAGATAAATAGAAAGGAGAATCGTACGCTAGAATCTTCCTAAAACGATTTCATTTTGTTATTTTATTCTTTAGTTTTTCATACCGAATTTGACATTTCTAGATTTCGATGGATTTTCACGAACTGAGGTCCCAATATAACGTTTTGACTATTTTTAGCATTATGTCTGTTTGTCTGTCTGTCGGTCCGTTTACACGTACAGAGCATACTCGGCTAAAAGGATTTTTATAAAACTTCATATTTAAGCTTTTGACATCAATGGCACGAGTTGATCAACTTTTGGTTAACTAGAGTTTATTCGTGTTGGTTTTAAGATTTTTGCGAATATATCGTAACAGAGAAATATTTCGAAAAAAATTATTTAGAAAAAGTTGCTATAAAAGCAATAACTAACAAATTTTGTTTGAGACATTTTTTGATAAAGCAGCATAAATTAAACAAGTACTTTGTGAAGACAGCTGTTTGTTTTTTTTTTTGTCGCTTGATTTCTCGTGATATTTTTGCCTTCTGGATTCTGTCGAACAAAATTTGGCCCGCATTAGTAAAAATTTTGCCATGCCTGCTTTAGTGTAAATATAAAATCTTTATTGTAACGACTTACGTACAATTTCAGTTTAATAAATATTCTATACATATTCCTAATCTGCTAAGCATTTTTTTTAATTTATATTATTTTTCTTTTCTATAAATTTATCCATTATATTTTGAAACCAAAATTTAAAATGTAACAATAAAGTCAGAAGAAAAAAAATCATGTATAAAAAAATGTACAATACTTACAATACCCAATAATGCCTAAAATAAACAGATAACACTGCCTCAAAAATATTTTAAGCATTTGTAGCGTATTCATTTTTATTTTTTAATTTTTTCAGACTACGATGTTCACTGAAGTTAAACTGACAATTTTGGCGATAGGCAGGCGTTTTTGTTCTAAGAAAGCAACATCATTTTCGATAAAGCTATCTTTATAAATGCATTAGTAATACTTATCGACAATTAGCAATTTTTAATTAAATAATTGGGTAATTTTAAATTTTATTGGCGTAAAATTGAATAAACTCCCTATAAATAAATATACGTGTATCAGTTATTTGTTTAATGTTCTAGTGATACTTTTATTAAATTATTAATACCATGATATAAAATTGAAATGCAACTCTATATTTTACGTCAAACAATGTTAAACTTGAAAATTAAGAAAAATCGGGGTAGATTGTATCCGGGGACATAACCGCTAGAGTTTACGTGAATAAGTCCGCTTGGTCCTTCCGCTGTACTGTACTGCGCTCCATTTTCGGCTCTGTGCGTCAGCTCTCATGCATTTTCTCTAAGCCATGCATCTTTCTGCATTGATGTGTGGTATATTTCGATTTCTCACGATCCAATCAATTCGATTTTGGTCGTTGGATCGATTTTTTTTTTTACTTTTTGACGAGTATATGCTGTTATTGTGAATTTTATTTTATTTTTCAACTGCGATCCAAAGTTTCACAACCAACACGATTCACTTCGATTTCACTTCTAATATCTTAAATTGAGAGATCTTACTGTTATCTTTCATGTCAGACCCATTTTGATGTCGTAGCGTTTTGCAACCTTGAGTATACTCATTTGGAGTTTGCGTGGCGCAGCGAAAAGTCCCCAAAATGCCATCCCTCCTCTTCCGCTTCTCGACATTCGAGTTTTTTCCCCCAAAGCTATCGAATGACACTAGGTTAGTTTGATTCGCGCTAATAATATAGAAATTATTAGACTCAACTCGATGCCCATTTTTCTGTTATGCTCAATTTTCAATATTAGCCACCTAGTACTGGTCGGATTTTAAAGACGTATTCAAAAATGTCAAAAATTGGCATTGTTAGCTCAAGAAGAAAATGTCTGAGAAGCAATAGAGAGGCCTATGTTCAAAAGTTGACCAATTCGATTGGTAGATGATGATGAATGCTAAACTATACAAATTCCAGACTACTTAAATTAAACTTTATTTAGTAATATTTTATTTCTTCTACTTCTTTCCGCGTTTAACTGTTTTCTTAACAATTTCCCTTATTACTTTCTTAATGTCGGATCAAATTTCGTTGAGTGAGGTCTCTTCTTCACTTGCCAGTGTTTCAAATTTATTTGATAATGTAATTTGAAACTGGCTTTGGTTTTCTTCATGCTGAAGATTCTCTAAATCCCACCTCTTTACTGTTACTGTATTTTTAATTTAATTTCTTACTAATCTTTGGCTTCAACTGGCACGCGTTTCAATGAGCTACCTGACTAAGCTTTGGAAAGACAAAATATATCACCAAATGTGCACTAGTAAACTCCTTAGTCTTCTCCCTTTTCTATTATGCCTCTGAAACATGGCTAATCTGCACAGTAGGTAGATGTCGTATAGACGCATTTGAAATGTGGTATTGGCGCCGTATATTACGAATACCATGGACAGAGTACAAATGTATCAGTTCTTGGAGAAATTTTTCTTTTCCAGGGCCTTTCACGTCTAACCTCTGCACGAATACTGAAATCCTTTTGTCATGTACCCCGCCACAATAAGGAACAACTTGTCGCACAAGGGAGACCAGAAGGAAAGTATATGACATATACTTTCAACTTCGGTCATTAATTATATTACTCTGATGTTTTCTTTCAACTAGTACATGATCTATCTGATTTCTACAATAGTTTGTTTATCTGGGAAAATGCATGTGTGCTAGTGTACTGCCTTATATAGAAACATTGTGCTTCCAACATTTATTATTATTTATTATTTAAATCTAAAGATACTTCAAAGATGGCCAGTCTGATTCTTCGTGTAGACTTTCGTTGCTTAAATTATATTCAACTCTCAGTGTAGGTTTTAAACAGTTTCCCAGCCTCTCTTTCCACTAAAAACAAATAAAGTGAATGAAAATCAACGTTATAAAGAAGTTGTGTGATACACGCAACACACACTACACAGGTGAATGCCAGAAAATCACAACATTCAATACGAGTAGAAAGATACAGTTCGATTAACTTAAGTTGCTCGATGAGAGACTGTACTGCGCAGAGTGCTACAATATTATGAGTTAGTGAGATGTAAGTTACGGAAACCGAGTGAGTAGAAAAAAAACGCATGATTGACTTTTTATGCACTAACGCTTCCCAATTTGCTTTGAATGATCATTTTTCGAACGACTGTACCGCACGACTACTATACGAATTCTTACGCTGTACCCTCCTATTTTTCTGACTGCTGCACAACCGGCCAGCTAATGTTAGCCAAATTTTATTTTGAGCCTGAACTACATTTTTAGGGTTTCGTAGGTATGACCAAGAAACCTTCATACTGTCTATTTTTCTGTCTGTTTGGTAGAGAGTTAAAATTGGGTATCTTTATAGAATAATTTGACCCACAGATAGGAAACATACTGAAAATAAAAATACTTAAATAACCTAATAGATATTATGGAAGATAAAAATTAGAATAATCAGAGCTATCAGAGTCAAAATATATACCATAAAATAGAGTACATTAATAGAAATCATCTTACGACGATTAAAGCTGTAAGAATGAGAGCAACTACCAGAGCTTCGAACCGTTATTTTTTTCGTTTCGGTTTTTGTTCCGGTTCAATTAAAACAAATATATATCAGTTCCATTCCCGTTTTCGTTCCGGCAAAAATAACGGTTTTTTTCGGTTTTTAGTTCAGTTCCGAGTGATAAATTTTTAAATGCTTTTATTTGTATTACAAATTTATTTTCTACTATAATTTAGAAAAACATTTTATTACTTATTTTGTAATAATCATACCAAGGCCGCTGCCAGGGGGGGTTTTGGGTGCTCAACCCCCCGAAATAATAGCAGCTCATTTTTAATTTTTACTTATCAGTTAAAATAATTACGTTTTCTTTTCCTGCTCATCAGTTTAAAAAATAACTTAAATAAAAGGTATTTTATATTCACTCCCATAAATATTATATGAACCGAAATAAACCGATATTTTTTTTCGGTTTAGCTCCGGTTTTCGTTCCGACAAAAGTAACGATTTTTTTCGGTTTTCGGTTCAGTTCCGGTTCGAAGCCTTGGCTACAACTTACTCACAATTTCGAAAGAAGTGCTAGAGCGATGGAACAACAACGATCGGAGGTCAAAGCAGCAATAAACAGATTAAATATTAACAAAGCTGCAACAGATGACATCCTTAGTGAGTTTCTTAAGCTTGGTGGTGAAGCAGTTCACAGAAGTCTACATTATTTTATTTTTATTGTATGAAGAAAAGAAAAGGAAAGGCCCAGAACAATGAAAAATAGCTGTGATACGCCCGATATTTATATATCGGGAATATCAACAATTCTTGCTTATGCAAGAAATTTTTGTTCATCATATAAGATCCTCACGAATATTGTTCTGCATCGTCTTGCGCCATACTCAGAAGAATTTATTGGTATCTGCCATGCGAGTTTTTAATTTAGCGGATCAACAATAGATCAAATTTTCCCATAAAACCAAATCCTTGAAAAATGTTGAATACATAACATCGATATTCATAATGTTTTTACTGATTTCAGGAAAGCTCGCGTGAGCCGTTACTTTGTTAAAATTTTTGGAAATTTACAAGCCCTTGGTTACAGAGTGTAAACTTATATAGGCGCAGTTATGTTCTGTAGACGGTACGCCAAGGCACGCGCGTTCCCTTGAAGACTTTTGAAATCTATATTGCAGTCAAACAAAATCTTAAGATACCGACCTTCATGGTTTCCATATGAATGGGTACAACAAGATTTTAGGGTATGCAGATGACCTGGATATTATTTCAAATAAGGTTGAAGACGTTATATACCTAACTGACTTATTGATGTCGAAGATCGGAAAGTACGACTCATCAACATTAATTTAAAAAAAAAGAGATATCTCATTGTTAGTAGACGCAAGCATGAGAACACGACCAATTTAAAAATAAATGGCAAAACTTTTGAGAAAGTTTATACTTTCCAACAACTGGGCACTGTGATAAATCGGATGTAGCAGAAAATTACAAACATAATTAAAGCTGCTAATGCAAGGTATTTTGCACTTGATCCACTCTTCAAAATAAAACTCCTGTCAATGAACACTAAGATCAGATTATACCAAACTATTGTACGTCCCATAGTTATGTATGGCTCCGAAACATAGGCCTTAACAAAGAGATCAACAACACATAATTTTGGAAAATAAAACATCACGCCGAATTTTTGGTCCCATTGAAATTAAGGACGAATGAAGAATCCGATAGAAAAAAAGTTATGCTAGACCTGTACAAGAACTGAGAGGTAGACGCTTTCAGTGGATAAGACACCTGATGAGGATGAGGGAGGACAGAATCGTAAGGATGATGTGGGAGAGAAGATTGAATACCCGTCGACCATAGAACTGCATATAACAAAAATTGTAATTGGAGAAGAAAGGACTCTTCTCTGCTCGATGCAGTTTTTATGAGAAGATTATGTTGGGGCTTAGGGGAGTGTAACTAGAGTAGGAACTATAAATTTGAAGCATCTCACTATTTAACAGCAAAAATTTATTTACGAAAAGTTGTTAAGAATGAAGAAGCGATTCAACGAGACCAAAATTAAAAATCTACACACGTGCTAGAAAGCTAATACGTAATCCACTTTTCTTCAAGGCTCTTATATTTTTACTCCTCAGAAGAAATATTATTTTCCAAGAAATTTAAAAAATATGACCTGCCGCCACTGATAAAATGAATATTTTATTTATTATTTTAATCATCAATAATGAACGGACAAAAGAAGTATTTCTAAGAAATATATTAAAAACATTCATATGAAACGGCAAATATACTCTAATGCAGTTCTTCTCAACCTTTTATGGCCTGGGGCCTCCCAAATTATATAAATATTGTCTGCGCCCCCCCTATATATATATATTAAATAAAATTCTTATGTTATACTCGTCATATATTTATTAAAAAATGTTTATCCAAAACCAGCTCCTCTTTCGTACATGAATTATGTATAATTGAAGGCACGACTTGTCCACTGATATCAAATGCAATTCTCATGCCTCCATGGCCCAATGGTTGGGACCGAGACGCGTAATCTCTAGGATGCGGGTCCGATTCCCGGTGAGGTTGTATTTTTGATATCAAATTTTCATTATTAATATATATATATATATATATATATATATATATATATATATATATATATATATATATATATATATATATATATATATACTCGAAAGAAAGTTCTTGACTAAATTAATATGGTTATTAAATAAAATTCTTATGTTATACTCGTCATATATTTATTAAAAAATGTTTATCGAGACGTTTCTATTGGTAATCCAATCATCCTCAGTCTATAAATAAGGATACACATTGAAATATAACAAAATCGAAATTATTAGTCTTGTATGAAAGAATATTTGTGATGAAGAAATGTAAAAGTAAAAGAAATAACTAGAAAACTAACAATAAACCAAAATATGAAAAACAAAACCAAGATGGCGCGAACTCCATTTTGTATTACGTACGGTTAAAAATGCACTGAAACTGCCATCTTTCAATACCAAATTGAAGATGGTCAGTATCTCAGGGATAAAGTAACCAGTTACACAAAAACGCTCATTAACCGAAATAAAAATCAAAAAATTAAAAATGATAATATAGACTTTTTTCAAAAATTAAACAAAGATACTAAAGTTTTCTTAAAAGAACACCCGGAGATTATTGTTAGTAAAGCTGACAAAGGGAATGTCACCGTAATTCAGGATAGACAAGAATACATTAACAAAGCCAACGGATTGTTGAACGAAGTTCACACTTACAAACAAAGTAAAAGTAACCCTACCAATAAACTCCAAAATGAAAATAATTCAATTATCAAATCATGGTTTAATAACAAATCCATCAACAAAAAAACCAAAAATGGTCTTCTAATCACCAATGCCAATGCTCCACGGATCTACTTCTTACCGAAGATTCATAAAGTTAGTGTTCCACTTAGACCCATTGTTTCAAGTATAGATTCACCGACATACAAAATGTCTAAGTTTTTAGCAAATATTCTATCAAACATCGTAGGCCTCACCAATAGTAATATTAAAAATAGTTTTGAGTTTGTCAAAAAGGTCAGAAATTTCAGTATCCCCAAATCATGAAAATAAATGGGACCAAATCACAGATTTCACCACATTCTTTAAAGAAGAATTTCTAATAGGTACCAGATTTTGTCTCAACAACACATACTTCAAAGCATTTAACAACTTCTACACCCAGACGCATGGTTGCGCTATGGGTAGCCCGCTATCGAGTGTAGTAGCCAACTTAGTCATGGAAGAAGTTGAAACAAATTGTTTAAGTAGATTACCAGAAACCCCTGGTCTTTATTACAGATACGTAGATGATATCATTCTAATATATCCCAAAAACTCAATTAATACCCTAGTTGAGTGCTTTAATTCTTTTCACCCGCGATTGAACTTCACATATGAAGAAGAAGAAAATGGTAGAATAGCTTTTATGGATGTTTTAATGATAAGGTCTGAGGATAACCAGATATTTACGGATTGGTACTGTAAAAATACTCACAGTGGCCGATACTTAAATTTCTGTTCTAATCACCCTATGTCATTGAAGGTCAACTCCCTCAACAATGTGCTTGACCATGCCATAAAGTTAGCACATCCTAATTACAGAACTAAAAATCTTCAAAAAGTAAAAACAGAATTTATTAATAATAACTACCCTCCCAACCTCATTAACAAATGCATTAAAAAAAGAATATGGGCAGCATATAATTCTAAACCCATAAATAAAACAGATAATAATAATAAATATACCAGCTTCCCATATCATAACTCAGAATTCGCACCCTTTAAAAATATTTTCAACAAATTTGATATAAATTTAGCCTTCAGCACAGATAATAATAATAATAATAATTTTTCTAAATTAAAATCTAAAATTCCCAAACTTGATACCGCTAATGTTGTTTACGAAATTCCGTGTGGGGAATGCAGTAAAAGTTACATAGGCACCACTCAACAAATTTTAAAAAAACGTATTTACCAACATAAAAGTGACGTAAGATTAAAACCTAACAGCACAGCTCTCGCGGTACACTCTAATAAAACGGGTCATCATATATTTGATTATGAAAATGTCCAAATTTTGGATAAAGAAGGACATTTTCAAAAAAGAATGATATCAGAGATGCTGCACATACACACTTCTAAAGATAAATGCGTAAATAAAAAAACAGATACCGTCGGTCTTAATAATTCATATTTTAAACTTTTCACATAATAAACAGCTGTTTCGATACCTACCTGTCACAAGTAGTTTCCTCACCTTATCATATGTCAGTGACGTCGATCTGTCTACCAGTATAGGACAGACCGTTCGGCTAGACTATGATTAACCGTTCCTGTCCGTTCCAAACATTTTAATGTGGAAATACATTATTTTATACTTTTGGCAATATTGGGTAAGCTATCTTTGTTAAGAACACTTCCTTTTGTTGCTAATTATGACTGTATTAAAGAATATTGTTTGTCCATTTTGTTTTAATTTAAATGTTTTTCAGTTTACGTGTTTAGCACATATATTATTAACCGTACGTAATACAAAATGGAGTTCGCGCCAACTTGGTTTTGTTTTTCATATTTTGGTTTATTGTTAGTTTTCTAGTTATTTCTTTTACTTTTACATTTCTTCATCACAAATATTCTTTCATACAAGACTAATAATTTCGATTTTGTTATATTTCAATGTGTATCCTTATTTATAGACTGAGGATGATTGGATTACCAATCGAAACGTCTCGATAAACATTTTTTAATAAATATATGACGAGTATAACATAAGAATTTTATTTAATAACCATATTAATTTCGTCAAGAACTTCCTTTCGAGTATATATATATATATATATATATATATATATATATATATATATATATATATATATATATATATATATATATATATATGAGCTGGTTTTTCTAACGAAAAACACATTTACCCCTATCGTCTTAGTACACCACCCAAATATTTAAAGAATAATGAAATTATTTAGAATTAACAAATATAAATTTTAATAATGTAAATTTGATATCAAAAATACAACCTCACCGGGAATCGAACCCGCATCCTAGAGACCTTGGGACCGAGACGCGTAATCTCTAGGATGCGGGTTCGATTCCCGGTGAGGTTGTATTTTTGATATCAAATTTTCAGTATTAAAATTTATATTCGTTAATTCTAAATTATTTCATTATTCTTTATATATATAATAAGATAATGTGAACACGAGTTTTTTCGAAGGCGACGTTACTCACACGTCAAAAAATTTTAACTAAAATTTATCCACAAAATTGAATGGTAGTATTGAAATTTTCTGGAAAAAAACCGGAATTACAGGATATCAAGGACAATTTCGAATTTTTAAATGGGAACGTATGTCATATTGGATATCTTTGGATAGAGCTTTTCAACAACTTTTCCTTAAACATTTTTTTAATATCTTTTACGGTTGACAAAAAAACTGTGATATTTTTAAATGACGATTATATTCCCTATAACGACTTGAAAGTAAAGTATTTTTATTTACAAGTGTTCAAAGTGCCTTCCATTTTAATTTAAACACATTCGCATCCTTACTCTTAGCATACTCTTAGCATATAATGACAAATATTGCACTTTCAAATCGTACCTACTTCAGTACTTGAAGTACCTCTAACGTGAACCATTGTCAGAGAAAGCCATTAACCGACACATACAATTTATTTGACCTTGATATCGTCTGTTTCTTTTGTTAAAGCGGAACTAGATTTTCAAATCTAGTAATTTTTATCGATTAAATAAAGCTTTTGATCATTTTTTTAATAAAAGCCCATTTACTCATTATACGAAGCTTTAGACGAAGCTATAGACGAAGCCTTCACGGCCCCCCGGTTAAGAAACGATGCTCTAATGTTTTTAATTAAGTATAATGTGTATATCACCTCCTTAAAATTGTGAATATGATTGTGGTACAATTGTACAAAGAAGATAAGTACTGTCTTGAAATATGTCTACAAATCAAAGTAATAAGCTTTACTAATTAGTTGAACTTAAGCAACAACATTTTTTTTTTATAAGAATATTATTATTATTTATTACTATTATTATTATGGGGTTTATCAGGTCTTGACAAGCGTCCACTAATCTCAAATTTCAGCAACCTTTTGAGCCGCGTCATACTAGAGACTAGTGGAGCTAAATACACACGACTGCATCCCAAACCCTGGCGATATGCAGCCGCGGAAATTACGCTTGATCCAGTGCCCGCACAATGCGGAGCGACCCGAGCAGCACTGCTTTCTGCATCCTGCAGATCAAAGAGTTGGCAGAAGATCTGCAGACGGGAATGGACTCGATTTCCCTTCGAAAGGAGGCTTTCATACCACCCAAAACACCAACTATCAGGTCTACAAGCTTAACTTTATACCCGGGATGAGTAATTCCAATAAATACGGCACTTGAAATTTTCCACCACCGATTCTATGTCAGAAGGGACGTACGGTATAACCGGTATTTGGTCAATACCATAGGCATGTCTAAGATGATAGTAGAGCACGCGGAGAGCAGCATTATGTCGAGACACGTAGCTCGACGCTGCAAGAGATGGACAAGCAGACAGAATGTGCATAATCGTTTCAGGATGGTGGTGGCACAACCTACAGAGTGTGGACTCCGCTATTTGGAATATGCGGGCCCTGTACGCCAAAGTATTTATAACACCATCCTGACACGCAAACACAAAACCTTCTGTTTCTGATCTCAAACCAGCAGACCTAAGAAACGAGAACGTGAGTTCGGTGAACAACTCTAGACTTTTAATATGTTTGAAGAACACAGAGTGCATACTTTTACTCATGTGTTCTTTTGTCAACATGTCTGTCTCGCCTCGTTTCACCGAACTGGTAACTCTGTTGTACTCCTCCCGAGAGAGCTGTACTCCAGCGTTTTCCCTGGCGGGACTCAAGTCTGCCAGGTGTTTGCCTGCTGTTTCCTTAATTTCATCTTCCCATCGAGTTCTTTGTCTTTCTCGCCTTTTTTTATGGTCTCTAGGTACCCATTCCTATAATTATGATCTCTAAGCTAAGCTATCTATATACCTATGATCTCTAGAGCGCATAACATGACCAGCCCATTTCCATTTCAAAGACCTGGCAGTTTTCAGAGTATCTTTTAACACAGTTTTTTTCCTTATTTCGGATCCTGTCCGACCTTTTGATTTTTAGCATTGATCTTTCCATCGCGTATTGGCACGTGCGTAGTTTGTTACTTTGTTTTTGGGTTGTAGACCAAGCTTGATATCCGTAAGTCATTGTGGGGCTCACGCAGCTGTCAAAAGCATTTCTTTTTATTGTGGCTGATAAGTTCGAATGGAATATATCTTTTAAGGCCCAGAATTTCTTCCACCCTTGAGCTACTCTTCTTTCTATTCCCTTTCCTTGTCTGTTGTTTAAAGACAGTAGTTGCCCGAGGTATACTTATTTCTTCTGCACCTTCCAAACTATCCCCATGTATGCTGATGTTCTCCTTTTGTCCATTTGTCATGACTTTAGTTTTGTTTTTTGTTCATCTTTAATCCTGTTTTCTAACATTGGACTTTATGTGAATTGATCATTTCCTCTAGTTCTTCAGCAGATTTGGAAAAGAAAATTATATTCTCCATTTATTGCAATACCTTTGTTTCCCCACTCCAACTCGCGAAAGATATCGCCAATTACACAAGTAAATAAGTTTGGAGATAAAGGATCACCTTGACGCACACCTGGCCAGAGTGTGCGAATAAGGTATAGGTACATATTCGCACATTAATTAACAATTAATTAATTCCTATTATTATTTTAATCACTATTGTTGGCGATTGAATGTTATTTTTTTTTGTGGAAATCAATAAATTTAAAATAAAAGATAATTTTACATTTCTAAACTACGCCTATGAAGACATTAAATTTAGTTCAAGCCTAATTAGGTTCTGACACTAATCAATGATTAGTGTTAGGATGTAATTAGAAATGATTAGAAATCATCAAGTAAACAAAACGTGTTTACAAAATTGTGTTTCTTATTATATTTTTAGTCACATTAAATTGTGATCAATTATATAGATGTAAAAATAATAAGTTTAGTCAAATTAAAACAATTTTACAATTTTAAAATAGAACAAATAAGTGTTATTTAATTTGATCATATGATAAAGTAATGAATATGTTGATAAGTTTAATAAGCGTAAACTGATAATTTCTTTCCTGTATTACATTTTATTAACTTACTAAAAACTAAAAATAAAAGTTGTATTTATATCTACTTCCACCAGCTACATTATTTATTATTTGGCTTTGAATACAGGATGGGTTACAGATATTGTATACTATGACAGTCTGAATAGTGAGGTGACAGGTAACAACACCACCATTAGGATTCCAAATTAATATTAGTTTCAAATGAAAAAATAAGATCTTTGCAGAAACAGCGAATGTTTCAGAATATTTTTAAAAAAATTACTGTTTCTACAAAGATAATCTTATTTTTTCATATGGAACTACCAAGCTTATTTGGAATTCTAATGGGGACGCTGTCACCTGTCAACCCATTGACCAGCAGTCATAGTATACAATGTATGTAGGTCGAGTGATGAGGACCCCTTTAAAACAAAACGATGTGAAGTGTGAATTTTCACACATTTCAGGGTTTTGTAGGTACCTAGTACCGCGGTTCCCAACTTTATTTTAACGCGGAACTCTTCTAAACATGTTATATTTTTTTGGAACCCTTATTAATTATTTGCAAGTATTTTAAACAAATAAATTTTTATTCTTTGAAACATTCCTTGCCTGAACGGTATTGGAACAACAGACCTTAGCAACGCAGAGCGCATGTGTTACCACTACACTACGCCGGTCGGTATTAAAATTCTCTTGTAATGCATCGACGTTAGTTCTATGTATCTTTCCACTGACGTGTTGAGTTAAATGATTTATTTTTGTGCATATTATATATTTTTTACAAAGTATACAAAACAGTTGTTTCTCGTTAATAACTTGAAAATGATCAGTAAATCCATATTCTGTTAAAATCTGTTGTAAAAAATTTTATTCAGCCATTTTAAAATCTTCAAAATAATAAATATATAAATTGCAATAATAAGAAAAATGTCTACAAATTTTCTTCAGACAGAAATATATTTTAAAAATGCTACTTTATCATTTTTTAATACGCTCATTATGAGTCTAATCTCTTGCATTCCAATTACATTCAACTGTGAAGACCCAAAATACTGTGTTAGACACCGACCATAGTCACCTTATTGAGGTTTTTCATATACAGTTTTCATCTTGAAAATATAAATAAAACTAGATGATCAAAAAAAAAAAAAAAAAATTGATAAATATGAAAAAAAAACACCTAATAAAAAAAAGTAATTGTATGTACTTATGGTAATCGTATGAATTTGTCGAAATTGCAAGTTATAATGCAGACTTTTTTTAAATTTTCGTTAGAAAAACTATTTCTGCTTGGCGTAAGAATATTTTTAAATCTTGAAAAAGTTCTTTCGACTTCACAAGAAATATACTTAAAGAATGCTATAATTATTACTATTGTAAAATTATTAGTAGATAGATTCAAGAAATGTTTGAAAGTATATGGTCTAAATGTAAATACTTATAAGAATTATTGTTCAGCTCTGTTCACAGTTCAGAATAAAACTTATAGTTGACAGGACTTGACAGGACAAAGTTTATACAGATTAAATAACGGTTCAAAATATTACAGGTTTGAATGTATTTGATGTTTGCATTAAAAGAATAGTTTTTCTTTAATAACATTTCTTAACAATGATAACATCTCACAATGATATTGCATTCAACAATGCACATTATAGAAAAACATATACAGTAGTATTTATATTAATAAGATATTTTTTGATATTTACGTTAAGTTTATTGATATTATGATGTGAATTTTTCTACGTCTATGAATATCTAAAACCGTCCGGCCTCTAGCTATCACACTTAATTTACTACACCGTGATTGCAACCTTATCAGTCCGCCAAATTTAGCATTAGTGGTGACAAGAATATCTTATACGTCTCAAGTCGGACATGCGCATTAAATCTGTTCATAAAAGTATCTCTTAACTGTTGGTAATTTATTAGTAACTTTATCCGCAATTAATTCTAACGCATATTTTCAATAAGTAAATAGATAAACTGGTAACAGATATAAATCCAGAATAACAAACAAATGTTAAAAATTTTGGTCGCCTTCTGTTTGGCGCCTTCATAAGATTTGTCTATGGACACATTCGCCATAGCCTCAGTACATCTCATCGATTTTTTTGCAACACCGTGCTAACAAACTTTAACCGACTAACTATAGAACTGGCTAGTTGGCTTGATGGCGCTCATCTCATAATTAAGTACGCTTGTAAGTCCCTAGATGGAAGTGAGTTATTTTTTCAAAATACAAAATACTTTAGTTCAGGTACGCACCCAAAACATTTTCTTGAGGGAAATTCAGAAGCCAAATCTATTCTTTGGGATGCTCAGTAGATAACATTTTTCCTTGGGGGGAAAGTTCAATTTCAAGAAAAAAAGTGTCCCTTGTGTTTGTGGGTAAAATAAGGGAGTTTCAAAATATCCACCGTTGAGTTAGCCTTCTTCGATCACTCAGATAATACAAGCCAATTTTTTATGTCGGATAGGATGCACGAGCGGGCTCTCGTTCCTCATAGGGATATCTTGTAATATTACGTCTACTTTAATGCTACATGTAAAATCGGTATCTAATACGTAATTCAAACATTCTTTTTTCAAGTTCACTTTATCCTGTTCGCTATTTATTTAAATAGAAAATAATGTGGCCCTTTTCCGAAAATGTTTGAAGACCCCTGTTCTAGACCAAGCACTAAATATCTAACTAATACTATAAATTGTGGACAATATTACTCATCATCAGGAGCGTATCGAGGTGAAATGACGCCCATGACGAAAAAAGAAAAGGAAACTGACGTCCAGTGTTGTAATGTATCTAGATACTACAAGGATCTAGATACAAGGATCTAGATACAAGGATCTAGATACAGTAACTAGATACTTTTTCAAGTATCTCGATACAAATTAGATACTTTTTGAAATACAGTAGTACCTCGGTTTTCGTCGATAATCTGTCCGAAAACAATCGTTGAAATCCGAAACCGACGAAAACCGAGGCAATTATTTTCATATGAATCGCAATCAATAAAAAAAGCACAAAAACACTAACACAGAAAAGCAATGGAATTGTTTGGATAGACGGGCGGGCTAGATGCTCACAGAACGAGAAACAACGCAACACTGCGTAGTGCGTGGGTCGCGGTTCGCCGACTAAATCCAAGGCAACAGACGAAAACCGTGACAAAATTTTTCGCGAAAAATCGACTAAAACCGAAACCGACGATAACTGAAGTTAACGAAAACCGAGGTACCACTGTATGTATCTGTATCTGTATCTAGATATTTAAATTTAAGTATCTTGTATCTGTATTACAGATACTTTACTCGTTACTTTATTTTTATACCGTGATAATGAGCTGATATAATAGTTTAATTATAAATTATCAATTTGAATATTTTATTTTTGCTAAAAACAAAATGCAGAAAGCAATTGAAATTCTGACGTTGACATGGAATTTATATGGAATGTCAAAAACAATGTTATTCTCACTCGTTTTTATATGCAATAATTAAGGAAAATAGGTCATTATTAATGATAACTAAGTTTTTGAATAAATATTATTGCTATTTTGATGACCAATTTACTAAAAACATATGAAAAATTTTATCCACACAAGTGGTTTGGGAGTGGAACGTGGTTTTGTGAAGCCTTGGGCAAGACAAACTAAGGCCCTTCAAAAGTATCCAGTGATTTAAAGTACACTTTGATAATTTTTTTGAGGCATTTCATCACTTGAGGGCCGGTCCAAGGGCCGGCCATGCTAGTGTGGATATTAAGTTCATTTCCTAATTAAAATTAGTAAGATAAGTTGGTGTGTTTCCTAAAGGACGTAGAAAAACATTATTTTTTTGATATTTAATTTAAATTTAATTTGTAAGCGTTAGAATGTCAACTGAAATTTTGTTTATAAATTAAATTTGTATGGAATGTGGAACAAAATAATAATCACATATTTCTTATCAGTAATTTTTTATTCGTGATCAAAAATTAGGACTAAAATTTGATTTAAAGGAACATACCCTTAACAAGAACATAGCTGCGTATCTGTAAGACTAACATTAGTCTTATACGATAGTACATATATTTTAAAAATATAAAATACATACATTACTTAGTTATTTTTGAACAGCCTGTATAATACTGATTGACATGCGCTGTTTGTTTAATTATAATGCATTGTTAATTGTTAGCTTACTATGTATTTCAGTAAAAATGATTTTTTTAAACATGTTTTATATGGTATTTTCATTTTTCAGTGTTTTTTAAAGTATCTAACTGTATCTAGATACAAACATTTTGGCATTTATCTGTATATAGATATTTTTCATAATTCTGTATCTGTATCTGCATCTAGATATATTTTTTCTTAGGTATCTGTAACTGTATCTAAATATATTTTTTTAAATGTATCTATTATAACACTGCCGACGACAAAATATAAATAAACACATACCCCTTTAAAACCTGGCACCCATGGCATTCCCTATGGACGCGTCTTCAAACCAGGCCCGAATAATATGACAAAAGACAAGCTAGAGGAAAAGAAAAATATACGCAACTCGTGAAACAAAACTGTATTTAGTATTGCATAAATATCAGGGGCTCAATAGTCCAATTTTAATGTCTGTTTATAAATTTATTGAAAGTTAGATATTAATAATTTGATATTTAACATTTCATAATATAAACCTTTATTTTCTCTGTGTTCTATATGTATCAAATATAATTCACCAAAATCAGTGACATTTGTATAATTAGTGTAATTATTAAAGGATTTAATAATATCGAGAACTATATGTTGCATGATAAAATATATCTTCCAGGTAAAAATGTTAAATAAATATTGAAATGTTGTTTATTAATAGTAATTAAAATTAATATGGTTTACCTTTAATGGTGCTAATAGGAAGGTGTCAAGCAATAAATTGTAAACAACATGTAATTATAGCTATTTATAGTTCACCTATTAATTAATAATAAAGGTGTGTTTGTTTAGGTTTAATAAAAAGTTGCTATAAGTTAATAACTGCATTCAACGCAGCTGTTCGTAATAAGGTTTCACTGGTTAACTCGTTATTATTGCTGAAAGTATAAAAAACATAAGAAGCCGTGAAGCGAAGTACTAAAGTCAGTAGTCTCATTCTCTTCTATGGCAAACAAGCCTTCTTCTAGGTTGTAAAATTAATAAAATAGGTCAATAATAGGTATTTGTCCTAAATAGGCGATAAAAAACTTTTCATCATAGTTATAAAAATTAAACTTTAAATTCAAATTTATTCTTAAATTATTTATTCTTAATTTATACTAAAAAGGGCAACAATTTAAGAAATTTCGAGATTTTCTTGCATTTACGAGGGACATTCAATAATTAAAGAGAAAAATTGATATAGAAAAAAACTGTGTATTTTTACAAAATGAGACTTTTACTACTACTCAACATAATCCCCACGAATATTAATACACTAGTTTTTTTATACCTGATGCAGAGAAATCTTTGTCTTGTTGTTTGAGCCAGTTTCCCACAAATTCTTTGACTTCCTCGTTGTCGCTGAACTTTACTGAAGTGTTGCCTCCTTAAATGGACCAAATAAATGAAAATCAGAGGGAGCCAAATCTGGACTGTAAGGAGGATGAGGTAGTATCTCCTAACCCATTTTTTCAATGGTTTCTTGGGTCTTCTTGGCGGTATGAGGGCGAGCATTGTCGTGGAGCAATATCTCGCCTTTTCTTTATAATCCGCGACGTTTTTCTCTCATTGCTGGATTTACTTTGTTCTTCAGCATGTCTGAGTAGTACGCACTGTTTATTGTACGCTGATCTTCCAAATAATTAAAAAAGATGACACCTCGAGCATCCCAAAAGACGTTGCTCATCAGTCACTGAGGTTCGACCATTTTTGAACTGTTCTACCCACTTATAAAAATTTCCGCGATTCATACAACTTTCACCATACTGTAAAATCATTCGAGAAAATATTTTAGCCGAGCTTTCACTTTCAGAAAGCAAAACCGGTTCACTGAACGTTTTTCAAGTAATGTAGAAACTTCAAGCGGACACACCATCGTTAAATGCAATTTTCAGGTTATAAACAAAACAAATGTTATCGGTCAAGTGTTCTCAGCTCATCCCAGTGATGCCAACCTAAAGTCATTAAAGTACCAAACTCCTACAAACCGTTTTCTTTTTTTTTTTTTTCTACATCAATTTGTCTCTTTAATTTTTGAATGCGCCTCGTATTTTTCAATATGATAAATTGAAATACAAATCAATGAAAAACGGAAAAGCTATAATAATGAAAATGTCCAAGTTCTAATGTTTGGATCTGTACTAGGGCTTGCAAACCGGTGAAAACCGAAACCGGTTAACCGATTTTTTGTTCAAATTTCCCAAAATCGAAAACCGTTTTTTTTTCCGACAATACAAAAGTCAGTTATAATTTGTTCGTTTGTTTGTATAAGGCCCAGTTTTTCCACCTTCAGGTAAACCTCGAGGTAACTATCTGACAGATAAGGTTATCTGGAACTTCATAAGCTAAATAAATGTCAATACATTTCTACTGTTATTCAAGATGTATGAACGTTAGTTATTAACGACCTTGCTTGGGTTATTTCATGTTTCATGTTATATTGAAAATTTAAAATTCCAACAGTGAAACCATGGAAACAAATGACATTTATAAAATATAACACATTTTTAAATATTTTGAAGACAAATATTTTGCGCAATGTGTGTATGATTTTTAAAGCTTAAACAAAATGACCAAAAGTCAGATTTAACAGATAAAAATTACTAGATTTCAAAATCTAGTTCCGCTTGAATATTTGCAATAGCCTACAGAATTAGCTGTTTAGTTTCGAGAAATATTTATTTTTAGTTTTTGTAAATCAAGGTACAACTATCGTTTTTTCTTTCTATTTTCGTGTTAAATATGTCCACTTTAAACTGTGATTTCTAGTACAAATAGTTCTTACAATTTTGTTTACGTTATATTTATATATTTCTTGATCTCTTTGTTTAATATTCTTAAATAAAAAATAATTCTGCCAAATTTTGTTTTGTATGTTTTTGTTCATTTTCCTTGTTTACCTACAGCTCCGGTATAAGGTAGGTTTTATTGTATATTTAAAGTAATACTCAAGGTAGGTTTTAACCGACCTCCAGCATCCAGCTGTCCACATGTTTTTACGTACATCGGATTGTACATTGAACCATTCGTCCACAATAATTTTCCTCAAATTTTTCTTTTGATTTGCATTTGTAAAGAGACACCTTGTTTATCAAAATCGACCATAAATTTTCAATTTGCGATAAATCTGGTGACTGTAGGGCCATGCAAAAAGTGGTACATTGTTTTTGGAAAACCTTTCATTTGTTGCTTTAACTTTGTGACAGGGGGCATTATTTTGTTAAAAAACATATTCAGGATTGTCTTCATCAAATAATTTAATATTGATGGCTCCAAAACTTCATTAAGCATGGTAATATAACGAGCAGAATAATGCGTTCCTCGCACAAAAAGATTTCGTCCAAGCCACTGGCAGACATGCACCCCCAGATCATGATGCTACCACCACCAATTTTGACCGTAGGTATGATGCTGTCAGGATGAAAAACTTCACCCGGCCTACGTTGTCCACAGTGAGTTCACGTTTTTTAGTCATAATATAATTCAAAATATTCACTTGAACTCAATAAAACATAAAAAAGACAGTGTTCACTTGAAACGTATTTGTAATAATGATCCAAGCCCTAGATGTTTATTTTTATGTAAACAAAACGTAACAGATCTGAGCCTATATTTATTTGTATTTCAAGATTTATCATAACTCTGTTTACATTTTCGGTTAACCAATTAGACGTACGTCTTTTAGAATGTGTCAATGATATATTAAAAACTTTTTGTGAAATATATACAAGTTACAATGTACATAAATTTAGATGTTATATTATAACTGCATGAGTGCTCCATACATTTGTCCAAGGCTGTATATTTGTGTAAAGGTGCCTACAGACGGTGTGCCAGCGTTCGCCAGCTTCTAGTTCTGACGTTGGCCGTAACATGTAGCGCTGGCGGACACTTGTACTTGTGTACCCTACAGACGAAGCGTCCATGCTGGCCAAGTACAAAAATAGCGAACATGGGCCAGCATTTGTAAAATGGCATCTGACAGTGAAAGTGGGGTTATGGTCGCAGCTTCGACCTTGCTTTTGATATTTAAATTAGATTAAAAATACAAGAAAATACTTTTTACTTTAAGTAGACTTCATGATTACGCAAAAATGGTTATAATTTTCCCTCTGAGCACAACACTCTCGACAGATGCGATGATAAGTGTGTGCGCGTCGTGTGTACGGTGCTAACATGCATATACAAGTCTGCACCGATGTTGGTCAAACTCCTTTGACTTGTGATAGAATACCGCCTCGGCAGCGAACGCCGGCCAGTGGCAAGCCCAGCCTACGCTGGCTGTGAAAATCAATTCATCGAAAATCAATTCATCGAAAATCAATTCATCGAAAATCAATTCATCGAATGATCAATTCATCGAATGATCAATTCATCGAATGATCAATTCATCGAAAAAAAATATTTTGTAAATATTTGAGAGGAATGCCGAGGAGATCGGTAAGCCAAAAAAGCAGTGGTCAATAAAAGTTGGCAAACTACACTTATTAAATAACTATCATACTTGGTCTATTAATAATTTTTAAATTTTCCATTCAGAAAATACGCCAGGTAAAAGATACCTGTTGGATTATTTGAAATCGAACAGGCTCCTTAGGTCAGAAAAACCCGGTTAATGGGATCATAAATGTACTTAATACACCCATTCTTAAAGGATTATAAAAATGGTATTTCCCCATCTGTTAAGTCTTAAGGGTTTTGTGTTATGTACATAGTTTTACTATTCATATTTACTATACCACACATGATTTGTTCAATGTACGGTGATTCTAAACAGGTGGCATTGTTATGTTAGTGTGAGTTTGTTTTGTCATTAAACTAGATAATGGGTAGCTCGCTTCGCTCGGCTACTTCTAACCAAACCCTTACTAACCTAACCTAACCTAAGATAGTGTGTTGACATTAAACTAGAAGATGGGTAGCTCGCTTCGCTCGGCTTCTTCTAACAAAACCCTTACTAACCTAACCTAACCTAAAATAGTGCTTTGTCCTTAAACTAGAAGATGGGTAACTCGCTCCGCTCGGTTTTAGACTTTTACTAACTAAACCTAGCCTAATTACCTTGTTTTTAGGCGCATAGTACTTTATTTTCCCCCATATTAGCCCAATTAAAATGCGTATCATTGTGTATGAATTTATAAATATTATTTGCGTGCAATTGCCCATAACCTGTCTTATTAAACCTTAAAAACAAAATATTTATTTCTTTTATTATATAAGTTTTCTTATTATACTTCTTTATTTATATTCAAACACTATGTCACTTTATTTATCTTTTTTTAAACCATATAAAAAAAATTACGCAATTATTTTTTAGTCTGTCTACTTTTATTGACCACTGCTCTTTTGACTTTCCGATCCCCTCGAAATTTCTCTCAAATATTTACAAAATATTTTTTTTCGATGAATTGATCATTCGATGAATTGATCATTCGATGAATTGATTTTCGATGAATTGATTTTCGATGAATTGATTTTCGATGAATTGATTTTCGATGAATTGATATTCGATGAATTGATTTTCGATGAACTCGTCGGTTACCGTGTCTTGTGGCTTGTTGCCTATACACACGATCTGCGGAGCTAGACAAGTATAAATATTGGCGGTGACTTGCCACGCCTTCCACGACAATGCTCGCCCTTATACCGCCAAGCAGACCCAAGAAACCATTGAAAAAATGGGTTAGGAGATACTACCTCATCCTCCTTACAGTCCAGATTTGGCTCCCTCTGATTTTCATTTATTTGGTCCATTTAAGGAGGCAACACTTCAGTAAAGTTCACCTTAAGGCTGATTTTGACATTTCGAGATTTCGATGGATCTCCATGAATTAAGGTCCCTACATAACGTTTGGCCTATATTTAGCATGATGTCTATCGGTCTGTCTGTCTGTCTGTCGGCCTATCTGTCGGTCCGTGTACACGTGCAGAGCAAATTCGGCTAAAACAATTATTATGAAACTTCATATTTAGCTTTTGACATCAATCAATTTTTGGTAAAAATCGGTTAACTAGAAATGGGAGTTTACTCGTGTCGGTTTTAAGATCTTTGAGAATATTTCACAACAGAGAAATGTTTCGAAAAAAATTATTTAACAAAAATTGCTATAAAAGCAATAACTAACTACTTTTATTTGAGACATTTTTTGATAAAGCAGCATACATTAAACAAGTCCTTTGTGATGACGGTCGGTTCTCTGATGGCCACAGCTGAATTTTTTATAATTAAAATAGCCTGTTATAAACTGGTTAACCGGTTTTCCGCTTTGTAAATAACCAAAAATAGGTTTGTAAAATTTTCCGTTTTTTGCAAGCCCTAATCTGTACAGACACCCCAACTGAAAGAGTACTAGAAAGAACTCAATAATAAAGTTTAAAAATTATTTATATTTTACATACATTACATAAATAAACGAAAGGATATGGGGCCCCCGAAATATTGTTTGCCCCGGGCCCCATTGAAGTTCTCTCAGGGCCTGTATATATAATTACTTCAATCTATAAGAAGCATGAGCTGAAGTATGGCAGAAATTCAACTATGTAGCACCCTTTCAGTAGCGGCTGGTGAGTAAAATATTTGGGAGGACACTTTTTTTCCCATATATATCTATTAAAATATAGTTATACGAGAAAAAAGTAAATAAATAAAAAATACCTGAAAATATGTTCTGCAACTAGAAATACTGACAAATCTGGCACTTTTATTAAGATTTATGGTCAATATTATTATTATCATTTTTGTAGTTATTACTTCTATTATTATTATTTTTATTATTAAAATTGCAAAATTATTAAGACAATGCTTTGTAGTCAGAAACATAAAATATTTGGTTATTAATTAAGCAGATACCTACACATATTTACATATATTTAAATATTAGATTTAACCTTTTCGTTATGTTACCGATCCCAGCATGGCAAATTTGATCGAATAATGCATATGTTTATGAGACACATTATGTTTAAGAACTTTATCTTTGAAATGTTTAATATCTTTAACACTATTTACTGTCTTTATTTCATATGCGTCTGATGAGCAAATCAAACACAGGAAACAAAAAAAAAAAAACATTTTATTTATCACATCGACACAACCAACTTGTATTTAAATATTGTTTTTCACTAAACTTTCTATTAAATGTTCTATTTCCATTTTTATCCTGTTGGGAAATATTCTATTTTGGCCGATGAGGACCCATATTTTTACCGACCGCCAACATATATAAGGGAGATATTGTGATCATACCGATTTCGAGATTTCGATGGATCTCCACGAATTGAGGTCCCTACATAACGTTTTGACTATTTTTAGCATGATGTCTGTCGGTCTGTCTGTCCGTTCGTCTGTCCATCTGTCCGTCCGTCTCTCCGTCCGCCCGCCTGTCTGTCTGTGTACACGTGTAGAACAAATTCGGATAAAAGGATTTTTATGAAACTTCATATTTAAACTTCTGCCATCAATGGCACGAGTTGATCAACTTTTGGTAAAAATCGGTTGACTAAAAATGGGAGTTTACTCGTGTCGATTTTAAGATTTTGGCGAATATTTAGCAACAGAAAAATATTTCGAAAAAAATTATTAACAAAAGTTGCTATAAATGCAATAACTAATAACTTTTATTTGAGATGTTTTATGATGAAAAGAAAAATTTCGAAAAATTTGTCGTAAATTTTTGTAAAATTTTTTCAGTCTCAAATTTTCATACTTATTTGTAACGTTTCCATGGTCATGATAAATAATATCTCTGTTAGAAAATATTAGGCCAAGATATTTCTACTCTGCTGCTAGAATATATTTTATACAAGTACTTTATAATGGCGGTCGGTCCTGTGGTGGCCACAGCTGATTTTTTATTAATAATTTTGTTTCATAGTTAAACACGTTAGTTTTATTAAAATATACAGTATATTTTAATAAAACTAACGTGCTTCATTCGATTCATTTTCACGTTTAAGTACTTGTCACAAATCACAACGACCGAACTAAGCTACGGGACACCGGTCGTAATTCACTAATACATACAACACTAACCTTCGCCGCTGTTGCCGTTCCTAGTAAATTTTTGCTTCATATGTAGATAAGAACATTAGATATTGCATGTGGCAACGCTGTATCTTGGGACACTCCGTGGTGTGTCCAACAACGCTCGGAAGAGCGTTGTTGTCTTGATTTAAATTTTTTAAATCTAACATTTATATGAAAAATCTTTGAATAAGAAATAATAAAAATAAAAATATGCAGATATATCTAGCTACTTTAATGCAATTTTAAAGAAGTATAAATAAAGTATTAAATTTAGCTTTTTTACTAAAAATTTTTAGGAGGTCACTGTCCCAGCGCCTCCCTGTCTCAGCCGCCACTGCACCCTTTACCAGCTGGGCTTGACATACCAAAATCTCTTTAGACAAACTTGAGTCTTGGAGTCATCTAGGAAACATATGTAACGGGTGTTTTTTTTAGAGGTATAGAACTTTAAATTGCAATAAAACAACGATGGATTATTCGATTGACATGAATTTTTTTTTATTCGAAAGATAATCTTGTGGCATTACATTAAATCATACCAACAAGACGGCGCAACATGTCACACAGCTCGTGCCACAATCGATTTATTGAAAGACACGTTTGGTGACCGCCTAATTTCACGTTTTGGACCTGTGAATTGGCCTCTAAGATCTTGTGATTTAACACCGCTGGACTACTTTCTGTGGGGCTATGTAAAGTCATTGGTCTATGCGGATAAGCCACAAACGCTTGACCATTTGGAAGACAACATTCGCCGTGTTATTGCCGATATACGGCCACAAATGTTGGAAAAAACCATCGAAAATTGGACGTCCAGATTGGACTACATCCGAGCCAGCCGTGGCGGTCATATGCCAGAAATCATATTTAAAATGTAATGCCACAAGATTATCTTTCGAATAAAAAAAAATTCATGTCAATCGAATAATCCATCGTTGTTTTATTGCAATTTAAAGTTCTATACCTCTAAAAAAAACACCCATTACATGGTCGATGTGCTAGCCTTCTAAACAAATGCGGCTACTTTCAAGTCACAAGTTGTGACCGCAATTATCCACATCAAACAGTGGACCATATACGAGTAATATCTTTTTGTCTTATTTTCTGCTTTCCCGAAAACAAGAACGATATGAAATGCTCTTCAGTCTCATCATTTTGGACGCTGTTTTGTAGTCTATTAATGACGGGATTTTTTTATAGACAAATATATAGACAAATTATTCGAACTGCCCTTACAACTCCTAGTACCATTAAATTGTTGAATTTTTCTGTTTTGGTGTAATAAATTTGAACACATTCGGAATATTTAAATTTAATATAGGAAAATCATACTTAAACTCAAACGAATATAAAAAGCACTATTTTGTTAATTGCAATTTTTTACCAAATATTTGCATAACGGTCCAATGACAAACATTTCAAACTATCCTTGAAAATCTACAGAAATATCACTGAAGCATTAACCTTTACTGAAATCTTTTTATCATATGTAGAAATGGATCCAATTTGGTTTGCAAGTCCACTGGTCTCTATAGCTTTAAAATCAACTGAAAGCAATCGCTGACTACTGACTTTTAGCTAAATCCACTGACCCATCCTACCACGATATGAATAAATACAGATATTTGCTTTTGAGTGGCAATTACAAGACAACTCGCCCGAAATGAGATCAAATAATTTCTCAGAAAGAATTTTAGATTTCAGGAATGCTGACTGTGTATGACGTATTGTGAATCAAACCATTTGGTACTTTGATGTTTATATCCTATATGGTTATCTTATATTTAGGATTTTGTAGATATGACCAAAAAACCGTACAACGGTTTTTTTGGTCACAGAACCCACGATCAACAGAACTCATGTTTATCTGTCAGTTTGGCCCGCTTGCACAACTCTTTGACTAACATATAAGAAAACTATTGAGAGAAAAATATATATATATATATATATATTTTTTTAAATATCTGTGCGGTATCAAATGAAATCTTGTAATGCGTGGATAAACCAGCAATTTTATCAAAAACTTTTTTTTATTGACTGTAACACTGAGAAAGTATTAAGTTCCAACGGTTCCAACAATTCCAACGGCGTAAATAACCCCCCGCAGGCCCCGCTACTGCGGGGGTGCCCATGGCAAAAAGGGGACCCTACGTAAATTTTGACTAAATCCTTTGATAAATAATTATAAAATTAATTAACTTTTTGATTTCAGAAAATTTTTAATTTTATATGCCTAAACCTGAAAAAATGGGGAATCCCACGAACGGCGCTGCATTCGGGGATTTTTTTAGTACAGTAGAACGTCCATTATATTCCTTACTTGGGAACCAATACCAAATATAACTGGTCGGACTCGGAATTGTTCTCAAACAAATGAATAAAAAATTGTTTAAAAGTTATTATTTTTTTTTTAAATTCATTTATAATCTAAGCTAACTTTAAAATAAAGCATATAGGTACTACTAAAATCATCAGCATACAGTATTATTTCGTTTCGTAATGTTTTTTCTTTTTGTTGAAATTAGTGATTATGTTTTATTAAATTATATTTTGTAGTTAAAATAAAAATGTTTCATTACTTAACATTTTATTTTTGTGGGAGGGGGGCCAAACAAAAGTCTGCGGGGGGGGGGCAAAATTTGAAGTTAGGCCCTTGTATCCATTACTACAGTTCCAAGCATTATGACTGTAGTTCACTTCTTCAACAACTAGGTAATTTATTGGGTCAATATTTTTAAACATTTTTAATCAGTATTTTCAATGAATGGTCAGTAATTATAATAAAATATCGGTACGTAATATCAGTGCTCAGTATAACGATTAATACAAAAACTATTAGTATTTTAATTAAAATATTCGTAAATATAATAATTTTTCAGTATTTAATAATAAAAAATCATACATACGTAATGTAAGTAATATACTTCAGTATTTTATTCAGTTTGGATTATAAATCTACCAAATATGCATGGCTGTTGCTTTTGCCCACCATTTTTTAAGAAATTTAAATACAAGATCCAGAGCCCGCGCTAGCTCATTTAGCGCCCGCGGCAAACCCGCCAATCTGCGCCCTTTTGTTAGAATATGCAGTGGCGTTCCGAAATCCCCCCTGGTTAGGTGCTCACAATCTTATTTCAAACATATTCTCTTGATTTAGATGGTTGCAATTTAAATATTATTACATTTTAACCTAATACTAATTATGGCTAAGTAAATTTGCTGTTACAGTGGTACCTCGACTTACAAACCTCTCAAAATACGAACTTTTCAAGGTACAAACTATTTTCATATCCTATTTTGACCTCTAAATACGAACCGTGATGTTTTTATTTTTAAATGAATCAAAGCCTGTTTTACATTATACTTTTTTAACATTTTTCCCTAGTACTAGAAACAGACTAGTACTACATGTAACACATCGGAAACTCGTGAACCACAAACCGACACAAGAAAGTTGTTAATTTTTTACAATTTAAAGGAAGGTGATTTTCATTCTAATCATATGGAACAGAAAATTTCACAAATAAAAATTAATATGTAATAGTCTACAAAATGCACATTTATAGTGAAAAAATGCTTCTTCTCCCTGCTTCTCCATTTATTTGCATTTTCTTCATTTAATTGAAAATAGTTTTTTAATTTTTTTTGGATTTGCTTTATGATTTTTTAATCTGGGAACGGATTAATTAATTTCCCATAAGATATAATGGGTTTCTAGATACATACTTTTTAAAATACGAACCGTGGTCAGGAACAAATTAAGTTTATAATTCAAGGTGCCATTGTATATCCAAATGTGGCACCAAAATCAGTTATAGATGCTTTCAGATGTGTGAGAAAGTTAATCAAATGTATTTCTATAGAAGCTGTTTAAAATATTAATAACGTTAGCAGTAAACAACGTACTGCTGAACAATAATTTACTACGTTAAATTATTTAAAATTTAAAATTAGCTATATGCTTTAAAAAAAACTAGCTTTATTTATATATTGCTAACTGAGAAACCGACACTTCGATTTTTGAAAAATGAATTGTTTCTCCATTCCAAACAACTTTTTGATATCAAGTTTTTGATGTTAAATGAATAATAAGTGAGATATTTCAAGTTTATATTGGATGTAGCGACACCATAGATCCCAAATTTCAAATCTAATCTTAATAAAGACTTCAACAAAACACAATTATTTATTCATTTCAAATAAATTTCTTACATTCATTTTTTGTATAGAGCAGTGTTTCTCAAACTGTGGTCCGCGAGTCAGTTCTTGGTGGTCCACGAACACAAAATTAGATTAGTATTAATAATTAGTATTAATCTTGATGTTGGTGGTCCGCGGTTAGCGTGGAATCCGCAACTGTCGAAAGTTTGAGAAATACTGGTATAGAGTAAATAAATGTAATATTTCAAAAAATTGAATAAATACGTAAAACAAAAAAGATTTTTTTTTTCCTATTTTAAACAATTATTATTGTTATAATTATATAGTTTGGTAAGGCAATAGTAATAATTGCAGGCGACACATTCGTACCTGCAATTCTCAATCAATATCAGCAACCTTGACTGTAAAAAATATTACTGTAATTTTATAATTTATGTATACTACCAAAACAAAATTATACCAATCAAATAAGCAAAATTGTACCGACGAAATGTGATTTGCAGTGTTCTAACTACCACGTTTGTGCGACGACACACCGGAAACTCCTCGTTTCACATGACTGGAAAAAAGAAAATTTCGTAGTACGAACTCCGCAAGGAACCCCTGAAATTCCAAAACAGGCTCCATTCTGTTGAGTTACGCCACTAGCGATTTAATACTGCTGCTGAATTATTTATACTGACCAAAATATTCTTATATCGGGTCTACCAAGATAGAGGGAGCACGTTTTTTTCTGGAAAAGACGTATGACCAAGTTGGGTTAAAAATGTTGATGATCAAAGTTTACCCAAAAAATCAAATGGTAGTATTGAAATTTTCCGAAACAAATTAGAACTATATTAAAGTTGGGAAAGATGCCCCAGTTATAGAAAAACAATCGTGTTGCATTAATATTAATTATTAAACTTTATCTGTTACTTTGCTATAATTCTTAGATAATCATACTACACAATAACATAAGATTAAAACACTTATAATTATTCTAAATATATAAAATTAATGATTTAAAATAGTACTGTAATTGGCCATATATCCCATATCGATGGGATTTTTGCCCCATATGGTGGTATTTATGCCTCACTAAAATAATACATTTGATTTTGATCAACAATTTTAATATTTTTTTTAAATAACAATTAAAAATTACAATTTATTATTATTTTTTTTTTACCGACTGCCAACATATATACGGATTGGTCATACCGATTTAGACTATTTTTAGCATGATGTCTGTTGGTCTGTGTGTCTGTCGGTCCATGGATATGTGTAGAGCAATTTTGGCCAAACGAATTTTTATGAAACTTCATATTTAAGTTTTTGACATCAATGGCACCAGTTGTTCAACTTTTGGTACAAATCGGTCAACTAGAAATGTAAGTTTACTCGTGTCAGTTTTAAGATTTTTGCGAATATTTTACAACAGAGAAAATTTTCTAAAACATCTATTCTACAAAAATTACTATACAAGTAAGTAATAATTAACATCTTTTATTTGAAACATTTTTTGATAGGACTTAATAAATTTTTAAAACTTTTCATATTTTTGCGATATTTTTTCCAAGTATCTATTTTGGCATACATATATGTTATTGCGTGTCCTTGGGAAAATGTTAGTATAAGATTATATATATATATATATATATATATATATATATATATATATATATATATATATATTTATTATAAGATTATATATACAATGCCCGAGCCATATATCCCACATTTATTGCGGCCTTATATCCTTTTTCTATGGGATAGATGCCCCATCTGTTTATTTCGAATGTATACAATATTGAGCATTATTTTCTACTCTATAATGTGAGGTTAAGTGCCTTCTGATACCTAGTAATGAAACTAATTTTGTTAAAGTTATAGTTACGTCATAAAACCTTAAGAAAAAATGTCGTTATTATTGAAATACTACCACTCATATGAGCACCTACCTTTACAATTTAATTTTTCATAAACTATTAACATTGATGATAATTTAACACATTTATTTCAGCAGACTATGTTTCTCATACAAACTGTCAGTATTGAAATGATACAAACACACACCGTTATGGATATATGCGAAGTGGGGCGTTTATCCCACTGGGGCATCTATACCAACTTTACCCCATAGGGTAACAAGGACAAGTTAAATTTTTTAAATGGGAACGTATATAGTATTGGGCATGTTTGGATAGAGATTATGAAAAGAATTTAACTTAAATTAAACATATTTTAATTCCTTTTACAGTTTACGAAACACTGTATTCTCTATAACAGTGGTTCTCAACCGGTGGGTCGCGATCCACACGGGGGTCGCCTGTTTTCGTGAGATATATTCATTTGGAAGATATCAAAGAAGAATTTTTGTTTTGTAGAACACTAAAAACTAATACGAAAGGTGAAGACGTCATGGAGATGATAAGTTCATTCTTTGAAAGTAATGACTTACAAAGTAAAAACTTGTGTGGATTATGTACCGATGGAGTACCGGCCCTGCTTGGAGCGAGGTCGGGCTTTCAATCAAAAGTTAAAGAGCTTGCATCCCAAGCAAAGGGATTACACTGCATTCATCGATTTGTCCTTGCTACCAATTCTTGCTTCTTTTCTACACTGCTGTTCGTTGGTTATCAAAAGGAAATGTTGTTGGCCGAGGTTTTTAATTGAAAAGCGAAATTAAACAGTTCTTAGAAATAAAAGGAAAACATGAGCTTATGACACAATTTAATGATGAGACCTGGATCCAAAGAGTAGCTTATTTATCTGATAACTTAGATCAGCTAAACAAACTAAATTTAAAACTGCAGGGTAAAGAAACGCACATTATTCACTTCAGAGATAATATCCAGGCGTTCGTATTAAAGCTGCAAAATTGGCGCCGTAAAGTAAATCTTGTAAACCTTGCCATGTTTGAACACCTTTACACCAAGACTGAAGAATCGGAGACGGGAATTGTAGATAATCTAAGAGAGGAAATTAATAACCCCCTTAAAGACTCTGAATCTGAAATTCAACGTTATTTCCCGGAGTTCTCTGAACAAGAAGTTGCCTTAGTACGAAATCCATTTCATGCATTTTTGGATGTTACCGACATTATCGATGAAGTACATGATGAATTTTTGGAGCTGCGAAATGACTCCTCTCCGCGTTATATATTTCAGGAAAAATCGGTATCTCAATTTTGGTGTGCTATGCGTCATTCGTATCCTAAAGTTTCCATGCTTTCTTTTCTAATATTAGTGCCATTTGCTTCTACTTACCTCTGTGAAAGTGGATTTTGAACTCTTCTGCAGATCAAGGCAAAAACCAAGAATAAGCTGGATGTTCCAGATGATATGAGATTGACCTTGACAAAAACTCAACCAAGAATTATAACACTTGTTAAGCAGACGCAAGCTCAATCATCACATTAATCATTAATAATTAATACTTAATAAAAAATATCGTCACTTTTGTTAAGTCGTAAAATATATTTTGTCAAACCCTTTATTTTTTGTTGTATTGATCAAATATGGCGGACGAGAAAGGGGAATCGCGAACATATTAAAAAATTCTAAAAAGGGTCGCGACCAAAAAAAGGGTGGGAGCCAGTGCTCATAACGACTTAGAAAAAAGATTTTTCCTTACAAATGTTCAAAGTGTCTTCCATTTTTATTTAAACACTTTTGCATCCTTGAATAAAAATACTTTACTTTCGTGTCTATATAGAATTTCGTAAACTATAAAAAATATTTTAAAAAAAATTTTTAAATAAAAGTTGTTTTTATATTGATACATACTGACCCTTTACTTCACAAAATACTTAATTAATTATTTAAAAAAACTAACCAAATAAATAGAAATTGTTTCTCATATAGAGAAATTTCTAAACTTAGAAGTATTTATCGTGACAAGGCTGTAAAAAATACAAGTTAGTTTAAAATTTTATTTAAATTCTGTTTACTCGTCAATTGGTTCATAATTTAAAATCTATAGCTAGAGCTTGCAAATAATCACTAAAACTTACGTTAAAAATAGTTTCAATTTTACTAACTGCAAATCAGTGCTACCGTGTTTCAGAAGTTGAATAATTTAGTCATGTAGCGAAATTGTGAAGTGCATAGACAAGTGGGTATATTTTACATGTTAAAACATTCATGAAATTAGCCCGTAGGTCAGTCCGGAGTTACTCTCAAAGCTGGAGTTCTTACTTACTTGTTCTAAGAGGCACAGACCCATTCATCTTTTCAATGAAACACTCCGAAAATACTTGAATATGCAAAGATTCAATGTCTGGATTACTGTTATTTTCATCCTTATGTCAAGGACTTGTATAAACGAAGGACATGATGGGATAAACCAAAATGAACATTATGAAGTACAATATGAAATTGCAAAAATAATAAATTATAAACCGGTACAAACACCGGGAAACCCTAACAGTAACAGTTGGAAACCCAGGAAGATATAGAGTATTAGATCTTAATACAGTCCGACGTACTCAATCCCCAAAATCGATGGTACGCACAAGGATCTTGTGGAGAGAGTACCCCAAACTGTATATTGGACCCAAGCACTCTACTTATCCGGAGAATCCAGACCGAACTGCCTAACACATGTTAAATGATATTGCTACGTTAAATTTACTTAATTTTTTTTTTTTGATTTTGTGGAGATGGAAGGAAAGAAACACAAGGTAAAATGGATATTGTTCAAGTTAACTCGCCAAACTCTTCAAAATTCTGAAAAAACAGATAAGAATAAGTATAACCTCAAAATGGTACATGTGAACTAAATTAACTATCGAGTAATCAACAAATAAATTACTCACCAACTGTGTACCCCATGTGGAAACAAAACAATTAAAGAATTGTGCAAATAAACTCAAAAATATCACAGATGTAATAAGATATAAATGAGACCAATGTGGCTCAGACAATTGTGCGTACCATCGATTTTGGGGATTGAGTACGTCGGACTGTATTAAGATCTAATACTCTATATCTTCCTGGGTTTCCAACTGTTACTGTTAGGGTTTCCCGGTGTTTGTACCGGTTTATAATTTATTATTTTTGCAATTTCATATTGTACTTAAATATTGGATGTAAGGATCCTTAAGTGTTTTTTTGGGGTTTGGACTTGATATACCGTTTGAGGTACCTTTATCTCATTACTTTGTACGTACCACTGTTTTGAGAGATTGGTACGTCGAATTGTATGATTGCTCCAGATCTCAATTAATTCATTCTGGTCCTTTCCACTTAGTTGGTAGTAGTGAAAATTTCATGATTGCGGGGGTTATCGTTGCGTTATGTTGTACAGGGTGGGACACTGTCAACTCTGTCGATTTGTGCGTACCAAGTAGTTAGGGGGGGTAGTGTCGCAGCCTGTCATATTGATGCAGCGATAAAACTTGTTATCATTATATTTATTATATAAGTTAATGTTGGACAATTATATGGTTTATTTGTCTCAGTTGCACTGTTAAATTCAAACAATAGTTTCTAATTTTTGGATCACTATATTTCTAAAAATTTAAATTTACTCCTGGTTTTTCCTATGGTTTGTTACCTTCAAGTACAGGTAGGACTCGTTTTACGCCGGTGTTACGTTCCGGCGTAAAATAAATCGGCGCAAAAAGAGTCCAAAATGTGAAATTCCAGAGACGGATTGACTTGAAATCTACATGTTATTGATGTATTTTTGTCTTGATATTTCAACGATTTTAAATATATTTGCAAGTGTTTTGTATGAATACCACGAATTTCAAAACTTTGTTTTCAGGGACGGACCTATATAAATTTTATTAAAATGAATTAGACATAAATGAAGCAAATAAATATTTATTCTTTTGTGCTATATAAATACAATACAACGATATGATTTAACAACAAACTTACGACTAACAAAACTAACAACAAAAAATTAATAATAATTTAACATAAAGAAAAATATGATGTAGAAAAAAAAAATAGGATAATTATATTAAAAAAATATATTGTATAAAATTATTTTTCTGTGAATTTTCTCTTTTTTTCACGGATGAGCTCTGGATACGGTGCCAAAGAAGCTGCAACACTCCTCTTTACTTGCATACTGCGTTCACTATCATTATCGAGCTCACAAAGTTTTTCAGTAAGGATGTCTATATTTGTCAAAATTCGTTCTAAAGTATTCTTAATGATGGTTGTAACAGTCGATGGAGGTAAATTGAGGTCCCTACAAACTTTTGGACGTGTTTCTCCATCTAGCATTCTTTTAATCACCTCTATTTTCTGTTGGTTTGTAATGGATCTTCGTTTTTTCTTAGCATTTAATTTAAGTGGTTTATTTTCCTTGTTAGAAGACATGGTTTGTGAAAAATTTATCTAATTTAAAAAAAAATAATCACCTAAAAATTATAAAATACATTACACTATATATTAATATATACTACACTATATATAATACAATAAATTATTACTTACAAACAACAAATTAAATTTACCTTTAGGAAAATTAAATTTGGCAGACGTAAAAATTTATATAATATATTCTATATAATAATTGCAATAAACTCAATGTGCTGAATGCAACCCTGTACTGGCAAAATATTACTAAGCAATGATGTACTTTATTAACTGCGCGTGCGTAAAACCTCAGAACATCCCCGCTTCGACCCCGGATTCGGCGGCGAGGTCGACACACGACTCTGGCGTTCAAGCGGCGTTATTTCGAGACCGGCGTAAATAAAACCAGCGCAAAATGGGTCCTACCTGTACACATAATATCTATGTATTCTGCAATTTCACCATCCTTGGAGATGATTGATGTACAGTCTGTTATGACTACGTTTAACTAACATAGGTAAATTTTGTTATTAATTGCACAATATTGTTTTCTATCATGATGTTATTGTTATAGCACCTGAAGAAGCCAACAATGTTGTTGGCGAAACGTTGTGTTTTGTTAAAATAAACGCTTCTTGTCCAAAAAGCTGAGTGAAATTATTTTCCACTTCTACCCATATTCAAAATTTGGACGTTAAATTACTTTCTACTATTATTCATACCGTAAAAACTGCTGTTACGTAGCCCTATCCTCCCCATTTCCTCCTATAGCTCTATCCGCCGCCCACCCATCCTATCCCTAACTTTTTATCTTCCGAGTTTCCTCGTTATTAGAGGTGATGTTCGCACCTAGATAGGTAAAATCAGACAAAATTTCGTAATTAGGCGTGCCAATTTCAAGACTTTTTTTTTACATTTTAATTAACCAGTTCTACATACACGATGTAACATATAGTTTCATAGATCATACATTGTTTGTCAGGGTTTGTCACGTTGTGGGGTCGGTTCGAAAAACACCCCTGTCAGTTTATTTTGTGTCTGTTAATCAGGGCCGCCCCTAGTATTTGCAGGGCCTGGGGCAAAACTGGAATTGCGGGGCCCCAAAACAGGATTTGCAGGGCCCCATCTATATATATATATTGAATAACGATATTTTCTTTAATATTATTAACTATTAACAAAGTACACATACTTATTTTCAATGAAAATATAATTTTTTTCCAACTATTTATAAAACTTGGAATAATATTTTTAATGTATTTTATTATTTTATTACTTGACGGTAGAAGTGCGGGGCCCTTAAAGGCGCGGGGCCTGGGGCAGGTGCTCCACTTGCCACCGCCTAGGGACGGCCCTGCTGTTAATTCACTATTAATGTTTAATTAGATTGTTCGATATCCGCACTATCACTGTCACTGTCTGTTATAGTGTCTTGCGGTAGTTTTCTCTTTAATCTTCTATGAATTTTTCGCTTGCCCAGTTTATAGAGTGTGGCACCGGAGCACTGTCCAATTCCGTGGGAAAATGTTTTTGAGAGTTTTTTCATGAATTCTTCTATTGTCATTATACCCAGTTCCTCGTGTAAATGGCTGTTCCTGATAAATCATGGGCTGTTGGTGGCAACCCGTAAGACTTTCGACTGAAAAGCTTGCAATTTTTATTATGTATGTTCGTTGTGCGGCACCCCATACCATGCACTGGTTCTTGGGTGATACTTGGCCTGGAGTACAGTTTTCGGATATCTTTGTTCTTACGGATTCTCCATTCACCATTAATTTGAATGGGACCAAAGATTCTGCGTAATATTTTATTTTCGAAAACTATGAGGTGTTGTCGATCTCGCTTTGTTAAGGTCCATGTTTCGAAGCCATACATAAGTACGGGACGTACTATAACTTGGTATAACCTGATCTAAAAAGTAAATAAACCTTGAATAAATTATTTTATCGACGACTAGGGATGGGAACGATATATCGATATTTCGATAATATCGATACTTTAGAAAAATATATCGATATTTGAAAAGCGATATATCTGGTCCGATCACACGACCTTGTGGTACGCCACTGGTGACTGGGTATGAGTGCGAGAAAGATGCACCTACACGTATTCGGAAGGTGCGCCCCGTGAGATAGGCAGTTTCCAGCGGAGTAGCTTTCCACGGATTCCATAGTGATCCATTTTAGCAAATAGCCTACGAAAAGCGACTCTGTCAAAGACCTTGGCGAAGTCGAAGTAAATAATATCTACGGGCTCGGAACGATCTAAACGTTGACTCCAGTAGTTGGTGGCAAGAAGCATATTCGAAACAACGGACCTTTCTGGGACGAAACCATGTTGGGTATCGGACACTAGAAGGTGCTGGGTTAAGAAATTTATCAGTTGATCCACAACTATCCTTTCCAAAATTTTCGCTGTTATCGAAACAAGGCTAATAGGCCGATAATTAGATGCTTGATTTCTGTTGTCATTTTTATAGATGGGGATAATTAACGACATTAGCCAGGGTCTGGGCATAAGTCCTGTATTGAACGAATTATTCATAATTATCGACAGTGGTTTAGCTAGTACATGGTGGCACTTTTGGAGAACAACAGGGTGAATTTCATCAGGACCAGGTGCTGTATTAACGCAGAGTTGTCTCAGTTTATCAGCTACGATGTCTGGAGTGATTATTACTTCGTTGATGAAGTTTGCCAGTGGCGTTCCATTGATTAGATTAGATTAGATTAGATACAGTCTTTATTCGTGCCTTGCGGCTTTGAATGGAGTACAGTTCTTACATAAATAACCCATAATTAACTTTATATATATATATATAAACAAGAATAAAACAAAAATAAATATTTGATACTATTTACAAAAAGAAAAATGAAAAATATATATATATATATATATATATACATTATAAACTTATAACTAAAGTATGCCCTTTTTACTGTTATATTGCACTCTCTTTTACTCTTCTTTTCTTTAGCACCCTTTTCATCCATGTTAACCCTGCTCCCGACTCGTCCAGCAGTTCTTGAATCCTCCTTGGCTCTCTTCCTATTTCTTTACAATTTTGTAGGTGTTCTATCGTTTCTACCGTTTCGCCGCACGTTCTACATAATCTCTCGTTTTCTTCTTTCCAATATTTACTTGCCTCTGTCTCATTTCCACACCTAAATCTTGCTATGGTTTTCTGTGATTTGTTGCTGTTTTGCAGATATTGTGGCAGCCATTGTGTTTGTATTCTCCCATATTCTTTAAAATACCTAGACTTGCTAATTTTATTCTGTTGGTTCTGCAGTTGTACCTCTCTATCTCTTTCTGTTGTTATTTGTTCAATTGCAACTCCGTCCTCCTGCTTTCCATTGGCCAACAGTGGCGTTCCATTGCAATCTGGCCAAGTCACCTGCGGGTTCGCTAGTGTAATTGTTGGAGAAATATTCTGCGAAAACCTCTGCTACCTCCGCTTCGTTACTGCAAGGGTTAATAGTATGGTTAAGGATCATAGGTATTTTGGGTTTTTGGGAGAATTTTTGTTTCGTATAGGCAAAAAATGATTTCTGACCTCGGGATAAGATTTCAAGTTCGTAGGATTGGCGAGCTTTTCTTGTAAAAGATGTCAACGTCCTTGAGAGTTTCCTATAATTTATTAAATCATATTCAGCGTTTGTAAGTTTATATCTCCTCCATAGATGTTTTTTCTTGAACACAGTCGGGTCAGATCGTAGGTCATTCATGGCTTCCGAATATTGGGTCCGCGCGAAAAAAGTGGTGTAAAAAGATTGACACATCTTTGTACTTCTCTTGTGAAGTGGTTCCATTGGTCATCAATATTAGAAGAGTCCAGTAGAATATCCCAGGTGATGCTAGATAGAGATTCTTCCATACTAGTAAAATCGGCTTTCCAAATATTTGGTTTGTTGGGAGCAGTGGGGGTAAGGGTATGTAGAATTTGAAGTGAGGTTATAAGGATTGAATGGTCTGAAATTCCAATTGAGGCACAGTAGTTTATTTCGGAAATTTAATTAGAGTTTGATGTGAGTAGTAAATTGAGAGTAGGTGGAGTTTGTCCCACACGATAGCGGGTGGGTTTGTCTATGAGCTGTTCGAGGTTAGTGGATAAAATTGCATTGATGAATAGGACTGCGGACTCGGGGGAGGTGGGGATTTGAGATAGTAGCCAATTGAGAGAGGAGAAATTGAAATCGCCTAGGATAATTAAGTTAGAATATTTTTTTGACATCTCTTGTATAGTGGAGTATAAGTGGCGGTCGTTCTCAGTGGAAGAACTTGGTGTTCGATAAATGCAACCAACTGTGATGCGCAGGAAGTTAGTTGTGATTTCCATCCATAGACTCTCTATTCCTGGGATTGTTATGGACAAAAGATGGGTGTGAGTGTGATTAAAAATTGACTGCTTAAGATAGATGCACACACCACCACCCTTCTTATCATGCCGATCCGATCTATAAAGATTGTATCCAGTGATTGAAACCAAACTGTCTGGCACAGTATCTGACAACCAAGTTTCGGTGATTGCGATCAAAGCGTAGGAATGGTTGCTTACATTAAGAATTAAATCGTCGAATTTAGCCGTGAGCGATGCAATATTTGTATAAAAGAATTGGAGTTCAGTCAGATTAATTTGAAGGGTTGCGAAATGGAGTGCCTTGTGTTTGCGACTTGGTACAAATAATTGGAATGTCATGGTTGTATCTGATTGTCAATTTCGTCTCCCCGGTGTCCAGTCGGCGGTGGACCTCGATTCTCAGGTCTTTAAGAAAATTGATCTGGTTTGGGGTTTGATCTGTTTTTATGGATATAGCGTTGAAACGGGTTTGCGTGAGTGTTGTTTTATTCCGGAGGATAGTGCGGGCCTGAGCTTCTGATGAGAGCACTATCTTTAATGGGCGTGGTTTGCCATCGTTCCTAGTGCGTCCTAAACGACTAACAGATACAGGTGGGGTATAACCTGGACCCTGTATACCGTTTAATATATCCGCAACGAAGCTCATATCGGTACCGCTCCTCGAATGTGAATTGAGAAGGTGCTTCGAGCGCTTTTGCTAACGCTGTTTCCAGGGTTCTCATTTTTTCTTCAAATTTTTTTCCATATCCTGAAGGGTCTGTGAGATTGCTGATAGCTTATCGTTTTGTTCCGAGCACTTGGTACAGTATACTCTGACCGATTTCAGCTTAAGTCGGGTAAGACGTGAGATGTCGTCGGCAGACAAACCAGCACAGTTCGCGTGGACACTTAGTTTGCATCCATCGCATGATATAGTTGGCGAGTTGTTTGTGATGCTCTTGTTACAATTAGGGAACGGCACCATATTGGAAAAAAATTCAGAGCGCCTGGTTGGTAGGCAGCAATAATAACACAGAAGTGTTTGGGAAATAGATGTGCGAACAGACAGGTGTTGAAGGATTAGGGTGATTAATGTAAGAATGAATTTGCACAAGTTGGTCGCTTACCAAATAAGAGGTCGACGACCCGAATGGGTGTTGGCTTCAATGCTGTATCTTCGGACAGCACTACTGGACCACAGGATGTCTCGATCGTAGTAAAACTTGCACTGGGGGAGCACTGATACAACGTACTCAACTTGTCAAAAATTCGTAATTTTTGCTTTAGAATCACAAGAGATAAAAGAATAAAACTGAACAGAGAATTAATACGCGTGTGACTTGTAAAAATATCTATAACTAGTCAATATTGACTACTTGAAAGAACATGTTTTTCACTCACAAAAAAATTCTTCGATAAATGTACTATTAGTGACAGTAATATAATTAAAAACTTAGGCAACTATACATTAAGTGACTTAAAATATAAAAAATATAAACATAAGCGTATTAAACATATACTTCTTTAATTATAAGTCAAACAAATGCTAGGTTTTTTGCCTTTTTCCCCTAGCAACCAACATTTATTAGTTCTAACTAAATTGTACAGTTGTTAATACAATATTAAACTATAATTTTAAGTATACATATTGTTTTACAGGTATTTGTATATAAAATGGTATATGGATGTAAATAAAATCATTTTATGTTTTTATATATTATGTATCCAACTGTAAATACATAGAGCTACTCATAATGCACGCATTTATAACGGAACGAGCATGCGTGCGCAGCCGTGAATAATGATCATTTAATACACAGACGTTTTCTTTTTACATGAAGTTAGTTACAATGACCTGATGGTAGCCGTCTTGATGACGTCAGTTCTGAAGTTTTACAATTGATGCTCATAATTTCTGTGTTTCTAAAATAAATTAATAATTTCTAATGATCCAGGGCTCGAAAAATACCGGAGCAAACTGGAACGGTATTCAGGTTCGTGAATTTATGAAAAATATCGTCCAGTTCGTCAAATTATTGAAAATATTGTTCCATTATTGTTTTTTTTTTTTTTTATCAATTTGTTTGTTTAATAATAACTTTGAAGTGGTGTTTCGGTTCGTTAAATTTTCCATTTTGCGCTTTGCAATGATTTTTTTGAAACCCTGCAAAGGTTACCTAGTCATTATCAAAACTATACATTTGTAGATAAAATATTGTACTTAACTAGCATATAATGCAGTGGTTCCCAACCTTTTTTGTGGTGAGCACCCCTTTGAATGTGAAAATAAACTCCCGCACCCCCATAAAAAATGTGTTCAGAGTTTTACAGTTGAGTCATATTTATATGTCAAGTTGATCAAAATAAAAAGTGAAGGGCAAAAAAAGGAAATCGCATGAATATTTCTTTAAAATTGATCAAATTAATTGATGTAGCATTAAGCGGTTCTTAACCTTAATAAAATTAGAAAGAAATATACTTATTGAAAAATAATTTTTTATTATTATTATTCGTATCGCACCCCTCAAAATGCTTTCCCGCACCCCTGGGGGTGCCGGCACCCCCGGTTGGGAACCACTGATATAATGGCTATATGTCTATGTAGTGTATGTTTGTTAAATAAAATGCCAACTTTTTCTTGATTTTGCAAAAATTTTAGAATACCGGTATTAATACGGATGCTGTTCAGCATTAAAGCATATCGAAATACACATATTGTAATTTTGTTTGATATTGCAATCCGTAAATGCTACTTATAAACTTGAAATATCTCACTTATCATTAACTGAACAATAAGTGTATATCATGAATTGTTTATAATAAAAAAACAAATCTTTTTGTTTTATATATTTCTTCAATTGAATGAATATTTAGAGGGTTGGAGACACTAAAATTAACATTATGAAATATTTCACTTATTACTTACTTTAACCGCCCAACCTTTGGGTTATTATTCAAAAATTAGGTAAAAAATCATCGGGTTTAAAAAAAATCCTCACTTATTATGGTCTCACTTCCGGAGGTGACATATTGGAATACAAAAAAAATCAGTTTTTGATAAAACACAAAGTAAATAAACGGTATAAAAAAGTTACAAAATATCACATAAATACACAAAAACAGAAGATGACAATAACTAAAAAATTGCAGATATTTATACACGACCGGTAAATGAAAATCAAAAATAAATAGTGATGCATTTTTTTTTTTTTTTTGTATCTGAGCTTACGGGATACGATTTGTTGCGTTCGGGCGATAATATAGCGGACGTATCACGTACGTTCGTATGGGTAGGGCGGTTAAATCAAAAATGTATATGTGTAAGAATTTTTTTTCAGAATGAAGAACCTTTTTTTTTGTTGAATTCAGTTTTTAATATGATAAATATGGGGGAGGGACAACAAACTTGAAATATCTCACTTATTATTTACTTAATAGCAAAAATGTATATATTTATATAGGAAAAGTTGTTTAACAAGAAGTAACGATTATTTTTTGTTGAATGCATTTGTTAATATGACGAATATTTGGGGGACTATGATGGACACTACCTGAAATTAAAATATCACACTATCTATGTGATAGCAAATATGTATACAACAAAGTATGTACGAAGTACGGGCAAGTTAGCTATTACTTTATAAGTTTTAACTTTACGAACATCAGACGATAAAAGTTATCTGGTGAGAAAAGTTTTCTGTGAACTACTAAGATTTACTTATTTATGTCGAGTTATCACACCATTTGATTTAATCCATCTAATTTAATCTATATAATACTTCTTCCTCCAGCCTTAAACTGTGTCGATATTTCAGGTCCGCCCCAGTTCCTGTTGTCACCTTTATTGATGACATTTACTCGTGTTGTTTCACATGTTGTATGTCCGATTATCTTAAACCCGATCAGTAAACCTCGTACATCGGTGGTCAGCTCATGTAGCTGGGAAAACAAACAGCTCTGGGTGCGGTCCATAGACACAAGCTCAGCCCCATCCATGTGTAGGTGTCTGTGGGAGTGTGGGTGCTGCAATCAGATACCGTCAAGATAACGGACTAGCTTTAGCTGTACATCATTGACTGTTCTTTACTGGATGGTGAGAGTGGCGGAGGTATAGCGCGAGTTTAGGGGCATGGAGATCTCATTTACTGAACATAAGGTAAATAACAATAAACCTCAGTGCTACAACCATTGGCGGTTTACGTTGTTGGGGGAACTGGGTGGTAGAATTAAAAAGGGCTATTTATTATTAATCTAATTTAATTTAACAACTTTACCAATATGTACAGTGATTTTTATTTTAAGAATTAATTTTTTAGTTACTTATTAACGCACATAAAGGAAAAAAAATATGATTTAATTTATATTTTCATTTACCTACATTATTCCATTGCATTTAGATTATTCCATGGTAGTTACTATTGATGTTACATTACACTAGGTTTCAATACAATCTACTATTATATTGTACAAGTGTGGTATGTATGTTCTATTCAACTTCTAGTGTATCTTCATTTTTCCGGTACTGACTAATTTTTATTGATAAAAATCAAGCATTTTTTCCTCGAATCAAAGTCACCATTGATCGGCACGGACAGGTTTTATCAGACGATAATTCAAAAATATTCTTAATATAAGACGGCCGGTCCAGAATATCTACGGCGAGAATCAAAGTGTTAAATAGTAATAATAAAAAAGCTATCCTGAACCATTATTTTCAGGTATCAGAAAACATTTTTCAAAGATTCTGGGCCATTATTTGAGCATTTTGAGGCAAAAAATGCTTACGAGGTTTCAAAAGGAGACAGCTGTCAAACTTTTTGCATTTTAAAATGGAACGAGATTTCACATTTTGAACGTGTTTCTTGACAGAAGAATACTATTTAAGGATTTAAGGTGAATTAACGATAAAGTTTAAGACATTTGCAGGACGAATTTCTCTAAAATAGTGTTAAAAAAAGATTTATATATATTAAAAATTTCAGGGTTAATCAAAGTGTTAAGTGGTGATAATGGTTCAAGATAGCTTTTTTGACGTGCGAGATAATATTTTGAGGCATCAGAAAACATTTTTCAAAGAATCTGGGCCATTATTAGATCATTTTGAGGCAAAAATGTGCTTACAAGATATCAAAAGGTGACAGCTGTCAATTTTTTTGCAATTTAAAATGTGACGAGAGTTCACATTTTGACCGTATTTCTTGACAGAAGAAAACTAATTAAGTATTTAAGGTGAATTAACGATAAAACTTAAGACATTTGCAGGGGGATTTTCCATAAAATAGTGTTAAAAAAGATGAGCGACAAGTTTTATAATCGACAAGTGCGACAAAATGCCATATTATATTTAAAGGAGTCGCGAAGCGACGAGTTTTAACAGCGTAGGGGAGAAGACCGGCGTAGCCGGGCTGAGGCCCCTAGTATGTTCATATTTCATTTATACTTTATTATAAAATAATAATAGGTTCCCAACGCCTAGATAGGCGTATAAGGGGCAGAGAAGGTAAGTTCTCCGTTTCTAGACCGCCGGCAGGGCCGGATTTCCCTATAGGCTAAGTAGGCTTAAGCCTAGGGCCTCCTAAGTTCAGAGGGCCTCAATATTCAAAAGATGCATATGTACTAAAAAAAAAAAAAATTTAATGCTATAACTCAAGAAACATAGACCATACGAAGGGTTTTATAATTTACCCTAAATATAGTTTTTCCCTTTATAGATTAACTAGAGCGAATACGTTTTTGAACATGTTTATGGGTAGCAAAAAGTCGATATCTCATTGGGCCTAAGAGATATTGAGGAACCCGTTAAAAAGCATTTCACCCCTTTAGAAGAACTCCCTCAGTTTATGAGGACCTCTACCAAATAATGCATAAAGAAAAATTACAGATAGCTTTACCTAACATAGAAGCAGTCCTAGGACTACTTCTTAGTTTAATGGTCACTAACTGTTTTGAAGATAGGTCTTTTTCAAACTTAAAAGAATTAAAAATGAATTAAGGAGCACAATGTCTGAAGACAGATTATCCATAGTGAGCATTCTGAGCATTGAAAGTGATAAACTTAGAAATATTAAAAAAAAGGTAGTCTATTGAAGGGGCCTAAAAATTTGAGTAGCCTAGGGCCTCGCGTTATGTAAATCCGGCCCTGACCGCCGGTCATAGATATGAAAGCCAATTGGTCAGTGTGACGTTTCGACCGTTCCTATTATCCCTGAATGAACAGGTACTCATTTATAAGTATTAAATACTGATTTATAAGTATTAAAAATTGAGGCTGAGTCGATCCCAGAGCTGTCTGCAAAGTAACGGAAGATAAAAATCCGAAGGTTGTGGGAAGTATATAGAGTGGATATCGTTTATAACGACATCTGATATCGGTTTTTGCGACAAAATTTCAAAGTCCTGGCCAGAAGCAATACTTTTTATACGCTTATAACGACATCGGATATTGCAACGAAATTAATATAACGACGAAAATGGCTTCAAAAATTATTGAATAAAACTTTTTAGAAAACCAAAAATCACAAAAACAAACCGAGTTTAAATATGTATATATCTACACATACGTATATAAAATTATGTAAGTGTTAAGTTGTTTGTAAAATAAGTTAGATTGTTTTTTTTTATGTTTTGCAACACTTGAATATTGTTTTTGTTGCTTAAGCTTCTTGCACTCATGGAAATGTACTCTTTTCTAATATAAATAAAATGTACATATTTATCAACATTATTTTTATATTGTTTGGATATAGCAACCTACGGTTATAATGAGCGAATTTCATTGGTCCCTTCAACGTCGTTATAAACGATATCCACTGTATATATATTTTTTTAAATTTATTTTTGCAAATTTTTCATTAATGTCATCGCAGTTGATTTTCTTTAATAATTCATATTTAATATACAGAATTTTTATAGAATTTAATCGGTCCTCGTTTATTTTGTTTCTCTTGCATCGTACCGAGGTGAGGGCCCCCGGATTCATGGGCCCCGGGCTTTTTTACCCTCTTTTTTTTACGGACCCTCTTTTTAATCCGCCACTGGCTACAACTCGATAAGAGTTTTGTTTCCATGCTTCTCTCTTTTCTTGATCTAAATTATTTCAATCTATTTTAAATATGGGAAATGATAGAATTGCACAAAAACGTATTTGAATGAATTTATATCTGTATTATTCGAAACAATACATATTTTTTTCAAGAGTTAATTTAAAAATGTTTAAAAAATTATAAATAATTCACATCGATATGAACCAAAATAGTTATTTTTAACTAGATTATTTTTTCAAAAAAATAAAATAAAAATGAAAGCGAAACGTAGCTTAAGAAACAAATAATTTTATTTTAATGCGATTTTTCTCAAAAATGAGCGAAGAAATATTCCCACATCCTGGTGCCTCTCGGGGTTAACCTAAAAATCTAAAAAAAAATCCAAGCTCATTTATGTATACTGGGTACAACAGGAATTATTGATAAGATTGTGTGTTTGTAATGTATTGTGAGCCATGAGTATATAAACTCTTTAAGGGGGTGCACAATCTTGTAGTTATTGTATTTGGTAGTCTATTTTCGCCGCCATCTTGAAAATGCCGCCGTTCTCAATGTAGGTGCTGCGAGTAAATATCATTTAGTTTTCGTAAAGAACACGTGTATAAAATGGCATTCCATTATCATCAAGTATTATATTTTTCTGTATCATGATATCAAATAAATAATCATGTTGAAAAAAATCAGCTGTGGCCGCCACCGGACAGCCGTCATAAAGTACTTGTATAAAATACATTCTAGCAGCAGAGTGGAAATACATAACTTGGCCCAATATTTTCTAAGAGAGATATTATTTATCATTACCATGGAAACGTTACATATATGTAAATATTAAAAAATTGAGACTTAAAAAAGTTTTCGTTTTATCAAAAAAAAACGTCTCAAATAAAAGTTATTAGTTATAGCATTTATAGCAACTTTTGTTAAATAAATTTTTTCTGTTGCTAAATATTCGCAAAAATCTTAAAATCGACACGAGTAAACTCCCATTTCTAGTTAACCGATTTTTACCAAAAGTTGATCAACTTGTGCCATTGATGGCAGAAACTTAAGTATGAAGTTTCATAAAAATTCTTTAAACCGATTTTGCTCTACACGTGTACACAGACAGACAGACAAAAATAGTCAAAACGTTATGTAGGGACCTCAATTCGTGGAGATCCATCGAAATCTCGAAATATCAAAATCGGTATGATCGCAATGGGAGGTATTGTGATCATACCGATTTTATCATATCATATTATATATATTGGCGTTCGGTAAAAATATTGACGTAATATTTGAAAATTAATACCTACACAACACTATATAAATATAAAAGTTATTTGAAACCTACAAATATATGTAAAAAATTACAGAACATTATTGTCTGATATCTATTATTAGGTACTGAGCGATAACATTTTTACAACAATTTTTTCTGCTATTAAAAATATTGTATTAGATAGATAAATATTTGGTGCAAAAATGTAAAGATTGCTACTAATTTTATTTTAAATTGTTAGTTTTGTACAAGAAACTTATAATCTCTGGGGGTTATACGAACCGTTAAGTGAAGATTTAGGACAAAACTCTTAATTTTCATGTTTTTTTTTTTTTTTTTCTAAAACTCTTAATTTTCATTTGATTTTATTGAAAAATAGTTCCCAAAAAATATTGCCTACTGGCATATAACATAGAGGGGTTAGTTTAAAAACCTGAAAAAATTTGGTGTAAAGAATACAAGTTGAACCGACACAGTACGACCTAGAGTAGGGAACCAATAGGTTTTTTCGGGTAACCGATTCCGGTTTTCAGCTGAAATCGAATTCGTAATTTTCGGATAACCCGGTTCCAGGTATTCGGCTTCGGATACACAGTTTCGGCTACCCAGTTTGGAATACCCGGTTTCGAATACCCGCTTCCGAATACCCGGTTCCGAATACTTGGTTCCGGATTCCCGGTCCTTTAGTCGAGTATTGGAAACCGCTTCTTTTTTTGGAAATAGGTTCTTTTATTGGAACCGGTTGCGATTCGGGAATGGCTGATTTCTGACAAGTACAAACACAATTCTTGATCAGTTTTTTTTTTTCGAAATATGTCTTTATACTTATACTATCAGACGACAAATTATAGCTCATTTTGTTGCCATTACAACTTTATTTAGTTTGTTATCGGATAATAGATAGATACAATGTTTTCAGTAATTTTTTTCGCGTCGAATTGAGTTAAACCTCTGTATACTATGTACTCTTGTGATACGACTAATACTTTTGCTCTAATGGGTCACGACCACCTACTTTAAAATTACTGAAACAGAAGTTTAACTAGGATCTTAAAAGCTAACCAGAAAACAGTGGCTACGAAGGAATAGATTTTAAGTAAAGGAAAATTATAAAAATCATATCCAGTCTGTATATTAAGACATACATGCTTATGACTTATGATCAGGCATATTCACAAAAAATAAACAGGTTCAAACATGATAAGAACATCAAGACCTAATACGCCCTATAATAAAAATTGTTTAGTTAGTGTTTTGTCTTTCAGTAGGGCGTTTGTGTAATAATGAGTGTTATTTATGCAAAACATTTTGAAGTGGTATTTTTATGTACCCACCCAAAAGGGCCCAAATTGTCCTTTTGAAATGCAGCAAAATATATGCACAAGTCAGTAGACTTTGTGAATTATTGGGAGAAACGTAATAAAATTTATAAATATGTTGACGATTTACCTAATCGTGTATTAAAAAAAGTAACCACTAAAAAACAAGTTAAAGTGATTTTTATAGTTTTTAAAAATAATCCTATGTTATCTTTACATAAATATCAGGCAATTTTGTTAAAAAAGAACATTAAGTTAAGTCTGATGACCCTGAGAAGCCGTTTAATTGAAATTGGTATGAAATTCAAGAGCACCAAACAAAAACCATTGTTATCCGTGAAACATGTCGAAAAACGACTCGCTTGGGCCTAGGAAAATTTATTTATGTTTTCTCTGATGAATCTAGTATTTATGGCTGGATGAATATGGATGGGGCTACATGAAATATGAGCTTCGAACAAAAAACGTTCAAAATTTGGATCAGCTAACTCGTCAAATACGTAGAACGTGTACCGAAAAGATGCCAAGCAATAATTAATAATAATGGAGATCAGACCAATTATTAGGTAGTAACGTAATATTTACAGTAAATTTTTAAATTATTTTTAGTTATTTCTTTTCTCTCTTATAGTTCGCCAAAAATCAACAAGGACAATTTATTATACAGACTGTATTATACTATTTTGAATAAAGAATTCGAAAATCTGTTTCATAATGTAATATTTAACTAAAGAAAAAACAAATATCATCTGTATAATGCGGCAGAAACATTTCAATACGAAATGAAATTCTGACAGCACGCAACTTATCTTTTTACGACATCAACACATTTATACATTTATCTCTCAAAAATCTTATATTGGGCGTAATCTTCCTCTAATGCTTTTTCACAAGTCTAGACTAGAGACTATTTCTGTCGGCAGAAACCATATATTTACCTTAACCATTAAACCGTATAAATCAGAAATAAGTAAAAGTCTTAAAGTGGTAACTATAAAAATCAGGGTTCTAATTTAGAGAACCAATAATTGCTACAGGTAAGATTTATTTGTATTTCTTTATATATTGTCGTGCGTTAACTTTTGACCTGTGAAATCACCAGCGCAAAATTTCCATATACACCATATTTTCCTATAAGCTAAACAAGCTGCAGCTTAAGGCTTTACACTAACCGATAAAAACAACAAGCACCAAAACATTTGTATTGTCGCAGGATAAATTCATGTTTAAACTACATTTTTATAATTTCGTAAGTATGGCTGACTCTACGGTAAAAATTGTGGCGAATGGCTGAACACAAAGAGTTGAAATTGTACGTCAGTGTTTTTCAAAAAAAAAAAAAAAATCAGCTGTGGCCACCACAGGACGAGTAAACTCCCATTTCTAGTTAACCGATTTTTACCAAAAGTTGATCAACTCGTGCCACTGATGTCAAAAGCTTAAATATGAAGTTTAATAAAAATCCTTTTAGCCGAATTTGCTCTGCACGTGTACACAGACCGACGGACAGACAGACAGACAGACAGACAGAAAGACAGACAGATGGACGGACAGACAGACAGACAGAACGACAGACATCATGCTAAAAATAGTCAAAACGTTATGTAGGGACCTCAATTCGTGGAGATCCATCGAAATCTCGAAATGTCAAAATCGGTATGATCACAATACCTCCCTTATATATGTTGGCGGTCGATAAATCTATTGCACATATTTACAGATCTAAATAATGGTATTAGGTTTTCGAATTAAAATTAACAAAAAAATATTTTAACATAAAATTTGTATTTAAAGCTCTTAGATTAACAGACGATAAATTATTTTAAAAATATCGTTCATTTTGCCGTGATTCCTACAAAGCAAAATTTGTCCTACACACTCAGCAGCCTTCACTTATTATATATCTGCGAAACCTTATAATGTGTGAAAATTCACTCTTCACATCATTTTTTTTTTTTTTGTAAGACAATGATTTTTGACGTACGTTTCACTTCTACCGTTGGTCCTAAGGACACACAAGAAAATATTTCGATGATTTTTCGACGTATTTTTTGAATTGTTCAAATATGTATCTATTTAATTTAATAAAATAATAAAATAATAGGATCCCAACACCTAGATAGGCGTATAAGGGGCAGAGAAGGTAAGTTCTCTTTTTCTAGACCGCCGGCCATAGATATGAAAGCCACGTGGTCAGTGTGATGTTTCGGCCGGTCCTATTATCCCTGCATAAACAGGTATTCAGTACAGGTATTTTTGTCAAACATATTTTCTATTAAACATTTTTTTTTAAATTAAAAATTATTTTTTTTAAATTTAATATCAGGTATCAAAGAAGAGCGTTTGACAATTAAATTAATAATCAAAAATTAGTTTTTAAAAGTCTTCATTAAAATCACACAAACATTTTCAAAACAATTAATAAGTTTTTTAAAATTATTTTTGCGATACAGAATGGCCCTATTTATGTTTCACCTTACAACTTCTTTTCCATTAATTTAATTTGGCGGTAATTATGAACATTGATTCTAAACTCCCCTGAATAGTACTCAAAAGTTTAATTTTTTGCGAGGTCACTGATCGTTGAAACTATTTCTTAACAACCCGAATTTAAATTGTAATATTATTTTTTTTATAAAATTCCAAAATAATATCATCACCACGTCCTTGAAAATTATATAAATATTTAAATGCCAATTGATGTAATCGATACAAAAACTAATATCTAATCAAATTTAAATGAAGATCTACATATTTAATATAGAAGATCGTGGAGATAGCTCTCGGCGCTACTGACGAATATCTACATTTAGAGCGATGATCCGACTGGGTTGGGCGGGTATTAGACATATATTGTGGTGGACAATACAGCGAGCTGTTAGCAGGAGAGGATTAAATAATTTTATTGGGAAATGTTGAAAGCAAGGAAATATGTTTAAGCATTAGTTATTGGTACATGTTAACACAAATATCAATAATACAAATGAACAATATATATAAGCTAGTGTAGGGGTTTTCAACCAAGGAGGGGGGGATATCCCCACAGAGGGAATTTTAGTGTTTTGTGAGGAGGCAGGAGGCTAAGCTGAGTTTTATTATTAAAAAAATAAATTAAATTAAATAAATATTACATGCATATTATTCGGATTGTACCTTTCGAGTCAGACAATTCAGAAAAGGGGGGAAACTGTTATACAGGATGTAACAAAATGTGATGTGTGAGCAAAGTTCACCCAAAGAATCAAAGGATAGTATACTAGCGTCGGCGAATCAACGCAGTTACGTCACACGACGCACAGAGGGGCAGGAGAGCTTCAAAACTGGCATTAATTCAGGTATTATAGGACTGGATTTCTAAGTTAGATATTTGTTTTAAGGGCACTTGGTAGACTTAAGAAAAATGCATTGACAGATTTTTAAATGTTTATTTACTAATATAATTATTATATAATGTCTTACAAATTAGTATAAAAATTAAAATAAATAAAATAACTGCTTCAAAATTCATATTCATCTTCGGAATTTGAAAATATAACATCATTTTCATCGGCATTGTCACTGGTATCTTCATCATCATCACTGTTATCCCGATGACTAATGACATGTACGTCTGGAGGTTTTAATAAATCTAGTGCTTCTTTTGGAAGGTTTTGTAGATTTTTAAGTAAGAAGGTTGTGTAGAAGTAATAAGTTCATAGAAAATTTTAAGAATAAACAAAATTAACGAATTAAAAACCTAACCTATATTTCTATTATCATGCACATTTTTAATTGTATTTGTTATGTTTTTGTGTGCATTGTAACAAAATATATGATTAGGAGATACTAATGTGAATGTCATAAATGAATTAAATAGCGAAGAATGCCGTACCGTTAATTGAAATATTTGACGTTAGTCTGTCATGTGCAGAATGATAAAATTAAAGAAGTTGAGTTTGTTAAAAGCTAAACCATAATTCTACTTCTAATAAATACTTTAAACATAAACCATAAACAATAACTATTAAACGTTACAAATCTTATAAGCCCGGCATAACAATTATAATTTATTATATTAAATAATTAAAGAAATTATTATTGATAAAATGATAATAAAACATAACACACAGAAAAGGTCATAACACATATTTAAAACTCATCGCAACTATGAAAACGTATATTTCAATGTACATGTTTTGAGGAAATATTGCAAAAATATAAAAACCATAAAAATGTATTGTCCTATAAAAAATATCTCAAATAAAAGTTGTCAGCTTTAACTTGTTTAACAATTTATGTTGAACACATTTTTGCGAAATATTACTTTTTTTAAGAAATATTCGTCAAATACTAATACGGCTAAAATAATAATAAGATGAACTAATACGTCCGGCGGACGGACTTTTATAAATATCTACGGCACGGGCAAAAACGGGCACAAAAAAAAACAGATTTATAATCTGTAATCATCAGCCATTATAAAAAACCAAAAATCGAAGCTGGGACGGGTTTGGAACATAAACATAAAGTCCATTGTTTCACAAAATTACATATAAATGCAAAATATTTCTGGCCATTTTTCAGAAGCCTATTTATATATATTGCATGCACTTAAATATTATTTTATTATTACTAAAAGTTAGTGCAAACCTGAAGTTGAAGGATCCATGAAATTTTTTTCGAATTTTTCAAAAACTACGGCTTAAACACACCAGAAACACAGGACTGAAAATAACTCGCGCAAGAGACGTGTAGTGTACGCTAAAGAGTTGCGTTAATTAAGGGCTGTAAGGGGCTAAAGGGCAGTTTTGAGCTGGCCAAAATGGGCGGATAAGTTGGTCCAGAGTCTCTAGTATACATTACCCCCAAAAAATTTAACGTTACGCCCATTTTCATTTTTCTACTTTCTGCCAGGTTTTTTGCGATCTTGTCCCAATGTGCGACGTAACAAACGATTGCATTATTTCAGACAATACAGTCGTTTGTTACGTCGTGTGAAGTAACTACGTTAATTCGCCGACGCTAGTATAGTTGAATTTTCAGGAATTTACCGGAAGTACCGGGTATCAAGGGCAACTTTGATTTTTTAAATGGGAATACGACGTATGTTCCCATTTAACTTGGTAACTCTGGCTAGAGGTTTTTAAAAGAAACAACTTTTACTTAATTTTTTTTAGTGTATTACGGTTTACGAAAAATTGTATTCTCTATAACAGAGTTTCCCAGTTTCCCTTTTTGAGCCGCGGAGCACTTTTCGCGAGAATAATTCGTCGTGGAGTATTATCGTTGCTATATACAGTGGCGTACGCAGAAAAATATTTCGGAGGGGGTGGGGATTTTTCACAACATCGGAATTTATACGTATTGAGAATGTGAGCAACCTTGAAATTGGGTAATTATAATTTTAGTTTATTTTGAATTTTCGGGGGGAGGGGATTTATTCCCCTATTTACCCCTATGCGTACACCACTGGCTATATATTTATATATATCTTAATGGATCATGACGTGTGATATGTTCTGTAAATAAATTTCTCAGCTGATCGATACAGCATAATTGTTTTATGCCGATCTTGAAAAGTTATCTGGTACGGATTATAAACTGAGCTAAATGTAAGAATGCTTTGTTAGTTAAAAGCAAAAATATTAATAAAAAATCAGCTGTGGCCACCACAAGACAGAACGCCATCACAAAATAGGTAATTAAACAAAATACTCTCTAACACAGAAATTGTTTACCATAATCGTGGAAATATTACAGATACATATGACAAAATAAATACTTTTTGTATTATGTTCCTGTGGCCACCACAGGACTGACCGAAGCTTAAAAATGAAGTTTCAAAAAAATCCGTTTAGCTAAATTCGCTTTACGTGTCCAAAGACCGACAGACAGACATACAGACAGACCGACAGACATCATGCTGAAAATAGTAAAAAAATATATGTAGGAACCTCAATCCGTGGACATCCATCGAAATTTAAAAATGCCATAATCGGTACGATCACAATACCTCCCTTATATGTATGTAGCGGTTGGTAAAAACTTAATCCCTAAGTCTTAAGCGTAAGAAAAAACTATTGAAATACTATCTTTATAATTTTTGAACACTTTTGTCGTCTACTGGACGTTTGAGACGGAGACTTTGGCATTTTTTTGTTTTTTTAACAATCCGTGCCAGCGAAAAATAATCGCAGCAAAATCTAATAAATAACACTGCACCACTATAACTTACTGACTTCCTGTCTGAATTATAAGAAATATAAAGAATATAGGTAATTCATAATCCCATTGCATGAAACGTCAAAACATCCATTATCTATTATTTGGAAAATTTTAAGGAATTTGTACTGTATTATATGCCGCTCTTGTAATATATCAACTCTGTAATAGAACAGTCACTCAGCTGTATATTTGTATTTCATATTGGTTAAAACTTTTTCAATGACCAGTTGAACTATTGAGATGTGAGTGTCTTTATTAACATTTATTGGGGGCAATAAAATATTATTGTATTGGTTTTTGTTATCTTCAGTAGCGTATAATTTCTGAGTAAAACATTTGTTTAAAAAAAAGCACTATTTTCACATCTGATCACATTTATTTTATTTACTTTTCTGTCTAATCTGCTCGCGGAGCACAGTTTGGGAAACCCTGCTCTATAACGAAGTAATTTTATTTACGAGTATTCAATGTGCCTTCCATTTTGATTTAATCACCTTCGCAACTTTTGTCTTGAGCTATCTATCGGTCGAAGCATAATAAAAATATTTCACATTCAAATTGAACTTGAAATTCAACTTGAAAGTTCCTTCTGTCTTTAGCTTTAGATGGCTTATCATATTTCATTTCTGTTGGAGCAATTTTAACTTGAGATGTCATGTACGGTCAAAAAATGTGAAAAGTATTCGAAGACGATTTTGACATTTGTAAAGGGCTAACAATCCCAGCAGAAGGCGCGCACACTTGACTTTTTCTTGGGGAAGGGGCGTGTTAAAAGACAACATTGTTTTATAGGGGCAGAGATCGGGAAATTACTCGACAACAAGTGTGGACCAAAAGGTAAAATACTTTCCAAAATGCAAGTGTTAACCTAAAAAAACAGACCATCAGTTTCAAGAAGTGTGAATATAAGAAAAAAACTTAATAGAGATAATCGTATAGAGATAAATGAATGGTTGATTTTTCAGACCAGTTTTAATATTTCAACGCGGAAGAAGTTATTAAAAAAAAATCAAAATGCCAGCGTTGACCTAAAAAAGTCCTCACTTCAAAAATACAAGTGTTGACAAAAAAAAAAGAAATGTCCGCCCTTCCAAAACTGAAAGTGATAACTAAAAAAATGAGCTCTACAGTTCAACTGTGTTCCTTAAAAACAGTATAAACACTTGTTTTTGAGTCCTTGGGTCTCACATCAGCTAATTTTTAATTAATTTTTTATTTTTCGTAAATAGTGGGGCCCCGTTCTAGTTGTTCACCTAGCTTTTACAACCCTTATAAGGCCTCGACTCCATAACAGCGAAAAATTTAAATTCCAAGCGGTGGAGTGCCAAATAAGAGTGCGGTTAATTTAGGTTATAATACGTTTTAATCCTACTTTTTTTCTTTGGTTAAAAACATTGTTCTTTTTAATTTAATAGGATTAAAACGTATCAACACCTAGATTGGCCGCTCTGTAATTATGACCTAACTTAACTGCATTCTAGTCATGATGAACCCAGGGGCTTAACGGTACGTGCAACCCCCATAGATTATTAGTTTCTTATACAAAACTAACAATTTGGAATAAAATTAGAGATAATCTATACATCAAATTTTGCACAGAATTTTTATCTATCTAATAGGATATTTTTGATTGTAGAAATAATAAGATGATACTTTAATATATGTTGAAGGAGATAGTTATAAAGAGTTAGTTAGTGGATTAAAAGATGAACTAAAATGTCTTGTGTTGTACATGTGTACAACATAAGAAATAAGGAAGATTTTTCCATAACTTGTGTTAGAAAGCAAACAACGAAGATCGGTGTTTTTTCTAAAGGTTTGACTTTATATAACCAACTTCCTAAGGAAATTAAAGATATTGAAAGATACAAATTATTTGAGTGTAAAGTACGTGAACATCTTTTGAAAAAGTTGTTTTGTTGATTTTTAATACTTATTATATGTAGTTTATTTTAGTTTAAATGCTATTTTAATTTCTATTTTTGTATATTTCTGATGGCCACTGTGCTTTTAAATAAAGATATTATTATTACAAAAAATTATTGTGAAAATGTTATTGCTCAATAACTTAATAATAGGTATCACACAACAATGTTCTGTAATTTTTTAAATCTATTTGTGAGTTTCAAATAATTTTTATATTTATATAATTTTATGTAGAAATGTTCAAATAATACATCAACATTTTTTCGACATAATTGTTTATAGTTTAGAACCTTTGTCGAAAAATATTATACTTGATGATAATGAAATTCCACTTGGTACAAGTATTCTTTACATAAAATAAATCATTTTCATTCGTAGCACCTATATAAATAACCGCGGCCGATTCGAGATGGCGGCAAAAGTAGATTACCAAATTTTCACAATAGAACAAAATATCTCCAAACATATTTGTAGAATGAAGCTTTACCTACAATTTGCCGCATAGTATACAAATACGCGTCGAATAGTTTATAAGATGGCGTCTATAACGCAATTTGTTTATTTACAATTACAGTTCTTTTTACAATTAAAAATATCCTATTATATAGATAAAAATTCGCCGAAAATTTTCATGTATTTATTGTTACTAATTTTATTTTAGATTGTTAATCTTGTATATGAAAGTATACGCTTGTGCGCACCCTTAAAGCTGATATTAGGTTTTATTCTGTATATGATCAAAATACGTTATATATTTTTTTCGACTTGTAATTAACAACAATTTTAATTAATTAGAAACAATAACAATTCTTAATAAAAATTGATTATAGGTTACTCTATTATCTATAATGAAAACTAATGGTATATTAATTAATAATAACCGTTTCAATTTTTTTAAATGACACTATAATTGTTAAACCCTTAATTCTCAAAACAAAACTAAAATAAAAAACAATCAATATCAATTATCGGATTAAATTTTTTGTTAATTAATTAAACTTACAAAAAACATAATACGTCCCTGTTCCTCAATCAAAAAAATAGTGAAGGTACCTCAAGACAGTTTCCGAACTAAAATATTGTTGTTACAAAAGTGTAAATTATATCATTGTTTAAATACGACAAAAATACAAAGAGTACAAAGTAGGTCTTACTATGTTTCATTACCATTTTCGTAGCATCAAACATCAAATAAATAACCATGTAAATGAACATGCAGGACAAGTATTTGTGAGCTGTATATTTAGTTGTCTAAAAGACACTATATTTGGACAATAGAGTAATCAAATTGAGAAATTTATTAGACATACATGTGTATTCACATTCAACATGGCTTGTTGGGAAAATGAGTGACGCTTACTGCTGTAATTAATTTTGATTTCCGGTTAAAATTAGGGCGTATGACCAAAAATACATCGGTTTTTGGTTACCTAACAATAAGAACATTATTTAAAATAGTTTATTCGTTACAGTATAATTTTATATCGCCTACTTTTTTAGATTAAGCATAAAAGGAAATTTCAATCCAAGTTTGTCATTAGGTGTGACAAAAAATGTTGACGTATAGCATAGATTGATGTTAATTCACTCGTGTAGAGTCCCCGCGGTTTAGAGGGCCTTACAGTTAAGGGGCCCCGCAGTTAGGAGGGCCCCGTGTTAAGGGTGTCTCGCGCTTAAAATAATAAAAGAAAAAAGAGCGAATAAATAGAAAATTTTATTTAAAACAGTTATTGTATAGTGGGAAATAATTTAACTAAAATAATTTTTACAAATTATATCAGACTATCTCTGCTTTTTTATTTTTCCGCCCCTATATTTGGTATCTGCACGTTTCAGATGATTTATAAGATGATATCCAGAAATGATATTATAGGTACGGCCGTACCCGTTGTTACAAATTTCAAAGTTTTCCGTACCCATTGTTAAAGACACGTAAAATTATCTCCACTTTAGGAAAAAAATTATTTTCTGATAGCCAGCCTAGAAACAACATACTAGAAACACATAATATTGTTCCACAGTGTCGTTCGACTTCAGATGTATCTGTGTTTGCCGTAATGGGTGTATTTAGAGCTGATATTCCGGCACACACCGGTACGTGCGTACCGGTTGTTATAATATTGAAATAATTCCGTACTGGATAGTAGGATAAGTTCATTTAATTTGAACAAAAGGCCCCACAAACAATTTCTAAATATCTTTTCTTTTTTTTTAGCGTACTTGTTGTGAAATGTTTTGAATATCAGCACTGATGATATCTGCAAATAAAACCGTTTCTGTTTGTCTGTCCGAGATTCACGCAAAATGGCTGGATATGTTTTCACGTAGTTTAGTAAGATTAAAACCAGTATTCGAACATAGGCATCACAAATTCGCCTGCTTCAAGGGGGGTATTACGAGGTAAAACCATTTATCAAAAAAAAATTAAAATACATTTCTTATTATTGAGTGTACAGCAAAACTTAGATAACAATAATTGTTCATAGTAATAAATCAAATAATTTTCTTTCTGTACATTTTTGCATTAAAATATCTCCCTTATTATTAGACTTAACAGCAAAAACGTACCTACGTAACAAAATTTTTATATAAGAACAAATCTTTTTCGTTATATGCATTTTTTCATTTGGATGAATATTTGGAGAGTTACGAGGAGCAACCTAAAACTAAAATCTTAAAATATTCCCCATTTATTGACAACAGCAAAAACATGAATGACAAAAATAGTTTAAAATAAGATAACAAATATTTTTTGCCTTATATATGTTTTTCAGTTGGAGTTACGGGAGGAACTAATTTTTATTTTTCTAATTTTTTTATTTGGTCTTAGCAACTATGGCCATTAACCAGGATACATGCTTTTTAATTTTTAATTATACATTTTAAAACCTTAATACTAAATACAAATACAAACATCCATACCATAACCGGGATTCGAACCCGAGCCATCCTGGTCTAACAGTCAATACGCCAGTATATTAACCATTACTCCAGGGTGACTGGCAAACTAAAATTTTGAAATATCTAATTTATTATTTACGTTATATCAAAAATGTATGTATGTATAAATAAAATAAGAAAGACTTTTTTTATGAATAAATGATTTTTTGTTGAATTAAGTTTTTAATAAGATGAATGAATAAAAACCTATAAATAGTTCACGAGACTTTACTTGCCGATCGATCAACAGAGAACCGATAAACAAATATGTATCTATTTCACACAGTTCTATGTAAAATTCAATAAAGTCTGTGAATTTCTCTTACGTACGTCCGTAATTTTTCTTCTTCGTTTGTTATATTTGAATACTAGTGCACCCGTTGCCAAACGTTGTTGATGGCAAACGCATCATTACCTTTAAAATAAATAAATGAATCTTAAATCAGTTTAAATAATCGTGTACATAAAAAATTCAGTCAGTATTACATAGGGATAAACCTGCAAAATATTATTCACATCGGTTAAAGGATATAAGAGAGTTTCTCGTTTATGCCTACGAAACCCTAGACACATCCTAATGTTATTTTATCCCTAGATTCTTAGAGAATAAATCTGCAAAATATTGTTCATATCAGTCAAAGAATATAGGAGTGTCTAGAGTTTCTTGTTTATGCCTACGAAATCCTAGACATTTCTTTGCTATTTCTTTGATGTGTTTTTTACTATTTAATAGATTTTATTTAATATGAGTTGATAATATATTCAAGTATATTAATTGTACATAAAAAATATACTAATAAGATTGGAAGAATGTCATTATTTTTTAATGTCAAATTATATGCAACCAAACAAAAATATGCAACCAAACAAGAATATATCATAGCTTACGCAGATGAGCAATGGATTATAGTTAAAACTAGTGCTGTGTCGGCTACCCGGCACAACACTGCACAGGGATCATCCGTATCCGCGGATGATCTGCAAAAACTAAAAATCCCATACTCGTTTCCGTATCCGTATCCGTTTTTCTAAGGCAAAACTTAAACAGATATCATATAGAAAAATTTAAATTAGTTTTTGTACAAGTTTGCATCTAAAAATGCCCAAGGTGGAGTAAATTTTATTTTGGCGTTTAGTCTGATGTTAAGTCGAGCATCACATAATTTGCTGGCGGTTTTCGAAACTGCATTTAACCTGTACTGCATTCTAACAATTCAACGGTATATAGGAACAGCGCGATATATCAAACTAACGCTTCAAGTTCTCTGTACTTACATGGAAGATCCGTATCCGTACCCACGGATCAGAAAACAAATAATCCCTATCCGTATCTGTATCCGCAGATCTGGCTTTTATGTGATCCGGCACATCTCTATTTAAAACGCAACTTTTTTTTGCTCCGAGTCAGAGTAAATTAGGTGGCAATCCTAGTCCTACATCCTGTAACCCAATCGGGAATCATTTAAAAATCTGTAACATTCTACGTAATGCACATTAATATAAACCAGAATAGTATTACAGGAATTTTTGATCTGGAAATTATTTCGAAAGTTATCGAATTTTGAGTATACACCGTGCTTACAATATTTATCTGACTGATTGGGGATTTGGGTAGCTACAATTGCGTCTTGATCCGAGTCTATCTCATAATTTAGTATACTTTTAAATTATTATTATTTTTTAATATGTACCCAGAATTTGTTATTTCTTGTTACATATCTACAAAAACCTGAAATGTGTGAAAATTCACTGTAAACATCAATTTATAGTTATATATTCTATCATAATTTAGCATTAAATACATTTTTTGTTTTTGACTTACAATATTTTATTCCGCATACTTAAAATATGCTGCTCCTTTCGACAATATTTTAGTGAAACTTTTCCATATTCTCTTCATAATATCATTAAAAAGAACAACATATTCAACAAAGAATAGGAAGGAACGAACAGCCAACTTCCCAACTCTCTTAGCAGGTACAAATAGTCAACATTAAGTCCTGGAGGAAAAGTCCTGCATTGTTCGAAATATTTTATACCTAATTTACATATCAAAGAATTTGTATTATCTGCAAACCAACCGCTTCCCCCGCTACACCCCACGCCGAACTGATGGCATCCAGATATTGTTTTGTGATGATTCTGCCCTACTTGCAAAAACATGGACGTGCGATGGAAAAATAAAGAATTTGAATAGTTTAAATAATATTTTTCTAGCAATAAAAAGTAGAATATTACGATTTTCAGTCTTTATCAAATGGTACACATTCTGCTTATTAATTCAGAAATTAAATGTTTTTTAAAACAGGTATTTTAAACTACTCTTTAAATTTTTTAGCGTTATTAAAAATAGATACTGTAATGCCAAAAAAATTAGCATGGTTATTATTTTAGAAACGTTTTTAGGGAAGGTTTTCTTTTTAAGATTTCTGTGTCATTATTTAAGCGGAAGTGTAGGGCTGTCACATTATGCGTTTTTATCGCTGCGGTTATGAGGGATGCGGTTTAATCGGTTGACCTGCACTTGTGATTATTCTCGTCAAAATAGATAGCGATACAAGAACACAAAAGACGGGTCCGGCTCAAAATTATCATTCTAGGCAGTTGTTTTGGGGCGACACCTAAAAAACTTGAAATATCTTATTTATTATATTGACTTATCACCAAAAATGTTAGTAACAAAAATGATTTAAAATGAAAAACAATATTTTTTGTTCTGTGATTTTTTCAAACAGAATGAATATTTAGGGGCTATATGGAACTCCACTTAAAGAGAAATAATTAAGGTTAATGGCAAAGTTCATGAGGATTTTTACAATGTTTCTTTATTTATATAAAATAAATGGTACATTGTATTTATTCAAAATATTGGCCATCTGAATCTATGACTTAATCTTTTGCCATATATCAGACATCAAACGGTTTCTGCGTTGAAAGAACGTATCATATTTTGACGTAATCCAGTCATCCACCTATTTTCATACTAGACATGCTGCGTCGATGTGATAGTTGGTAATTAAAAAGAACAATGGCTGGTGAGTAAACAGAGTGAGGGAGGACTTCCCCTTTTCAACATGGGGTCTGTCTTAGTCATGGAAAAAGATGACGTCGATTTGCAGCTATTTTGATCTGTTTTCTGTTCAGTTACCTTAGCTGCTCGCTATAACGATCTCTTGTCACCCTTTGACCTGATTTTAGCTGTTCATAGTAGACCCCCTCCCTATCCCACCAGATACAGAGCAGAAACTTATGGCCGTGGATGTTATGTCGTGGTGTCGATGTTGTTGGTTGGTCGAAGTCCACCTAATGTTTTGGCCTCTTATATTTGTCGTAATAAATCTATTTTTCATCGCCCGTAACAACGCACTTCAAATGTTTTATGTTTTAACGTTTTATCGATTTCGAATCGCAACTTCGGACAATTTATATGGAATCCATTTTTCGAACGTCTCGATCTTTCCCATTGCATTTAACTGACGAGCAACTGTTGAATGCTCAGCTTCTAGTTGTCCGGCAAACTCACCTGTCAAACTTTTTGGCACGGACAGTCATTCTGAAGTATACGTATAGCCATCTATATGCGAATACTTGAACTTTTCATCAATCTAATATATTGAAATATCGCAAAATATATGTAACAAAAGTAGTCCTCAGTACGGGAACCGGAGCTAGATTTAAAATAAAATAAAATGGACAGTTTTTAAGACAGTGTTTCAAAATTTAAGTTCACAAAACCGTGGTGTTGTTCTTTTTTATGGCAGGACTCCAATTCTAGACATTATTTTGTATAGGAACATTAAAAAAGCCATATACCTTATGTTTACGGTACACCTACATACGTACTTTATTATAGAAGGCGGCCTTTATTTGAGAGCATTTTCCTTATTTATTGCAACTTTATTTATTGTAATTTCAAATTATTTTATTTTTCAAAACATGTTCAGAAGAAAATGTTTACATCTAAACATGTAAAATAATTATAGTTTTTTAGCAACTTAATATGGATTTTTCAGATAATTTCCAGTAAAATGGTCACTGTATACTATTCGTAGCAATAATTGTATCTAATAAAAGCAACAATTCCTAATAAAATTGGATTAAAAGATACACTATTTCATATAATGAAGCTTTAATCAAACTATTTTATATAGACGCCTAGATAGGAGCATAGGGGCAGAAAAAGTAAGTTCTCCGTTTCATAGATATGAAAGCCACCTGGTCAGTGTAACGTTTCGACCGGTTCTAGTATCCCTGTGTAAGCAGGTACTCATTTTAAGTATTCAATACTTTAGGCTGAGTCGACCCCAGAGCTGACTGCACAATATCGAAAGATTAAAATCCGAAGGAGGTGCGGGGATTTGAACCCGGGTCCCTGTGCTCCGTAGGGCTACCACTTAATTAATAATAATTATTTATTTTTATTATAAGAACTTCTAAGCTTAATATCTGCAAAAAAACGGAAAATATAATCATTTTCGTACGAAATGAATCTTATTGTATGAAAAATATTCATAACTTATTACTATAATTTTAAATAATACTAATTTACAGCAGTTAGTATTTAAGTTAGTAATTTGAAATTAGATGCGCAGTAGACTTGATAAATAATATCGGACGGAGCCCATTCCATGCTGAACCGTTGTGCGGGTAAATTCATAAAGTACAACATAGCATATTAACATGTTGACAATAATTTTACTTGGTGAATTTCGGATATCGGTAATAAGTTCTTAAATAAAACACTTTGTGAAGTTTTTGCGGCCAAACTGCCTAGATAGTTGAAATTTGGCATATATATACAGGTGTATGTTTAAAACGCCGCACCTCGAATAACTTCTTTATTTTAAGAGATACAAATTCTTCAGAAATAAAGTTAAACTAGACAAAAGGGCCCACTTAATAAGGACTATAATAAGAATTCTGCATCACTTTCGGTTTCAGCGGAAATTGTTTCAACTTTTTATCTAGTAAAGGGAATCGGTAATTTCATTTCTTTTTCTTGAAAGTACATTAAATCAGCTTTACAAGGATATCAAAATATCATACTTTAATTTTAACCATTTCAAAATGGCGACCATTTATTTAGAAAATAATAAATTACATAAACAACATAAGAAGTTTTTTGCCAATTAAATCAAAACATAAATATGAAAAAGAATATGAAACCTTTAGACTAGGGCAATGAAAAAAAAAAATCCGCTGTGGCCACCACAGGACCGACCGCCATCATAAAGTACTTATATAAAATACATTCTAGCAGCAGAGTAGAAATAACTTGGCCTAATATTTTCTAACAGAGATAGTAGTATTATTTATCATGACCATGGAAACGTTACATATAAGTATGAGACTGAAATTAAGACTTTTTGAAAAATTTTACAAAAATTATTCGAAATTTTTCGTTTTATCAAAAAACGTCTCAAATAAAAGTTATTAGTTATTGCATTTATAGCAACTTTTGTTGAATAAATTTTTTCGAAATATTTTTCTGTTGTGAAACATTCAGAAAAATCTTAAAATCGACACGAGTAAACTCCCATTTTTAGTCAACCGATTTTTACCAAAAGTTGATCAACTCTTGCCATTGATAGCAGAAGCTTAAATATGAAGTTTCATAAAAATCTTTTCAGCCGAATTTGCTCTGCGCGTGTACACAGACAGACGGACAGACAGACAGACGGACGGACAGACAGACAGATAGACGGACGGACAGACAGACCGACAGACATCATGCTAAAAATAGTCAAAACGTTATGTAGGGACCTCAATTCGTGGCGATCTATCGAAATCTCGAAATGTCAAAATCGATATGATCACAATACCTCCCTTATATATGTTGGCGGTCGGTAATAAGGTGCCGGCCGTAAATGAGACTGTACTGTTGGCGTATTTTCAAGAATTGGTAAGTTAAACATTTTTCACATATTGGGATACGTAAGGTTATTGATTTCTTTATTTTAGTCTGAAATTTATTCTCCTACTTCGTTATGGACCAAATACATATTTATATTTTTTATTAAATCGGAAAAAAAAATTGTGGGCATAATGAGCTAATGAGCGGGCGTTATGGATCCATTACGCCCGCTGATTACGCCCGGTTGTTATGAATATTTTTAAATATCTGATATCCAAGGAATTATAAACAAATAACAGCAAAGTGAAAAATTAAAAAAATTTAAACTTGTACAAAGTGGCATTCCATTCTCATCAGGTATAATATTTCTACACAAAACTATATAAATATAAACGTTTCTTGTAACCTGCAAGTATATTTAAACAATTATAGAATATTGTTCTGTAACATCTATTGTTAAGTTATTGAGCGATAACATTTAAAAAAAAAAAAAATCTACAATTAAAAATATCCTATGAAAATTCTGTGCAATATTTGATGTATAGATTATTACTAATTTTATTTCAAATTGTTAGTTTTGCATATGAAACTCATAATCTCTGGAGGTTAATGGAAATTCTGAAAAAGAGTTATATAAGTGAAATTCCTTCCATCCATATTAGCTTTTTATAATAATTTGCTTAAAAACAAAAAAAAAAGAGTAAATTATAAATATAGAATACTGTTGATTGCAAAATCGAAGTTTTCTTGCTTGTCAGAGTGATGGAATAAAACATTTTTATGAAATATCACCAATAAATTTGCGTTAATTTTATTATTGTGGCTTGACTATTTCCCCTGCAATGATCCGTGGACGGCTCATTACTCGTAGTATAAAAACAAGTCGTCCTACTCTTGGTCCTAAATGTCTTTCCTGTCATTAAACTTAGATCGTCAATTTTAATTATTCCTTCCCGCAGAATTTTATATTAGCTGCCATCATTTTTATTTTTAATAGAATTTATAACGATCATCCAGCAAGATAAGAATTTTTATGGAATGCATAAAGCAAAAAGCTTTTGACCTAAATGCCGAAATACTTGAGCACTGTTGTTCTTTTATCGTTATCTGACACTATAAAGAAGCTCAGGTCTTAAAATGTGATTTTAAAATGAGATAAAAATAATATTTATGTTATGGATATTTAAATTTTGTATCATCTTTTTGCAAAAATTTATCGAGTTAAAATTATGGGACTATGAAAATTACATTTTTTTGAATTAAAAGTACTTTATTAATAAAATTCTTGGATACTTAATGAACTTTGGGAGTTCATTAGATAAGAAAAATTGTTCACCACTATAATTATAATTAGAGTCTGGATTTTAGGCTCTAAAAATGTTGAAATAGCTGCTAGAAAAGGTACTAATAAGTATAAAATAGGCAAATAATCAGGTGAAAAGAGATATTTTAATCATAAAACAATAGGTGCATAACTTAAAAAAAATACATTAATATTTTAAATTACTATACGAAACTAGATTTATTTTTAAATATTCTTCGGCTGGAAGGGCATCTTGCTCATCTACAACCGAATCCACAGACATGTAAGTAAGGGAGAGAGATTCAGATTGACCCAAGATTACATTCTCAGTAAAAATTGTCGTAACTTTGGAACTACTGAACCGATTTTAAAAATTCCCTCAGTTCTAATTTGTATATAAATCGTGTACCAAATTCATTACTAAAGAAATACATGTTTTCAGTGAAAATTACAAGAGAATGCGCTAAATACAAATTGAAAAGATGGACTTTGTATTAAAAGCGTGCACAAATATTTATTTATTTATTTATTTATTTATTTATTTATTTATTTATTTATTTATTTATTTATTTATTTATTTATTTATTTATTTATTTATTTATTTATTTATTTATTTATTTATTTATTTATTTATTTATTTATTTATTTATTTATTTATTTATTTATTTATTTATTTATTTATTTATTTATTTATTTATTTACTTTATATCGGCCTATTTCTGCAACGAGGCTAATCGCCGATGCCAGGGGGCGAGCTCCTACACCTGGATGAGGGGTGAATGATTGTGAAATGAGAGTAATGTAAACATATTATTCTCGCCCGAATAATATAACCAGAAGAATTGAACTATCAACCGCACAATCCAGACTGTTTTCACCAGTCAAAACTGCACGATTTAATGCGCTCGGCCACTCCGTTGGCGTCCACAAATATCATTATTTCTTTGGAACTACTGCACAGGAACTAGTGCACAGAGATTTGGAACTAGAGAAGATTTATTTTTTTCTTATTTTATAAATGAACTGCGTTAGATGTAAATATATTTTGTTGCTACGATCTATGTTTGCTTATGAATTGTCGTGAGTTATCGAATTAGCCAGCTTGTAAACAATTGGGTTTTATCAAATTTTGATGAAAAATATGAGCATATTCATTCACGTAGAAAATAGTCAATATTATTCGTACCAACAAAAAAATAATAATAATAAACACGAATATTACAACACTACACCTTTTTCAGCTGTAATTCAGATTAAAATAAATAAATAATATGTTCCCAATCGCCTAAATAGGCGCATAGGGGCAGAGAAGGTAAGTTCTCCATTTCTAGACCGTCAGTCATAGATATGACAGCCACGTGGTCAGTATGACGTTTCGATTAGTCCTGTTATCTCTGTATAAATAGGTACTCAAGTATTAAATACTTGAGGCTGAGTCTATCCCACAGCTGACTGTACAATATCCGAAGACAAAAATTCGAAGGAAGTGGGGGATTCGAACCTGGGTCCCTGTGCTCCATAGGCAACTGTCTTACCACGGAGCCATGGCAACTCTGATAATTAATTAATAATTGTTTTTGTCTGATTATTTATTAATTCGGTAATTCAGATTAGTAATTTGTAATTCAGAAAGCGTCAGATGTAATTCAGATTTGAAGGGGCAAGTGTATGAAGTTGTTATGTACACATTTTAAGTTCTGAGTTAATTGAAATTTAGTAGGTTATTGTGTTTTTTATTTTCCGCTATCTATCCGCTTATCACATCAGTTGAAAGCCTGGCAAATTTATTATATTCTGAGAAATAGATTTTTTCTACAAATTACTGCATTTTTTTCTTCTTTAGCTACTGTGTGATACCTAAAAAATCTACTTGAGGAATCTACTGTATCTTCCAAAATATAGATAATTGGAAACTGAGTATTGTGATTAGGATAAAAGAGGATTATACAACCTCATTCCAACGAAACTTTCAAAATTTCAAAAAATGCTACATAACACCTTCATACACTTGCCCCTTCATTTGTAAATTGTAGTTCAGAAAGCGTCAATTGTAATTCAGATAAGTAAATTGTAATTCAAAAATCATCAATAATTCAGATTAGTAAATTGTAATTGATGATTACAGTGGATAGGACACGTTAAGAGGATGAGGGAGAACAAAATGGTTAGGAAGATATGGGAAGGAAGATTGAATACCCGTCGATCAGTGGGAAGACCTCTCAAGAGATGGAAAAATCAGCTAACCGAAGATCTAACAAGTATTCGTATACAGGGTACTTGGCAAGAATTGACAACGAGATGGAAGGCGTATGTGAGTGAGGCCAAAAGTAAACCTGACTGATAGTGCCCAAAGAAGAAGAAGAAATTGTAATGCAGAAAGCGGAAAATGTAATTCAAAAATAATACTTTGACATATAACATATCCTAGCACTGTTTTATTAAATTTTGTATTATAATTGACTCTTTTTAAATTACAATTTATTAATCAGAATTACAATTGACACTTTCTGAATTACAATTTACTAATTTGAATTACAAGTGACATTTTCTGAATTACAATTGACGCTCTCTGAAAATTGTTTCTGAAATACAATTGGAAAAGGTGTAGAACAACTGATATTGCTGTTAAATAACCAGTACCTTAGAAACGTATCTACACATAAAATTATTGTTTTTATTAACATATATTATTATTTTTTTGACAGACCGTATATGAATGCTATGTCCCATTATCTTAGTTAATGGTTTACGCCAGTCCTATGTCTCTGAGCAGCGATCGGTTACTGGAAAGGTTCTTGAGCCCCTAAGGCTGTGATCTCCTACCCACCTTTCAGTCGATCACGACGTCCTAAGTAATCGATTTGGATGATTTAGCATTTGATGAGGGAAAAAAATCGTGTGCGTTAAAAGTGAAGTCCTATTTTGATTCCACGTATCTTTGTGAGAATATTGCTCCCAAATTGAAATAACAAAAGCCAGGTATTCTACCTCTATTACTGACAATCATATGCTTGATTCTATAAGACTGGCAGTCTCTAACTACGATGGCTATATATATATATATATATATATATCGAAAGAAAGTTCTTGACGAAATTAATATGGGTATTAAATAAAATTCTTATGTCATACTCGTCATATATTTATTAAAACAATTTTTATAGAGACGTTTCGATTGGTAATCCAATCATCCTCAGTCCAATATTATTGTCAAATGTGTAAAATAATGTATTTCCACATTAAAATATTTGGAACGGACAGGAACGGTTAATCATAGTCTAGCCGAACAATATATATAACGAAATATATATATATATATATATATATATATATATATATATATATATATATATATATATATATATATATATATATATATATTTTCAAGTTGAGTTAACAAAAACAAATAAGGGTAATAAGAAAAGTTCTACATAAGAGCTACTCATACATCTAAATTATTTCTCAACGTAGTCGCCACCAACATTAAGGCATATGTCATAACGGGGAACCAGTTTTTGTATATCCTCCTCATTATATGTTGCCGCCTGGATTCTCAGCCAATTTTGCACAATGTTTTTTTGCTCGTCATTAGTGTTGAACCGCTTCTTTCCCAACCACACTTTCATTCTGGTGAACAAATGGAAATTGTTTGGTACCAAATCTGGGTTGTAGGCCGGGTGGCTGAATATCTCTCATCCGAAATTCTTGAACAATTTATTTGTTTGTGCTGCGGTAAGAGGGCGTGCATTGTCATGAAGAAGGATAATGCTTCTCCTTTTGTTATGTATTGCTCTCCGTAGACATTTCATGGTGTTGCAGTACGTCGCTGTAGTATTGTTGTCCCAGACTCCATGAACTCCACCAGTAAAATTCCTTTACAGTCCTAAAACACAGTAGTCATAGGCTTCCTGTTGGACAAAGTTTGTTTGAATTTCTTCGGTTGGTTGGGCAAATTCGTATGTATCCATTGTTTCGATTGCTCTTTTTTTCGGTGTTCCCGAACTAAACTCACGTTTCGTCTCCTGTTACGATCTTTTCTAAAAAAGCTTCACCTTCTACACTATAGCGCTGTAAAAATGTTAGAGCTGAACTCATTCGCTGTTTTTTGAGAACGTCTGTAAACTGTTTGGGGACCCACAGTGCACACAATTTGCGGTAGCCGAGTTTTATTGTAACAATGTCATAAAGAGGTGACAGATTAATCTGATGAAAATCAACAGAGAGTTCAGAAATTGTCAACCGTCGTCCCTCACGAATAACTTTGTTTTCTTTTTCGACAATGTCATCTGTTACTACGGACTTCCTTCTCTGATCCCCTTCATCGTGGACATCAGTCCGTACTTTCCGAAAGCGCCTACACCATTTTCGTAGTGCACTATCACTGATAATGTTTTCCCCATACACAACACACAATTCTCGATGAATTTTTGCCGTATTGTTGCCTTTTGCTTGTAAAAAACGAGTATAAAACGTATCACAGACCGTATCTCGCAAATAAGCTGAAATGTAAATTTTTCGAAAGAGTCTAGAATTTTTTCCGCAGTAATTTGTTAGTATTAATTCCGCAGTATGGAAATCACATAAACGTCTTCTTTAAACACTATTGAATAAAACAAAACAAAATGTATGTAAATCAATGGATCTGAATTGCGACAGCTTGAAAATATTATAATTTGTGCATTATTCTATTGGGAAATCTTAGATTGTGGAAAGCCGCCGTCTTTGGAGGGGGGAATGGTGGAATGTGTCGGATTCACCTTTCACCAACACAACACTCACATTTCACTTATCTATTCGGACTAACGTTCTGTTAAGACGTGCTATAAACTGTATACCTGAATACTTCATAAAAATGTTCGTGCAGTTTTTTAATTTACAAAACAATATTTATTTATTCATCAACTTTTATATTATCCACTTCAAAATAGTTCTCATCAGAAATAATGCACTTATGCCACCATTTTTTCCAGTCTTCAAAATCTTCTGAAACACAAATTTTGGTATAGCGTTTAGCTCCTCAAGCGATTTAGCATTTATTTCTTCAATGGTCGTAAAACGTTGTCCTTTCATTGTTCTTCATCTTTGGGAAGAGAAAAGGTCACATGTGGCCATATCTGGTGAATAAGATGGATGCGGTATTATTAAGGTGCTATTTTTTGACAGAAAATCTTAAACAGGCAATGAAGTATGAGAATTGTCCTTCCATAAATCTTGCCGTTTTCTATGAGTTGCTTCAGGCAGCCGATGCAACTAGCTCAAATCTTATTCTTTACTAACTGTAACACCTTGCGGTAAAAAATCATAGGTTGTTTCATTTGTGCGACGAAAGGAAACCCTATGGGAACCACAAGGGAAAAAACGTTGTGTACAAAGAATTTCTTTATACATACTAAGAATTATTAAAATAAATTATTATTTATTTTATAATCAACTTAACTGAACTTATGTTATAGAACTTATCCCGCGCGAAGAACAAGTATTCTGCTAGTACTTTAATAAAAGTAACATTCCTGTTTAAAATGTATCTATTTAAAAATAGGTTAAGAAATATTATTTTCTTTAATGTTATCTTTCTTGTAATAAACTTTTGTAAACAATCCTGCATTATTTTTATTATCATTTTTCATAACTGTATCTTGCTCGAATTTAAAATAAAAAGTGATATAGCACAAATAGTTGGAGAGGGATACATTTTACGTACGCTACTCAGTACGTGAATCATAATATCTAAACAATTCGGGAAAACACCTGGAATGGTTTTCATCTCCACTCCACGTGGTATTGTTATAATCAGTTAGTCACTGAACGTTGAGCAGTTAACATGGGTGGAGTGATAAAGAAAATCGTATCGCTGTAATTGCATTACATAAAGTTGTGATGGCGCCGGGAGACATTTTTAATAATTTAAAATCTTTGGGTAGTAAACGCCAGTTTGTGTATCGCACTATTAATCGGTTCAAGAATACTCAGGGTATTGAAGATCGGCAAAGAAGTGGTCGCCCGCGAAATGTACGAACTTTAGCATTGATCAAAGCCGTGAGCAACAGAATTCGGAGAAATCCACTCCGTAAACAAAAAATCATGTCCAGGGAGATGGGTTTTTCAACACGAAGTATGTCCCGCGTTATCAAATAAGACCTAAAGATGGGGCTTCCCGAAGAAGCACTGGCCACTTGCTAACTTCATCTCTAAGGGCCATCAGGAAGACCAGAGCTGATTCGGCGGTATGCTGGCAACTTGCATCGCAAAATTCTTTTTGCCGATGAAACAATTTTCAACATCGAACAAAATGATCGGGTGTATGCACATAACTCTCGAGAGGCGAATCAAGTCATTCACAGAGTTCAAGAAGGTCATCTTCCAGCATCTGTGATGGTTTAATGATGTGTCTTGTATTAAGAGGTTACTGAGCTAAATTTTTGTTCAGGGTGTGAATACAAGTGCAAAATCTAACCAAGATGACATTTTGGACAAGGTCGTCAAGCTTCTTAATGAGACTATGTATAATTCTGGTCATTGGATCTTTCAGCAAGATTCTGTTCCAGCTCACAAGGCAAAGTCCACACGGCAATGGCTGGAAACTTATACACCGGAGAGCTGTATAAGTTTCATTAGAGCTGAAGATTGGCCTTCTGAAAGCCCAGATATAAATCCGTTGGACTACAGTGGTGGTCAGTATTGGAGGGACATGGCCTGTACAGACGACATCCAAATTTAGAGAGTCTTAAGCAATCGTTGAAGAAAGCAGTGGTCAATTTTCCAATGGATGTCGTACGTATTGCTATTGATGATTGGCCGTTACGTTAAGAGGCGAAGGGAACGCATTTTGAATAATAATAATATTTATTCGTGTTAGATACAATACATAATGTTTACACATGTCAGAAGAATAAAAAATACAGTTAATTATTACATTCATAATATTAAAAGTCTACATCATATAAAATCAAATAAAAGTAAAACTTAAAAAAATAAAACTTAAGATGCGCTACAAGTCAATATGAAAAAAATCGCTTATGCTATAACAGCAATTTTTTGAAAAAATATCTTTAATCTGTTTTTAAAAAAGATTAGGTCTTAGGTCTCTCATTTCAATTGGAAAGTGATTGTAAAAGAGAGTTTCCAAATACATACCGTTCATTGATTTAGTTAATCTAATCTTAGGGCGCCGTAGGTATAATTTTGCTCTAGTGTTGTGCGAATGTGTACTCGAGTGGTGGAGAACCTGGCAGGGTTCTCTTTTACAAATACCAGACACTTGTAAATGAAAATACTGTATACTGTCATTATTTTGTTTTTTACAAACAATTCGTTACAGTGAGTCCTATAACATTATTAATATGTCGAATTACACATTTTTGCAGGCCAAAACTTCGAATCAATGTACTGCTAACGCCCCATAGCAGTATCCCATGTTCCATCCTTGACTGAAAGGCGGCAAAATAGAAGGTTCTTAATACCTCTGGTGATACGGAGAGCTTCAGTCGGCAAAGAGCATAGTTCACATTCTTTAACGACGTTGCCAATCTGTCTATCTGCCAATTCCAATTGAGCTGCCCGTCAATGTAAAGACCCCAAAATTTTACCGGTTCACCGTATTGTATCGATTGATTACTGAATCGATTTAAACTGAATATCAGTTTTTGGGTTTTATTGACGTTTAGTGTCAATTTGTTGGAGATGAACCATTCTTTAGCTTTAGCGAAAGTTTCTTCGGATACTTGCATTAGATTATTTAGTGAATTGTTGCTACTGAGCAGCGTTGTATCGTCCGCATAAAGTGTGGCATTTGCGCGTTCTGTTTTTAGATAATTTGGCAGGTCGTTAATAAATAGGTTGAACAACAATGGCCCAAGTATGGTTCCCTGTCCGATGCCAAGTTTTAAATTTCTAGTGGTAGATGTAGTTCCGTTAACTGCCGAGAAAACGCCGTGCCGCGAATTCCTCAATTGTCGATCAAAAAGTAGATCGTGGGACACGCAGTCAAACGCTTTTGAAAGATCGCAGAAAATTGCCTGAGGGGCCAAAAATTCTTCAAAGTCGTTTGTTACATAATTAATTAGCTCAACTGCTGCTTTTATGGTACATGATTTTTTCCTGAAACCAAATTGTTTTTCATTCAGTTCATTTCATTTGTTGACAAAATACATCTAACCTATCTTTTATAATAGCCTCCAAAATTTTGGAGCATACCGGTATGATTGTAATAGGCCAATAATTGCTAGGGCGGTTATCGTCCCCAGACTTGAAAATTGGCACCACTCTAGATGTTTTTAATTTTTGAGGATATATGCCTGTCTTAATAGTTTTATTTATTATCTTACTTACGCACAGGAGAGATAAAATCGGCTACCGCTTTCAATATCTTGCTCAATAAGACTTTTATTTTCATTTAATATGATATATGTGTAGGTACAATAATATAAAAAATCATTAGTAACGTGCACTGTTTTTTATTATAATTCAAACACTTTGTAACAGTATTTATGGCAAGACTAGGTGGTCATAATAATTTTAGTTCCTTATCCCCCTAATCACCTCCTTGCGTACGCCAGTGACGCTACTGATCATATAAATATGTTTCGGAATTCGTTAATTAAACATAAAATTGAAAGATGTGTACCTAAAATCAACAAGGAATCTCGTGGTTTGTCTTTTTTTCTGGAGCAAAAAAACTATGCTCATACAATACAAATATTATATTGGATAAAAATAAAGTAAAATATACAATGGTCGATAACAATTTAAATATTAACATAAAATTTCCACTTTATTTCCATACTCATTTATTTTTATACTTAACCATATTTCAACCTCAAATATTCCGTAATGTTAACTTTAACGTAAAGTCAATACGTTATAAATTGGTTGATCTAGAATAGAACATAGAGTTAATGTTAACACAACGGTCTGGGTGTATGACTAGCGACTACTGACTACTCGCTACCCTTTGAACCTCACTAATCATGTTTTTACATCTGGCTCACAGCTCACGTACCAACTGTAAAGATAACTTTCAAGTGTCTGGTCAAATAAGCTCTAAGAGTTACTCTTCAAAAACTCTTCAAATAAAATTTGAACTACCTTTGAATTTGAATACTGATTGCCACTTAAAATAAACTATGATTTTAACTTAACAAATGCTTTAAAATAACTAAAAGGTCCCGGGTTGGAATCCCGGTTGGAAAATGTATATTTGTGTTCATCTTTATCACCTCATCCTCATACCCTCATTAAAATTAAAATTAAACAAATGATAAGTTTGCTTGTAATTTATAGTTTGAAGAAATTGAAGTAAAACATATAGTATTTTTTTTGTAGGTTAATATTTGGCAATGCTTTCTTCCCCTCTAAAGGATTTTTTCCAATTGATGTAGACGTAGAATTTTACGTCTCTATTATAATACTAATACCGATGTTATAATATTCTGGCATTTGTTTTGATAAATTTTTTACAAATATTTGGTATTTAAGTATACCTCAGAAGAATTTATTTGACCGATAACGGTTAAAAAGACGTATGATTCAACCTATATGATTATGAAAATTAAGGGATGTCATTCGCTCGGGGATTGACAAAGAAATATCTTTCTGATTCAGTCGCTCTTCCTACCACTACGGAGGGAGTAGTGCATATACAAAAACACACATACGTTTTGTCAAATATAATACGATGTCAAATATAATAAACGAACAGGCCCGCACCTAGATGTTTTGGCACCTTTGTGCAATTTTTAAAATGGCGCCCCCAATTTTGCATAACAATTTGTAAGGCTGATAAAAAAAATGGATATATGGCTGAAGGAACATGTAAAGTATAATACACTGAAGAAAAAAATAAATAAATATATAATGTTATAAATTTAGAGTATAGTAAAAGTACATTCTTTTTACCGACCGCCAACATATATAAGGGAGGTATTGTGATCGTACCGATTTTGACATTTCGATGGATCTCCACGAATTGAGCTCTCTACGTAATATTTTGACTATTTTTAGCATGATGTCTGTCGGTTTGTCTGTCCGTCCGTCTGTCCATCTGTCCGTCTATTCGTCCGTCTGTCCGTCCGTCTATCTGTCTCTGTGCACGTGCAGAGCAAATTCGGCTGAAAGGATTTTTATGAAACTGCATATTTAGGCTTTTGACATCAATGGCACGAGTTGATCAACTTTTAATAAAAATCAGTTGACTAGAAATGGGTGTTTACTCGTGTCGATTTTAAGATTTTTGCGAATATTTAGCAACAGAAAAATATTTCGAAAAAATTTATTTAACAAAAGCTAATAAAATTTAACAAAATAACTAATAACTTTTATTTGAGACGTTTTTTTAAGTCTCAAATTTTTTCATACTTCTATGTATCATTTCCATGGTCATGATAAATAATATCTCTGTTAGAAAATATTAGGCCAAGTTATTTCTACTCTGCTGCTAGAATGTACATATTTTATACAAAATTTTTATGAAGCGGTCGGTCCTGTGGTGGCCACAGCTGATTTTTTTTTTATTGTAAGGAAGGATTTTTTTGTTTAGAATTGAGAAAGCGTATTATCTGTCTTTTTCTTGGAGTTTTGTCGTCCCTGGTGCCTCGGCGCCGGTGTGCACCGCACAACCTTGCACTTACGTACGGACCTGCAAACGAAGATAAAAAAAAAGTTTATATGTTCTGTCAGGAAAGTGGCGGAAATAGTTAAATAAAGCACACAATTTTCATTTAATCATCAAAATTTAATATGTCGCCTTCAAAGTAGGCCCCATTTGATGCAACACACATTCTCCGGCGTATTTTTTTATTTTTTTCCGTTTTCGAAACACCTTATTTAGGCGCTTTCCGGTATAGCTTTCAGCTCATTCCACGAATTTTCTTTTATGGCCTCGATCGACTCAAAACGGGTTCCACGTAGCGACAATTTTAATTTCGGAAATAAAAGAAGTCACACGTGACCAAATCTGGTGAATACGGTGAATGCTCGATGGTATTTGTCCCGTTTTTGGCCTTAAATTCAGTCACAATTGCTGCTCTATGCGATGGTACATTATCATCATGTAAAATCCACGAATTGTTCTTCCACAGTTTTGGTCGTTTTTGACGAATTTTCACCATAACACTTTTCCAACATTTTTAATGATTCGGCCCACGTAATTCCATTCGCATCACAAAATTTAAGGCAAACTCTTTGTTCAGTAGTTTTGTTCATTGTAAAAATCACGACGCACTACTGAAGTGTGTTAACTAAAACATCCGATGTAATCAATCTGGTTGATAAATGGCGCTCATGTTTGACACAGTAATTAGGGACAGTGCTGCCATCTTATGAAAAAAGCATTAAAAAAAAATATTAGCTCGAGCTTTTTAAATCAAAAATTCCCGCTACTTTTTTGACGGAGTAGTATGAACATGGATCCTTCGAAGCTTTATTTCTAAGATAATAGCAATATTTATTAATAGTAATATTTATGTTTTATTTTTTTATTTTTGCAATTGATTCAATGCTATTAGAAAACAATAAGATCAGTTAAAACAGCTCATTGCCGTTACTTGACAATCAACTACTACTAAATGATAAGTTTATTAAAAACAAATGGAAGTGTAAGTTTAACAATGTAAAAATAAATATTACTATTATCTTAGAAAGCTTCGTAGGACCCATGTTCATATAAACCTTTTTTTATCTTTTGGTCTAAGGAACCTGCCCCTGAAGTTTGGCTATACCTCATAGACACTCCCTGCATATTATCACGGAACATGTAGTTATCAATGCATCTGCATAAGCAAAGATCAGCAACTTAATAGGTATACACAATAGTTAGTAACATTAACCCAGTGAATTTCAAGTATAGGTCCCACCGGGCCGGCACCGGTCCCATTGTTGCCAACACTTTGTGGAGAAAATTCCCACAGCAAGGTACAAAATTTCCCACAAACGGACAAAAATACCTACAATGTAAAATTATGCAATTTTAAGTATAGCGTAACAAAATGAATAGCAAAAAACTATTTTGATAGTGAAAGCAAAAAAAAAAAAAATTACTGTAACGAGAAAAATTAATACAAAACATTCTTTACAGGTAAAAAGTATGTGAAGGTCTAGTTGTCGGTGTGTCACACGTAATTTTGTGCAGTTAATATCTTTAGCCTGGAAACTCGATCTAAAAACTAAAACTGCATTGAGAAAAGAGCCGCAGTGAGGGGTGGCGGAGGGGGCGACGGCCCAGGGCGCGCTAAGGAAAGGGCGCTGACGGGCTTGAGTAAAGGGCGCCATTGCAAAGGCGAGGACCTTTTTTTTTGCTCATCGCTTGGATTTTGAGAGGTGAAGACCTTTTTTTTGCTCATCACTTAGATTTTGGGAGGTGAGGACCTTTTGTTTTGTTTATTCAACACTTGGATTTTGGGAGGTGAGGAATTTTTTTACTTGCCAAGGGCGCCAAAAACACGGCTCTGCCCCTAGCGCATGTTTTCTTTACTGCGGCTCTGATTGAGAACTTCGTCACCTATCCTGTTTCTTTTCTTTGTTTTGACGTCATTTATCAATGAAAATATTACAACTAAATGTAAAGAAACAGGAGAAGTCTTAAAATATTGCATAAACAGTTTTGCCATAAGAAAACACCTATACAGGATTCTATTACAAGTTCAAAAGTTATACGCCACAGAAATTTCATGTATTTGCTATTATTATTATTTTTATTAATATCAGAAAATTCTGAAATTTATCACTTTTAGATTTTTTACCTTTTTTTATCTTTTTCACACAACACAAGAAATAGTGCCTATTTTTCCCTCGATATGGGAAATTTCCCACGAGTCAACACTGACCTGTCCGAGAAATTTTTTTGCCGGTCCGCGAGATTTTTTGCCGGTCCGCAGAATTAAGTTTACAAAACAAAAAATTATGTTAATTTATAAAATACAATAATAATTACTTTCCACAATAAACGATACATACAGTGGGTGGCCAAATTATTAGGGACAGTGCAGATTTTCTGTAATTTTCAAATGAATTTAATGAGGAAATAAGTGGCTTTGGTTCTCGTATTTATGTTTATTCATTAGAGTGCTGTATTTAGAATATAAAACGACATAATTGCTTATTCATAATCATTTATTTTTGTATAAAAAGTGTTAATTTAACAAAATAAGTATAATCTTAATATTTTGTAATGCCACCCTTTGCTGCGATTGCGGCTTCCAGGCGTTTGGGCATGCTTTCTATGCAGACTTTTGCGTTGTGTCGGAGATTGGGGTTGTGATGCCACTCTCTGATAAGGGTTTCTATAAATTGCCGCTAGGTGGTGATCATTTCTTTGGCGATTTCCCGCTTTTTATAATAATAATGATGCCAGCAACAAGAATATAGAAGAAAAATGATTTAAAAACAATTTATTTTCTCACAAAATGCATTTAAACTTGAAAATTACAGGGGGGGTGTGCTGTCCCTAATAATTTGGCCACCTACTGTATATCAAAAACATGATGTTAGTGGAACATTTTATTACCTTTAGTCTTAAAAGGGTTAAAAAGAATCATTGTAATCAGTGCAATAAAAAATATAAAACTTTTGCGATACATTACTTTCTAAACTTGCCGGTCCGTCATGAAAAAAGGTTGGGAAACGCTGGGGTTAAAAGTTCTTTAATGCAACAATTGGTAAAGTTGTTAAAATTTTACTTTCCAAAGTTTTAATGTGTATCTTTAAAAATAATTTAAGTACCATTTACAAATCAGAACTTTATTTCGAATTAAATTAATAAACAAAGGTCCACCTAACATAGCTTTTACATAAAAATACTTTTACACCTGCTGCATATATAAATATTTAAGGAATAACATAACTCTAAAACCGTTTTTTTTTTACTAATTTTTCATCACATACATTTGTGTCATCTAACCCGAATGTGTTAATTTGTCCCTTCGTTTTTTAGTCTATTTACTTATTCACTTAGATTTAGATATTCTAGGAACTTGGGACCACCTCAGGTTTAGGGTTTTTATAAATTGGTGCACATTTATTATAAGCGGCATTTACATTGTGATATTTTAACTAATTTATTCAGGTTATTAATCAAAAGAATGGAATAAAAGATTTATCAGAAATGTTTTATGTTTATATTAAGAATTCTTTTAGAAGGAATATTCGAAGAAGAATATACGTATAATTAATAGGTTTGTAAGTTTCCTGTACATTTTAATACATTTTTAATTTGTTTCTTCATATGCATGTTTTTACCCTCGACAAATCCACTCATATGCTCTCATTTTGCGAATGGTAAAATGCAGTTTGCTCTTCACTTCCATCCGATTTCCTTTTTTTGACTCATCACTTCATTCCATTTGCTCTTTTTGCCCATCATTTCGATCCTTCTTGTTTTTTTCTCATCACTTTGATCCATTTCCTTTTTTAGAATTTTGTAGATATAACCAAAAAACACTTATACCGTCACTTATGTGTCTGTCTGTCTCTCTCTCTATCTGTTTGCACGCTAGAAATTATGGCGAAACAGTTAGACCTAGAGAGTTGAAATTTGGCATGCATATACAGCTCTTTGATCCGCATATAATGATAATTCAAAAATAACATCGCTCGAACAATATAAACTATTTTTTTCACGAAACAAATATTTTTTTGATAACTACTATAAAATAAAACAAAATAAAATAATCATATTTAATTACCATTTTTAATATAATACTAAATATTTTGTCTTGTAAAAAACAGAATTTGCATCTTTGGTATAGTAACAAAAAATATTGTTATAAAAAAATAACAAATCGAAACCTAGGATTAGATCAAAATATACTTTTTACTATAAAGTAAGGATCAAATAATCTCAATAACAGCTCTGATGATTTTGATTAAAATTTGCCAGTGAATGAACTAATAGAAGGAACTTAGTTATAATGTGGCGAAAGGATGCATGAGAAAATTTAATTTTTGTAAATATGCGTGATATTCAAAATAAAGTGTGGTGGTAATTTTTAAACTAATAAAACTTTTAATGCAATGACATTAGCATGATTGGTAAGCTATAAAATTTAAATAATTTGTCGAATTTTTAATTTTTTTTTTGTTCGTCAGTTTCTCATAAGATATGTATGACCAAAATTATTGACTAAGCCACTTCAGGTGAATGAATTTTATTTAAGGATTAACACATAAAAATGACATTTTTTTCAAAATGTGATTTAACGGCTTAAAAGATTGTGACCATCTTTTTAATTCTCCTCTTTTAACCCAGCAACGTGCATGCCCGCAAACCCGAAATATTACGGGCATATCTCATAGCGTTACGAAGACAGAATAAATCTTTTTTTACTATATTTTTGAAGCTAGGAGGAATTATCGACTTTATTTTGATTTCTAATATTGTAGTAAGTTTAATTTTCCATTTGTTTACTAATATCTCATTTTAGAAGCATTTTAGATTTTTATTTTTTCGCTAATTTTTCTTGCATGGGGCCCCCTTTTACTAGAAGCCTGCAGTGCCGCTCAGTAAAAAAGTAGTTTTTTTTTCCAAATTTCCTTCTTGGAACCCCCCTTTTATTAGAATCCTGAAGTGCCGCCCGTTAATAAAAGTAGTTTCTCCTAAATTTCCTTTTTGGCGTCCCCCTTTTACTAGAAGCCTGAAGTTTCGCCCAGTAAAAAAAAGGAAATTTTTCTCTAAATTTCCTTTTTGCACCCGCCCCCCATTTACTAGACTGATGAGCCGCCCAGTAAAAAAAGTAGTTTTTTCTAAATTTCCTTTTTGGCGTGCCCCTTTTACTAGAAGTCTGAAGTGCCGCCCAGTAAAAAAAAGTAATTTTTCTCTAAATTTTCTTTTTGCAACCACCCCCCCCCCCTTTCTAGAAGCTTGAAGTGCCGCCCAGTAAAAAAAGTAGTATTTTCTAAATTTCCTTCTTGGCGCACCCCACCTCCCCTTACTAGAAGCCTGATGTGCCGCATTTAGGACATTTTATGCTCAAGGGTGTAGAAAAAGACGAAAAAAATGACAGGAATAAATGAAATAGCAATAAAATACATCTAATTAAAAATATTATTTTGATTTGATTCCTTACTGTACTTAAGTAAAAAAATATTATTACTATTTTTCTATTATTTTTGCAAATAATGAAAAACTCTTCGCAGAAAAATCAATATTTACTATGGGCTGGCAGTGATAGGGCAGACAAGCGGCCCGATTGTCTGGATGCCTGGTGAAAATAAAATTCCCAGTCCGTCCCTGTCTACAAAACCATGAAATGTGACAAAATTCACAGTTCACATCAGTTTTTAAAAAAACTAGCAAGGTAATAAACTGCGAGTTATAAATGTCTATAATTTTCGAGGATTGCATTTGTATAAAAGAAAATTTGATCAAGTAAATAACGTAACGCAATATCTCTTAATCTGATTATCACATCAAATTTACTGTTTTGCTTGAAGATAGAAAAATTTCCCTTAGAATATAATAACAATAATTATTGTAAATATTATTAATGAACACAAAATCAAGCTCGATTCTTAATAATTGTATCATGGGTGGCCTAAAGACTTGTTAAAGAAAGAAATCGATCATTCCTGTCTGCAAATCATTTGCCAACTCTTTAATCTGCACGATTCAGAAGCCAGTAATTCTAAAGTCAAATTTCCAGGGTTTGAGATGTATTTGGTTGGTTCCATTGATTCTTGTATCGCTTATTGTATCTCAACTTGAAGCTTGAGCTTGAATTGAAAAATCCTTGGCTGCTTGCCAACATCTTGGTAACTCATAATAATGATTATTATTGCTATGAAACAACATTTTTCTGGATCTATAATCCCCATGATTTCATATCGCCTGAATTCGGGATACAATCGTGTGTACTCAGTTCGGTGGACACAGACGCTTAGGATTCAATCCCGGGGGGAAGGCTAAAAGAATTTTTTTTGGGACAGTTATATTTTATCGTTTTGAGCGAAATCATAAGCTGTGACTGTCAGGTTTTTTTTTTTTTTTGTTAAACAAAAGTTAATGGTCATTAAAACAAAATTAAACAAAACACTGCTTAGTCTTGTAGATTATTCAAAATGTGTCAAGAAAGTTAAGAGTTTTCGAAAATTATTATATTTCAAAAATACTTGCTACACAAGTGTCCTTAGTTACTATGTATTTTCATTTGAAATTAATCTTTTAAAATTAAATTGTTTAATTTCTTAGAATTAAAATGTAAGGGATTAAAAAGCACACTAAAAATAGACAATAAATTATATAAAGAATGTAAAGTATTATAATTAAGTAAACCTGAAGAGTAGTGTAATTTAAAAGAATTTCACGTTTCTTGCTCTGCTTATTGCAAAATCGTTCATGATAACGTCTAAATTTCAAGATTGATAAACATCATTTTCTATGAAAATAAACGCCAAATAATTTAACCTTTTTTGTCCCTGTAGAAGATCGAAGATAATTTTTAATTAAACGTAAATCTGAAAATGAATTTGAAAATTACTTGAAAGTAATTCTAAAAATTTACAGCCCAGTGAAACTTGCCGCCGTCGTGCGGTTGCACTACTCGCAAGACCAGGTTGGCGCCGCCCTGTATGTCAGCCGCTCATATGCAAACATTCATAAGATCGTCCTCTACTAGAACCCAAATGCCGTGCCTACGTATACTTTTATAATACTGTATTCTACTAGTAGGACTCTTCTAGAATCGACCTCAATGCTACCCCTTTGCAGAGACGCCCGTGTGCGGAGCACATCTTGAACACCTGCTGATGTCGGCACTGCTTCTGTGATGACATTTTTATCATTTTGGTATTTAGTACTAAAATTCCACACAAGATGGCAGACCAATGTCCGTTATGTATGATGTAAAATTAATAAGTTATTCTTTACTTTGACCAGTAAATAAATTTTTGGTTGTTTGTATATTAAGTGTTTTAATCGATTTTATACTAATTTAGATTTAAGTCAGTTAAAGTGAAATATTTTACAGAGGTATTTTATAACATGAAAGTGTATATTTGATAATTTTTGCCATTGATAGTCTCTATGGTTTCCATGGCAAATTACTTTACGAACTAGTGCTTAAAAGTGTCATTTTAGATACTTTTATACGTGTGTAAAGTGCCTACATTACACACGGTGGCAGAAAACATTTTATTTTGGTGTTTAAAAAATGCTTTACACGATTAACCTAATTATTCCCTTAGATATAAATATCCAGTACAAATTATTAACAAAAAAAAATATTGTTTGACAACATCTATTATTTATTTTGAATGTAGGTATTATTAACCAAATAAGTCACTGTGAATTTCGCTATGCAGCATCCGGTTTAATATTGTTTTATATAATTAGAATACTAATTGGCGTTAAATATTGAAAACAAAATAAATAAAAAAAATCCAAGAATTGCACAGATTTTTATCGAAACAAATACATCATACTAACAAAAAAACAAAAGAATAGTAGCGCTATCTTATCTTCTAGTTACCGACTTTATTGATAAAATACAAAATAGGGTTACTTCAATTATTCATTGTGTGTAAACATAATTTAGGAGTGCCAAATTATACAGGTTTATTTTAAGAGATGAATCAATTTTTTATAGCATGTAATCATTTATTGGAAGATCAAGAGTCCGTTGCACGATGCAAATATTTCTCATGCCTGTGTAAGTAGGCGGTACTGGAATTTGTTTTATTTATTTTGTCCAAGTGGGACGACAGAATGTCGAGATAATTAAAAAATTTGCATACTATCAAGATTAATAACCATTTGAAAAATCGAAAATAATATGCATTCTTTATTGTAAATTTTCATTTAGATATTTTTATTATTTTTATTTAATATTGTCAAAGAAAAGAATAATAAAAAAATACCTCATTTAAGAATAAAATGCTAAAAAAAGCCCAGTTGCTAATTTAAAATCTATTATAATTGGACAGGACAGTCTTCACTAAGTAACTAATAACAAACGTTTTTCAAGCGACCGTAATTCACTATCCGGAAAATCTCGTCATATGGGTTTGAGAACTTAATAATTATTATTTGAGAAACTCTGTACAAAAAAACCCACTGCAGAGTGGCGTAACTATGGATCCACAACGCCCGCAACCGCAGATGTCACGTCATTTAGGGGCCTATCAACTCCCTAACTGAGGTTTCATTTTTGTCGTTTGGTCTCTCTATACAAGTTGACAAACTTGGTAGGATGACCTAAGAATATTCTGCGGGGGGGGGGCAAATGAAGTTACACAACTGCCATTACACCCAGAGTGACCAGATTTCAATTGAGGTAAACCCAAAGTTTGAAAAAAAAAAATGGAAATATAGTATATTTTATTCAATTTTGCTCACCTCCAAAAAATAAAAATGATGAACAAAAAAAAAAGGTCCTCACCTCCAAAATACAAGTGAAGAGCAAAAAGAGGTCCTCACCTCCCAAACTACAAACCCGGAGATTTTATAACAAAACACGGAGCCCTGAGACTCCGGGTGAAACCCTAAAATCTGTTCACCCTGATTACACCCCTAAAATATACTTTATATTTTTCTCTCTCTTAAAGTTTACAATCAAGATTGGTTGGCAGCAGGTCTCAGTTGTTAGCTATTGCTTTTATAGCAACTTTTGATAAATATTTTTTTCGAAATATTTCTCTGTTGTGAAATATTCGCAAAAATCTTTAAACCGATACGAATAAACTCCCATTTCTAGTTAACCGATTTTTACCAAAAGTTGATCAACTCGTGTCATTGATGTCATAAGCTTAAATATGAATTTTCATAAAAATCTTTTTAGCCGAATTTGCTCTGCACGTGTACACAGACAAACAGACAGACAGACGGAAGTGAGAACCTTATTCCTAATGTAAAATTTAAATAATTTTGTCTTCTACAAAACCCTTAAAATGCAAATAGACAAGACAATGGAGAGTGTGAAATCATGTATTTTTCAAAACAATAATTGGAATAATCTTGTGCAGAAAGTGGAGTTATACATCTAAATTACTGCTTATCCTCATTTAACCGGTAAATTTGATTTTGATATATCTATACCTGAGCGTTGTTGTGTGATTTAAAATATTCAAATTTTTAAAAATATTTAAAAAAAAGTTTGCCTTAATTTAGATGTCTAAATGGGGCCTTTATAATATTGTTATTTCTATTGAAATTCTGTGCGAATGGCAAAATGTTTCGGACAAAAGGAAAATAACAAAAATTTTTTGGGATAAAAGTTAGTCGTTGTGCACTGTCTGCTTTACTTTTGGCCTCGCTCACATAACTCCTCCATCTTGATCTCTTTCCATATAACCCGTATAACAATACTTGTTAGAACTTCAGTTAGATGATCTCTATCAGTGGCGTACCTAATTAAATTTTTTGGCCACTCCTACATTTTTTTTTGCCTCCACTACTGGATTTATCAATTTTGTCTACGGAGACCAATCGATAAAAAAGTTGTCGTTTGGCACATAGTTATGCTACTGATATCTAAATCTGCGACTTCTTCCCACTACTCGAGGGGTTCTTCCCAGAACTTATGGAAATGTCTTTATATTTTAAAATAAACAAGAACCTGAAACTAATTAAAGCTTTCAACATCATAAAAAGTAAAATATTTCTTTTTATTTATCCAAAATCTCAACCAAGGTGTTTATTCAACACACCTGCCACTAAAAATCTACACATAAAGACAAGAAGACACAACATGGCATAATAAACTCCAAACTCAAAAAATGACATTAAGAGTGCCCCTCATTTATATAACTCTTTTGGTCAGTTAACAGGTGCCCTAACTCCTAAAATATAAACCATTGTATAGCGTATTTCAACCCCCACTCTTTCGTATCTCCTTCGTTAGGTACTGCGCTGCTAACGGAACGCAGTACCCGCTCGATAGAAACCAACATGCCATAGACTTTCAAAACCAGTTCGCCAGTAACACCAGATATAAGAGTGCTGTGATAGTGCGTGGTTGTGGATGGTTGTGCGCGTGTTATAACAAGGAATCATCATGGTTTATTGAACCTAGTGAAGGCTTAAACCATCAACAATCGAATGGTTTTTATTCAGAAACAATTGGATAGTTAATTTGAGTGTTATTTTGAACCCAAACAACGCTTAATTAATTAAGGTGTCCTTTCAGAAGGATTAAAGGATCTGGAAGCAATTTATAAAAGTGGAAGTTGAAGTTTTACCTAAAACAAGGAAATATTAGAGCAATAGCTGGCAGACCTAGTTAATAATATGTGTTTTATTTAAAGGATTAACACCTTTACCTGTAAAGTCTTACTTGGTAATGGAATCGGCTTTCATTGTTAAGTAGAATTGTCTGTAAAACAATTCCGGTTGTAAAGGTGTTTTGTAAATAGCAACAATGTGAAAATTGGTCCATAAATGTTTTGAAAGAAAAAGCAGTAAAATGTTACGAGTGTTTAACTGCATTGCAAAAATAACAAGCTTGAAAGAAATGATTATTTCGATAGCTTTGTATATAGCAACAATGTAAAGTTTTACATCTCTTAAATAGTTCAATAAAAAACAAGTGTTCAGATATCTGATTTTATAAACATTGTGCTATTTTAACTCTAGGACAAATAAGTCTGAATATTTAAGGATACAGCAATAATTGGATGTATTATAAAAGTTTATTTTTCTTGTTTGGCAAACAGGATATACAAAAAATATCTTCCAATATCCGGTGATTAAAATTGAAGTGAATTCTTAATTAATATCTGTCGTTAGGTAATATTAAAAAAAGGATAAAAATCAATACAAGATTTTAATGTTAATACCAACTCTTAGTGTTGACATTTCAAAACAAAGTGAGATAATTTTAAATCGTGTTTATTTACTAGTAATTAGAAGGTTAAAAATAGTTAATTCTAGCTAAATATAAAGTATAATCTAAAGTTAGCAACGTGAAGTTTATTTCAAGTATTGCAATAAAAGAATTTACAATGGGCGACTTGAGTGCCAGATCCTGCTTTATTTCATGTTAACTTTTGACATTTAAATAAAAAAATCAACATGGCTAACAACATAGTTATTGAATGGCTACGTTCTTTACACCTGGAACAATATGCCGAATCATTTATAGACAATGGTTACGATGATTTGGAGATCTGTAAGCAAATTGGTGATCCTGATTTAGATGCTATAGGTGTTTTCAAACCAGTTCATCGCTCGAGTCTGCTTCAATCAGTCAAAACATTACGCGAAGAAGGTGCAGCTTCAGTTTATTTAACCTTAGAAGAAAGTGCAATAAGCCAAGAAGATGGTAGTGATAACTTAAGTGCTCATTCTTCAAAAACTGGTAAAGAAAGACATGGCGCCAATAGTCCAGGTGGATTTAGTTCAACGGATAGTGGGCAAGAACTTACTAAATATTTGGATGAATATGAAGAAGGGAAAGCTGAGTTGGTGAAGATTCCAAGGATTCAACTCAAATTGCTTTTAAGAGAAAAACTAACACAAGATGGCATCAGACTTAGCTGTCAACCATATTCTACTTCGGTAAGAAAACACAACATTTATGTTAACGCTTTTGCTTCTGGTCTAATTGTGCAATATACCCATATATATATTATAGCACTTACGATTCAACATTTATACTGTAAATATTATCGCAGTTCAATTATGTTTATCACGAAATATGATTTATAACCTTAAATAAATATCTAAATTTGTTTTTGCGTAAACATCAGTCCAGTACCAATTAGAATTATCTATGCTCCAAATAGATATTTTAAATATAAAAAGCAATTTGCTTTGAAAGTTATTTTGAGGTTTATGACCTGCAATGATGAAACACAGATTTCTTATCAAAACTATGACTTGTTTTTGGTATAAAACAAGAGGGAAGAAGAATTTTCGTAAATGCAATTTAAACAAATGAACTATGAATATTACTATACAACTTTCTGCATGCGTACATCATACATATATACATACATGTAGTAATATTTAGTTTGGAATGTCGAACGATACTAAAGCCTATCTCATTTTACTGCTTATAACTAATAATGAAATTTGAACAAGCAAAACAGGATGAAAAAGCTGTTCATAAGATTCAAAATGATGCGTAACACTTAGGTATCGTTGTTCCTCTGCCTAATAATTATTTTAGAATATCGGTTAGGTACTCATCATGTTCTCAAAGTTTTTTAACCCTCTGGAGAGTAGCAGAATATTTTGAAAAACTTTCTCTTTCTCTCTTCTTGGGCACGGTCTGTTTTTACTTATAACCTCACTCATGTAAGTCCTATTGATCAGTTAAGTGTCAGGTCTTTCCATGTGTCTGGTATGTTAATAGTGGTAAGATCTTCGGTTAGCTTTCCACAGGTCGTGTATTAAATTTTCCTCTTAATTACTTTATCCTTTTTCATCTACATCACGTGTCATATCCCTGCAATCGTCCACTTCTGATAATTTGTGTTATACTGGACTTAGAATAGAGTTTGCGTTCTACATTCTTGATGCTTAAAATCTGTTTTGTTCACACAGACAAAAATAAATTGATATCGTCTTATAATCACCTGAAATGTGTAAAAACAAAATATGACCACAAATATAATTAGAAAAAAAAAAGTTACATAGCCTCCATTTTTATTTATATGTATAAATTATCAAAATACTTGCTATATACTTGCTATAGTTCTATAATATATGGAGACTATATAATCTATATCAGGGCTCTGCGACCGGCAGCCCACTGGACGATTGCATGTCAACCAATAAGAGAATATAATGTTTACTTTTCTTATCCAGCGTAGTCAACACATTACTGCTGCTTTAAGATTCTTATGCACTAGGCATATTCATTTCGACGTAACTACGTGTAAACCGGCGTAAATAAGAATTTAAGATTGTAAAAAATAGAGATTACAAAAGGCAGAATGGCCCGCAAAAAAAAAGGTACTGGATGCGGCCCTCGACTTAAAAAATGTTGCCTATTCTTGATCTATACCAGTATTTCCCAACCACGGGTCCGTGTTCCGGCACCGGTCCACGAGAATTTATTGCCGGTCCGCTAGATTTATTTTTTTAGTATGCAACTATTCGCCTAATAAGTTATAACCCACTTCATTTTGAGATGAAAATCTCGGTCCTTAATCTGTTAATTGCTTAAGTAATAATTTGTTTATTTTTTCACTAATTATATGTGATTTTTTATTTGTTGTTTTTTTGAGTTTGTAATCAGTGCAATAAAAAATATAAAACTTTTGCGATACACATTACTTTCTAAACTTGCCGGTCCGCGATCTATACTATTGATTCTATAGCAAGCATGGTCAAACTATCGCTCGCGAGGTCTATTTGTGTGCCCTTCATGCGTATTTAACAGCACATGTTCCAAAAGCGATCGTCCAATAATTCCCGCTGAATCATAACCAATCAGAGCAAAGTTTGGCCCACAACTTGCCATACCCTTACTATTTGTGCCAAGTATAAGAACTAGTATTTTTATTTACTTATTTATTTATTTATTTTTGTTCATTGGCCCGCGACGGCTTCAGTTAGATATAATATGTCCCGCGTACGTAAAAGTTTGGTCAAGCCTGTTCTGTATCTATATATTTTATAATCCATTCGCTTATAATTCAGTATTATGAAAGGGACCGCAGTGATCGGCAGTAAAGAAAGTTTAAGAAATGCTGACCTACACAACAATTAAGTGGTATAGAACAACGAATGATTGATAGAATGGAGTTCCTTCACACACGAATTTAGTCTTAGATATGCGGAAGATACAATTTATCTTATTTATTTTTTATATCGCTAATAGATATGCTTTTCCCTGACAAATGCAGTTCTAAGAATAACTGTAACTGTGTTTATTGCATTCTTGCTCAGTCATAATTATATCTGAGTTATTAAATAAATAATATTTAAAATCCGCGTCTTACTAGCATTGTAGACATAATGACATATATTATAGCTGTAACAATTTAATTACATGTGGCAGGAAGCCAAGGAATGAAACAGTGGAATAAAATTTGGCACAGTTCTAAATTCGCATTTAAAATAATAAAATTCGAATTTTTGGAGTGATAATAAAATATGAATATTATCTCTCGAGTAGAAATGTTATTTTAAATAAATAAATAAAAAATTTATATTGTGTGTTTTGATATGGGCTTTAGACGTTTATTCACTACCTCAGAATATACACAGCTTATTTTAGATGACGATATTCTCTCTAACTATCATACGATGTTCCTAACCTAACTAGTGTAAAAGGGGATATACATATTTGCGAATTTATTTATTATTATACTAGTTGAATTGCTCGTTGTTTCGCCCAACCTTCATATCTTCCTCTACGTGGCTATCAATGCGCTGTGTATAGTGCACTAAATATACACATCTCAAGCGTCTGGCTGAGTGTTTTTTAGTTTGTTTATAAAAATTATGAAGTTTTAAGGCATAAAAAAAAGTCTTCAACCTGCAGAAAGATTTTTCGAACACTTTGGTGCAAACTAATCTCTCGTGCGATAATTAGGTACAGAGTTTAAGCATTTATGTTTTTAGGGAATATCATAGCATATAATTTTAAAGACTTCGCTTGATTTTAATTATTTAATAAATTCAGGACCCTGAAAGATGTAAGAACAGGCATTGATGTATTTTTTTAAAAATCTGTACAGCTGTTGTGTAGTTTTGAGTAATTAGAATCATATAGGTACTTTTGCAAAATAGATCTACTTTTTGGCAAAGGTGCACATAATATTTTTTGGGCTACTAAAAGTAATTTTTATTAGAAAATTTTATTAGAAAATTAAATTTATTTATTTACTTTGAATAATTCATGGTTATTAAACAATTATTACAATTATAAATGTTTGACTGTCAGTTGTTTCCGTGTAACCATGGAGATCTTGTAACTTAAGTAATGACACATAGATGGCTCTAGCATCCAGCGGCCAAAAAAATATGCGAATCCGACTAGACCGAAAAAGATTTACTTTTTGTCTATTACTAGATGATGAGACTAACCAGACTTTGGGGGCAGTTAATTCGTCCATTTATTGCAGTGGTATCCAACATATGGCCTACGGCTACTTTTTAACCGGCCCGCACGAAATATCTGTCGACCATACTCGAGAGAATTTCTGTTTTTTTTTTTATCCCACCCTTCTACAAATGATTTTTCTGTTGATTTTTCCTTTGAAACATATGGCCCCATTATGGGCAAAGGTTCTTAATTCTTAACGAAATCTTTGCACAATACCAGACGTCTAACCAAGTATAGTTGGCAGTGTTTTGCTAGTTTTTACCTAAAATATAAATCACGAATATTGCGATTATTATTATGTAGTTACCTTAGTTTCAGTCCATTTTTAAGTATGGAGGTATGTAGTACCCTGTTATTTTTGTTAATATCCCTGTACATCATCATCACCGTCGTAACTCTTTATTCCAAATGGATTCTGACTTCTAGCACAATCTTCCTCCATCGGCCTTATTGTCCGATTTTGCTCTGCATTCTCTTACTTGCTATTTTTAAATTCTGGGCCTCGCCATCTAATACAACGACTTCTAGGTCTACTTTTTGGCCTATTTCTGGCAGATTTACAGTAAGGTATTTTTTTGATCATTCTTTGGTTGGACGTAGGTTGTATACTCCTATTACTCCATAAATATATATATATATATATATATATATATATATATATATATATATATATATATATATATATATATATATATATATATCTATATATATATATATATATATATACCAGTGTTTATTTCCAAAAATACCGAGCAGATTTTCTTCAGTCTTTATTAACGATCAGGCGTCTGCGCCCTATGCTTCTGTTACTACCAGGCGCGCATCCATGAGGCTCACGGGTCTACCTCACCTCAAATACTCCAAAAAACACGCTTTTAAGGGACACATTTTGCTTGTAATTAAACGTGAGTCCGTCACCAACGATAAAGACGCCAGAGTAGGCTTACATCATTGTCTAGCAATTATATTTTTGAACATAAATAGCTAAAATTAATACATTTGTACAGGCGATCCAGGACAAGTTGCCGCACCTCTATCTCCGCAGCCAATTCGCCGCCTGGCCATCTCGCCACGGGGCTACTTCTCCGCGCCTTGAAGAGATCGCCGTAGTTCTTGCCTATTTTGCAAACATTCAACAAAGTTAAAAACATTGTTCTCTGTAATGTTGTTGTATTAAAAATTGCATATTTTAATACAAACAAATTTAACAGAAACATGCAATGAAGTTGAACATATTTTATAACTCTAAAAAGCTACAAAATAAAATAATAATCTAAGTTAATAGGGGATACGCATCAAATTTATATTTCCTTAAAACTACATTTTTTTGATATGTTAATGTTAGTTATGTCACCTAACAAAACAAAAATCACATTTTAATTAATATTATAGCCAAATTTTTTAATTAAAATATTGTAAATTTGAGTTAGTTAGTTAGTTAAAATTTTTGGCGCACAGCAACAAAGGCTATTTGCGCCTAACGCAGCCCATTTAAATGACTAGACTATATATTAAAAACAATATATTAGACAATAAATAAATAGATAAAATCATTAAAAATACGCATACTCAATAAAAGAAATCTTGCACTGACAAACACAAATAAATAATATAAAAGGTCTGTTCGAAAATTTGAACAGACTCAGGGTGATGGTAAGAGGCTGTAAAGGGGCCAATTACCATCGAATATCACAGTCAATAACTAGACTAACTTAACATAAGGTGCAAGACTTCACACATAAAACAATAAGTTCGATTCTCTCAGGAAGAGTATCAGCCTGTCCATGAGTACCCTGTCGTCACCTAATATTGTAAATTTGAAATAAGCCGACCACGGCGCGAATGTTGCCGAGTAAATACGACTGAGTATGACGTTAAACGACTGGGGTTTGACGTCACAGATATAGCTACAACATAATCTTTACGTGTGTATATTGTGTTGTTCGACAGTTTTGTATTTGTTTTTAAAATTATTTTCACGCATTTATTATTAAAATGGCAGATAAAGATTTTGTTAGGGCTCAGAGTGATAATTTACCCAACATTGATGCATTTATGCACACAACATAGTTTACTTTTTTCTGAAATATCGGTTTTATTTCGCCTCATAGCTTTCAGCCACAAATTTCGCCTTTTCTGTTGTTTTTCGCCATCAGGTAATGATATAAATTGTTTTTTTGGATTTCTATTTGAACTATTTGTGCACATCCGGTACTAAACAATATTTTCGACTATGTTTTGAAGTACTGGGGCCTGGATATTCCATATTTTACATACTTTAATATAAAATTTAATTCGGTAAACATGTATAAATTGTATTTATTTTTTATAGAATTAAACTTTATTTTAATTAAAATAACTCTAACTTTACATAACCTATAAAAGTTATACAAACAAATAATTTCACAACAGACTATGTAGGCTGCCCGTTGTACACTGGGTAGGCTAGTAGTGTACTGCGTCACTTAGAAGGGGTATAACGTCACACGTCGTTTTCGCGCGCTATATACATTTATGATTTTTTAAGCCTTCAAATTAAAAAAAAAAAAATGCAAAACTGTTTTTTATGTTTATATGCAACAAGAAGAACATAATAAAAAATTAAAATAAAATCATGCCTATCCCCTATTGTAATAACCTAACCTGATTATCTATGGATACTCCGACTAACACGGATTTGTAATCCGTTAGAAGTACCAATCCGACAGAAGTTGTTAAGTGCGTGATCTGGTTCCCGGATGGGGACACTGACCAGAACCCTGCTCTGAGGAGCACTAAAAATAAGCGGGTGAACTGTATCATGCGTAAACCACGCGATTGTAGAATGTAGAAGATAGGATGGGAGAAATAGCGGTTAATTGGACTTACCTCGTACTGATGTGCGGTCGGATCAAAGGGCCCTTTGAACTGCAGTAGTCTGGTCCACTCTGGAGAGAGAAGAGATGGGACACACAGCCACGTTGATACACACACAATAAGTCCACAATCGCAAAATAATAGAAGACGGGGTCGTCTTCTGTAGAGCCCGGTAACGGGGTTTTACCGTAACACAAGGCTGTAATAGCCAGAATTGTCGACACTAACGATACTATAAACGAGCTGCCATCGGAGCGAGCTTGTTCGATACTATGTAGAAAAATATTTAAAGCTAAAAAACCCCCCACTTATAGATATAGGATTCGCACCAGAACGTAGCGCGAACAGAAGTATAAGTACCAATAGAAGGAACAAACTGCAACAGCGATTCTCTTCAACGCGCGGCGAGATGGCCCGGCGGCGAAATGGATCGAAGGTGAATTGGCCGCGGCGAGTTGCCCCTTTTCGTTGTACAGATTATATTAGCGTTGTTATTTTGGAATGAAAAAAACAGTTTTTAATTTATAAAATTATTAAACTACTATTTCTGAAACGATTGGCCTTAGTAAAGGTCATAAGTAATAATTCAAACCGATATTGTACCTTTTGTTAAAGGGTAATGCCCAATGATTTTGTTCCGAAAGCGATTACAATACATTTGTGTAAGAGCAGCTTGTTTACTATTCTGAAACATGAATGGGAGTCGAATGTTTTATAATGTTTACATAAGCTCCATGCGGTAAGTCACAGGACACACGGCGGCATCTTGTAACGCAGTCGTAAACTCATTATGTTATTATACTCGTAAAAATGTACATTTCATACAAATATTATTCATATGCCGCCTTTCAAAAGAGATGCAATGTGTTTACTTTTTAAAAAATATTTACTTTTTGTTATGATTTCGCTAAAATGTTTATTATTCATGTCGTACACAACAAAGACCAACCACGATGGAAGAATACTAAATTAATTAAATAATTACTGAAGTTAAAAATAAAAAACAATATGATCAATAATATCTATAAATAAAAAGACTCAATAAAAGAATATAAATTCACTTTGTTAGAAAAAATTTCATAGCCTCATGGTTACTAATTGAGTTATCGCCTAAAGGTAGCATTTCGCTGGAACTGCCCACCGCGATGGTTGACAGAAAGGGCCAACCGTAACGTATGGCAGTGACAGCTAGGGTATTCCGTTGAAACTGCCTTCCGTAGCAATCAACTGCTCTACTAGAGGGCAAGTAGTCAGTTGGCTATGAGTTTTGGGAGGGAAAACACAGTGATATTTTAGAAGATGGGTTTAGATACTATTATAACGTTTTTATTAGAGGAGGAAGAAGAGGATGATGAAATTAAAATAAAATAGGCGGTCTCAAATAAAATATTTGAATATCGGGAAAGCGAAGGATTTTTTTGTCATCTTGATAAAAATGTTCAGGGAATTCAAGCCTGCTTTATAATAATAATATTCAAGCCTGCTCTATAAATTTTCATAGCATAAACGCATATGCATTGAACAATGGATTTGACCCTTCAAAATATCTGTTTGTAATAAACAGAACAAAGAGAGTAGTGTAATTTTTATGTTTATGTTCCATAACATATCTATTATAAACTAGGCTTTAACCCATTGCAGTTCAATTTTGTTTTGAGTATTTTGAAGGAAGATGTGCAACGGAAATAAAGAAAAAAATAATTACTTCTGAACCCTCCTTAAGAAAATTTTAGCGCGCACGCCTCCTGCTTCATAATGTTTACTCAGATTAACATCCATATTCAATAATTCGATTTCTTTCAATTCCCTTCCATTCAATTCTAATATCGAGTTTCTGTTGGACATTCCAAAGACATATAAACACATAAAATGTTTATAAATTAAATGTTGTGTTGCAGACGATGAATTTTAAAGTTTATAGGCGTGACTGTACATTCAATTATGTTACGTATGCAGGTGTTCCAGCTGAGTCTGGTCGCTTTCTGATCTTGTTCTTATCATTACTTTGCGACCAATGCCATATTTTACATTCATACTGTTCTTGGAGATTTATGTGGGAAATAAAAATACTTTATGGAACATTCAAGAATTCCCGATTTAGAGACTTGCAGTTTTTTCCATTTGTTATAACCTTTTTACTGGTTTAAATTCTAGACTAGATTATGTATTTTTATATTATTAGACATAGTCTTTGTAACATATTTTGGTTTCATTAAAATCAAAGACAAAATCTCATATTAGGCCCTTATATTTTAAAAAATTATCGTTTAATTTTCCAATAAACCAATTGCTGGATTACTGTTTTTTAAACACTGCAATAATTTTTAAAACATGTATTTGCATAGGAAAGTAATTCAATTTTATAATAGTAAATTCCTGTACGACCGGATTAAGGCATAGTTATTTATCTTATAAATAGAGCCCTGCGCGGATATGTTTTGCGATATTCACATCCGAACTGCATCTGCATATCCGCATCCGATCAACATCCGCAATTTTGCAAACAGCAATACCTGCTTCCTCATATGTTAGGTCTGTTCGTAGAGCCCTTTCTAAGGATTTATTATCGTCAGCCGCAAGCGCTTATAAGAGTGCGTTAAAATAACTGCGCATGCCGCAGATGAAAATATACCGTTAGAAATAGCTCTGGAGATAATAAAACTGCATCCGATCTGCATGCGCACATTTATTGTCCAATATACATAATTTAAGAAATAAATTCAGTGTTTTATGACCTGAGTTTGATAAATCAGTTTACATTGCATAGATATTAGACAGTTCTCTGCTTCTTTAGCACTTTCTTTGAACATTTTCCAGTTTTGTGACTTTGTCGTTTTTTTTTTGCTTATCACTTGTATTTTGGAAGTGGGGACCTTTTTTTTTTGCTCATCACTTGTATTTTGGAAGTGAGGACCTTTTTTTGCTCATCACTTCTATTTTGGAAGTGAGGACCCCGAGGCCCGCAAAGAATGTTTCTCCCCGGGGCCCCAGAGGTTCTCTCGGCGGCCCTGCCTGTCACACAAACCCCTGCTAAATACAGTTTTTAAAACACTTTAAATTAGCCCAACCATATATGTTATTCTTGACTAAATGCGCTGTATCTGTTAATATTTGTTACTTTATTAGTCATTATTTCTACCGAGATATGAACCATATAAAGAGTATGGTTCGGATAAGTGTTGTATATCGGCATCCGAACCGCAAACGCAAATCTATAATCCGCATCCACACAGTCCAAATAATAAATTAGTCTCATCCGTAGAAAATTGGCGGATATCTGCGAATGTGTAGGGCTCTACTTATTAACTATGGTAGAAAATATTCGAATTATCTCCAAGTCGCATGGTCAAAAGCCAAAATAGCGTCAAGCGCGGAAGAGATTTCTACGTTGATATAGCAAAGACTTCACATGAAGATTAGCTGTGGTATTTCGATAATATGAACATCTTTTAAAAAATAGACATAATTGAAAAGACAGAAGATATACCTAACAGCAAATATTGGGATATGCTGACATCACGATAGGTAGCAACTCTTTCTTATTGATTCCTCCAGATCTCTATAGAACAAACTTAGTGAAGTGAGGTTAGTAATTATTTATTTAATTTTAATTTTATTTTATTCTGTTCGGGGAATAAAACCGACAAGTCTCCTATAAATTCCCACACAGTACAAAATTGTAGGAATGATATGTATAATGTATAAGATACACATGTAACAAATAAGATACGTACACGTACATATTCATAAAAATCAATATTAAATGAACAAATGACAGTTACTTAGAGAGCAAGGATTTAACTTCAGATTTAAATTGCGAAAATGGCAGGAAAAAAATCGATTAAAATACTGATCAAAAAGAATCATAATTCTGTTCAGTGGTGAATCTCTACCCGCATTTGGAAGTACTTCTATTGTTTTAATAAAATGTATTATTTCGCCTAGTATTTACTAATGTTATGTTAAAATTAATTAGTTCCAAGATTAACTATCATAAAATGAAATATCTGAAAATTGAAGCATTTTGAAATTATTTTGAATTTCTGAAAAAAATATGTATTATTCATTCTTTTCTCTTTAAATCTCGCTTTTAATTTTAGAACACAAAGATGAGGTTTAAAAATTATAATTTCAGAAATATTCACATACGGCAATGAGTGCGAGTATGAAGAGGGGTTCAGAATTTTAGAAAAGAAATATTACTCTTAATATATGTCTCGGTACATGAAAACGAATTGTGGAGATTCTGAAAAATAACGAGCTATGAAGGTTGATCAAAAATCAAGTGCGCTGGAATATGCTGCTAAGAAAGACACAAGAAAATGTTGTCAACAACAATGTGTGACGAACATGCTGAGTACTGCAAGGCCAAGTGGAAGACATAGAACAAGGTGGATGGACAACGTATACAAAGATCTCCAGAAATTGAAAGCTAGAAAATGTCGTCGATGTCTTGGAACCCAACAGTGCAGAGGAAATCGTTCAGGACATAAACCTCTGTAGAGGGATATAAAATAAAAAGATGATGAATAAATAGACGAAATCGCAACAAAATTCGTCTTATTAACTTTTTAACAAGTAACAATGCATTTATGTACATTAATAAAATTGGAGGGTATATTTGTTTTTTTATTTTTCGACCTAATATTTATTTTCTACATGTTTCGGATGATTATAAGACTATATCCGCAAAAAAAAAACAATTTTTGTTTGTCAGATTCACGCAAAAACGGCTGTACATATTTTCACGTAATTTAGTACGATGATAGAGTAAAACCAGGATTCGAATATAAGCTATATGGCATCTCATAAATTTCATTCTAAGGGGGTGTTATGGGGTTTAAACAGTTTACTGGGAAACTTAAAAAAATCTTCCTAATTATTAACTTGAAATGTTGTCAAATTTTTTTTACAATAAGAAGATACATTTTTCTGTTCTATGTATTTTTTCTATTGCATGAATATTTGGGACGTTGAGAGGCACACCCTAAGTCTAAATTTTTTAAATGTCGCCCTTATTATTGACTTCAAAAATGTATATAACAAACATTGTTTATAATAATAAAACAAATCTTTTTTTTGTTGTGTACATTTTTGAAACGAATGAGTATTAGGGGAGTTCCGGGGGTAAACTCTAAAACTTGAAATTCTTGAAAATTTAATTTATTATTTACTTCATGTAAAAAATGTATATAAATAAATTTGTGAAATAGGGACATTACCCGCTCTGTATACTTTAAGATGCGCCACTGTTTTCAAAAAAACACAGTAACAGTAAATCTGTGATTAACCTAAGTAACACTTACACTTATCTGCATTTTATATATAACTATATTTACTTAATGTTTCCATTTGTAGTTTATTGTTTGAGTTGATGAGTTTATATGGTCGGCATTGTCAAAAGCATGGGACTATCTCTTAGGATGTAGTTTTTATCATTCCATTAATGAACTGTGACCAAGCAGGTAGCAGACTCCTGCACGGCTTTAACTACAGATTATATACGTAAGCGTTACACTCAAATGACTAACAGAATTATTTTATTTAGGCTAAAAAAGTAGTTTTTATGGTACCGAAAAAGATTATTAATTTTAGAGGATTTTTTTCAAAAATCCAATTTGAAAATATAAATGAAATTGGTTATAAATAAGCAGAATTAAACCAAATGAAAATAACTGTAAATTTTTGTTTACAAATCTGGGATTTGTGGAACATTTTTTTTATTTTCTACCTCGTTAAGAAAATTTCTCCCTACATTTGTCAGTCAGTCCATTAGAAGGTATTTTTTTACCAATTTTTTTCTAAAGAATTATAGGACACATATGTGTACATTTGGTTTGACACTAATAGTATAAGCTGACAGCTTTATATCTTTTTTTGTTATTATAATTTATTGAAATTAAAACGGAATTTGAGATTTTAGAATATTTTTAATTTAAAAGTTATTAGACTAAAACTTTTTCTTCTTCTTTGGGCACTGTCAGTCGGGTTGACTTTTGGTCTTGCTCACCTAAGCCCTCCATGATTTGTTAATTGTCAGGTCCTTCCACGTGTTCGTAATACCAATACTTGTTTGCTTTTCGGTTAGCTGATCTCTCCATCTCTTCCGTGGTCTTTTCATTGGTTGACAAGTGTTCATTCTTTCCTCCCATATCCTTTTTACCATTCTGTTTCCCTCATCCTCATCACGTGTCCTATCAGGCTTAACTCTTTGAGGCACGGAATTTTAGAAAATAAAAAAACCCATGTTGCACAGAAAATTTATTTTTGTAAATTTTAACAAAGTTGATTTATTTTAACTAATAAGGAAGTAAAGTTACAAAAGAATCACACAAATAAATAAAAAGTCTTTAATTATAGGGTGGGACAGCCCGTTTTTCTTTTTTGATGAAAATTTCGTCATCGTCAGTCAAACCTATACTGACAAGTTTAAAGTTGATCACTCATACAAATACCAGTGTGACATCTGTTGTTGAAATTACTAACTAGTTTAAATAGGCGGGATTACTGTTAAACCTGGTGGTACTTGTAATTTTTCGACGTAGTATAAAAAATATCCCACCGTGCATATTTACGTATCAAAAAGGTGGGACACTTTTAACTCTGCCATGCTTAAAGATTTGAACACAAACTAAAAAATTCTTTTAATAAAATTCAGGTGCGCACACAAGGGGGCTCTCGGGTTCAAACCTCCTCCCAGGAACGTAAATATCATTTACTTATTCAATAAAAACTAAGAAAATAAGACCCTTTTTTATTAATAAAAATCAAGTTATAATCAAAATTAAATACATGTAGGTATAAGCACAACATTCTCCATGAAATAATAATTTTATATTAATTTACTGATATTGTTTCGAAATGAACCCCGCCAAACCATATTTTGCAGTGCGCGCCTCATTAAATTGGTTCAAGTTCTGTACAGATTTTCTTTTGGGAAAGAAAATCATTATTGAAAGAGACATATTTTTTTTTTAAGTACATGCACGGTTACTTGTTAAATATTGGTCAAGTATATAGAAGGATTTTTTTTATGTGCTGTGCAGAACATGCTATACTGTGCTTTCTTATTTTTGCATTTGGTATATCTATCTTCTATTTTTCAAATTCTTTGAACTTAATTAAATTTAAAAAGAATTATAATTACACTATTTTTGCATGCACACAACTCCATAAAAAATAATTAAATATTAAAAATACAAAAATATATGCACTGCGCAAGTTTTTAACTGCGAACCTGTGCAGTTCTGATAGATCTACCTCCCCTATTCCACCGTTATGCTCACTCAATGCCAATTGCCGCTGTGCAATACAAGCAGTTTGTGCAGCTAGGGATATGCATTACTGAGAAAGTATCGAAATTTGAGTATCGATAATATCGTATCGAAAAAATATATATATATATATATCGTTATTTTCAAGTATCGCAAAGCAAAATAAATATATTTTCTATAAAATGTAAAAAAAAAAATATTCTTATAATAACAATCTAATTGTTTTACAATAATAAATAGTTTAAAGTAGTATGGGCATTAAAGTAATATACACGACTGAAAAGTGACTAATGACTTAGGTAACAATAAATTGGACACCTACAAACAACATAGGTGAGGAAGAATCGTTCATGGAAGAACTAATAAATAAGAGGCGTTCAAGAAGAGAAGTCGTACACTAGGACATGGAGCCTAGCAATAGTTCATATACACAGCAATTTTGCAAGTGGAATATTGGAAATCCTTTCGTAAAATATTCATTATGTATTATCGTTTTCCTAATTCTGCTGTCCTAGATTTTTACTAACTAAACTTAACCTAATTACCAAAATTAATCGTATTTACTAGAGTTTATTACACTATTTTTAATGGGCTTATATTTGGGGGAAATAATGTATACCTAAAAACTATGTAATTAGCTTAGGTTTAGTTAGTAAAAATCTAGGAAAGCAGAATTAGGAATTTTAGAAAAATGATAATAGATAATTAACATTTAACGAAGGGATTTCCGATGTTTAACTTGTAAAACTGGTGTGTTGCTGAAGCCTATAGGTCTGAGTGATTGTTTAAAATGAAATTAAACACTCCACTCTTTTTCATTGCAAGCACCGAGAAAACTCTTTCGTCTATTTCACACACTTTGCTTCTTGGTGGTGACATTTTTAATTAAAATACAAAAATAACCAATAATATTTCATAACCTCAAACATAGAGAAAAAAGGCGCCAAACGCCAGCAATTTCTAAACCGTTCAACGCATGTTTCTTGACGTACTATGTCCTGCGCCATTGCGATTGCGTTCCTCGCGCTTCCAATTTTTACAAGAGTACAATTTTTAGAAGTTTCTTATGGAAAATAATAATAATAATAATAATAATAACAGAAATATTTATATGTGCATAAATAAAAATTTAAGGCTATTATTTTAACAAAAAAAAAAAAAAGAAACGATACGATTCTGGGTCAAATGTACTGATATTAATAAAGTATCGGGAGATTAGTATCGATACTAAAATCGCAATATCGAATGAAAAATATCGATACTGGTATCGTATCAATAGTATCGGAACATCCCTAGGTGCAGCCAAAGCACCCTGTACTGTATATCATAACTTGTAGACGAAGTATTTGTTTTACGTACGAGGCACAAGAGTAGTGACGGAATTTAATTAAAAATTAAGTAAATTTAAAGAGAGAAAGAGAGCAAAAGAAATTATATACATCTGTAATGTTTAAATTCATTTTGGGGCTTCTGCAGCTCTTATGTATCAGCCACCACTGCCGAAGATTCAACTTATAATTACACAAGCGAATAGTAAGATGCTAAAAGTCTATTCCGAGCTGTTGTATTAAAAGACCGAATAACCATCGAAAAGATCAGTAATGGCGCAGAAGAAGAAGAATAAGAAACATAACATTTTCGTATTTATACCGGGTTTTATAAAAGAATATTATAAAATTTTATTCACAAAATTAAATGGCCCTTTTTAAAACAGATCGCTGCACCATCTATACATCGTTCTTAACGCATTGTTTTGCCTTCGGGCCACTCTTAAATCGATTATGGCCTGAATTCTTTTATAGAGCTCCAGTTTTGAAAACCAAAAGAAACATACATGGGGCCAAGTCACTTTCTTCAGAGGGTGACTTTCTGATGGAAGTTCGGTTGCCAACCAACGATAATGTGTGGGTTGGAAAAAAAAGACCAGTTGACCAGTTGCTTTGAGCAGATCGATTCATAGTCATCATATTGGTTTTACTGCTGTTTAGCATCAAAACCTTATTTCCGGCTTTCATTTTTTACTCTTAGCAACATAACAACAATACTCAACATAAGTTTTTAAATTAGTCATAAATGTTGCTAATAAACAAGTAAAATTCAAGGTTGCAGTTTTTAAAATTACGTAAAAAAACACATCCGATCTTTTGTATATTTATATTTTTTGTCTAATCGACTGCATTGGTTTAAATTAGCTACTACAGATTTTAGTAAATGCTATTCAGTTAGCATATTATGCAGCTTGTTTTTTTTTTTTTTCAACATGTTTATATATTTTTACTTCCGATATGTCTTTAGGTATATTTAGAAATTTAGTATTGGTTCAATAAGAATTCTATAAAAGTGATAGAATGAAATTATCAAAAGGATATTATAAAAATGGCATTGTGGTATGTTTTGCAGTTTACAGTGTTATGATATAACTGTATAACTGAAATGTTCTCAATTCTCAGGAACATTCCACACATTAACTCTCAACTTTTCCTTCTACTTCTTTCATCTCTTTGTTGCTTTGGTATTTGATAAATTGATTCTGTTTCGTGTTTCTATTCTCAAGAATGGCATTGTGCCTTTTCCAAAGCGATGTAAACAGAACCTCTCTTCTTTCTGCTATCAATAATGAAAATATCTTTCAGACATATAACTGTATTTACTGGCAAAGAAAATGAAAATTTCATAAAAGGGAATTTAAATACTGAAAATACCGATGTATTTGAATTTTATAAATATCCTTTCATATACAATCTGGGAAAATAACACATAACAATCTTAATTTATCTTAATTTTATTTATTTTTTTCTTTATAATCATACGATTTGAATAGTCGAATGTCACACGAACCCTGCGACTGTCATATAATGCCGGAGTTCATTCTCTGTCGTATGCGACTCTTTGACGTTGTGAACCTATTATTTTTATAAATATTAAGATTAAGATTAGACATAGCAGTAGGGTTGTACATCGAAGGCAAAACATCGATGTTTAAAATCGATTTTAACATCGGCGCTTACTATCGATGTTGAAAAAACATCGAAGGAAAAACATCGATGTTTCCGATACATCGATGTTTTATTAATATTAAAAAAAGCTATTTATTTATATTATATAGGTTTTATTTAATAATGTAAAGATAAAATACGAAAAAAGTAACACATAATACACAAAAAGCATTTATTAGATTTTGATATTCCTTTTTAATAGTAATTAATTTCACATTAATATTATTATACCCAATATAATAATCCTAATTTGTACCTACAGTTGACTTGTTGACTTTTCCTGAACAAAATGATCAAAAGCTTCAATCAATCAGTAAAAGTAACTAGAATTGAAAATCTAGTTTCGCCTAAACCAAAGGAACAGACCTTACTATTTTTACATTTCTAAAATGAAATATTGAATTTTATTACAATACTAATATAGTAATCTTAATGTTAATTTTATATTATTTAACATAAAAATAACACTGTCATACACAATTATTTTTATACTTTTTTAAGTTGAAATAAAGTCTGTTCCTTTGGTTTAGGCGGAACTAGATTTTCAATTCTAGTTACTTTTACCGATTAATTGAAGCTTTTGATCATTTTGTTCAGGAAAAGAGAACTTCAATATATAAAAAAATAGCTAATGAAAACTTACACAAATCCAGGGATTGGAGGAATAACAACTGGGAAAGTGTCAACAAGACTTCGCATTGTTTGCAAAAATTAGAAGTTTCTTCTTATATTTTCATATTCTGCTAACTGCTAAGAAGAATAAAAACTAACACTATTATTATTGTTATATCACAATAGATGGCGCTTATATTTTGTGTACTAATTTTGATAAAAATTAAATTTTTAAGATTCCAGCGCCTCTAGCGGTAGTTTCTGAATTTCAAAGTTTAAACATCGACATCGGTAGTAGACATCGATGTTTTATCGATACTATCTCCAGCTGACCATCGATGGTGAAAACATCGATATTTTTAAAACAAACATTTCGATACATCGATGTTTTTTTCCCATCCCTACATAGCAGGCACTTAGCATAAGCTGGTAAAACAATCACCTATACCAGATATTCAAGTATCAAAGGGATTAGTACAATTAGTACGATTAGTACAATTTGAAAAAATATTCCTAATATAATATATATGTGGAGGATTAAATAAGTACGTTTTCTTCGGTCCTGGAGTGGAGGTTTGAACCCGAGGACCCTCATTTTGTGTTCGTGCCTGGAATTATGAAATAATACAAGAAGACATAATTTCATATTTACTCTTTATACAGTCATATTTTCGGAACAAGATGAACCTATTGGCATAAAATTGACAATATTTTTTACCGCTGATTTTCGTGGACTTTTGTTGGTGTCAGGGTCGTATTTAAACATAGACGCTGGGGTGGACTTTGGCCTAGGCAGACTAGGTAACTGCCTAGGGCCCGTATTTTTTTTTGGACCTATAAGACGGTGTTATTATACATTTTTTCCATTATTTTATGATTTCTGTAACTAGTAGGGCCCGCAATGAAAACCTTGTCTAGGGCCCTGTTTTTCCTTAGTCCCTCACTGCATAGACGCATGATATGCAATTTTTTAGGAAGGCTCACTTTGTTACTCTAACTGTTCTCTTAATCTAATAAATAAAGCGCAATGAATGTTTGATTGTGTGTGTGGAAATGTTAGGCTTCGTGTCATGTCGTAAGACTTCGTGAAAGTGATCTGCTCTGCCGAATGAGTTGGGCTGTTACTCAACTGGTGCGTTACATGTAATTAAATAACTAAAAGCGAAGGTAACATATGTTGTTATTTAACACCTCTCCTTCTTTTTCTTTGGGCACTATCAGTCAGGTTGACTTTTGGCCTCACTCACATAAGCTCTCCATCTCGATCTGTTCATTGTCAAGTCTTGCCAAGTACCCTGTATACCAATATTTGTTAGATCTTCGGTTAGCTGATCTCTCCATCTCTTGTGAGGTCCTCCCACTGGTCGACGGGTATTCAATCTTCCTTCCCATATCTTCCTAACCATTCTGTCCTCCCTCATCCTTATAACGTGTCCTATCCACTGTAATCGTCTGCCTCTGAGTTCTTGGGTGATACTTGGCCTTGAGTACAGTTCTCGGATATCTTTATTCTTACGGATTCTCCATTCACCATTAATTTGAATGGGACCAAAGATTCTGCGTAATATTTTATTTTCGAAAACTATGAGGTGTTGTCGATCTCGCTTTGTTAAGGTCCATGTTTCGGAGAAACACTTCATTGAAATAATTTGAATTTTTTGATTTTGCGGAATGTTTAGGATTTTTGTCATTTGTTTTTCGGAATTATTTTTTTAATATAAATAAAACGCTCTTAAATTAAATAACTAAAATCGAAGGTTTAAAACTTTATTTTTCTCTCACGCAACGCCGGGTATTTCTGCTAGAAAGATATATTTTGTCAACCGTATTGCAGAAATAAATGCTTTATAAAGAAATTTATTTAGTTGTGACTTTTACACTTAAAAAATATTTATATTTAACGTTATCTTGTATAATATTGCTTTAGGCCCCTGATGAGAAAAAAATACCTACCTATTGTAGTTATTGCGTTTTTCTTTCGACCACTGAAAATTTATTGAAAAGTATCGTGTGAGAAGTACTGAAAATCTAGAATCAAACACAGGACTATATAATATACAGAATATAAACTGAAAAAAATTACTGAAAAGAGTATCCGTTTATTGTCGGTAGTCATAATCAGGACTCGAAATGGTTGATTGCACGAACCGGAACGCCATATCAGAATGATTGCCTGATTAAACAATATAACAAATTTTCCGTTGGGGCGGGGGGAGTCAGAAAGCATTTTTTTCCTGGGCCCACATTCAATTACTTAACAAATATGTCCCTTCAAAAATTGTTTTTTTACTACTTGGGGCACAAAACATACACATACTCTTCTCATTTATTGTAACCCCTTTAACATCCGCATTCATCTCGTCTAGATTTAAACTCATTACAGTTCTTTAATTAGCGTTGAACCTGTGTATTGTGTACTCCTGTGAATCGACTTGACTTCTCAACTTTTTGAACAGATCATGTTTCCAGTTCTTTGTTTAGTTATTGAGTTTTGGAAAGAATTCTTAAATTACAGTCTTAAGTTGCCCAGACAATGTTTTTACCAGTGGTGTGTTGGTAAAAATTTAGGTTCGCTTACACCTGTGCATGCACCCTCTTATGTTTTTGACTTAGAATACATGTTTTTTTGCATGTGGTATATAGGGGGGGGGGGTCTTTCTCTCAATTCGAGTGTAACGAAATTGTTATAAATTTCAAACTCTTACTGCTACGCGTACAATAGTCGAATACACATGGCATTATTATTACGGGATATGCTCGCGTGATACTAACTGCCACTTATCGCGACCCTTAGCTGGAAATGGTACGTTTACATGTGAAACACGAGACAAAATGTCGCAATTCTGCGCCACTATGGCAGTCAAACTCAGCTATTGGAGGGTCTACACGCGTGTTTAATCGCTCAAACGATTCGTAATAACGAGCTATACAATACTAAAGAGCAAAACTAAAGTCTGTAACAGGAAAAAGTGACAAAAATTTCGAACTTATTTCGAAATGTCGCAACATTTGCAAGGAGAATACGTAAAACGATATAAGATTCGAGTATTGGTAAAAATAAGACAAAACGAAGGGCCACTGAGCTGCGCCAAGCGAGCACAGCGCTGAAGAGAGTGTTACAAAGCTCCTACACGCGGTCGCAACAACCATTCAGCGGATTCTAACAATTATTATAGTGCCACGAAGCAAGTAGAAACCTCGGAAAATATGTGAACTAATTTGAAAATTTTTAGGCCGGTTTCCATCTGACCAGTTAAAAATACCCTTAGGGAATGTGTATAGTCTGACGCAGAACTGATAAGTACTGATTTTACATTTCATTTGTATAATTTGTGTTTTAGTATTTGTGTTTGATATAATTCAAGTTTATTACAAATTTATGACTCAAAATTGATTTGTATTTGTAACCAAACGGTTAGGCGGAACTAGATTTTGCAATCTAGTTACTTTCATCGTTTAAATCGTGCTTTTCGGCCGTTTTGTTTAAGCTTTGTAAATCATACTTACAATAAATATTTTTTGGTTAAGGTTAATATCATTTTAAAATTTCATTTTCTTTATATTTGATTTTTTATGTCATTCTTAATACAAATTTCCCATTTATTTATTTTTTTGTCATTAAAATATGTAAGAAAAATAATTTAATTTTGACATATGTCATTCGTTTCCATGGTTTCATTGTTGCAATTTTAAATTTTGACATTCCAACGTGAAAAATTAAATAACCCAAGCAAGGTCCCTTTTCGTGACAACCTAAAAGAACGAAATTCCCATTTAGTTCCGTCTAACCGTTCGGAACAGACTGTATTATTAATATTTATAAATAATAGGTCACACATTTATAGAATTTCGCGTGAGTGTAATATGCCGTTGAGTGTACTTGAGAAATTGCATAGAGCGCCTGCCACGCCTACCCAGGGACTTCGTTTGCATCGACAGATTTTACATTACTACACAAAAACAACACTGTCACAAAGCGACACTGAAGTATCTACGTAGATAAAGTCTCTCCGACACTGCGCTGCCCGATTTATTAAAATATAATTTCACCTAGTCCAAAACTCTTATTACTCCTTAGTCCGTATAAAATAAAATATTAATTTATATGTATATTAAAGTTTATTATTATTATCACGGTTCGCGAACCGTCTGGGATAAAGAGGTACCGGCTCGGCCAGCCCAATACATCACTGGTTTTTACTATACATACTTCTAAAAAACTATTTTTTGTATACCGAATAATTCTAAATTCAATTATTCTGATAGAAACAATTTTAACCCTGCAAAAAATTTGGCAGAGCGTACGTTCCCATTCATTTTTATGTTCACAAAAATAACTGTATAAATTTTCAATTTAATATTTACTTCACAGAAAATAAACTTGAAACGTCTATAAAACATACATTATTAAAGTTTTTTTTTCACTAGATGAAAGACTCTGGGTACTAAATTTCATTTTCCATTGTGTTTAATGTCAAAAAGATTCTGACCTAGGCAAGGTAACCCATGAAACAGTTGCTGGGACCCAGTGTTTTTTCAACATAAACGTCGCCATTAAGAATATAAGATTACAGAGGAAATGAGCAAAAAATTTCAACAGTGAAACTGCTGACTTGAAATGAGGTAATTGTAGGAGATGAATAACCGGAGCGAAAGCAATCATAGGCGCCAACACTGGGCATTAGTGGAAATTTACTAACCCTTTATTATTTTAGCATTATTCTTCTGTCTGCGAAAAAGTGACAAAGTTTAACATTTTTATTCTATACCTACATATTATGTCGCCGAGAATGTTTTTGTTTTGTTAGTCTTCTGTTTTTAAGAGCTGTTGGTGGAAAAGTCTACAATAACACATCACAATTTCACGAACTATTTTCTCGGATTTCATTTCATACATTTTATTTTATTCGGTAGTGACGTTAGTTTAGTGACGATACCGTACTGCGATATAAAAATATTGAGTGATATAAGACATAAGAGTGTCGTGGACCCGTGGTAAAAGTATTGCAAAATTAGAAGATACCACACGTGATCTGTGCGAAACACGTGTTTTGTTTCGGACCTAGTACATTTGATAAATTAGAGATGTTTTAAATGTCCACGAGACTTGTAAGTTTTTTCCCTCATATTATTATTATTATTATTATTTATTAAGTCCAGGAAGGAGAAGCCGAAAGCTTGTAGAGCTGCGATACAAGTACATACATAGAAGAGACAAACAAGAGATGACATAAAATGTAATAATACAATAGAAAAAAATCAGCTGTGGCCACCACAGGACCGACCGCCATCACAAAGTACTTGTATAAAATACATTCTAGCAGCAGGTACAAATAACTTGGCCTAATATTTTCTAACAGAGATATTATTTATCATGACTACATATAAGTACGAAAAAATAGATACTTAAAAAATATTTCGAAAAATTTTTCAAAATTTTTTCGATTTATCAAAAAATGTCTCAAATGAAAGTTGTTAGTTATTGCTTTTATAGCAAGTTTTGTTAAATAAATTTTTCCGAAATATTTTTCTGTTGTTAAATATTCGCAAAAATCTTAAAATCTACACAAGTAAACTCCCATTTAAATCAACCGATTTTTAGCAAAAGTTGATCAACTCGTGCCATTGATGTCAAAAGCTTAAATATGAAGTTTCATATAAATCCTTTTAGCCGAATTTCCTCTGCACGTGTACACAGACAGACAGACGGACAGACAGACCACAGAAAGTCCATCGAAATCTCGAAATGTCAAAATCGGTATGATCACAATACCTCCCTTATATATGTTGGCGGTCGGTAAAAATACGTTGCATTAGGTTATTGCAAAAGTTCATGTGTTGGCATATACGAGGAGCGATTGAAAAGTAATGGGCCTAGGCAAGAGATGGCGCCACCAGTATCAAATCGATATTGTTTTCCGTAAATCTTAACCTTCAAACGATTACGGGCGTATATTATGCAGAGCTGTTGGACCGATTCGACGCCGATTTGAAGCGAAAGCGACCGCATATAGCGAAGAAAAAAGTGCTGTTCCACCAGGACAACGCACCGATTCACAATTGCGCAGTCGCAATGGCAAAACTCCATAAATTGCGCTACGAATTGGTTCCCTATTCACCATATTCGCCAGATTTGCTCCCATGCGACTATTATTTATTTCCAAACTTGACGAAATATGGTAAGAAATCTGGGTCAAATGAGGAGGTCATCGCTGAAACAGAGGCCTATTTTGAGGGTTTCGAGGAATCGTATTATTCGCTTGGCATCGAAAAATTGGAGAATCGTTGGACGAAGTTAGAAAATTAGTTTTCAACAGCCCCTCGTAGATGTCTATATATATGCTTTAGAATGACGGTTAGAACCAAAAGGGTTTTCGTTTTTGTATGTTGGCTGTTTTGCATTTTAAAATAATATATGACAAGCAATAAATGTGAGGGACTCCACACAAATTGTACGAAGTTGCTATTCAAAATCAGTACATGTGCCTTTCACTTTTGCACAAGCAGAAAAAAATTGTTTTTTGTGATGCGTTGTTACGGGCAATAAAAAATAGATTTATTACGACAATCTTAAGAGGCTGCAACATTAGGTGGACCGCGGCGAACCAACCACATCGACGCTAGGACACAACATCCACGGCCATAAGGTTCTACTCCCTATCTGGTGGGATCAGGAAGAAGTGGTCTACTATGAACTGCTACAACCAGGTCAAAAGGGGACAGGATATCGCTCCAGTAAGCAACTAAAGCAACAGAATAGAGAACTGATAAAAAAGCGTCCTCAAATAGCCAGAACTCGTCGCAAAATCATCCTTCTCTACGACAACGCCAGACCCCATGTTGTCGATGAGTCCAAGGCGGCGTTCTTAGACATGGCATGGGAAGTTCTTTTTCACCCTGTTTACTCACCAGACATTACCCCCTTTCTATGTACCACCTATTCAGATCGATAGCAGGCGTTGCCTGGTGAGCGCTGCTCGAATCCCGAAGATGTAAAAATGGGTGGGTGATTGCATTACGTCAAAAGATGTTCTTTCAACGCGGGATCCGTTTGCTGCCTGACCAACAACAAATGCCCATAGATTCAGATGATGTATATTTTGACTAAATACAATATACCATGGAAAATAAAAATTGCAAAAAATCTCATGAACTTTTACAACAGCTTAATAGATACTATTAAATTTTAGTAACACTGGATTTAGTTTTATTGAGGTTGTAAGCTGGAACATGAATTGTGTTCAACAAATAATACAAAATAGTAAATTTTAATGTAACTAGTATAAACTTATTTCGGACTGTCGGTGACATTAACCATAAGTTTAATATAATGTCGTTAAAAGCGAGGCCCGCGAGCTATTGTTTATTTCGATTTCAGTCGATTTGACATAAATCACTGCATATACAATAAATTGGGTGTATTTAATAAGAGGTCACGTAATTCGCATATATTGTAAGCGATACCCGCAAGCAAAACAAATGCAGTTAAAACAAAAAAATATTTTTCGCGATCTCGTTATTTACACAGGGTGTTAAAAAAATGATTGGCAATTTTAAGAGCGTATAGTACTGACCAAAATAAGTGAAATTGCTTATCCATCCGTTTCAAGGATATGAGATATATTTTAACAAAACAGTGTGTGGTGTCAAAGTATCGCTGCTGTAAAATTGAAATAAACACGTATTTCCTCTTCCACCATCTCTCGTTCACGTTTTTTTTTCGGTTTCCTTGAGAGCCGAAAAAATCTAATTCAGTAATATATGAAGATACAAACGGCAACAAAGATTTGATGGCTGTACTAGTTTTGAGAATATTGGTATCGAAGTGTAATCCTGAATTTTAACAATTATTGCTCCGTCAAATATCGTTTTATGCACCGGACCGTTCTTCAAATCTATGAGATTGTCTTCTTTTATCAATGTCAGATTGTAAAGACGTTGCCTTTCTCCTTTCACACTTTCATCGCTTCTCTTCATCAAATTATTATGTATCGGTAAATTAATTTACGGACAAAATTCTGTGTTAAAATTCTTGTGAATCAAAGCATATACAATGTGCATTAGATTCTTTTCCATCATGTTGCATCAAATTAGTGCATACGATAAACAAGCATGTAATAAATATTATCAAGCGATAAACTTAATTCAATTTCCAATTAATAAAAATAATAATGAGTGTTTTACACTTTTTAACAAGCTCAGGCATTAATTTAAATATCTCGTGCTCATTGACCCGAACTCATATATACGTAACGGACAGTTTCTCGAACGCAGAGCAAAGTAATCTCGAATTAAGTTGGAGAGTAATGAAGCACAACTAATGTTCATGAAGAAAAGTAGTCGCTGTGTAGAAAAAGCTGATTTTACAATGGACTAAATGAGATAGACGTTGCGTGAGGAGAATTCCAATTAACGTGGGAATTTTATAGTGTGATACGGGTTTTAAGGAAAGAAATTATTTGGAGGAAATAGTGTTAATGTTGCAGAAAAATAGATGACCTACGTGATTTTTGTTCTAAGGAGGATTTCAGAATTAAAATACCATGTATTAATTTGTAAAATCTAAAAACAGATTCTGATTTTAAAATAAAATACAAAAAATTTTCTTAAAATATTGTGTTCTTAAAATGGGTCAAAGCCAAAGTGGCGAAGTAGAATTGTGTTTATTTAGATCAGTGCTCTCCAACCTTCTTTTTTCCGCGACACGCTTAGTATTACTTAGGAAGGAGTTCTAATAATTACTTTTAATGACAATAAATTTTGAGTAATGTACATTGGTGTGAACCGGAATAGTACAACAGGAATTTTTGATCAGATTATGTTTTCGGAAACTAACGCATTTTTTGTGTTTTTTTGTTGACGATGTAAATATTTAATATGTTATGTAAGACAGTAAACCAGTATGCCTTCATGGTGTAGTGGTTAGATATCTCGCTTTCTAAATTGCAAACTAGGGTTCGCTTCCAGTCTCCAGACAATTTTATTTTTTTTTTGCATTTTTATTTTGTTTAAATTATTTTTTCAATATTCTAGTTATATTTTGGAAAATGCTGCATTTATTTTTAAAAGCGTAAATTTAATAACCAGTGGCAATTGTTTAAATTATAATTTAATTCTATGTTTCAATATATACGAAAGCAGAGGGCGGAACTTATGACTTAAAACAACCAATGGAAGCCACAGGCGCAATTTTCAAAATCTTAATAAACCTTGCTATATAAAGAAATACTGTACATTGTTAGAAACCTAAATAATGGTATTAGGCACTCGTATTAAAATTAACAAAAAAATATTTTAAGATAAAATTTGTTTTTAAAGCTCTTAGATTAACAGACGATAAATTATTTAAAAAATATCGTTCATTTTGCCGTGATTACTACAAAGCAAAATTTGTCCTACACACTCTCACAGCATGCCGCCTTCACTTATTATATACCTGCGAAACCCTAAAATGTGTGAAAATTCACACTTCACATCAATTTTTAGTTTTATTTACAACACAAAGCAGCAACATTTAAACTACAAATTTCGCGATACTCTTACTAACGAGTCGCGACATACGTTAAGGTGTCGCCACAAGTTCCTACTACTGGTTGGCATGCACCGATTTAGAGAAAAAAATCATTTTAGTAGATTCGCTGTAATGAATTAAACATCACCCTCTTTGAAATTCATATAAATTTTAATACCATTTTAAATTCGAGGGTCCTTCAGTTAGTAAACAGTCAAATGACAACGGGTTATATACAAATATATTTAAAAAAGGAAAATTATAGTCATTTTTCAACATAATTTCCTTTTTTAATATGTGGTCCACCTTTCTGCAAGTTTTCGTATTTTGGTAGCATAGAAATTGGGTTGACCTGTTTTAGATACGTTTACACATATACTTTGACGTCATTATTATTTTCAAATTTATTGCCACGTAGAGCAGATTTTAAAGGAGTGAAAAAGTGATAGTCCAATGCCACCAAGTCTTGATTATATATGCTGGATGCGGATGTGGCTTAATGTAACAAAAACTGTTTATAATAAGAAAACGAAACTTTTTTGTTCAATGCATTTTTCATTTAGATTAACATTTGGGGAGTTATGGGGACATAACCTGAAACTAAATTTTGAGATATCTCTTATTATATATATCTGGAGTTATGGTGAGGTCTACCTATCAACTTGAAATAGCTCACTTATTATCACGGGCGGAATGGTCATATAAATGTCCGGTCGATTGAACCGGGCCGGGCAAAAGTTGTTTCCGGGCCGTCGAGTTCCATTCGACTTTTTTGTCATCACTTTAATTTGACTTTTTTTTTTCACTTCGAAAATCATTCAAATTATCAGGCCGACACGAGAGTCCCAGTCCGCCCTTGCTCAGTATCCACTTAACAGAAAAATTATAAGAAAATTTGTTTAGAATGAAGTTTATTTTCTCTTCAAGATAGTTTTTAATGCGATGAATATTTAGGGGGCTGTGGGGAGCGCTACCAATAAACGTACTCACTTATTATTTACTAACATCAAAAATATTTATAAAAGCAATTCAGAATAAAGAAACGATTACTCTCTACCCTTTCATCCTCAAGTATTTTTGAGATTAGTACCGTACGTCCATAAGTGATTTTCGGAATTTCTCATTTCTCTTGTCCCGTGAAATAGCTAGAATTAAATATGGCCCTACTATGGAAAACGGTTGGACACCACTGACCTAAACGGAACATTTTACAAAGATTCAAAAAAAATTGTTAAAGTAAATAGAAGGCTGTTGTAGAAACGTAATCACCGCGGTTGCGTTTGGTATCAACGTACCGTTTCGCACATACGATTTTTCAAAAATTATCTTTTTGTAACGTTGAGTACGCAAAGTTTTTTCAAATTGTCTTTTTGTAACGTTGAGCTCGCAAAATATATAAAGTGGCACGATATTGTTTCCCCTATGTGTGTTATTATTATAAGAAACAATTATTTTATAATTATCTTCTCGCTTTATGTGTTCTAATAGCAGTTATCTAAACGTACACACGCTTCCTCTGTGAGTTATAATGTACCGATCCACAATATTTTAAGAATTCCTCCTTCCAAGTTATAACAAAAGCTATAAAACCTTCAAATAAATAATGACTGAAGCTTTCTAGAAAGTTTTCGGGCGTTAAATTGAAAAATACAGTCCGTTTTATAGATCTTTTTATATATATAAAATTTGATCAGATAACTTTAAACTGATCTGATTTCGTAATAATAAAACTTTTATGTTGACAGTTAAATGTTTAAAAATAAACACAAGAATCAGATATGAAATTTATTGATAATTAAATCTTGAAGATTAATTATTTTATTTATTCATTTTTATAAGATTGAATGAATTCACTCGAGAAGAAATATTTTAGGGAAATTTATTAAAATTAAATATTGAATTATTCATTAGACAAAAATTATACATATCATTTTTCTTTCATATCAAGAAAACTGCTCTAGGGTATTTGGTTTTTAATATTTTAAAGACAATGTTTAAAAATACGGAAAATAAAAACATAAAATTTGCGCTTAAAACATTTTAACAGAAGAATCTGTAGTATATTATATTATTAGACATGGTCATTTTTTTTTTTGTAGTCGCTCGCATCTTTTTTCTACTATAAAATAAGTGTAGTTCAACAAATATTAAATTTCCAGACTTTTGAAATATTTAAGGAGTTTATTTACCTATAATAATAATGACGAATCCAAGCCTTTCTGGTCCATAGCTTGTTTGACGATTTTTTGCCATTGGTGCCAATTCATCGATCTTGCTTCCCATTCATTTATATTTAGTATCCGCAGGGCTTTGTGAACCTGCCTTTTGGTCGACTTCTTTTTTTCTTTGTTACTATTCCTCCTTTTAATACTAATTTCGGTACTCTGTCCTCCGAAAGACGCGACACATGACTAACCACCTAAGTCTACTTTAATTACCCCAACAGTGTTCGGTTCACCATAAAAGTCCATCAGTTCACTGTTTTTTCAATGGATCACTATTCCATCCACGTTTTTTCCATCATATATTTTTCTTAAAACTTTCTTGTCCCATATCTCTACTCTTTTCTTGCTGTTATTACTTAACGGCCATAGTTCCACACATAATGACAATAATAATTTCTGAGTGTATACACTATGTGAAGAAATGTAGCCATGTATATATGCACCATTAAAAGGAGCTAACACCATTGCCCCTTAAAGCCTAATTATTTTGATATTATTATAATAATAAATAATCGTGTATACTCAGTTCCATTGATCCCTTGTATGACGTATTCTTTACGAGTCCGAAGAAAAGGATCTGCAGATACTTGTCAGCGTTTTGACAAACTAGGTGGATTTGACCACCTAATAAAGAGGAAAATGAAACCAAATGTATGAGTCTTTTGTCCGAGTTTAGAAAGATGCAACCAGATTTTAGGTTTAAGCTTGTGGTCTTAATTGTCGGTGTTCTGTATGGCCTTAGAATGCGCTTAAAGCTTTTAGAATGTTCTTCTGAATGTAAACGAAGACTATACCTCGTCTGCCGCCTCTCTAAATTGTAGGTTACAGAAGGTGGAATTGCTCACGTTGCTCCGAATTATACATACACTGGATCTGGTATAATTTCATTATCATATCGTCAGGATTTGGACGAAACCGTATGTATTTAACTCCGCAATATCTAGTTTGATGGTTTCTTTGTACTTCAAGTGTGAGGTCAGTGAACGCTGGGCAAGATTTGACAATTTGAATAATAATTATAACAATAAACATAGTATGTATTCGTATGGTGAAAGTCCTATTTCAACCATTTTCTTTTGTTGGTACCATACAGTCTAAGGGCCGGTTTCTGAAAGCTTAGTTAACTATAACCAAATGGTTGCTATGGTTACTTATGGGATTGTTATATTGTAATCGAGTTTACCAAAAGAGTAAACTCGGCTAAGCTCTCAGAAACCGGCCCTTAAAGTCATAAGGACCCTTAGGACCATAACCACTGATTTATTGCATTTTTTTGATATCGTTGTTCCATCGCTTTATTTGTCGCCCTCTTCTTCGCTTCTTGTACTTGTGTGTCTAGAGGTTAACCCGGGAATATACGGGTATTTTTTTTTTTTAAATACTACTAGAAAAAATAAATTACACTCATACTTCGCTATACGGCTGCTGTATCCTGTACATATGTATATATATTTACTATGAACGGCAATGCGGCTAAATAAAATATAATATAATATTCTTTTACAAACAAAATTTAAAATATTAAATTTAATTATAATTAAATTTAATATTTTAAATTTATTATGTCATATATGACATGCATTTGTGCATGTTAAGAAAGCCCTTTTGTCAGCATAAATCAACCTTTGATTTAGGACGAAGTGCTTTGATTATCAATATCAATCTACAAAAAGAATTACAAATATACGAGAGTACAGGAAACATAATAAAAAATCTGCAAAAGTTGTTGGATGCTTTGATGACTATACAGCGTACTCAAAGCGAAAGCGAATTCTCGGCGCGTCAAATTTTTTGAGCAAGTTTTCCCCTGATTGTCTCTCATTTTTAAAATATTATTTTTTAAACAAATAATGTATGAAATACTTCATGTTAAATTTACTTTTTATTGATTATAATTTACCTACTGTATGTTTTATTTTTTAATTTGTAATTTTTAATTTGTTTTTTTTTTTTTAATATTAATTTTACAATTTGTCCCCTAAATTAATATTTATGAGATTCTCGATCATGTATCCCTATACATAGTATGTAAATTTCTCTACACAGCTGATAACACGCTGTACTTTGTACTTAACAAAACGTGGAGGCAAAATATCGTACATCATTATTTCTCTCTTTTTACCTTTCTCTTCGTAAGCTTGTCAATTTGGCTCTCCTTGGGCCTCTAATATTCACTAGATCAGGGGTCGGCAAACTTTAGAGGCTAAAGAGCCAAATTTACCCTTTAAGACATCTGAAAACATGTTAAAGAGCCATAATTTGGTTTTAATACATTTTTTTAGCATCATTTAACGAGTAGTGCATAAATATACATAAATAAATCACAACATGTAATAAGTATGGATTTAAATTATTGATGACAATGAGCTTGCATTTCCTTAGAAGGTTTTATTATGTTAGATGAGTAGCTTAACTTAATTTGAAGAGCCACAAGAACATTTTCAAAGAGCCGCATGGGGCTCGCGAGCCTCGGTTTGCCGACCCCTGCACTAGATCATCGGGCAGATGATCTCTTCAACGTTTCGAAGTATTTCGATAGATGTTCAGTCTTTCTTCTGAGATCTTTTCTACTCTGTTTTTTTTTCCTTCTCATTAAATGGCTTATTGTAGTCGCTTGCCCCTAATTTCCTGTGCAATACACGACTTTGCGTATTATGCTCGAATATCATGATTCTTACGGTTTCTCCAAATTACTTTTAATTTTGGTGGGATCATGGATTCGTTGTTATACTTGTTTTCAAAGATTGAGTAGTTGTCGTTTTTGTTTGGTTAAGGTTTTATACCTAGTGTAGGATGTACCATAGTTTGGTAGATCCTGATCTTGTTACTGAAAAAGAATACCGTATCGAGTAGAGGTCCTAGTGCAAAGTAACATGAATTAGCAGCATGGATTTGCTTTTTGATTTCATGCAGAAGCAGATTTACGGACTTTATTTTGGTATCCAGATATTTAAGGTACAAATTTTCTCAAGGGTTTTGCTATTTAATAATTCATGTTTAGATTATGTTTTTTGCTTCCATATCGAGATATATTAGGTACTATATAACATATTATTGCACAATTTATGGTGGGTTTATCAACATTTTGTTTTAGTCCTATGTTTTAGTTTTAACCTTAAAAGATAAACATATCATATTGTTATGAGTAAGTTCATACAATACTTTGTCTTAGTTTTAATCTTAACCATCTTAAAACCAACCTTGGAAGTTAACTAATATTTACCTTTTCTAAAACTTAAACCGCACAATTGCGCGTACGCATAAACTGACGTAAAATGCGCACGATATACTTCATGAACTGTTTCATTATTGTTTTTATTCTGGTACATCATTACTCACAATGGTTGTTTTTTAATCGTTGTCTATAACCAAAGATTTTTACTTTTAAATACAATTGATATTGTCAAGACTAAACGAAGACGTAGTTTCTTCGTTTGCGTGCGTAAAACTCGGCGTTTTATTGGATATTTGTTAAAACTAAATCATTGTATAAAATCATATTCATTTAGTTACGCATACGACAAAAACTAAAGCTAATGCTAACACTAAAACTAATGTTAAGACTAAGACTAAATGATGGTTAAACCCACAATTAAAGGAAAACGCAACACGGACGGGATTGGTAGTTTTTTTTTATAGAAATATGTTAATTTTCCGTTTTATTAACTCTATATTGTGTATAAATTCTAAGTGATTTGTTATCAAAATTTGATTCCGGATTCTGCATTGCCCCAGTGTATAACTTTGGTATTACCATAACGTATCCCTGTGCGCTTGCTATATTTATGATGCAAAATCCACCTGTTGAGAGCCGCAGTTTGGCAACTGCCAATACCTCATAAAGAAATTACCGATAGTGCCTGAGTTCGTTGGAATCATATTTTACCGTAAGATTTTTTTATATTTTTTCAAGTTGATGTTTGAAATATTTTGCAAAATGTATCAACTGCATATATCTACATTATTTTAATTAACAAAATGATCAGATAGAGTCTATAAGCTCATATTTATGAGTCTTAAAACTATTGTATTTCGTTTATTAACTCTAATAATTTACCCCGGAGGTTAATAAAGTTCTTCATTTTATCTAAACGCAATAAATTCCGAGCAGGCTTCATCAACATGAAACAGAGATAAAGCTATTTGTATATAATAACATCACAACTGATAAAAACCATTAATTATATAGTGTGATTGTGGCTTTATCTTTTTCACTGTCTATTCTATTAACTCTTTACCAGTGATCAAGAAAGGCAGTTTCACAACAAGCATTTTATATCCTTGCTTGAGTTACGGAATAAATGCCAGTTTATATTTATGATACGACTTGTATTGGAGGTACAGTCGCAAATACTTTGTATCTTGTAGGCTTAAGAACATACCACATGAACGTAATGGGGATATTTGGTTTTAAAATCGCATATACTTGAATTATTACTCTGAATAGAACAATTGCAAAATAATAATAATGTGTCACCAGTATGGTAATATAATTTCAATCTTTTGTTTTATATCTATATTATGACTAGAATTGCATCGATTAATCGGCAGATAATCGATTATATCGGCCATTTTGCCAATTATCCGGTACTGGCTTTCTTGGTCCAATAATCTGTCTTTACAATCGGCCATTCTTATTTTCATTATTATTGTTAGACACGTATGCTGGAGCAAGAAAACCATGGGCGCCAGAGAAATTTGAAAAATAATGGAAGCAACACGTGTAATAAATCTATAAATGTGTATATTAAAAAAAAAACAAGTTTTGAATTACACGGTTTCATTTCAAAATGCACTAAAAAGACATTTTTCTCGCTTGGTCATGTGACGAAAAATAAAATCGTGTTCCGCCCATAAAAAAAAATCCTTTAAGTTGAACCACAATCCTCCAAAATATTATATACCGGGAGAATTATTTAAGGAGCAACATACATGTTTCACATATAATGGTAATGAAGTGAGTTATTTCATTTGCAACATAGTAAATTATGAAAGCAAGCTCATATCCATGGCAACAGATATGCAATGGTGATTAGATACCTATAATAGTTATTTGACATGATAAAGTTCCTAGACGGCTAAAAAATAGTAAATTAGAAACAATAAATGAATTTTTATTAGTTGGTTTATCTTTACATACAAACAAAAATAATAATGTCCTTAGTAGCTAAAGTCCAAAAAATATTTTAAAAAATAATATTTTGTCGTTTCTATGGATACGATAAGCATTTGTTTTATGGCTATGTTGCTTTTGAAATAACACTTCTTTAACATTATATGTGAAACATGTATGTTGCTCCTTAAATAGTTCACCCGGTATATATATTTCCATCTAATCATATAAAACCCAATTGTTTGTCCTGATAGTAAATCATTATTTGATTAAAAAATTTAATTTACTTTTTAGTTTTATTTAAGTTTATTGTAATGTATATGCACCACTATCTTACTATCATGTAGGATACGTGTTTAAAAAGGAATCTATTAAAAAAACTAGAGATTCCGATTACATGTTTATTTGAAGGTATTTAAATAATTACTCAATATAAATAATCGGCGGCCGATTAATTGGTATCGGCCGATAAGGCAAGGCCGATTAATCGGTAATCAACTAATTTGCTTATGGGTGCAACCCTAATTTTGACTTCATGAAACTATTAAAATAGTAAAATTTATGAAAAGAAAATTTTCGGAAATAGCGAAAATCTTTTTAGTGTTATCAAATGGTTCTTTACGATATTGCAAAAAAAAAAAAAAATAATAAGAATATATATAAAAATTAGTTTCAAATTTTACCACCGTCTGAAAATTCTATGATTAGAAATAAATTAATATTTAGTTTGGGGCACTATTCACTTCGAATCCTTTGATTATTCATATGGAATGGAAACGCAACACACAATGGCAGAAAGTGTACTGATAACATTAGAATCAAACGCAGTGTGTGAACGTTTTGTGCAATATTTGGTCAAGCATATTCGTTGATAAAACATCTAAAATAAACTGTCATCTAACAGTTGATGCTATGCAAAATCTCTACTAATCACTTTTTTTTATGTTGAATATGACGTTACAAGTAATTGCCTATAATGTTTCCATAATACGTATAAAACGTACTTATTTCAAGTAAATTGAAAAAAAAAGTATAAATAGTGAACTAGTACCTATATACAAAATAAATTCTCGTTTTCAGCTCGCATACAGTCAATTTTATCAACAATTCTAGTTAACCTACAAATATATCCTCCAATATAGTTGTCAAACAGTAGACGAATGATTGATGTAGACAATGTTTTGTATTAAATAATAAAATTAGTATATTTTATTTGCAGTTCAATATTCGCGGGACTGAAGAAAATGTTCCTTAACCAAATCTTAAACAGATACTGCCAATATTGGTAATGAAATTTTATTTGTTCAACTTGAAAATGAGAATCATATCAGATAAAAACATGCAATTTTGTTGTCAGGTATCCTGTATTTATATAAAGATAAGTATGTAAATATACTTAAATCTTTTTTGCTTTCTTAGATAACCGAGAACCACTCACTTTAAAATATTTCTGCAAGCGATTTACAATTTTTAACATTAAGTACAAAACGTGCTAATGTAAACAAAATATTCAGAAAAAGTTCAATGTATGGATGGTGTCGTGACGTACGGTGTACTTAGGAAGCCACGCAACATCTGTAAATTTGAATGAATACTATGTATATGCGTATGTCTGATTGCTCGGTGACGTCATTCTCATAAAAAAAGATTCTGACTGTAGGTTAGATTGTAATATGTTAAGTCAGGTTAGGATAAACTCATGTATCATGCATATTCCCCTAAGGTGTACAAGATCAGTTCTCTAATATCCTAAATACGCACATTAAACTAGGAGTACATTGTTCTGGTTGTGGTACAATGGTGAGGTTGATGTAGTTGCGAGTGCGACCGCATCTGTCGAGCAATGCCACTGACCATGAGAACCATCCGACATCAGCATGAGACAGAGGCTGGAGGACCGTTACCCATGTTCTCTGCCTGTGATCACCTGAACTCCTCACTCACTCTCTCATTCTATCTCTCTCTCGCTCTGTCCAACACCAAGTACATACATTCCATGACCAAGCGCATTGGAATGTGTTACAGATATAACCATTTAAATTTCATTTGATTATTTAGATATTTGGAAGAACTACAATAAGAGAATTAGTACAATTTTCTTTAACTTTGACTTCTGTTACACCTAGGATTTTTCGATATAAAATGTTTTTCAGTAGGACCTACTAACGCACGTGGTATTAGACAGATATTTATGAATCTAGTCTTACCATAAATGTTGTTACAAAGTTTTTAGGAAAATTACACGATGATCAAAGATATTATAATTATCTTTTAATACATAACACATAGATGCATCTTAAAAACAGTTTTCAAAATGACCACCTCTGGTTGTTACACAGTTCTTAAATCTCTGTGGCCACCCGTCAAAAAAATTACGAAGGGTTTTTAAAAAGAATCTTCATATTGAGGAGGCTTTCAACCACCAGAGTGACCAGGTGTATGCTACAACTTCACGAGGAGCTCGTGATAAAGAGCTGAAGATACAGACGCGCTATTACTTTGCAGTCAGTTGTGGTTTAATGGGGCGGGAGCTATGTCGGTACCACTGAGCTTAAATTTTACGAGACAGGGGTAAAATCGTCTGTCAGATTCTACTACGAAACCTTGTTGAACTCCTTATTTGCTGGTCCCCACTGGAGCCTCCAGCAAGATCCACAGCCAGCCCATATAGCGAAGACTACGCATCAGTCACTTGAGAGCAATGTACCGGAGTTCATGTCTCTTGCTGATTGTTTGTCTAGCAAGTCTGGCCTGGACTATAAATTGTGGTCCGTGCTTCAGGACATGGCCTGCAAGAAGAGACACTCTAATATCGCTAATTTCAAGCGCTGGCTGTTTTTCTATAGGAACCCTTCGTAATTATGTTGATGAGTGGCCGCAGAGACTTAAGAACTCTGTGACTCTCAGAAGTTGTCATTTTGAAAACTGATGGTATTTCTTGGTTTACATGCATCCTATGTATTAGGCACTAAAAGAAAATACAAATGCTTTCATCATTTCGTCCTGAAAATATGGAATTTTTAAAGGTGTTTTCAAGAAAAAAATTTCTTCACAATAAATCCTGAGTGCGCGCCTGAGTGGTTCGCTACAAATAAAATTTAAAAAATCAACAGAATATCAAAAAAGTGACTGCCAGCTTCTTGTAAGTTGGTAAATAATGTTTCAAAGATTCCTGTTACTTACTGTTATGGTCCAAGCGCATGCAAGTAACGATAATCTTTATACGTGCTCGGTTGCATTTAAAAGTAAATAAATATTTATACTCGTCGGTGAGAGCCATTTTGCAAATTCACAAAAAACTTACGGCACAATTTTGTTTCTTATAGTATTTTCAATGCGTCCTCGACTTTATATTTATTCTTTTATGTTCCTAGACAAACAATATATCTTTAAAGAATTTTATTAAAAAATTGTTGAAAGTAGCAACGTAATATGTCCCGTAAAAACTACTTATAGTGAATAATCCACTATAGTAAAACTTTACGATGAAGTTCAGTTTTTATTAAATTTTTATCTGGATTGGTTGTTGTTTTAGTTCTTTCAACTTCAGTAATGATTTAAAAAAAGGAAAACTTGACTGGAAACTCTGGAAATGATAGCCACCAGTTACTAATAGTTATGTTTACTTTGTTAAAAACTTCCAGGCTTTAGAAAATTTATTTGAGTCATTTCTGGGAAAAGTTAAAGGTCGGCTGGTTGTGGCAGTGAACCAAAATTACCTGCAGTTACCTCTAAATCAGTGACTCTCAACCACGAGCTCGCGATAACTAAATAGACCTCATACTTAAGCAGTAAATGACCAAGACAAATACTAAAACACACTATGTGATTTTTTAAACGTTTTATCAAGACTTTGTAAATGCACAGTGTTTTATAATTTATTTTCAGATTATTATACTGAATGAAGATTGGTTTTAACTTTCCTCTCTATTCTTGGTTTGTGTCGGTAGGGTTGACGTTGATTTGAACTAAAGGGGACTGAACGAAGAGTAACGTGAGGATAGAGAATAATGGAGACATCGGAAGACGTGGTATAACGTTATAAACTAAGATGACCAAAATTTGAAAATGCCTGATCACAGCCAAAAAATAAGACATCACCTAAAAAAATTACAACAGAAAAAATCCAGTCACGTATTTAATCATAATATTATTCAATATTAATAATAAATTCATATATAAATTATAAAAAATAGTTGTACAATTATCACATTAATCATTGTCATGACTCTTTTTACAAAAGTGCTATGATTAGTTAGAACTAAAATAGTATTACAGATCACTGGTCAATATAATAAAACTTAGAACTATAACTTTAATAAAGACGACCAGCGTAGCGTAGTGGTGACACACGTGCCCTGAGTTGCTAAGGTCTCTGGTTCGAATCCTGTTCAGGCATGGAATTTTCATCACGACCAAATAAGTATTGTCCTGGCTAATTGCCCTAGTAGCAAAGGTAAAAAAAAAAACTTTTTATACGTAGTTTTAAGGATATATTTCTTGAATTATATAAATTATTTCTTTTTGTAAAATTAGGGAAGTGTACAGAAATACAAATTTAATGGCGGGATCACATTAGAAGCTTGTCTAACTTAACCTTACTTACAAATGCTACAAATTTCTAGATGCCACTTCGGAACACAAAATTTAAATTAACCCTATTTATCAAGACAAGAAAGACATATTTCAAAAGCAGGACAAAAAGAGGACATAAATATAAGTTGGGCAGGATAAGATCATCTAAAAGAGAACGGTTGTCCAACGGAGGACGGATGGTCATCTTATATGAACTGATAATATACAGCCTTGGACAAATGTATGGAGCACCCTACGTTTTATTGAATTTTAGGATTATTACAGGAAAAATTTAAATAAAATAATACATACAGCTTTTAATGACAACTTTAATCAAAATTATTAATATTTTGTGGTACTTCCCCGTGCTTTAATTACCGCACGTACCCTTTTAGGCATACTGTCCACAAGTTTTTTACGTACATCGGATTATATATTGATAGTATATTCGTCCACAATAATTTTCTTCAATTCTTCTTTTGATTTGCATTTATAAAGAGACACCTTGTTTATTCAGACTCGACCATAAATATTCAATTTGCGATAAATCTGGTGACTTGGGGGCCATGCAAAAAGTGGCACATTAATTTTGGAAAACCATTCACTTGTTGCCTTAGCTTTGTGACAGGGGGCATTATTTTGTTGAAAAACATATTCTGGATTGTCTTCTTCAAATAATTTTAATATTTATGGCTCCAAAACTTCATTAAGCATGGTAATATAACGAGCAGAATAATGCGTCCCTCGCACAAAAAGATTTCGCCACTGGCGGACATGCACCCCCAGATAAAGATGCTACCACCACCAAATTTGACCGTAGGAATGATGCTGTCAGGATGAAAAGCTTCACTCGGCCTACGTCTTACAAAGATAGCTCCAGGTTGTCTAAAACTGATCCACAAAAGAAAAAAGCAAACCTTAATTTTGTAAATTTCTGGTAAATTAAATTTTATATTGTTAGTGCAATATTTACTTAGAAATTTATTTTTCTGTTAAATTCGTAAGTACATTAAACCATTATAATGCTTCCTTCTATATTGAACTAATCATATCAAATGATTTTCGCTCATTTATCAGGTGTCCAGTTTAAATGTCTTTTGCCCACTCGAGGCGAAGTTTTTTGTGTCGCTCAATCAACAGTGGTTTACGGCGAGCTCTTCTTTCGTGCAAATTAGATTCCACTTGACGTCTTCTAATTGTTCTAGAAGAAACAATAACTTCTCCATGCTCCCACATCTCACCAGCCACCTCTTTTCACCATATTGAAAGTTTACGAAGAGCACATCTCTTTATAAAACGAGCATCTCTGGAAGTGGTTGCACGTTTGCTTCCGGGTTTTAGTCTGTTTTCATAAGTATGTCTCTTGGAACCTTTTGATGGTAATTTACACGGCTTATCTTGAAGATTTCATTTTTTCTTAAATTTTCACTTGTGACTGTTCTTGTGAATGGAGTAATACAATTTGAATCCTTTCTTCTACAGTGAGTTCACGTTTTTTAGCCATAATAAGATTAAAAATATTCACTTGAACTCACATGAAAAAGACAGTGTTCACTTCCAACGCATGTGTAATAATGATCCAAGCCTTAGTTGTTTACTTTTTTGTAAACAAAACCCAACAGATCTGAGCCTATATTTATTTATATTTCAAGATTTATCATAACTCTGTTTACATTTTCGGTTATCTAATTAGATGTACGTCTTTTAGAATGTGTCGATGATATTTTAAAAACATTTTGTCAAATATATACAAGTTACAATGTACATAAATTTAGATGTTATATAACTGCATGGGTGCTCCATACATTTGTCCAAGACTGTATTTAAAAAATTCATGTGAACTGCGATTGTTTTCATGATTCAGGGTTTAGTCGGTATCTAGTAAGTGACAAAAAATTTTGGGTATACTTTTTATTGTAGCGCAACATCAATCATTTAAAAAAAAATAATTTCTGCCGCGTAATTTAAGTACTAAAAGCTTTCATTTAATGCCTCAATGAAATAATATTTTGTTTTCAAAATTTCATAAAATTTCGGTGTTATATATCGAATTCGAATCTAATTCTGTTGCCTTTTTCCATCTAGCGACTCAAGATTTAATTTTTATTTACGTACACATTGGCTTATATTTTTACGTGTGTTCTTTTAAGTCTTGGTAAGTTTGCGTATATGATGGTCAAAGAACTGTATATCCTAGTCAAATTTCTATTATCTAGGTCTAGTTGTTTAGCGACATATGAGTGATGGTGTAAGGGTGTCTTGGTTATACTTACGAAACCCTAAATATCGTTATTGTAGCAAAAAAGGGGCATGTTGTTTTATACAGTTTCCTATGAATATACCTCGATATTTTTTCGAAATCATTAATTCGCATTGAACTAGTTTAGTTATTATTTTATAAAATGCTTAAAAATTAATTTACTTTCTCTATTTCGTTATTGATTGTTACATCATAATTTTCGAACCTATTTCTTTATAAACATAAGTTATTATAATGTAAATTAATCACTGTGTCACTGATTTAAGAATTAATATTTCTTCTGGAGGAACTTATTTATTGTAGCAGGAAGTATAATTAATGATCTTTAATACAAATATTGACTTTGGTTTGAAAAGATCGACACGATTTCCACCACTCCCTTCATTGTGTTATTTAATCTCACTTGTATCTTAATCGATACTGAAAATGTCATTGAATTCATTAATGTTAATCATTATTATTGCTCTGTGGATTTATTATTGTTTCTATATTAAAGAAGAGAGCGTTTATGTTAAACAAAATAGATGTCGGAGGTTTACCAATACTTGTAGATAACGAAATCTTAATGAATTTAAAATTAATTAGAAGTGTCAATTTTACATAGTTCAGGGTTTTGTAGGTTAGCAAGTGAAAGAGGTTAAAGCCTGGTTTATAATAGATATGTTATGGAACATAAGCATAAAAATTAACTACTCTCTTTGTTCTCTTTATTACAAACAGATGTTTTGGAGGGTCAGATCCATAGTTCAATGCATTTGCGTTTATGTTATGGAGTTATTATAAACCAGGCTTAATAGAAAACCCGAATGCCCAACACTTATATGTAAATCTTAGCTTTCATCAAAGATAATAAATATAATCTACTATATTATATTCACTTTAATTTAATATCCTATAGTAGGCGCGCACCCATGAATATTTCCTGGGGAGGAGGATAGGGTTCAGAAGACAGAATTGTTTTATACAGGTAGGGATTGGGAAATTATTTGGCAACAAGTGCTGGCCAAAAGCACTTTATTTTTTAAAATTGACCTAGCACCAATTGGTAAGTGTCGACCCAACACCAAAGGTCCTAACTAAACTACGCGTAATGACCTAAAAACAAAAAGGTCTAACTTCAAAAATTCGAGTAATGACTAAATAAAGCTCATGAACTCTAGAATTCAAGTGTATTCTTTAAAAACTACGTGTTTTTTTAGTTTCTTAGGGGAGAGGGGTGGGGGCAAGCCCGTGACACCCCCTTGGGAGCGCGCCTTCCCTATATATATTTTTCAAAAGTCAAAAATTCCGGGCGTACTTTTCTGGTGTACACCAAAAAATATATTTCACTTTATAGTTTTTAGATTTTTACACAAACCCCTTCCTTTAAAAAAAAAAAAAAAATTTCGCTGATTTGTGTTACAAGTTTTTATTCGATATCCCACATTAAATTTAAAAAAGAAAAAAAAAGTTGTTTTGAACAGTTCAGAAAAAAGCGTTCCTTCAAAAAAATCTCAAATTTGGAACTTACTATTCTGGCTCACATCAGTGGCATTATTTTTTGTTTGTTTTTAAACCAGCCTATTTTGAATATGGTGTGAGAGACAAAAATTTTTTCATCAAAATTATGTTAAAATAATTGTATTACAAAAATTAAATTTTATTCGTTAATATATACGAGTACATGATGAGTTTTGGGCTTAAATTAAGAAAAGAAAACTTTATTCGAAACATATATACCTACATATGTGTAGGTCTATCATTCGTTCATTTTTTTCGAAGTTCGATATTTTTCCTGTATGCTGATCAGAGAACTGTATATGCTTACACTGTATATGCTGCCAAATTTCAATTTTCTAGGTCCATCCGTCTAGCTATATACTATACACCAGTGGTTTTCAACCTTTTTGACTTGCGGGGCCCCTTTTTAGAATCAATTTCTATGGCGGAGTCCCGTAGGCTTACCCTTTACAAATTAATGGTGTTTAGAAGTAATGTTACGGGAGAGTGGGTAGATTTTTCCACTATAAATTTAACTATAAATTCACGTTTCTCTTATTGATAAATAGACAGATTTTTATAAAATGAAGCAAATAATCAAAATACACGCAGATTATGCATCTCGCCGATCATATTCCAGCTAGTCATAGAGTCATAAACCGGCTAGAGTCAGAAATCACTCGGACATAGATAAGTTGGCAAATTTTCGTTCACAATATAATTTCCAGTTTTCTTATTTTGATTCTGTTTTTTATTTCTAAATCTTTTGATTTAATTCATATTTATTTATTTTATTGCCTGGAACGGCTGCGGAGCCTCTGAGAAGTGTACGCGGAGCACAGGTTGGGAACCGATACTATACACCAGCGTTTCCCAACCTTTGGTACGCGTACTACTGGTGGTACGCGAGTTGCTGGTTGGTGGTACATGAAAAATAATCAATAATGGCGGACATAAAAAATTTAAAAAAATTAAATCATAAAAATATCATAGAACCGTTTTTTCCTACAATTCAGAAAAATATATACAGTCGATGATCGAAAACCCGGCAATCGATACCGTTTTTTTGGAGTACACTTTTAAATTTAGCCGTTAGCCATCTGTAACTTGAGATGTCAAGTTCTGCCAACATTATCATGTGACTGAACTTTACAAGTAGAATTCAAACGACACAATCTAATTAATTTTTGGTTAAACATTGATAAAGAATATGAACAACTTTCTGAGAAAGCTCTGAAATTATTATTATATATATTCTTTATTCCCTAGGCCTTGCAGCGTTCAGGGTATTAACCATTACAAAAAATAGAAAAATCAATCCCAAAATAAATAACTAACGTACTTAAATTATTATTACCGTTTACTAGTACGGAATTAGTAGAAAGAGCTTTTTCTTTATATATTTTAAAAAAAAATAAGTATTGAAACAGATTGAACGCAGCTGTAGACTTAAGGGTATACCTTGCATCTTTTGAACCAAATTTCAAAAAATTATGTTCTTCGAAACAAGTACAAGGATCTCATTAAATTTATTTAATAAAAATATTTGATTATAATAATAATGATCATAATAATAAAAATATAGAAAATATATTAATTGGTTTTTTATAATTCTGTGTTTTTATTAAACCATTTATTAGTAAATGAAATATGACAAAATAGTAGAATCTACTATTTTATCATATTTCATTTCTATCTACTATATATCTATCTACTAAGTAAGTAAATAAATATACGAAATACAATCTTTTTTACGAAGTGGTACAATTTAGCGTGATGTACCAAGTGGTACGCGAGCCAAAAAAGGTTGGGAAACGCTGCTATACTAATATTAAAAATAAAAATTGTTTTAATTTCAATCGATATTTTCTCAATATTTTTTCTATCTAAAGATCATTGAAATGATATAAAATATCTAATTTAAAAATATATAACTTTGTGCTTTAGCTTGAGAACCACTGGTTATAAAAAATATTTTGTTCTATAAGCAGATATCCTCCTTGATCTCCTACAACTTGGTAATTCAGTTTTTGTTTTTTTTTTGTTTTTTTATCTCTAATAATAGATACAAAATACTAAAAATGTATGCTCGAAACACATCTAACGAACGAATATGATCAAGCAAATGTGCTCGAGATATACATATCCATATATGCATCAACGTTAACGCTATGTACAACCCCCAGAGATTATTAGTTTCTTATACAAAACAAACAATCTGAAATAAAATTTGTGACCATCTATATATCAAATTTTGCACAGAATTTTTATCACTCTAATAGGATATTTTTGATTGTAGAATAAATTATTGTAACAATGTTATTGCTCAATAACTTAATAATAGGTATCACACAACAATGTTCTGTAATTTTTTAAATATATTTATGGGTTTCAAATAAGTTTTATATTTATATAGTTTTGGGCAGAAATGTTCAAATAATACGTCAACATTTTTTTCCACATTATTGTTTATAGTTTAGCATCTTCGTCGACAAATATTATACTTAAAAATAATGAAATGTCACTTGGTACAAATATTCTTTACACTTAATAAATCATTATTATCCGCAGCACCTATATTGAGAACTGCTGCAGATTCGAGGTGGCGGCAAAAGTAGATTACCAAGTACAAGAACTTTAATTAGTTTTCACAATAGAACAAAATATTATGAAATATATTTGTAGAGTTTAACTACATTTTGCCGTATGGTACACAAATATGAGTCGAATGGTTTACAGGATCGCGTCTATAATGCAATTTGCTTATTTAAAATTACATGACAGTTCTTTTTACAATTAAAAATATCCTATTAGATAGGTAAATTCTCTGCAAATTTTGATGTATAGATTGTTACTAACTTTATTCCAGATTGTTAGTCTTGTATAAGAAACTATGGGGTTGTACGCACCCTCAAACATACACGGACGGTAACCATCACTTATTAGCATCAAACGAAAGTCTTTGCTAGAGTGTGATAATAATTATGGATGCATGAATTGGTAATTGGAAACTGGACTGGTAGAACATCGAGGGATTTCCAAATTTTATTCGTTTCTGTCCATTCTTATCGACAGAGCCGGCGCTAGCTCTTTTGGCGCCTGAGGCAAACCCACCAAACTGCGCCCTTTTGTTAGAATATGCAGTGTAGTACCGTAAAGGAGGGGTTCGGTGCTCGCAATCTTATTTCAAACATATTTTTTTGATTTAGATGGTTGCGACTTAAATATTTTTACATTTTAACCTAATGCTATATATGGCTAAGTAAATTTGCTGATACAGTGGTACCTCGACTTACAAATCTCTAGAAATACGAACTTTACGAGATACAAACTATTTTCATATCCTATTTCGACATCTAAATACAAACCGTCATGTTTTTCTTTTTAAATGAATCAAAGCCTGTTTTACATTATACTTTTTTAACTTTTTTCCCTAGTACTAGAAATAGGCTACTACTACATGTAACAAATCGAAAACTCGTGAATCACAAAACCAGACACAAGAAAGTTGTTCATTTTTTACAATTTGAAGGAAGGTGATTTTCATACTAATCATGTGAAACAGAAAATTTCATAAATAAAAATTAATATGTAAATGTATACAAAATGCACATTTATAATGAAAAAAATGCTCCATCTGCATTTCTTTGCATTTTCTTCATTTAGTTGAAAATAGATTGTTTTTTAAATTTTTTGTATTTGCTTTATTATTTTTTAATCTGAACGGATTGATTGATTTCCCATAAGATATATACTTTTTAAAATACGAACCGCAGCCAGGAACAAATTAAGTTTGTAAGTCAAGGTGCCATTGCATATCTAAATGTGCAATTATATGTAGATTTTTTCAGTTGTGTAATAAAGTTAATTAAATATATTTCTATGAAAGCTGTTAAAAATATTAGTAACGTTACCAATAAACAACGTGCTGAGCGATCATTTTCTACTTTAAATTATTTAAAAAACTATCTCCGAAACACAGTCTTCAAACAAGTCAGAAGATTGAAAAATTGACTTTCCTTATTATTTATATTCAAATATATAAATATGATGCTTTATATATTTTGCAGAAGTCCAAAAGAAGACTGAATACTATTATATAATCAATAAATGTGTATATCTTAAAATTTTGTATTTAATATGTACAAATATATAGAAATGAAAATTTATATTTTTGATCTAAACAAAAATAGAAAAACTTAATAAAACTTAGAATATATATATATATATATATATATATATATATATATATATATATATATATATATATATATATATATATATAAGCGTTTGTTTTGGCGCCTGTGCGCCTGTGCCCTGTGCCCCTGCCTTTTACCGCCGCTGCTTACCGGTTCATGTTTTAAAGTGTTGTTTAAAGATGTTCGTTTATTAGGTCTATCTTATAAGTGAATATCTATGGCTATTAATACTTAATATAATCATCTATTTATTATTATAGCGTCCTGTTACTCTTGAAACCATTAAATCTAATTTGTAACGTTCACCCTGATCATTTTCTGTTATTAATACCTGTCTAAATATATCAATGAAAGGGTGTATTCATAAGTGAGATGAGTTATAGTGACAGGTGTAAATCATTAGGGAGTTCTTAAGTGAAGTTCCTGAAACAAAAAGTCTTAGGACTTCCGAAACATTTAGTTTGAGATACTTCTTAAACAGTCCGCCCGCTATGTCTACATTCTTTCTCTGCCTGTCATCTGCCACTTCAACACTAATAACTGCTAAGTATTTTTTAAACGAAGGCAAGTGTTGCTTTATTTTCTACTATTAGTGTTTTTCTTTTCCTTTTGTTTTCTTTAAAAGTTTGATAGAAACATCAATAATCTTTAGAGGTTATTGCTAATAATAATGGATTAAAATTATTTTAAAAAGAATTCGTTTCCCTGACTAACTCTTTAAAAATCTAAAAGGATTCACATCGAATTAGCCATTGTAAAAGTAGAAATCGAATTATAAATATCGTCTCACATATGTAGGTACTCTGAAAAAAACTAGTACCTTATTTTAAAAGAAAATTGATGTGATGTGTAAATTTACTCACTTTTCACGGATTTTGTATTGTAAGAAGCCAACAGAGAATGCTGGATGTCTCGGACACTATTTATTAAACGACCAACATTGTGTATACTAATGGAGAATTAGGACCATTCCAACTAATGTGCCATTGAAAACTAGTGGCCTTCCAAAATCATTAAAACAAACATCTTTCCTTCCAATTTTGATCAACGTGCTTAATTTACTATTAAGACCAATGTATCTGTACTGTAGTGTTCACTACAATTATGAAGATTTATAAGTGCAAATCAACTTGTAACATTTTGCTGCTTTGAGTCGTATTCTTCCCCATCCACCTACAGTAAACTCTTTGAAACCCTCCTCTCGTTTGAGTTTTTCACCTGAAAAATCAATAACGTACCATATATTTTGTCTACAATAATTTATAGAAAAGGTATATGAGTACGGAATAGATATGCAGAACATTTTTGTTGACTTCAAAAAGCTGTAAGATAGTGTCAAAAATGAATTAGTTTGGCAAGTACTGATACATTATAATATATCATCAAAGATAAGGACCTGATCACTCAATAGTTAAAACTGCCTAAAAAGTTGAAATTGGCACTGGAAGTTAAAAGATATATCATCAAATATTGGATTAAGACAAGAAGAGCAATATGTCTCCTATACTTTTCAATGTGGAATTGGATAAAATAATTAGTTGAAACCCAATATTAATACCTATGTATTTACAAATACAGTACAGATAGTAGGATATATTGGAGACATCACGATAGTTAGTACCTCAGAGCAAACTCTTGTTGATTTCTACAGATCTCTAAAGGATACATCCAGTGAAATAGGTCTAGAAATTAATCTAGATAGAACCTGAAATATCTGAATCTAAATATCTGAAAACATCTAGATCAGCTAGAAGAGATTGCCTGATACTATCTTGGAACTGCAAATTGTAACAGCAGATGAGTCCAAATATCTAGGTAGCATCTTTAATATAGGCTATTCCAAACATTTAGGCGGAACTAAGTGGAATTTTTATTTTTGTAAGTTGTCATGAGCTCTTCTTTTATGTTTTGAAGTAGGCTTTTGCTAAACAAAATTTCCAAAAGCCTCACTTAATTGGTAAAAGTTACTAAAATTGAAAATCTAGTTTCGCCTAAACGTTTGGAATAGCCCTTAGTAATAACAATTTATCTGTATAAATCAAAACCGGGATTTTCCCAGTAAACAAAGCGTATTACTCACCCTTTTCGTTCTTCAAATCTAGCATTCTATTTAAGAACACATAAATAAGTGATAGATAGATCTTTTTTATTATTCAATATTTTATATTTACATTATGTTAGGAGCTAGTTTATAATAACTTTAATACGCCTTTTGGCTTAAAGTCTGCTTTCCTTCTCTTTTTATTACTGTCTCTGATTACTTTACTTTCCTTAATTTCCTCTCTTCTGTTTTTCACTTCTTGCATCCATTCCCTCTTTCTGTTTCCCTCAAAATTTCCTTTCTCGAGTCCGGTCTACTTTTTATTTCTCCACATTCTTCCAACAAATGTTCGATTGTCTCTTTGCCTTCCCTACACATTCTACAAGTTCTTTCTTGCTCTTTTATCAAAAAATTATTGTCTCTCACCTCATTTCCAGATCTAAATCTTGCTATCACTTTTTTCTTCTCTTTACTTCCTTTTTCTCTCAAATGTTATGGTTTGCTTAGAGTCCAGGTCTTTTCCTATTTGCTGTTATATCTTGACTCTTTTATTTTTGTTTCCTGTTCCGTTTGTCGAATGTTACAAAAATAAGTGTACAAAGCTATAATCCCACCAATACTCACGTATGGCAGCGGGTACTGAATTCTCTGCTAGGATCAAGATTCCAGCTGAGAATCTTCGAAAGGAAAGTATTTCGTTGAATATGTGGTCTGGTACTAAAAGGTGGAAAGTGGTGAATGCGGATATATGAAGAGTTAAGAGGGCTCTATGAGGATCGTTATGTTATTGGGTTTATCAAAACTGCCAGAATATGCTGGCTAGGGCATATAATCACGCCAAACATCGATAATGTGCGAGGAATTTTCAACAGAATGCCAAATGTCGCAAGGCCAAGGAGAAGATCTGGAACAAGGTGGGTGGATAATGTATACAAAGACCTCCAGAAAATGAAAGTTAACAACCGGTGTAGACCTGGCTCTGATTGGCTCTGTAGTATAGATTAGAGGCGAATTTCTGAGAGAAAAAAAATAATGCCTTATAAGAGCAGTAAAAGCCAATGATGATGATTCACTTCGAATATGTACAGATTTAATCCCTTATAATGGCTTACTTTTCATAAATTTGGTTAGAAAATCAACACATGAAAACTAATTCTATTTCCATTATGTTACGAAAGAATCCCCTTACAACAAATACATTGTCAATTAATTCTCAATTAAAAACAAACAGTTACATGAAAACTAAACATCAACCGATATACGGAAGTAAACATAATTATTGATAAAGCGACTGATTAATCCGCAAGTGATAACTGCTTTCATTAAAATACCAAACATTCTATTTACCAGCTGTCAATCAATCATCTAATTAACGATTGCCATTTAATACATACCTAAAATACCTCCCTACTACTCTCGCCTAAACAAATTATACGAATGTGCAGCAATGGGTGGTCTACCTATCAGTTATGTTGGACATTTTCTGACAGATTTGAAAAATTTTTATGTTGGTATTACATAACTTTCTCCCTAATTTTATTCTGAAGATTTTCAGATAAAAAACATACAAATATGTTTTAATCACAACAGAAGGGACAAAAGAAAGAATAATTATTACTATAAACATATTTTATTAACCCAAAGGATATTAAAAAACAACTAAATTTCATATATTTTAGAGTTCAAATGTAAGTGAAGGTTAACAGAAGATCTGAATGCTGAATGCCTGGGACCAGTTTTTGCTGTAATTACGTCAAATTATATATAAATGAAATTAGTGTTTATATCATTTTTTAGGGATTTGTAGGTTTGCAAAGCTGGTATTTCAAAAAATCCTTATATCGTGTTTCATATATCTGACTACGGTACCAAAGTGCTGGGTTTTGCCCTTTTTCCCGGCGTAACTAAATGTGTCTGGTAACATTGTATTAAACACTATTGTTAAAAAATAATAAAATATTTATACTTGAATACATAGAAATACAATTAGGCATATGTATAACCACTATGTAATTTTATTTTTTTAAATTTGTACTTTAATTGCCTGGCAATAAAATATTTTATATATATATGACTACGGTAGAAATTGTGATGAAACGGCAAAACCTAAATAGTTAAAATTTCTTTGACCCGCATATAGGGAAAATACTGAGACTTTAAAACAATAAAAACACAATACTCGAAAAATGTAAACAAATTTGTATCTAACGAAAACTAAATACTTTTTTTAAATTTTGAGTTGTGTACCAACCTTAAGGCGTAGATAAACGAACAAAATTTTATTTTTGAGAAAAAAAATATTTTTACCCGAATTGTCAATAATTTTTTTTCAAATATATTTACAAATCAAAGTAAAAAGCTTTTATATTTGGTTGAATGATATAAAGGTATATTTTTAATGTCATAAGTTAATTAATTTCGTTAAATTATTGTAACTATTATCGTTGGCGATATAATGTATTTTTTTAATCTTTTGAAATCAGTTGTAAAAAAGTTTAAAGCCTAATTACGTCCTAACGTTAATAATAATATACCATTATTTATAATAAGATGTTTATGAAAGTAACAATTAGTAGTATTTATTTATTATTAGGTACTACCTTGATCTCCAAGTTCACATCACCATTTTTTTTTTCAGATATTTAGATTAATATCATTGGTAATAATAAGCGTTTACGTTTAGTCAATCCACAAGATTGCTCAGATTGATCTGGTGACGTAACAAGATTAGTCGGATTGCTCAGATTTTGTTGCTCAATATAAGTCTGAAGTTAAGAAGTTAAGTACGCTTGGTGACAGTGGCGCTAAATTCAACTGTCAAATTTCTGTCGTTGATTGAAACTGCTACCGTGTTTTGTTTTATAAATATAAGTTTATTACCAATAATAGAATTCTGTTACAAACGGCACTTATTTCGTCTATTTTGTTAAGTTATGTATTCAACTCATTCCAATTGGCTGTAAGATTCAATTTAACCGCGCTAGCCCCCACCACCAGCAATTCATTAATCCCAGTAATCGTGCCAGATCATCGGATTGCTTGGAAACGATCAGATAGCTCTGGCGGATCAGTCGGATTGACTGAAAATAAGCTAATGTGTACGTTCCGACTGACTTTACGAACGGATCGGGTGCACTTGGATCGCTCGGATTGATCTGACTGACTAAACATAAACGCCTAATGTAGAAAGCACAAATTTTCTGGCATATTTTTCGCAAATATCGCGTATAAAAAAATATATTCCGCCCGTTAATTTACCCATCATGCGCTTTAATTTTCATATGCCTAAGTATTTTCCTATCTGCAAGCCAAAGATCTGCATATGCATGTAAATTTCAACACTTTAGGTTCAGCCGTTTGGAAACTATTTCTACGGCACAGGCGAACGAAAACCTAAAAACCGTTGCATGTTAACAATTATTTTCTTAAAAACCTACCAGGTATTAATTTTAGCCAACTGTCATACAATTAACAATCTAACTTTTATAAACAACAAACATATATACATTTATACGTGTATTAAAGTTGTGTGAGTGTAAGTTTCTGGGTGGTCTAGGCACGTGTGTTCGGCTGTACGCCCCCATAATTATCGTATCGGCCGCTAGATGGTAGGATGCACAACTGATTTCTTGATGTGAACACTCAGATACAAAATAATGTGATATATTGTGATGTCTGACTTCAGTGTAATTCGGCAGTAATTTTTATGAGTTATTGAAGAGTTAACATGGTCTAATAGTTGGTTAGAGATATTTATGACGTATCAAAAAATAAGTGGTTATTAACAGCTGATTAGAGTGATTTTAATGATTCCTATTGATCAATCATTCGGACTATAATTTTCCAAATAAGGAAATAGTGTATTTTAATAAGTGGGATTGTATATAAATCAAATCCAAAGTTATTTTTTTATTTATTTATTTATTTTACATCGGCCTATTTCTGCAACGAGGCTAATCGCCGATGCCAGGGGGCGAGCTCCGACACCTGGATGTGGGGTGAATTATTGTGAAAATGGGAGTAATGTAAACATATTATTCTCGTCCGAATAATATCACCAACGGAGAATCGAACTACCGACAGCACAATACAGACTGTTTTCACCAGTCCAAACTGCACGACTTAATGCGCTCGGCCACTCCGTTGGCCAATCCTAAGTTATGAGGGGTAATTTTTCTCTTATACTCTTTATTGGCCTCTATCATTTAAGTTCCTGATCTTTCGAGGTGTTCTGGATAAAAAAAGTTCACTACCCCAGCTGAGCTATCCATCTTCTGCAAGGTTTTTCAGATGGTTTATGAGTGTTCGCTCCTTCAACCTTCTTTCACGAATTTTTACCATTTTATCCTCTTTCGTTCTTTTTACTTATCCTATCCATTGTGATCATCTGCTTAACATTTCCTGTGTAATACTTGGTTTTGAATACAGTTCTTGAATATCCTTCTTGCCAGTGGCAGGTTAAGCGGCTCTCTGACGTGGCGGCTGTCGGACTTGGAAGCCGCCAGCGGCCCCTAGTTGACAGAGTGGCCCTGCAGAGGCCTGTTACTTTTCTTTTCGTCATAATAATTTCCTGAATCAGGCACCTGCTTCGACGTCCCTGGGATATCATGATCTTGTGGAACTATACGAATTCGTCTAATTTCGTCTAATAAAAATAATCAGATTTATATTTAAGTAACACAGGAAAGCAAATAGTATTATGTCAGTCTATTTTACTTAGAAATAATAAATCATGAACGAAAATGGTTACATTAATACCTTTATTTGCGGATGAAGTTTTTTAGGCTAAAGCAGCGTTTCCCAACTTTTTTTCATGGCCCCTCAAGTGGACTTAATCTGCATCTGAATCTTGTTGCTTCTCACTTTACTATTAATTTGTATGAGACCAAGGTTCGACTTTTATTTAATTATTTATTTACTTATTTATTTATTTTTATTTTTTTCATAAGTTGTCAATTATTATCGATATTGTTTTATTGAGCTCCATGTTTTGGCTATAGTTTGGTAGAGCCTCATTTTGGTGTTTCCAGGGATTGCAAAGTCAGGGCAGGCCTTCTCCATAAAGGGACTCAGGTGTATGTAATTTTTTAGGACCACAAATAAATTCTCATAAAAAAAGTCTAATATATTTTCTCTAGAAAAAAAAGATAATACAATAGAATATAAATACATTTTAATTTAATAAATTTTCGTCTCGGACAATTGACGAGCGGACGGCAAATAATCTTTCTCAAACACTTGCAGAGCGGAGGGCCGAAAATCGCTCCCCGAACACATGAAGAACGAGTTAGGGTAGAAAATCGCGGATCCGGTGTCATATATATACACACGAATTTTTAAATTTTTCAAATGGTGTCTGAAAGTAGGATTTAGATAGTATCTTACAGAAAAAAAAAAAAAATAATAATAATAAATAAAAAAATTGCGGGTTATCGCGATTTTCTTGAGTTACAAAGGTAAAAGTTTCGTATAATGCCTTGTTGCAATTGCATTATTTGTCAATATTTGGCAGCATATAACGTTCTACACTGTTCCATAGAGTGTTTTTGTCATTAAACTAGAAGATAGGTAACTCGCTCTGCTCGACTTCTTCTAACCAAGCTATTACTAACTAAACCTAACCTATTGAACTAAAAGCTCGCTTCGCCCCGGTCCGCTCGCATTCTGTAACCTCACTGAACCTAGCGCTGCGATAGACGTCAAATTTACGTTGATTTAAAAAGTGAAAAATAATGAAAATTGAATAAAAAACTAACAATTTCCGTATCTAATATAATTTGTTATTATCTAAGAAAGATGTCCCTACAAAAGTTCATGAAAATAATGTAAATTGAGTGTCTATATATGACTCCGGAGCCGAAAATCGCTTCCAAAAAATTAAAGAGAAAAAGGGTCGACCACTTCTTAAGAGAGGGGTAGTAATCGATTCCAGACTTTAAATCTAAATTACTCGTTCTATTTGTGGTTGCATTTTTCTATTCTTTATTTTCGTTTTGTCCTTGTTCTGGGGCCCCACATGACGGCTTTGCACCCACTGTACCCCCATATGATCGGTTCTGGGCAAAGTAAGATTAATTAGCAATTCAAATTCTCTTGAATCAGGTGCCCAGGTAATTATTTATATTCTTAAATTGTGCCAAGAACAAAACTTCGCAAAGAAATGTTTAACACAGAGGTAGGCATACCTAGAAGTAGCAAGATCCTCTTTTAACTTCTTCACCTCATCTTGAGCTACTGACAAAATAGATCATTTCGAAAAAAATTAATGACAGAGGCATTTCGAAAAACTTGCTGCAAAAGATGGCGTTCCAGAAAAACCTAACGACATTATTTTTTCTCGTGGTCACTCTATTGACTTTTCAAATGTCTGTGATTGACCAGTCAATGTAATTTCTTTATAAAAAGTATTAAAAAATGAAACATAAAAATCAAACCCTACAACTTTTACAGAAGTTTATGTAACATTTTTAGGCACGCTGTAAGTTTATGTAACGTTTTTGAGTATACGTTGACATTTTCTTTTTAATTGTACATATATCATTTTTCAGACAGCTGAGTTTGAATGTACGAACCTGATAAAATATAAATTGGAAAGTTGCAGCGTAATTTTTAAATTAAATATTTATTATATTTAAATCATAGAGTTCTTATATAGATATTATATTCTGCTACAACATGTGTCACATTTTAAATATAAATAAAAGAATTTATGAAAGCAAACACAATTTTATCGATTTAGTTATTACAAGTTTTATAGCACACGATAATTTTATATAATTTTATTTTTTACTATATTTTCCTTTCATACATTTTACATTCAATATTAAAAGTAATGCATCGTTAAGTCAGAAAAACACAATGTGCGATTTAAATATTACATTATTACTTGACAATAAAAAGTTCATTTTCATTATTTCAAGCAAATATTAAAGACATTTTAAAAACTAGGGGTTACACAAGAACTCCATTACCAACAATTTTATTCATAACCCTAAGTTTTAGATGCAATGAAGTGAAAAATTATTATATATTAATTTTCTTAACATTGGTACATATTATTTCAGTTAGTATTACCCTCTTGGTGCACAGTCTAATAAGCATTGTAACCACCCTAGGGTTGCCAACTTCAATGTAACAAAAACACTAAACACTTGAAGGCACCATGCTGGGTCATATGAATGCACCCTTTGAGCTAATAAAATTGTAACATGTCACAAAGAAAACGTATGCACTGTTTGGCAGGAAAATATATATGAATTGTTATGAGAAAAAGCTGTAATAGTACGAGAAAAATTGGAATTGTTTTGCTTGTAAAGGTGACCAAAGCGGTTTAGAACGATGGAAGGTTTGCTCCATTCAGTCAGATAAAAGCTTCGATGTAGAACGATGAAGTGCACAAACTTGTTAGTGATGGCGGCAGGAATGAGCGCTGCTACCAATAAATTGATGAGGCATGAATTTTCACCTTTTTCAGGGATCGTAAGTATCTATAATAGTAGTGATGGCATTCAATAGGTCTAGGGCAAAAAAAATTGTCTTTTCTGAAAAAAAAAAAAAAAAATATATATATATATATATATATATATATATATAAGTATATATATATATTTTGAACAAAAATCGTATCAAAATCTATATAGGTATAGTTTTTTATATCCCTTTCAGTATTTTTAAGTGTTATTTTTTTTATAAATACATAACTGTTGCGAAGTTTCAGTATTTTTCGTCTATGCGGGTTAAAGATCTGTATATGCATGCCAAATGTCTACTCTAGATCAAGCCATTTAACAACAATTACTACCGAAGGGACAGACATGGACAGATCAGTAACGATATAAACGTTTTCCCGGATCGCTATGGGGTCCTAAGGTAGTTTTTCGTATAATTTTTCACAATTTTTGAAAATAATTTCCATTGCAGTTACATACTTATGCATTCGTCGAAACTAGTCATCAATCATTTTTTCCCACTTTTCCATCGGCACAGAATCACATGATTCATCTTATGCGTTAATTTTTGAAGTAGGGGAACAATTTAAAACCTCATGGCGCAAGATCTAGACCAGTGATGTCCAACCGAAACCGTTTGCTGGGCTCAAAAAAATCTTATTGGTCGATTGTAGGCCGCACATATAAACAGGATAAAGTGATCACACTACTATATTTTATATCCTTTAATAATTTTATTTAATATCATCAATAAAATTAAAAATAAAGCTTGAAATTAAATTTTAATGTGGAACTTGTTTTTTTTATATTATTTGCTAATTTTTTAAATTCAACTGGTAATTTTGTAGACGCGCAACGCAATAGATTCTTTACATTTTCATCCATCAGCCTGTTTAGATTTTTCTATTTTAAATTTCAAGAAGAAAGATTCACTAGGGTTGTACATCGATGTTTAACATCGATGTTTCCGATACATCGATATAATATTAATATTAAAAAAAACTATTAATTTATATCATATAGGTTTTATTTAATAATGTAAAGATAAAATACGAAAAAAAGTAACATATAATACACAAAAAAAACATTTATTAGATTTTTAAATAGAAATATTCTTTTTTAATGTATTTTCTATTGAGCCATGGGCTCTATTCAATAAATTATTATTATTATTATTATTATTATTATTATTTAATAGTAGTTACTTTCACATTAACATTTTGTTACATGCTGTTCACTTTTATAAGGACAAACCAGATCTAGTTATTTTGGGTACTTTTATAGTGTATTACCGACTTTAAATGTCATTTAAAATGTTATTTACGTGCGCTGTAATTCAGACTTCAGATTTTTTTGGTTATGATCATTATAATTAAGATACCATTTTTTATTATGACGTATGTCAAATTAACATTTTTTAATACCAACATGACATACAGTTTCAAAGGTGCAAACTATGAAAATCAAAATTTCCTCTTGGTTTGTTCTTGTGTTACAAAAGTGAACAGCATATACACATATTTTTTAAGTTGAAATAATAGATTTTCAATTCTAGTTACTTTTACCAATTGATTGAAGCTTTTGATAATTTTGTTCAGGAAAAGCCAACTTCAATATATAAAAAAATAGCTAATGACAACTTACAAAACTGAAAATTCCGGTTAGTTCCGCCTAATCGTTTGAAATAGACTCTACATATTACATTTTTTTTTAACACTAATATAGCAATCTTAATATTAATTTTACCTTAACATTACAATATATTAATCCTAATAATAGTTTTGTTAATAAATAAATTATAATTATATTTCCCAATACGGTAATTCCAGGGATTGGAGGAATAACAACTGGGAAAATGTCAACAAGACTCAAAAAGTAAAAAGTGTCTTAGTATCGTTGGTCGTTCGCATTTTTTGCAAAAATTAGAAGTTTCTTCTTATTTTTTTCTTATTCTGCTAACTGCTAAGAAGAATAAGAACTAACACTATTAGTATTGTTATATCACAATAAAATTTTTAAGATTCCTGCGCCTCTAGTGGTAGTTTCTGAATTTCAAAGTTTAAACATCGACATCGGTAGTAGACATCGATGTTTTATCGATACTATCGCCATCTGAACACCGATGGTCAAAACATCGATGTTTAAAAAAAAAAGAAGTGTGAAGAAGAAGTGTTGAAGATGTTTAGTTTGGGACAAACTTGATACCGCTGTTTATTTATATTCACACACGACATAATTTTCTAGCGCCCTACGTATAATATACCTGTATACTTTCAATGTTTATCTTTTAATTTTGCAATAAAGATTTTTTGCTTTAAATCAAGGGCTTTAAGCTGGTTATTAGCATCAGGACCCCGAATGTGTGGATCCGCCACTGGTCGAAACGTCACACTGACTAGAAGTATTTCAAATAGTGTCGGAGGCTTAGAAACAACTTACCTTCCCTGCTCTATGCGCCTCCAAGGCGTAAGTTACGGACACGTCTGCTACATTATTTTATATATATATATATATGTATATTTAAAAAACATTCTTTTTAACTAAGCCTTAACATTTTGGGTGTCCACGAGTCACCATTGTAATTTACTAATTGTATATTTAAGACTGTTAACGTGTATGGGGGCATATATAAAATATACTAGTGAACATTCTGTAGACAACATTGTGCCATTTTGCTAGCATATTAGCACATTAGTTATTCAACATCTTAGAACAGTACTTGGTGCTCGTACTATACAAACATGAATTGTAGTAGGCGATGAATGATTTGTTTATCGAATTATTAATAAGCCAGTCAAGTCATGTACGGACAGAATTACGCCCTCCTTGGTCTCGGTAAAAGTCATATTGACATTAGGCTTAGTGCACTCAAGTTCGGCATTTACATACAAACATTGCATGATTTATACCGTAGTTGTCGTCTGTACAAACATACTCGACAGAGTAGCATCTAGACACGGCAAGGCGTACTGTGTTAGTCCAGGGATGGGCGAAGGAGTTACAAATTATTAGGATGACAGGGTACTCAATGATTTACAAAATGTGAGTAAATGCAGCGATTTGCATTTACAAAGTGAAGTTAGGATTCAAGAACATACCTTATTTATATTAGCATTTCCTATCTAACAAAAAAGTCATGTTCTGACTACGTTTCATATTATAATAATTAAGTTTATATATATATATTTAAATTTGTTGTGCGAAAACTTTTAAGCCGTAGCTTAAGGTAGGAAAGTAGTTTTTTAATTATTTTTTTAATTTATTACGTTTTGAAAACTGTGTTAAAATAACTTCTATCCCACACCCTATAACTCAGGAAGTTTAAGCTAAAAATCTGAAAAACTTTTGTGAGTATGTGAATTAATGTGATCCGGAATAATGCATTTTTTTGCAATATTGTACGCATAATATTTATCAGACTGACTGGAGAACTGGATAGTTGTAGCTAGACCTTGTTGCGAGCGCATCACCTAAAGCACGTGGATATTCTTCCAAAAAAATTCAAACTTATTATTTTCAAAATGTACTCGCAATTTGTTATCACGTACTATTAGGTATACAAATTTGCTTCCGCCGTTTTCCTGTAGGTGGCTTTAGCGGTAAGTAGTGATCGAAATAAATAGATCATAGACGTCATGCAAACTTCGGCATCTGTCAACATAACCCCATGAAAACATTAGTCGATTTGTGTCTGCATCATAAAGTTATTCTCGATTGAAAATGTCAGTTTAGGAGTCAAATTCTCGGAGCCATTTGTGGGAGATTTTAGTTCGCTATTAGTGAAAGAACGTGTCGTGAGTGGTTTCAGCGCTTCAAGAACGGCGATTTTCACGTCGAAGACCGGCATAGCGGTGGTAGAAAGAAGGTTTTCGAAGATGCAGAATTGGAGGTATTACTTGATGAAAACTCGTGTCAAAGTCAAGAAAAATTGGCACGATCATTGGGAGTGACTCAACAAGCAATTTCAAAACACCTTAAAGACATGGGAATGATTCAGAAGAAAGAAAATTGGGTGCCGTATGAGTTGAAATCAAGAAATTTTGAAAGACATACCTGTAAACGTTGAAATGGGAAGACATACCCCACTTGCCGTATCTCCAGACGTTGTTCCCTCTGACTATCACTTTATTTTGATCCATGGCACACGGCCTTATGACCAACATTTCCGGTCTTATGAAGAAGTAAAAAATTGGATTGATTCGTGGATCGCTTCGCAGATGACCAATTTTTTCAACGCGGGATTTGTATGCTGCCCGAAAGATGGGAGAAAGTAGTGGCCGGCGATGGACAATACTTTGAATCATAAATGTATCAGCAGTTTTTACAATAAAGCCTCGAATTTCGAAAAGAAAACGGTGGAAGCAAAGTTGTACACCTAATATATACCTGTAAACCTTGAAATGTCTAAAAATTCACACTTCACATAAATTTTTTATTTATTTTTTTATCAGGCAATGCTAAATTAAAGGGATAAAATTACACTGATCCGTTCCTGAAAATTGTCTTTAGCGGCTTTCTCTCATACGCATCTCTACAAATTGATTTTAATTCCTTCAGCACATTGTTTACACGGTTTTGTTTCGTTGTCTATACCTGTGTTGAATGTAATTACTTAGGACAATTAAGGATATACCCCATCTCCGCACTTGCAAGTCGCGACAATACAAGATAAAAGGGGGAGAAAGCACTGTAAGAAGGAAAGTACGTGCGAAGAATAAAATAGAGAAAATTAAGAGGGAAATAAAATAGAAATTGTTTCTGTTTCAATTTACGAAAATTCAGAAATGTGCAAAATATTTTACAGCATAAAAAGGGAACTATTATTGTGACATGCGTTTAAGAATATATTAACTTGGCTTTAGCAAACCCTTTGTAGAATAAGACATTCTTGGAGGTAAAAGGAGTTACCGAGCCTTGGTGGTAAATCGGTTGCCTATGATTTACGGCACTTTTTACTTTTTTTACTCTTCCCATAAAGACCTATTTTACGCTTACTTAAATTTCTTTGCATGTATTGCCAGTTTATTTCTGAGATGTTTGAAGTTTTACATTTTATATAAACTTGGTTTAAGACAGAGTTGAATAATTGTAATTTACGTTCTTATTTTTTAATCTATATAATCTAAGTACGACATTAGATACAAAACATATTTCTGGATCCAGTAACATGTAATGTGATAAAATTAAAAAATTTACAATAGTCTTTTAGAGCAGCGATATGCCAATTAAGGCGAAACATTTTAAACAGACAGCAATCGGATGCGAGAGGATCGGATGCGGTTATTTATATTTACAAAGGCTGCGGATGCGGATTGCATGTGGATACCGAAAAACGTATCTGTGCAGGGCTCTAATTATGATTTACAAGGCTTAAACTAAATGGCCAAAAGCCCGATTCAATCGATAAGAGATACTAGACTTCAAAATCTAGTTCCGCTTAAATGTTTGGAATATCCTATATGTGCATATTGTCTTCCGTTATCTTAAGCTCTTATACTGAAATCAAGCTAACACTTTCCAGCGTGTTTAGCTTTTGTCGTACAAATCGTACAAAAGTCTTGTACAAATTAAATTGTGATTTGATAAAACATTAAAGAGTAGGGTAACCTTTTTCATCTCCTGCCTCCCCTACGGACGCTACTGATTTGAATTTTTAATATAGGTCAGTGCCTTGATATGCGAATTCGTGAAGAAGCTATATATGTTAATGGCAAACATTATACGAGTATTTAATATGTTCCCGAGATTTAATCTGTGTTTCTGAACTGCTTTTGTTCCCCCATTATATTAATGCCTTTGGCTACGACTCTCTAAAAATTCATACGCATATGGCAAACTTAGTTTAACTTTATAATTGTGTTTGTATATCTTTAATTGATATTATTCAATTTAATGAATTTTATTAATTTACTTTTCTTTTGCAGGTATGTTCACTTTTTTGTATGAACTGGAGTGACGTGGTAAGAAAAATTTGATGAAAGATACAATCTGTAATACCTTTTACGACCATAGGTACAGGGTAGTACAATGACAGGGTTAAGTCTGGTTTATAATAGAGGCATGGTATGGCCGCATAGCACAGTTGCGTAAGGCATAACTAGTGTGTTTATAATGAAATTGCATAAGAACATGTAAGGATATGTCAAGAAAGGCATGTCAGAATTTTGTATGTTTTGTCCCAGTAAAGCGAGGTTAAAAAGGAAGAAGATAGTATTGCGGCCGCATATGTAATGCATTGGTGAATAAACAGAACGATAATCCTATGATTCATCTTTATTATGTTATGCAGCCATGTCATAAGCATATGTTACGCATCTATTATAAACCAAATTTTAGACACAAGAATTGAATAAAGTCCATTTACGATAGGAATGAGATGATGTCATAGTTGAAAAACTTGATGTGTTACCAATTCGTTAATTGTCAAAAAGGTTAGGTTATATACAATTACTTTAACCTCACTCCTTCATATGTCAAACATAAATACAACTGAACTATCTATTTAAACGTGGCAACGTAGGAAAGTGTTACCAACATGTAATGCTTTCATGTTGGTTAAATTACATTATGATATTGGCACTTAAATTAACCAAGTCCGACGTCATCTCATTCTTATCGTGAATTGACTTTAATATGCAACATGCATATTATAACTAGATGGATAATTTGTTAGCCTTTCCAATCCCAGACCATAGGGTTGGGCCGAGGATCAATTTAAAATATAATAAATTTGATTTGAAAACGAAACTGCTTTACAAATCCGGAACATTTACCAATGCGGGACAAAGCACCAGAGTCTGGGACAGTCCCGAAAGATTCGGGACAAATGGTCACCGTATTATATACTGTATACTTGCGATATTATTAATATTTGTTCGTTCGAATGATGCGGTGTTAAAAAAAATTTACTTTAATTTTGATAAGTTGAACAATGTTTTCCATCGCTGGCTAATGCGAATACAATTTATAAAAATAGGTACTGTATGTAAGTCCATTAAATCCCCTATAACGAACAAATTAAATTTAAATAACGGTATTTCCTGGAATAATACATATTAAATATCATTTAAACAGTATCTGACTGTGAGATGAAACGTAAAAGCCGGTTGCGTTTAACACGTTCACTGTCACTTCCAAACATATGTCGTACTTGGGGTTACTTCCCTGACTGCCGGGATCAACACAGTTTCGTACCTTGATTTTCGCGATTTCATTAGCTTTTCCATATTTTGGATGTACTAAGAGTGCTCAAAATATATATATTTTTTATTTTTCCATATTTTTGGTTGCATTGCTGGATACAATACAATAAAAATGTCAAAGCGGCACCTGGGGCCGGCATTGACAAATTAGGGTGATAGCATTGTGTTAATAATGGCACAGTGTAGAAAAGATAAAATCTTGAAGAAAATGTCAGTAGCGAACTGGAAATTTTAGAAGAAGAGCAAAACAAATTCTCTCGTGATTTAACCATCATGAATATGGACAATGAATTGTAGTGGGCATCGGGTTACCATATCTTTTTTAGTTATATTTTTAAAAGTTTTTAAATGTCTTTACTTCTAATAGGTTCATCTTGCCCTCTTAATTTCATTGTTCTCTTCAGATTTAATTCTGTCCAAGCTAGGGAACGTTATGTACTCGCATGCTTTAATTTTGTTTATGACAATTGTGTAATTGTCAATAGCAAAGAACTCTGGTTCTTTTTGTAAATATGTACTTCTTTAGGGTTCATGAGGAAGATCAGACTTTGTCTTCTCACAATGACTGATCATGGGCCTTTATCCATTGTACTAATTACTATTATTATTATTCGTAACATCTATTTATAATTTTGTACTAAGGATATAAATTAATAAATTAAAAAAAATATATATCGATATGGAAAGACGTCCTACTTTTTCAGTTGAAATATAATGTCCTCCCTCAGCTTAAAATGTTCTCTTTTTGTGGTTAATATAGTATAAAGTAATGTGTGAAGCAGTTTTCATCTGCTTCATGAGCTTTCATATATCCAATTTTGGACATAGGCCTCCCCCATTTATTTTCACTCTTCTGTCTTTTGGGCTAATCTATACTATGTAAATCCAACATTTCGCTTGATATCATCAACTTTTCTCATTTACGGCTCTCCTCTTCAACTCCTTTCCTCCCAGGGGCTCCGCAGCTGAGTTATGGTATTCCAGCGGTTGTCTGTTGGTCTCTTGTTGTGGCCCGCAACTGCCATTTTCAATTTGCAACCCTTTCGATGACGTCCGTAACCCCTGTTTTTTTATCAATTCCTTGGACTTTCTATCTTGCAAGGTGTGATATATAGCTTAGTAAAGCATTGTTAATGGATTGATTTCTTCGAAGATCATAAACTGCATGAACAATGTAGGTTACTTTTTAACTCTTGTCATGATATATGTAGATGTAAATTTTATTTATGTATTTTTACTCATAATGCTAACATTTAGAGGAAGTTTTCTTTGATAAATGCTCTTTGTATCCAGTGGCGGAATATATACAGTTACGTACCTGTTAAGAACTTTTTTCAAAAATAGGCAGCTCCGAAAAATATGCCTAAATAGTTAAGATTATTTTGTTGTGGATATTAATGTTTTCTTTCGTAGTTCTAAAGTAATACCAAGTTTATATCCAATTGTTTTCTTAATTTGAACCGTCTTATTTTTCAATAGATTTCAGAAGAGACTCCCTTCCTTTTTCGTTCTTCTGGCATCTTTCAACCCTTAGTGGGCGGACCTACAAGCAATTTGACATATTTTCATTAAATGGTATTAAACAAAAAACAATAAAAAAGTATCAACAAAATAATATATATATATATTATATATATAACAAAAAATGTATTCGTACACCCTAGCATTATTACTATGTCGCATTATTACTATTATTAAATTTCAGTTTGGGGTATTGTAAATATTTAATCGTACCCATTTTATGCAAAGTTGTATTTTTTTATACGAAAAATTACTCCAGTTTTACTGGGTCAAGATAGGTTAGGATAAACTTTATATTATAGTTTTATTCAATATTTGTTAAAACTTTAGATAAATTAAAAATATTTTGAAGAAGCTAAACTGGCGAAACATATAAAAAACTTATTAAAGAAATTTATTAACTACTCTAGGTTATGTAAACTTTGTATTAACCATTCTTGGTTGTGAGCTTCAAAAGTACCTAGAACAGGTCCAAACAAGTGCGCCGAATTCCTTTGTGTTTGCGAAAAATGCCGACATGGATTGAATCAGGTCGAGCACTTTGCGCGATGCGATCGGTTTGTGTGCGTAATCTGTAAATTTATGTGCGTAAATTTATGGAATTATTCGAACTAGACTTGGAACCTTTTTGAAGGCAAAATGTCTTTGAAATTTATCATTTTAGAGAACCCTTTCCATGGCTTCGATGATTAAACATAGTAAAATACCCTAGACCTAAACAAATAAATAAATAAAAACCCCTCTGAAAATCTACTTATATCCGACCTACAGAACACATAAAACCCTTTTGCTCCGAAGCCATTGACCCCTTGAATTTAAATGAGATTCGAAATAGTTGAATAACACACACTAAACAGACAGAGACAACACTATGGCGTCCTTTTTCACCTGTTCGATACCTGTACAGCATCCTGAATAAGATACAGATGTATCCTGTGGGTTGGAGAGAGAGAGTAATTTTTATGATGGTAGTCAATGAGTGGACAAGAGATGGAGATATCAGGAAGTTTCAGAAATAAAGATGGGTTAATAGATAATGAGGTTGCTCAATGGGATGGAAAGAAATAGAATAATTGTGGAAATTTGGGGGCAGTGGCGTGGTATTGGCATATATGTTTCCAGGGTTGACTCCTCTCGCGACAAACTTCAGCCCTCTCAGTCTGCCCTGGTGTATAATCCTGCAGGCATGCTTATTGGACAGATAGCACGCGGAGTTTTTAGTTGCAGTGACATTCTGAACAAATATTTTTACGACACTAGTTAACCGAGTTGACGACCAGATCTGGCGATAGTTAGACTAATTTAAGACCGAAAGAATTAACGAATTAAATTATCTGAAAAATCCATCCAAATTAATCAAACATTCTGTGTAACAATAGATAGGAAGTCTTAGACGGCAAGTTCCATGCTTCTACACCGTATAATAATATACATAAAATCGTGTTTGCAGCTTTAGTGTAGGTTCTCTGCACGTTAGTAGACTTCATTTTAACAACATTATTTCGCGCTTATTCAATGTGGCATTTAATTCCAGTAGTTGATTTCTACTGACCGATAAGGTTACATCCAAAAATGTATTTTAAGATATTTGTTACTAAATAGTTTTTTATCATTAGGATTTCGTAGCTATGACCAAGAAACTCTTATACCGTTACTTATAGTTCTGTCTCTTTGTCATACATATTTAATTTTATTGGGATCCTGAAGCTAATTTAAAATCGTTCACTAGATTTCATCAAACCTTTCATATTATCATCATCATCATTGACTTATACATCCAGTCGCACACCCAAGAGGTGTCCAATAACTCGAAAACCACGTTTTTAAGGGACACATTTATCTTGTAATTGAACATCCCTGAGAAAAAATTTTGGCTTATGAGGTCGAAAATTCTGGGTGCGCGGCTGTTTAAAACCCTTATAGGGTTTTTATCTTCACTAAGATTCACTTCCAAACTATACGGTACGGAGCTAATCTACGTCAGTTGTTGGCGTTCAAAATCATGATCTTCATAGAGCCTCTTATCCCTTCATTTCTCTGGATTATCCACATTCCGTCTTCTTATAGCGGACCATATATTCGGCACAATACTTTTCTTTCGAAGATTTTTAGTTGTTCATCTTGCTTCTGGTGGAACGTTCAGCACTCGGTCGAATTACAGTTTTGTACAGTCTTATTTTTTGTTCTTAAATGCGCGATTTGAAAAGATGAGAGAGTGAACAATACACTTTTTTTGCAGCGAAAATTTTGGTTTTTATTTCTACAGATAAGCCGATTACCTACTATTGATGATGCTACATAGATATTTGTACAAAATTGATTAAAATAAATTTTCGAGCACTATGTCATATGTCAAAATCAACACCTTGTTAGTTTGATACTGACCAGAGCATGTCTTTAATTTGTTTAAAATTAAAACAAATTTACTCAAATTGAACAGTACAGGTATACCCCGTCGTACAACTATGTTTTCTCATCTGGGTAGGCCATGTTGGGGTGACAGATTTGTTGGTAGCCACGAAAAATAACTATAGTCTGTTTATTTGGTTTAAGCGCAACTAGATTTTCAAATCTATTAAAGTCCGTACCATATTAGTTTTGAAGATCGCAATAAAATAACAAAAGTTAGGGAACGCATAAAATTAGGGAACCCATAGCCGTAGGGATTAGTTTTTCACATTACGCATCTTACTTAAAGGATTAACAAAAATAAACATCCCTGCGTCACTGACCGTTGACTGTTTACAACATGGTTGTAAACATGAACCCTAGTTCCTTTGTAGTTTAACAATGTCATTATAGTTATACGGGATAATTGATTTATGCCGATCTTCAAAAGTAATATGGTATGTTCTATAACTTTGGCCGTTTAAGTTTCAAAGCCTTCTTTAAACCTTAAAAGAAGAGCTCAGGACAACTTACAAAAATGAAAATTGCAGTTAGTTTCGCTTAAACGTTTGGAATAGCCTATAGTCATGAGTAAATGAAATATTAAAAAAATAGTGTACGTTTTCTGTTTAATAGATTTTATTTAATATATTTTCGTATTTATTAATTGTACATAAAAAGTATATACAAATAAGACTGGAAGAATGTCATTATTTTTTAGTGTCTAGTTTTGTGCAACGTAATAAAAATATCATGGTCTACTCAAATGAGGAAACATCGTGAATGGATTGTACTTCACGTTTCAACCATGTCGTTCATACAACCAGTTTTTTTTTGCACACGATACTACATACCCAGTTGTCAGTGTTGCCAATTTAGTGGTTTCCCTACTAGTTTTCAAACACCATTTTAAGGACATTCGGATTTACCAGACAATCACATTTACCAAACATCCCGTCTTCCCGATAAGTTCGAAAAATCGGATATTTACTGTATAAAATGATTTTATTTGTCATTGTTTTATAATAATTTATTTTATACAATTGAGGTTCCTTATTAATTACATTATTCTCTTCTTTTCAAATTTTCCATAGATCTTAACATTATGCTTAAGCTATTTCTAGTTTGAATTTTGTGGAAAAAATAGTGAAAATCTACCTTAAATGTGCTGTATATGTTTTTAAAAATAAAATGTGAAATATTTTGCTGATCTTTCGCTAATTTTTCTCGTAAAGAGATTGTCTCTCATGCTTCTAAACATAACTTCATTATCTCACATCTTTTGCAAGGTCTACCCACGGGCCCACCAATGTTCTTTCTTCGCAGATCATCTCAACCATTCTATCCTTTAAATTAAATATACTTTTTTAATATCTTTCTGGATTGTATTAATATTTTAACTTTTTTCATCTACAATTTATCCGCTTGTCTCGTGTTTAAGGATGGTCTGATAAACCAGAATTCATTGTTGTAGATCCAAGTCACGATTCTCATTCATATATGTCTTGATTCATCAAGGCGCGGCTGAATTGTGCACTAGAATTTTACAATTGTATGCAAGAGCACAATAGTTCCCCGTATGTAATTTTAACAATTTTAACTTTTGTCAATGCAAGACATGCTCATGGAAATAAATATTTAATAAGTTATCTGAATGTGCAACACATTTTATCAAACTTATAATATTGATTCCTAGAAATTGTTTATGAGATTAAGAAATATTTTTATGATAAAAATACGTGATATAAATAAATATCTTCCAAGAAATTCAGAATGTGTTAATTATTTTTAAACAGAAATGTAGATGTACAAGGCAATAAACTAATCAGTCGATCGTTTGTTTTTTTCTCATGATGGGCGAAATTTTGATATATATGTTTGTAATAAAAACGAAAGGGGACAGAATGGTAAAATTTGGGAAGAAAAAAATGGATATTCGTAAAAGGCAAGGCCTTACCTGACATGATCTAGTGCCGGGGGTTGGAAAAAGGTCGATCACGATCAATCGGTCGATTTTTAAACACTTTTCGATTGCAAAGTGTTAAAAAATCGCTGTGTCCTAAAATCGTAAAATTATGAATGTCTTGAAAAGATTGATGAAAAATATATTTTAACTACGACCAGTAAATAAAATAATAAATGCCTTATGTTTCCAACTGTAAATACATATAGCTGTTCATATTGCTATCCGAGGCCCTTCTAGTGTGCTCATCCGTGAATAATGAACTTATTATACACAGCATTTTTAGTAAGTTAGTTAGTTAAAATGTTTGGCGTTCAGTAACGACGTCTTTATAACTAGAATATTATTTATGTTAGAATAAATAAAACAATAAATAATAGTATTTTATATATTGTTGTAAGTTACCATCAGCTGATGGTTTGGTAGCCAGCTTGACAACGTCAGTTCTGAAGCTTTACAACTGACGCACAGAATTTGTGTTTCTAAATTATTATTATTATTTTTTTTTCTAACGAAAATCTATATAGTTGTAGATAAAATATTTTACTTGACTGGTATCTAATATATAACACTCTCATGATAACAAACCTTGCCTACGGCTTGGGTAGTAAACTTCATCCTCGTATAAATATAGCCTACATTTTATGCTTGTTAAATAAATTACTATTTTTTTACTACCGTGAGTTAAAGTTGAAGTTTAACTTTATTTATTTATTTATTTATTTATTTATTTATTTATTTTTATTTTGTTCAGAACACAAATAGGACAGGCCCAGCGAAATGTTGACTACTACATTAATTACAATATTTATACAAATTTGTACTTAACACAATACTAAAATTGCACTAAAATCTATAACCGGTAATTGTGATTAACTGTTAATGCAGCAGATTTTTTTATGTTGGGAGATTCAAACAAAGCAGACATTTTTCACTAAATTTTTCTTCAGCGAAAAACACCCATGAAAAGTCATATTGTAGTTGAAAAAAAAAACGTGTTTGAAAGTCGTAGATCAACAAAAAATCTTACGCCAGGTTCCGAAAAATGTGACAATTTTACAGCTGCATTACAAAAAATTACGAAAACACACAGGAAAAAATATAACCATTACCTAGCTGGAGAAATATGGACCCCTACTGTCAACAGATATCATTCACGTAACATTCTGTAATAAATATTCATTCTGAGAGACTCGCAGTATATTTAGTTGATTTTTATAATAACCAACTTAACAACAAAATATCATGGCTTATTCAGATGACAAATCATCGTAAATGGATTATATGTAGGGTCAGGAACGGTATGCAGGCGATGCGCCGCATCGGGTCGCCATGGTCAAGGGGCGCCTTAAGCAGCTATTTAGGGGTGCCTTAAATTATAAAATTTGTAAACGAATTCATTTTCTAATTTTATATTATATACAAAATATGGTGGAATCAGCTCATCAAAGAGCAAGTATTACTGATGTAGATATATTGACAAGATATGGAAAGACCTGAAATCTTAAAGATCGGTATGAAAGAATTGAGTATTGGGCGAAACGAAAAAAAAAAAAAAATGTCATTCTAAGGTAGAGAATTTTTTCGACGAAAACAGGTGATGTCATCGTATATGCACCAAGTATTGATGTAAAACCAATGGCAAGGCGGTTTGTATACGGTTCTACGTCTGTTTCTTGGCAACGAAACAACTGTACGAATTCTGGTTTCTGCGCATATGACTTCACTGTTTTGTTCTCGTCAGAAATATACTCTATATTGTTTCATGCATTAGCTGTCAGTTCCAAATTGGCAGTTTGAACATGTGGTAACCCTGAGTAGAATAATGTTATTCTGTTCAGCCGAACAAAGAGAAATACAAAATACGAAAATAGACAATATATCGAAATATACTACGTACACATTATCAAATCAGGTATTATTCTCTGTTGTAATATTTGAAATAATTACCAACATACATATTCATGTACATCATAGTACACCTAATTAAGCTATTACAATACAGTGTGGTATGCATTGCAGTTTTTCATAAACTTAATAAATAGTATACTAAGTTACATGTGTAGTACTAGGTCTAATTATGGTAATTTAATGTTTCATGAATTTTTATTAAGGACATTAATCTATGTTTTCCTGTCATTCAGAGGAAGATGCGTAGAAAGTGATTATATTAGGATAATTATGGTGTTATTATACGTGTAATTACTGTCGTGGGATATAAGGAGTTTACTACCTAGACATAGGGCGGACATATTTACTGGGGACAATGGAGATGTCTCCAGTAGTGCTGTCTTTCACACAAATCCTGCATTTTGATCTGTTAAGGATCAGGTCTACTTGGTGTCGTATATACCTGAGGTGCCAAAAGTTATAATCAAAAGAACCGCATACAAGAAAATGAGGATCCTTTAGACCTGTAGTTAAAGGTAGTTTTTGGATTGTACGTTATTTTCAATGTTTCTTTATTGTAATCGAACAGTGTAATTTGTATATAAACCTTGTTACAGGCAGTGTTGTAACTAGCTTTTTACTGGCCCAGGGCGAGATTTTATATTTGTCCTTACCTAATTTATTTGCGTTTTTTTTTTTTTTTTTTTTTGAAATTGTTGGTTCTTACGTATTTAATTTTTCTTCTTAAATGAGGAGGTAATATTCAGAACGTAATTTGACACAGTAATGCAATTTTGAAATAATTGCAAAAAACATATTAATCCTGTTTTCAATTATAGGCCATACATTTTCGAAACAACACACTGCCCTGAAACGAGTCTTTGATGGACAGCTTATTGCGTCTGCGCGCACGCAAAGCAGTGGCGTGGTGTATTACTTATTATTTTATTATTCAGCTGTTTGTTTGATCCTTGTTTGTGTTTCGTTATTTTATTAAAACTTTGTTAAAACAATCAGTTCTTTTCAGAACTATTACATTTCTGTGAGTGAGATTTGATGACTCATTGTGTTGTTTCGAAAATGAACGGCCTCTAGTTGGGAACCTATTTTTTCGAACCAACTAATTTTTAAGATTGTATTGAATTCAGCCATGTCATTAACATTTTAACCAGAAAATGCGAAAAATCGATTACTTAAATTTGGAAAAATCACGTTTAGCATGTAGTTAGTGGACAAATGATGGTTTAAATGGATGAAACAAGGATAAAGTCTGTGTAGTATAAATGTTTATTATTAACATTATTATAATAAAGGTTTATATTATTATTATTATTATTTTATACCTATATTATTATTTATTTGTCAGTTTTTAAATATGTAAACCTCAACTCAAATAATCACATAAAACCTCTTATTGAGGATCTTTTGTAGATGGAAGATTGTAGATTAATTATTTGTACCATTTTATAAATTGATCAAAAAATTTAAAAATAAAAAAATACACTTTTTTTAATTTAATTTTTTTTCTGTGTTAGAACTTGAATTAGGGCTAAAATTGGGTAATAATTTTCTACAAAATGACCCGAATGTTGAACGAGGTCTCCTATTCCAGCGAGATATTAATAAGTGTTTAACCCAATATGAGGAGGTCTATAAAGATTTAACCAAAAATCAAACAGAATTGTTACTTACGGTTTTCATTACCAAGTCTCGCCGATCTGAAACTATCCCTAATTCATCAACCATCGTACCAGAATCGCATCAAGTACTATGAGTGATAAAAGGGACATCATACCAATCAGGAAGCAAAGATTATTTATTTATTTTATTTTTGGCCTTTGCTGCTGTGGCAATTAGCCAGGACATATTTTATTTGAAGCAAAGATTAATATAGAGTCTATGAAACTGATGACAGTACCTAATTATTATTATTTTCTTTAGGATTTTATATTGAAATAAATGACTGAATTATGCAAATTTTAAGGATTTTTTTCGATTTACATTTACATTTACATTTTCGATTTTACGGTTTTTTGAGGAATCTATCTTCCGTGTAAATTGGGGGATAGTTGTAGTTGATTTCGGTTGTGTCAGTGAATAGTGACAATTGGCTTATGATTTTAATTTTATAGTTTTATTTTTTGTGCCTTGTTTTTTTATTAATTTTGGTTGTAATCAAAATTTCAGTAAAAAAAGTACATAATACAAGATTTTTGTTTCTGTATCATAAAAAAGATAGTACTCAGCAAAATTTCTAGCCTTTGATCCCCAAAAACAGGATTACGTTCTCAAGTCACTATCCCACTACCAGCTATTGGAGCATAACGTATTTTACTATAAATAAAAAAAGAGCAATTTTTCGTAAATGTATACAATCTCCCAGCCAAATACAATTTAAAAAAATTTCTTTGAACTTCTCAAGTAAGTTACTCCGGCCAAACCAATCAAAATTTAGCTTCTCCATTCATAGTTTGCTGCAGGGACTTACCCTTGAGGAACCTAACCTAACCACAATCAATATCCTCCCTATGTCGGATCTACTGTCTGTCAGCCGTTCATTAAATGAGGGACTCACATTGAATCTCAAACTTTTCAAGCTTTACTTTAAAACAATATTGCTGCAATTTACAAAATAATATATGAATGATAGACATGAGTAGACATAGATTAGTAAGTAACAAATTTATTGTTACAGTTTATATATCTTTTTTTTTTTAAATCAACTACAATTTGTGGGTGAACACTAATTTAAACTTATTATCATCATTCATAATCCGAAATCGTTAATGTCAGGGCTCGAAATAGAAAATTTCACGGACTGGAACGCTAATTCAAAATTTTTCTGCAACTAAACAATACAACATTTCAATATGTTCAATAATTTCTCAAACCGGAACGATATTTTCCATTTTTTACAAACTGGAACACCGTTCTTGTTTGCTTCGGGGCATGTCGAGTTTTGTCCACTGCTGAACATAGATTTCCCACTATTATTTATCTAATCCATTGTCTTTAGCAATAGCAAATTTCTGGCAATTTTCTTAATATCGTCTTTCCTTCTGGTACATGGTTTACCTGTACGTACTCGTCGTGTCTCGTGGTGTCCAATCGAGTATTCTTGTAACATGTCCAGCTCATTTTCTTGTCAGAGGTACCAGAGGTTTAATTAAATCTATTAGCTAATTGGCAGTCTGTAGTACGACAAGTCCTTATGCAACACGATTACAACTTAATGCCTCATCTCATATGGAAGAAAAAGTCATGCTATCGGAATACATGAATACATTGATGTGAAGGGTGAATTTTCACACATTTCAGGGTTGTTTAGATATTTAATAAGTGTAAAAAGCCAACATAATGCTGGAGCAGAATAAACAGTATTTTTCATTAATTTTTTTTTAAATAAATTAAATATAAATATTTTTTGTTTTTCTTGACCTTGATGATATTATTAATTAATTTATCGGGAAATGGGTAATAAAATAATTCAAACAATGATTGTTTAAAGACCGGTTTCGATAATACGAATTATCATCTTCAGTTTATCTATTGGTATCATAAAAAGAAACATATAAATATAAGTATTACATAAAAGTTGATGACACATTTTTTTTTTTATAGTAAATAGACATAAAAATTACTTACTCAATATAATTTTACATAATATATCTAAACATAAAACCCGGTATACAATATTTTTTTGATGCCTGGTGTAATGTAAAACAAGAATTATAATTCTATTTAACAAGAGTTTTGACTAAAGTCTATCTTAGAAAGAGCGAGAGTAATAAAATTTATTATTTGTAAAAAGTTATTGTTTTTTCACACAGAAGCGGCACACAAAATATGAATAGTTCGAAACGAAATATTGTTAAGAAACAACCGAGTGTGCCGCACATCTTATATGGGAATACGAACTAGGGTTAAACACAATAGATCATAAAAATTTTGAAGAAAAATATGGTCACAGGGGTGCGTTTAATGATATGATAAATATGGTCACAGGCGTGCGTTTAGTAAAATGATAAATAGTAATATAGAAATACACAAAACCAATTTAATCGCTCTTTCTGAGATAGACTATAGTTTTAACTGCTATTAAGTAAAAATATTTTTTTATCTTGCTGCTATTGGCAGTATTGAAACGGCGATGTTCATATGGCATGATTCAGCATTCAGCCATATTTGATATATGTGTCACATTGATTTGTGTTTATAACCAAACTATTAACACAGTGTGTGAAACTTAAATACATACTTGATATTGTAACATTATTAAGTAGGTGGCAGTATGTTGTATTTATAAAAATAAACTATCGTGTGTAAACATACTAGAAAGTGACGTCATTGTTTTTGTAACTTTTATTGATTACGTAAATCCTCTGATATTATAGATCACCTATAACCAGTATTTGTATCTTCAGCCTTTAACCATACAGTCATCTTTTGCGAGATCTTCTTTACAAATGGTCTGACAGGTCGACTTGTGTTTAATTTTCCTGCCTAAATGCCTTGTTTAATCCTCTTCAAGTGCCTTCCACTGTAAACGCCTACCTCTCATTTCTTTTTTGAGACTTGTATTTGAGTACAGATTTCGCCTCATCCTCATTCTTGTGGAAGCTTCGTTTACCACTTCATTAAATGGGACAAAATACAAGGGCTAGCGTCACGTATGGACGACCGCGGTAATCGCTCAGGGCCCCATGCTTGTTGGGCTCCGCGCTTGTTAGGGCTCCGCGCTTATTAGGGTTCCGCGTTTGTTCGGACTCCGCTCTTCTTGGGGCCCCGCGTTTGATGGGGCCTCATATTTGTTGCGGCCTCATATTTGTTGGGGCCATATGCTCGCACGATACACAATTAAAGAAGGTTAATAAAGTACAGTTAGCGCTTCTTTGCACAGGGCCCAAGTTGTAGCCGGCTCTGCCAAAGATACGGCATGATGTTTTATTATCGTTGCGCTAAATTGTTAAATTTAGCTGTCCAAAGTACAATACGTTTATGGGACCACAGTGCAAGGATTCAACTAAAGAATCTACCTTTGTTGAATTGGAGAGGAAAAAACTCGTAATTATAATCTAACAAGAAAAAAATGTTTATTGCGCCAATTAAGGAAGTAAAAAAAAAGATATCTAAAATTTAGAAAAGTCCCACAGTCTCAGTCATAAACACTGTAGTTCATTAAGGAAGCAAAAATGACAGAAAATATAATTTTATTAAATTACTCACGATTACATCACTAAATTTACTGGGAATTGTCGCTATCTTTCTCCAACATACGCATACAGTTTGATTACTGCGTTGCCCCTTCAAAAGGCTGTCGGCGAGTCTTTTAAACTTACGCTCAATTAAATGCATTTGTATTTGCAATTACCGTACAAAGAATGTCATAATGAGGTTACTGGCTTCTAGTCACTACTGCAGGGAGAGCCGCCAGCCTGTGAGATAACGACAACCCCCTACTGAGAGGAACACTGTTTTACAATCGCCGTTTTCCACAACGTTACAAGTTCCAATTTTCACCACATTATTTTCAAATATCTTTCAAGTGCAATACTTAACGTAACTGGACAAAAAAATATATATTGTCATGTCTTGCATACAGACGTTTAAACAGAGTATCGCTATTGAGTGTGACAAGATAAAGAGAATATGATTTTTTTGATGTGTTCATTGTTAAAATATATATATAATATGTAGAATTTTAGAAGGCCATATGAATCTTCATCAATATGAAGAAAAAAAGAAATGTACTTTAGAATACATACCAAATTTGACAATTTCCTTAAATAAAATCTCCTGTATATTGTTATACTAAAAGATGCTATTTACATTATCTTATACTAATAGATAGTATGTTACTTTATCTTCAAAATTTTAGAACTAATTTATATACAGAATGGTGAATTGACCTGTCGGCCATATCGATTTAACATGTAAAATAATAAATATGCTATTTCCTGCTTCCCTAATTGTTTTAGAGAAAAAGTACAAGACATAAAATTTATTTAGAATTTAAAACTCATTCTACGTAAGTAAACTACTTCCGAGAAAATTTAAAAATTATAATATTACATTATTTATATATTTTATAAAGCATTCTTTATAAACAAATGAACATGAAAGACTATTAATCTAAATAATAAATTCAATTTGTCATAAATATAGTAATCGTCAAGGATGAAATTAGTAGAAAAAAGGCAAAGTTGGTTGATAACTTACAAATATAAGGAATTATTTTATTCATCAAAGTATGCACCCATATTATCTATACACTTTTGCCATTTAAGCGGCAGGTTGTTCAGGCCTGTGGTATGAAACCCTGGCAGACGAGAATTAATGAATTTCTGGAAGGCCAGTTTTACAGCAGTTTGGAATTAAAATGTTTTCCTATTAAAAAGTTGTTCAAATTGCGGAAGAAGTGGTAGTCAGTGGGAGCTAGGTCTGGTGAGCATGGAGGATGATGAAGAAGTTCCAACTCCAATTCCTGTAGTTTTGTCAGTTCACTTCCAGTCATTTGTGCAGTGTGTGGCCTAGCGTTATCATGCAATAAGATAGGAGTCGATCTGTTGACCAATATAGGTTGTTTTTCTTTAAGTTTTTGAATCATTTCGTCCAGTTGGTTGCAGTATATTTCTGCTGTGATCGATGAGCCAGGTTTTTTTTTTTTGTTTGTTTGGTTTTTAAGTTACCTATACGAAATTTGGCGAACCAGTTTGATATTGTCTGCTGCGTACACTATTACTGTTTCGCGTGGTCTGCGATGCCGTAGTTCCACGTAAGAACTCATACAAAGTGATTATTTAAAGGAGAGACGACGTCACTGGAAGTTTTAATAATTTGCCGTTTCATACACATCGTAGCAGGCGATTATGCGCGCATGCGCGTAGTAGACACTTCCGCTATCTCCAAATTATTGAGTCAATGATTTCCGGCAGCACATAATCTCGCCATTAAATAATCACACCGTACTTCATAATAGTGCGAATTTCCGACCGAATCCATTTTCAACCAAATTAATGTTATTTAAACGTTTTTGATATTTTTTAGAGCATACAATGATTTCTTTAAACAGGTGAGATGTGTAACTTTGCAACAAAAAAAAAAATAAAAAAAAAAAAACAGAACGGTAAAATGTTAAGCCAATGTCAAATAATAAGTTGTTAAAGTTGGCAATATTATTAACTACAAATTTCATCGTCGCCATTCACTGCTAAGCAGAAACCAAGTATGTCGTTAAAATTTCTCCGCAGATTATCCAGTTGGCTGTCGGTTGTTTTTACGTATTTTTTGATAATTTTATGTTTTACAGAATCAATGTCTGGATGCCTTGCTTCGTATACTTGGTTTTTAAATTTCCTCTGAAGTAATTGGAAAATAGTTTACTTACCTATCATGTAGAGTTTTAAATTCTAAATAAATTTTATGTCTTGCACTTTTTCTCTAAAGCGTGTTCTACATTATACAATTCTCATCAAATTTTCATACTTATTTCTTTGACTAGAACTTGTACTAGAAATAAATCAGTGAAATTGTACAGTGTAGAATACGGTATGTAGTCAAGGTCAACTTTATTCAAAACTAGATTTGATCCAACTATTCTTGAAAACACATCCAACTTGGAACTCGGTGCATGCGCAGTAGACAGTTTTAACAATAGTACCAACATTAAAATTACGCTTGTAAATATTTTGTATTACCACGTGTTTAATAGTGTTTTGTTGATCATTGGTTTGAATAAGCGAATATATAAATTGTGTTTTGTACGTAAATCAGTAATTTTACAAATCTAATAGCTAGGTTATAAACACTTGACAAGATATGAATTATATTTTTATGTTGGTACTTTAAATGAACTGAAACACGTGTAAGAATTTCAATCTCTACCAAAAAATTGAAAAATAAATTGTATTAAAACTTTGACAACTTCTAGTTCAAAGAAAAAAGTTTAGAAAATTGATGAATAAAGTATAATGTAGAACACGCTTTAAACAATTAGGGAAGTAGGAAATAGCATATTTATTATTTTACATGTTAAATCTTTATTATTATATGCTATGGTCGACAAGGCAATTCACCACTCTGTATATATATATATATATATACACGAAGGAAAGTTCTTGACGAAATTAATATGGGTATTAAATAAGATTATTATGTCATACTCGTCATATATTTATTCTCGATAAAAATTGTCTCGATAAAAATTGTTTTAATAAATATATGACGAGTATGACATAAGAATTTTATTTAATATATATATTTACTGCAAATTATAAATACGTTTTTAAGAGACATATTTTTATCATATCGTAAGATACCCGTCACATATCGAGTAGACACATAGTAGTCACATAGGGAGGTATTGACATCATACCAATTGGCATCGTACCAATTTTGACTTTTTGAGATTTTTACAAATAAGAACTAATCCTGTTTTTATAACACGAATCAACTGTTTTTAGCGTGATGTCTTCCTGTGTATCACTATGTAGACACGTCTAGAGCAAATTCGGTAGATCGCATTATTAAGAAGTTTAATATTTAAACTTCGGACGTTAATATCTCAATTTGATCACCTTTTGATACAGATCCGTTTATCTGAATGGATAGTTTACTGATGTCACTTTTATGCGTTTCACAAATATTTCCTAATATGCGACGGTTACTTTCTGGAAATTCAAAAATAAAATACGTTATGCAAAATTTAATCCAAATCGTTAAAGCTACCTTTGAGAAAATTATGTATTTACATTTTTTATATGTGATTATATTGTAATTTGAATGAAAGTGCCACTTCTGACAGAAAAAAATGTCTTTCTGAGCAAATTTTTATGTAAAAAATTTCCAGTTTGTAACTTAAAAGATACATGTCATTCGTAGCTTTAAAGCCCATTACACTGTCAAACGTAATCAAAAAATAACTCTAGTTCATACGAAAAACGCTAGATGGCACTGTGCTCAAATTATATTTAATGAATGATGAAAAATGGTAGAATGCATGCCAGTAATTGTTACACAGACATAGGGATTTTAAAAAATTTTTAGTCGGGTCACGTAGAGGAAAAATTTATAAAAGAGTATGTTGTAGAAAATTTCACCTACATGAGTACATTATTTAAAAAATACGCGAACAAGTTTTGCAGTTTTATTACAAATTGTGGGTAAAACGATCATAAAATCGTTTGAAGTTTTTTAAAAAATGTTGTCACAATGTTTTAATAAAATGTAAATTTAATAAAATGAAGAAGTAATTGAGTTTGAGATTGCTTCATAAAGAGCTACAAGATTCTCTTCGAAGTACTTTTAAAAATATTTTCAAGTTAAAATGATCTTTTACCAGAGATTCGCATAGTCAAAAATTGCAGGAAGATCTACTTTTAATGTTAGTGAGTCGTCTATCGTGGGACAGATGTATTGAAAATTAACCCCTGACATCATGACCTAATGATAGTTTAACTACTAGCAAAAAATATGCCAGTAGATCTCTCTTTCTTCTTGGGCTTGGGCATTGGGCAAAAAAATTGCTTTATTTATTTAAAACTTATAAAACACAATGAAACGTAAAATAACACTCAATTTATCTAATTCTTCAACATTTATAGATTCTTGCTATGGTAAGTAGGCAATATGAAAATTACACTCTTTAACATCAGTGTCAAATCTACCTATAAATGCGAAACATTATGAGTCAGTATTGTAATCGTCAACCGCTTACAAATTATAAAATATTGTTGTCTAGAAATTTGAGCATCTTTAACTAAGTTCAACTAGCTCTGGCAAAAAACTATGTAGGCAGAACTATTGATTGAAATTCGATTACGGAAACAGTATTGAATTGGTCTTGCCTTGAGAAGAAACTACAACAAAAAAGCAAAGAAGATCTTGACTGGAATATTGAAAGAAATAAAGAAAGAGTTTTTCTGTAATTTTATTTTGTTAAAAATAACACAAGTTAAAGAATAATACAATGAGGTTCAGCATATTTTATACTATATTTTATTACTCTAAAAAGCTACAAAAACAAATAATGAGTCAATTATAATAACCAAACCTGACCTAACATAATCAAACCTATGGATCAACCTACTGCAACATATTTGAAATCCGTTAGAATCAATTATCATTACTAGGAACAAACAACTACCACAATCGCTTAAACGCGCGGTGAGTTGACCCGGCGGCGTGCTGGCCTTGTGACCCAGGTCCGTTTTTAGGGCCGACGGACGGCAAGCGTAAGGGGCGGTAAAATTAACTAAAATTATTTTTTAGTAAAATAAAATAAATATATATTTTTTGCAGTGGAATATATAGGTATGTTATTATTATTATTTTAATGTTAGACGGCATAAATGTCTTGCTTATAGGCGGTAAATACCTTAGATATGGCTTTGCTTAGGTTAAAAAACTAACGAATCTCAAGAAATATCAAAATATCAAAAGCCGTATATTATTGGGTAACCTAAATACCATAAGTTTGGCAAATATCTCGGCGGTCCTTATGGTGCGCACAGAGATAGCACTATAATAAACAGAAATGGTTACAGATAACAGTCAAAGAAACCAGTATTAATTCACATTCTCAGAGTGGGATATACCGCCCCCTGGGGGGCGCGGGAACGATACAGGTGCATTTTGGGGGCGTTGAATAAAAATAAGGGGGCATAAATAAGCATATTCCTACAACTTATACTGGGTTATGGGCTATAATACAAAAGTTGTGAATTTCATTTCCTATAGTGGAACTGAACCTACGTTCAGTCCACAAATCTATTAACAAAAAAAAAAAAAAAAACGACTGTAAATAGCTAATCGCTGTGATTTTAAGAATACTGCTGACAAAAATAGAGCCGAGGATTGATACATTGATAGCAGCGCACCAGGTTCATCCTTCTCATTAGATGAGAATATGATTTTAATAAATAATTTCAAGCTTCAAGATGTTTTAATTACAACATATTTCTTTACTATATTTTAGAACGTAGATGGCAATATAGGTAGATACATATATCTTTCTGTTTGTTCGCTTAAAGAATGTAGATTTCCAGGGGGCGCTGAGTAATTTTTTTTCTGAAAAGGGGGCGGTAGCCCAAATAAGTTTGAAAACCACTGAGTTAGACCTACAAACTTAAATACCACATCACATACAATATAATAATATATTATAAAATTTGTTTATACACTTGACTATATATGTACGGAGTGATTATTTAATGGCGAGACGACGTCACCGAATTTTACGTGCCTCCTGGCAGAAATACTGGTGAATACTATGACTATAATAACCTTGAAGAGATATAATAACCTTGATGCGCATGCGCGCATAATCGCCTGCTACGATGTGTATGAAACGGCAAATTATTAAAACTTCCAGTGACGTCGTCTCGCCATTAAATAATCACTCCGTATGTCTGAGAAAGAATATAATTTGCCACCTCTTAGGATCCCCATTAATTTCACGTTCATACTTCACTCCATGTCACGAAATATATGTTGAACTGTAGTTAGATTCCAAGCAAATTGGAAAGTATGAGTTTATGTTGTGTTTTTGTCAAGAGAATAGTTTTTAAACTTTATTTTGTCACGATTTGTTTCTAGACATCAGAGTTAACTTCTAGGAAACATTCCATTGTGACCAAATATTTCTTAGTCTTAGAAACTCCCTCATATTGCTGTTAAGTACACACCCTCATTGTTCCTTCATTCACATACCTCATTTGAACGTTTTCCTTATGCATCCATTCACATTCTCAATTTTCCTCTTCAAGACACACACGCTCTGTCTGTCGGCCGCAAATCTTACTTTCATTCATCTCAAGATTCTCTGTAGTTTATCGTGCGAGAAAAGCATTGTCGGCACCTTAGGGTACACGCTTCCAGGACCGTATTTAATCAATAAGGGAATAAGGATATGAGATTTTAATGGGTTTATTTAATTTCACGAAGTATTTGACGACTCTATTAAGTAAATGATAGTTCAAAAGAAACTTGTAGTCTAGCATTGAAAATGAGTATACATACATAAGAAGTAATAATTGTGTTAAAATTGTACTACTATTAAATATAATAAAGTAAAAAATAAAACTTTATGTCTACTGGATAATAGAATATCTTAATGCATTACAGAACGACGAAATAATACAACATTAATACGGAGTATTTAATTATACGGAGCAGAGATATGGGGCTGGAAAGAATATGAGGATGTAGAGAGAATTCATGAAACCTTTATCAGGTGGACAATTGGACTGGACAAAAGGACCCCAAGCTACATAATCCTAGAAGAGACAAAAAGGTACAAATTAATGATAAGAACCGGAACAACAGCGGTAAAAACGAAAAGAAGATTAAGGCTAACAACAACTCAATATTACAAGAATACCGACAAGATAATGTAATAAGCCAACGAACCAGCTGGAGAGAAGACAGAAAGAAATACTTCGAAAGAAACGGATGTGGTATAGATGAGATAAGAAGACAAGAAGGAGAATATATATTAGAGGAACGAGACAGACAGGGACAGAGACAGGAGCAACAAAACAATCTAGAAATCAAGGTATAATCAGGGCTACAAGAACATACAAGTGCCCTCTGAGCCCTATACCTCGCCAAGCCAAAAAGGAAAAAATCAGAAGACTGAATGTGAAAGGACATGCAGAACATGCGGGGAAATCACCGAGACAATAGAACACCTACTGTCCTACAGTGGAGTGGGAGAGGAACGAAGGGCTATACACAGAGTGTTGGACTAGGCAGGTGGCTATCTGTGGATGAAGGAGGTCATCCAAAGAAGAGAGGAGTTAAAGAAGAGAAACAAGATACTACTAGGAAGCGCAGTCCAATGATCCAGAATACTTTTTTTGTTTTGAATAATTGAATTGAATTATTGTTTAATTTTGACGTAATTGTTGTTAATTTTTTAGAAATATATAGGTATTATTATTATTGAATGTGATAACACACAAATGGTTTTTTGGGAAAATTAATGTACAAATTTAAGGCCGAAAGGCATGAATAAACGATTATCTTATCTATCTATCTTATCTAATACAGCATTTAGAGATATTAGCTCGTAATGTAGGGTCAATGTGGTGACAGTGAATCAGGCGTACCCAGTGAATCTATCAAATTTATTCACCAGGTACGCCCGATTTATAATAGGTTCATAACATAAACTCATCGCATTTGCATGAGGCCAATCAATGGTCTATCTCTGTTCTGCTTATAGTCAGAGCTGGTAATATTGAAATAAAGTATTTGAAAAAGTATTTCAGCTACTTTCTGATATTTGACATATTGTATTTCAAATACTTCAAAAACATGCTCTTAGTATTTGGATTGGCAAACACTATCTCCGTGGATTTGTATTTGAAATTTGTCGTCTGAAAATGTATATAAAATACTTTAGAGATATTTCAAATATTTCCTTAGTTAAATATTTTAAATATATCCTAATATTTCCCTAGGTCGTCAAGGATGAAATTTGTAAAAAAAAAGGCAAAGTTGGTTGATAACAAGTTGTCCAAATTGCGGAAGAAGTTACATCAATTGTGGTAGTCTAGCCCCCACTGACTACCACTCTGGTCTGGTGAGTATGAAGGATGATGAAGAAGTTCCAACTCCAATTCCTGTAGTTTTGCCACAGTCATTTGTGCAGTGTGTGGTTGCGTTATCATGCAATAAGATAGGAGTCGATCTGTTGACCAATGTAGGCTGTTTTTCTTTAAATTTTTGAATCATTTCGTTCAGTTAGTTGCAGTATATTTCTGCTGTGATCAATGGCCATGTTTTTTTTTTGTTTGGTTTTTAAGTTACTTGTACGAAGTTTTGCGAACCAATTAACACTAAAGCCAAATACACTATTAATGTTTCGCGCGGTCTGCGATGCCGTAGTTCCACGTAAGAACTCATACTTCATAATAGTGCGAATTTCCGACCGTTCCAGTTTCAACAATATTAATTTTGAAAAAAAGTTTTTGATATTTTTTAGAGCATACAATTATTTCTTTAAACAGGCGAGATGTGTAACTTTCCAACCAAAAAAACAGAACGGTAAAATATTAATGTCAAATAATAAGCTATTAAAATTGGCAATATTATTAACTACAAATTTCATATTTTCCTATTATTTCAAATATTTCCTAGTATTTTTTTTTTCTAAGTATTTCAATACATTATTTCAAATACATTTTAAAAGTGCTTGATATTTCAAAAACTTTTTATCAGTGATGATTAATAGTATTTGTTATTTCAAATACCATGATCGTTTTGTGGTATTTGAAATACTTTTACTTGGCACAGCTCTGCTTTTCGCGCGAACATTTGTTTATATTAAACAGACAATGAACTCAATTCATACATCTTTATGCTTATGTCATGCACTTGTGCTATGGATCTATTATAAATGAGGCTTAACACTAGATTGTCCTATTTTTCACATTAACGGTACGTATAACCACCAGAGATTATTATTTTCTTATAAAAAACTAATAATCTGAAATAAAATAAGAGATTCAACCCGACTGCCAGTGCCCAACGAAGAAGAAGAAGAATATTTTTTAGGATATATGAGATTGACAAAAATATAATTCACTATTTCCACATTGATCCTACTCAAAACCACACACAAGAAATGAGAGATATATGCTAACAGTGGATAGGACACGCGTGGTGAGGATAAAAGAGGACACAATAGGAACGAAAGCCTGGGAAATTTGAACATCCGTCGACCAGTGGGAACACCTTGCAATACGGGATGTATGAAATGACCTGTCATTTGATAGATCAAGATAGTCTTATATAATTAAGGTCAAAAGTCAACCCAATTAACAGTACCCAAAGATAAAAATGTAAAAACGCGTAAAGCCTTTTACAAATTTTTCTAACCAAAATAAAAATCTATCTACATATTTTATTGATTCCTGTTTTTCCAAATTGCTGCCTATATTTAATATCTAAACTTCCTTAATTACATGAATCCGTGGCAAGGAACACGACAAACATAATTAATTAATGGCTTTTAAATTGTTCTAACTGTTTATTATAACATTAATCCTATCATCCTGAATAATAAATCTTCATTGAAACTCATCCTAAAATAACACGTCGCGAGGTTAATAACATAAATCTTATCCTTTTTCTAAATACATTATCATCTTTCAATGATAAAATAAACACATAATTTCTCCATCCTAAACCCATAGAATCCCCATAACCATAACTGTTTTTATACGAAAGCTTTTGAAAAAAACCCTTCGCTATTTTCTGTCTAACATCGTGGACAATTACCAATATTTATTAGGTCGATGAGGTTAAACCGACTCTCGGATATGCTTGGATATTTCGCCGATATCCCCGAATAACGGGGGAAACGTCGGACAATCCCAAAGAACCGGCTATTGTTTAGGTTGAATTCTGGGCAGGGGTGGCCATGCCTCGAGCTACTATCGAATACTGTGTTATTAGGACATTGAATATTATACAATTGTTGATATTTTTGTCACGTATATTATTGATGCTCTCGGCTAGGTTCTGATTGTTTTTATTTGATTGTTGTGTTTATTACAGTGTGGCCGAATAATAATAAATAAATATGAAATAATGATAATATTAAAAATTAAAAATTCCTTCATAAAATAACGGGAAATATATTAAATCTATGTTATAAAGAAACTAATTTGTTTTTGTCTTCGGGGTAATCTCAGAAACTACTGAACTGATTTGGAATATTCTTTCAGTGGTGTATAGCTTAGAGCTAGAGTTTTGTAGGCTATACCTGTCAGTGTTTCTCAATCAGGGATGCGCGACTTCTGGGGTGCCGCAAAGGAAATTATGGAATTAATTGTAAAATTCTTCCTGTGATGGATATCTTGAACCTTCCTGAGTGATATCGCTTATCGGTGTTTCCCAAATGCGGAAGCGCGATTCTTTGGTATGCCGCAAAAACATATATAAAATAATATTGTATATATAGAGGTAGAGGTCCTATAGAGCTCCAAATTAAAATGCAATACATAGGAAAAAGAAACCGGCACATAATATTATAATTGACGTATATGTAGACTTACCATAATATATTTTTCGCAAACCGGGACAATTTTGAGATTTTATTAAAAAGTAACGCCTTCTACGCTTGTACTTATGATTAAAAAGGATAAATAACGGAGTGATTAACAAAAATCTAAATTTACGTAGTAATAATTTTTAATTACTCTTTATTGAACATTATTTATTATTAAAAAATTATTAACATTTATCACTAGCGTGAAATGTCTTTAAAAATTCGTTGTTAATGATAGGCTATTCCAAACTTTTAGGCGAAACTAAATGGAAATTTCGTTCTTTTAGGTTGTCACAAGAAGGGACCTTGCTTGGGTTATTTTATGTTTCACGTTTGGTATGTAAAAATTTAAAATTCCAACAGTGAAACCATGGATACGAATGACGTGTAAAAAATTTTAAGATATTTTTCCTTATTTTGAAGACAAAAAAATAAATAAATGGGAAATTTTTATTAAGAATGTCTGAAAATTCAAATGCAATGAAAAGGATATTTTATAATGACAATCAATTGAAGCTAGAATATGCAATGTGAGTATGGTTTACAAAGTTTAAACAAAATGACTAAAAGTCCGAATTAATAGATAAAAATTACTAGATTTCAAAATCTAGTTGCGTCTAAACGTTTGGAATAGCCTATAGTTGTCTAATCGCCATTTTCCAAGGCTTCACTTTTTGTACTGCGTGTATATTTTGCACTTTTTAATTTTTACGAATTATCCGGGACAAAATGACAAACTGGCCGGGACCATACCTTCAAACTCGGTGATTATAAGCCAATATTCGCAAAAAAAATCAATTTCTGTCTGTGTGTCGGAGATTCATGCAAAAACGGCCGGGCATATTTTCACGTAATTTGGTATGAGGACATAGTGAAACCAGGATTCAAAGGAAGGTATATCAAAGTTTTTATTAAAGGGGTGTTGTTTCGGTGTTAAACATTTTAAAAAACTTAAAATATCTCCCTTATTATTGACTTAATAGAAAAAATTGTACATATAACAAAAATTGTTTATAATATTAAAACAAATCTTTTTTGTTACATGCATTTCAGTTAGATGAATATTTGGGGGGGAGTTACGGGAGGACACCCTAAAGCTAAACTTTTGAAATATCTCCCTTATTATTGACTTAACAACAAAAACGAATATGACAAAAATTGATTATAATAAGAAACAAAAATTGTTGTACATACTTTTTCGATTGAATGAATATTTGGGGAGTTACGGGGGTACTCCCTAAAACTAAAACTTTGATATATCTCACTATATAAACGTTGATATATTTACTATACATCAAAAATTTATATAAGGAACATTTTTTGTTTTCTCTTCAATGCAGTTTTTAATAAGATGATTAATTAAGGGGCAAGGGGAGTGTTACTTATAAGGTTGAAATATCTCATTTATCATTTACTTAACAGCAAAAATGTATATGAAAAAAGAAACTACCATATTTCTCTCTGTTCAATGCAGTTTTTAATATATATTTGGGGAGCAATGGGGAGAGCTACCTATAAATCATGTATCTCACTTATTATTTACTTAACATCAAAAATATATACAAAAGAGTAGTTTAGAATAAATTAACGATTATTTTGTCCTACTTGAAAGTGAAATATCTCTCTCATAATTCACGTTACAGTAAAAATGTATCTTTCAAAAACCATACGAAATACGGGTATTCCAGCTAGTAGAATATAATATTATGTGCCGTTTTCTTTAAGCCGCGTTCAGAGCTTTTAAATCAATAACTTATAGACTGTATCTTGTACTTTGTTTACTGTCTCTAGAAGTTTGTCATATGGTAAGACGTGACCCGTTCATACCTCTAAATTTAATATGTTGTTCGTTGTGGATTGTGGATAATTTTCTAAACTTTTATGAGATGTTTTAATGAGACAGACATATAAACACATTGGTTATCTCAGTCTATCAATGACACCGTAGTTATCGTATGCCTTTACATAACCTAACATAATGTCATCATTAACAAATCTTGCTCAAAATTACAAAGACGGACAGTAAATATGATCAATTTAGGTTAAAAAAAATTGTATGTAATTAGGTTAGGTTTAGTTAAAATCTAAGACATCAGAATTATAAAAACGATAATACATAGAATACATTTTACGAAGCCATGTAGTTGGTTTAAAGACACACAGATATCGGACTATTCGTAACACATTAATTTCTAACTTCCTGTGAACGGTACGTAGAAGGTTAAAACAATGCATAGAAACATAACTTACAGCGTAACAACGAACAGTCTACAACGTGTTAATTTAAACAGCTCTGAATGCGGCTTTATGCGAGTTATCATCACCTAATCTGACCGCTCATTAATAAGCACTGGCAGTATGCATTGATCAAATATTTGGACTTTTAATACAATTTTAAATAAAAAATAAGGCATTTTTAATAAGATTTGCAATGTTTTGTTGAGATTTGAAGTTGGAATGTTGACAGACAGACAAAATACAATTCTCGTTATTCGCGGTTTCTGAATTCGCGGACGGCGATTTAATTTGAATGATAATTTAGCAGAATTAAAAACATTTTAGCTGCTTGTAAAAATTGCAAATTTTTTCACTACATGTAAAAATTTTAGATTCACATTTTTCATAATCGATGATAAAATGAGATAACTACATTTTTGTTATTGGCGCCTCACTTTTCGGGATTCGCGATATTTCTCAGAAATGTGACCCTCGCGAATATCCAGATTGTACTGTATATCAATATTATAGTTGAAGTAATGATTTCTAAATCAGAAAAATCAAAACCCATAAAATCCCATGTTGAATTGTGTTTTTTCGTGAAATTTTACACATCCCTGTTCCAGAAGTGTTCTATTGTCTCTCCCAAAACAGAGAATCATTTAGTTAAGTAGCAGTGTCTGGCTCATGTGCCGTATCTCGTATATCGCGGTTCCAATGGCAGCTCCACAACCTCCTGTGATTGGAAATCCACTTACCATCGGCCGCAAGCATCGCTGCGCACGGCACAACCTGCCTTCAAAAATAACCCCAGCTTTGTGCTGTTATAGTTCATTGGTTACAGTGCGTTATTATCGATATTGAGTTTTGGAGATTGTATTAAAAAACTAATCTGTAAATGTGGCTTTTATAGTCGAGTTTATTAGCTTGTTTTTTGGGCGATATTGTTTGTTATGGCTTTGATTAAAAATTTTTTCAAAAAAATCAAATAATGCTGTTATATTTTATTTTTTATTAGTTTTGTTAATAATGAAAGGCAAAGTGAAATTTTGTGCGATGAACCTAAATATGAATCTTTGTACTAGATTTTGTACTGTCAATGTAAAATTTAAATTCTACACTAAACCAGGGGTCCTAAACTTACAGGCCGCTGATCAAATCCAGCTCCGAATCAGGTCCGCGTAGAATTTGATAACATAGAAACTAATTTGCTAACTATTAAACGTGTATATAAAAAATCATATTAATACATTCATGACATTATTACACATTTATTTCAATATTAGTTATTCGTTATCATAAAAAGTTATTAGAAAAATTAAAAAAGTAATAAATATTTCTCTTCCACAGAATACTTTTGACTGCAATTTAAATACTTCACGTTTATTTATTCGAGTTGGGTGTGTTGGACCTTTTTAGCCTCATACCGCTTCGAGAAATATCGCAAGAAGAAAGTGCGTACCCAGCAATTTTTCTTGGGTGCGGGGATTGGGATATAAGACTAAATTGTTTTAAAAGGGTACGAATCGGCAAATTACTCGTCAACAAGTGGCCAAACCCGCCAGAAGCATTTTATTTTCCAAAATACAAGTGATATCTTAAAAACAGTCTTCGCTTCTAAAATTCCAGTGTATTCATTAAAAACACTAAAACCACGTGTTTTTTAGCTTCGGGATGGGGGAGGGGGTATCGGCGACGAATGTCGAACGGTGTCGCTTGCGTCCAAATGAAGCGTACGAGGCAATATTAAGTATTATAAAATTGATTTGGAACCAGGACGGGTTTACAAACCCGGAACATTTACTGATGCGGGACAAAGTACCGGACTGTCCCGGTAAGTTAAGGTTCCTTGCGCACTGGCGACTAGTCGCTTGAGATCAAGTTGTTAGAAGTCCAATTTTAACTCCTTATACCTTAAGACAAATCTCAAATGCCTTTGCGAGATTCGTTCTCAAATATATACCTATATAAACTTTCTTATATAAACTCCTATTGCGCCAACGGAGTGGCCGAGCGCATTAAGTCGTGTGGTTTTAGATTGCTAGAAACAGTCTGGACTTGGGCGGTCGGTGTTGCAATTGCCGGCAACACGACAATCTCAGCGAAATCATATATTTAGTATTAAATTCAGTGCTCGTCGAAGACTTTTAATTAGTCTCCGGCGACTGTTCGTCAAAACGCAAGGAGCCTAACATGCAATGTGCAAACGCTTATTAAATTTTGAGATTCTCCAGTCACTCGGATGACTCTTTTGTGTAAAAAATGCAAAAAAAAAATTAATTTATTAATAAAGGCTTTATTAAATAAATTTTTATTCTTATTCGTAATCCGGAACGCCTTATACTGTCAATAATAGGTGGTCCACCTTTTAAAAAGTTTGGGGACCACTGCTTTAAACTAATACTGTTTCAAAATATGCTTAATAGTGGTAGAGTGCATTTCTCAGGAGTTGATACCAGGAGCGATATCGTATATACCAAACAATGACGTAAAACTAATCACAATGCAGTTTGCAACCGGTTCTACAGTACCTAGACAAAATATTATAACCACTTATGATGTTTTAAAAAATCATTGTTTTAGACAAAATCAACAAAATAGTAATACACCAATTTTATATTTATTTTGTATTTTATTATTTCAAATTATTTTAGTACATTTATAAAATGTGTTTTAAAATTTTGTGTTGCCCCCTTGGCTTTTATTATTGCAGCAATTCTTGGAGGCATACTCTCAATACATGCCCTAATACAATTTTCAATTTCTGGAGAGCCATGCCATACTTTTTTAATAGTATCTATTAACTTGTTTATTAGTATTATTTAAATCATAAACAAGTCTTTTCAGGAGGTTCCAAACATTTTCGATAGGATTGATATCCGGCGAGTTACCTGTCCAGGACAAAATCGGTACTTTTTGTTGTTGCAAATCAGTCTCAGAATAAAAATACAGAGTTGAAGATGTATAAAATAGCTTATCTTTTAATAAATACACGAAATGTTAAAGAAATAAATAAAGTAGCATATGATTATATGTCGGCATTTTTAATAAACAGTTGTTTTTGTAAGTGGTTATAATATTTTGTCTAGGTACTGTACATACGTTGCTTAGCAACCAAGCGACCGTACGAATTCTGGTTTCGGCGCAGGTGGCGTACTGACCTCAACTCCTGAGAAAAGCATTGTAGTATATCAATTTTTGGTAACTTTTTGGAATGTTGAAAATCGCTGTATCGTTAGTAGTTTTGATTTCAGGACTAGAGATTAATTAAGACAGGTTTTAAAAATATTTTTGTAGTTTATAAAGCATAGGTTCCCAACGCCTAAGTTGCGCATTTTGCAGAGAAACTATAGGAAAGGCAGGTACTATGTGAACACAAGAAAAAACGTGGTCGATTCACCGGCTCTATTAGTTTAACAAACTCATTTTAAAATATTAATTGCTCGAAGTGAAGTCGTTCCCTGAACTGAATTTCAAAGTATCGGAAGTAGAAAATTCTGAAGTGGAGTCAGCAAGGATGAAACCAGTATCAAAATTACAAACCGAAATCTCACCATCGAAAATTTTAAACTATAATACCTTTATCGAAAAAAAGGTAGTATATGATCAAATATATTTTTTTCACATCCTTGAAATATGTAAGACATTAATTTTGGTTCTATTAAGTTAGGTCATATATTACTAAGAAGGATTACATTTAATTTACCCTTTTGGTAATTACTGTCACTATCCCTTTTTAAGTTTGAGGACAAGTTAAGAACGATTATCCTGATATATGACGTTTAGCTTAATAAGTCTCTTATATGTGCCAGCACGCACGGAACTGCCAAAGAAATCCTTAAAAGATTTTTATAAATTGTTTAAATTACCCCAACTTGACACTAAAGGGCTGACATGATGTAATAAAGAGATGAGTCACCGGGAAATTTTAATGAAACTTAAAACAATTTACTTTTCTCCAATTTATGTACAGTAATATTTCACTATAACATATTGGGGTAAATAGGAAATAGGAAAGAATTATTACAAGAAAAACTTTAAACCAGTGGCGAAGGGAAACCTCCGCTAGACTTGCCCTCCCAAAAAAAAAAATAAATAAAAAAAAAAAAAATTAATTTAATTATTTTTTTTTAAATATTTAGATAAATCTTCAAAAATACATCAAATTATGTTCTATACAAATTTTTGTCCAAGGCTAGGTTTACTTGTTACGAATTAATTATCATGACCATGGAAACGTTACATATAAATATGAAAAAATTGAGACTTGGAAAAATTTTAAATAATTTTACAAAAAATTTTCAAAATTTTTCGTTTTATCAAAAAACGTCTCAAATAAAAGTTATTAGTTATTGCATTTATAGTAACTTTTGTTCAATAATTTTTTTCGAAATATTTTTCTGTTGCTAAATATTCGCAAAAATCTTAAAATCGACACGAGTAAACTCCCATATCTATTCAAACGATCTTTATAAAAAACAATAGGGTTCTTCCCATTTAGTAGGAGAATTTTTTAGTACCAAAACGAATTCTCTAAGTTGAACCGTTCTTGAGTTATCGTGTATACATACAGACACACACACAGACACACACACATACGGACGGCACTTCGAAAATAGGTTTTTTGGATTCCCTGGACCATGAAACGTGGTCCTGTGGTGGCCACAGCTGATTTTTAAGAATAGACCTAAGCATCGCTGTAAAATTTTTGTTGTTCTATTACGAAATGTTATGTATCTATTGTGATTTCACGTACTATAAAAGGCTGGGGCGAAGCCCCTGGATTCGCGTTTAATCGTGGGTCAGCTTGGCCGACCCAGCAATAAGTGGCGAACTTTTGTTCGCCACTTAGTTTGCCCTAGGTTCCCTTTAGGAGTTCAGGAAAGAAATTATGTATGTGTGATGTAGTACTTAAGATATTTAGTAATGGATATACTGTTGTAAACGTAGGTGGAATAACAGACAATAAGATTTAAAATCATATTACGTATTCTTTCATAGCATGAGTTTGAATGTAAAGTGAAAAATAAATCATCTTTGACAGAAAAATAATTTAATTTCAATATGTTGACGTGATCTGAGATAAAACAATAGATTTCGCGACTGGATACCAAGATAAATGCCATAATACTACAGGAGATGCAAATGAGTTTTCTGAATAAATCGGATTGAGTTGCATAACATACGATACTTACCAATAAGCCTAACTTAAGTCCGCAAGATTTGTCATTCAACTCTTAAGCCTGGTTTATAATAACTGGTTTATAATAACTCCATAACATAACGCATAAATATTGAACAATGGGTTTGACCCTTCAAAGCGTCTGTTTAGAATAAACAGAACAAGGAGAGTAGTATAATTTCTGTACTTATGTATCCATAGCACATCTATTATAAACCAGTAAAACAGGTTTGTCTCGTTTTTGATAGATCCATAACATAAACGTATTGTATTGGCATAAAGTTGAATCAATATTTTGTCAATGGAGTGTCAATGTTCTTATTACAAACTTTTATTATAAATTCTTATTATAAGCAGATGTTCGTAGTATAAACAAAACAGAGATACTCTTTTAATTCGTCGATACTGTTTCGGTGTTTCACCATTCTCATCTGCGTAAAATTATTAAGTTGTCCATTAATCGAGGGACCAGTTAACTTTGAACACCCTGTAGCAATATGGAAAAAAAATAAAATAAATAAAAGTTCTGATTTTTTTAAACTGTTTTTGGAAAGCAATATTGGTGATATCTATTGTTTAATATTTTATGGAAATTATTAAATCATTATTTAAAAATTATGACTCAGAGTGCATATAAATTAATTTTAATGACGCAAATTGCTCGCATTTCGCAAAATTCGCTGTTATTAAACTCGAGCATTTTATTCCAGTTTAATTCTGGATTACCACACACACTCTTGCATTATTTATGTAAATAATCCAATAGAATACATTAAAAGACTCAAATAAAAACCATGGTTGTCAACTGACGTCTTGCCTGTCTTCACTGACAGACGTTGAAGACTTTTCACTATTTAAAATATGTTAATTTAAAACTGGTCCACCTTATATTTATATTATGGTTGATACAATAAAATATCGGTTAATTTACATAAATGCTAAGCAATAAATCATTAATGATCTTAAGGTTGGAGTTAAGAATTTATAACGATCAAATTTTGTGTGAGAAAAATTTTAAGCCGGAAGAGTTTTCGATTTATATGACTAATAGCTTTGAATCAAGGTACAGGAAATATAAGATAGGTTACGTCAGTATCTTTCGCTCTTAATTTGAGTTATACTACACGTGAACCAGCAATGAAACAGTTTATAGGTGCTCTACAGAAGTACATATGGGTCCTCAATATACTATTCTAGAAATTCAAGATACAGAGTGATTATTTAATGGCGAGACGACGTCACCGAATTTTACGTGCCTCCTAGCAGAAATACTGGTGAATACTATGACTATAATAACCTTGAAGAGATATAATAACTTTGATGCGCATGCGCGCATAATCGCCTGCTACGATGTGTATGAAACGGCAAATTATTAAAACTTCCAGTGACGTCGTCTCGCCATTAAATAATCACTCCGTAGATGTTCATATACAGATGTTCATCTTAATTATTGGTAGCCATTCATGGAGAATTTTAGAAATTGTAGGCTTATTATCGTCTCCCTTGATTACATCAGGAATATTTCTACCATCCTAAAAACGCTCGAAATACTTAAAACACAGTTGGATTGGAAATATCTTTTCCAAAAGTTATTTTCAAATTTTCAAATGTTTCTCTTGCCATTTGAAACAAAATTTCACACAGGCACGCTGATCTGCATCAAGTAATAATCTTTAATAGCTAGATAAAATAAAAATAATGACTTTACCTGCCCTATTTATCTACCAATGCCTAATGTTCATGCACAGAAACTTATGCAACTTCCCTTCTTCCAACCACGGGCATAACACACGGCAAAAAAATAATATACGTAGTAATTTCCTTCGACTTCAAAAATCAAGAAATAGCGCAAACTACGCCATTAAATTTTTTAATATAATACCTGAGGAAATAAGATCCCTACCAATCAAGACATTTTCAAACAAATTTAAAGAATATTTATTGACAAATCCCATATATGAAATTGATGACTTTAATAATGTTCATTTTTAATTAATATTATTTCATTATATAACTTAGACTGACTGTAAACATAGTTTATGTAATGTGGTCAATAAATGTATTATTATTATTATTATTATTAATAATAGCTGGGGTAAAGAAAATCGAATTACAAAAATCCCTTTAAATTTTGAAATAAATACCTTCATAATCAATAAACTCAACTGCAGTCAACCCTTAAGTAACAGCTGCATCATATCAATTCGCTATTCTCCCTTCCCACTTACTTCTACAATATCAATTACTAAGGAGGAGCACACACTGAATTTTACAAAACATTGAACCTTATACAGAGGGTTCATAAATTGTTGATAGGCGTTAGAATTTCCCGTTCATTAGATTAATTTTATAGGTTGATACTTATCAGTGGCGCACATGGAAAAACTTACAAAGGCAAATTATCGAGTCTTTGGAAAAGTAATTTATCAATCATACATTTATTATTGTTTATGTGACTTTTGGCTTACCAATGAAATAATTTACAAAAGTGGCAAGAAAATTAGCATTTTCTGATAAAATAAGTAAAAAATACATTGGACCTCGAAATCAAAGAGAGATGCAACAACGCCAGGAAAGTCTTCAATGCACTCAAATCAAAATTTCTAAACATCAAAGAAATTCCCGAATTCACCTTGGTGGCTGTGTACAAAACGGTATTCCAGACAACACTAACATATTCTAGTGAATCATGGACACTACCTCAGAGGCAGAAAAGCAGCTTACACAGCATGGAAATGAGCTTCCTAAAAAAAAATTAAAAGGAATAACATGGCTAGATAAAATAAAAAAACAGTGTCTACCGAGAAGAACTGAATATAAAATCTGCGATAGAAAACATTTATGAAAATCAGTTAAGATTGTACGGCTACATAGGAATAAATAACGTACAACGAACGGAGGAAAGAGCTGCTAGAAGGACTTTCAAGGCGAGATATTCAGGAAAACGACCAAGAGGAAGACCCATGAAAACGTGGCAAGAAAGTATCGCCGAAGCAGCACAGTTTTAAAACATAAATCCTAGAACAATAAAAATCCAAGCAAGAAATAGAAAAGAATGGAAAAAAACTGTACAAACACCCAAATCAAGTTACAAGTTCAGTCCAGTTAAGTTTAAGCATACACCTCGACACCTTCTGGTATTACGAGGTTTTTGATTATGTATGTAAATACACTACAAATTGTCAGTGTCAGACAGCTGTCAATATCAAATTATATTCGTATCTATGTTTATGATCAAATGTGTCACGTGCAGCTAGAGTATGAAATAGCTACAAACAGCTAGGGATGAAAATTACTAACACGGCAACGCGCTAAAATCAAACGCCTATCAATCATTAATTAACGCTCTGTATGTCTTTTACGAATTGATAAAAAAATGTAATAATTTAATACCAATCGTAAATTATACCAAACGCACTGTGTTTTATTTGTTTTGATAAATTTGATTGGAATATATAGTTAAGTACCATTCATAGCTCATGTTTTAATAGATAGTACTTAATTTATAGTGTTAATGTTAACGCGTAAGAATGTTTGTTTTACACAAATGCGTATAACCATTGCTAGCTCCAATTTATTGCATAAGCGTAAGAAACTATTTAACGTATAATATTAAAAGTTTGTAAACTTTAAACTTTTAATATTAACATCAACATTAAAACACTGACAACTGTCAAAATGAAGGAATATACTACAGTCGAAATTCGAATAAGACTTGTGGATGCAGCTTGTGATATAATTATTAGTAAAAATGTTAAAACTAATATTGAAAAAGATGGTGAAGTATGAATTTTCACATATTTCACTGTTTCTCAGGTATCTAGTACCCAAGTTAAAACAGCATGCTACATGTGTGGAACATTTTTTTTTTTTTGCTGTAATCAAGTCAACATGAACAATACGTATTTTGAAAATAATTTACCTACTAAGAGCTTTCATTTAAAACACTACATGAACTTTTAAAATAAAATCTGTATTTTTTCAACAATAAAAAAATTAATCTGACAAAAATTCCTTGTGAACTATTTTGGTTTCCATCAATGTACATTATTGACTATTTTTCATTTAATACCAACACTTCTGAGGAAATAGGGTGGGAACAAACTGTTCCCCCTTTTTTTTTTTGTGAAATCAAAAAGTTAGGTTATAGTGAGTAGCTTCAAGAACATTGTAGCTATTTTATTTAATAAATATTATTTAGGTTCTATTTACAAGTACATTTAATAATAATAATTTTAAAAAAACAATACATATATTTAATAATAAGACATTTTTATTATACATTGTTTAGTAATAACTATTGCGTATAGATGTCAGCTAGATCAATTCATCTATTAAATATGTAGCAGCAAATGGTACGTTTGTATTGTGCTTAGCCACTAACACTATGCACTAACATTACGCACTACGAATTAAGCGTTGTCTATTAAAACATGAGCTATGAATGAGGCTTTAAAAAAGCAAAATAAATATGGAATATAACATGTGTTCAGAAATACACAAATATAACATACCCAGTTACGACTTTTGTAATTGCTACATAATTACAGATTATAACAAGTATTGTTTAAATCAACCCACTTAAGTAACAATTAAAAGTAAGTTACCAAACCCCGAATCATTTCATTAGAGTCAAGCGATTGGGTGAGATCATGCCTTAACTATTTATGGAATCTGAATCAAAGTGCTTGTATAATTACTAATCTTATATCGAAAACATCTAATTTATTCAAAACCCGTTATTTTTACTACCATATTAAAACAGATACATAAAAAATCTCATTATTATCTTCGCTCTTGAAAAGGTAGCATTAAAATAAAAAATTAAAATGCTGACATAACGCTCAACAGATATGAGTAGTAAACACACGCGATGTTATTTAATGCAATAACTCATTAAATTATTAATAACTGGGTAAATCGTAAAATACGAAGTTAATTTTTGCACTTTATGAGAACTAATCAAAAATCTCTAATATAATTTTTATGGAGAAATATTTTTAATTTGTTTAAATATAATAAAAGTTTACTATCAACTGTATAATTGTAATACAGTGAAACGGAAACTGTGGGTTGCGACCCTCCAAAGAGCCGCGCGAATATTTGAGGAAACATTAAAATAATCAGTCATACTAACCACGTCATAAAAGGTTCATTTTGCTATTATTTCATGCTGATATTTTTTGCTATTACTACAAAATTTAATTAATCTCGCTATAGACAGTTATTTGCTATAAAATTTAGGAAGGGTGTAAATGATGTGCAAAGTATGATGAGAAGTGTAAATTTTCACACATTTTACAGTTTCGTATGATTTAGCAGGGTGAAACATTTTTTGCTATAATTGAATCAAAATCGACACTCTTTTGAAAATCATTTTTGTCCATTATACTTATGCCCGGTTTCATAAAGGAATGCTAAATCCTGTGATAGCTAACACGATGCTAAAATAACACGCTGTTAAAATCAAACTGCGTTTAATAAAGAAATACAGTCTGTTCCAAACTGTTAAGCGGAACTAGATTTTGCAATCTAGTTACTTTCATCGTTTAAATCGTGCCTTTCGGCCGTTTTGTTTAAGCTTTGTAAATCATACTTACAATAAACATTTTTTGATTAAGGTTAATATCATTTTAAAATGTCATTTTTTTTATATTTTGATTTTTTGTGTCATTCTTAATACAAATTTCCCATTTATTTATTTTTTTGTTATTAAAATATAAAAAAAAAATATTTAATTTTGACATATGTCATTCGTTTCCATGGTTTCATTGTTGGAATTTTAAATTTTGACATCCCAACTTGAAAAATGAAATGCAAGGTCCCTTCTCGTGACAACCTAAAAGAACTAAATTCCCATTTAGTTCCGCTTAACCGTTTGGAACAGACTGTAGGATCGGTTTTAACATCGTGTTAAGTAATTTTAGTTTTATTAGGGTTTTTATTAGGTAGATTGGTATGAATATCAACTTCACAGTTGTCTTAAACGTCAAACAGGCTTATTATAACCTTGGTAACCCTTGGAATTATTTACTGTCATGTATTATTTTTCAATAAAAAAATCAATTTCTATATTATTTCGTAACATTTTTTAATGTAGGAAAAAGATGTAAGATGATTTTAAGGGAAAATAATTTAAAACATTATTTATTTCTTTATGTATTGCATGATATAAAAAATAGATATTTTACAAAAAAGAAAACAAAATTATTTTTCTCTTATAATCTAGTAAAAACGGTCTTATTAATCGCAGTTCTTGCAGCAGTCTTGTTTAGTAAATTTCTGTTTGGTTCAAGCGAAACTGCATTAGAAGCGTTTTCAAGTATTTGAATTTCTTCTACAATAGGTGGAGTTTCGTCTTTAAATAACATGGTCATATTATGTAGAACACGACATGCAATTATTACTGCACTACTTGTGTATTTTTTTTTTTTTTCCTAGTACCATATACATACATGGAAATCGTCTTTTTAAGACTCGGAACGATCTTTCTATGGCATTTCTTGTTAATATGTGTGCTGTGTTGAAGTTCTATTCAGGTTTAGTGTATGGATTGAGTAAAGGAGTTAGTAACCAACTACAGGGATATCATATTAAAGGATAGTCATTTAATATAATCGGACGAGGAATCAGGTGCACAGCAATGTCTAAAAATTCATCTGATGACTCGGCAAATAATTTGCTGGAAAAGAAAAACAATTTAAAGAAATTATAATCTATGATATTATTAATTATTAATAAAACTTATACACACGTCTTCTAATATCTGAAATTTTGTATGTAAAAATATTTATTATAACTTACTTTTTCTATTTTCTTTATATTCAATTTATTTATTTGTTATAAAAATTAGTAAAACTATGGTAACCGTGCAATGTTAAATATTTAACACAGCCTCAGACCTATGTTAAAATAGAAGAGGGTTTAATTCTTTGCTAAATTTAACATAGCTTTATGGAATGGAAAACTGTTCTTAACAACGAAATTAAAATTTAACAGCGTTGCTAAAATTTAGCATTGCTTTATAAAACCAGCTATTAGTATTCTTAGAGCTTTTATGTATAACACAAAAAATTCAATCTTTGGAAATATGTATCGCATTAGAAATTTCAAGAATACGTACTATTCCGGCAAATGTTTCAAAAATTTTAGACCAAGCCCTCTTTTTTTAATTTAAAAAAATAGTTATGGCAAATTTAAAAAATATTTTTTTGGTTATTCTGAGCTTTAAGAGGTTTCATTTGGTACCCTTGCTGTAAATTTTTAAAAATAAATCAAGTTTATCAACGATTCAAAAAATTGATTCAATATTTTTCAATGAAATTCTCGTTGAATTGTTCCAGTTCATATCAATACGCATTACTCCAGTTTTTTTTTTTTTTTTTTAGTTATTTTTCCAACTTTTCAAGTTTACAAGGTGTCGGAAAACATTATTTATGCACATTTTTGGCCCAAAATCGCCACATAATTATTATTATTATTATTATTATTTTTTCGTTAAATGTTTTTTTAGAAAAATTTATGTATGTATATATGTTTTGAGTAATATATTTTGTGCTCATATATGGGTTCAAAGACAAAACTGTTTATCCGTATCAAATTTTAATAGTTTGGCTACAATATCTACCGTACAGACAGACAGAGACAAATGAGTGATGGTAGAAGGACTTCATCAAATCAAATGAAACCTCTTAATGCGTGGATAAACTAACAAATTTTTATTTTTGGAAAATCCATTTTTCATGGTATTGGCGCAACTTTTGTCCCCCATCCTATTTCCTATAGGGGTTGATCTAAAAATCTGAAAAATTCTCATTAATCTATCGTACATTGATGGAATCCGTAACAGTTCAACAGGAATTTTTGATCACAAAAGAAAGCCGTAAGACATTAAGGAACGAAAAGTTGTTTATTTAAATTTATTTATTTTAGCATGATTTTTGCCAGAAATATGCTAAAAAAAACTTGTCCCACACCGTATAACTTAGAGAGGTTAACCTAAAACTCTTAAAAAAAAAAAAAAAAATCAGTAATGCACACATTAATGTGAACCAGAATAGGAATTTTTCATCTGAAAATTATGTCTTAACATCGTGCTTATAATATTTATAAGTTATCGAAATTTATGATTTTGAACGTATAGGTACAGTCTATTCCAAACGATTAGGCGGAACTAACCAATTTTTATTTTTGTAAGTTGTCATTAGCTATTTTTTTATATATGATCAAAAACTTCAATCAACCGGTAAAAGTAACTAGAATTAAAAATCTGTTTCCGCCTAAACCAAAGAAACCGACTGTACCTTCAGTTTGATACCATTTACTAAATAACTACAATCCATGAAATGTGTGAAAGATCACACCTCGCTTCAATTTTTATTCTTATTTATAATTGGAATACTAAATAATCTGAAAACTGAGAGACATGAACTTTTGTATGAAGTTTCCTCCCAACAGTTTTACGTTCTCTTATACGACAAAACAGAGAAAACAAATTTAATTTTACTTTTAAGCTTGTCCTAGTAATTATGTGGCGGTTTGTCCAATTAATAATGGTTTATTTTTTATTTGGTTGTATTTTGTTATAAATGTATTTAATTTGAAATTCTTTAGTTCAAATATGTAATTTGTTGTCTGTGTGACAGTTAGTGAATCGATTGTTAATTATGTTTACTGTGATTGGTCAGATGACACCAAACATGATGGCATGTGACCGTTGATCTTTTAGTTCTGGTGACCTTACATGCGGGTCGGATCAGCCTACAATCCAGTGCAGTGGTTATATTCAATTAAACAAACATTGTCAAATTATCTAATTGTCAAAATAAAAGGATGATTTATGTTCCTAACTATATAATAGTTGGGTGGCAAAGATCTATAATATTCATAACAAAAATATTTTAAACTAGCAAAGCAGTGTTTTTCAAACTTTTAACATATAGACCACTTCAGACAAGTGTAAAGTATTCGCGGACTACTAGTAAAAACTTAGATGTGGATTTATTTGCTGTTTTTGTATTTTACCGCTGTTTTTCCTGAAAATATAGAATAAAAATAATAGGTCTCCAAGGCCTAGATAGGCGTATAGCAGGGCTGTTTAACCATTTTGTATTTGGGATCTATTTTATATATATTGTTACCCCGATCGACCAGAATGCGTAACCGGCCACTGGGGGGGGGGAGGATATATAGTGCCCTTCCGAGGGGGGTCCTCCCTTTTTCATACAAAACTAACCTAATACGCAAAACGAAATTTACAAAAAAATGTTTATGGAGATTCTTCATAGGCTCTCCAAGACTGCACTTTAAACCCGACGGTTAACACATTGATCGCCAATAAATTTTATGCAATATGGTTAGAAAATGGTTCTTTGTTTTTAAGTTTTGTTGGTTAGGATATGTGAAGATAAGGTTTTTTTCAGTGTATTTTTATAAATTAGTGGTTTTTTGATTTATAAAATTTAGGAAAATTATACATTACATTGCGCCAAGCTATCATCTTGCCAGTCACTTATCCCACTCAAGCAAACGTGAACGATTGTGCTTTTATCGTTACTTTTCGCGCTAGTGGTTTTTGTTTTATCGTTAATAGTTTTGATTTAAATTTCTTTGCCGGTCACCCCCATGGCAATGAATTTGTTAAGGTGGTCCTGAATTTATTGAAAAAATAAGAATTTATTATATAACGTTTACATACAACGTTTATTAAACATTTCAATACGACATTTGAACGTAGGCTTGCGAGAAGCTTGTTTTAATTTTTTCTTTATATTTATAAAATGTATTATTAAGTACATGGAAGCAAGAGAAGTTTCTAGACCGTTGGCCTTACACATGAAAACCGCGTGATCATTGCGATGTTTAGACCCATCCTATTTTCCCTATATAAACAGGTACTCATTTTAGTGCATTCCACGGCCACCGGTTTTTTATTCCTGATTTAACACATTGAAATAAGTGTACGTATTAATCATATTAATTACGTTTGTTTATAATGCCTCCATCTTGCCAAACTGACAACCTAAAAATGTTATGATGTTGAAACGCACTGAAATCTCTGTCACATGTCTCATAAATGAGGGGCTTTCAGGCGTCCGTTTGCTCTTTATCTGAATTCTTAAAGGAAGAGTGTTTACAATTTGAAACATAGCATCAATACTATAAGCACAAACCCTTAAAAAATGTATTTACCATATTTATGCCACAATTTTGCATTTGTTTATCTGGCTGCACATCTGCAGTTTTATTAGTAAGAAGGACCGAGTATTAAAATTTTTGAGAAACGAAATAATTATGTGTAATTTAGTGGTATGTTCTGAATGCGAATATTTTTTCGCATCCATTAAATAATATAATAAATCACAGTACCCGTATAGTGCCTAGACACGTCAAATAAATACCTCATACAGGCCATCTGGTAGAAATATGACAAGTAACCATACATCAGGCACTTTATATACACACCCACTCATAAGTCAGTATGTGGATTTTTGAGCAGAAACCAGTTCGTTAGTTTAATACGAACAATTACCAGGAAAAGTTAGGTTATATTTTCAATGCCATTAGTGGGTAATAAAATAGTTCTTAAGCGTTGTCACTTTGGCCGGCGACTGTGGGAGAGACATGTCACCGCAACAAATGGTTCATATCGGAGATACAACAGTTGGCATCTGCAACATATGAACAGTGGGCAACAAAATGTTAACCAATTACTGAACAAAACTAGACAGTCCAGAGTTTTATTAATATTAAGAACATTGGTTGAGAGACATCGTAATAAGAGCACTTCTGGAAGTCCTTGACCATTATGAGAAATTAAATTTTAAAATATTTTATATTTGAAGACACAAAATTTTCACAAGAGTTTCTTGTATTGAGCAAAATGTCGTTACAGTTTTATACTCTTTATTTATATCTATATAAAAGCCCTGAATCGTCATCTGCTTTACGTTCGAGATATGGAGCGCGGGTGCAATCGTGTGGCAGTCAGACTTACTGATTGGAAGGGGAACGACTCTCGCACTCCGAGAACAAAATTTATATTTCAATTTTGCCTATCTTTGTTCTTGTGTAGCTGAACTACAGAACCGATTTATCAAAATTTGTTATCTTTTCTGGGTGTGTATTAGTAAAATAGCTTCTTGTAAGCTGGTAAATAATTTCCGGTTTACTTATCGGCGTATGTTGGAAGCGCCGACAAATTCAACAAGTGTTCTATGATAATAATTCTTGCTGGATGGCGCGTGTTAGCATGCGCTTATAAGCGCCTGCAATCCTTCTAGGCGTTCGTACCCTTAAGCAATGGCTGCGCCGTCCTATTAATACTAATTACGGATAGGTGATGAGCATAAATATTTATTTTTATGGATAATAATTACTCGCACTAAAATAAAATTTGTAATATTTCAAGTTGCCTTGTACTTATGACACATATAAATTTGAAAAAAAATAAATAAAAATGCACCAAATCATTTGTTTTGTTACACACGATTAAGTACAAATTCCAGACATGCCTTAAATAGTTTGTTCTTGCCGTTGACCGTTGAAGGGAACGTGGGTTTAAATTCTGACTATGTCAAAGAATTTGTATAAAAAATATTTATACAAATTACGAGGTCAGCTTATTCGTTCGCAAACGGCTATAATCTATAAGTGCCTTTCTGTAAGCACTGAAAAAGAACGTAATACTGACCATATTACTCTTGAATGTAGACTGTCTTGATTGAAAATATAGTCTGGAAACAAATAGGAAGACTTCGGGTTGTCGCGCCAATGATGATGATGAAGTGCAAAATACCATGAAAGTTCCCATCACTTAAGTGTGATTGTGGTACACGAAGATTTTCTTTCATTCATATGTTATTTTTAGCTGGCCTTGGTACCGTAGAGGTAAAGGTAGCGACCTTGCTTCATGTTCCAAAGGTCTCGGGTTCGGATAAATTCAGCAATTCATAAAGAAAACCTAGAAGCTGACTAAATGGAACTCCTGGGCCAAACATTAAAAAAATAATAATAAAATATGTTATTTTTATCTTTTATGTTAGCAATCATAAAATATTGGTCGGTCCACCATATAATAGCTAGCAAACCCATCGCAGAATATCTGCGAAAGTAATTTATTAATTTAATTGATAAATTAAATTAGCTAATATCTGGTACCATATATATATCAGTCAATCTCAAGCCCTTATACACCTACACTTTTTTCCCTTCCAAATCCCCCTCAAGCATTCAAAAACACGTTTTCAATGGATACATTTGTCTTGTAATTGAACAAAAGCCCGCCCCAAGAAAAAATTTTGGTTTCTGAGCAACTTAAGAAAAAAAATGTGTTCTGAGCCCACTATAACTAAAAATTATGGTTGCGCGCCTTTTATGAATCAATCTTCACTCTTCAGTAACCTGTCTTGCGCTGCACTTACAGCTATTTTAAAATTTTAATTCGAATGTTTTCCTGTTTCTCTGGTCTGGCTCGGATATAAATAAGTAACATCTATTGTAATTTCTCTATTAAGAATTTATCAAATTTGAGCACTATCTTGACATACAGTCTTAATATTTATATTTGAATAGATAAAATTTTGGAGGTCCCTGTAGCAAATAGATAACTTGTTGGCTACCACTGGTTGCATCCTATCCTACGCCAGCCAAAAGAGAGTTTAATGTCGTAGATGTCTCCTTGATAAATATACTGCCAAACGAGCAACAGTTTAAAAACCCAACACAATACAACCGGAAGAAGATTAACCACTACTGAATTATTTTCAAACTATTGAATTTTTTGTCCCGTGTTTTTTATGTGTGTTTGGTTACAAATACAAAACTTTTTTTGTGACTAATTTTAATATAAAGGTACAATGAACAAAAATACGAGTTGACATTAAATACAAAATGTGTATGTATTTTAATAATGGTGAAATAGAATTTTTAAGAAGATTATTTTTTGAATTGGTAATTTCGTTTATTTATGGTGGTATTATGTCGGCGCCTAGGGTACAATTTTTAAAATATAGTCAACAAGGTAGAATGTATTGTGATAATAAAAATTTATGTTTTAAGGTTTCTAACCTAGGTTAGAGTAGGCATTTAAGACTGGATATTATGGATTTTGTGTTATATTCCGCCTTTTTATTTTTCTAGAATAAGAATCGGAAAAAGAAAATATTTATATGAAGTGTAAATTTTCATACATTTCAGAGTTTCATAGGTATCTAGTAGGTGACTTGGTATTTTATATTTGGAGGGAATGTATATCACCATAATCTTTAAAAACAAAAAATTAAAATCATTTTTCGTCCTTTAACTCAGTACTAATTTTCACTTAAACACTAACATAATCATGCACATACATTCATGTACAAATTTAATAAAATAAAGATCGAAAAATAATGTAATCAAAAATTCTGATTGTACTATTCAGTTATCATTAATGTGCATTATTCCAGTTTTTTTCCGACTTTTCCTTTGAGTTATTGGGTGTGGGACAAAATAATTTTTGCAAATTTTTGGAAAAAATCACTGCGAAATAAAAAAAAAAAAATTTCTGATTCTACATTTCAAGAGTTTCCATTTGATACTACAGTTAAAATTTAAAAAAGTCTGAGTATTTGTGCAAAGTACTGTATATGCATACCAAATTTTAACTCTATTTTTAGCCGTTTGACCACAATTTTTACCGAATCGGCAGATCGACACATAGGTGGTGGTTCAAAGCAAAAGCAGGGGAGTGTAATTTTTAAGAAGATCTACTTGGTAGTCAAATCTAATCGGGATCTACTCTTACAAAAGTTAACGCGTTAGAGAATTTTTCAATAAAAGATAGTGAGTAAATATAAAAAAATATCAGCACAATATGTAAACTTCCATATTTCACAAGTTTTTATAGTTTTTAAATCTTTATTACTTAAATCAAAGAACGTTTTGTATTTCAAGTTTAAATAAAGTAATAAAACAACATAATTTTTTTAAATATTTTAGAGAAATAATTATATAACAAACAGCAACACTTTTTTTTGTAATAATACAACTATCGGTTTTAATAATATTAGTGTTCCCCTGTTATTGGGATTTTCCTGTTGTGTGGCCGAATGGTGTAAAGTAAAGTAAAATAAAATACTCCCTCCGTTCCAAAATAAGTGTTCGATTTAGGAATTTTATTTGTTCCAAAATAAGTATCAAATTTCATAAAAAAAATATGCAAAGGGTAACATGCAGGTAAATATAACATATTTTTTCACAACTAAACTAAATGTGAGGAAGCTTGTAATCGTTCCCGACTCTATGAAGCATGGTCAATTCCATACACTTCTGCAGTGTAATGAAACAATTGTCCAGTTTTTCCGCGGTTATTTCATCCCATGTTTTATGCACGGCCGCAAAGAGTTCATCAATACTGGACGGGGACTCATTGTGTTGTAATGATTGAATGGCGTTAAAGAAACCCAAATCGAGGACTATTTTAAATAAATAACTACTGATACATTTAATTTAATTATTTCAATAATCGAATAAAAAAACTAAAATCGGACACTTATTTTGGAATGAGGGAGCAATAAAAATAACTAAAATAATGCATAAAAGTACATATTTCATCTTATAAAATACAAAAAAAAATGTGATTGACCAAAAATCATTGTCCTATCAACCGGTAAATCGCGATCGGTGGTATTGATACCCTTGCTACAAGTGTTTCTTGGATGTATCTACAAAACACGAAATTTTTTTCTACTTTGCCGCCACGGATTCTATCACTGTAATCGCCTCACAGTCCTCCACATCGCCCCAGTAACCGGCGCAATATTCGCAGACTGTGAGGCTTAACTATCCAATTTAATTTTTTCGGCAAGTTGTAGCATCCCATCGATGAGAACAGTTAGTTAGTTTTTGGCACACAGCAACGATAGATATTTTCCCCTAACACAGCTCATCTGAAGGACTACAGTATATATTAAAAACTATAAATTAAACTATAAATAAATAATATCTGAAACACATACCCAATAAATGAAACTTTGCACGGAAAAACAGAAATAAATGGGATAAAAATCTGTTCGATAAATTGAACATAAGCAGGGTGATAATAACTGGCTGTAAAGGAGTCACTACCATGGAATATCACAGAAAATAATGAAACACATTTAAATATGGTGCAATATTTCACACATAAAACAGTAAGTTCGACACTCTCAAGAAGTGTACGTCGATGATAACAGTTTATATTTAACAAATAATAACAAAATAATAAACATTTTACTTCAAAAGTGGGTCTTAAATATTCCATTAACTAAAAAAAAAAAAAAAAAATTGAAATAAATAAATTACAGGAAGTGTAACAAGAATTGCGACAATTTTCTTACTGTAGTTCCTCTTCTCTCCAAGTTTACAGAAGTAGATAACCTTCTGCCGAACATGTTCTTACGTGCAATTTCCATTAAATGGTATCCTCAGCGACAGAAGGCAACGTCAGCCGGCGTATAAAATTATTTAATTAGCTAAAGGAAACAGTCTTAAAAATATTATGACCACTTTAAGCTAATTAGTCTGGAGATTGGCAGACTGTATTCCAAAGTATGTGTTAAGATTTTAGTTTTAGTTCAAGAATTCTCATTTATAACAAAAGGGGAGAAAGTAGTAGGCGCTGAAGTAAAATATAAAGTACAGAGAAACAAAAGAAAAAGTAGTTATTTCAAAAGAATCAAGCATTCAGACATGTGTGTAAGTTAGTGGTGCATTCTAGCTGAGTATATTTTCGTACCCATATTTTCTTCTTAATTGTACTTGTAATATTATGGTATTAAGTATATATATTCGATCTGCATGACGCATAGAATTATGCATATTTTATTTAACTCTGAGTTTTGTCATCAATGGAACTGTCAACGTTAACTTCCAACAACAGCTGCAATATTGTATTACTATTGAACTTTTCAAATGCGATGAATTGTATTCTTTGCTAGTTAGGATATGTTAGGTAAACCCAGGAAACCCTTATACCGTTAACTCTTGTTTCTGTCAGTATGTTTGTCTGTTGTCTATCGCATAGTTCTTTTACCCTAATACAGGGCCGCATATCGTGGCCAGACAGTCTTATCGAGAAAATTGAAATCAGTATACAGTACATATAATTTTGTACATAATAAGTTATTAAGCCTAGATTTTGAATATTTATTTCATCTCAGTGTAATAGGTGGCTATGAAACATTAGAATTATAATTGTTTCAGTAGGGTTTTGCCTTTATAATCAAGTCATAATAACTTTTCTCCACGACCGCTATAGAATTTACCCATTCTAAAACCAATTTTGACTACAGATCCATCACTTGTTATGGAATAACCATTACATGCTTGTTGTCATTTGTTTTTGTAGGGTTACATTAAAATATATGCAATGTTTACATTACATAAATGCAACATAACTTACTAAATAATAATAAAATAGTGGCCGATGGGCGGCAAATTAAATTAAAATTAAACAAATAATAAATAATAAAATAAGTTAAATTAATTGATAAATTTGTTATGTAATATAAATTATTTGTTAAGATAAAATGTTTGTTAAAATAATTATTTGTTATTATTATTATTATTATTTTTCTTTTCTGGTGGTCGTGGAGAAAGTATGGTCTGTGACTCGGTTGGAAGAGAAAATTTGATGCTCGTGGTTCCTCACGCTCGCCTGCAGCTCGTGCTCTGAATGTTCCACTCGCATCGAATTTTCTCACTCCAACCTTGTTACAGAATATACTATTTTCTACTTTTGTTAAAAAAAAAAACTGTATGTACTATATTTCACTTGTTTCAGCGTATAAAACGCGTGTTTATGGTGAGAGTTAATAAAAGTAAAATGCGTGAAAAAAAGTGGAATAACGTATCGTTTTTTCACTCTTGTCATAAGAACAATACAAACGAATGGGGTTTACGCAGGTTATAGCAGGCCTAATTTACATATATTTCTTGCAATTCTTGTCGACGAACTATTGAAGTAACAATAATTCTTCTTATAATAATTCATCAACTTCGTCTCTGGAGGCGTTGTTGACTTCACAACAAGGCTCATGCTCTCAGTCTGTGTTACATGACTTCATTGTTATCGCTACAGTCCGAAGAAGAATCAGACAGTGCTTTGAAACCAATTCAAATCTTTTTTTAATTATTTTTTAATTTAATTGTCTTTGCTGCTGTGGCAATTAGCCAGGACAATTTTTATTTGTGAAAAATTACATGCCTGAACGGAATTCGAACCCAAGACCTTAGTAATGCACAGCACATGTACCACTACGCTACGCCGGTCTGCTTTCAAATCAATTTGCAATTCGTTATCTTAAATATTCTGAAATATATAGGTAAATATGGATTTACAAGAAGATTCAGATATTGAAATGTGTACTCCAGAAGATATAATCGCAACGGAAAATAAGGCAGAGCAAAACTTATTGCCTCAAAAATCTAAAGATGTTAATTTAAAATAATATAACTTGTTCATGGAATTTATAAGAAAATAAATTCCTTTACAGAACGAGTAATATTAACTTATTTCGAGAAAAAATTAAGAAATTTTAAATCATCCACATTATGGTCCACGTACTCGAAATTGAAAGTCTTATTAATAATAATGTAGATATTTGTGAATATTCCAAGGTTATAACTTATCTTAAACCACAAGCAGGTGGATATAAGGCAAAAAAATCACAAATATATTCTAGAGAAGAAATAAATAAGTTTAATATTGCTATTATGAAAGAAAGTTCATAATTTCTTATTTTTTTTTTTAATTGTTACAAATATATAAGGTATAGGTTACGTTCCATTTTTTATTTTTTCAGTTAGAGACAGTTGTAAAAATATTATATGAAACAGATACATAACATAAGAACTATGTAGATACTTCGAAACCCTAAATTATGTGAAAATTCATATTGTTTTAGCCTCCATTCCCACACCATTATGTGGTAGAAACAATTTCTGTAAAGTTACAAACACTTTCCCTTGCATTACGGGTTAGTTAATAAAATTAAATGAAAATCCTTTGGTATAGAAACATGATTAGGGGCGTTTTCAAAATAACGGATATTAAAATCTGTGTATGATGAAGAGTATGAGTACACGCATGTCAGTCACACCGGCACACACTCGATCCCCACTTACAGCATGTTGTTCAAACAGTGCTATGTCGTATCTGTGTTGTGGGAAGGAGCAAGAGCAAAGGGAAATTGCTACTCCCTTTATTAAACATATTGCGAGACACTTTCAGAATATTGTTTATCGTATGAGAGCAGAAGACAATACCGAATAATATTGCTCTGTTATTAGCTAATGTTCTAGATTTAGATATTAAATTCTATTGTTAGTTTCTGCGAGGGTGTTTCTAATGAGAATGACTACTGCATTGCACTACAGTATTTAAGATCTTTGAAATAGAGTTTAAATATAAACACTGTTATTTTATAAAAAAAGATTTGTCAAAGCAAAAAGATCATTTTGTCCATTATAGACGAATTTTAAATAGATTCATTTTAAATAGATGGCACTGCAGCTTATAAGCTGATTACTGAATGTGAAGTATGAATTTTCACATATTGCAGAACTTTTAGGTATTTAGTAAGAGATAACAAATTGTGGATTCATATTAAAACTCATAAATTTCGGTAAATTTTAGAGACTCTCATGTACTTACAACCGTACTTGAGATACATTCACGACAAGACCCAGCTATAACTATACATTTTTCCAGTCAGTCAGATAAATATTATTAGCACGGTGTTGCAAAAAATTCCTGTGTGTTACATAGTTTTCTTTAAAGATTTTTAGATTAACCTCATCCCTGCGTTATAAGGTGAGGAACAAAAGTTTTTAGGACATTTTTGGGTAAAATTGTGTTCGACTAAAGATATTGAAAAATACTATCTGTTTTGTAATCTATATTTTAAGAGCTTTCTTTCGATACCACACAATAAATTTTTAAATAATAATTACTTACTTGAAATTAAATAACCAAAATTTTTAATGATAAAAAAAATTGATATTTTTTAAATAATAATCTGATAAAAAATTCCTGCTGCACTATTCCAGTTACCATCCATTTACATGTTTGAGATTTCAGATTTTATGATGGGGAACAAAAGATTTTTGACATATTTTTGGCGAAAATTCCATAAATCTATTTCATTTAAAAAAAATTAAATTTGGTTGGGTTATGTACGCATTAAGGGCTTCATTTAAGATTTTAAATATAAATTTTTTCGATATATACATATTTGTTTATATTTTTCTCGGTATGTGTATTTTGAACTCTTTAGTTTTCCTATATGTGGATAAAATAGTTGTACAAGCAAGCTAAATTTCAGCTATTTAGGTCCAGCCATTTGGCCACAATTTTTACCGTACAGACAGACCTGGGTTACGTTATAAGAGTTTTTTGGTCATACCTACAAAACCCTAAAAAAAAGGTATTCCTATCGTCTTTATCTCTCTATACCTTTTCATATTCCTTGAATTGTCTATTCTTACTGTTCTTTCCTGCTCCTGAACCTCCTTGTCTCTCCTCCTCAATTCTTCTACTATGTTTCTTCCTCCGTTTCTCAATGGAGCCGGAGTATAGGCTCGCATAAATAAATTTTTGCGCCTGTTCAGTCGGTCGTCGCCGAGGTGTGCGACTTATCACACGAATTGCAAAATATGCAGCAACGGTGCAGCTGAAAAAATAGCGGCAAGACGCGACGTGTGTGATCGGTTCCATTTGAATGTATTGTCTGGGTTTTTTTAAAATTTGATTATCTATGCATTAATGTTATTTTTGCGATATGATTTACCAGGTCTACAAGTATGAAATGCGGATTTTTTTTTTAAATTAAACACATTAAACTCAAAAGAACAGTAAAAGTTTATTTATTCAAAGTATGTTCCATTAGAAGTTATACATTTTTCCCATCTTTCAGGCAGTTTGTGAATACCTCGCCAGTAGAACTCTTCCCCTTTCCCCGCAAACCATTCATCAAGCCATTCTTTCACATTTTCATATGAACAAAAGTGCTGCTCGGCAAGTGCGTGACCCATCGATGCGAACAAGTGGTAATCTGAAAGGGCCAAGCCTGGTGAGTAAGCGGCATGGGGTAGCACTTCCCACTTGAGTGCCTCCAATGTGTTGCAAACTGCTTTTGCCTTATGTGATGGAGCGTTATCATGAAGAAAGATTACCTTGTGCTGTCTTCTTTCGTATTCTGGTCGTTTTATGAGCAGCGAATGGTTCAATTCGATCAGTTGTTGTTGGTAGCGTTGGGTATTAACTGTTTCACCAGGTTTTAACAATTCATAATAGACCACACCCTTTTGGTCCTACCAAGTACAGAGAATTGTCTTTTTGCCAAAACGATTCGGTCTTGCAGTTGATGTGGATGGTGAGCCTGGGTTCACCCATGATTTTTTGCGTTTGGGATTTTAAATAAATCCATTTTTCATCGCCAGTAATGATACGATGCAAAAAAGACTTTCTTTTGTATCGTGCAAGCAAAATTTCACAAGTGTTTTTGCGTTTTTCCATCTGCCTCTCATTCAATACTTGTGGAACCCATCTGCCGACTTTCTGGATCTTACCCATCTCTCGTAGGCGATTGGAAACAGCTTGTTGACTAACGCCTAACTGCTCTACTAGTTGTTTTTGTGATTGACTATCGTCTTCCTGTAGCAATGTTTCCAATTTTGTATCTTCATATTTTTTTGGAGGTTTTCCATGTTCTTTGTCTGTAAGATCAAAGTCACCACTTTTGAAACGCCGAAACCATCGTTCACACGTACCTTGCGATGGAGCATATTCACCATAAGCTTCTCGAAGCAGTCGGTATGATTCAGCAGCAGTTTTTTTCATATGAAAACAAAACAGTAGTACTGTCCGCGAATGCTCTTTATTTGGCACAAAATTTGACATTTTCAACACAGTAAAACAAAACTATATGATCACTTTTCAAATTATAACCTATACGCATTTGACACTTAATGATAACTTAACAAAACGCCATATGTGTTGAAACTTTGAACTATACACTCTGTGTGCATGGCAAGTTTGAAAAAAATCCGCATTTCATACTTGTAGACCTGGTAGAGTTCACTTTGGCAGCTTCCATAGCGTAATTATTTGCGACTGCTCAAAGTGAAAAACATAATTAATACATATTTTGTCAAATAAAAGTATAATGGTAGTTATTTGAAATATATGTAAAATAATGCAATAAAAATTATTTTAAAATATGTGCCTTTTATTTAAAAATCTCTCCGGTCGACTTGGGCCCTCAGGCCGCTCCTGTATATTTATTTAGTATTACTAATCTTTTCAATGACATAAGAATTTAGGATTTAGGCATTAAAAATAAAGAAGACGATTAAACCGTAATAATAGACATATTACGGTTTAATTGTCTTCTTTGATTTTCCATTTGATTTTCAGGCATTAAGAATACAATGTTTATGATTGGCATTCAAAATACTTACAGTCAGTCTTTTTTAGCATTTGTTACCATTTTTTTTTTTTTTTTTTTTTGTATTTTAAAAAATATTTCCAGTATATAATATTCCAAGTTTGACATCAAAATCACAAATTCTGTAGACTTTTTGACGTTTAGATTTTTTTTCTGTATTTGTTGTGAATGTTATATATAACCGTACACTGTTGCGAACCATTTATTTAAATTTTACAGAACAAGTTAATTAAAGAAACCTTGGTAAAATAATACTACTAGTTATTTCTGTGCTAGGTCAGGTCAAGAAGAAATTCGTAATTTTCTGTTATTCCGTTTTACTTTCACTTCATTTTGTATTAAAATTGATAAAGTCATTCTTGTAATAAAACACGGTTCTCTTCTAAGACTGTGTATTTCTGAGGAATTTGATAAACTGAATATTTTCATATTTTGTATAATTTATTCGTGTTGAAGGATAGATGAAGTGGAATCGCGCGCCGCCGCACTGGTTACGGTCAAAATATCAAAATATCCAACATGATTTATGCCAGAGAACATTCATTATTCATGATTTATATTGTTATTAAAGAGAATTACGGGAAATATGTCAAAAGTTTAAATTTCCAAGATTATTTACACAAATATGATACAGGAATTTTGTTCCACATTTTTTTTTTCGTGTAATACTGATCATGTTACTTTAAATATACAAATATTAAATTAATACGGTGGAAATCATGTAACATGTAAATTATGTGCTATAAAATTGGCAGCAATAAATTTTACGATGCTTCTAGAACAGTGTTTCTCAAACTTTTCAGACCATCGTTCTATTAATTCTACCAAGTAATTTTTAACAACACCCGCCGCAGCCATCATATGTGTATAGATTAATTTTATTATATAAAATATAAAATAGTCCGCTAGTAGTAGTGGGCGGTATCGCTTGCTTTGAGAAGCAGTGTTGAGGATCTTTAAGTTTAAGATTATATCGCTCATTTGCTGCAAGAGTGTCATGCCATAACACAAAATTTGCCATTTTTGAGTTATTAGTATAGACAGAATCGCTTCAAGGTGCACTTTTAACCGATATAGTGTAAAAACTCAATTTAAGTTAGGTCGCCGTGAGACGAAATGGCCATGGTCGTCTCAAATCGTAAATGTGTCAGTTTTAATAAATTAACATTAATGTTCAGAAGTCCTTTTTTGACTTAGTTGAATATTTGCAAAATAGTAGGAACAAACAACCACTGCGATCACTTGATCACGCAGCAACTCGGCCTCGTCGAGACAGCTACGCCGAGCTGTCGTCCGTTTGCATACTCGGGGAGGATTACTTGACTGACACCCGTCGGGAAAAGGCTATGGCTCAATCCAGAAGGTCATTAAAATTAAGTGATGATATTGGTTGGGATGGTGAGAAAAAAACGATAATCCTGTTTCACTCTATTCATAGCTGCAATATAAGCGTTCCAGATACAAAAACACACACATGTTTATCTGAGTATATTCAAGTATAACAAACAAAGTTAAAAACGACGGACGTACGTTGGGTATGTGAAGTTCAAACACGTCATTGAATGTTACGTAGGACCCTGTGAAATAGATATATATTTGTTTATCGGTTCTCTGTTGATCAATCGGCTTGTAAAGTCTCGTCATATATATCGTCGTTGCGCTCATTACCGTTTATTTTAAAAGACTCTCCTGAAAAATCATATATTTTGAGTTATAATTTGATACTTTTGTAGCAAATTAGCAAAGAATTTGATTTGAGTTTTTTGAATGGCATATTAAATTTTCGAATATTTTCTCAGTTTTTTAAAAGCACGGCATGAAGTAAGTAATTAATACTATTGATATGCGATGAAAGTTTTAGTAGAAGCATGCGTTTGGCAATACTCATTTAAAAGTTTTAGAACTTTCAATCCATAGCTCTCATGCACAAATTAAATAACTGATTATGAAGGTGTTAAACTACGAAAGAAAGTAATAAATGTAAATAAAAGATTGGATTCAGTTTTTGGCCGTCCTATTTGATTATGAAATATTCAAAGCCTGTAGAAAATTAAAAAGAAAAATAAAAAACTAAATTCTATGACTGTTTGATATATTAACTTTCACTGTCTGAAGTAACGGAAATAATAAGCTATTTCAATATATTTTGTTTTTTAGTTACATCCCTCATAGTCCCTAAATTAAATATTCTATTGATAAATGCATACAAAAAAAAAATTATTTTTTATGCTGAACAATTTTTGATTTATACATTTTGCTATAAGAAAAATATTAAGTGAGATATTAACATATGTAGGCAGGGCCGCCGAGAGGACACCTGGGGCCCCGGGGAGAAACTTTCTTTGCGGGCCCCGGGGAGAAAATACAGTTAACTTTTTTATTATTTATTAATCTTGTTTTTAAATTTATAATTTTTGTAAAAAGTTCAATAAATTCTGGGCCCGCTGTAAGGGGGCCATATCCCCCCCCTCCGCAACAATATCTGCGGCATTGTAGTTACGCCACTGCATCTGTGACAGTGTGCTTTTTGAAAGTACCTAACCAAATTCGGTGACTGTCTGATATTTTATTGATTCCATCCAATGAATAGTGAAAGGAAATAGTAATAATAATGAGTCTATTCGTTTTTGAGCTTGATTCAGCTAGCGGCTGAATACCGATCAGTTATCGATAAGCCGCCAAGATAAAAAGCCAATTTTCCTCTCGCATAGTCACAAATTGCGTACAATCAGATTTCCAATGTTTAACGTTTTCAAGCGTGTTATTGTCATTCTATTCTTACAGTACACAATGCTAGAACACAGGGTGTCCCATAACAAGGGGATATAATTTAGATAATTTATTTATTAACTGGGATAACGATTTTCAGAAACAGGAAATAGATACTTCGAAATTGATCATTTCCCGAACTTCAGGAATTATTTATAATGTTATAGTAAACTTTAATAAAAGTCGTAAATGGTTTTTATATTCAACTCAACAATAGTTGATTGAAAAGAGTTAATTGTTATTCATTTGGTTTTATAGTATTTTATGACGCCCTCTGGTTCCCAGTCGCCACTCTTGTCCATCATTCCAGTCTCTGAAAATCAGATTTCTTTCCAACATAGCCTTCCTCGCTCTTTTTGTTCAGTACTTTTGTTTTTTTTTTTTCCTTTTTTGCCTCTTCGTTGACATGTACTGCAATACCTATGGAATTCGTTCTTCGATCAATCGCTGTACAAGTTGTTTTCTTGGTCCATGGATCAGTTAATACGTTCAATGTTTGGCTCTACTCAGCCTAAACGTAGTGCCGGTAACATGCGGATGTTCGACTGTTTATATTTTGAAAAATTTAGGATATTGCGATAGTATTCGGCTTATGATGTACTGCAGTGTTTCCCGAAATGGGTTTAGCGAAAAGGTGTTTTGTTTATTTTTCTATACCTTTTTTTTAATGATCATTAACTTTTGTTGTATGTTATATTTTCTGTTGATGTATTGAACAAATTCTGTATCACTCAAACACTGAGCGCGTTTAGCGAATTCACATGTTGAGAATTAGCACTCAATCTGTTTACTTGATAGTTACAGTCAACTGTTCCAAATTCGCTAAACGAACAGCAAGCGAAATACTGCTGACTATTAATGTGTCACTTAGCATAAAACATTCTTATATTTAGTTTTATTTACAAATGTGTCTTTCAAAGTACATGTAAGTTTGATGCGTTGCTTAAAACAAATTTATTCTAGTCGTGGCTAAATAGCGTTTTAACTGTTATTCGAGTTTTAAATCGCATTTGAAAAGTATGAAGTTAAAATATCTACAATGCGGAAATGGTGGCCTTAAAGTTGAGTTTAGAATACTTAAAGAATCGCTTTCATAATGAATTTGTAATTTTTTCTGATTGTAAAAGCGCCGTCAAAAAATTGAGTTGCCCTGGATTTGAGAAAAAGAATTATTCACTAATTTATGATATTATTAAAGGTCTAAACTTTAGAAGAAGTTAGTTAGTTAAAATTTTTGGCGCTCAGCAATAAAGGCTATTTGCGCCCGCTCTACATTAGAAGTTTTCAAGATACGAACTTTTTTCATATCCTATTTTGACCTCGAGATAAGAACCTAGACTCGAGATACGAATCGTGAAGCTTTTCTTTTCAAATGAACTAGAACCTGTATTTATACTTTTTTCCCTAGTACTAGAAACAGGCTTAATGCAGAGTACTGCACCGGCATATGTTTGCACGTTTAGCTGAGCGTGCGCTGAACCATAAGCAACGGATGACAACAAATCGAAAACTCCTGAATCATGAAACCAGCCACAAGAAAAATATATATATATTATTTTTTACAATTTAATCGCAGATGATTTTCATACTAATCATGTAATGGTATACAAAATGTATATTTATAGTGCAAAAACACTCCACTCACTCCATCTCCATTTCTTTGCATTTTCTTCATTGAGCCTTTTTTATTTCTTGGATTATTATTTTTTTTATTTTTATATTTCAGATGGATTAATTGATTTCTCATAAAATAAAATTGTGAATTTAGAAAATGTGAAGTGTAAATTTTCACACATTTCAGGGTTTCGTAGGTATATAATAAGTGAAGGCGGCATGCTGAGTGTGTAGGATAAATTTTGCTTTGTAGTAATCACGGCAAAATGAACGATATTTTTAAAATAATTGATCGTCTGTTAATCTAAGAGCTTTAAAAACAAATTTTTTGTTAAAATATTTTTTGTTAATTTTAATTCGAATACCTAATACCTTTATTTAGGATTCTAAATATGTGCAGTATTTTTTTATATAGCAAGGTTCATTAATTTTGCTCCGCCTTTTTCGTATATATGACACATAGAATGAAAATGTAATTCCAAAATTTCACCTGGCTATTAAATTTACGCTCTTAAAAACTAAATGCAACATTTGCCAAAATTAAACTAGAATTTTGACAAAATAATTTAAAGAAAATAAAAATGAAAAAAAAAAAACAAAAAATAGCTAGCGAGAATGCTAACCATTAGACCATGATACGTCTTCTAGTCTAGTGTGTTACATAACTATAACTTTTGTAAATCGTCTACAAAAAAACAAAAAATGCGTTATTTTCCGAAAATATAATCTGATCAAAAATTCCTGTTGTACTATTCCAGTTCACACCAATTTACATCACTTAGATTTTTGTCAGATTTTTAGTTTAAACCAGGGATGAGCAACCCGTGGCCCGCGGGCCGCATGCGGCCCGGCGTACTTTTTCGTGCGGCCCGTCAAAGCTTTTGTCTGTCAAATTTCAAAAAAGGCCATTAAATTACAAAAGATACATATATATTTTAAAGCATAAATAAGAGCAATATAGAGCAATTGGTTGCAAAAAGCAATGCCAAACTTCTCATTAAAATTTGTTTATGATTTTTTCCCCATAATAATTATCTTTGACTGTTTTTTTATACCTAGCATTTCTATTATATGTGTCATTTGTGTATTTTTTTTAAAATAACTTTGTTATTTTGTTAATAAATAGATAATTTGTGTTTATCATCTTGTGTTCATATTTTAATAAATTTCGTATGCGGCCCGCAGGAAATTTTAAAATTTCTAGTTGGCCCGTAGTAAAAAAAGGTTGCTCATCCCTGGTTTAAACCATCTGGGCTACAGGGTGTGAGACAAAAATTTTTATGCACAATTTTGGCAAAAATCCCATCAAAATAATTTATTTTGCAAAAATAAAATTTTTATCGTTAATCCACGTACTAAGGGTTTTCAAAAAATATTATTTTTTTTCGATGAGCACATTTGTTTAAATTTTTAGGGGGATATGTTTTTTAGATGTTTTAGTATTTATCCTATGTGCGGGTCAAAGAGTTGTATAAGCATGCCAAATTTCAACCCTAATAATGGAAAAATGCTTTCGAGATATGTACTTATCAAGATACGAACCGTGGTCAGGAACGAATTAAGTTCGTAAGGCGAGGTACAACTGTATTTAGATTAATAACTAGTTGTAAGACTTTAATACAAGCGGACATAAATGTGATTAAAATTGAGTTTTCTGTAAAGTATAGGTATGACAAGGATTTCGCGATTCTTGGAAAATCGTATAAGGTTTTCTCGACATAAAAAGTTTGGGAACCGTTGTTCTATAGTATAACTCATTTACTAAATGTTCATTTATCAAGTCACAAACACATTTATAAATTAAATTATAAATTACTTGAAATAGAACAAATAATGTACATCGTTACAGCAAACGGTGTAAAAACACTATAATAGTTGATAACTTCATATTTAATTCCACGCAAATCGTATTCTCTACTGCTGTTTAATATTTCAAACTTTTACAAGTTTGTACAACTCGTTAAAGATTTTGTGATCTTTACTCTTTGAATGTTCTGTGACACCCTGTGAGAGCAATTCATTGTCGTCGTTTTACAGAGAAAATCAAATAGGAAAGTAGCGAATCAAATAAGTAATCTCGATGTGACTGTACTAAATGTTTCCATTAGAAGTCTCCTTACTCTGTGTATCTCCTTTACATTGAATAATGGTTCACCATCACGAATCGGTTCACTGGGAATGAGCGTACACGGAGAAATTTCTCAATTATGCTCGAAGCGCCTGAAGAGATTCCAACTTCTTATTCAACAAGAAAATATTAAATTGCTATATCATTCTACGGTAATGTTATTACTTAATATAGCATTGTTATAAGCAGGGAAAATTTGAGTTATGCTTTCGTATATTTTTTTAATAAAACAGGAAATTTTGTAAATAAATTTAAAATGCTAAGAAATTCTGGACAGAAACGAAGATTATTACAGAAATGGCATTCTACAGAAAACGTTTAACTATGACTTGTTTTATTTATATAACATTTATATATTTTACATTAACCACCAGCCACTACGCTCCAGTATTACAGGCACACATTTGAAACTCGTTATTTTAGAGTGCACATCTAAATTTGAGTTTATTTTTATAAAAGTAAAATTGAAATATTAAATTTTGTGAATAATTAATTCTCGATAAGTTTCATATTACTCGATACTATAGCCCGTTCAGACGTCAGAATGCAGTATTGCTCTTATGGAAAATGGGTGCGGTGTTGATAAATGTTGTAAAAGTGCCCAATTTTATGTTCCTTTGTTATTAATTCATTAGAAATAAAATTAACTAAATATATATATTAATTCATTTTTAATGTTGAAAAGCTTTCGGCTTTTCAATATTTCAAGATTTGTAAACATGGTTCTAAGTATAGAAACGCTTGGGCATCTCTGCCCTGTATATACTAGGCGCAAATAGCCATCGTTGCTGTGCGTCAAAAAATTTAATTAAACCTATAGAGACTAGAAAGTAAAATATGTTGATTTACGAGTGTTTTGAGTGCTTTCCATTTTGGTTTAAACACTTTCGCATCATTACTATTGAACTATCTGTAGTCCAGGGCATAATAAAAAATATATGTAATTAAATATATTTCAATTTGAAGTCATACTTGGGAGTGCAACTTGAAAGTACGACCTGAAAGTACAATGAGGACTGTGTTTGCTTTTGGCAAAATCTGCACTACTACACAGCAAAAAATTCATATGTGTAAAAGTTCATTCTCACTTTGGTTAAAATTATAGTGTTAAAAGTTTAATTTAAAAAAAGTAAGAAGTTCACCTTTTTAACCAAATCACCGTGTAAATCTTCATTTATTCAGATAATGTTATTTTTATGAAATATTACTTTTTCAGTGTTAAAATTAACACTACTTTAACACTATTTATTTTCTAACACTGTAATTTAACCAAAAAAGAAGTGTTAATCATTAAATCGAACAGCGAGGGATTTCATGGTACAAAACAAAATACTAAAACATCTAAAAAACATACCCCCCTAAAAATATAAACAAATATCTGCTCATCGAAAACAAAAATATTTTTTATAAACTATGAGTAGGGTATCAAATGAAAGCCCTTAGTACGTGGATTAACGATCAAATTTTTATTTTTGCAAAATAAATTATTTTGGTGCGATATTTGCCAAAATTGTGCAAAAAAAAATTTGTCCCACACCCTGTAGCCCAGATGGTTTAAACTAAAAATCTAAAAAAATTCTAAGTAATGTATATTGGTGTGAACCGAAATAGTACAACAGGAATTTTTGATCAGATTATGTTTTCGGAAAATAACGCATTTTTTGTGGTTTTTGGTTCACAAAGTACAAAAGTTATACCAATGTAAGACACTCACATGCAAGGCGTACGATGGCGTTATTGGTTAGAGCACTGTCGTAAGCTAAAACTCGTTGGTAAACGAAGGGTTCCGAGTTCGAGTACGGAGTGAATTTAATTTTTTCGGTTTTTTTTTTGCATTTTTATTATGTTGAAATTATTTTGTCAAAATTCTAGTTATATTTTGACAAATGTTGTATTTAATTTTTAAGAGCGTAAATTTAATAATTATCTTATTATATGATTAACAGACGATAAATTATTTTAAAAATATCGTTCATTTTGCCGTGATTACTACAAAGTAAAATTTGTCCTACACACTCAGCATACCGCCTTCACTTATTATATACCTGCGAAACCCTGAAATGTGTGAATATTCACACTTCACATCAATTTTTTAGTTTACCATTAAGTCCCTTTAACACTACTCTTTTACAGTGAAACTGTCATCCCTTATTTTTATCGTAACAGTCTTAGCAAAGCACTTCAACTTACTTTTTGTTTTTAAACTGAAAAGTTACTTACAAATATGGCATTTTAATGTTAAAATGGCAAAAGAATGGTAAACGAAAATGTGGAGGCTGATCTAAAGCTGATTACCTAACGTGCCTACAAGCAGTGCTTCTGTAAGTGAAAAAGCGTTTGCAGCGGTGTGTAGCTGTTTCAGGGGACCAGTGTTGAAATTATCTAGATACAATTATCTGCAAATATATCTATATACTAGTGTTATTATCTGTTTTCTTTTATCCAGAGCCTTATCCTACATTTTTAATTTAAATTTAAACATCTCTGATATAATATAACAGATAACTTTTTTTTAATTTGATCTGTTTCTAGATCTCCGGTCATAGCTATGAAAGTCACGTAGTCTTATAACGTTTCGATCTATCCTATTATCCATGTATAAACATTTTTTACGTATTAAATATTTGAGACTAAGTCAATCCGAAAGCTGAATGTACAACATCGGATGAAATTTCCGGAGAAGATGGGGATTCGAACCCGTGTCCCTATGCTCCGTAGAGAAACGTCTTATCACGGAGCAACGGCAACTCTTATCTGTTATCTAGATTAAAAATATCACTATCGAGCACAACACTGCAGGGGACTATTTTGTAACTAGCCATATTAATTTAGAATATTTTTTATTGATAAAGTTTTATAACACTATTCCGGGTAAGTTTAGATCAAACCTCTTAAGCGTTTGATAGAAAAAGCAAAAACGACATCACTTCATTGTGCTGAGTGAGAGATCATAGGTTAGGGAACCTGTTTTAAGATTCCTCACTAAATTATTCAGAATGTAATTCAATTAATAAAACATATTGAATTATTTAAACTCATATCTTTCCTATTTAAACATTTACCTATCCTTCACAAATATTTGTTCAATCCAGCAGGTACACCTTAAAGTAAAAACCTCGTGCATTTATCATGTAACCGATAATTCATTGCTGCCCCCATGCGGTACTCGTGTAAACTTACAAAACCAAACATCAAATACAGGTAGAAAACGTACACTCGTCAGAAATCCCTGCAAACACAGTAGTCTTTGTCACTGGACCCTACGAAGAAGATAACGTTAGAATCGTTATTCGCGGACAGACAGGGATGTACAAATGGATTTTAGGATGGATTTCTGATGGACAATCCTTGAGTGAGTTTTCTTGTTGTTTTAGGGGAGGTTTGGATAGTGTTTGGTTAAGAAATTAAGACATACAAGTTTGAGAAATAGGTTTAGCTGAACATGAAAAATTCTGGGCATTATACTACACAATGGTTTTCATTTCGACCTTGGATGATATTATATTAATCAACTTATCGGGAAATAGGTTATAACGGGTGTTTTTTTTAGAGGTATAGAACTTTAAATTGCAATAAAACAACGATGGATTATTCGATTGACATGAATTTTTTTTTATTCGAAAGATAATCTTGTGGCATTACATTAAATCATACCAACAAGACGGCGCAACATGTCACACAGCTCGTGCCACAATCGATTTATTGAAAGACACGTTTGGTGACCGCCTAATTTCACGTTTTGGACCTGTGAATTGGCCTCCAAGATCTTGTGATTTAACACCGCTGGACTACTTTCTGTGGGGCTATGTAAAGTCATTGGTCTATGCGGATAAGCCACAAACGCTTGACCATTTGGAAGACAACATTCGCCGTGTTATTGCCGATATACGGCCACAAATGTTGGAAAAAGTCATCGAAAATTGGACGTCCAGATTGGACTACATCCGAGCCAGCCGTGGCGGTCATATGCCAGAAATCATATTTAAAATGTAATGCCACAAGATTATCTTTCGAATAAAAAAAAATTCATGTCAATCGAATAATCCATCGTTGTTTTATTGCAATTTAAAGTTCTATACCTCTAAAAAAAACACCCATTATAATAAATCAAACAATGATTGAATAAATACGTTAAAAAGACGAAAAAAGTTTTCATTTTATTTTAAATTCGAAGTACAGAGACGATGGTTCAAATCCCAGACACAATTTTTATTTTCCGATACTGTGCATTCAGCTCGGGGACCTACTCAACCTCAAGTATTTAATATTTAAAATGGGATGATAAAACATTAATGTGAGGTGTGAATTTTCACACATTTCAATGTTCTGTAGTTACATAGTAAGTGACTAGAAATTGTGGGTACATATTAAAAATCATAAAATTCGATAATGCTTCCATCTATCAACTTGCAAGTATACTTATTACGAGATGCGCTTGTATCAAGCTATAATATAATATTACAGTTGTCGAGGCAGCCAAATAAGTATTGTTAGCACGGTATTGCAAAAAATCGATAATTTTCGAAAAAATAATCTGACCAAAAATTCTTCTTGTTCCCTTCCGGTTCACATCAATGTGTATTACTAAGATTTTTTTTTTAGAATTTTATATTAATCTCTTTGGTTTAAAATGTTACAAGCTTTTTAACTTTGTTAAAATGAACAAATTAATAAAAAGTACTTTTCGTTCCTTAATTTACGCCTTAAGAGCTTGTTTCGATATCGCATAATAAATTTAAAAGAATATATATAGTTTTCTCACACACAAAAAGATATTTTTCGAAAAACTTATATGATAAAAAAATCCTGTTGAACAATTTCGATTCGCATTGGTGAGATATTTTTTCAGAAGTTCAAACCAAACTTTTTGGGAAATAGGATGTGGGACAAAAGTTTTACACATTTTTTGACGAAAATATTGTAAATATATCACTTCACTCAATAAGCCTCCGGTCTGACATATATATGGCAACATTGTTGACAGACCAATATGATTTCTGGATAGTACCAACCTTCAAACAATACGTGTAAAAATTTCATGACATACTGACAATTAGTTTAGAGGTTACAGTGGTTTTAGTGACTCCAGTTTTGTAATTTTCAAAAGAATGGATAAAAAAGAATTCCGTGTGTTGATTAAACATTTTTTTTTTTTTTTTTTGATAAGCGTTATAGAGACTCTGCACCAGGCAAATCAACTATTACTGGTTGGTATGCTGAATTTAAATTGATTAATTAATTTTAATTTTTTAATTTTAGTAGCGTTATCACTCTTGAAGGAGAGTATGTTGATGAATAAATTCGAATTTCTAAAATAAAATCGTTTTTCTTAGTTAGACCGGAGACTTATTGTGCGACGTTGTATTTTTTTTAGAAATTAAATTTTGTTGTTTATTTTCGCATCAAGAAGTTTTTTTTTTTTAGATAAGATATATTTTGGGGGCCGCTTCAACTGCTATGGTTATTAGCACCCTAGTACATTTACAGTAATTTACGTTGATTTAAAAGAATGAATGTTGGCATTAATTTACAATAAAGCATATTTACAATTTTATTATAAGACATTTAAGATAGATAATTTAGAAATAATAGAACATTTGGGATTTAGATTTTATGGAACAGATCTGCTTCTTTGAGGTAGTCTAATAAAATGTTTTCATTTTCTGGGCTTAGCGCTTCTTTCAGGTTGTCTGGTATTTTGTGCTTCCGTCTGAGTTCTTCATATAGTTGGCACTACAGGATTATATGTTTTACGGTGCCAGTTTTATTGCAGGTGTCACAGTTTTCAACCTCTTTTCTTTTCATTAGATGTTTGTGTGTAATGAATGTGTGGCCAAAGAGTCTTGTAAGAACTCTCTGTTCGTTTCTGTTGCGTACTGGAGCGCAGGATTTGGTGTCTTCTTTTATATGGCGAAATTTGTTGTTCGTTAGACTGTGCCATTGTCGTTTCCAGTCTTCTTTTATGTTTTGCCATAAGTTGGATTTGATGTCGCTGGTAGGTACGGATATCGGTGTTATTGGAAGGTTTGCTGCCTCTCTTGCTGCTAGGTCTGCCTGTTCATTCCCACATTTGAGGGAACCCACACCAAGGTGTTACCTTTTTCTCCTGGAGGGTTTGAGGGAAGAAGTTTTGTTTGATACTCTACTTAGAATTTTTTTAAAATATAAATTTTTCGTTACATACCTATTTTTTTATATTGTTCGGGCGATGTGTTTTTTGGAAGTATTAACATATTTCTAATATGCCGGTTAAAGATCTGTATATGCCGCACTTAATAAATGGGCGCTAGTTTAAAAGAATTTTGAAAGATGGAAGCGGGTCAGAGGGATGCATGTGGCGTGCTTGCATCGTTTGAAAATACGAAAATGCACTTCTGGAAATACTATTTTTACTCATGGATCTTTCTGTGCTAACAATTAATGATTTAACAAATAAAACTTTGCCGCCCGGGTGCAATGCACGCCCGCATTCCCGGATTGCAGCGGCTCTTCGTGTTGTATGCCAAATTTCAACTATCTAATTCTAGCCGTTTCGCCACGGTTTCTGCCGTACAGACAGACAAACACATGACTGACGGTATAAGGGTTTTTCGCTTATATCTACTAAACCCAAGAAAAGAGAAAAATTAATAATATGACGGGTCAAAATATCAGGCTGTTTACTTGGCTGTCAATAATGTTGGAGGTTTTGAGACCGACAATTTACCTTCTGCGCCCTATGCGCCACTTAGGCTTTGGATTCATATTGTTTATTATTATGATAAATTTAACGTGATGGCATCAAGTGGAAATCGTGTATACATATTTGAAAAATAGTATTATTAGTTGTTTTGCATTGTATTTTATTGTTTTTAATTGTAATCTGCAATTTTGTCTATTGATGCCCGCATACATAAACTTCCATTACAGTGTAACGTTTCGTTATATCGAAACGGAACGTTAAAATCAAATTTGCTATAGAACATATCTATTGTTTCTATAGAAATTTTGATATATCGAAGCATTATACAGTAATGGATGTTTATGAATGTTGTTATATAGTACATTTTAAATCGGGTAGGTACTTTAAGCTTTTTATTTAATCACTTTACATATAATGTCCCATTAAATTCACTACAGAATCGTATTGCAAAAAATGTTACTCGGCAAAATTGCATTTTTTTTTTAATTTTTAAAATTCAGGAAAAAATATCATGTTGTAATCATAAGAATAAGGACAGGAGAGCGAAGAGAGAAGAGAGGGGAGAAGAGAAGATATCCCTTAATAGATCCTTATACCTCAAAATATAGTTTGAAGTGCAACCACTGTGATTCCACATACAGCAGCTCTACGTAAGAATATACCTGTAGAACGATTTTATTATGAATCTTAAGCAGTTTTTATACGCATTGGCATATTTAATTTTGTAAATTTCGGTATGATTTTGGCTAAAATAATTATAAATACTTTTATATTTTAAAATTTACGTCATTTTGACATAACTGCCGCTAGTGGATGTTCTGCTTATTAGATGCATGTTTCTTATCTCACTCTCGAGTGCATGAACATTCCTGCAATCATGTTATTTCTTGCTTATATTGTCAAACATAAAATTTGTTGTTTATATCATTTTATATTTTGATCATCTTTTTTAAAAATTACGGAAAATGAAAAAATGATAGGCATTATTAACGTCATTTGCGCACATATTAATCTAAGGCACTCCTGTGACTACCTACGTCACTAAAGTTCGGCGTTTCAAACTCTTTGCTATTTAATAATTAATAACAATCTTATTGAATAAGATATTATTTATTTTATGCTTTATAATATTTTCTAATTGCTTCTTCTTTGAGTTGCGAATAGTAAATTTCATTAATTCCATATCGTTTTATAAGTCTATTGAACAACGGCAGATTACATCCAATTTGTTTAATGATTAGTATATTTATGTATAAATTTTATGATTTGTGTATAATAATTTATTACAATGCTATAAATAATAATAGTTATAAAAATAGCCAGTATTTTTACTTGTTATGTCGCAATGAAGAAATTTACTAATTCCCTGTAATCAAGGCTTTTAATATCGTCCCAATAATTTTCGAAATTAAATTTATTTTCAATTCTAGAAAAAATTTAAACAAAAAGGCAGATAAATATTCCTTATACTACTACCATTTTTCGCAAAATATTGTTTTCCCTAATTTAATTGTTTATTGAATAAAAAAAAATACACATCAAGTTTATTGCAAAAATTTGTTTACTATTGGTAAAATCGCTCTTTTAAAACAAGATAAAACATATTGTTACAAAATTTTCGGAGCTTAATCTCCAGTGTAAACAAAGAATGTTTTACAAGAATCGCTCTAGAAAAAAAGTTTAAGCGATAAACTTCACCATTATTTGTGCAACAGAGGTGATAAAGTTATATTTTTTGTACATCCCTAGGTAGCTAAGGGGTGTCTGTTGAGGTGCGAGGAAGCGACAAAGTGTATCGATCTTGTGTTTCCATCGGATTCACCGTCGGCAAACACTGCAAAATCCTAAGCAATCAAAACTGACAACACTGTACACCAAAGAAGTAAATATACAAGACTAGATTTAAAATACGGTTACAGACCATAGGGGTGAAGCTATTATCTTGGGGTGAGAATGGAATTGGAGATTTCCATTGATTCTGAATTTTAAATTGAGCAGATAGAAAAATATTTTAAAGAGACAAATAAGAGTTTCCATTTAAGGATTCGGTACAGTCATGTGCTAAAATTTTGTTTCGCACGCGACTTTTACATTTTAGATATATTTGTAGGAGTTAAAGAATTTTGAAAGGATGCATCTGCATAAAGGCAGCTACATTTAATTAGTTTTCCACCATTCTGGCTGACTGGCACTATCGGTTCAGAAGAATGAATGACTCATACATATCGTTTAAAAATGTCAAACAAAATCAATAAAACACAAATACTTTTTGGCAGTAGCGACTGAAGTAATATGTTTTGAAGTTAAAAAAGAAGATAATAAAATGCTCAAAATATTGGTTATTAGAACTAAAACATATTCACGTGTAAATCTTTCGGAAGAACATAGAATCATGCGACATACTGGTCAAATATCCATTATTTGGAAGAATAAAATACGCACTGACGACTTGTCGGGTTTGTTATATTGTAGCTAACTATCAACTGGCATATTATTATTGGGGTTTGCATCCACATATCCCTCACTTCAGACTTTTAGAGAACATGTCACACTACGGATCATTGCATCTGAATACATACAACTGTATCCCAAACCCTGGCGAATTGCAATTATGGGATGCCAGATCTAGAGCCCGTATAATGCGAAGTGACCGTAGCCTTCTCAATCCTGTAGATAAAAGAGTTTACAGAAACTCGCAAGTGGGAATGATGTCGATTTCTTTCTTAATGGAGACTTTCAGGCTTCCCAAGACACCAATTATTAAGACTCCAAGCCCTGTGTCATATGAATATTCAACATGTATTTTGTATTACTTTTCCATATTGTACTTGAGCCAAATATTAAGTCTTGCGAATTTCACTTCATACTTTGACGTTGAAAAAGTATAAACAAAGAATAACATTGTAGTAAAGGCGGGAACTGAAAAATTTGGGAATTTCAAATTGAAAGGCGAAGGCAAGTATCAGGGATCAATAGAGAAAGCAACTAGAGGAGGCCAGGGTCCACAATGGATTGTAAAGTCAAAATTATGATCTGTTTTTAAAATTATCTGTTTTTTTTTTCGGTCTCGTATTCAGTTTCTACACGTTTCCGATTAGAAAATGTCCGCAAAATAATCATTTTTTGTCCGTCTGTCTGCCTTTTCATTTGAGATTCTCGCAAACATAGCTGGACATTTTTTCACGTAATTTGGTATGAGGATATTGCAAAACCAGGATTCGAACATAGTCATAAGGCATCTCAAAATTTCTTGGGGGATGTTTTTGTGTTAAAATTGATTATTAAAAAACTTAAAATATCTCTCTTATTATTGACGACAGCAAAATGACAAAAATAATTTTGGAGAAATAGAATCTTTTATTTCTATGCATTTTTTTATTTACATAAATATTTGGAGAGTTACGGGAGCACACCCTAAAACTGAACTTTTGAAATATCTGCCTTATTATTTGACTTAACAGCAAAAACATATATAGCAAAAATTGTTTATATTAGGTCGTCAAGGATGAAGTTTGTAGTTAATAATATTGCCAACTTTAACATCTTATAATTTGACATTGGCTTAATATTTTAAAGTTCTGTTTTTTTTTTTTTTTTGGAAAGTTACACAACTCGCCTGTTTAAAGAAATCATTGTATGCTATAAAAAATACACAAAACTTTAAAAAAAAATTAATTTAGTTGGAAATGTAACGGTTAGAAATTCGCACTATTATGAAGTATGAGTTCTTACGTGGAACTACTGCATCGCACACCGCGCGAAACATTAATAGTGTATTTGGCTCTAGTGTTGCTACGCAGCAGATAATATCAAATTGGTTCGCCAAACTTCGTACAGGTAACTTAAAAACCAACAAAAAAAAAAACAAAAAAAACTGGCTTATAGATCACAGGAGAAATATACTGCAACCAACTGGACAAAATAATACAAAAACTTAAAGAAAAACAGCCTAGATTGGCCAACAGATCGACTCCTATCTTATTACATGATAACGCTAGACCACACACTGCACAAATGACTGTGGCAAAACTACAGGAATTGGAGTTGGAACTTCTTCATTATACTCCATACTCACCAGACCAGCCCCCACTGACTACCATTTTTCCCGCAATTTGGACAACTTTTTAATAGAAAAACAGTTTAATTCCGACAATGCTGTAAAACTGGCCTTCCAGGAATTCAATGCCTCTCGTCCGCCAGGGTTTTGTACTACCGGCCTGAACAACCTGCCGCTTAAATGGCAAAAGTGTATAGACAATACGGGTGCATACTTTGATGAATAAAATAATTCCTTATATTTGTAAGTTATCAACCTTTTTTGCGTTTTTTTCTACAAATTTCATCCTTGACGACCTAATAGTAAGAAAACAAATCTTTTTTGTTGTATATACGTTTTGAATCAATATTTGCGGAGTTACGAGGGTACGCCTTAGTACTAAAATCTTGAAATATCTCAATTATTATTTACTTTACATTAAAAATGTATATGGGGAAATATTTTTATCTCTTCAATGCAGTTTTCAATAAGATATATATTTGGGGAGCTATGTGGAGAGCTACCTTATGTGTCTCACTTATTCAATAAGTTATGTTAAGTAAATTACAAAAACTGTACTAAGTACGGGTACGCCAGCTAGTTTGAAGATTTTCGCATAAACTTATATGCACCCCTTCCACCACTATGTGGGAAGAGAGACTGAAATCAAACGATATTTTTTCTCAATCTCCGAACGAATGTTATTGCTTCATTTTGATAATAGTGTCGGTTGAACTATACGTTTTTTTAAATGTCATTGACCATGTGAATTTTCGCGGACTTTAAGTTGGTGGTACTGTAAACCAAATAACATAGATTTTTGTAACTGTATAAAATCTTTCACACTCTACTGACTTAATTCTGTAAGTTTCTTTTTATTTTTATGCGAGTCTCAAATACCATTCGAGTTTTAAATTTGAGTTTTCCACTTGCTCTCAGTTTTCAAGTGACACAAACTATTGCACAGAAGTATTATGTATAAAGTTATGTCTGTCGCGATAACTTTTGATACAAGACGAAAATGTATTCTGTGTGTAAAGTTGAATGTTTGTGTTTTACTGACATTTTATAAGCTCAACTTTTGTAACATATTAACATTTAAATTGCCGCGGAAGAAATGCCACGTAGCAATTTTCATATCTACAGAAATGGCGGGTTTTATTTGACAAGAGAATTTGCTCTTTTTTACTTGAAATTGCATACCAAAATATATTATTGCACATAAAATAAAATTTATTTCGTAAATTTTAGAAAATAAAAATAAATTGATTCTATCTATTTTGTAATTTTTGTTCTATACATATAACTTTTATATTAAAACTAATCAATCTATATTTTAATGTCCTGTACAAAAATCATAGTTTTGTTCCTTTTTTTCCTATCATATAATTTGCTAGTTTTAATTTTCTATCTCATATCTTTCAACTATCCAAAACTTCCAATTTTCTGTTTTTAAAAATTAAGTGTTCCAATAAACTTCAGTTTCTCGCATATTCAATTATTTGTGAAATATCCTCTTCGAGCATCCAAATATCTTGATTATTTAATTCAATAAAGAAGTTTGAATTCTAATAAAAAACTTTATTTTGAAATCAAACCCAAAAAAAGTCAAATATCACATCAAGAAACTTCCTAAGAACGATGTCGTCAGAAAACTTGATTCCTTCGTGCACAAAAAATATATTAACTTATTCAAAGTTTATATATGAAAGTGTGGAAGCGCAAAGAATGAAATCTTTGTCTTGTGGCGTTACTGAAAATTGGAAAAGGTTTTTGAATAGTTGCCTGATGAAATGGAAAGGAGGTCTAAAGACTCGAGGGTTTTTGATGCAAAGAAGTTCTTATCACTGTTATCTATCTAACTCTAGATTGCACAGCTTCACTGCAACATCTTTTCTTCAAAGCTCTTTGCTTTAAGTTTCTGTTTTTTTCTTTAGAATATATTTAGATTATTCCGTTTCTAGTTAAGATTTTATGAGGCACTATTATTATTTAACTAGCAAAATAAATGCTTTAACTAAAATAGTAAACTAAAGTATAACGTTTTATAGTTTTATCAAGATTATAGACGCAGGATTAATACAAATCACGATCGTGAATTACTCCGCGAAAAGAAAAGATTGGTATGTGGGCCACTTATGTGAATTATATACAGAGCGTTCATAATTGATTGATAGGCGTTTGAATTTTCCGCTCAATAGATTAATATTATAGGTTGGTACTTACTTTCATAGGCAAATTAATGTGTCATTTACAAAGCAATTTATTAATAACATAAATTTGCTATTGTTTATTTGGCCATTTTTTGTTTACCAATGAAATAATGTGCACAAGGCAATAAAAAGTGCCTTTTCTGATAATAAATACAGTAGAAATATTCAATATCAGACAACGGTCTATATCTAATTATATCTGTATCTTCGTTTATGATTAAATGCGTCATGTTCAGTGAGATCATTAATTCCTGAGCGTTATGTAATACTTGACAGAAACATTTAGTTATCCAACTTATTTCCAAGGACATGTACACATAGGCGTAGATTCGATTTTTATTACATTATACGAATTAATTATAAAATGAACACTGTTTTTCTCTACACGCCTATGAGTTAATGACAAATATGAAGTTCGCAACGGTTTATCGTTGATCCTCAGGTGAGTTCAGCCAACGAAGTAATCTGATTGGTTCTTTGTCAAGTTGGGATTTTCAGCTATTAATTAGAATACAGTTTTGATATTTTTAAACTCATTGTTTACTGTTATGTACCTAACGCTCGGGAATTAATGATCTCACTGTACATCTAGAGCAGTCTTTCTCAACAGGTGGTCCGCGGGTCAGTTCTAGGTGGTCCACGCACACAAAATTTCATTAGTATTAATAATGGGCCTTTACACACAAAAAAAAAAAGTTTTTCTTGATGTTGGTGGTCCGCGGTTAGTGTGGAATTCTGAAAGTGGTCCGCTACTGTCGAAGGTTTAAGAAACACTGCTCTAGAGTACAAACAGCTAGGGATGATAATTACTAACACGGCAACGCGTTAAATTCAATCGCTTATTAATCAGTTATAACCACTAAAATAAGTTATAACCAAGTAAAATAGTAAGAAATTTCCTTAAAATTTAAAATTAAATAAAATACCAAATACCTTAAATATATAAATATATTACTGGTATATTGAATGTCGTAGTGGTAGTATTTCTTGAATCTATGAGTATATTTCAAAACATATTAGATAATTTATGATCCCATGTATGTGAAGGAAAAATAAGAACACCGGTCGACACTAGAAAATGTTTGGGAAATGCTTATAACTGACATGACCGAACTTTTACCTACAGGGACTGTATTCTGACTGACACAAGGCATCGTGGGCCAGACGATAAAAAACATATTAATGCTACAATTGAATGAAAGGATAGATATATTATATTATATTATAAATCAATAATAATTTCCGAATAAATTCAGAGCTTAGCTCAGATAGGCTATGATTAAGCGGGAGTTTTTGATGCGATCGCATTTAAGTACTACGCGCTTTACTATCTTATTTTCAGGATAGTAGGTGTTCATACGCAATTGACATACATATCTTATTTTCTGGATAGTAAGTGTCAAAACACTTCACTCCTGTTTCCTTGTTTTGAAAATAGTGTTTGTTGCAGAAACCGCTCTAGCGCCACATTATATAGTGTTTCTTCGCTATAATTTGTGATTCGTACAGTTGGCAGGCTTGCGCTCTTAATAATTACCGATTTACTGCTAAAGGTTTGAATTTGAACGGGATCTAAGATGATAAATTGTTTAGATGGGTGTCATTTTGACATTCAAAATAAGAAATAAATGTCAATATTTCGTAGCGGAATGGCAAAAAAAAACAGTTTATTGCAGAAACCACCTATGTGTTAGTTGGAAAATATTTTATTTTTAAAGCCTAAAAAAGCATAATTGCTTTGATAATACCAAAATAGTGAATATTTTAAATTAATGATGTACTTTTATCATCTAACAAAATTTCTTAGCGAAGTAGGATAGTTTTTTTCGATTTTCTGAAAACACGGCAAATTGGAGATAGTTGGTTTCTGAAATGAACGATTCTCATCTGTGTAGGATATTATGGCGGATTTGTGGCAAATTACCATACCAATTTGAAAGTTAATAATTATAATCGGTCTCTTGAGTAGACCACCACTTGAATTATCTACAATATCTAGATCCAGAAAAAAATATTTTTATCCAGATAAATCGCCTTCGTTATTATATCTTTTCATTTTAAACAGTTCAGATAAGAGATAACATAAATTTTTTTGTTATTTAGTCGTAAACTTTGATCTGGTTTCCTTTTTTCATCTTATTATCTGGTATTTATATCTAGATACTTTGATGAGTAGTATCGACACTACTATATTGTCGACACAAAAATATATTCAACAAATTTAATATTATTATACAAAGAATCATCATCACATATCATTTGACATACAAATAAAAACTTCACCTTAGATATCCTAATATGATATAATATTAATATATAGATTTCATTCATGTACACTGAAATGTATACATTCCTATCAGCTAGTTAATCTTAATAAGCAGTAGACAGTGTATTGTTATGTCGTGCGTTGGTAATACTGTATAGGATGGCTACACTGCAGCATCTCACAGTGAACTTCACTTTAATTTCAATAATGAACGAAGTTTCACGTACTAAGCGAACCGAACTAAGTGTTTTAATTATAAATCACATTTCATTTAATTACTTGTTAGTTACGCAATATGTAAAGTGACTACACTATAATATCACTGATGCTCAAGAATATTAGATTATTATAGTTTTAAAAAATTTATGTGAAATGTGAATTTTCACTAATTTCAGATTTCGTTGGTATTTAGTATGGGATAACATATTCATGCCTTAAGGCTACGTACAACCCCCAGAGATTATTAGTTTCTTATACAAAACTAAAAAACTGAAATACAATTAGTGACAATCTATACATCAAATTTTGCACAGAATTTTATCTATCTAATAGGATATTTTTGATTGTAGAAAAAATTATTGTAAAAATGTTTTTGCTCAATAACTTAATTATAGGTAACACACAACAATGTTCTGTAATTTTTTAAATATATTTGTGTGTTTCAAATAAGTTTTATTTTTATATTCAAATAGTTTCGTGTAGAAATGTTCAAATAATACGTCAACATTTTTTTCCACATGATTGTTTATAGTTTAGAATCTTCGTCGAAAAATATTATACTTGAAGATAATGAAATGTCACTTGATACAAGTATTCTTTACATCTAGTAAATCATTTTTATCTGCAGCACCTATATTGAGAATCGCGGCAGATTCGAGGTGGCGGCAAAAGTAGATTACCAAGTACAATAACTATAATTAGTTTTCACAATAGAACAAAATATCATGAAATATATTTGTAGAATGTAGCTTTAGCTACAATTTGCCGCATGGTATACAAATGTGCGTCGAATGGTTTACAAGATGTCGTCTATAATGAAATTTGTTTATTTACAATTGCATGACAGCTTTTTTTTACAACTAAAAATATCCTATTATAGATAAAATTCGCTGAAAATTTTTATGTATAGATTGTTACTAACTTTATGTCAGATTGTTAGTCTTGTATAAGAAACTATACGGTTGTGCGCACTCTTAAGGGTGCGCACATATTTATTTCACGAGTAGCGGGTAATGGAATTGGGTACCCAGTTACAGAAATTTTTAATTCTCGTCATTCCTAGTGCGGGGCCCTGCAACAGAACTTTGCCCGGCCCGAAATTTTGATGTGGCCCGCTTCCGAAAAGATCGGAGACCCCTAGTCTATACAGCTGAAGTGTTATTTAACATTTAAAAAGAAAATGCTTTTTTTTTTCTTTTTATTTAAATATTTAGGACACATCAACAGCATGGTGTCCACCGTATGTTAGATTATAATAATTAATGTTACATTAAATTTACAGTTCGGTTTTTAAATATATACATGTACATAGATTGATCTATAACATTGAATAGTTTGCAAAGAGTTTTAAATGACAATTTTAATATTACAATTAAATGGAATCGCTCAGTTTGGTCTCCTTTAGGAATTTCCTTGTCTGGTGACCATGATCTGTTCCCATCTAGTTCCGAAGGTTCTCCATGGTTTAACTGTATTTTGAATTTTTCTAAGTTTATTATCGGTGATGGAGAGCCATTCGGTTTGCCAGTTTTCTAGGTTCCTTTCGATTAACATATTTTTCCAATCGTAGTCCATCATTATGAGAGCACCGTCTGGTTTTTCTAATGTGGTGGCTTCTTTCGCTTTTCTGTCAGCCATTTCATGCCCTGTGATACCACTATGTGAAGGGATATGAACTAAACCACTATGAACTAAAAATGAAAATCTTTTTTCCGGGATGAGAAAAAATGCTTTAAAATATTTTAAGCGACGTTCTGATAAAAACTTGTTTGGTTATAGTAACTTTGTATTGTAAAACTGCGTTTCGAGCTTGTAAAGTAGTCAACTATAGACTTTAGCTTGTGCACTGTTGATTGTCACTACTAGTTTGTCAAATGGTAAGGCGAGCAACCGTTTTCCGAGAGCTCCAAATTTAATAGATTAATCGCTGTCGTTTGTGGATAGTTTTCCAAATTATAGTTAGTGAATTGTTTTAATGAGACAGACATATAAACACAACGGTTATCTCAGTCTACATCGGAGAGAACGTTCACATTGTATGCCTTTATATAACCTAACAAAATGTCATCACGCTGATTACAACAAATCTTGCCCAAAATTACAAAGACGAACAGTAAATATGATCAATTTAGGTAATTAGGTTCGGTTTAGTTACTAAAAATCTAGGACAGCAGAATTAGGAAACCGATAATAGATAATAAATATTTACGAAGCCACCGTAGTTGGTATAAAGACACACCGATGTTGTACTATTAGTAACGCACTAATTTACAGAGCTGTAAACGCTGCCTTGAATGTTAAAACTATCTACTAAACGTATCCATAGTGCACAATGCACAGTCAACTAATTTAAAGAGCTCTGAACGCAGTTTAAGTCAAAGTATTCAAATTGCACCTAGCCTCACAGATAGGTTAAAATTTAACAATCATTGATCCAATGGACACGATCGGTCAGGCGCACACACAAGGGGGAGGTCCTCGGGTCCAGACCCTCCCCAGGTATGGAAAAATCATATACTTATTTAATGCAAACTAAGCAAATCAAAATAAAAAATCACCTTTTTTATTGATAAAAATTAAATTTTAATCAAAATTAAAATATATAGCCCACTCCTCTGCGTAAAAAAAAAAACAATAATATATTTGTATTATTTTACGGATATTTTTTCGAAATGGACCCCCCCCAGATTAAATTTCTCTGTGCGCGCCTGCGATTGGACATCCAACGGTTGTCTTTTCCGACATGTTCATTCACAGACAGATATTTTTGATTAATTCCTTTACCATTTATTCAATTTACAAGGAGTAAAGTATGATACATTACATTAATACCTTTAAAATCATCAAGTGGAACAAAATATTTTTAATAATTATAACATTTATTTCCCACACTGTAAAGTGTTTCTTATCAATTTCTCATGCTAATATTTCGTTTAATTGCCATGTTCTCAGGTTTATCAGTATTAGTTGATAATATCATCTTTAACAATTGCCGGTGTGTGGTGCGCCGTGGGAAACATAGAACACCTCCATGGAGAGCTACACCATGACCCGCACGTCTCGTGAAAAATCAATAGGCCGCTCTTGAAATATTCATGTATCTGCCGCGTACAGATTCCATTTCTTGAAAACGGAGCAAATGTATAATGTTATTAAAAATTTATCGGACTTATGAAATTTTATAAAATTCATTTTAGACGAGAAAATCTTTTGGAGACTTGGAGACTTGTATTTGAAAAACAAATAAAGAAAATATATCATCGAAATTTTTACCCAACGGATAGTTTCGTGGACCCTTGAGACATATTAGATTAAAAAAAAAAAATCTTAGTCCTCTCCGTTATAACCATGTAATCAGTTCTTGTGTGATACTCGGCCTTTAGTTCAGTTCCCTGACATCTTCATTTTTGCGGATTCTCCATTTACCATAAATAGGAATGGGGCCAAAGATTCGGCGTAATATTTTAGTTTCAAAAACTGTGAGCTTTTGTCGTTCTTGCATTGTTACGCTCCATGTTTCGGAGCCATATATTCAGGGCCGCCGAGAGAACTTCTGGGGTCCTGGGGAGAAACTTTCTTTGCGGGCCCCGGGTAATGATTAATTCTATATCCGGGAATTTTTATTATAATACAGGTGAAAATATAACTGATGATCTAAAAAAAGTCCTCACTTCCAAAATACAAGTGTGTGACGGCCACGCGCCGACTCCGGGGCCCCGAGATTTTTCCCCGGCTATCCCCACCCCGTCTTGTCGGGCCTGTAAATATTACTAGACTAATAGTGTCGTGGCCTCTTGACACATATTAGATTAAAACAAAATCTTAGTCCTATCCACTATAACCGTCTACCTCTTAGTTCTTGTGTTTCTTGCTTCATTCTTGTGGATTCTCCTTTTACCATTAATTGGAATAAGGCCAAAGATTTGGCGTAATGTTTTATTTTCAAAACTGTAAGGTTTTGTCGTTCTTGCATTGTTGCGGTCCATGTTTCGGAGCCATATATAAATATGGGTCATATTATAGTTTGATTTAGATGTACTGCGGAACATAGGTTGGATATTTTTCTTATCAACATGCATAACTTATCGATATTTTCTCACGATTGACTTGAGCCGAGACGAGATTAAAAAAGTTTGTAGTGTCTAGTATTGTAGTCATAGTGGTTTACTGTTTCGCAAACAACTTGAAGAGTAGTGTAAACAATTTGAATAGCGTGAGAAGTATTCTAACAATGGCGCACAAACTGAAGAACTAAAGAGAATTCACCGTCATCGCCGCATTCCTTTCTTCATGTCGCATCGCTGTCCACTTATAAATATAAACCAGTGTTACATTAAGAGAACCGTATCTACTCGCCACTCTACAACTAACCGCTGGCGTTTATTTTCAGATTAAAGAGAATTTTAAATATCCTCTCTGTACAGTTATTTTATGGATGGATAAAAATATTTACGTGCAGGTCAGGTTTATTTTTACAAATGATACTTTGAAGATTTTGTAAATATTTAAAGATTTGTTTGACAACTTCTTTCATACATGAAAATATAATCAGTGGTTAGAAAAATAAACAGAATTGAATTTGTTTGATTGAATTTATTGCATATTTTGGAAAATATTATTAAAATATTAAAAGTATTGACTTCCTACTTTCAAATCTAGATGTTTGAACTCTGAAAATGTCTGTGTAAGCATGAATTAATAATTTTTATAATAAGAGTGATACGAAAAATTTGTTAAAAAAATAAACAACTATACAAAACTTAAGACAGCATTGTACGTGACAAAGTCTTGATCAGGGCCGTGCGGTGGCATGGAGCAAGGAAGCGACAGCTCCAGGCGCCTAGACCTCGAGGGCGCCTTTCAGATATTTCACATTTGTTTATTTTTATAATATCATAATAAAAATTTTATTCTTTGCTTATTGCGTCTTTATAAATTAGGTATTTATTTATCTTTGTTTATAAATATTACATTTTATATGGTCAGCGTACAAATGAGCTGCGACTTTGTTGATATAAATGAAAGAAGGTATAGGTAATCGTAAACTTACAATGTATTTAACAGTGCTGTCACCGCCTCCACAAGACTCCGTCTACGCCGATCTAGCTAAGACGATAGCGATAAACAGAGGAGGATTCTTACGCCGAGTGCAAGAAATGCGATAAAGGCGTTTGATAATTCCCACACATGTTTAATTAGGATTTTTTTTTAGGATTTATTAAGATTTATTTTAGAACTTATTTTTTAGATATTTACTAGGCTTTTTTTAAAGGATTTATTGAGCTCTTTAGTGCGGGATTACCGATCTATGTACCGCTTTAATATGGGTACCTAAATTCGTGCCGGAACCCTATTTATTGTCCTGCATGTCCCGCATTCAGAATCAGCTCGGCAGCGAGGTGTATTCTAGTTATTTATAAAATAAATATAGAATAAGAACCTTAATAAATAAGTAAATTATATATAAAATAAGAACCTGTTCCAGAAAGCAATTTTAATTCGTGCGGACCTGACGAGATCTCCTCTCCCCAGTCTGATATAAGTAACAATGCACTTCGATAGAAAAGGACAAGACTGTTAGGAGAGGCGGTAAAAATACAATAAAATCGGAAAATTATTATCAAAAGTTTGCGTCATTTAATCAAACTTTTTTATTGTACCTAACAATGTGTCCCCCTCTAGCCATAGACAATAGATTATCGCGTTTGATTAGTGCATTATTTTTCAGTGTTCTGAGTATATTCAGTTGTAAGATGTATTTTGCAGTTAGTATTATTGTGTGACCATTATAATAATATCATTAGGGTACTAATATCTGTTTACTATTGTTAGTGTTTAATTATTGGTGTTTAAAACTATTATTGGTGGTCAAAACTGTGACTTTGACTCATACTAATATTTATTTATTAATTTCGTTACCCTTAACATTAATTATGACGCGGAAAAAACGTTTTTGCAAATTTAATGAGAATTTTCAGAAAGAATATCCCTTTGCAGAAGGAATGGTGTATAACAAAATATAATTGTACTATCCCTATAATTGGGATCTGTATCCTGTTGGTATAATCAAAATATTTAAATAAATAAAATAAATAAATAAATACAAAGTGTTGTTACTTTGTATAAAATTATGGAATATAAAAATACATAATAAATAAATGGTGATGCTTTTATTTTCGGGGGAGGATGTCATTGCATTCGACAGTCTTAATAATTTGTCATTTCAGTTTAAAGGAGCCTTGTAAGATTTCTCAATTCGTAAGAATGACTCATTATTGAAATAAAATTATTTGCTTCCAATCATTCATGTTTAAAAATATCTGATAGGTTAATTTTAATGTTTAATGTCTAAACTATGACGGGTATATTACATAAATTATCAAAATGTAATTCTCTTCTAGTCTATAAAAGTTCTTTTTTCTCCACCATCTTATAAAGAATATGCATTTTATTTCAAAGAAATTTTCTTTGTACTCCATTACTTTTTTACAAAGCAGAAACAATCTATATTCGCAAACAGAGTGAAGACACAAACAATTTGATAAAAAATAATAAAAGAGGCAACATCCATAAAGTTGCAATAAATTTCACTGTACGTATTTTAACAAAGTTTCTCCTCTCCTCGGTGAGAACTGTAAATCAATGAGGATATCCGGCGATCGCGAGATGAACTGAAAGAGAGTCAATTCAGTCAATATTGGGACTGGATGTTCGGTTCCTTTCCTTTCCAAATCTTCAGACATTAAAGTGCGTTCAGACGACATTAAAAGCTTGATACATATTGCCACACTTAGCGAAATGTGACGCCAAAGTATATAGAAAAATCTTTTTACCCAGTTTGTTTTTATTGCTGTGCATTAAGTTTGTTGATTGAGCATTTGTTTGGTTTGCACATTTAGGAAACAATTTGTTATGATTTTAATAAAAGATGTCAATAGATTACTTAGGAAAAGTAAATTTGTAGAATGTTATAGGTACACTTTTTAAATGGAACTGTCGCATATGTGTGTATTTATACATAAGAAACGGAAAACAAGAAATATCACATTTATATTCCAGAATATACTTTGTAGTAATACGGTTTATTTGCAGTATTTGAAATGTATTTATTTATTGTATGGCTAGATAAATAGTATCTGCCAATATACATCACTTACTATATTAATCACAAAATAATTACAATTGTACATCCAAGTTATTGATGTACTCATTGGATTTTGGTGTTTGTACCACAAAATCCACTGGGTCGCCGCTATATTTGTGAAATGAATGTTAAGGTCATAACAAAAGTCATAGGTACTCACAGTATATTCAGAGTTTCCCAAACTGTGCTCCGCGATAAAATTAGACAGAAAAGTAAATAATATAAATGTGATAAAAAAAAAGCCAGTACAATAATATTTTATTGCCCACAATAAATGTTAATAAAAGCACTCGAACCTCAATAGGTCAACTGGTCTGAAAAAGTTTTAACCATTATGAAATACTAAAATACAGCTGAGTGACTGTTCTATCACAGGGCTGATATATTACAAGAGCGGCATATAATACAGTACAAATTCCTTCAAATTTGCCAAATAATAGATAATGGATGTTGTGACGTTTCATGCAATGGGAATATGAATTACCTGTATTCTTTATATCTCTTCTCTCATAATTCAGACAGGAAGTCAGTAAGTCATAGTGGTGCATTTGTTTTTGCTGCGATTATTGTTCGATGGGTCGCTGGCTAAAGTACGGATTAAAAAAAAAGAACTTTTCTCAGAACTTGTAGTAGACAAGTGTGTTCAAATATTATAAAGATAGTATTTCAATGTTTTTTCTTACGCTTAAGACTTATAGATTAAGTTTTTACCAACCGCTACATACCTATAAGGGAGGTATTGTGATCGTACCGATTTTGACATTTTTAAATTTCGATGGATGTCCACGGATTGAGGTTCCTACATGTTTTTACTATTTTTAGCATAATGCCTGTTGGTCTATCTGTATGTCTGTCTGTCGGTCCATAGACACGTGTAAAGCGACTTTGGCTAAACTTTTGGTAAAAATCAGTCATCTAGAAATGGAAGATTTTTGGCGGTCAGTCCTGTGATGCCCACAGCTGATTTAAAAAAGATATTTTTTCGTTATTTTTACTTTATTTTTATTGTAGTAATAATACTTAATAATACTTAAAGTATTTATTTTGTCATACGTATATGTAATGTTTCCACGGTTATGGTAAATCATTTCCGTGTTAGAGAGTATATTCTTTAAGTACCTATTTTGTGATGGCGTTCGGTCTTGTGGTGGCCACAGTTTTATTTTTTATTAATATTTTTGCTTTTAACTAACAAAGCATTCTTACATTTTGCTCAGTTTACAATTCGAACCAGATAACTTTTCAAGATCGGCATAAAACAATTATCCTGTATCGATCAACTGAGAAATTTATTTCCAGAACATATCACACGTCAAGATCCACTAAAATATATATAAATATATAGCCAGTGGTGTACGCATAGGGGGAATTAGGGGGATAAATCCCTTCCCCCCGAAAATTCGAAAAAAATAAATAAAATTATAATTACCCCATTTCAAGATTGCTCGCATTCTCAATACGTATAAATTCCGATGTTGTGAAAAATCCCCACCCCGTCCGAAATATTTTTCTGCGTACGCCACTGTTTATAGCAACGATAGTGCTCCGCGACGAATTATTCTCGTGAAAAGTGCTCCGCGGCTCTGAAAGTTTGGGAAACTCTGGAATATTTATTTACCTCCGACTGGTGTCATACTTCTAACCGCTGCATCTTAACCCATAGCTTCTCTAACTATACATCAGTTGATTTTTTTTACATTCTCACTCTCTCTCTTTTCTATCTCTCGTTAGGGACTGTCAGTTAGGTTGACTTTTGACTTCACTCACAAGTCCTCCATCTTGATCTGTACCAATACTTGTTAGATCTTCCACCTCTTACTATTAATCTTTCCGGAACCCTCCTGTTCTGAATTTTGTTATTATTTGCCATAACATATATGTACATGTATGTGTACATATTTACCATGTACATATACAGTGATTTCAATTCTTTAGATCCAACCGATTGGACTCAATTTCTTTCGTATAGACTGACACATACATACTAAAATTTCATAATTTATTACTGATTAAAAATTTAAACAGTATTTTAACAGAGTATATAAATTCATCATAAAAATTAAGTACACGATTTTTTATTACATGTAAAAAGATGTAAAAACATCTTGAATAAATATTAAATAATACACCTTTTTAAAATTTTAAAATTCATAAAACTAAAAAATTGTCTCGACAAGTACAAAAAACAAATTCATTTCAAATATTTAACATACAGTGATGCCATCTCATTTCATTTATAAACTAAAAAATCCCCAGGAGCGTTTTATGTACATTTTCACGGATACTGAATCCACAAATATTAAAAAGTCAGTAATTTCACAAACTAGAAACCCTTCGGCAATTTTCAGATTGAATCCAATCTTTCGGAATTGCATGGAACCATCGTCATTAACTGAAACCGGCCCAAGTTTTAGGGGACTTTTAAGCTTACGTTCGGTTACGTTACGTCTTTACGGTTTACGCATTACGGTAAATATTTCCTTAGATGAGAGTGCTTAGACCCTGAAATATGTCTTAATTTTAAGGGATTGCAATTTTTACACTGATTTTAAGAGCTTTTAATATTGACCTCAGGATCTCTTCTGTATTTATATATATATATAACAATGCGCAGCAATATAAGACGCATTATTATTATTGTCTCCCTTGGCTCACAAATATAATTGTAATAATAATTGTAATATTGAGGATTCAGAAGGCGCTATTACTAGGGTTACTCCGCATTGTTCAGGCTTTCGATCTAATCATGCTACTCAGCATGATCACCAGGGTTTGGGATGCAACCGTGTGCAATTAGCACCACTAATCCATTGTATGATGTTCTCTTTAGGAATCTACAAGGCATCGGGTGATACTTGACATATTGGCAAACTCAAAAATCTGTCTAATCTATATAAATAAAAAAGTGAAGGCTATACCATAGTTTTATTTTTTCGTCCTTATACATCGTTTCTACAATACATAGTTCAGATGATAATAAAACAACATCCACACAAAAACAATTGTCTACAAATAGATGTTCAGCACATAATTTATTTATTTAGATGTTATTTTCACATAATTTGGTATGATGACAGACAAAACTGACAAAATTATCTAACATAATTTATATGGAAACTTAAAACTTGCATTCAGAAGAAGGGTTTCTGGGGATGCTAGCTAACAAACTTATCTCACATATTAATGATTTAACGCTACGCATAACCCCCAGAGATTACAAATTTTTTATACAAAACTTATAATCTGAAATAAATTATTAACATTCTACACATCAATTTTAGATCCGATTTTTTATCTATCTAATAGGATATTTTTTTTTGTAGAAAAATTGTTACAAAAATGTCGCACAATAACTTAATAAGAGATGTGACAACAATGTTCTATAGTTTTTAAAATATATTTGTGGGTATCAAATAACTTTTATATTTATGTAGATTTGTGTAGAAATGTTCTAATAATACTTCAATATTTTTTTCGATATGACTATCTATAGTGTAGTAGAACCTTGGTCGAAAAATATTATACTTGATGATGTGGAGTGTCACTTGATACACTTATTCTTTACGAAAATTAAATAATTTGTACCCGTAGTACCCATATAACCGAGGTAGATTTAAGGTGGCGAGAAATATACCTATACTACCAAATACAATAACTATAAGTAGTTTTTAAAATGGACCAAAATAGCTGTAAATATATTTGTAGAAAGATGCTTTAGCTACAGTTTGCCGCATCGTACAAAAATATGCGTCTACTGGTTTACAATATGGCATCTGTTTTACTCCAATTTTATAACAGTTTTTTACAATTAAAAATATCGTATTAGGCAGATAAAATTCCCTGTAAATTTTGATGTATATAGATTGTTACTAATTTTATTACAAATCGTTAATTTTGTATATGAAACTATATGGTTCGGCGCCCCCGTAATAGCAAAAATGCATATATCAAAAATGTTTTAAAATAAGAAAATAAACCTTTGTTGTTCAATGCCGTTTTTAATACATAAATATGGGAGGTGGCTATGAGGAGCGTTATCTATAAACTTGAAATATCTCACTTATACCTATTTACTATACAGCAAAAATGTATTAAATAAATTATTTAGAATTAAGAAATTGTAACTAAAATTGAATTATTTTGCTTTTTATTTGCTTATTAAAAGCACGGGCACGTCAGCTAGTAATAATAATGTGTATAAATTTACCTTCGTCAAACATTTCTCACATTTCATCAGGTGACCATAAATTTTATTCAGGGTTAATTTGAGGCATAAAAATAAAGAACTTTTTCATTATAGTATTTATTTGTTTTACATTTGTTTGTTTACAGGTTTTATATTATTTCGAATTTTGATAATATCAGTTTATTATTTGATTTTCCAAAAATAGTAAAATTAATTACCAATCTGCAGTACATTTTTCATTCATAACAACATAAAAACCCCTCTCCCGTCATATAAATCAAGTAAATTGATTTTATTTTAGCGTATGCCATTTAAAATATATTATAATATTCATCAAATTATGTATGGATATTTAATATAATTTTAAAAATATTGTTGCATATTGAATTGACTATCGAAAATAAATATCATTTCCTTTCATTTCGATGAAATATTACATTAAAATAAATTATCATATTTTATTTTAATTTGTTAATTAATAATTTATACTTTAATTAACATATTTGTATTAATGTTAATGTTTTACATATTGATATTAACAAATTATTAATAATAGAATTTTGTTTCAGGTAAGCACATATTGATGGCGTTTTTACACAAATAGGATATAGTAAGTAAAAAGAAAAAGATTTTCGCAATTTCTCAAAAACAAATGGCTCAAAAAACAAAATACCGCTGTAAAGAGAATTTAACAGACTTTAAAATGATGCATCACTTAAGTCCTTCTCTCAGTTGAAATTTTTGGGGTAAATGTCCACCCGTTTAGGGGTTGAAGTTACGTGCATCATAATAGTGAATTTAGGTGTCCCCCTTGAAAACAAAATCGACCTATTTTAACTTTTTTTAAAAAATAATTTGGATGTATCATGATAGATGATATAAGAATAACGATTTTTCTCGATAACGCGATGTGTAAGTTTGAACATGATAAACAAAGTTTGCCCAAATAGTCGAACGGAAGGATTGAAATTTTTCTAAACAAACCGAATCTACCGGCAGGGCCGCCGAGAGGACTTCTGGGGCCCCGGGGAGAAACTTTCTTTGCGGGCCCCGCGGTCCTCACTTCCAAAATACAAGTGATGAACAAGAAAAAGGTCATCACTTCCAAAATACAAGTGATGAGCAAAAGAAAAACATCCTCACTTCCAAAATACAAGTGATGAGCAAAAAAAAGGTCCTCACTTCCAAAATACAAGTGATGAGCAAAAGAAAAACATCCTCACTTCCAGAATACAAGTGATGAGCAAAAAAAGGTCCTCACTTCCTACAACTTTACCCAGGACCCCGGGCCCCAAAAACCCCGGGGCCCCGGGAATTTTCCCCCAGCTACCCCCCCATTTTGTCGGGCCTGGTTACAGGATATCAAGGACAACTTTGATTTTTTAAATGGGAACGTATGTTGTGTTTATTTTTGGAGTGCTGCTGAAAAGAACAACTTTTACTTATACATTTTTTTCATGGCTTTTATGGTTTACGAAAGATTGTATTCTCTATAACGACTTTGAAGTAAAGTGTTTTTATTTACAAGTGTTCAAAGTGCCTTCCATTTGGATTTAAATTCTGTCGCATCCTTATTGTTGAGCTATATGTAGTTTGGAATAAAATTAAAATAAATAAAAATATTTCACTTTCAAGTTACATTTGAAAGTGCAACTTGAAATGAAAATAAAAGGCACTTTGAATACGTTAATAAAATTAATTTACTTTCAAGTCTTTATAAAGAATATATTTTTTTTTAAACGTAAAAGATATTAAATAATTGTTTAAGTTAAAGTTGTTTCTTTTAAAAATCTCTATCCAAAGATTCCCAATACGATATACGTGCCAGTTTAAAAAATCAAAGTTGTTCTTGATATTCTGTATTTCCGACTTGTTCCGCAAAACTTCAGTATGTACTATCATTCGATTCTTTGGAAAAACTTTGGTCATCAACATTTTTCCAAACTTGTTCACACATCGCGTTTTCGAGAATAACCGTGTTAACTTTCTCTTGATACAGGTTGTACATATATAATTGTAAAAATGGCAAAAACCTGGGTATATATTTCTGGGTGTTCCTTTAATTCTTACGAGAAGCGTAGAGGTTCAAAAAAGCTTCGGAATCAGATCCTGTTTGGTACCAGTTTCTTAAATTCATTGCGTTATCCTACTCGCTGCTTCTCTTAAGCCGCATTCAGAGCTCTTAAATCAATAGCTTATACACTGTAGCTTGTACACTGTTTGTCACTAGAAGTTTGTCATATGGTAAGACGTGAAACCGTTCAGACCTCTAAATTTAATACGTTGTTCGTTGTGGATTGTGGATAATTTTATAAATTTATAGCTAGTGAGATGGTTTAATGAGACAGACATATAAACACATTGGCTATTTCAGTCTATCAGACACCGTAGTTATCGTATGCCTTTACATAACCTAACATAATGTCATCATTAATAAATCTTGCTCTAAATTACAAAGACGGACAGTGAATATGATCAATTTAGATAATTAATTTAGGTTTAGTTAGTTAAAATCTAAGACAACAGAATTCTAAAAACGGTAATACATAGAAAACCAATTACGAAGCCATGTAGTTGGTTTAAACACACAGATGTCGGACTATTCGTAACACATTAATTTTTAACTAGCTGTGAACGATACATAGAACGTTAAAACAATGCATAAAAACATAGCTTACAGCGTAACAAAGAACAGACTACAACGTGTTAATTTAAAGAGCTCTGAATGTGGCTTTAGTTCATTTCCGCTTACGAGTGGCTTAGCTTTTTTTTGCCTTGAAGGTTCTACTCCAGAGCGAACATATCGTCGTTACTGTCTCTAAGAATATGGTAAATTCACCGTCTCTTAAGCTGCGGTATTTCAAATTCTAGGAGTAATTGTTTTGTATGTGCCCATAATTTGTTATTTCTTATGTCTGTTTCGTCATAGACTTCTGTTTATGAACACCTGAAACTAATTTTGCATATCCCCTTAATGATGGATTCAACATGAATTTTACTATTGTGAAAAGTTCCGTACTGTCGTGCAAATTTCCGTACTGTCGTGTAAAGCGAGGACTCTGTACAATGTTAAGACCCATTTAAATTTTTTAGATTATAAATGCATATAGATATAATATATTTGTACTGCCAACAAATGATTAGATAACTTTATTGACGAATGCATAGCTTTAAATATTTGCCTAACATTTAATTTTTCATAACTATTTATATATGTACATAGGAACCAATCAATATATTTTATCGCAAACAAATATTTAAATTACATTATCATTAATAATTTTGCTAGGAAAATTTATTTCACAAAATTGTTGTGACTTTCTGTTTTTAGTTATATTTATATACTGAAAATATTTTTAGCATTTCAATTACTGAAACTAAATGAGTTCGACTAAGGATAAATAGGAAACATTTTTAGACAGTTCTGTGAGAAATAGGATACCTTTGAGAGGTTTTAGAATGTTTTATTTTTAAAATTAATATCAAATTCTTTTGGTAAACGTTTATTTTTACACAATTCTTGAGGGAACGTCTGAACTGAACGCAATTTTGTACGTTTTATTCTTTGTTTACTATTTGTTTCAAATATATTTCTAGTAAAAGAATATTTGATCTGTGCCATCGAACTATAAAGACGAATCAGAAGTATGATAGTATGTAGTTGCCTTCAGTAATTTATTTTGTGAATATACTGATAAAAGCTTAACTTATTATGATTATAATGCAAAGGTATTTAAAACATATTTTGTGTGAAATTTTCGTATCAATTTTATTCTCGATAAAATCTAATTTCATACCTACTAAAACTTCTATCTACTTAACTTATCAGACGAAAATTTATATTTCGCTTACGAAGTTATTTAACATTTTAGGCGTACAACTTCTATGTCTCTTTGTGGCTATAGCAATTAAAGAAATGCATTAAATAAAAAATTGATGTGAAGTGTAAATTTTCACACATTGCAGGATTTCGCAGGTATATAATAAGTGAAGGCGGCGTGCTGAGTGTGTAGGACAAATTTTGCTTTGTAGTAATCACGGCAAAATGAACGATATTTTTAAAATAATTTATAGTCTGTTAATCTAAAAGCTTTAAAAACTAATTTTATGTTAAAATATTTTTTTGTTAATTTTAATTCGAATACCTAATACCATTACTTAGGTTTCTAAATATGTGCAGTTTTTTTTTTTTTATAAAACAAGGTTCATAAAGTTTTTGAAAATTGCATCTATGGCTTCCATTGGTTGTTTTAAGTCATATGCTCCGCCTCTCTGGTTTCGTATACATGACACATAGAATGAAAATATATTTCCAACAATTCCAATTGATTATTAAATTTACGCTCTTAAAATTAAATGCAACATTTGCCAAAATATAACTAGAATTTTAACAAAATAATTTAAGCAAAATAAAAATGAAAAAAAAAAAAAACAATAAAATTGTCTTTTCTGCCCGGGAGCGAACCCGGGGTATGCTGGGTAGCAAGCGAGCAAGCTAATCATGAGACCAGGATACGCCTTCTAACATAGTGTGTTACATAACTATAACTTTTGTGCATCGTCAACAATAAAAGTCAAAAAATGCGTTATTTTCCGAAAACATAATCTGATCAAAAATTCCTGTTATACTATTCCGGTTCACACCAATGTACATTACTTAAAAAATGTTCAGATTTTTAGTTTGAACCATCTGGGCTACAGGGTGTGGGGCAAATTTTTTTATTTTTTATCAAAATATTTATTTATTTTTCAAAAATAAATTTTTGATCGTTAATCCACGTACTAAGGGCTTTCATTTGATACGCTACTCAGAATAAAAAAAATATATATATTTTTCGATGAGCACATATTTGTTTATATATTTAGGGGGATGTGTTTTAGATGTTTTAGTATCTTTCCTATGTGCGGGTCAAAGAGTTGTATATCATGCCAAATTCCAACTCTCTAGGTATAAGGGTTTTTTGGTCATACCTACAAAACCCTAAAAACAGTCTAATTTTAGCGAATTAAAACAAATTAAGCTTGAAAGGGTAATCCTGTTTAAGAGGTTTTAAGAAAATTTTGATGTATAACTTTTTACCATTACCTAAAAGCAACATTTGCAATAAGGATGTAAACATAAATAATATGAAAAACTTCCATCCAAGTAGGGTGGAATGCTGGAGTAGTAGTTTAGGTTAAATGATAGCTACATGAAATTTCCTCCCTACAGTTATCAGAATAATTTGCAATAAACACCACACATGACATTACCCTCAATAAAATAAAACATTTAAGTATCCATAAAAATCTGTTGTATCAAGATGCTGGAATTGTATTCTGAAGGGTCAGAAATATTTCTTGAAGTGTTCTTCGGTAAAAGAACAACGTAAATGGTCAGTTAAGAACTATCGTTCACTTCACGTGTGTATCTACTAGCTTTTCCTATCAGGCAATTAAGGCTGGCACAGATGTCTAAATTACGGTTTGTAGTGTTGTTAATTGTTCGGGCACTTGTCAACAATGTACGGTAACAACTACGTAAAATACGGGGAAGGAAACTTTGTGTACAAGATAAAAATGAAAGCCCTCAACTAACATAACCTAAGCTTCACCGTAGATAATGATATCTCAGGTTTCAACACCATCATACATCTGCAACACTATTTCAGTAATGCGAATATTATTCCAAAAAGAGACAATGCAGAAAAAAATGAGGATTGAAATCTCATTTTTATTCCTCCAAACTACAAACAACCAAGGGAAGTCATAGGCGCAATTTTGAAAATATTAATGAACCTTGCTATATATAGATAAAAAAAAAATACTGCACTTATTTAGAAACCTAAATAATGGTATTAGGCATTCGAATTAAAATTGACAAAAAAATATTTTAACATAAAATTTGTTTTGGCATCCCAAATAAACATCATTCACTTACTAAATACCTGCGAAACCCTGAATTGTTTGAAAATGCACACTTCACATCAATTTTTTTCTTTAATAATTATTGTAAAAAATCATGTCTTCAATAATCAAGTTTTTTTTATGTAAATTTAATATTTTTTAACATTTTTTTAATGATGCCATTTTTAATCTTTGTTACATTAATTTATATTATTGTATGTAATTATAAAACAGTTGGTATTTTGATATATACACAATTGCAAGTTACATTTTAGACAGTTTACTCTAGAACAGGGGTATCGAACTCATTTCAAACCCGGGCCATTTTTCTAACAAGTAAAATTCCCGCGGGCCGCATGATATGTATTTATATTATTACTCATTCTGTTTTTAATTTTCCCCCATTTTTCTGAATATTTATTTGAAGGATGTAAAGAAATAACATTTAAATAATATCAATTAATTTTGGGCAAAATATTTTCTTTATAGAACAAGAAAACAGAAAACGGGTCGAAATCAACGTACTGGTACTGTATACAGCAGTTGCACATATAGAAAAGTGCTATTTGAAAGCTATGCTTACGAGTATATTAATTGGAATCACGGGAATCACCGATCTACCGACTATCGCACAAATACTATACTCCCGCACTACAGACCGACAATTTGACACCTCTGCTCTAGAATAAGATTTGATACATAATTTTTATTTTTGTTTCTCAGCAATGTTCTGGCTATGTTTGAATTTCTTGAGAGACACTTATTGGCCTCTTTTTATTCCAGTAGTTTTTTCAGAGTTTTCCTCTAGTTTTTTCCGCTTGCTTATTTCAGTTAAAGTCTTCAAATTTGTCTTTATCGCTCTCGCTATCCATTTTACCATTTGACTCTTCTATCAGTCTTAGTATCTCTTCATCTATAAGATTTTCCAAATCTATAATGTTCTTCTACATAAATATATGCATACATGTATGTAGAATTTTTATTTTGACATAAGAGACGAAATATTCCAAATGGAATCATAATTATTTATCCACATTTTTAGGAAACTATCGGGGATCTGAAGCTGAATTTATTTAGGTTTAGTATGTTAATTTCGGTTTCAAAATTATATTTATTATTTGCACAGAAACAATCAAGTTATTTGTTATAAAAAAAGAAAAGGTAAAAATATTGGCAAATATAGATAAAAACTTTTAAGCGGAACTAGATTTTGAAAACTAGTAACTTTTAACGATTTAATCAATCTTTTCACCATTTTGTTTAAGCTATTGTTAATCATACTTACATTGAATATTCTAGGTTGGATATTCTAAGTGTCGTCTCATTATTAAATGTCATGTACATTGCATTTAGATTTTTTGTGTCATTCTTAATACAAATTTCCCATTTCTTAATATTTTTTGACTTCCCAAAATGAAAATGTATTATATATTATGTAGATTTTTTTGGGTTCGAGTTAAGCTTCAGGACCGTGGAAACTATAAACAAAATATCAAATTGAATATGTTTATTTACTTTCGACAACAATATATTTTAACGTTTCATATTTCTAAGAAATGAAACATAAAAAAGAAACAAGGAAGGTAGAAAAGAAAAACTTCAAAAAACGTACCGTAATAAAACAAACTGCAGTTAACAAAGTTAGCAAATTTTATTTAAAAATTCATGACATTTTTTAATATAACCCACTATAAGCCACTTGTAAGAATATTAACTACACTAAAATACGGTATCTATGAGCCGTAAATGAATAAATAACCTTAAAATTACAAATTGCATCATTAGAGAATTTAAAAAGTGGATTGCAAGCGTCTGTCGGTCTGTCTTGGATTAATTTCCCCTTAAAAGTTGATAACATACCTTGGATGATCTGAACTTAAAAAGCATAAAATATAGGTCAGTGTTCTTAATCGCCGGAACGCATATCAGTTTCAGGCCGTAGCGAAATCTAATCGGTCTGTAAAAATATAGCTGATAATATTTTCAAAATTTACGTGTGCCTTGGAGAAATGTTTTTACCCTAAAATTAAGACTCTCTCTCCCTCTCTCACCCCCTCTTTTTGGGGGCATGCGCATTAGCACTATTCACATACTATTGGTAGCGTTTTTATAGGAGATCAAATGAACTCTCTTTTTTGATTTCATGGGGTGTTTCATTGAATATCCTTGGGTTATTTTGTTGAGCGTACATCCCTTATACCAGAGTTTCTCAACTGAGAATGTGCCGTGGACCAGTAAAATATTTAATTTTCACCGCGGACCTCTAAAAATACTACTATTAAACGCTAGTATTAAACAAATTTTATATGTAGACTCTACAGGTATCTTGGTGATAAAAAACCACTGAAAAATGAACAAAATACACAGGAAATGAACAAGAGATCATAAAAACATGAACAAAAAATCTCAAAAATAATAATTTATAAGCCTTTCGCGGACCACTATAATTTTGCTAAGGACCACCAGTGGCCCGCGGACCACCGGTTGAGAAACACTGCCTTATACAGTATACAGATCTCCGTTTTGCGAAGTCGATCGTTCCAAGAAAAAATCGATGTATAACATGAGCAATTACTTCAATAAAAATTACATACGTATGTATGTAATATATACCTGAAAATACTCATTCGGATTAACTTAAACGAATATTAACCAAATTATGATTAAAAAACACAATTAACGAAAAAACACTAGGTATTTATTTAAAATTGTTGTATTATACAAAGTACATAGCTTGATAAGTCATTATGTATACATTATATTTACATTTGTTTAAAGAGATCTTGCTGAGCAAAACATTTTGAAGACATTTCTTCATAAAAATTAATGTGAAGTGTGAATTTTCACACATTTCTGGCTTTTGCAGGTATTTAGTAACTAAATGATGATTATTTGGGATGCCAAAACATATGTTATGTCAAAATATTTTTTTATGAATTTTAATTCGAATGCCTAATGCCATTATTTAAGTTTCTAAATATGTGCATTATTTTTTTTATATAGTGAGGTTCATTAAGATTTTGAAAATTGCGCCTATAGCTTCCATTGGTTGCTTAAATCATAAGCCCCGCCCTCTGATTTCGTCAAACAGAATTAAATTATAATTTCAACACTTATCACTGGTTATTAAAACTACGCTTTTAAAAATTAAATGCAACATTTACCAAAATATAACTAGAATTTTGACAAAATAATTTAAACAAAATAAAAATGCAAAAAAAACAGAAAAAATAAAATTAACAGGATTCGAACTCTATTTGCAAATTAATTTACATTATTAAGCGCACGACAAAACCATCTACGCTACTAGAGCTACTGATCTGGTGTGTTACATACCGAATTAAATATTTAACATATTTTAGTTAAAAACACAAAAAATGCGTTATTTTCCGAAAACATAATCTGATCAAAAATTCCTGTTGTACTATTCCGGTTCACACCAATGTACATTACTTAGTATTTTTTCAGATTTTTAGTTTAAACCATCTGGGCTACAGGGTGAGGGACAAATTTTTTTTGCACAGTTTTGGCAAAAATCGCATCAAAATAATTTATTTTGCAAAAATAAGGGCTTTCATTTTATACCTTACTCAGAATTTAAAGAAAATATTTTTTTTTCGATGAGCACATATTTGTTTATATTTTAAGGGGATATGTTTTTTAGATGTTTTAGTATTTTTCCTATGTGTGGGTCAAAGAGTTGTATAAGCATGCCAAATTTCAACTCTCTAGGTTTAGCCGTTTGGCTGCAATTTTTACCGAACAGACAGACAGGCAGACAGACAGACGACAAAATGACGGTATAAGGGTTTTTTGGTCATACCTACAAACCCTAAAAATGAACTTGTGAAGCCCCTGAAGTACATCGTGAGGAACATTTTCAGAAAATTGAAGATCCAAGACATAAACTTCCCCAAATTCCCGTTCTATATTTAATAACATACGTTTAAAATTCAAATAAAATCTAATAGTTTTTCTTTAATGTAGATTTCAGCAATCAACGAACTTAATGATGAACTATGAACGTATATAAAATATAGGGAAAAAAAAGAGAAATCTATAAATAGAAATTGTTTTCGATCTGTAGAATATACTTTTGTGATCATGGTGACTAAAGATAACTTCGATATACAGAGAATTTCGTTATATGGATCGTTTCGTTCTACTGTATATACATATTTGTGTTTCCATTTAGACACTTTCGGTAAACCGACAATTTCTTGGTGCGATTTAGGTCGGGTTATCAAGAATTTTGCTGTACCTAAATTAGATTTTTAGGATAGTTATTTTAATTTAAATTTGATAAAATTGAACTTCTTAAATTTTCAAAATCAAAGTTGTTGAATGTTTACAAGTTCGGTCGTTGCTCCAAGTAAAATTCAAAGCTGATCAACATATGTACAGACACATATCCTAGTCGTAAGATGTCGAAAACGGATGTTTATTGCCCATCAAAATCAAATATGTCCCGCGGCAGTCGAGACATCATTACATGTATACCTACCGTCTGAAGAATCTACTGTAATTTGTTACTCGGTCTAGTAGTTAAAACACGCTGGGAAAGATGATCTTCAAAGCAGGAAAGGATTTAAAAATATTTAAAACTAATTTACACGACTTAAAGTGGAAATGTTTATTTATTTGGTATTAATTAGTTCACTAGATGGACATAATTACTACAACGACAGATTTGATACTACTATGTATCGCTCTCTTCCTGTATCCCTTCTTTGTTTCTCTTAGTTGGGTTGAGTTAATTACTTTTTGTGGCTCATGTGCATTATGGGAATGCATTTTTTTACCATCCCTAACTAAAATTTCATTATATCCCTTGTAGTTCATTTAATTTTGCCGTGCGGTACTAAATTTTGTAATCTAGTGACGTTTAATGATTGAATGGAACTTTTGACCTGTTGTTTTTAAAATTATAAATCGAGCTGTTATCAAAAGTTATATATTAGGTTACTCATTAGTTTAAAATTTAAGTTTCATAGAGATTGATAATTAATCTGACAATTCATAATCACATTTGAAATTTAAACTGTCATATTTTGCGGAGATTAACCAACATAAAAAAATCACTTAGTATTTAAGATGCAGGGAGGGAACAAATAAAAAAAAGAAATTACTATTTCGTTTATACCAATTCTTTGACTATCTATATTTTAGGTCAATCAGATTTCACTGTCAATCAGGCTGTTTATTGCCTGACTAAAAATCATTTTGGTCTCTATCAGTACGAGATAGGTCTGTCAGCTTATCTTTCTTTTGACCTTTTGAAACTGTGATATTCGATGGTAATTGGCCCCTTTACAGCCTCTTATCATCACCCTGAGTCTGTTAAAATTTTCGAACAGACTTTTATCTTATTTATTTGTATTTGTTTGATTTCTTTTATTGAGTATGCGTAATTTTATTGATTTTATCTATTTATTGATTATTTAATTTATTGTTTTTAATATGTAGTGTAGTCATTCAAATGGGCTGCGTTAGGCGCAAATAGCCTTTGTTGCTGTGCGCCAAAAATGTTAGCTAACTAACTTATCTTTCTTTTGTTAGATCTTTTCATTGGACGACGGATGTTCAGTCTTGCTTCTCACATTTTCTTTTCCATTCTGTTTTCATCTTCTTCTTCCATCCTCTTTGAATTTTTTCTTGTCAAAAGAGAAAAAAATCATTAAACAGAAATTTGTATACCATAATTATGATGCTGCCACCTGATTCAGAATTTAAAACAAATTTTACCTCTAACAATCTTATATTATTGACAAATGTCTTTTTTTTTCTAACAATAGTTTAGGCTGTAAAACTAGCTATAACAGTTTTTTTTTTTTTTATTAATTCATTAATATTGGAAATCAAATATTTTAAATAACCTCCAAAGCTTATTTTTATAGGGACATGGTATACAAGCTCTGAATATATAGGTACAGTGGTTTCCGTTTAATTGGGCCATATTGGGACTAGGTCAATGACTCAATTAGATAGTTGTAAGCGAAAGGTACACAATGAGCTAAAACAACACTTTCGAATCCCAGGAATCAAGGAACAGAGATAATAAAAAACAAGACCATTGATTAAAGAATCTTCAGTGTCTATTTTTGATTTGCTGTTTGTGAAGTTATCTTTAAACCATACCGCAATTTTTTCACAGTAAGTTTTTCTTATTGTAACGATCATGAAAATGAAGATTTTGGAACATAACAGCTGAACTCGGAACAGCTGATAATAATAATAATAATATTTAATAATAATAATATTTATTCCTGTTAACAATAAATTACAGTCGTCAAAAGTATACATGGTTAGTTACATTAAAAATGAAAAATACATCAAGAAAAAAAAATATATATATATACCTATATATATATAAAAAAATCTTTAAAAATAATTTGCCAAAAAATAATGATAGAGAAGAAAGAAATAATGATAGATAAAAGGGCTCATGACTACTCCTTCAGTGCACAGAAATCACCCAACAGGTATTCATCAAAACTATAATATGCTTTGTTCTTCAAATAATCTTTTATCTTTGAGGCAAAGATATTATTTGATAACCTCTTAATCCCACTTGGTAGTACATTATAAAATTTAATAGCAAGATAGTTTAATGAATACCTTGTTGTGGATAGTCTTACGTAACTAGGTCGTATTAAGTCTTTGCCCCTTGTGTTATAATTATGAACACCTTTTTGAAGATGGGTGCCCTTTGAATTAAAATGTACGTGAGTCAAACAATAATATATATATATATATATATAGACAGGGAAAAGTCAGAATACCCAAAGCAATGAAAGCATTTTTGCAATCCTCTCTGTAGGCTAAACCACTGATAATTCTAACACGACGCTGCAATCCAAAAATTCTGGTCGCATGTGATGAATGGCCCCACACCAATAATGCGTACGTAACGTGCGACTGGAATAACGAGTAATACGCACTTAGAAGAACATCTTGAGTGACTTTCAGTTTAAGATTTCTATGCAAAAAATTGCCTTGCATAAACTTGTGGATGTCACCTGTACATGTTTCTCCCAGTTGAGATTTGCGCCTATTGTAACTCCTAAGAACTTTACCGGGTTGTTAATATCGTCGCATGAAATCCTTAGTGAGAAGAGCAGATTTTGCGTTTTAGTTTCATTAATCGCTAGTTTATTAGCTCTGAACCATTCAGTACTACATTCAGTCATAATTCTATTACAATCCACTAATTGTTCATAGTTAGGACTTTCATTTAAAAATGTAGTATCATCCGCATACAAGATAATCTTGGCATTTTTCATGTACAACGGAAGATCATTCATATAAATTATAACTAGTAATGGACCAAGAATAGAACCTTGCGGTACTCCAGATTTTATCAATAGCTCTTCAGATTTTTTGTCATTAGCCCACACATACTGTTTCCTATTTTCTAAATATGATTTTAAGAGTGTTACACTGTCAGGGCTAATGTTATATTGACTCATTTTTTTGATTAAAATATCATGTGGGACGCAGTCAAAGGCTTTTGACAGATCTAAAAAAGTAATGGTTGATATTTGGAAGATGGCTGTTTATTTTATACAAAATTGTGAGTTTTTTAGAAACCGTTTTTACTTTGCCTCTGATAAATAATCACTTGTTTAACTCTGATGTTGAATACATGAAATTGACTTATTGACGACCTTAACTACCCCGCTGAACTGACTAAACAGCTTGTATAAGACTGATTTGACTAATTGTTCTTAGTGAATCGCTGAGCTTCACTGTTACTATCGCTTTCTCGGTCGCAGGACGCGCGTTTATATAGCGAACCTTAAAACATTCCACAAATTTCTAGAACTTGCGGGCAACGCTACGTACAAAGTTCACTGTCCGTTTCTGGCTACTGTATTCTTTGGTAGGACCGTATTCGTAACAATATAATCAAATAATCGTGACTGATTGGAGCACTTTATGAAGCTTCCAGCTGATACTTAACAATTTAAGAAAATTTTGTTAAAATCGATTCACTTAAAGCCATTATATACAGTAGAATTTTGGTTATCCCAGGCAGGGCCGGCGCGAGGGTCGTTGTAAATCAGCGCCCCGAGGCAGGGCCGTAACTAACTTTTTTCGAGCCCTTTGTAAGGTTTTATAATTGGGCTCCCCTAAACATATTATATAAAGTGATGTCCTGAAAACAAAAAGATCCTTACTTCTAAAACATAAGCGGTGACTTAAACAAAATAGGTCCTCACTTCTAAAATACAAGTAATGACTTAACAAAAACGGTCTTCACCACTAAATTACAAGTGATAACCAAAACAAAATCAGCTGTGGCCACCAGAGTACCGACCGCCATCACAGAGTACTTGTATAAAATATATTCTAGCAGCAGAGTAGAAATAACTTGGCCTAATATTTTCTAACAGAGATATTATTTATCATGACCATGGAAACGTTACATATAAGTGTATGAAAAAATAGATACTTTAATTAGAAAAGAAAAAAAAAAAAAAAACAAAAATTTTTCGTTATTGCTTTTATAGCAACTTTTGTTAAATATTCGCAAAAATCTTAAAATCGACAGGAGTAAACTCCCATTTTTAGTCAACCGATTTTTACAAAAAGTTGATCAACTCGTGCCATTGATGTCAAAAGCTTAAATATGAAGTTACATAAAAATCCATTTAGCCAAATTTGCTCTGCACGTGTACACACACAGACAGACAGACAGACAGACAGGCAGGCAGACCGACAGACATCATGCTAAAAATAGTCAAAACGTTATGTAGGGACCTCAGTTCGTGGAGATCCATCGAAATCTCGAAATTTCAAAATCGGTATGATCACAATACCTTCCTAAAGGCTCATTTACATTTAGATCAAGTATAAGGACTTGTATGCGATACAAGTTAAATTGACTTGTCGATATACATCACCTCATACATGAGTTCATACAATTTGTATAATTTATCAAACCCATTGACATTTGCTCGAACTTTCTGTATGAGCAGAATTTTCCATATACTTGACTTGTATGAGTTGACAACCTGGTGAAAGGTTAGGTTATGTTTTAAAAGCTTATGTCAAATTTATTTTCAATAGTTTTTTTACAAGTTAAATAAGTTTGTGTGGAATAAGGATAAAACTCTGTTATTAATTGAGAAAATCGGAAGCAGTAATATCTGGGATGTAAAGTCGAAGGAGTATAAAGATTTTAACAAAAGAAGAGATATTTATGATAACATTTCAGAGTTAAGTTGTACGGCTAATGAAGTAGAGACTAAATGGCACAACATATACATTCTCACATAATTTCTGAAGCATGAACCATCGTTTAAAGTTAGTTCATTAATCAACATTGATTAGGCCCCATGAGTATCTCGTCGTGATAATAAATATCGCTGCCACCATCTACGTTTTCTTATTCGTGATTTTGGCAGAAGTAATGCACATGTACTTAAATACAAAAAACACTCCTCGTTATCACTAGACCTTTTTTGCTAGTGTATGTGTGTATGCAAATGTAAACAGAGCACAAAAATGATATGATTTTCGACTTGTATATTGACTAGTATGATCATACTTGTATGAACTCATACTTGTATCTCATACAAGTATTCATACTTGTATCTTGTATCGCACGGCATTGTGATCTAGCCGCTGCCGCACTTCTCCAGGGTCTGGGATGCGGCAGTGTGTATTTCCCCCCGTCATATATTCGCTTATGACCAATCCTCTTCAATAGATATAACAACACTTTCTCGCTTGTTTTGTGTCATGGTGTAACAGATTATGATTTAGGATGTACGTTCTAGAACCGAATGCAGGTCTAGAAGTGCAAGAATAGCAATCAGGAACTGTTTTGATAGAAATAGGAATTATCCGGTCGGATAATACGGAAAACTTTTGCTGCAAGCTGAGATAATACGGAATAATTGCCAAATGATTTTGGTCTCGGATATTCGCGACTCGGATAACCACGACTCTACTGTACTTACATTATTTTTGATTAAAAATACGGAAGTGAAAGTTTATTTTAAATATATTTTACCAAACATATCGCACTCTTGCTCTTTATTATATGCACTCTTGCGTACTGTTTATTTAACTAATTTATAAAATAATAATTGTAGTGCATTTTTTATGACCATAAAGTTTATGCATTAAAGGGTTCATTTTTATTAGTAAACTTTTCCTAGCTCCTCCTCTGTATAGGTAAGTAGTGATAGTACGTATACTTCACCTTTTAGCCGCTATGGAAAAAGTAGATAGCTGCATTAAATTTATAACATTCATAAAGTATAACGAGTATTTCAGTGTTTTATGAGTTATCCCCGTATATTAATACTGGGAGTAGTATCATAATGAGAGAATGATGCAAATCAGTACACTCGAGTAGTTATAAATATAGAATACACTTTAACTTAGCTACAAGTGTTGGTATGACATGCCTCGTGCGGCGTTGCTATTCCTATTTGTTAATGCATGTTACTTGTTAATAAATTTTAACTATTATCGCTTGTAATATGTTAGTTTATATTATATTTTGTAATAAGAAAGATCATTAAATAAATATGAAATCATGGTGGCCAGCACCGGAATAAACTTGTTGAAGCTTTAAGCCGTGAGTTGCCTAAGGAGCACAGGGGCGTGGGTTTGAATCCCCCAACTTCGCTCAAAGAATTTAGTAATATTCCTTTTTCTATAGTCATTATAAAACAGGCTTAGTACGTTTAACAGGTTATCTAACTTATTTCAGTTAGGTAATTGAGTTCATTTCCACATTAGTGAGAAAGTTAGCTGAAAGAGTTTCAGTGTTATCATAAGCATAATGAAAATAGGCAGGTCAATTTCTTATTGCAATATTGTAACGCCTATGGAATAGAAGAGAGCGCTGGTGAGCGGAGCTACATTACACAAGGAGCGCACGGAAATGTTTTGTGGTAGAGGTACTATGTTCTCTGTCATTTGATTGTGTGGACGGAATATTATAACAAACATGTAAAAGTAGGGGTGATATATTTACTTTTGTTTTTGGGCAATAAATGGATACCCTGTTTTCTATGCTGTTTTTCAATTACATTAATGGTGCAATTCTGTGCATGCACCTTAATTTCTTAATCCGTACAAAAAATTGTAAATGGATGCGCTATAGATTTACTGATAGGCCGATTCTGAACGAACATTTGTAAGTCCCTCTGTTACAAATTTAAAATTATAGGAATTGTATCCATCGCCTCTCTTATTTTTGACATACTTCAACAATAAAATAGTTATCTGTTAACAAAAATGAGATAATGACAAACATTTTTTTTTAAAATAATAAATATACTACTTGGGACTAGACTTCTACATGTGGGGTGGGGGGGGGGGATATGTAGTTCCCTCTTTACAATCGGACAAATATTAATGTAAAAAGAAAATTTAAATTGTGAAAAGGTACCAATCGTGACCGTCAAAATAAAACTGCAACAGACAAAAACCGTTAAAAAGAGGTGGGTGGTATTTGTAGGTGTAGGTAATGTTTGTTTTATAACAAAAAAATCGTGGATATAAAATAAAAGCTACTGCTCCGAAAAATCTAGCTATCCCTAAACGGTAGAGAAAAATCAACAGAATATATCTAAGGATTTGATTGTGTTCATTTTATCCCTAAATACAACCAGGGAATATTTATTAAAAACGAAAATTGTAAGAAAAACTTATACTGTCATACTTTCGCTGTCTATACATTTTACAGATTTACGTATAGTTTAGAGGTATAGAGAAGCGCTCAGAATTGGCCATTCTCCGTAAATGCACTGTAAGCCTTACAGGTGCCTTATATATAGAGCCCTGCAAATCCACGGGTATCCGCGGATTATCCGCGGATATCCGCAAGTTTTCTGCGGATGCGGATAAATTATCTTTTAAACCATGCGGATGCGTTAAAATTTCATATCCGCTTACCCGCAATATCCGCGTGAACATTAAATCTGACGCAGTCCTCGGTCAGCTTCGGTTGTCTGTATACCAGTGATGGGCGTTTACAATTTAATCTTTATTTGTTTACGTTTACGTGTAAATTTATGTAAACAATTGGTAAACTTGTCAACAATGTAAACTGTTAAATAATGAGTTTGTTTGAGGTTAGAATGTAAAAAGTCTTGCTAATTCAAAAAATTTGAAAAATGACACATGATGCTGTTTGGATTAAAGTTGCATTGCCTAACGCATGCGCGAAATGGCGTAAGAGAATTACTAGGTCACAAAAATATAAAGCACCTTCTACCAAGTAAATTATCTCTGATTTTTTTTTTTAAATTCATTATTTATAAAAATATAGCCACCTTCCATTACTTTTTCCTCACCTTGTAAAAGCTAAAACTGACGTGAGATGTTAGTTGACACTAATATAATACTTGACAGTACTTCATCAACACGTATTTCATGAGTAGTACGCCACCTGCTCCCTACGAAAAAGGACGCTTAGCCCCCCACCAATTATTGTCTCTCTCTAGATTTCAAAGTTATTAGCGCATCTAGGCCCCAAAACTTTTGGCGTCCTTTAGGTTAGGTTAGTAATACATAAACTGGTAAATCAAAAAATTTTCGGTAGTGTTTTAGAGTAGCGATTACCAAATAAGGCGAAACATGTTAGTTCTTTTCAAACTGACAGCCAAACCTGTTGTGCGGATTGTGCCGATATTTTTGCGGATGTGGACCGGATGCGGATTTATTATTTACAAAACCTGCGAATGCGGATCGGATGCGGTTCATGGATATGCGGATGGGGATACAGTATCCGCGCAGGGCTCTACTTATAGGGTCGCTATGGATTGAACAGAATTGTACCATAAGTATAACGTCTGTATATTATGAACTCATGTGGTGTTATTAAGATATTAATATATTAAAATCCCATAAAATTTTGAAAACAGGTGCTCTTATTTAATGATTCTAATAAAGCATTTTCATGTTTACAAAATACCACATTCAATTTACGATACAATTATCGTACCTATAATTATTAGAGACCTAAATACCAGCCAGGTGTTAATTTCATCCCTTAATTTCATATGGGGTGTTAAAAATAATTCTGTTTATAGCATTACAAAACTTGATTAATTAAAGGTTCCGTAACTTAAGTAGCTATAATAATTAAAATACTGAATTTATTATAGCCATTAAATTTTACCCTTTTATAATTAATATAAGGGTGTTAAAAATAAGTACGGGGTGCATTAAGACACGTGACGGCAGACATGTTTGATGAATTAAAGAAGTTGTCAAACAGTAATAAAACAAAGGAAGAGTATTAGCCAACTGTTTCCGGTGAAGAGGTATTGGTGATATATCAACAATTGCCGCCAATTACGGATTTACCAACAGGTTTAATCGCCTCGTATGTAATAGGTTTAGTAAGCCGTCGCTTATTTCGTTCGTGTTGCAAGATTTGTTTGCGAACAAACCGGATGTGAAATATTTTTTACATTGTGTGTCTCTTTTATGGTTTAGGGATATGCGATACTGAGAAAGTATCGATATTTGGGTATCGATAATATCGAATAAAAAGTATCGATGCCGGTATCGTATCGAAACAAAATATCGATATTTTCAAGTATCGAAAGGAAAAAAGAATATATTTTCTATAAATCGTAAAAAACATTTTATTCTTATAATAACAATTTAATTGTTTTACAATAATAAATAGATTAAAGTATAAAGACTATTCCAAACGTTTAGGCGGAAATAAATCGGAATTTCGTTCTTTTAGGTTGTCACGAGTCATGAGAAAAGATCTGTTCTCGAAAAGTTTGGGTTATTTAATTTTTCAGTTTGGTATGTGAAAATTTTGTGAAACTGTTCTGTGAGTGAAACCATGTCACCGAATAACATTTATTAAA